>JACVBY030000562.1:0-1438090 GCA_017589505.3 Metroxylon sagu | reverse complement strand
TTTTTCGCACATAATTCAACGCTGCAATCTCTCTCTCTCTCTCTCCAATTGGGTGAGGTTAGTTTGGTGATTTGCGTTCTAACTTGACCACTTTTCTAAAGAAGAAGAAGAAAATAAAAAAATAAAAAAAATCAAAAACTAAAAGTAGTCAATCACAAGTGTTACGTGCTACCGAATATGATCGCCGACTTTAAAGACGTTCCAAGCTCTCGGCAATCAAAGTCCCACACGGGGCCCCACGTTCCCGTATCCCGACCGCCACCATAAAGGACCCAGGAGACCCCACGAAAGTAGACACCAAGGCCTGGAAGAAACCGCCCCTTTTGGTTTGGTCCATGGCTCCCCATTTGACGGCACGAATCGTGAGATCCCAGCCCCATGAAACCCCAAGCCCTTTCAATGCCGAACCACCGCAATCCGTGCATCTCCTCCCCATGAATTCCTCCCGCGCTTGCGCTCCATCGCACAGAGTCTCCGCTCCCACGCCATCATTCCACATAAAAAAAAATGAGTAGAGCGAGTGAGAGAGTTCTCTTGTTCTCCGACCACAGCTTCTAAAAGTCTCTACAACAAAAACAAAACAGAACGCATCCAGAGAAACGCTCCCTAACACTCCATGATAGAAGAATGAAAGAGAGCAAAAGGGATAAGGAAAAGGCTCATATTGAGGGACCACTTTTATTATTATGACTGATTAGCATAGGGGAGGAATTTAGTTGCCCATTGATGTTGCTGCTGAGGCTTGTGGAAAGTCCAATGGAAGGGAAGGAGAAGCCTTGGATTTCAAAAAAAGCCGGGTTTTCTCATGGTTCACCTCCCTTTCTACCAAATCCTTAGCATCTATCCTTCTGTATCCTCTATTACCGTTAGTAAATAAAAGCCTTGACATATATAACAACACCACCCCAATTTATTCAATTGAGCCCGGCTGTGTAGCTTCCTACTTTCCTTTATTATATTGCCTTACCTTCCCCTCCCCCACTGTAATCAATTCATTGATTCCTCTTTTCACTGCTCTCATTCCATTAACTTCCCCACCCACTGGCGATCCCATCTACTCATCCTCTACATCCCGTTGTCCTCTAAAATATTTCCCCTCCATCCCTTGGTTGCAGTCCAGAATCTCCCCTCCCTGGCCTGCCTGCCTTTCTGGCGTCATTATCAGTTCTTCCTCTTCTACTCAGAAAGATGGGATTTTGGACTGCAAATAGGGCGTTGTGAGTTCTAATTCTTCTCATTTTGATCTCTCTTTTTCTCCTTATGCCTTTCTTTTAAGTCCAAATCATGGGATGGGTGTTGCATGAAAACATCAAAGCAGGGGACTTTCTTTCTCCAGTCCCACTCCCGTTGCCATTCCTCCCACCACCACCGCCGCCACCACCTTCTCCTGTTGCACAGAGCAATTTTGATAACAAGATCAGTCCTAGCATCCTTCTTATAATTGTCATCCTAGCAGTCATCTTCTTCATCTCTGGGCTGCTCCACCTCCTTATTAGATGTCTCCTGAGACGAACCAACAGGGAGCCAGAGGACATGGACAACGTCACAGCCCTCCAAGGCCAGCTCCAGCAACTGTTCCACCTCCATGATGCTGGGGTGGACCAGTCTTTCATCGACACCCTCCCCGTGTTCCTCTACAAGGCCATCATAGGCCTCAAGGACCCCTTTGATTGTGCTGTGTGCCTCTGTGAGTTTGAGGCTGACGACAAGCTCAGGCTGCTCCCAAAGTGCAGCCATGCCTTCCATATGGAGTGCATCGATACCTGGCTCTTGTCCCATTCCACCTGTCCTCTTTGTCGAAGGAGCCTCCTCCCTGACTTCTCCCCCAACAACAGTTGCAGTCCTATAGTCCTTGTTCTCGAGTCCGGGAGTGAGAGCTCCAGGGAGATTGCTGCTGATAGAGAGGAGCCTGGGAGTCATGCCCATCTTGGTTTCCTCGCAGAAGATGACTTCGGGTCTTCGTTGAATGATGCGTCACATAATCCCGAGGAAGCTGGGCCTAAGGAAGAGGTGGCTGTTCCCGTTTTGGAGAATTCAGAGGCGAAGGTGGTTCCGGTGAAGCTCGGGAAGTTTCGGAATGTGGATGTTAATGGTGGCGAAGGTGAAGGCTGTAGAGGTGGCAACAGTAATTTGGATCAAAGGAGGTGTTTTTCCATGGGGTCCTATGAGTATGTGATGGAAGAGAGCTCTGTGCTTCAAGTGGCCATCAAGCCACCCAAGAGGAGGCAGACAGCGAAGAAGCCTGGGCACCGGCTCGCCATGTCCGAATGCGATTTCCACTCAAGGAGAGAGGAATTTAAAGGATTCGAACCATCTAGGAGTGTGGAATCTGGAGGTCACGGTGGTAATGCTAATGGAAATACCAATCTAAACAAGAGAGAGAGCTTCTCTGTTTCAAAGACATGGCTGCGATCCAAGAAAGATAGGCCGGTGACCGAAGATGGCTCAAGGCGGGCTCTTTCATTCCGATTGCCATTGCGTCGGGGCGCGAGCGATGACTCTAAGCTGAAGGGCAGCACCAGCCCAATTACAGTATCGGAACTCAATGTTTCAGGTTGGGAGAAGAGAGGGAGTGAATCGGATTTTGATGTGGAGGTGGGGAGCTGTAACAATATTATAGGGTCTCGGGCAGATGAAGCACCTTCATTCGCGAGGAGGACACTGCTTTGGATAGTGGGGAGGCAGAACAAGGCAGGAAACCATCTCTGATATGGATCATATCTAAATGTTTGTTTTGTTAAGATTACTTGTTCTTAGATTCTTGAATTTTGAAAGAAAAGATGCAGTAGAAGGGGATAAACAGAAGGTAAAAAATCATTTGAATACAGCAGTCTTTGAAATTTTTGATTTTTTTTTTTTTTTTTGATCAGCTGTTAAATTTGTCGGATTCCTTTCTCCTCTGATCTGTATTATATTTTTGTTGAAGTGGCTTCTCTTGCTTGTTAAATTTTGGCAGGAACCTAATATCTTCTGATGTTTTTAACCAGTTTTGAATGTGAAATTGAGAGAAGATAAATGAGAAAGGAGAAGGATTGACTAATCCATATGGTTCTTATGAGCTAGTTCCATTCTCCACTTATCATAAGAAATGCTCACTTATTGCTTTCATTCTTGAATCTCTTTAAAAAATATAGTTTTTAACCCATTGTTACATTCTTGAATCCCTGGTATGATACAATAGATATTAAAAAGCTCTGTGAATTGTGAAGAAAACACATGGCAGATTCTATTTTTATTGTACCTTTATCTTTTTTTTTTTCTTCTTGAATCTTTTTCGTTAGGAAAGAGCAAATATTCTTCACATATTAGCATTCCCTGTGTTTGGAAATTACCCGTTCAAGTCATTCTTTGAATTTTCCGACAATTATTTGCCATGTTTCCGACAATTATTTGCACACATAAAAAGACAGATGGACGAGTATTTTGTCATTTTAAAACCGATGTAATGCTTCCTTGAAGCAGAAAGACAAGATTACTTGACCACCCTTTGATTACCAATCAATTGCTACTATGATACTGAACTGGAGACCATTCCACCTGTATGTATGTTGCACTTCAAAAAACTTCTGATGAGCAGGACATCACTCCACTCTCAATTCCAAATGCCCTTTTAATGTTTCTTGCCCTTCTTCTTATGGGACTATACGTTTATCTCTCTCTATCTGAAAGCCAAGAAAAGAGAATTCCTGAAATTAAAAAGTTTCATCTCCTGGTAAAAATTCTAGTTATCGAGTGATCATGTGATGCAGACGTGATCCATGCAAAGTTTTCAAATTCAAATGTTAGGTTCTGTTTGCTTGTAGAGTTCGTTCATTTTTCACCATCATTGTTCTGCTAGGTTGGCAGAGGTTGGCAACAGGCTTGGCTACAGGCTGTTGGAGTTAATGCTCTTGAGCATGGGGGTGGTGTATTGAATTGGAGGGGTTTCGAGTTGGAGTTATCTATGAAATATGAATGGCTAGGAGAGCCCTGCTTTAATGGGCACTGCTTTAGAATTATATCAAGGAGGGTCACATGAGCAGTTCAGCTCTGGTAGTGGGGGTGGGTACTGTATGACTCTTAAATCCCTTTCAACCTAACCTCCCCCCTCCTCATGTTGTTGTCCCCATGTAGTGCCTTTCTGGCTAGTCAATGGTGCCTAAAGCCTTTGTGGTTTTGCTTTATGGATCATGGAACCTCGCCTAGTTTGTTTGGCCACCATGTGGAGGGCGTTCGCATGCATCCGATCTCATTTGGGTCCTTTGTATCTAATAAAACTGCATCGATGTGAATGTGTGATAGTGACCTCTGGATGCCAGAGGAGGCCAAAATGGCAGTGAGAATAGAGGGTCCTCCACACCAAGAGACAGTATGGAGGCCTTAACCTTAAGTACCATGGATTCAAGAAACTACTCTAGCTGAGGCTGGCAGCAACTCCACCAAGCCACACTCTTCTTGCGTGAAGATTCTGAAACATCAGCCATCTTTACTTAAATCAAACAACACGGTCTCTAAAAGCAACAACACCTACCAAGTAACTAATCTTCATACTTCTCTCAAATATTTGAGCCGATTTGACCTGGTATGAGTTTGAAAGTTTTTGCTCCTGAATCCATGGTGCCTATAGCAGGGCATTTTTGAGGAAAGAATGGATAACTGAATCTCTAAATCTTTTACGTATTAGGTATAACAAAATATATGGATATTGATTTTTATAACTGATCAGTGTCCATCGTTGCATGTGTATGTGTGTGCACATGCACTATAGAACAAGGTGTGCAATGAGACATTTCATTGCCCTCGTGCTTGATGTCTGCTTGACTTTAATGCTGTTCTGGTGCCAGCCCATTCAAACAATGGGCCAGCTCATGATGTGTTTCGAAGGATAAGGCAATGGTTTTTTCTAGGCATCCCTGTGAAAGGTCAGTAGTGGTGTTTCAAGGGATTTTGGGAAAACTTTTTGGAGATTGGGTCTGCAGCTTGGATGCACTCGATGGCCTAACCCGAAGAATTGGCGGTTTGGGGGAGGTGCTTTAACGAAAACGAATTATTTGATTCTTACTCTGAATAAAGAACAAAAAAAATAGCACCAAGTCTCTTATCACTAATAATATTTTATCCATGACGAATGTAAGTTAGTGCAAGGCCTATTCTGCACGCATGGAATCAACGCCTCAGGCCAAACTCATGACCAGTGAAATGGACATGGTTGTTTCATGAAAGAGGGATTCAGTTAAGTGTTGGATGATCGTCTCCACGAAACGATCTGGAAGGGATTAAGACGACCACAAGCATAAATGTGAGTCCAATCCCTGAACCACCTCACCTTTATCTTATTTCCGAGTGGCTCATGGCTTCATTCTTCCATAGTTGATCATTAATTTCTTCCAAGTCTAGTAAGAGCTTGAATAGGTCCGGACGCAATTGCATCTAAAATCCCACGCATCTTGATGTTTCCAGCAAAATTATGCAGCATGCACCAGATGTATGGAACACCGTAAAAGACCAGTAATTTCTTCTAAGGTTAATAAGAACGGTTATTCTTCCCGAGTACAACAGCTAGCGGTGGATATAGGTCGGACGATTTGTGAACTTGTCCGAGCTTGATCTGAAAAATTTTAGGATTTGAACCAACTTTTTTTAGCTCGCAGGGATATATCAGATTTGATTTTGAGGCTTGTTCAATTTTCAGATCAGACTCAAGCTTGGACTTAGAAAAGTTAGACCTAACTCGATATACAGAGAGAGAGAGAGAGAGAATAGGTTTTTTTCAAAAAATTATTGATAGGTTAAAAATAACCGATCTAACCATCAAAATATAAGTTATTTCTTATTTTATTTTTATGTATCTAATATATACTTATTTCCGTGAGCTAAGCTCGAATCAAGCCTAGCTCTCAGAGATTCTTACCCGATCAGGTTCGAACCGATTATAATTGACCAAGTTCTGACCGAAGTTGATCAATGTCTTTTCTTTTTATCTTCGGCTCAATCTAAGCCTAATCTGCTTCGGATCAATCCAAACCTATCCAAGGATATGAATTATTATGATGATAGTTGCAACATACATACATACATACATACATACATACATACATACATATATATATATATATATATATATATATATATATATATGTATGTATGTATGTATGTATGGCCTGTTGCAAATCCTCTGCAACCCTCTTCCCATCTGAATCGGTGTTGTCGTCAAACGTTTGGAGTCGACGTTAAACCGACAACATGTTGCGGGAGCCACTGCCGGTAGCATCCATGCATTGATGACAGTCACATCTTGAATTGGATGGCCATGACACGACAAGACCATAACAAATGTTAGATTAATGTGCTTATGGTGTCACCCCAGCTCCTTAAACACGTTCAAAGCAGAGAGAAGGCATTTCCGCTGGTGCTGTGCCTTCGTTTTTTCCATGATAACGCTTGATATTGGAAGACCTTGGGAGTGTCATGTCATCCACCTCCTATCTTTTCTCATATTCATTAAGTTTGGCTTTTAATCAACCTTGACTGCATCCAGATGACAGAGCAAATAGTTTTGCCTCGTTGTAGGCCACCCAACTCGTTTCTCATTAAATCGCATGTCCCTGATGAGGACATCACGTCAAAAGAAAATTTACACGAAGTTAATGGGCGTCTTTAAAACTTGATTAATTGAGTTGAAATAAGATTTCTCATACCAGAATTTGATTAGAGTTTCAGAACAGTCCTACCTAATACCGGATCCTCTCCAAACAACGCCTATGGTGGCTGTCTGTGGAGCAGCATACAACTAAATTTTACTATCGCCCCTTGCAATTAATCATCCTTTTCCAAGAAGATAACTTATGTAGTAATGTAGTGTTTATCCTACAAGCTCGTAAAATCCATGTTTTTTTGATTCAGCTTAACTTAGTAACCAAACTTTCATTAAACTTATCAATAATGTTCGATAACTTAATCACTTGTCAACGCTGCCCTAACTGTCTTGCCACCATATTTCATGTCAATCTTTAATCTACCGAAATAGGTTTGTGTAAAAATTAACATTATTAGAAGGCCCTTTCTATAGAGAGGGTCGGTATCAACTAGTGGATTTCATTGCTTGATAAATTAAAATAGGTATACAAATCCAAAAAGGAAAGAGAATGGGAGGTAATAGATTTAAAACCTTTAATAAGGCACTTCTAGCAAAATGGATTTAGAAAACTCTTTCTCCTCGATCTTTAGCACTATGGGAAAGGCTTATTTTTCATACCTACTACTTAAAAAGAAAATTTATCTTAAGAATGCATCTTTCTTGCCATGAGCACCTCGAGAGATTTGAGTGGCTTTTGAAATTGTACTTTATTTAGGCTAGGTGATGAGTCGTTAACAAGATTCTGAAAGATGCTTCAATTGGTGACATTCCCTTAAGTCGAAAGCTATATGGCATATGTGCCAAAGCTAACATCTCAATTGCTAAGTACTGAAGGAAGAGGAGATAATGCTCGTCCATTAAGCTACTAAAGCCTCTCTCATCTTATCAACAATCTTAATCGAACCGATTGCAATCTCTTTTAGCTACTATTAGATCAATTGACCATTATGACTTATTAATCCGAATTGATCATTATGACTTATTAATCCGAAAACCTTCAAAGAATGGTATCTATACAGTCTCGTAATTTTATAAATTTTTAAATTTTGTAGAAGCTTTTTTGATCTTTTTTTTTTTTTACAAAGTCATTTAGAAAATAACTTTTTCTTCTTTAAAATTTTTGCTTGGCTAGCCCTAAAGATTCGTCTCCAAACCAATAATAAATTGGCAAAGAAAGATTCGCACGTTAGTATTGAATGCCTGTTTTGCGTTTCTTCTTCAAAATCTGTACACAACTTTTTCTTGATTGCAGTTGATTTGAACTCGCTTGGCTGATAAAGTCCACTTTATCTCTTTCCCTCAAGACCTTTACCTCGTCTGGTTCTCGTGGAGAAAAAGATTTATTCACTCGCACATCAGACCAATGTGAGATCAAGTGGTTCTCGATGGCAAATTTGGAGAGCTAGAAATGAAAAAATCTCTCCAAACCTCCGAATCTCCTGGGCAGTCATCGCCCAACAAACCAATTGTAACCTAGCTGGCCAAAAACTCAGCGAGCTTCTTTTTGCTTAAACGACCAGCTTTGTGCATGCCCTCCTTTCTGTATATTTGTATATATTTTATAGTGATCATAATAGTGGTCTCTCCGTTGCATGAATTTGCACAAAGTAACATAGGCTCTGATGATCTATATTATTCAATATATATTTTATTCTTTGGGGACGACGAAAGCCTTGGTTTTTGTCTGATCTCCAATTTCCATGGCAAAGAATATCTGTTACTGGCACGAACCTTGAGCCATGCTTGGGTTGGCCAGAAAATGGGCCGCACTGAGGTCTTACCCGGGTGAGGCCGGCACAGTCCAAACTACTAGTGTATTTGATGGGCCTAGTACTGGCCCACAACTAAACTTTCAGGCCCAGGTGTCAGACCTTAGTTCTCCAAAGAAGTATTAGATTATTAATCCAAAGAAGCATACACCATGGCAACTATCTGGATTCATGGTTGCAAAGTGTAGTCTTTAGGAGTCCTATAATTTATGCATTCAAGTTCCAATCGTAACATTGGCCAAAGACACCATTAGGTTGATGATATTGTCAATGGCTCAACCTTAGTTAGGATATACTGGTAACGTAACCTTAAATTAATCCATTAGATAAGATGCATCGGACATGCTATTTCTTGTTTGATGTTATTTTAAACCATTGATATTGCCCGGTTGGACCTTAGCAGATAAAATTTAGCAAAACCGTTTACTTCAACAAGTAAACCACAGCTAATTCGTATCAATTTTATGCTTATGTGTGTTAAACCTGTTCAATGATGGGTTAAGATAAATCAGCGCAAATGATTTATTAATTACTTTCATTATTATTATTATTATTATTTATACTGCTACTATTAATTTATAACAAAGCTGAATGAAAAATAATAATTCATGTAACTGTTTTTAATTAGTTTAAAATTAAGATTTCTTTTTATTTATGCTGCTGCTGTTATGACAACATGAGCTGTGTTGTTGGTGTTATAATTGTTGATAATATATATATATATATATATAAAGCTTATGTAAGCATAAAATAGATAGCCTGCATTCAAGTCTCAAGTTCTAATATTTTAGGCATGATTTCGATGTTGGCACATCTGGCATCGGCCGGAGTCAGCATCAAGTTGATGATATTGTCAATGGCTTAACCTTAGTTAGGATATATTGGTAACTTAATCTTAAATTAATCGCTGAGGTAAGAGTAACCCCGTTGGACCTTAGCGATAAAATTAAGTAAAACCACGTCAAATCTCAGGGTCAAAAGGCTCGCGGGTTAGCCATATGGTTCGAACCAAATGCGTGGCTATAAATTTTCTTGACCTGGCCGTCCACCCCAAAGCTCCCATGTGTCGTTTACTTCTAATAAATAAATTCATGTCCATTCCGTGCTCATGTGCGTTAAAAAAAATCAATGGTTGGTTAAGATAAATTAATATATAAAATGGGCTGTGAGTAAACTAAAACGAAGAAGATAATGGTCTGGCTTTTGGATTGTTATGGTGGTCGATGTAATTTACTTTTAAAGTCATTTCTTAAGTATTTTTCACTTTAGCACCGCGTGGCAGTTATTTTTCCATCCGTACAGAGTATTTAATTTCCACTGTATTGATGTAGAAATCTTGAACAATCTAATCTTCTCTCTCTAGTTTTTCTTTTTTTTTTTTTTTTTTTTTTTGGTTGTGTTCATTTGATGCCTCCTAAATATTCTAGTTGGAGAGAGACTTGATATTTGATAGGGTGGTCTTTTAATTCAAGACATAGGAACACCAACGCAAGTGTAAAATAATTTATGCTACAGAATAAGCTTACATTACTAGTAGGCAAATCCATGACCATCCGAAGTAAATAATTACAACAAACAATGGCTGGCTGACTTCAAAAAACATTTAATTGTTATTCATCATTAAATAAAAATAAATATAATCCATCGCATGCTAACATCTCTCTTTCTCTCTCCAATGCTGGCACATTGCATAACAAATGTTGCATTAGATCAATAATATAAATTTTTAGAAACTAATTCTCAAATTTAAACTAAATAGTTTTATTAAAAGTATCTAAAATGTGAATTTTATTTTTATAATATTTAAATTTAATTCATATAATATTTTTAATTATTAGATAAAAAGCACAGGTAGACAGACAAAATATGAGGTTAGATATTTGTTTTTGACGGTATAAAAGCTTTAATTCTTGAAGGAGAAATCAAAGCATATCAAGAAATGCAAATGGTAAACCAACAATTACAACTCATTTGCTCAAATAATTTCAAATATAAAAATAAAATTCTTGAAATTAAAAATTATGATATGAGCAAAAAAAAAAATCAAAGGACATGATTTACATTTTCATCAGCTACAAAAGTTTGGTCATTGTAGTTATAGGCTATATTGAAACTAGAGAAGAAGAACATGGATTGATCAGCCTATCATAAATATCAACTATTATTACAATTGAATATCAACTATTGCTAATAAGTTAATGTACTGCTTTCTAAACAACTGGATAGAGAAGTTAGAAGAATGAGTTAAAAAAAATATATTATGGCCACTAAAGTTAACCGGCCAATCATAAATGTTAACTATTACTATAAATTGAATAGTAACTCTTCTTGATAAGTTAATGCACTGCTTTCTAAACAACTAGATGGGGAAGTTAGAACAAAATCCTTTGGCCGGCGAGCATTAGAATTAGCTAAAAAAATATTATGGCTGTTAAAGCTAGCCGGCCTATCATAAATATTAACCATTATTATAAATTAAATATTAACTCTTGCTGCTAAGTTAATGCACTGCTTTCTAAACAACTAGACACGGAAGTTGGAACAAACTCATATGCCCGGCTAGCTTTAGAACAAGCCAAAAAAAAAAAAAAAGTTATGGCCATTAAAATAGAAAAATTATTTTTCGAGCTAGAAGACAATAGCAGCTAAATTACAGCAAGAAGAGTCATCATTTTTTTTAAAAAAAAAAATGAGAAACCAAAATAGAAGCAAAAAAAAAATGAAAGAAAAGGTACTCCAATGAAATACGTGGCACCTATAAATAGCATGAAAAAATAAATACATCACAGCATAGAAAGGTGATACCCTACATATGAATAATCCATTTTAATCATTGCTACATTGAAAAATAAAATCATTATTATAAATTAAAAATATATAAAAATAAAAATCTAACTTGTAAAAAAGTTTATGGATACCTTTCTCATATCATAAGAAAAGACGATAAAGATCATTTCTCAATTGAAACTTATCAATCATATATAATCACATAATTTTTTTAGGTTTCAAAATAAAGCATAGATTAGCTATTATGGTTTCTTATGAAAGCCACGAACCATACATATATTTATATTGGTCTTACAAAGAATAGTTGCTAATTTGAAAGAAATCGACATTTATTTTTACTATTAATTGTAAGGTAGTTGCCTCCTAACAATTGACGGAGTCAACAACTATTCTTTAAATTCTCTAAATTGGCTCATGATAATAATTGCCTTATAAAATTTGCACGGAATCAATAGGAGGGAAAAAAAAAAACAAAATCTTATGATTTTTTTTAGTATGACTACTTCTAGGCTAAATACAAAATGAAGTAATTAACAAAAGTAAGGAAAAATAAACTAAAAACGTTTAAAGGAATAGCAGAAGCCTCATTCTTGCATGGGAGCATCTTAATCGATTTAGATCTATTTCTAAACACCTTTATAATTGCGGCATAAATAATTAAAAAATTAATACTTAAAGATGCCTCCCGTTTTGCCAAGATCTTTCATTTTGTTCATTTAATATATGAAACACCACATAGCTCAATGAATGAAGAGAAGGAATAGCTAATTATTTTTTTATTTTTAAAAATACGGTCAAGCATCTCAATTATTTTTCTCAATCCACTAATTTTTATGCATCAGATCTAGATGAGAACGGAACGCGCAAAAAAACAGAAAAATTAAAAAAAAAAAAAGAAAAAAAAAAAACGTCACCAGCCATTTGAAAAGAACGCAAGGAGACAAGTCAGGAGTCCATGCTCTCCTTCTCCCGGTCAGACGAAATGTCGCCGTCAAGAACTTCCCTCAGGGAAAGATGCATTCATGACGTCCATATCCAATTAAAACGCTATCGTCCAGGCGCCGGACAAGTATTGTTAGACGTCTCAGACTCGATGGCTCCTGGGCTCTTGCTCGCTAGCAATGGTTGAGTTTGACAAAAGAATGCTGACTTTTGGTGTTAAAATAATAACTAAAAAAAATTGATGTGCGATGAGAGTTTATCTCTATACTTCTAAGAAGTACTTAGCGCTTCCTCCAAATGGAGAAGCCTGAAGAGAAGCAACATGGACTCGCCAAGCTGCTCTCCTTGGGTGCCTCGTGCATGGTTTAATCAACATGAATGATGAATGTTAATGAAATGTGAGAGCCTACGTTAATTTTAGAATAGATTTGCATTGTTATCTTCCATGAATATCAAGAACTAAACTAGAAGGATAAATATCTATCAAACTTAGAGTATATATATAAGTACGTAGAGAAAAAAAAAAAAGAAAAAAAGAAAAAGGTTTTAGTAGGATGGCATAATTTGATACAATATGCAAACATGACTTAAATCGAATATGAAATAAGTGGATTTCGATTGATCTTAAGCAAGTTCATATCATAATCCTATTGACACGATTATTATATAAAATAATTGTACCATATCACATATTGACTATCTACTCAAAAATGACATGGATATAATCTGATTAATTTAAAGTTACTTTGTTTTTGCAATTAAATTTTTTTTTTATAAATGATGAAAATAAAATTATTTAATTTAAATAATTTAATGCTATAATAAATTTTGATGTGCTTAAGCATTATATTGAAAAATATATATTTTTACATTAAAAAAATAAAGCAACATTAGTATTAAGTTGATTGTGTTAAGTGCATGTGTTTATTCATATTAAGTGAGTTATTAAATGATTTGTATCATATCAATATAACATGATATATTTATTAAATGTGTCACACATGTCATCTTATATTATTTGTTTAATAATCAATTTGTGTTTATATTAAATTATTAATAGAGTTAATTAATCATATCATATTCCTATCGACTCATATGTGTTATTTTTCAACTTTCACACGATGCCCACATAACACAAAAATGCAAATTGCTATCCATAGGTTTTAGTGCTTAGTCTATTATTGAAGTTTAAAGTTAATTGCTTCATCTATGAAGCCAAAAGGATTTGGTTTGCATTCAATTGTTTGTAATCGTTTATGTTAGCTATTATTTCCCTATTTACTTTAAAAAGTTTGCAATACTATCTTCTTATGGGAGAACTAAAGTTCATTTACCAAGATAGACTAAGCTTCCTTCCCTCCTGACCTCTTTCTTTCGATCAATCTAGCACCTTGATGATGCAATCCATCGTCCCATATTATTCCTTGGTATCACCACAAAAAATAAAGAGAGAGAGAGAGAGAGAGAGAGAGGAAAATCCCTTGGTAAATTAAAGAACACGCCACATCTGTCGCCCGTGCGGACATTGAGAGTGGGATCCAGTTGACTTGCTTTTTCTTGCGTGTGAACGACTCGCATGAGGTTTAAGTCGTGCAGCGGACAGGTCGTGGCTGTGATTCCCATGTTTACACATGCATGCAATCCATTCGTCCTTACATATAAATACTTGCAATCATATAAATACTTGCAATGGACGCTCTAGGAAAAATACAATCGCTGGTAAAATATTTGTTTTTTTATTTATTTTAATTTTTTTATTAAGCATAGCTTCATTTACGTATTATTGTTTTATATATAATCAATTTTAAATTTAAATAACGAAGAAAAATTATAGTAGATTGATGACCAACGTAAAATTATAGTCATACCTTATGAATATAAATCTAATTAAAAAAATAATAAAATTAATGCGTTCCCAAAAGCGACGCATTGGATCGGATTTCAAATGAAGTGAAAATGGCAAGGTGGCTAAGTTGATCTCGGAAAGCAACGCTTCACATTAGTTCATAGGTGTAACTAAAAATAAGTAAAGATTCCCATACTTTCATTAACAAACGTAGATAAAGAAGTTAGTCTAAAAAAATAAAAATAAAACAAACAAAATACGTTTAGCAACTTGAAATATAAAATTATTTAAAGGAAAATGAAACTAATAAATGCAATGATTAAAAAAATAATTAATATAACTTGCTTGTAGAAGACCGGATGAATAGGTAAAAAAGCAAAAGAGGTTGATGGTTTTAAACTTTAATATATAGGCAAAAATAGAAATAAAAAATTGAGTATGAATTGATGTAGATAAAAGCCTAAAAGATAAAGTTGTAACCATTAAAAGGATAAAAGATAGAATAATTTTAATTAAATTAATGATAAATAAGAAGTTAATAAATATTATTATTATTTATTTTCCTCAGGTAGGTTCAGATAGTGTGACAAAGTAAAATTTTTGGAATGATAAGGATGGATTAATTCAAGAGATTCCTATTAGAAAAAAATATTTATTAAGGAATTTTGAATGGATATGTAGAAAAGTTTAATATAGGTTTTGAAAGAATATATGAAGGTTATGAGTTTGTAAATAGAAATAACGAAAAAAATGTTATTTTAGAGTTTGCGATGGCATATAATTTATTATTAGTCAATACATATTTTAAAAAAATGAGCTCTTATTTGATAACTTTTAAAAGTGGATATAATGATAGTCAAATAGATTTTTTTCTTACTAAAAAAATTGATCGAATGTTTTGTAAATATTATAAAATTATATCGGATGAGAATTTAACTATACAACATAAATTAATGATTATAAATGTATTTATTTTAAAATAAAAAAGAAATACTATAAGGTATAAGAATATAAAAATTAAGTGATGAAATTTTTAAAAAATAAAGAAAAAAAATTAAAAATAAAATGATAAAAAATAAAATATGAACGAAAAGATTAATAATATTAAGGCTAAACTACAGTTTTAATCCCTGAACTTAGAGTTCTGTATCACTTTGGTTCCTGAACTTTAAAAAGTTGTAAAATCAATCCTGTACTTTCATTTTTGTTTTCCTTTGGTCCCTACCGTTAAACAGGGACCAAATAAGAACCCATTAACGATCCGTTAACCTATTAACATGTTATCCAATAACCCGTTAATTAAAATAAAAAACTTCTACACAAGTCCCGCCGCTGGCCGTGGCAGCTTACCCTCCCTCTCCCCCCACCTCCCTTCGCCACCGCACGAGTCCCGTCGCTGGCCGCCGACTGCCCAGTGGCCGCCATCCACCTCCCCCATCTCAGAGCTTGTTGCCGTCCGCCTCCCTCTCCTCCCTCTGCCGCCGCAGCACACGTCTCGCCTCCCCCTCCTCCTCCTCCTCCCTCCGCCGCTGCAACACACGTCCCGCCGTGATTGCCCGCCAGCCGCCGTCCACCTTCCTCATCTCGAAGCTCGCCGCCGTTATTCTCTTTTATTTATGGACGTAAATCCCACCGGATTCGCTGTGCCTTCATGGTCATTGGTAGTGGTGAAGGAGACTAATGTCGGCGGAGGAAAGGAAGTTGACGGTCGCGACCGGAAGAGAAGAAACGGTCGTTGAGCAGCTACCTTGGTGAGTCTTAGCAACTGAGTCTGAAGGTCGCCGGTGCTATTTGAATCCATGGTAACAGAGGATGATTTCCACTTCCGCGAAAGAGAAAAAGGGGCAGCAGTTGGTGGCCTTCCCTAGTGTTTGTCTGCCACCACTGCACGGCCACAAATCCGCCATGCTAGAATGAGATCACACAATCTCGATCTCAGCTGGGCACTTCTTGAGCGGTGGAAGTCGGTTGATTGATGGTGGCCTAAGGAAGAGCCCGATCCTCTATTTCTTCAGCGGTGGAAGTCGGCAGCGGTCGGTGGTAGTCGACCTGACGGTGAAGGCACATCGTTAAATAGCGAATCCGGCGGGATTTACGTCTATAAATAAAAGAGAATAACGGTGGCGGGCTTCGAGATGAGGGAGGTGGACGGCAGCCGACGGGCAGTCGCGGCGGGACGTGTGCTGCAGCGGCAGGGGGAGGAAGAGGAGGGGAAGGCGGAACGTGTGCTGCGGCGGCAAAGGGGAAGAGGAGGGGGAGGCGGGACGGCAGCGAGCTTCGAGATGGGGGAGGTGGACGACGGCCACTGGGAGGCGGCCAGCGACGGGACTCGTGCGGCGGCGAGGAGAGGCAGGAGGGTAAGCTGCCATGGCTTGCGGCGGGACTTGTGTGGAAGTTTTTTATTTTAATTAATGAGCTATTAGATAACATGTTGATGGGTTAATGGATCGTTAATGGGTTCTCATTTGATTTCACCATAGTGGATGCCACGTCAGTTACCACGCAAGATAGAATCAAACCGCGTCTGTCTTGTTTAACGGTAGGGACCAAAGGGAAATAAAAATGGAAGTATATGATCGGTTTTGTAACTTTTTAAAGTTCAGGGAATAAAGTGACACAACCCCTTGAATTCAGGGGTTAAAACTGTAATTTAATCTAATATTAAAAAATAATAGTAAAGGCACAAGAAGAATAAAAAAAATAAAATTATATGGTAAGAAAAGTGAATGATAGAATAGAAGAGTTTAATTAACAGTTGATGCTTTAAAAAAGTGTTAAAAAATATAATCTAAATATAAAAATTCAAATGGCCCCTCTACCCTTCAAGCTTTCCTACAGTAACCAACTTATCCGCTTTGACGTTCTATAAATTGAAGGGCATGGAGTCTCCTCCAATGATAAATGCATGCCTACCTCCTCTTGCCCAGACATCTTCCACACATAGCCTAGACAACCCAGCACCACCACTATGTCCCCCACCGCCGCCTCCGCCACCGCTGCCGGCACGGCGGACCAAGAGACAGAAAGAGACCACGTCGTCATCTTTCCTTTCATGGCCAAGGGCCACACAATCCCCCTCCTCCACCTCGCCGCCGGCCTCTCGACCCGGGGCCTTCGCGTCACCCTTGTCACCACCCCGGCCAACTCCCCCTTCCTCCGCCACCACCTCCCCTCCAGCCGCCACCCCGCTGTAGCCATCCTCACCCTTCCTTTCCCCCACCTCCCCCCGCTCCCCCCTGGTGTCGAGTCCACCGACGTCCTCCCCTCCATGGACCTCTACCCTGCTTTCCTCCGCGCGACCGCCCTCCTCCGCCTTCCTTTCCACCATCTCCTCGTCCGACTCCTCGGCAGCGCCGCTCGTCCCCCCCTCTGCCTCATCTCCGACTTCTTCCTTGGCTGGACCCTCCCTATCTGCCGCCGCTTCGGCCTCCCCCGTCTCGTCTTCCACGGCATGTCCGTCTTCTCCATGGCCCTCTGTAAGTCCCTCTGGGTCCACCACTCCAGCTCCGCCTCCACCGCCGCCGGCGACCACCGCGTCCCCTTCCACGTGCCCGGCACGCCCCCTTCGCTCCTCCTCAGCTCAACCGAAGTCCCTGACACGGTCCGCAACGCAGCCGATCCGGACGACCCGGTGGCTCGGTTCGTCGCCGAGCTGGGGGAGTCGGACGTTAGCAGCTGGGGCATGGTCGTCAACAGCTTCGCCGAGGTGGACTGCGACTACGTCCGGCTCTTGGAGTCGTTCTATCTTGGCGGGGCTCGCGCCTGGCTGGTTGGCCCTCTCTCCTTCTACGGCGATCTAGAGTCCGACCAGAGCGACTGTCTGCCATGGCTGGACGGGAGGGATCCGGGCTCGGTGGTCTACGTCTCGTTCGGGACTCAAGTGCACGTGCTGGAGACGCAGCTGGAGGAGGTGGCCCATGGCCTCGTCCAATCGGGTCACGACTTCCTCTGGGTGGTGCGGTCGGAGACCTGGGCCCCACCCAAGTGCACCGAAGGGAGGGGGAAGATCGTCCGCGGCTGGGTGCCGCAGAGGGAGATCTTAGGTCACGTTGCCGTCGGGGGATTCGTCAGCCACTGTGGGTGGAACTCGGTGCTGGAGAGCATATTGGCCGGGGTGCCGATCCTGGGGTGGCCGATGATCGCCGAGCAGCAGCTGAACGCGAAGCACGTGGTGGAGATCCTCGGCGCCGGGTTGCGGGTGGGCGAAGAAGCGAGTGGAATCGTAGGGAGGGAGGAGGTGGCGAAGGGGGTAAGAGATCTGATGGGGGGAGCGGAGAGGGGGCGGCGGGCGAGAGAGAGGGCGGTCGAGCTCCAGCGGGAGGCGGCGCCGGCTGTGGCGGAGGAAGGGACGTCCTACCGTGCGTTGGAGGAGCTCTTGGAGGAGCTCCGAGTGGCCAACAGCAACGTCATCCACGGGTTTTCGCGGGAGGGAGATCAGGCGGCGGTGGCGGGGGAGGCGATGCATGCGGAGTTGCAGCAGGATGGGATTCAAATCGCATGATGATGGTTCTGCTGAAATCGGAATAGAATCAGACCGAGAGGACTGGATCGGCAGTGGCGGCGTGACTCGTGCTCGCCTTATCTTACATATAAATTATTAGGAAAAAAAAAAAGAAGGGTGGGGCTTGCGTTTTGGACTTTGTGCCATAGAAAAACAGGGCGCCTGCGTTCATGTGATGTTGTTCCTAATGGTCCGTGCTGTCGCTTTGGTTTCTATGAACCTTTAGCATGCAGGCAACAGCCACAGTGGTCTGACATTTGGGTCGCTGAATCTGGGATATTTATTGTTGGGTCACCATATCCCACCGATCAATTAGGTGGGAAATGTTGTTATATAATTAGGCCTGGTATTGCATTCCATGTGCCCATTCGTCCGTGTTCGATTTTTAATATCATAGTTGCTGATCCAAATAACGTTATCCTTTTCAATTCCCGAAGAAGTAGAGGGTGACCTCTTCTTGCTCAGATGTGGGCCATAGTTTGTTGGAGATCGTTTGGCAATCTTAGGCGCTCCAAATGGAGCTACTTCTACAAGGCACGGGCTGGTCGAACTTTGAGCTGACCATAAGCGAGGTCCCAATTAATTTACAACGAGTTTAAATTTAAAATTAAAGCTAAAAATTTTTTTAATCAAGCTTAAACCATTACTTGGTTCAATTCAGATTGTAATCCAAAATTCAAGCATAAAAAAGTTTAGAAGTATTAACCTTTAATTGAATTCAAATTTAAAGTTAAATCTTATCGGTATCTAATGGCCTAAGGCATTCAACATGACAATCCAACTACTTTGAAAAAATACGGTTAATAGATCAATTGAAGATACGTCATGAACAAGATAAGGTAGACATGTCTTTCAACCAGCTGATAGAGCCATCAATTTTTTATAAAAAAAATATTATTTAAGATGGCTTATACTATCTCACCTAGAGATTGAGTTAATCATGACAAAGCATGTAGTAGACAACTGCCATACATAATGTCGCTTGGACTTTTTGCATGCTTGATATGTTTAACCCAACGCCATGCCTTGGGGTAACCATGGATTCCCTTCCATGTGTCCCAAAGCATGTGAAGAACATGGCATCCTTGTACATTCACACCTCTTTACCCATTTTAATGATAATATAAAAATATAAAAATACGCTCGAGCAAACTGTGATCAATTATTCACCCACACTACTCCACACCACACCTCTGCACCCCACGTAATGAGTGAGTGCAGGAGTATGTGTTTTAAAATAAGTGTAATAGATATCAGCTCATTCATATGCTCATCTCAGAGGAACAGGAGGCTTTCAGTATTAAATAGATGCATTATTGATAATATATTTATTGCTCAAAAAATTCTTCAGCCGTTGCACAAAGCCTTCAAGCATTGATCAATCAATTTAGATATGAAAAAAAGCATATGATAAAATGAATTGAGAGTACTTAATTGACAGTCCCTCATCAACTGAAATTTTCAGCTAAGATGATCCGAGGGATTAATGGATGCATTTAAAAATATAATGAAAAGAGAATTAAGAGTACTTACTTTTATTTTTTTCTTTTAAAAATAAAATATAACTTTTTAGTATTATCAATTATTATAAAATTATAATTATGGTAATAATGAAGAAGGTGATAGTAGTAGGATGAAAACAACAGGACCATTGATGATAAAGATGATAACACTAGGATGAATCAAGCGACGATAATTGCTATAATGTCGTAGTAATAATGTTGATTGTAATAAAATGTAATATAATGCAAGTGGTAAAGTTTGAAGAGAATGCAGTAATGATATAATAATGATAGAAACGTTGCTAAGATGATAATGATAAATATGATAGAATAACGATAATAGCGATGTAGATGATGGTAAGAATAGCACTGATAGCTATGATGATAGTGGCAAAAGTTATGTTGATAATAGTTATAAAATATAATATTTTTTAAAAAAAATTAAAATAAAAAATTTTAATCATCCTTTTAAAAATCATAAAAATAATTTTTAAAAAATAAAAATAATATTAAATATATTTTTATTCTATTCTTTTAAGAATTAATACAACATAAAAAAAAAAAAAGAAATGCCATATAAACTAAGTGGATCATAATCTATTCTGTTGTTCAAAATTTTAATATTAATTCACTATGCACAATAATCCAGCCAATGAGCGGTCTAAGGTGTCGATCCATTCTAAACAAACTTGAGGGATCATTTGGTTCCGTAAATACATCCAAACTTAGCAATAAAATTAGAAGTAACAGAAACTTAATCCAACCCTTGAATCTAATCCCAATTCATCTTAAAAAAACATAACATAGTTTAGATTTTGCTTTTTTTTTTTTTTTTTTTTTTGACCTGAATCTGAAAAGTCTCAAAAAAATTTTGAATCGGATTGGTCGATGCGTGGCATGGAGTCAGTGAAAAAGAAAAAACAAAAATGTCACCGGTGATCCATTGGACCCGGGCCAAGAGCTCATCCATTTCTGTTTGCAGCTTCTTCACCACATTTACAACATGCTAGATTATTTTTTGTTGAGTTATTCCTTTTCTGCATGCTTGCTGCCTTTTGGTGCTGTTGCTCGCTCATTGGACTTATCCCAGTTGCCATGATGAGGTTGAGAAAAAAAAAAAAAAGGAAATATTTGTGTGAACATTGGCTTATTTCATGTACCTGTTTTCTCCTTGCCCAGTAATGAGCCTGTCTGTACTCATGTTCTCTTTGGCGCCAGCAGCTTCATCTCATGGAGCACATGGAGTTGTTTCTGCCGAGTTCCAGTAGAATCATGATAGCCACCGTATGCTCATAATCCTTCTTCTTTTTATTTTTAAATTCATAATTCTTATATTTTTAAACCTGCATGCTCTTCTATCGCTGCTGCTATTTGCTCTTCCAGAAAAGCTCTACTTTTTAATCTTTTAGTATTTTTATCTCCTCTCTTTCTACTACTTTGTCTGTCACTCCATATACATTTTAGCTTTTTGACTCTGCTCATCGTAACCAAATGGCTTTTGACCCCTTTCTTTTCTTCTCTAAAATACTTAATCTTTTTGCACCCATTATTTAATTATATCATGAGTGATTCGTACATGCAAGTAAGCCATATGGGACATATCTCTGCATTACACCTGATAACGTACACCGTCTTGGCACTGCGGTAGTCCTGCTTTTCGTCTCTCAGTTGGTCAGTGGAAGAAGCTTATGTTAGAGCACTCGCAATGGATGTGATTCAGGGAGTGCGAAAGAACACAGCCGGTGCATTTTTAGAGTAATGGGGCCTCAGTTGGCATAGCATGTTTGGAGATTTCTGGACTCCCTAGGTTTAAACTACTAACCAAGGGAATTTCTACTGTATGATTGGACTTGACTAAAATTAATGTGATGCCTCAAATTTAGTTTTATAATGAATAAAAGAGAAATGTGTTATGTACTTATAACTCAAGTCCACTTATTACCTATTTAATTTCTACTTGAATTTTTGAGACACATAATTTCAGTCCGCTAACGAAGTTTATTGGGTTAGCAGATGAATTTGCGGTGTTACAAATGGTACCAGATCCGAGTGTGTGAAAGTTGATGAGCATGAGAAAAAGGCTACCTATAAAACGGTGGTAGAGTCCCGTCATGGCATGGAGCCACCCTTACAACACCAATGATCCGACTCGAAGTAGATTCTGCTTAGGTTTTGGCGTACGACGAAGACGTGTGGAGAGATTGTGATACTCCAAAGTGGCATGTGCTTATAACTCAAGTCCACTTGCTACCCATTAACTTTCACTCGAGTTTTTGAGCCACGTGATTTTGATCAATTAACGAAGTTAGTTGGACTAGTAGGTGGATTTGGAGCGTTATAAATTGTCTTTTCATATTGAGCTTGAAATTTTGGACTGAATCAAGGCCTCTACAGCAGTACACGCACCCAAATGCTGTATCAGGGCGAACAGGTCTCTCTGCTTCCTTTGCTATGGGCTGCTGCCTGCTTGACTCGAGTTATGCGATGCAAACCTTATCAATTTGAGGCGAGTTTCTTTAGCCATCGCTGCCAAAGTGGACCACATGAAACAAGCGCACCATACTAATAAAGACATTTGAAATTCCAGGCATTGAGTGCCCCTTTGAGAACGAATTTAATCTTGTGTTGTTGCACACTTTCTGAGATCTGGTATAAATGAAACGCACCTTAGCCGGTGAATGTGGGGCGATAGCATGTGGTTTACGGAGAAAAAATTTAATCTTTGCATGCCATTTTTGCTCCTCTTCTTCTTCTTCTTTTTCTTCCTTTCACTCCTCTACGGACGTCTTTGCATCACATATACGCTTAAATTCATTTGTACCTCTTAAGTTTTATTCTGTAAATCTCTCTTATTTTACCTTCAAGATTTTTGAAAGAGACTGATGCGATCCTTCATTAACTTATCTATAACAGGGGTTGCCGAATGATTACCATATGCTAATTAGCATTTGTTAATTATCTAGCTCCAAGAAAAATACCTCTTTTCTTTTTCTTTTTTTTTTAATCTCTCATATATATTAATCAGTATATATTTGTATAATTCGTGGCATCACAAAGAAATTTTCAGCTAGAAAATTGCAGCAACAAACATGCCTATCAAATTACAAAATTCACTACAGCATCAATAACTAAAATAAAACCCACCCTATTGTAGTGGTAGAACCGGTGGTGAAAGGCCCATCCGAGAAACACAGAAGAAGGCAACTCTTACCAACACCAGCAACAGTAGACACCATGTCAAAATGATCTGTATCAACTAGTCATTACAACAAAATAATGCTCGGTAGGCTGTCTCTTTTCTAAGCCTATTTTAATCAAATGTCATGCACAGAGCAAGGCACCATCAAAGAAAAAGACCTTGTCCTAGAAAAGATAAAAGCCTCTACTCGAGGCAAAGTTACAGAGAAACTCAACCCAGATTGAGAGGGCCCATATAAGATATTTGAAGTGAACCGAAGACCTAGATGGCACGCATGTATTTAGAGTTTGGAACTCGAAGAATCTATCGGTGGACTTTCGATGATGAGAATAAGAAGAACATAGAAGAGATATATAAAAACTTCCATTCATATTATATTATGTAATCATTGGCTCAAAGGCCATACAGAGCCTGCCGAAGTCGGATACATTTAAAGAAAAAGAAAAATAAAAAAATAAAAAGGTTCTATAGGAATAGATCAAACGAAGGCAAGAAAGAAAGCATCGGAATTAATTGATTGGTTTCCTCCCTCTGGCCCATGACCACGGCCCCAAGGGTTGGGCTTGATCTCGTTCTGGCATGTGTGGAACCTAAAGCTCCGGATGTATATCTTCGTTAGATGGTTGAAGATTTGAAATTTTAAACTTATTTTTTTATTTTTCTAGTTATATGCGTTTTTATGAACTATAAATAATATGTAATATACCTCCATTTTAAAGCATTATAAAAGCTCTTAATTTTAAGAATGCTATAAAATTCATTTACATGAATGTTTTCAAAATAGCAAAGCTTGTTTTCGTGACAACAAAAGTTATAATGAATTAAGCTATATGTTGTCATTAAAGTGTTAGTTTACAATAACAAATTTATTTTATCACCAAATGCATTTTTATTGGTAACATAATTATCACATAATAGGGTATAGATGACGATCCTTGTATTGTTTATGACAATAAAATTCATCGCTAAATCAATTTTTTGTAACAATAAATTTAGTTGTCATTATAATTAAGTTTGAGTAACAATAAGAATAATCACGAATTATGGCATAAATGATGGTCCTTATAACATTAGTGGCCATAAAAGTCGCCATAAAATTATCTTTTAATAATGATAAATATAGTTATCACTTAAAACGTGATTTATGTGATAATAAAAATAGTTATAAATTATGTTGTAAATAATGATTCCTATGATTTTTAGTCATCAGGCTATTTTTTTTATGATGTCAAATAAAGTTATCATGAATAAATAATATTCTAAAGAAAATAAAAGTGATCATAAATTATAGTATATGTGATGTTTTTTTAATTTTTTATGATAAGATTATTCGTTATAATTTTTTTTGATGATAATTATTGTTACAGACAACTGATTATATTTGCGATGGAAGGAAGAGGTTTTTATGTGACAGAAGTATACGTAGACACTGACTTTTTATTATCATAATAAAATTTTAATAACATAATTTTGAACCTACGTGATAATTTTGATTCGCATGAAAAAATAATTTTACATTATTTTCTTTAGTTCACTTGTACTTCTTTTAAATCATTCGAGCTCTCGATTTTGATGATCATTTCTGGATATGCTCCCATATCAGCATCCTGTGTCCCATCGATGCGATTCGGACGCCATCAACCATTAAATCCAAAAATAAAATCCCTTACTAAATTAAAGAACACGCCAAATCTGTCGTCTCACTATCCACGTGCTAGCTCTGAGAGTGGGGCCGATACTGCTAAATTTTTCGGGGGCGCGGAGGACTCATGTGAGGTTTCTTGTTGTCCTGCGGGCAGGTCGCGATGGTGATATCGATGCTTCCCCCTTCCACATGCGTCTGACCTGCTTATCCTTGCATATAAATATTTATTTTTTTACTATTATAATATTTATTTTTATAAAGACTTTATTATCTAAGAGATATCAAGATTATTTAAGAATTTATATTTTTTAAGTAATTATTATTTAAACAATACTTATATAAAAAAATAATTTATTCATATTCTTTTATATTTTAAAAAATGACTTTATTATCTATTATTTATACTTTTTTATATTATATTTTTTTTGAATAAATTAATAGGGTCTATTCCTTTTCCCATAATATTCTTTATACCATTGTACCTACCTTATATACTCATTATATAATATGCTTCGATGGTTGAAGCTCAATTTTTTTTATTAAACTATATTTTCAGTCATACTATATATATATATATATTAAAAATATATATTTTATTTTTTTAATAAAAATAAATTTTTATAGTTACTGTTTATTAATTAAATACCAATATTATATCTTCTCATAAGACACATATTGTATCGGAAGAATATATTTTTATTTTAATTATGAAATTTTTCATAAACATTATCTTCCTAACTTTTCTTTTCGAAATATATCAAGAGTAAAAGGTAAATGAAAGGAAAAGTCAAAGAGTATTAATGGAAGGAAAAATTATGATTGTGCATCGATATATGAGAAATATATAAAAAAAATTATCGAATATATGAGAAACTAGTTTAGACATCTTCGGGATAGTTAAGTGTTAACCCCAATTCAATTAGTAAATAATAACTTGAGAATGCAACTTATTCTTTTTGACTTTTTTAACCAAAACAAAAAAAATATAGGTAAGTTGGTTAACAAAAAAGTTAACCAACTTTTTCATAAAATTTTTTCACCAAAGAATAGAAGCAAAGAATAATTTGTCCTCATATTAAGATATCAAGAGCTTTATTCAGCACTTGTTGAGGAATTAGGGTGCTCAAGATTAACATAAATTTAAGATCACATTTGGTTCATGATAATATAATATTATAATAAATTTTATATTTTTATAATTTTATATTTAACTATCAAATTATCAAAAATATAATATTATTATGATTTATATTTGATTTGCTTTGATAATTTTAGTTTGAATTTTTGGAAATGCAAGATTATCATGTTTGCTTGATAATATCTAAGCATGATAGCTTGATTACCATATTTTTAAATTTTATTTATATTTTATTATAAATCTTTTCAACTATCTTTTTTCTTCTTCTTTTTATTAGAATATAAAATATTTTAGTAAAAACAATTATTTTTTGTAAAATTATTTTAAAACATTATATATTTAAATATCATAAATATTTTATTAATATATCATATATTTAATAACATATAATAATACATTATGTTATTTAAATATTAAATAATATTTTATAATATAAATAATATTAAATATATATTATAAATTATTTTGATAAAATAATTGCAAGAATATCATAGGTGTTGATAATTTTAAATTTAATATTTATATATTATTATATAAATATATAATGGTGTTTAAAATATTAAGTATTATATTAATATTAGATTTATTATTAAAATAAAAATATATTATATATTTAATATTATAATATATTGAAATATTATTTAGTGCATAAGATTAAATATTATAGAGAAGTGAAGAAAATAATTTGACATCACTAGGCTTTCATAATGCCAAATACTCATCTTTAAATGAAAATCAAATTATCATGATTTAAAATAATCTCAGATTATTAGAAATCAAACATTATTAGTTAGATTACCATATATAATTATTAAATATAATTTATGTAATAATCTTAGATTATCAAGATCGCTGCAGATCAAATGCCCATGCCCTCAAAAGAGTATTTTATACTTTGGAGGACTACCATATCTAACCAGATCCACAAAGATTAGCCTAATTCGTCGAGGCTACGTAAGCTACATGTTAAAAATGCCCATTCGTCTATTATAAGCTTCTTTATGCCATGCAAGCTTTCCTACGATGACCAACCTATCCCACTTTGCTGTTCTATAAAATATAAAGCACATAAACTCTTCCAACCATAAATCCGTGTCTCCCTCCTCCCTCCCAAACACCTCCCGCGCATAGCCCAGACAACCCAATCCCTCCCCCTCCCAAACACCTCCCACTCCCACGCATAGCCCAGACAACCCAACACCACCACCATGCTCACAACAGACACCTCCGCCACCGCCGCCCGGCGGACCAGGAGACAGAGAGAGATCAAGATCACATCGTCATCTTCCCTTTCATGGCCAAGGGCCACACCATCCCCCTCCTCCAACTCGCCCCTGCCCTCTCGACCCAGGGCCTCCGCGTCACCCTTGTCACCACCCCGGCCAACTTCCCTTTCCTCCAGCCGCCACCCCGCCGTAGCCATCCTCACCCTCCCTTTCCCCACCACCCCCCGCTCCCCCCACCACCTCTCCTCCAGCCGCCACCCCGCCGTAGCCATCCTCACCCTCCCTTTCCCCACCACCCCCCGCTCCCCCCAGGTGTCGAGTCCACCGACGTCCTCCCCTCGCCGGACCTCGTCCCTGCTTTTCTCCGCGCGACGGCCCTCCTCCGCCTCCCTTTCCACCATCTCCTCGTTAGAATCCTAGGCAGCGCCGCTCGTCCGCCCTTCTGCCTCACGTCCGCCTTCTCCACGGCCCTCTGCAAGTCTCTCTGGGTCCATCACTCCCACCCCGCCTGCGCTGCCGCCGGCGACCACCGTATCCCCTTCCTAAATGTGAAATCTAGTTTTGGCACGTTAAGGGAGAAAGAGGAACGTTTTATCAACTCCAAATCCTAGAAGGAAATGATCTAGTCAATGTAGGATCACATCCGCGGCCTTATTTATTTAGCAAGGAGGTCCAAAACCGTTACTCATTGCCATTGGTTCAATCAAACTAGTAGCTTTCCTGGCAAAGATCCATTTTTTCTTGGAAAGAAGGTCTGGTCAATCCATCAGTGAAGTCTTGCTTGGCATGCATCTTTTAACTTCACAAATCTTTGCGTGTTACGGAAAAGCCAAGGATTGATTTTTTTCTTAAGAAAAAGCTAAAGTTATGCACGGTTAAAGATCTAAGGTTCCTTGTTTGTTCTCTCTTTTTATAGCCTATTTGCAACCAATTCAATAGAAGCTGGATTTGGATTTGGATTTCATAGTTTTAATGATTGCCATCAAATTTAAAATTTCAACTTTTGTGTTTGAAATAAAACTGCAGGACAGAATTTTTTTAAAATTTTTGGAGTCAAGATAAAAATGAAATACATAAAATAATTTTACTATATTATCTTTAGTACAAGAAAAAGAATAATTTTAAAGTTAAAAACTTGTAAGTCAAAGATCTTAGGTTTTAATGATTCAAAATAAAAAATATATATCGCAATAAACATGTAACAAAGTCATATAAGAAAATAAAATTATTTTTTTATACTCAAAAATTACATAATAATAATAATAATAAAGAAATATTGATTTTATGAATTATAAGAGATAAAAAATTAGAAATCTGAGCAGATGAATTATAATAATAATAAAAGAGATGAAAGGAGCAAATGAAGTGAAAGCATTTCGAGCGAAAGTTTAAAAAGGATATTATTTTGATTTGATGGGTGTTTTAAGAAATATAAAATATTTTATAGTAGGTCTCATGAACTCTAATTCAATTTACTCTTAAATCCGATCTTTTTTTATAAATTTCTTAAAATTATGGAATCGGATTAAGATTCGATAGCTTTGGTTCCAAACGGGGCGTTAGTGTTTTCACAGCATAGCCCCAGTTATAACTCATCATAGATCACGTTTTCTGTTATCGATTTAAGAGATAAACTGGATATAAAGAAAAGGGGAAAAAGAAAAAGAAAAAGAAAAAAAAAAAAGGACTTTCTCGCCTTTTGATTTATGGCATTTGATAGAAGAAAAATAGGAGAAGCGTACCTCACTCTCGGTGCCTCGTCTCCGATGCTCTCGCTTGCGTCTGGTTTTTATACGCTTCTATACGCGCGTTCGGGTCGCTTGGCGTTTCCATGCGGGAACTACCCGACTCGGCCACCTTGAACCCGCTCGATCGGGTTCTTGATTCGCTAATACGGAATGGGAAGAGAAGCGAACGGATCGGTCGAACGCTACCGCGACCCTAGCACCTCGTCGACGGCAGGCCGATGCCAGCCGATCGAATCCCGGCAATCGCTGCTCGTCGCAGGGACGGAGAGACTGCCAGAGAGAGAGAGAGAGAGAGAGAGAGAGAGAGAGAGAGAGGGAGCGCGGGCGCGACTAAGTAGCAGCGACGCAGAGGCGGCGAGGGGGGTTACTGGCGTCGAGTCTGATGGGTCTTTGATGTCTCCGGTCGGGTTGACCTGTTCCGGTCCGATTTATAACAAGCAAATAAAGCTTGAGCCGGTCCCAGCGATTCAAATTTTTTATTTCAATGGCTGGTGTGGACCGGCCGGATTGCTGTTGGAAAATGAGGAAAAAAATCCATGACGGGGACAACACTGAAAAGAAAAAAAGAAAAAAAAAAAAAAACTTGATTCCGGCTCAGGACGGTCGGGCCCGGTCTAGATTCTCGATGCGGAAAAATTTTGGTCGGGCTCCGGTCGACCCTCGCAACCCTAGCATCACTTAAACGCGACCGCACGTGCCTCGCTCAAACCCATGCCCCACTAGGAACCGTCGGCCGCCTCTCCCTTCCGTTTCGATTCCGCTGTCCGTCCTTCTCCTCTCTCTGTCGCGAAGGCGCCCTTCTTTCCTCCCAGAATCCAGCAGAGGAGGCTCGTAGGCCGGGCCAGGAGAAGGTATGCTCTCAAATGACCTTCCGTTCGATGGCCTTTACTTGTTTGTTTCACAGAAATGGATCGATTTTTACCCTAGGGTCTGCTTCCGGGTAGATTCATATCGAGGGTTTATATCTGGATAAAGACCCCATCTCCTTTAACCTAGCAGTCTTTTGTATTTTTTTTAATTTTCTTCGAACATTCTAGGGTTTTTTTTTTATTTTTTTGACGTAACGATGGAATTTTTTTGGGTGCATATTAGGTTTTTTCGAAGATTATTATTATTATTATTATTCTTATTATTTCCCTTTCAATGCGGATGTTAGGGTTTATTCTGTTGAACCATCTACTTCTGTCTTCCTTTCTAACTCGCGGTGCTTGAATTTCTAGGTTACTTGGATTCAAAGAAAGCAAGAACCATGGGTTCTCGTTTCTGGATGCAGGTGATATTGGCATCTAAACTTGATCCAAATTTTTACCCTCAGTCTTCTACGTTTTCTTTGTTTATTATTTTTTTTTTAAAAAAAAAATGTTCTCTTGTATCCCAGGGTGGTGACAGTGATACCGAAGAGGAGGAAGAGGAGACCAGTGAGTATGGTGAAGGAAGTGATCCCGAAATGGGAGCAGGTGAGACCTCCGGGGCCGCTGCCCGGAATCCCTACCTCAAGGGAAATGCAAGCGACAGTGATGAGTCGGACGGGCAACATCGTGTGGTGAGGTCAGCTCGTGACAAGAGGTTTGATGAGATGGCTGCCACTGTCGATCAGATGAGAAACGCTATGAAGATCAATGACTGGGTCAGCCTGCAGGAGAGCTTTGAGAAGATCAACAAGCAGTTGGAGAAGGTGGTCCGGGTAACTGAGACCGAGAAGGTCCCTAACCTCTACATTAAAGCCCTCGTGATGCTTGAGGACTTTTTGGCTCAGGCATTGGCCAATAAGGATGCTAAGAAGAAGATGAGCAGCAGCAATGCAAAAGCTCTTAACTCAATGAAGCAGAAGCTGAAGAAGAACAACAAGCAGTTTGAGGAGCTGATAATGAAGTATCGGGAGAAGCCTGAGAGGGAGGATGAAGGCACAGAGGATGAGGATGAGGAAGAAGAGGAGGATGAAGATGAGGTAGAAGAGGATCCTTCAAGGATTGCAATGTCTGATATGGAAGATGAGGATGAGGAGGACGGTGATGAGCAGGCTGAGGGTGGTGGGGCCTGGGAGAAGCAGATGAGAAGGAAGGATAAGCTTATGGACAAGCAGTTTATGAAGGACCCCAAAGAGATCACTTGGGAAATTGTTGATAAAAAGCTTAAGGAGATTGTGGCAGCAAGGGGTAGGAAGGGAACTGGGAGGGTTGAGCAAGTTGAGCAACTTACGTTCTTGACCCGTGTGGCAAAAACACCTGCCCAGAAGCTTGAGATCCTTTTCAGCGTGATCTCGGCCCAGTTTGATGTCAACCCGAGTTTGCTTGGGCATATGCCAATTAATGTGTGGAAGAAGTGTGTTGGCAATATGCTCCTTGTTCTTGACATCCTTCAGCAGTACCCTAACATTGTTGTCGATGACTCGGTTGAGCCTGATGAACATGAGACCCAGAAGGGTGCAGACTACAAGGGGACAATCCGAGTTTGGGGAAATTTGGTTGCATTCCTTGAGCGTCTAGATTCAGAGTTTTTCAAGAGCTTGCAGTGTATTGATCCACACACTCGTGAGTATGTTGAGAGGCTTAGGGATGAACCTTTGTTTTTGGTTATTGCACAGAATGTTCAGGACTATCTCGAAAGGGTAGGGGATTTCAAGGCAGCTTCCAAGGTGGCATTGCGACGAGCTGAGCTTATATATTATAAGCCTCAGGGGGTTTATGATGCGATGAGAAAATTAGCTGAACAGAGAGAAGATGGAGCTGAAGGTGGCGGAGAGGATGGTGATGTGGCTGTTGGTGACGAACATCAACCAGCTGAGGAGAATAGGGGCCCTCCACCATTTGTTGTGATACCTGAACTCGTTCCCAGGAGGCCCACATTTCCAGAGAGTAGTCGGACACTAATGGATGCATTGGTGTCTCTGATTTATAAGTATGGGGATGAGAGAACTAAGGCTAGGGCTATGCTTTGTGATATATACCACCATGCCATCTTTGATGAGTTCCCTATTGCTCGTGATCTGCTCTTGATGAGTCATTTGCAGGATGGGATTCAGGTCATGGATATATCATCGCAGATCTTATTCAACAGGGCAATGGCACAACTTGGTTTGTGTGCCTTTAGGGCAGGGTTGATAACAGAAGCTCATGGATGCCTATCTGAACTGTATGCAGGAGGAAGAGTGAAAGAATTACTTGCACAAGGTGTATCACAAAATCGTTACCATGAGAAAACTCCTGAGCAGGTACTTCTTCACTTAATTCAAGATTTTCTCATCCTTGTTGATCCCATTATTAGGAATATACACTCTCATGATTATGCTAACGATAAGCGGATTTTTTTTTAAAAGCATGACATGTCTCACTATCATTCAAGTTGTAATATCATTGATTTTGTTTCTGAGCTTGTTTTTCCTAATACATGTATTAGTGTAGATAGAATTTTTTAACCAATGCGTTTATAGATTTAGTTTGCCCAGTTACACCATTGATCTGTGTTTGCATGTTTTTTGTGATTATGTTGCATCTCTTGCTATTTTAGATTCTGCACCTTAATATTTTCTTGCACCCCCTAGTCTAATGTTATCATGGTACTATTTTTAATTTCTGTTTTTATTTTTTTTATTTGGTAACAAGTCTTAAAAGTTGCCGTGGCATATAAATTATTGCTTAGGCATTGTAAATTTGATTGGCTTGTGGTGGTGTATTATTGTATTTTAGATTGTATAAAGCCAAAAGTTTGAAAATTGTTGCTTGTCAATCCTCCTGTCATTTCAAGTTTCGTGATGCATATCCATGTCTTTCTTCTAGATTGCTAACCCACTGGAAGTAAAGTTGATGTAAGCAAAAGAATGCCCCCCCCCTTTGGAACACACACGCACACAAACAAAAAGGAAAAAAAAAAAAAAAGAACACATCAAACCCATCCTAGAACCATCTTTGTGTTTTGGAACATATTTGGCTAGGAAATGCGGTTTCAGAAATCCCGAAATGTGTTTTCAAAGAGATAGATATGCAGCGACTGGGAGGGGCTAGAAGAGGAGAGAGCAACGGGTACTTGATTTTGGGCTTGGAGGTGTCTGGATCATGCAGGATTGAAGTTGAGGTGGCTGGATCATGCAGGATCAGAGTCAAGGCAGTGATGACAAGAGTAGCAGAGTGAAAGAGGGAGGGAGAGAAGGACCAACCTCAACTTTGAGGTACTAGAGGATGATAGTGAGGTAGATTGGAGTGTGGGTGCTGATGTGCTCTGTATACTTCTTGTTCTTGTGGAAGCAGGGAAACTTCGACATCATCTTCTTTGAGCGAGAGCAAGAGGAGAGAAGGTGAGCCTGGAAGAGAGGATAACAACAGAACCTTTTGGCTCCCTATCATACATAGTTAATGCATCAGCTGGGCCAAACTTGTGTAAGCATGCATATTGTGGCGTGGGCTGTCAAATCAAGATGTAATTGGATGGCTTGATCCCATCCGCATGGTTTAGCTATTTATATAGCATAGTGAATTGGCTGAATTATTTATCTGTTTATAAATAAATCAATGTTGCTGCTTTGCTTGATAGTTTATAGCCAACATCATTTTTTCTCCTCAAAAGATAAATAGTGTGTATTATGTAGGCTTTTTGGCATATTAACCTTTTTAACTGTCACTTCTGTGGACCCGCCATCGCAGCTACAGCGACACCTGCACCTGCTCCTACCTACTATGTTTATGACACATATCCAATCCACAAGTTGTTTGGGACCAACTTTGGTTGTTTTTGGGTTGATTTTGCTTTGTTTTTAGTGGATGTCATTTTTTAAAGATAAATGATGGGTTTTTTTTTTGATTGGATGTTTAAAAGATGAATTGCTTTGCCTTTTCTTTTTCTTTTTAGATGTTTAAAAGAAATCAGAAAGACCTAGTGATCTATGATCTGATCTATTATGATCCCTTCTGTGATTTATGATAGGGTCACAATCTTGACGGCATTGTTCGTAATTGGGTATGTAAATGCTATTTATTTGGATTGGATGTATGCATAATCTTACCCTTATTCGTGGTTGCCCGATGAAAGCATGGACGTGAAAACTGATATTATTTGAACCTTGAAATTGATATCCTTTATTTATATTAACAAGAAATGCATGCATGATTCAAGCAACCAACATCAAAAACATATTTGGCTAAATTTATACTGATGTAATATGAATATGACTAATAACTGCATTAGGCGTTAATAATGGATATATATGATGATAAGGGATGCCTCAGGCCAAGATTCTTGTATATGGGTTGCCAAAGTGTCTGGTGCACCTATCTTATTTGTCTGTGCCTTTTAAGTTGGTGCAAAAAAGGTCCATGAATGAAAAGGATGCCTATGCCTGAAATTATAATTAGAAAATGTAGAAAGTTGATGGAGGTTAGAGGCCTTAGCAAACTAGTATTTTCTTGTATACTCACTGATACCAACTCTATTTGTATCTTTGAGAGCATGATCATGTCCATGTTTAAATCAAGCTGAAATGGAATTGCGTATCTATATCCAAAAGTTAAAGGCATAACCATGTCTATGTTCAAATCTGAAGGACTAAAAGTTACATCAGTTTCTGTATCTGAATTTAAATCACTTATAATAGTTTTATCTGTATCCAGTCAAAACAAGGATCTTGTGCAACCTCACTCTGCAATTGTTGGATAACAACTTGCTTTTACTGTTATGACTAAAAGGTGAATTCAAACGGAATGCCAAGAAACTAGTAATAGTGGTCTATACGGAGGCTCATGACAAATTTGTCATGTCATCGGTGGAAAATTAAGGTATCTTGCTGCAGCTAGAACAAGAGATTAGACTGTGAACGACGTCAATGTTTGTTTCCTGAAACTAAAAAGATCATGAGATGAAGATTGCTGCAGTTGATTTTGAAGTCAATGTGGAGTTACTAAAATTTGCTAGGATTGAGGAAGCACTTTAGACTGGCCATCGGGTTCTGAATTGAAAGCTGTCTTATGCATTGTTGAGCAGCACTCTCAACAAGAAGTCAAGGAAGTCTGGAGCATACATTTTGTGCTTGTAATGAAGTGGTGTCTGAATCTCATTTCTAACAAAGCATTTTTTGCGCCCAGAAGCTCTATTTCCTTAAGTAAGTTTGAAATATTTTTAGGTCATTCAGATTGGAAATTAAATGATACAAAATTGATTTGGGCAAACATATGATCAAGGGATGCAAGCACTTAAGAGTTTTTTTCCCCCCTGCATAAGTTTCTTCCAAAGCACTGGGACAATGTTGTTCTCAGGGAATGTCCATTTTTTCTTTGCTATTTGTTCATCGCCATCCTCTCTCTCTCTCTCTCTCTCTCTAAATTATATTTGTTGTTGTTTCTGATGATGCCACTTTTTTTTCTTTTGATGTTCAGGGGATGGCCTAGCCACCACATTTCAGATATTTAAGAAAGTGTCATTCTTAATATCTACTGACACTTAGATTGCTTTAAATATCAATGAAAATAAAGATGGATTTTTGCCCCAATCATATGCATGTTGATCTCGTTCTTTGTCAACACATTGCTCGGGCATTATTTTGAATTGTGGTTTTATGCATAATTAGTGCAAATAATAAATGAACTTTATTTTGGTGTATCAGGAAAAGCTTGAACGGAGAAGGCAGATGCCCTACCACATGCATATAAACCTTGAGCTTCTGGAAGCCAGTCATCTGATGTGTGCTATGCTTCTTGAGGTCCCCAATATGGCTGCCAATTCCTTTGACGCTAAGCGGAAGGTTATCAGTAAGACGTTCCGGAGACTTCTTGAAATAAGTGAAAGGCAGACTTTTGTTGGCCCTCCTGAGAATGTCAGGGACCATGTTATGGCTGCCACTAGAGGCCTGATCAAGGGAGACCATCAGAAAGCTTTTGATATCATCAAATCCCTTGACATCTGGAAGCTTCTGAGTAGCAAAGCAGCTGTGCTGGAGATGTTGAAGTCCAAGATCAAGGAGGAGGCATTGCGGACCTACCTCTTTTCACATTCATCGTGCTACGATTCCTTGAGCTTAGACCAGCTTATTGCAATGTTTGATATCTCAGAAGCCCACGCCCACAGCATTGTGAGAAAGATGATGATCGTGGAGGAGCTCAATGCAAGCTGGGACCAACCAACAAGGTGCATTGTGTTCCACAATGTGGAACACACCAGGCTGCAGGGTCTTCTGTTCCAGATGGCAGATAAGCTCAACATTCTTGCTGAGAGCAACGAGAGGGCCTATGAGGCAAGGACTGGCGGCGGTCTTGATGGGTTGCCGCCTAGACGCAGGGGAGAGGGCCAGGACTTCGGTGGAACTGCTGCATCTGGGAAATGGCAGGAGAACTTCGTCTCGGCATCACGAGGAAGGCAAGTTGGTGGATATGGAGGGCGACCCGGATACAGCGGCAGGTTAGGGAGTTCAGTTCAGGGAGCCGGTGGATGGTTTTCGAAGGATCGAGCAGGACAGGGCCAACGGGGAACTGGTGGATACTCTGGTGGTTACCCCAGCATGCGATACCAGGATGCCTATGGGAGTGTTGGGAGGACTTCATACCAAACTGGTTCAGCTGTGAGAGGCTCGCAGGTGGAAACTTCGCGCATGGTGAGTCTCAACAAGGCTGGTAGAGTTTAGTGGAAGAACACATACTTTTTTGACAAGAGGCCTTTCAGTTTTTGGTTCTGATTGTCTGACCACATCTTTTTTTTTTCTTGTATATTTTGTGGAGGACAATTAATTTGTTCCGAACGGTTTTAATTTAGATTTGGAACCTGGCATGCTCTGTATAACTGTCGGGGGTAGGACTCTATTCACTCCTTTATATCAGTTTTTGTTGCTACATTTTCCATTTGTGTTTGATTTTTTTTTTTTTTTTTTTACTATTATCTATTTTAGCTGCTCAATCCTTAAGCTGTGCTTTTATTTTGTTTGCCTAGGGTAAGTGTAAAAGCTTATTGATTAGGTGCGCATGTAGCTTATCTTTATTCTTAAGTTTATTTTCCTTGAGTGAAGTGGATGCGCGATTATCTTCAAAGAATTAATCTAGATTTGGTAGATCACCGAATGGATCATGACACTGGTGATTTGGTAAACAATGAAGAGCAATGCATTCGTTATACCCAGCCTACTAAGCTGTGATTTGATAGCATGCATTCCATGACACATTAAACAAGTAGGCTTAATGTATTTTTAAGAAAGCAAAATTGCTCAGTTCATTAAGTAATGATCCTGACGCTCATGGCAAATATATTACACGAACATGCCCTTGGTCGCAGGCCAGACTAGACGTTCTTTTTGAACGTGATGGCTATATAGTAATTCTTGTTTAGATGGACCTCCAATTGCGTAATTAGATCACTGAGCTTCCACTAGGCCTTGCCTATAGGCTTTGTCAAACATGCTAGGCCTAAAGAACTGCTTCCTAGGAATTCTGAGGGAAGCCCGTCTCACCTTTCTTAAAAACGGGAAGTTGATGGCCTCAAACATGCTCATGCTTATTCCTCTAAACCCTTTGTGGTTGATGTCGCCTTTATAATATCTCTTCTTCCTAAAAGGCTTATTATCTTCAACTATAGCCCAGTCGAAGTTAATATTCGGCCCTTGGACTTCATCATCTCTATGTTCGCTTTGTAATCGCTGTCTTGTGTTTGACTCATCACCTTTTACATGCATCATCCTCTTTGCTTTGTTTGGAGCTGTCTTGTGTTCGACTCAAAGCAAAGAGCTGTCTTGTGTTCGGCTCATCACCTTTTACATGCATCATCCTCTTTGCTTTGTTTGGAGACTTTGTGCGGTCGTCAGCAGGCTCCTCTTAGCAATTGCAGTAGTAGAACTGCCAATCTTCGTATTTAAAGAAATTCTAAAATTGAAGGTGCTTCGCTTTGAATATTTTTTTTTTTAAAAAAAAATACGTTGACAATGCACTTGATTCCTAAGATACGAATATCAGAACTTGCTTCGTGTAATTTAGTAGATTGAACAAATTATTAATAAGTAAATGCAAAATATTTATATCAATTTTTAGATAGATCCTGCGACTAACAGCTCTAAGAAAGGGCAACAAATAATACTAGGGCATTAGTAAGCCATCAGATAGCAGGCATCACATCACTGCTGCCGTTATCGTTAGAGCAAGATGATAGTCATCCGGCATACACAAGAGAAGATGGGACATAAGGCTGCAAATGAATCAAGGATGACCCATGACTCGACCATGACTCCATTAAATCGGATCAATCCTTATTTAATGATCTATTAAAAGGATATCAAACAGATCGGATGGTCGGCACAATGCGGATTGTGCCAAGTACAGTACACTTGCTACACTAGCCACTGGAACAAACACAGCGTGACTGTCTGCGGCTAGCCAGCTCAGCACGGCCTGTGGGTTGGGCACAGCCCATCTTATGTCTCCCGGGTCACGCGCCCATTGGTATGGCCCATGTAACGTCGGCCGCAACTAAGGCCCAGCCACCCTGGGAACCCATTCCTCTGGAGTCCAGATCTTAAACCCGAGAGCCACGAGGACTTTCAAAGCATCCCGTAGACCTCTCGCGCCCCAGCGGAGGGCCCGGCAATGGCGCTCATCGCTTCCTCCCGCCGCCACCACTCCCTCCTCCTCCTCTCCTCCTCCCCGTCTCCACCGCCTACCGCTCCCCTCGCCCCCCTCTTCCCCGGCCGCCACGCCTTCGACCCCGCCATCCGCCGCCTCGCCTGCGCCCGCCGCTTTTCCGAAATCGAGGCCCTCCTCCAGCCCCTCAAGAAGGAACCCCGCGCCTCCTGTGAGCCCTTCCTCGCCGCCGCCGGCATGCTCGACCACGCCCTCCTCACCCTCGGCGCCTCCCGCACGGGCCGCACCGCGTTCTGCCTCAACGCCCTCCTCTCAGTCCTCAGCAACTCCCACCTCTCCTCCTCCTGCCGCCGCGTCGCCGACCTCTCCCACCGCCTCTCCATCGCCTCCGACAGGGTCTCCTACGGCATCCTCGCCAAGTTCCACTGCCTCGCCGGCGACGCAAAGAACGTCCTCCTCGTCCTCGAGAAGATGGAGGAAAGAGGTCGAGTTCACCACGGTCGCGGGCCGGGCCTCGAGCCTGCAAGCTGCCCGATACTGGACGGCTGGGCCGCGGGCCATGCTAGCACGCATGACGGCCTGTCGAGCCAATCTTTATACGGGTCGTGCCAGAGTCTAGCTTGGCCCATTTAATACTTCCATCTATAGATTGCGTCAGTTTCAAAAAGTTAGATTTGATTTAAATCCTGCATCAAATTTGGATCTTATGTTTTTTTAATTTTTTTGATCCACCTTATATGTCAACGCAACATATATAATATCCAAATCTAATTTAAATTAATAAAAAAACTTAACCCAAATCCAATCAAGCATTAGAGCCCTATTTATAAATATCAATTATATAAATATTATTTTTTCATTCTCATTATTTTTATTAATTCATTAAATAAATTTTCATTAAAACTAATTTTTCTTTTTACCTTAATACTTAGATATCCTTTCATCTATTTTACTTAATTGTATCTAAATATTTATATTTTAATATTTATTTAAATAAATTCTTATTTATAATATTTTAAAATATATAAATATATTTTTTAAAAAATAATTTATAAATCTAAGGATGATCAATTACTTAAATGAAATTAAATATTTTTTAACAAAAAAATTAAGTTTAAACTAACTCCTTTTAATTATATTTAAATTTTTAAATAATTTTATATTTAATTATTAATTAGTATATTTTAGTTATAAAGTAGTAATTAGATATTTCATTTAACTGCAAATATGATCTGCGCTAATTTCAATGTGAATTGAAATATTTTGGATTAGATTTGTATTGTACTTAATCCTGAATCAATCCAAGTAACTTGTTGGGCCTAAGATCTTTTCGTTAACTTTATTTAGTACGTTTTCAAATTTATATCATGGAGTATATATGCATGACTTCTCCAAAAAAACAAAAAAAAAAAAAAATCCTCCAAAGCCTTGAGGGATGGAGCTTAGTTCGGATTACGAGTCATGGCTGTTCAAAATTTTCAAAGTTGACAGCAGATATGATCTAATAAATAAATAAATAAATATATATATATATATAGTTAAATTTAAAATTTAAATTTTTTTATTCTTAAATTTATATCATATTTTTTATTTTTTATTTTTAATATTTATAAATTATGTGAATTTAAAAATTAAAAAAAAATTAAATTTAGACTTCGTTCTCTCTCCGTGTATGTATCTCACCAGCAAATAAATTGAATTTAGTGCAAAGGTAATCAAAGCCAACCGGCACGACTGCAGTCCCAAATGCACATGCGTGGAGGAAACGAACTTTTAGAAAAATTAGTCTGATAGGCCGTCCGTATTCTATCGATTGTTTCGGCTTGTTAATTGCTATAACTTTCACACATTTAATTTTAGGGGTTGAAAATTTTTGTTTTATCCTCAACATCTTCAATTAATACCTACAAGGAAAAAGAAAAAAAAAACCGACACTCTCTTCCCCGTTGTTGTTGCTGCACAAAGCACGTGATTCCTGCCCCACGCCATTCAAAAAATCTTGAAACTTCTCTGTGCCCTCCGAAAACAACTGCTCTCGTACATGACCAGAACAGCCAAGCTTGTAGACTCGAGATCGCTCGCTTTGGACGAAAATTAATCAGCAAGACGCAAAGCTAAATTAAATTTCTGGGTGATCAAGAACTTTAGAATTCCAACCGACATGCATTCATGAACGACATTAGATTGCAACAATAATACGTGCTACAAACTTCTATCGCACCCAAAATACAAATCCTTCTTGTCGCTTCTATGAATCATCAAACATCCACGTGATCCCGTTGAGCTGAAATCACCATCCATAGCTAATCTAGGTTTGGCTAGGTCTTCTTCAACTTAGCATGACCTCACAATAGTTTCTGCCCAAATGATCGATGCACTTTGTGTTCACAAATGGAAGGCTCGGATCAAATGTCGGACTGGATTGGATCCGAACTTGATCGCATTTCGATAGCTAACCCTCATCACCATAATCAATCCCATTCTGACCGGACGACTGGGCCTAATTTTCTTTTTTTTTAATACCAAACTGTTCCAGCAAATTTCAAGCCTATCATCAGATCTGATTTATTTTACCCCATCATTATTTAGTCTCTCATTTACGTTAATATTAAATTCAAAAAAAAAAAATCTAATCAACATATATAATTTTTGGGTCAGGCCAGTTTGGACTGGACCTTTTTTTTTAAAAAAAAAAATTCCATATCCAACCTAATTTTTAGATAGAGGCGACATATGTTTAGATATATTTTACGGTCGTGATCAATTGCCTTCCAACATACTGTGCGGGCAAAACATCCAATCCACCGTCAATCAATTAAAGCATTTCTGACACCACTGCACCCAAAGCTGTTGTCTTCTCACAGAGCCATCCCTCCTCGATCCACCACCACTCCCAGCAGAGAGCCTTATCCCAAGATCTGAGACCCTTGGCCTCAACCACTCCACAAAAACGGCACCTCCCTTTTCCTCACAGAGATGTTCTTCTACTCGAAGACCATGGCAGCCTTCTCCGAGCCCTCTGGCGTCCTCCAGATCCTGTGGCAAGCCCTCCTGCTCCCCACCAAGACCGCCACCCTCTTCTTCCTCCTTCTCGTCCTCACCCTCTTCTCCTCTTCCTGCGTCTTCTACGCCAACTTCTCCTCCATCTCCCCTGTCCTCACCGACTTGGTCTCCAAGCTCACCATCCTCCTCAAAGCACCCGGCCCCGGCCCCGGCCCCGCCCCGGAGTTCTCCCACGTCCTCCTCCAGATAAAAGACGACCTCAAACAAGTCGCTGGATTCGAGTCCATCGTCACCCTCCTCTCCTTCTTTGCCTCCCTCTTCCTCCTCGTCGCCACCTTCTACACCTTCGCCATGGCCTACTCCGGTACTCCCCTGACTCCCCAAGAACTCCTCTCTCGAGTCGCTCGCCGCTGGTATCAAACGCTTGTCACCAGGCTCTACGTCGTTCTCCTGAGCCTGGGCTTTGGACTCCTGTCTTCGCTCGCGATCGGCACTGCCATGCTAGTCTGCGATGGTTGGAATCATCTTGCGAGCTCTACCATGGCTCTGTCTGCTGTGGCGGCTTCCATCTACATTTATCTGTGGACGAGGTGGTCCATGAGCTTGGTGATCACAGTGGTGGAGGAGACGTGGGGGATCGGTGCGCTGTCCTGGTCGGTGGAGCTCTTCCTTGGCAACAAGAAGAAAGGTTGGATTCTCACCTTCATCCTGATGCTGCTCAAGATGGTGATCTACGGGGTCTTTGGGTTTATGATGATGTCGGGGCCGACGCCGCCGTCGCCTCCACCACCGCCCTTGGAGGATCAGCTGAGGATTGGGCTTCTTGCGGTGGCCGCCTGCGCTCTTTTGGACATGTATGCCATGGCGGTGTATACAGTGTTCTACTATGAGTGCAGGAAGAGCCATGGATTGGCCGAGATGGTTAAAGTTGAAGGAGGATTTATGTACTCTAGTTTGTCTGCTGCTGCTATCAAAGTTGAAGCAACTTTTCCGTCACCTTGGAAATGACCTTAAGGAGGGGGAGCTGCTGGAAGGATTTGGTGCGTTTCTACTGGCATCTATTATTTGCCCTCTCGATGCTTTGCAATAACTTCAGAGTATATGATGTTAATAAGAAACTATGATTTAGGAATGCATGTGATGGTTTGTTAGTATTTTTCTTTTGTGGCTTTTGCAGTTCAGCATGAGATCTGCACTTGGATTTGGATGTGAAATGACGGATGATATCTACTTCAGTTTGTGTGGATTATGTTGAAATCTAGTAAGAGATTTAGAAAGTGCTTAAAAGTGATGCTGCCGAGTCTCGTAGCTGGTGTGTTTCTTTGCTGCAACTGTTGTTGATTCTGTTATGCTTGTGTGCTCTATCATGGATTAACGCAGTTGTGAAGTGTTTAATATCAAACTAACCAAGTTTGGAATTGGGAGGAATGGCTTGTCGCTTGTTTATTTGCGCTTAAACTGGGATTTGGATTTGGAGTTTCACGCTTTATTTAAAGTGGATCATTTTAGAGAGGTCACTTGTGACATTTGTGCAGCAAGAGAACCATTTATTATTATTATTATTATTATTATTATTATTATTATATTAACTTTTTCACATAAATAAATATATAGATAAATAAAGAAGACGGGATGTGTCGGTGTCGGTGTCGGTGTCGGTGTAGGTGATGGACTTTGAAGGGTCTCCATCGGTCCTTCACTTGAAGAGTCACGTGGATTGTTTGTGGACCGCATCCATAGTGTGTACGTTGCGTGTATTTATTAATTGTATTAGTGCTGACTGGTTATTTCGGTGCGTGACAGCTTTGTGCACACTGCTTTAGGGTTGATGCTGGGCCAGATACAATGTTTGTGAGAGTTGTTGCTGGCACTAAAGTCATTTTTTTTATTTATATATATAATTATAAAAAATAATATATATTTATAAAAAATAATTTGAAATATCAAGATTTAATGTGAAAAATTTCTTAACGTGAAGAAAAAACTAAAAAAAAAATAAAAAATCAAACCATAAAAATCTTTGACCATTCATATAGCTATAAAAAAAAATAGTAATATTACGAAAAATTATTTATTCATTCAATAGATAGATTTTAATAGAGAAATAAAAAAAATATTAAAATTAAAATTTAAAAATTTAAAAAAAATAAAATTTGTACCAAATCGTTAGATGTAAAGAATATTTTATAAATAATTATTTTTTAAAATTTTATTTTGATTGAAGATTATATAATTTTTTAATCAAAAAATAGTTTGATAATAAATTTTTTTATTTTGTTATATTTTTTTAAAAAAATATTTAATTTTATTATGTAATTGAACTATGATCTCCCATGAAAACCGTACCCAACCCAACGCTTGTCTTCGTCTAATGCTTGACGTTGGATCTAGTGTCCGTCTGTTGATTACTTGTTTGAAGGAATACATGGTAGGAACTCGTTTAGCTCGCATCAGGATGTGGTCCAAGCCAGGTGCAATGGATGCCAGTGATTCGTGGAAGCGTTTTTGTGCACATTCCCCCGACCCGAACATCTCTAGGCTATGAACTTAGTGGTCGTGATCATGTGAAATTACTACATGTCTGTAGCTCATGTCTCTCCCTTTACGTTGCGTTAAAAAATAAAATTAAAAAAAAAAAAATTCACACTTCTGCTCGTTAAATTGCTCCTCTTTGTTTCTAAGACCCGTCTTAGTTCTAAATTCACCTAGTCCTACTAAAGAGCTACCAACAATATAATTGAAGGTGTTATATTGTCTAATTTGGTCTCTGGTGTAATTTCCGCTAGTTTGTGAAGTCAGTCCTTGACGAACTCCATGTCAACCATCATTATGTTCTTTGCTGGCTAGAGTTTATAAAAAAGTTGATCAATTTTATCCAACCTTAGTTAAAGGAATTAGGTAATTCAATTTTTTATAGATATTATTTAAGTAAAGGAAAGATTTGGCTAGGAAAGAGATAAGTTAGATTTCTAATAGCTAATTTCTAAAATATTTTTATTTTTTTTTATGATTCTTATTTATTTATTTTATTTACAGTGCAAATTCTAACTTAGGTGGCACCACTACCATCTTCATTTATTTTATAACTGAAAGGTTAGCAAATATCGGTAAGTTTGAGATTTGTTTTTATAAATCATCCTCTTCATCATTATATATATATATATACACACACCTCATACTTTTTGCTTCAGACAGCCTATGATTGCGTTTGATGTAGGATAGAGCCAATGAGATGATGTTACCTCTATTTGACCTGAAAGCATAAAGAATGTTATGAAAGAGATAAACAAATCCTATCAAATTAATAGGAAAAATCATAATAAAAAAAATATGACCAATAGATATCAAAGCTATTTTTTAATATATAAAATATGTATAATTTATTTTTCTATTTAAATATTACTTACATAATACTCATGAATTTTTAAGATAACTTTGATACCTCGCGAAGAATAAGCACTAGTAGTATTCCTTACTACCACCTAAATCTTATACTTGCAACTTGTCATTTCTTTTTCTTTCCTTAATTATAGCATAATCTTCTCTAAATATTCATCATGCACATGCTCTTTTAAGATAATTATGGCTACAAATGGGTTAGATTGACCCATGATCTGGCTTAACTAGATCCAATTCAGTCCATATTTAAAGACCCATAGATTAAGTTAAATTTATAAATTGAACCCAATTTAAATTTTAGATCATGTCCTGAACTTGACCTGACCTGAATCCGATTCAACCCCACTCATAAATCTTATTTTTCTTCGCTTTAATTATCTTTATTAATTTATTTAATGAACTATAATTTAAACTAATTCTCCTTTTTATACTGACAACTAGATTTTTTCTCATCTTTTTTACTTGATTATATCTAAATATTTATATTTTATTATTTATTTTGATGGATTCTTATTTATAATATCTTTAAGTATGTGAATAAATATTTTAAATATCATAATTTATAAACTTAAGAATAATCATTTACATGGATAGAATTAAAAATTTTTGAATAAAAATTTAAGTTTAGATTGAATTTTTAAATCTCATTTAAATTATTTAATAGATTTATATTTAACTATTAATTATTAGATTTTAACTATAAAACAATAGTTAGATACTTACATACAATATGATTCGATTGGATCGTATTCGAAATCTCAACATTATAAGTTGGACTCGAATTATAATTGGCCCCAGATAGACCTGAATGATCCATTCTAAAAATTTTTTCGTAGACTTAACTTGACCTGATAAACAAATGAGTTGGATTCGAATCTAAAATCATGACTTGAATATAAAACTGAGTTGGATCGGGATCATGCATGATTCGATCCGACTTGGCTCATTTGTAGGAATAATATTATATGCATTTTGAATTTCAGTATTATTTCACTTGTTCATTTATTTTTCCTTCTCCTTTTCTATATATAAATTTCTCTCTTATTTGATTTTTTTTTTTTTGAAGAGTTTATATGCATTATCAAGATTTCATTAAAGTTTGGAGATCAAGAAGAGAATCCAACTTACGAAGTCTTATGACATAATTTTCATTGACAATGTGCACTATCTTCGAGGGAAATTCTTGGAGAATCAATAAGCTAGCCTTAGATATCAGCAAAAGAAGATAATCTTATTAAATTAATGAAAAAAAAATAGACCTCCTATATGTAAGGATTAGATGTAACCTTAATTCCTTGAAACTTATACCTTCAATCAATTATATAAAGGATAAAACTTAGATATAATTTGTTAGATATTTATCTTATAATTTTTTACCTAAAATGTTATGCATAAAAATAATTCCACTTAGCTAGCGCTATGCATTTTACTATCATTAAGAGGAAAGTACTTAGTAAACGTATGTTAGCAATTGAGAAATATGGTTGAATATATATTGCTTATTAATTAAAGAAACACTTGAAGTGCTTCACCCTTATATAAATACTTCTATCGAGTGTGCGTTGATAGGTTTATTAATAAACTATTTTGCTGTTATCTTTCACCTTCAACTCCCATATTTTTTTAAATTTGATTGAATCCAATATTCTGTGCATTACCCTTCTAATTTGTTTTCTTTCCAAACACCTCATGTCTTTGATATGGTGGCCGTTTCTTTTTTTTTTTTTTTTTTCAAATACTTCTGGAAAGCAAGATTTTAAGCTGGAATGGATGTTGCATAAGACGTCAAAATAAGCTGCTATTTTCAAGTATTAGATAAAAAGTGTTTTATCATCGTCTCAATATCTTAATTAAAATATTTTAAAGTATTTTTTATTTAAATATTAAAATTAAAATAATAATGCATCCTGATATATTCTATTTTATAAAAAAATCAGAACAATTCCACCTTATAAGATCTAAAAAATTACTTGAAAGATACACTATTTGGCTCGACAATGTTGACGGTGACCACTCCTTGCACCGTAATATCACCACTTCTACCATCCAGCCCATTGAATAAATTTACAGATGCAAACACTTCGTTATTATTTTTGAAGCACTTTCTGTTGGAGGAGCCAATTAGACAAATTCCCATTAGCTGTAATTCTAGACCCTAAAATGTTTGATAATGGTAATAGAAATTTGAATTGCCTGAATTTCTAACAATCACATGGCCTGTCGCTGACATGGTCCAATCGCGTACAAAGTTTGGTGAGAATCTATTAAATGGATGCCGGGGCTCCAGGACATCTTGTGAAGGGAAAAAAGGACGCGGGCTTCTCATTGCTGGATTTTATTCTTAATGGAGGCTATGGCTTTCGGATCACCAAGGCTCAATCCCAGCCGGGAGCTCACCAGGCCGCTGAAGTGATTGCACTCAATATATTTTTGCTACCGAAGATGTTCTCCCAGATGGCGCACTCGAGGGTGGTAGATGTTCTCCCAGCGTTGATGAGGCCCTTGTCTAACAAAGGGAATTGAATCGTTAAGAGATTTCAACATTTTAATTTCCCTCTCCATTGTTCTTACCTCCAGTGCCTATTGGGCTATGGTGTTTTCAATACATAACTACGAGCACAAACAACGAGAACATACCGTGTCTGGTTTTCTGCTGACTAAGCTAAGAGGATGACTGCAATGGAATGGGAGCTGTCGCCAAGACTACAAGGGTTACCAGCGGCAGAAAATTTCTAGGGATTTTCCCAAAGACGAAGCTTAGGCCCGATTTCTTGTGCTCAGTTCGCGCAGTTCTCTCCGTGTCTCTCCCATTGTTCACTGCTGTAAGCTACGGCCCTTGTACGTGATTCTAAGTGATAGAGAGAGGCTGAGAGAGAACTACAGGGCCGGACGCAAGGGACCGGACCTAGGCTTCGTTCTTTTTTCTAATGCTGTTGACATCACTGGCTGAGGTCATCGGTGCAGCAATGTTATATTCTTCCCAGGACGTGCCACTGGGCGCAGGGGTGTGGTTTGGTTGTTCGCGAGGATCGGTATGGCAGGTTTACTTGGTCTACCAAAGCTGTTTTTTCTTCGTCGCCGCAGAGCCAAAGGGTTACTTTATGCTCACCATGCGATGCGAAGTTTAATGAAATAGACAGTGCAAGGATAAGGTGTGGTAGATACGGAAGCAAGCAGGAGGAAACTGGGATGGGTCAAAGATTACTGTTTTATAAAAAACAATTTCGTCGGCAATTGAGCGAACACCCGAAAGACAATACAACGAGTCGAGCAGATGATGCCGGCCTCCTCCTCGTTGTTCTGGGCATGTGGTGGTCAACCGATCTCCCCGTCCGCGGCCCCCATTAAACCCATCTTCTCTTCTTCTCCAACAATCCTCATGTACCAACGGACCAACCGACCTCTCCTCATTTGCTTCCTTTTTTTTTTTATAAAATTTTGATCATCGATATGGGACCTAAGAACATTATGATTGCCAAGATGAGATTTTTCTTGGAGTGCAGTCTTTTGGATAGCTCCATGAGCCCAAATACTTGATTGGGATTATTGGGAAGAAGAATTGCATGCCTATGACCTCTCAATGTAAGGTTTTTGATCATGTAAAGGCGATTGAATAGCAATATATTTGCCAAGATGAGATCTTTCTTTTTCTTTTTTTCTTTTTTTATTGGGTTAAATAAAGAAGGTGAGATCTGGGCAGCTTCATGATCTCTATCACCGCTTTTGAAGGTGGAAATCTTGGATATCTATGGAATTTTTCCCATCCTTTTATTGGAATTTTACATTGTGATGTGTGTCCGTTTTTATTTCTTGGCAAGAAGGATTCTTGGTCATGCATGGAGTCTTTTTCCTCCAATCTTTGATGAGATTGTTCGTTGTGTCGGGTGCCCATTAAATGTTTGTTTGTTTCAACGAGCCCTAGCTGTTTGATTTTGTGCCATGTTAGATACCATGTTTCATTGCTACCGATCATGCTTCGCAGTTGTTTGATTTCTTTCATTCAAAGATTCTTACTAGTTGACAGCTCTGAATCTTTGCCGAGTCCTACTGCTTGATTTCAGCCCACATCACCAGATATGGTTTCTATCAGTCAAGGATTCTCCTCATCATGTATCATGTGATTTAGTACTTTCCTAGATTCATCTACTTAGCTGTGGATTCTATGCCATTGATTTTGCCAGATTTTTTTTTTCTTTTTTCTTTTTGAATTTTTACCCAATTGGGGTGGTCACTGGTCAGGCACATGTCCCTCTTGCATGCCTTGAGCTACTACCACTTATCATATTCCAAAGATTATTGATTTTTCTGGAAAATTTTTAAGAAACATCTCTCTCTGGTTCAGTTGGATTTCTACTTCAATGGTTTAATTTTTTCCTCCAACATGCTTTCTTTGTAGGTTAATTATGTCATGTTTAGGTTTAATTATTTGTTAAGGTTTCATAACAAATATACCTCTTGATTCTTGGCCTTATAAGAAATGCATCAGATCTTTTGGATTTCTAAAGGCACTCAAAAGATATGCGTTTACACACCTTCATGCATATCAAAAATTTATATATAGTGACATTTCTCAAATCCTATATCTTAGCATTTGACACTGGTTTTATTTCCACTATCCAAGCAACATAGGATACTCCTTTGCATTACTTTAATAGGTAACCTTAATGATATGGTTGTCTGGATTTGAGAATGTTGTATATCTGCAATCTCAGTATAAGGAAGAAAGAAGAATTGGCAATTTTTTATCTTTCTCACTTAGTTCTTCTTTTCCGCTTGACAAATAGCAGAAATCAATTTTATGAAGCTGGGTTACTGTTGGAGCTGTTATTAGATGATGGAATAGTTTGGTGCCCTGTAAGAACTAATGGAGTGCAGAATAGCCCCTAATTACTAATTAGCTGCCAGAAAAAACATGGACATGACTATAACAGAAATCAGTCCTCAATCTCACTTTTATTATCCAAATTCCATTTGCAGAGAAGTAACCACCTTTTAATTTTTATTATTCCAGACAAGTTAAGGATGGCTGGTTTATTGCAGAAACTTTGATTGACAATTTGCTGTCTAGTATTTCATTATTCTGTAAGGATGCTTATCCAGCTTCCATCTGAAATATACTTTTGAAGATAAAAAATAGATTAATTCTGATGAATGTCTGACTATAATGCTTTGGATTGGTAATTCAGCTGATTAACCAGGTCATACACAACCTTGGGGTTTTGGTGTTTAGTCACCATGCATACCACAAGAAACAAAATACTGCTAAGTCTCTTTCATTTATCCTTAGAACACACATCTATTTTCTGCACCTACCAATTTTTCACAATGCATGTAAGACAGCCAATTCGTGTTCATATTCAATAAACTCTGTTGTTTTCTGCATTATAAATTGTAATCTGCTTATGAGAATTTCATGAATTTAATTGTTTCCATCATGAAAGAAATGGATATGTGAAATATTTCTGTCTCTTCTGCTAGTAGGAGCTTGCAAAGCAGACATCTGGCTAAAACTATTCTTCACAGAAGTGATAGGCAGGTGGTCCTGGTTTTTGCAAATGCATGCATCCAGTCTTACATTGTAATGCCTACTTTTTGGTTTGATCATAATCAAGATTTAGTAGGTATGTGTTGAAGAAATCACAAAATAAACAAATTGCTTCTCAGTGAGAGTGCATCTTGCCTGGCCTATTCTCAGTGTAGTTGCAAATAAGTTTTACTTAAAAGATATAACTACTTGGATAAGTCTTGAAGCTTTTTTAAATGGGTATTTCTGTAACTCTAAGAATTCCTGATTAAACTATCAGTAGGAAAATTTACATATTTTAATATTCTATATATGTTCAGTTGCTCTCCGTATTTATAGGTTAAAATTGCCACAATTGTCTGTCATTTTCATTTATTTCAAATTAGATTTTATCTTTAATCAGTTTGAATAATGGCTAGCACTCATTTCTCATATATTATACAGCTTTTTCAACTATTAGCATTTGATGCTTGACATTTCAACGCATAATATGCATAATTCAGATTGAGAAACAGGAAGAGGGTTCTGCTACACTTCCACAGATGCATAATGTATGAAGGTTAATGTGGAGTTGGTTTAGAGATATTTCATTGTTACAGATACAAAATGGTAGAATGATTTGTTGATTACTGGATAATTGAGACCCAGAAAATTGATGAACTCAATTTTAACTGGTTTTCGGTGATTCATGTCCTGATATTTGTGGAGCCTCCATGGCGCCATCCTTGCTTGTAGCATCCCTGTTGTTGTAAGATATCTAAGATGGAGATCTTGAACCATCATTGGAAAAGCAATGATGTTGGAGTAGAAGAGATGTGCTAGGGGAATGGAGCTGCTTTGTGGATGTTAGCGATGTTGAGTAAATAGCGGTCATGTAGACATTGAATTGCCGGGCATAAAATAAGTGAAATAGTGAGGGGGAATTCACACTAATATTTTCAACTTGCATGTATGCTTAGATTTTTGCCGGGCATAAAAGTGCATGATCATGGCCCAGATCTGGGAAGTTTTTGGATGCAATTATTATAAGGCTGTGAGCTTTCTACTTCCTGATTTTTTCCTAATTTGTAGTGTGATCATAGAAACCGCTAGCTTTACATCTCTTTCAGAAAAGGTAGTGCTGGTTCCATTCATGGAATTATGGAACGCAGTGTTCAATCCTTTCACAGAATTATGTTCTCTCCCACGTCCTTTGTCTAATTTTTTGCTAGTGGTATTTATTGAACTCATTCATTCCCAATTTCATGATCTCTCATTGCCACTGCCACTCCCAATCTTTCATTCGTCTTAGAGTTTAGCGTTGAAGCAACTATCAAATCCTTGAATTAAATTAATTAAATTAATTTGTTATATTCCAATCATCAAAAATTTTCAAGTATTTCTATATAGGTGAACTTAGAAATTGAGTGTGATGAGACCATAACTATGGAAATGAGTCAAAATTTAATATATGATGAGATCCATAAGCTTAACTCACCATTTCTGTTATGAGCTGGAAACAAAGTCCAGGTGCAGTGGGAGCTAACAAGCTCAACTCAAGAAAGTTGTTTGTATTGGGAATAGCTACTTGGTTAAAAATTTAAAGTGGTGACGTACAATATCCCAACAGGTTTCTTATAATTTTGGCGGTGATAAGAGCAAGGAAGTATAATGAAATTAAACAATCAATGCCACATCTCTGAAAATTAACTATAAAGTGAGTGCCATTCAAAAATAATAAATAAATAGATAAATAAGATTATTTTCAAGCTGTGTTAAGTTTTCAAAATTGTATTTCCATATGGTTCTGCAATCTTCTTGACGCGGGAAATACAGTCTTTATCTTAATTTTTGCTTTCATAAAGCTGTCATATTATCTTTGTATTACACAGGCACGTCAAGGAAAGGGAAGTTCAAGTAATGATGTTATAATGGTTGATCCTTTGGAGGCCAATCGACTAGCTGCCAAACAGATGCAAGAGATTCAGGTGAAAGAAAAACTTAAAAGTGAGTAAAAAGTTTGCTTTTGACAGGGTTATCTTTGAAGATTAGAGATAGATATGAACATGTTATGGTGATTCAGCTGGGATACTAGTCTTGATAACTTCTGGCAGCACAGTAGGCTGGTTCATTTATTGTTATTGTTATTGTTGTTGTTGTTATTGTCATGTATTGTGATATAACCATCAAAAATAACAAGAGTAGGAAAATAAACATAGAGAGCATACTTACCAAATGTTGCGAGCGAAAGAGCTGGAGAATGACCACTTAAAACATGCATCAGAAGCTGATAAATTGAGTAATAGTCAATCAGTGAATATCAATATATGGTAAAAGATTTAATAAAATTCCACGTTGTTCCCAGACCATTGATCATATAATGTCAAACTGTAGCTGACTAATTCACTATTTAAATCTGACTCGTGTTGGCATGAATTCCTTAGTGCCTATGATGGTACCCTCATTGTTTCACCACTCTTAGTCTTTGTAATGACATAGTTTGAATTCAGAGACGTTGCTCGGCTGAAGCCATTAACGGAGCATGGACAATGATTGGTCTAACGGCAGGCTTGGTTGTTGAGGGTCAGACCGGAAAAGGAATTCTGGGTCCGGTGAGTTGTTCATAAAATTTATGTTCCTGCTACTGTCTCAACCTTCGAGGTCGCACTATGAACAATATGCATTTCTTTTCTTCAGCTAGCTGGATGTTACTCCACGGTCATAAGTTTTTTTCACCCCATAGCGCACTGATGCTCAGGAGCCTATTTCAACCATGTGTTGTACCAATTTGTCAGCAAAACAGCATCGTCAAGTTGGGGACGGAGGCACGCAGGGATTATTTATTGTGATGGAAAAGCTGGCTTCATCAGAGAGGCTAATACTATCTTGGCAGTTGATGGTAGAAAATTGTGTTATGAACTTGGAATAGTGAAGATTTCCTTTTTTTTTTCTGAGTTTTTATCTCCTAAAAACTCCAACATGCTTCCATAAGCTCTCACCAAGCTTCACTTAACACTTCTTCTCTTTGCCTCCTGATGTACAACAGTTATTTTTCAATACATGGGCACCTGCCCTTGAGCTCTATCGTTGATTGGTTGTGATAGCCTGATCTCATTTTTTTCCTAAGAAAAAGTAACTCTCTTGTCATTTTTATATGCTGCTTCTATTTGTCCACACAATCCCTATGTTTTGGAGGTCCCTTCACCCTTTTTTTTCAGACTATCTGTTAGAAATTTGGCAAACCCCTAGGAGTCCATGGGGATGTATCCAGTGAAAAGTTATAACATATCGTTTTTGGTTACATTAACAATAGTTAATTAAACTCTTTATTAATTGAATATCTTTCTAAAATTGCTTTTACAACACTTTCTAACATTCTTGCAAGTGGATTAAGCTCGGTTTAAGTAGCTATTGTAGAGCTTTGCTCAAGCTCGGCTTGTGCTTAAATATGTTCTTTCAGATAATGAGCAAAGTTTAAGCAACTTTTCACTCGTTTCAATTTAGGGCGCCTGTAATCAGATATCTGAACTAAGTTCGAATGTTTGTTACCCCTCTATGAAAATAGAATTGATTTATCTTACAACCATCAGTTGACTCAACCAACCATTACACATGCTGAGTGAACCATCGAAAGCAATTCAACAATAACCATTTAATGCTATGCGTTATATTTGTATCTATTGCAAACACTTGCACATGATCAAGCTAACTTTAGGCAGTTGTATGCTTGGACAACCTCTATCTTGATTTCACATCACATTACAAAATAATTAAACATAGCAACTACAGAACTATGACATTTCAAGTGGCAAAATGTAGAGGGAATTCATGGTATCGGGCAAGGTTATGTTCATGGTCAATGCATAAGAATAGCTAACAACTTTTGTATCCTCAATTAAAGGCAGTTGAATAAAACAAAGACCCTCTCACTGTATAATACTTGCAAATCAATGAAGTATGCTATATAGTTCACATGGACTTCAATAGTACTTGCAAATTGTCATGCAACATCAATAGCCCTTGCATGATGTCATGACTCTTTACACTATTATGCAACCACATGTTATACGTGTAATATTTTTCAAGCTCTTTATCTAATCTATTTTAATATATGACACCAACTACTTTCATATGCATATTTTCGAGACATGCCCATATATTTATGTTACCTTATAACATATAATCTGCCCTTCCTATACACCATATTTTTTATATCTTTTTTAAAAAAATGTTCACTAAAGTTGAAGATTAAATTATTACTCTAGTATCCATTATTTATTTAGATGAATATTCTTTTTAAAAATATACTTGCATTATGCTTGCATTATAAAATGGCTACTTTGAGAATCGCCTCTATCTATATGTTTCGTTTTATTTTTAGTTTGATAATTTGGCTCCATCCATTGATATATAATTATTATATATATATATATATATATGCTAGATATGCTTTAAGCCCGATTCTATAAAAATGATCAAAACACAAGGCTGGGGAGTGATAGTCTACAAAGAAACACTTTCAATTATTCATTTATTTTAATTTTAATATTTTGATGAAATATTTTTGCTTGTTTTGAATAATATCTATCGTTTTACCTTCTATTATTACTGTTACCGCTACCGTTCCACTCCATCAACCTTTCTACTCGTATGAGATTATTCCAACAGTAGGCGACGTAGCCCGCCCGAACCTCGAGCTTGATACTTTGATTCGGGCCGAAGGAAACCCCATAAGTTTCTTCCTAACGATGCGCATAGAAAATTATACAAAATTTCGATCAGCCACAACATAAGCCCATCACAAACACATCCTGGTCGCTCATAAATCGCGTCATATCCCCGTTCACCTCTCCCTCCTGCGACGCTATATCAAACGGATGTGATTAACTTAGACGACGAACAGAAGCAATCCTGGAGTCCCGTATACAAATATCATGCACCTACTATTATCCCTCCCACGCCAAGAGACGCTAAATCGACGCGGACCGGTGGTGTCCGGTAACCGCCTTTCCTCCCTTTTAACCCCACTCGGCCGCTCTACTTATTCTCGATTAGCCACCGCTCCGAATTTCAAATCGTCCCTCGCTTCCATCTCCTCCCCGTTTCGCTTCCTCCGGCACCGCCGCCGATTAGCCATCGCCTCTCTCCTTCTCTTCTACCCTTTCTCTCCCTCTCTCTCTCCGATCCGCCATGGGCGGCGCTCACAGCCGCGAGGGTTTGGAGCTCTCCGACTCCGAGACCGAGGGCGAGGAAGAAGAAGAATACGAGCAAGACGAAGAAACGCCCCAGCAAGAAGAGCAACACCCGGCAGAGCGGAGCCGCGGCAAAACCCTCACGCCGACCACCCTCGACGAAGTCGACGAGAAGTTAAAATCCCTCAAGCTAAAGTACTTCAGACCCTCACCCTCCTCCGCCCAGAACCCTAACGCCAAGAACACCGTTAAGCTCTACCTCCACATCGGCGGCAACTCACCCAACGCCCGGTGGATCACCTCGGAGAAGCTTTCTTCCTACTCCTTCTTCAAACCGTCCGGTCCTGACGCCGCCGACGACTCCGACGGCGACGGTGAGAACCCCTCGTCTCCCTGGTTCTTGAAAATTGGATCCAAGGTCCGGGCCAAGGTGGGCCCGGAGTTGCAGCTCAAGTCCTTCCCCGACCAGCGGCGCGTCGACTTCGTCGCCGATGGGGTCTGGGCTATCAAATTCTCTACGCCGGAAGGCTACCGGGAATTCCAGAACGAGTACCAGAATTGTCTCTTTGAAAATATCTATGGTTTGGAAGCGACCGATGAGAACAAGATTAGGGTTTTTGGAAACGACTTCATGGCTTGGGCCCGGCCGGAGGTGGCCGATGACGCCATCTGGGAGGATGCGGAGGAGAGCTTCGAGAAGAGCCCGCGCCTAGACATGCCGGCCCGGGCGAGCCAGGACCTATTGAACGAGTTCGAGGAGGAGGCCAGCGGGGGTGGGATACAGAGCCTTGCGCTTGGGGCCCTTGACAACAGCTTTTTGGTGAGCGACTCGGAGATTCAGGTAGTCAGGAATTTTAGCCATGGAGTCCATGGGAAGGGGGTCTCGGTGAAGCTCGCCAATAATGGCAGTAGAGCTGGCGGATATTCTACTCCCAAGAAAGCACTTTTGATGAGGGCTGAGGCCAACATGTTGTTGATGAGCCCGGGACAACAAGGGAAGCCCCACGCTACTGGTGTTCATCAGCTAGATATTGAGACAGGGAAGGTGGTGACAGAGTGGAAATTTGAGAAGGATGGGACTGACATCACCATGAGAGACATCGCAAATGATAGCAAGGGATCGCAGCTGGACCCTTCAGAGTCGACGTTCTTGGGGTTGGATGATAACAGGCTCTGCCGGTGGGATATGAGGGACCGGAGAGGGATGGTCCAGAATATAGCCAAGTCGATGGAGTCGCCAGTGCTGCAGTGGACTCAGGGGCACCAGTTCTCTAGGGGAACGAATTTCCAATGTTTTGCAACAACAGGAGATGGGTCCATTGTGGTCGGGTCTCTTGATGGGAAGATAAGATTGTACTCAAAGAGCTCAATGAGGATGGCAAAGACTGCTTTCCCTGGACTTGGTTCGCCAATCACCCATGTGGATGTTACTTATGATGGAAAGTGGATATTGGGCACAACGGACACATATTTGATCCTCATATGCACTGTTTTCAAGGACAAAGACGGGAAGGAGAAGACTGGTTTTAGTGGAAGAATGGGGAATAGGATTGCAGCTCCAAGGTTGTTGAAGCTTACTCCATTGGATTCACATTTGGCTGGCAAGAGCAATAAGTTCCATGGGGGACAGTTCTCCTGGGTAAGTGCGGACTCTTTTCTTCATGCACACATGTTGCACATTTAGAAAATCAGTTCTAGGTTTGCTGCTAATTAGCAGGATTTTGTGTTATGTTTCTTTCTAAATCAGTACTTTTCATATTCAGAATGTCATGCTATTAACGTACCACAATGGTATCCTTCACACACAAATAATACAGATTTAGAAAGCCAGTTCTAGGTCCGCAGCTGAATTGTTGGATTTTGTGTTACCTTTCTTTCTACATTAGTACCTTTGATAGTCAGAATGCCATGCTATATATAAGGTACCACATTGGAATGGTTTTCTTTGGATAATAATTTACTTTTCTAAATTAAACATCGGAAGAATTTATTGATGTCATGTTCATTCACTCAATGCCATTAATCTCATGGTGCAATAGTCTACATTTTAATCTCGATCTAAATAGAAAAATATTGTTGTGGACTCTTGATAGGGAAACTGAGCCATTGTTCACATTATTATTTAGTGAGAGAAATAGAGATGTTTAAATGACAAGAGGAAAGTGGTTCCACCTTGACAGGTTCTGAAATGTCTTTAATTTGTGATGATGAAAAACTCAAACAAGCTGCACACAGATAAAAACTTACTGATATTTGGCCATGGTGCACTTAGGATCAAGAAAATATGGTTTGACAGAAATCTATAGTACAATATTCCATCTCATTATTATGACATGCTATAGTTTTAAACCATTTACTATTCATGTTATATGACTGAGAATGAGACATTTAGTAACTAGCTATGTTTTTCTTTCTATGATGGAGTTTGTTCAATTATAAAACCAAAGATACCATGTTTTAGTCTACTGTAGTTTAAATTGATGCAAGGAGGAGACCTTTTTCCCCTGTTCATGTGAATATTTCCCTTTCGTCCTCTTTTGCCCACTTTCCAGCTGATACTTAAGATGGAGCTCATCTTAAGAAGAAATTAAAAATTCAGTTGTCATGCTTGAGAGGAAATATGACCAAATATAGAACACGTGCTTTTGTTTTTCGTTGACATGACCTTTGCAGAAGATAGATATGGCACTATGGTACATGGTTTGTGGTTTTATCTGTGTCTTTATCCGCATAATTATGTTTAAAAGATCTTTGGTTGATTATAATATTCTTTATTTATTTTTGGGATATGGCAAGCACCTTCAGTAGAGTTATTATTTCAAGCCTGCACTAACGTTTAGGACTTGTTGTCCATTATCAAGCCAGTATGGAATGATGCATACTGTGTTTCATTTTCAAGCCAATATCCCTGTACTGAATGTAGCTTAAAACTGATATCTAAACATATAGGTTGTAATGAGCTGCTAAAAAGTCTTTTTGAACTGCACAGTCATCATTGAACGATTAACTAGAAAGTTTCTTTCTTCCATTTTTCTGCACAAACTTTAAAAGCAACAATGTTTATTAGTCATCATGAAAAATACCTTTTATGATCCTTGTCAAGTTGTGTCTTTGTAGGTTATTGCCTGACAAAACAAGTCACAGGGAAACTAGAGGGAGAATTCCTTGAGTAACTGTATATTTAAGATTTTCGCATTGGATTCTATCCTAAACAAACTTTATATGAACAAGGTCATGGCATAGCCTTTTCCCTCTTTTAATCTTTACTTGAGAGGAAAGATGAATGGGCGATAAGCATTGAAGGTCAGTGTGAAGCAATGCTGAAAAAAGCTATTGATAAACGAACTCCAAAAGTTATTGATGAATAACTCCAAAACGTCTTTTCTTGCTTTACGTCATTGTATATGTACATCCATCTATGTGTTCATCTATTTATTTTGATTTCAACAATGTCATTGTAGGCATTTTTTTATTTGATTTTTATTTTTTGTCATACAAATGAAAATTGATTAGGACTAGAAAAAAACAACTCACTAGCGATTAAAGTAGTTGTGATAAAAGACCATGGCTGGCTTAACATGAAGGTGCTCTTATACAATGTAACTGGTTAGTTCCTTTTCTAACATCTTCTCAAACTAAAAAGTTAGTATTGGAGTGGGTGCTATTTATGTCAAGGCATGAAGCCATATAAATGCATTTAGAGAAGGTCTTTATCCTATGAGTAGGATGTTAATTAATGATTTCATGCACATGTGTTCCATGAAGAAACTTACAGATATCAACATAATGTATTTAACGTATTTGTACAATAAAATTCATACAACATTCTAAGCTGCTGCATCACCTTTTATCATTCCCTCTTTTCCAATTTAACATGGATTATGAACCAAGAGTTTGCATGTAGATGATTGGATTTGAAGTCATTGAAAGAGTTATTGTAAAGTGATGAGCTGATATGATGTTTATAGACAATTCATGAATGAGCGGTTGTAAAAGCTAGAGAGTACCAAAGTGGGGTTGAAGAAAAATGATTCTGCAGCTGCAATATTCAATAAGATGCATGGGGAACAGCTGCATGGAATATGATTGGTCATGCAATAGGCAATGCAAGACCACGAAGCACACTCAGATATACGTTTGAGGGCAGGCTAGCTTATTATTAATGGCTGAGTGAAATCTTGTAATGGTGATTTTGGTAATATTAATTTTAGAACCACGAGTTGATGAGTTTGGCTAAGTAGGTTGGCTACAAATCGAACTATGTTGAACAGAAAGGTTGTTTTTGCAAGTAAAATGGAGCAGCAATTCCAAGCCATGGACAAATGATGCAAGCTCTTTGTAAAAATACAATAAAGATGAGACATGAACATTAGAAGAGGCTATGCATGAAGCAAACCAAGTGGCAGACTATTTGGCTAAGGTGATGGCTTCGGAAATTCAGCTTAAATTTGGTGAATAGGGGTATCCTACCTTGGTGGCACTTCTTTTGGAAAGTGATGCATGAAGAAACTCCTACATGAGAATCTAGTTCTTAATTGTAATGAGTGAGTGAGTGAGTGAGTGAGTGAGTGAGTGAGTGAGAGAGAGAGAGAGAGAGAGAGAGAGAGAGGCTATGCATGGTGAAACCGATACCTGAGTTCCATGATAAAAATCTTGAGACAATACTGGAAGAAATAATAGGTCTGAAAGTTGATGCAAGACTGCAAGTCAATCATGCATGGCAATGTTGAAGTTGCGTGAAGCGGAGAATTTAAGCTAGTGATTGGCAGGTTGATTGAACACCCATAGCAAGTACGATGTGTGAATTGATAGTAGTTCTGGCTGCTCTATTTATTAACTAAACCTAGGCATGTAAGGAAAAACTGACTAAAGTAGGTTCAACTGTATGAAGACCATGGGCATCATACTACTCAATAGAAAAGGACCGAATCATCAAGCAATGGAAAACAACCTAGATTATTGAACAAGTCAATGGATGAGTGAGTTTGACACCTCAAAGACTACAAATTATGCAATGGTGAGATGGTTATGTATGAAGCCACCTGCAGAATGGAGAGTTGGAATAGCTACCAACAAGAAGCCACCATTTTGATTGCTTTGGGATAAGAAAGAAACAACTTTGAAGGAATAGAAAAGGGTTGGATTGCTAAGAGAATTTAACATTAATTTTAATTAAAATAGTAAAAATAACATCTTACCAATTTTGTCTTGCTAAATGGGGATGAGGATAAAAAATCAATGTCGCATAATATATGGCAAGGTTTTAAATCTCGTGGAATGGGACTATTTCGATTTTTTCATAAAATGGGATATGCCATCGTTCTGGCCCGCCCCAACACTTGGTATAAGAGATGTCTCAAGACGCATTGATTGGTATGCTGAGAGTTGGGACAACAGCGTGACAGTCCTGTTTCGGCACTTGGGACGGTGGTCTATCCTAGCATCCCATAGAATGTCCCTTTTTGGGATTTGAAACCATGATATATAATATGAACTTATTTTTAGCAATAAAAAATCCATATTTTATTGGACCAAAATCCATATTTAAATAATAAATAAAAGGTTAGAAAATGGTCTGTCTATTAGGATGCTGGGATATATTAATTTATGTTGGCCAAGTAATATTGGCCGGTAGTTTAAGTATCTCCATTTGCTTAAAAAATTGTTTATATATCTCCCATTAGTAGGTTTCTGTTATCAACACTGCATTCCAGCCCTACTACCTAATCAGCTGATCATCATATAATATGGCAACTTTGACTCTTGAAGATGATCAAGGTGCTAGAAGATTTTGACTATGATCTTAAGTTCTTAACAACCAATCTTTAGGTATTGCTTTTCTCTATGTTTGATATTTGCCTTTAGGAGTTTGGATTTCTTTGGTAAGATTATCTGGTTTTTTGTATTTTTGGAAAGAAAAATGTAAGGATTGGTGAAATGTTGGGGCTTGGGAGAAAAGTGAGATTATTTATTTGAAGTAATCTTCTCATGGTTACTTTGTTAGGGATATTTGTTTTATGATAAACTTTAAGATAATTATTAGCTGGTCACTTTTGATATTTATTCTGAAAAATTGATAGTTGCTAAGTTTTTGAGGGCCTCCTCTATATTATGCATACTAAAATTTATATAATGGTTGTGAAGCACTGTGGTAGCCATTATGATGCTTTTTGAAGGCTTCCCACGTTTTGTAATTATATAGCGCAATTCTCAAGCAGCCTTTATTGGCAAAATTATCTTGCTTTACACTCCCTTTATGATGCCAGTCAACCACACCATTTAGTTCCCATGGAACATGGTGAACCAGAAACTTGGGTGTTGGCTGTGTCTTTTGTCATGCCTGATTTATTGAGAGGATGCTTGTATGAAAAATTCAAGCCATGTTGCAGATACTAATAACTTAGAGCACTATCACTGGAGGTGTGTTTGGGAGGCTGCGTGGGATTGTAACGGCATGACACTGCCAATCTAATCCAACAGATTAGGAAACTCAGGGGGTGCGGACGGTATGGCAATCCCACACTTTTTGATATAGGATGCCGGTTAAATGGTGGGACCCATGGCTTTTAATCCAACTTTTGTTTGCTCAAACTTGGGATTGGATTGTGAATACAATCCAACCCATCCAATCCGTCATTCCAAACATGTCCTAAAAGTGTCAGAGTCATTCACAATCCTATCCCATCCAATCTGTCATTCCAAATGCGCCCTAAAAGTGTTAGAATCTGAATAAATTGCCTACTTATTGGCAATGCTTAGTGGAGTTTGTCAGTCTCCCCAACCTCCACTATGTAGGAGAAGACTTTGTGCATTGAGAGGCTGTTCAGAACTATCACAATGAAAGTTCTGCTTCTAGCCGGTGCTTCTATCTAGCCATAAAGTCCTCTTTGTGAAGAAATGGAACCCACTAGAATTCAGCTTGCTAGAGTCTATCTTTTTTTGGTCTGCATAAATTAATTGTTTCTTTCCTTAAAAACAAACTAGTTGCAGCTTTATGACAAACCTGCTAAGGTGTGGATGTACACACCTTCAACTCTTATTTTCTGGAAAAAAAAAGGCTGTATGTGCTGCATGAGTTTAAGTGGTACTCCAATTGCCTTTGACATCCCATAACTTAGGTGGACACTTCATATGACCTGACTGCCAAACATCTATCATAGCAGCCCACAAAAGCCAAGATCACCCATTTGTATCTGGTTGGGCTATAGTTTGATGCAGGCCAAGGTACTTGGCTTGTTATGGGGCTGGATTAGGGTGGCCCTACTCTCTCTTGGTGCCCAAAGAACTAACAAGTTTCACTAATTGCTGATTAGTTATTTATTTAATGCTTTGTATTTTTGTGTTTTAGTTAATGATCAATTAATATTATTGAAAAATATAGATATTTTTGTGTTTTTGCTAGTTGACATGTCATGCTACAATATAAATTGTTCCTCAAATGCATGTGAAATTGTTTCCTTAATTTACATTTTTCATCTATAATTTCTTTTAACTTGTTTATAATTTTCTAGTTAAGTTATATATTTGTGATTTCTTTTTTTTTTTTTATTTGCAATTTTCTTAGGTAGATGACCATCTTCCTTGTAAGTGTTATCGAGTCCTCTAGTTGCTCGCATACCATAAATGACCCACTAAAATTCCAAATGTTCTTGTCCTCATGATTGGATTTTTTTTTTTTCCCCTTTTCTGAAACATTTCTTGTGCTATGCCGTCCATCATATTCTCTAGATTGTGTGTGAATTGATGCTTTGATCCCAAATTCAGACCATGCCCGTTTTGTGAACAAATAGTGAATAGAGATGTATTCATTTTCAAATGGTTCCACATGATTGTAGAGCAACTCTATGTTAGGCAATCTGACCAAGGCTTCAAAAATTTGTAGGCTTTTTTGACAGTGAGTTGACAACCTAGCATATTCATCCACCACTAAAGAGGATGAATACATTCTGAAAGGACAATAATGCTAAGTCGTTGTTTGGGTTGTAATATCAGGCAATAAAGAAGGTGAGAGCATGTGTAGTGAGCATAGTGAAAACGAGAAAATTAAGATGGATATGTTGTGAATTTAGTGGTAGTTCTTGAAATGAATATATCTTAGGAAGCTTAAGTAGTTGAACTGAAGGAGGACAAAACAATGGAAAACTGTATTATATTGTACTTTTTATGATCGGAGGAGATTCCAAAGGTGTGGGACTTGTATATGCCTGAAAGTTTTAAGGAGTTCTGATCTTAGAAAGCTCAATTGTAAGTTTTTGATGAAGTACGACATAAGAGGATCTGGAGAGAAAGTAGGCCTGCATATTCACTAGAAGTTCAAGAAAGTGGAATGGGAAGAAGTTCACGAAAGACGAATGGAAGCCTTAGAGATCCTGAATGAAAGTTGTTAAGGATTTGACCCTGGGTTAATCAGGAATTAACACTTCCCAAATGTCAATGGGAAAGAAAGATTACTAAAGTTTGCCAAATAAATGAGATAAACTTTGTTGGTTATGAATTACGGCATGAATTTGACTTGTAGAGATTCATAAGTTAAACTAATGGTTACCTTTTTTTAACCTGTTGTTGTAGTTGTTGTTAATGCCTTTGATTGGAATAGATAGCAGAATAGGGTTCGTGTTAGCTGAGGCGGAAGTAGATGAGACAAGCTGCTGGAGGCTGTGTCAAGCTATTTGTGAAATGATTTATGGTTCCAGTTTTGATGTGCTATATCGAGAGTCAAACATCCAGTTGATTCAGGTTAGGGCCAACACAAAACAGGGGTCAGGCAATTGATTGAGAACTTTATTTTGTTATTAATGAAAGATGAAATTCGGTCAGCCTAATTTGGAAAATTTTAAATTGTTTAATTTAGAAACTTAAGCTTTGTTTAGAGTTTTTAGTCCCTACTTGTTAAAAAGGAACTGGTATATGACTAATTTAGATTAAAGGGTCTAGAATTTTTCTTGGAATATTTTTCAAACTAGTTAGTGTTGGGTATGTTGGATGCATGCACAAGAAGGGGCATAGATGACTGTGATTTTCTAACTGGTTGCATTTTCTTTCCTCTGTGACTTGATAAATACATCTGGACTTCTGGATGGAGTGCAAAATGAACGTGGAGGGTGTATTTAATGAAGCTGGTAGCTTGTGCAAGTGTGTGTGTTGTTTTTTTTCTTTCCTTGGTCTTGGGGGGAGGTGTGAAGACGGGGAGTTGGTCATGCATGCAACATGTACATGATTTGAAGGCTTCCACATTTTTAGCATTCTTGTTATGTAATCAGTGATGGTACATGAATTTTGTTGAAAAAATACAAATTTATTGGGGTTTGCTTGATAATGTATTCTTTGTCGATTCTGTCATCTGCTTCCTCACGTCCTATTTATATCTGATGTTCATGAGACCTTTGATTTTGAATCAAGCTTTAGATATGAACTCAAGTGAATAATAATGCTGTTACATCTTAAAACTCAGGCACTCTGATATACATTACATTTTTGGGTAAGATTGACATGCATTCCTTGGTTTTGAAATGCTCCTTAGTCATCACAAGCACAGTTCAATTATGATTATCATCATTGAAGAGCATGATGAGGTGAAAATTTGTAGTTTTTGTGTCTCATATTGTAAGGACTTGCAATTGAATCATTTCGTGTGAGTATTAACCTGGTCGGCAAGCTTTGATGATTTTATTAGGTAGTTTGAAGCCCTGGGATGGGTTTTCAGCTTTTCATTATTTTTCAAGCATTGATAATTGACAGAAACTGTCAACTAATTTACAGAGTTCAAGCAACCAATCATAAGGCTAGACAACACCTTGCTAAACTAGGGTAAAGGTTAAAAGAAGAAAATGACATATTTCGAAAGTCCAATCATCATGAGAAATGAGTCTGGACTCTTGTTAAATAAAATTCCGTTAACATAATAAAAAACCTTTAATATATTAATCCTCTATTTTATGGATGCGTTGGATCTGAACTTAATGGTGATCTGGGGTTTTCTTTTTTCCATATGATATTGGACAAGCTGTTATGGTTCAGATCGAACCATATTGTTGGCTGGTTGGACAAGGAAAGGCAATCACATGTGACCTTATTGTCCACTACGTCAGATTGGTAGGTCAAAGAGTTAGACATGCAAGGCCTTAGACTGTCTAGATTAATGACTCTTAACTACCGGGGTCCGTAGTCAAGAATGCTTATGAAGGAAAATGCTCATCTTCCTTTGTGGGCGCTCTTGGAGATGGGTAACTTTAGTTGTTCAGACTGCAAAACAAATCTGTTCTGATGAGAGCTTTTATCCTTCAATTGGTGCAAGTATTCTTAAAGTTCTATTAGAGAATTATTTCTATCTGTTTTGATGAGAGCTTTTATCCTTCAATTGGTGCAAGTATTCTTAAAATTTTATTAGAGAATTATTTCTATCTGCTTGGAGAAAACTTATGATTGACCACTGTGAGAGGTTTACTGGTAGGCATCAGAGAGGAATTTTACTAGAGGATTACATTGATCGATCAGGACATCTGTCATTGTGATCCTTATTTTATCACCGATGTGGAAACAAAAGGAAAAAGTCATGCCATGTTTTAATTCTGATTTGGAACTTAATATGTTACATGCTCTTGATTACCATTGAACTAGATGATAATTCATCTCAAGTAAGCTGCTTTTGCCTTCTGCCTAGCTTTCCATATATTACTGCAAACTGTTTTGCAGCTTGCATGTTGCTGCTGTGGTATTAAACAAATTTCTAATATTCTCAAACTATTAATTGCTAATATTGTGTTAATATAATTGGCGTGAATATCTAAGCTCGTTCAATCTGGTTGGATGTAATATATTTAATCTGACTTGGTTGATGCATCTTTGTTGTTATATGCAACCTTCCAGGTCACTGAAAACGGTAAGCAGGAAAGGCATTTGGTTGCAAGCGTTGGTAAATTCAGTGTCATTTGGAACTTCCAGCAAGTGAAGAACAGCAATCACGAGTGTTACCAGAACCAGGAAGGATTGAAAAGCTGCTACTGCTACAAGATTGTTCCCAAAGACGAATCCATTGTGGACAGCCGCTTCATGCATGAGAAATTTGCTTTGACCGATTCTCCAGAGGCACCATTGGTAGTCGCAACCCCAATGAAGGTCAGCTCCTTCAGCATATCAAGTAGGCGCTAGCTTGTGCCCATTGATTTCCCTGCCTTTTCTTTCCTTTTCCCTCTCATTTGTACTGTATTTGTACTGTCTTGCTTGGAATGTATTGGAGATTGTGCTTTGCTTGGAACTGCTGAAATTTGTAGTTCACTGCTATTTATTTGGATTGCACTGTCTTGTGATTCAATTGGAACCACCTATGGCTAGTGAAATTGTAACATGGAATATGTGACTTCGTTTGTGGATTTCATGGCGAGCTTTTTCTTTATCAGGATGGCTTAGGTGATCCTCTTGATCAGGGACAAGCTGTTGCAGAAACCGGTAGTGGTTCTTAATCACAGATAGTAGAGCTCTGGTCTGGGGTCATGAATAAGCCAGCCGGGTTCTGTGACTCAGCCGAACCAGGGTATCCTTGTCCTGGCGGCAGCCTAGAGCAACTCTTTCAGCCGAACCAGGGTATCCTTGTCCTGGCGGCAGCCTAGAGCAACTCTTCCTGTAAAATCCCTTTTATCGAGCTGAGATCATATGACTCGTTGGGCATTGGACGGGAGTTCTTATCTTCTTCTGTAAGATCATTGGCAAGCGTTCTGCAGTTTCTTTGGATAGGATCCGTACCCCTTGACCAGCAAGGACGTTTGACGAGTCTCTTCAATACCCATACCCTCAAATCATGTAGCTATTGAATGGTGGACACCCAAACTGGACTGGTGGCATGGGAGCCTTCGAGCAGCTTCCCTTGTCCTCTGGGAAGTTGGAATTTGTCACCACGGGCTACCGTAGAAGACATGGCAAGGTTAGACACTCCTAATAAAATGCCTCTTCCTCTATTGTCCTTTTTATATATATCTGTTTCACTATTGGATTCCCAGATGGGAACTTAACGCCATCAAATCAAACTGGTTGTTGCTTCTGGTCCAAGGCCTCCTTCCACCACCGGTCATAATGGAAAGTAGGAGAAATACCACATTGCTTCGAGTCTCTAAATAGACACGTACAGGGGCCCTCAAGCAGTGGATTTGCCACGTGTTCCATGCCGGTGAACTCGGGCCTATGGGTGGAAAGTAGGAAGAAATGTCTTGCTATTTGTGTTGAAGGGTAAAGACCTTGGATATGACAATTACATTCTTCCAACCATTTTTTAATCAAATGGATGGCGAAAGCAGTGGGTCCCGTCAACTGGCTGGCCTGCGGCTGCTAATTGTTTATTTTCCTGGACGCAGGATGGAAAGCGGTGAGTAGTTCCATATATGTCTTACCTAACCAAAATCAAGAGCACGGTGAAGGCAAAGATCTTGTTAGCTGCCGGCCCCCACTAATTGACTTGGACAATTGGTAACGAAACCTATCCACTCAGGCATTTTCCTAGCTTCGGTGGATCGTAATCCTAGATAGATGCCTTATTCTATGGTCAATCGATCTACTTCTTAACCTTGAAGCAAATGCGATCTAGGGGATATTTAATCCATCATGTCGAGTAGTAGAAGTATTAGCTTGAAACCACTGCATTTTTTTCGTGTTCACGGTGTACAAGTTCTCGTCCAAGCTTTTCGGTCCAGTCCATCTCTTTGGGAGAGCACGCACGAGGCATGATTGTTAACACCTCAAATCAAAGGCTCATTTGCAGTTCAAGGCAAGAATTTCATGCAATCTCCACGCTGGGAAGCGGCGCTCCCAGCTGACGACACATGATCCAACCAATCACGATGATTGTGGACCCGTCAGTTATGTCATTAGCCGAATTCAAAGGCAAAAATTGTGTTTATTAGCTATTAAAAAAATGTGGCACTTCTCTTTCCAGTCTTCCCCCAACAATCCAAGCTTTCCCACCATTTCTTACTTTCCCAAGCCATTGAAGACCCCCTTTCCCACACGTTATGCTAAAGAAAGGTACATTAAGTTAATAACTTCATGCATAAAAGAAAAAGGCAATCATTAGCATTTAAATTAATAATTCTATCCAAATCTTTACTAGTATCCCAATTGGATGGCACCAACCCTGCTCAATGATTTTGGAATGCAAGGCAGCGCTCATTTAATAAGGTTATCCCAAGTGCTGGACCTCGATACTTTTCCAAGATGTGGCGATGTCTTTGAGCAGTAATAGAAATTGATAACAATAATGTGATTAAAAAATAAAAAAATCATGGCTAAAAAGTATGCTCTAGTTTCCATTGGCTTCCATAAGACATAAGTATCATGGAAGATATGAAGAATAATATGAAAGCTATCTACACTAATGTCAAGAAAGTTAAGGTGACTTTTGAATTCAAAGTAGAGAGGCTAAGGTAGGATCTCTTCAAGTACAGAGACAAGCTTGAGGTTATGGCAAGACTATTAGTTAAGGAGTCAAAGGCTAATAGGGCCAAAGAGTGTGTAACTAGGTTGAGAAGCAAATTACTAAGGCGATTGATGACTACAAGGAGTTGGTTGAGCGCAACAACCGTTTGAAAATGTATGCAACTAGAGCCTTCTCCGATGATCAAAAGAATCTCAAGAAGGAGATTTTCATCAGATACCCTAATCAATATTATTGATGAGAAGAACGAAGGAGAGGAGGATGAACGTGTAGCTATTGCAAATGATGATGATAGCATAGTCACCGGAGAAGCAAGCAACGATGTCGAGATAACTAATATGACTAAATCTGCCACCCAGCCTCAGCCTTTCTTAGGATTGTTATTTTTTAACTTTTTATGATTTTGCAAACTTTTTTGGCTTTATCGAAAAAATATGTCCTTTTACTTGTATTTAATTTATATTTCATGCCTTGCGAGTTGAGACTAGTTTCCTGCAGATTAAACCTTTCTAACACTACTTTAATCAAAGATTAACTTCTGAAAAGCTAAATCTTTATAGTACTAGTTTAGTAACGAGTTGGCTTCTGATGAGCCAAACTTTTTAGAAATCTATTATCAGTTTAGCTTTATATGATCCGTTTAGTTCTAGTTTGCCCGAGCTTAAGCTAATTTTTTAGAGAAAAATTTCTAAGTACCAGTTCATGATGGTTGAGATTTACCTTAGAATTAAATAAGGTCCCTTGGAGCATTTGTATGTAGGCTTTTTCAAGTTGTAGCACTTTAATTCCGACTTATCCTCATGCACAAACATCATATTTAATTGTCCTTAGATTTAGAGGCTAAGTGACCTTTAACTTTGGTAAGCCATGAGCTCTTGACTCTTCTATCTTTGGTAAATTTTAAGATTGCATTCTTTTCATCTTAAGTAAGTTTTGAGCCTTTAGTGGCTCTCCCATCCTTGGTAAGTTATCATTTATGCTCATCTCTTTCTATCCAAGGTGAGTTGTGAGTTTTATTGGCTCTCCCATCTTCAGTATAAGACACTAGCATATCTTTGGTACTTATTGCATCTTTATATTAGCTTCTGTGCATTCTCCTTTATAGTAAGTTAATAATAGCCTTATTTGAGAACTTAATAAGCCAACGACCATCTTTTAAGGTGGCTCCCATAGACTCCTTTATGGATCTCGTGCAACATGTAATCTACCTTTGATGGCACTGAGGCATCTAAGATAAGGCAAAGTGTAGGACCTCTTGTACAACTTTCCATTACTCCATGTGTAATGAGCTACATGATACTAGACCCTTTAAGCTACTTTCTTATGCTCAAGAAGCTTCCCATCTTATAGGTATTCGGTGATAGGATCCATCAAACTAGGCATGAGGTTAGTCTATATCGCTGCTTCCTTCTCTTCTATACTTGGCTTTTTTAGGACTTTTACATGCACCAACCTTCCTAGCTCAAGATAGTCTGAGGCTGCAATCTTTGACAAGGCATCAGCTTGTGAGTTTTGTTCTTGGAAAATCTATATGATCTCATACTTTGTGAAGTTCTTGAGTTCTTAGACATCTTTGATCTTTTAACTTTATATTCTTTGTGGACTTGGTAGACTACAAGCTGAAAGTCACTATGAATTCTAATTTTGGATGCTTTCAATTTTTTTGCTAAACTCAGGTCAGCAAAAAGTGCCTTGTACTTTGCTTCATTGTTAGAGGCAATAAATTTGAACTTGAGAACAAACTTAACTTTGACTTCTTTTGGCCTTGTGAAGATAAGGCCAACTTTGCTTTCCCCTTAGCTAAAGCTCCGTCTACATAAAGGACCTAATTTATAAGTTCTGTCTTTGCACCTCAAGGGGCTTCTACTTTGATTATAGCCATGCACTCCACCACGAAGCCTGTCAAAACATGAGCTTTTATGGGAAGTCGAGGGTCATACTAGATATCAAACTCTCTGAGTTCCACTGACCACTTCACTAACCACCTCAAAGTGTCTAGCTTCTGCGATACATGTCATAGGATCTATCAATGATGGGATGAGCTTGAAGGTACGGTCTTAACTTCCAAGATGTGATCCCGAACATGTTGGCTACTTTTTTTATTGTCCAATACATTGTCTTTTTCTTGTAGAAGGCTTTGTTGACATAATAGATAGGTCTTTGAACTTCTTGCTCTTCTTGAACCAGCAATGCATTTTAAACCATAGTAAGGATCACCATACATAGGTAAAGGACTTCCCCTAAGGTTGGCTTTGTCAACAAAGATGGAGAGGCTAAGTACTGCTACAGCTAATCGAAGGCTTTCTAGCACTTATCAGTCTATTGGAACTCCTTGATGTCCCTAAGGGTCTTAAAAAATGAAAGGCATTTCTTAGTAGCCTTTAAGATAAAGCAACTGAGGATGGCAATTTAATCTATCAACCTTTGCACTTTCTTCAGGCTTTTTGGAGAAACCATATCTAGGTTGGCCCATATCTTCTTTAGATTGGCCTCGATCCCTTTTTGCATGAAGAGACACCGAAGGCATACTTATTGAGATTCAACTTCATATTATAATGTCTCAGCACTTGGAAGGCCTTCTGAAAGCCATCAACATGTTGCTGGCACTTTTTACTCTTCACCAATAGATCATTCACATACGGCTCTATATTTTGGCTGATCTAGTGCTTGAACATTTTATTAACCAAATGCTAACATATGGCTCTCATGTTCTTTAATCTGAAAGGCATCACCATATAGCAATATGTGCATAGGATGATGATGGACATTGTCTTCTTCTCATCATCAAAATTTATTCTAATCTAACTATATCCCAAGAATATATTCATGAAGCTTACTAACTTATGTCCTGAGGTGGCATCTACAATCTGATCTATTTAAGACAGAGAGAAGTTGACTTTAGGACAAGCCTTATTGAGGTCAGTAAAGTCAACATACATTTTCTACTTTCAATTGGCTTACTTTACCATTACCACATTGGCCAGCCAGTTAAGATAGTTTACTTCTCTGATGAAGTTAACCTTGAGAAGTTTGTCCACTTCTTGGATTGCCTTCTTCTCTTTAAGGTAAAGCTCCTTTTCTTGTTCCAAATGGGCTTGGAGTTCGATCCATGCTCAGCTTGTGTGTGATGACCTTGCGATTGATCCTAGCATGTTAACAAGATATATCAACATTTGCCCAAAGAAAGCTTGCTAGGTTATCTTTAACTTCTTCTGGTAGAGTGGACTCCATGTAGATTATCTTATTTGGATCTTCTTCAAGTAGAGGAATTAGAACCAAATCTTCCATTGGCTTCCCTCTTGTAGCTTATACTCATCCCACTGGTCAAAACTTTCTACTATAAGAGTTTCTTTGACCTTCATCTTCTCTTTTAGTATGGTGATGTAACATTGCCGAGCCATCATTTGATCATTTGTAGGCTTTCGACTCTATGCTCTAAGAGAAACTTCACCAAGAGGTGGTAGCTTGATATAACAACTCTCATACCATTAAGGCCAGGGCATCTTAAGATAACATTGTAAGCTAATAGAGCCTTGACCACTAAGAAATTCAGTATCATCATTGATGCAAGTAGACTTGGCAGAATACTAAATCCAATATTAGCAAGTGGAAGGGGAATAACTATTGGTTTCGTACGAGCTTTTTGAGAGTCTTCGATTCAGCATTTCTAATAACCTTAGAGAATTAAAAAAAGGAAAGGAAAAAAAGAGAGAATAAAATAGGACTTTTAAAGAGACACTTATTAAAATTTTCTTCTTAGTCAAAATTTTTTTTATTCTCACTTTTCTAAGCTGCATTAATTGTGGTATAACAAGGTTCTTGCCTAGGCAGCACTAGAAGAGTAATGATCCCTTCTGTTGGTACTAGCTCTTCAGAGAATTCGATCAATGGAGTGTTGAAAGACTTTAAGTGGTCTCTACCTATCTTCTTGAAGGCATTATGGTAAAGGTTGTTCATCAACTCTCATTGTTGACTAGGATTCTCTTCACCTAATAGTTTGTAATTACCATCATGACAACTAGGGCATTATTGTGAGGGCTCTGAACTCTTTGTAGATCATCATCTAAGAATGAGATACTCTCACCTGACTTTTTTTCTTTGACACCTAACCATCAGTCATGGACTATTGAGCATATGCCTTCCTGATCAACAAGTTCCCTCCTTCAATAGCCAATCCTTCGAAGATGACTTTTATTATTGTGGGTCGGTTGTCATATTGCTTTTTTAGTGCTTCACTTCGGCCTCGATCTCTCAAGTTCCTAGAGGGAACGTATTTTTCGAGGTAACTCCTTTGGATGAGGCTCTCAATTTCTCCTTCAACTGCCTGTATTTCTTGGTATCATAGCCATGGTCTCAATGAAAGTGGTAGTACTTGTTCGTGTCCCTTTTCTTTGGGTTTTCTTTCCTCTTCTCAAGCCATTATAGATAGGATTTATCCTTTATCTTTATCAAAATCTGCTGCCTCGAGGTGTTCAGTGAAGTATATTTTTTTTCACCCTGAGATGGGCTTTTCGGCTTTTGTAATATCACTTTATACTTTTTTCACTTCTTATTATCTCCTTTTTACTCTCCTTAGTTAGAAAACTTCTTATCCTAGGAGGAGGCAGTAGCCTTCTGCTTCCTCTTGGGAGCCTCTTCAGCCTTTATGTACTTTTATGTTATACTCAATAGCTTCACTATATGCTTCAGCACCTTCTTGCTTAACAAGTAAATGAATGGCAAGTCTAGCAATCTATGCATGAGAGTAGCAAAATATGCTAGATTGCTATAGGTCTTTGACTTTAAGGGCTTTATCATTGAAGCACTTGATATAGTTCTAAAGAGGCTTATCCTTCCATTGCTTTGATGATATCAAGCTCATACTCATTTTCTTCTATCTAATGCTCCTAATGTAGTGGCTGAGGAACTGCTTGCTAAGCTTCTTGAATGAGGCAATCAACCTCGATCTGAAGTTAAAGTACCAAATCCAAGCTGTCTTTTTCAAAATGATTAGGAATATGCTACACATAATTGCATTTTAAAGCTCCTTGGACCATCATCAACATCTTGTAGCTTTCAAATAGTCCTTAGGGTCGTCCAAATTATCATATTGCTCCATCAGCAGCATCTTGACAAACCTTTGGTATGATTTTAAGCCAGAGATATATGGATTCCCCCTTTCTCGAGGAGATTATGAAGGAGCCTTGCTACCTAAGTGGTGGATCCTCAAATGCTCAAGTCCATGAAAAGTTTTGGTGGCAGCTCAGATGATGCTCTGATGTCCTAGGTATTTTGAAAGTAACGAAAAAAATAAGAGGAGATTCTTTGGATCGAGTTGAACATATCCCTTTTATATACTAGTATGAGATACTCTAGCTAGTGCAGAGCTCCATGGTGGCTAGAATTCTTTTCCATATAAGACTCTTTAGAGTCCATTTCATTTAGGACTAATTGTGCACTAATTTGTTCAATTGAGATGGATTTAGTGACTACATGCTCCTTTGTTTGAGACTCACAAAAAACCTGCACAATCAATCCTTTTACTCCAATTAGTTGCATAGAGAATGTAAGAACTATTTTCAACACTCCCCTAGCACCCTATGTGTACATGTTGGACAAATAGGATCATATCATGATTTTGATTTATAAGACCACAAGTTCACCGACTTCCCTACGACAAACCCTCCCTTAACACCCCATGTGTACATGTTGGACAAATAGGATCATATCATGATTTTAATTTATAAGACCACAAGTTCATCGATTTTCGTACAAAAAACCTTTGCTATTTTCTTTTGAATTCCCCTTGGAAAAGTAGGTCAAATCAAATGGATGTGATTTTTGGTATGCCATCTTAGAGATAGGGCCCTACCAATATAAACTTTTATGCAAACCCTCACTGTAAAGTTCAACCTAAATACTTGGGAGAAAGAATAGACTTATCCTTGGCAAACCAAAACATTGGACTCTTTGTTCCTAGCATTTACTCCTTTTAAGTGTACTTTATTTTTTTTAATTATTTTCTTATAGGGCACATTACCAAAATTGAGCGTATCATCAATTTTTATTCTTCATTGGTTCAAATAAAGTAGGCCCATGTTCGATCGACATGATAGGTGAATCAAAGTGTATTTGAGTTTCGAATAAGCATAGTGAAGAGTTCAAGAACTCGCATCCAGATGTGTGCTTGTCGTCACTGATCCTACGTCACCCTCTTACGAATGGTGACATCTCCACTATCTAAGGTATGATGTTGGTCCAATAAAACCCTTGCCTAAAAAATGATCGTATGGAACTCTCCATGCAGCCCCAGCATCTCCTGTCATTTCTACTCATCGAGCGGATGAGATAGATTTGCTTACCCACTCATATATAGTTGCTTTACAGAGGGTAAGCTTGATCTAGGTTAAGAAATAGCATGTGGCTGAATGCAGAGGTCAACAAAACAGAAAGAAAGGGTGACTAGCCTTCATTTCGTGGCCTCTTTATTTTGGTCAGCTAGAGCTTACTTGTATCATGTGACTAGAGATTGAAGATTCATTTCAGGTCTACTCCATTACCATGTGTCATATTGTATTTATTCTAAAGTTTTGATTTTTTTTTATGAAGAAAGTGCCTTTTGCGTTTATCCAATGTGATGCCTCCTTTATTAAAAAGCTTCTGCTTCACATTCATTTGAAGAACATTGGTATGGTTATCTTCCACAAAATTACTTTGGTTTATTGCCTTATGCACTTTCTTAATTACCTTTATTATGAAAATATTTTTTTTATATATTTTACTAATATAAGAGATAAAAGAAATTAAAAAAAAATTTCAATGAAAAAATCACACTAGATAGAAAAATAGTTATGAAGAATAACGGATAGCCTTTTGTCCTTGTGACCGTTGCCAGTGGATCGGCGGCTGGATCCAAGTTTAAATCCGGCGACTTTTCCCGCTCACCCGTCCTCTGCCTCCTCCGTTGCAACGCATTAAAGATTCTATGCGGTAGCATGATCCAGTGGTTATCTTATCTCAGCAAAATGCCATGCCCGTGTTGACGCCATTATTATTGGCGGATAGGAGGCCGTTAAGGAAATCCGAGCAACGCCAGAAGTCGAAAAGATAGGGTGAAGGGGCCAGATAAGAAAACTCCACGTGATTTGAAATCACGGAGTCCACGCCGACGAACTTCAAACCCGCCTACCACAAATTTTGAAATACCCAAAATACCCCTTAACCTCGATGGCAATTTCGTCTTTCCGGATATATAAATTTGGAAACCCCGGCGGCTGGGGACGCACCGGCAGCCAACCTCACGCCGAAGTCATTTCCCTCCCTTCTTTCTTCCGTTCCTCGCTCTCTGCTCCTCTCACGACGAACTCGATTCCGTCGAGAAGACGAACAAGAATGAAAAAAACCGAGACTTCTTCTCCGGTTACCCTCACCGTCCGGTTCTCCGAGAAGCAAGTAAAAAGAAACCAAGTTAAAGAAAATCGCACCAAATGAACCCCACTCCCTTCTTCCTCCTTGTTTGCAACACCCACCGATAGCCAAACCCTAACCCTTATTCCAAAGCAGAAGGAAAAGCAGTAGAAGAAGAAGATGGAAGGACGAGGTTTGGGAGGCAAGGAGATGCCTTCTCGGTCCTCCGCCAACCTTCTGGACCTCGCCGCCGCGGACTCGAACTTCCCCTCGTCGCCTCGCCACCCCGCCCGCCTCCCCCGTGTCATGGCGGACCCGTGCATCCTCTCCACAGCCGGTGTCGCCGACGGCGACTCTCCGCCGGCCTCGCCGGAGCGCCGGATCATCGTATCCCACCACCTCCCCCTCCGCGCGACCCCCGACCCCGCCGCCCCCTCCGGCTGGTCCTTCTCCTACGACCCCGGCGCCCTCGCCCTCCAGCTCCGCTCCGGCCTCCCCGCCGGCGCCGAGGTCCTCCACGTCGGCACCCTCTGCGGCCTCCCCGACGGCCTCGACCCCGCCCACCACGACGCCGTCGCCGCCCACCTCCGCCGCGAGTTCTGCTGCGTCCCCGTCCTCCTCCCCCCCGACCTCCACGCCCGCTTCTACCACGGCTTCTGTAAGCACTACCTCTGGCCCCTCCTCCACTACCTCCTCCCCCTCAGTCCCTCGTCCCTCGGCGGCCTACGTTTCGATCTCTCTCTCTGGCGCTCTTATCTCTCCGCCAACAAGTTCTTCGCCGACCGTCTCACCGAGCTCCTCAACCCCGACGACGACTTTGTCTGGATCCAGGACTACCACCTCCTCGCCCTTCCCACCTTCCTCCGCAAGCGCTTCCCAAGGGCAAAGCTCGGGTTTTTCCTCCATTCCCCCTTCCCTACCTCCGAGATCTTCCGCACCATCCCCGTCCGCGAAGACCTCCTCCGCGCCCTCCTCAACGCCGACCTCGTCGGCTTCCACACCTTCGACTACGCCCGCCACTTCCTCTCCTCCTGCTCCCGATTGCTCGGCCTCGACAACCAGTCGAAACGAGGGTACATCGGCATCGAGTACAACGGTCGCACCGTCACCATCAAGATCCTGCCCGTCGGGACCGACATGGGCCTGCTCCGTTCCGTCATGGCGTCGCCGGAGACGGCCGACAAGGTCCGGGAGCTCACGGAGAGGTACAGAAGCAGGACCTTGCTGCTTGGCGTGGACGACATCGACCTGTTCAAAGGGATCGGACTGAAGTTTCTGGCGATGGAGCAGCTGCTGGAGGAGCACCCGGAGCTACGGGGCCGGGCGGTCCTCGTCCAGATCTTCAACCCAGCGAGGAGCCAGGGGAGGGACATCCAGGAGGTGCAGGACGAGACGCAGTCCATCACGAGGAGGATCAACGCCCGGTTCGGCCGGCCCGGCTACGAGCCCATCGTCGTGATCGAACCCCCCGTGTCGACCCACGAGAAGGTCGCCTTCTATGCCGTGTCGGAGTGCTGCGTGGTGAATCCCGTGAGGGACGGGATGAACCTCGTCCCGTACGAGTACACCGTATGCCGGCAAGGGAGCCCGGCATTAGAAGGATCTCCTAAGAAGAGCATGCTCGTGGTGTCAGAGTTCATCGGGTGCTCCCCGTCTCTCAGCGGGGCAATTCGGGTCAACCCGTGGAACATCGAGGCTGTGGCAGAGGCGATGAATTCGGCTATCACGATGCCGGAGGCCGAGAAGCAGCTGCGGCACGAGAAGCACTATAAGTATGTGAGTTCTCATGATGTCGCCTACTGGGCGAGGTCGTTCGATCAGGACTTGCAGCGGGCATGCAGGGACCATTTCCTCCGGAGGTGTTGGGGGATTGGATTTGGGATGAGCTTCCGAGTCGTCGCTCTCGGTCCCAATTTCCGGAAGCTTTCCGTCGAGCACATAGTCTCGGCATACAGGACGACGAACAGCAGGCTGATATTGCTGGATTATGATGGTACGATGATGCCGAAGAGTTCCATCAACAAGACACCGAGCAATGAAGCCACTTCGATCTTGAATAGTTTGTGCTCGGACCCAAAGAATGTAGTTTTTGTGGTCAGTGGTAGAGGGAAGGACGAGTTGAGCAGGTGGTTCGCGCCATGTGAGAAGCTAGGAATCTCCGCTGAGCATGGATATTTCACGAGGTAAGGATCTGTGTTTAATTTCTTTGTTTGTTACGTTTTCTTCCATATGATGCTCTCCAATCATGTCTAACAATCAAAAGAAACAATTATCTTGGTAGGGTGTGGAGGTGTTATAAACTGTTCCAAGGCAAAATTATTTGGACATGCCACTTTATAGCATCTTCCTTATCTGTTATAAAGTCTTGTTGATACAAGGTTGTGTGTAATTCTATGAAGTTATGTGGCAGTATTTGTCTTTTAGTTTAGTTTTTGCATGAAGCATATAGAAAAGATGAGGATATCTGCATTAGGATCTTGCATAAGATGAGAAAGGGGATGTGAATTCTAGAGCTATGAGGCAGAAGAAGAATGAGGCACATTAATGGTCATGATAAATCTGATTTTTCTGAAAATTGAATAATAAAAAGATTGATTTGACCTTTGATAGAAGATTTATGATGGTCAAACTAGATTCGGTTGGATCATATGATGTAATCATAGTTTGGCATTTTAGATGTTGTAGGAATATTGAAATGAAATGCAGCAAGTCCAAGCTCGTTATTGAGGAGAATGTATGAATGAAGTCTATCATACTTTGTAACTATTTCTATTTAATAATGTAATAATTAGCAATTTATTACATTTGTTGCAATTCATAACGTATATATGTAATTAAGTAATGGCATCCCTATTCCCTCTCATTTCAACAGAGGGGAGGAGGATGATGGATTTTGTATGGCTAACAATTGGTTGTCTTGAATTGCTTTCTGTTGCTATAGGTGGAGTCGGGATTCTCCTTGGGAATCATGCATGCTAGCAGCTGACTTTGATTGGAAAAAGATTGCAGAACCTGTAATGAGGCACTACATGGAGGCAACTGATGGATCTTACATTGAACATAAAGAAAGTGGACTAGTCTGGCATCATCAAGAGGCTGATCCTGATTTTGGCTCATGTCAGGCAAAAGAACTCCTTGATCATCTAGAGAACGTGCTGGCTAATGAACCTGTGGCTGTGAAAAGGGGCCAACATATTGTACAAGTAAACCCTCAGGTAAGAAGAACTAGCGTAGCTTTTATAATGCCTCCACTTTTTCTGAATTGTTTAGTTTGAATTCAGACAAAAGATTGACTTCGTATGTTATATCCACGATCTATCATTATCAAATGAATGTAGCTTTCAAGCTAAAGGTGCAGAGATTAGGACTGACTTCTGGAGAATCTCTGCCCACCTCATATTTTGCTAACCCATTCTCTTGACTGCATATAAGAGAATTACAGTCCCCAAAAACTCTGGTTTAGATTTTATAAACAAGTCTCCATGTCTGCGTGGGCCATGCCTTCAAATTGGCTGGCCTGCAAATATGGGCACTCACGTTGTGTTCTTCATTTCAAAAGAAAATTGTTCTCTCTCTGTTTCTTCAAGAACTATTAAATTGGATTATAGTGACTTGTTGGCTTATGTATGTGGGATCATGTGCAGGGTATAAGCAAAGGTGTGGTGGTGGAAAAACTTGTTGCGACCATGTTGAGCAGAGGAAAACCACCAGACTTTGTATTATGCATCGGAGATGACCGGTCTGATGAAGACATGTTTGAGAGCATCATGAGCTCCATGAATAATCCATCACTGCCAGCAACTGCTGAAGTTTTTGCATGCACTGTTGGTAAGAAACCAAGCAAGGCTAAGTACTACCTTGACGATACCATCGACGTCATAAAAATGCTACAGGGTCTAATAAATGCATCATCCCAGCTACCCAGACCAGCACAACATCAAGTCTCATTTGAAGGCTCTCTCTGAATGAACCCAGGGTATTCTTTTTGGTCCCATTGAAACATTGTGGTTTGAGGTTGACCAAAGTTGGTTTCAAGGATGCTCATCACTTGGATGGTGTTTGTTTGTTGGAGCACAGAGACACTTATGGTTCATAGAGCCAGAAACTACTGAAGCCATTTTATCAGATATTTTGTGGATTTGATAGCTTGGTATCTACTTGAGAAACACTTCAGCTGATTTGTTTCAGATTATCTAGCAAAGCCGTTATACTGGAGCTCGTGCTGATATTCCAAAAATCCATTCCATCTTATGCATTGTATGTAACACCACAAAAGTTTTTCTTTCTTCAATCTTTGTAATATGTGTGTGTGTGTGTGTGTATATATATATATATATATATATATATATGATTTTACTGGCCTCTTTCTTCTTTCTTCTGATATATGTATCTTGTTAGGCACTGTTCTACATTTATTGCATGTTAATATAAGGCTATTGTTTCTTTAATGATAAGTCTATTAACTGCTTGTAAGGCAGTCATGGATATGGGTTGAATGAAATCAATCTTTGATGGTTACCTTAACGTTATCAAGAAATTTCTTCTAGCAATCAATGTCTAGGCACTTTCCATCTCTGTGGACCACTATATGATGCAATCATCTTGATTTGAATGTTCCATCCAAACGAAACCATTTAGAGGTACCTTCAGCGATGTGTGGAAGCAATGTTCTGACAGAACAACGATACGACAAAAAAAACCATGCAGCGCCAAGTTTGACTGGTTCAGGCGAAGGTTGAAAGGAAATTATATTACAATCTAATTATCTAAAACAATGTACTGTTAACCTAACCAAGCCAAAAGATTCCAATAAAGTCTACATGCAACCATACCTATATCTATATCTATGTATATATAAACTACGTGACACCCCAACCCAGTCCACGCGAATGAGCCCAGTCCACGCGAATGAGAGCAGGAGCGAATGAGAGCCGGAAACCGGACGCAGACGCTTGCGTGCCGTGTGTCCCAAACAAGGGCACAATTGCATGGCTACATACAGAGAGAGAGAGAGAGAGAGAGAGAGAGAGAGAGAGAGCCTCCTTATCTCCTTGCTCCAAGTCAAAATTATTCCACTTATTTTTCGAAGTCAGTAGATGCTGGTCTCTTCCACCGGATTAGTCCTTGGAGTTGAATAATCCTCCACGCTGCCGTCCCATGTAGCAGCTGTTGTCCTGTCTGGATATCAGCACCAGTTAATCTTTCTTTATTAGCTTATCCGATGATTGGATAAACGTGAAGAACTGGAACTCTTTCATCTCTTTTTATTCCACCTTTTGGACCTTTCTTTGGCCTTTGAACCGTCCCTTCTAAGTAATAAGGCAGAAATAGACTCGGAGTTGAGTTGGGGAAGAGAATCGTATGAAGGCAAGCTGCTGGTTGCGGGAAGTGCTCGAGAAAGTGTGTAGGCGACGAAAAGAGTTAGACAATAAGCGAATGACGCGTCGGACTGGAAGAGCATTGCATTATGGTTGAAAAAGAGTGATGGACAAAGTGGGATTGTTGTTGTCATTCTCAAGTGATCTTGACGTTCACGACGGGTACGCTGCTGAAATAGGTTGGTTTCTGGCATCGCGTAGAATCTTTCAGGGAATCTTTGAAGGAAATATTATCGGGATAAAAGGTGAGAAGATCATAAGAGAATTGAAGCTCTTATTTTGAAAAAATAGAGTAGAATATTATTGGACCGGGCTGCTAAGGTCATTATTGTCACCACGACAGCATATGGTAATAAATCCATGATTTTCATAATGGAAATGAAAAGGCATATCTCCTAGTGTCACAATTATTTTCCAAAGAACAAACGGTCATCATTTTTTCCAACAAAAAAATAAAATTAAAAAAAAAATCATAGGAATGCCATATTCAAATGTGCAAAATACAATATTTATTGGTAACCAAAATAAGATCGGCGAGTGATGATCATTGGTCATCTTTATTCCTGTATAATCTGATTTTTGATGATTCAAAAACACCATGTTTAACTTGCTATATTTCAATGATTAAGGATACCATAATAATAAAAATCCTAGGAATCCATAATTAATTTATTTAGTATATCATGAGAATCCAAGATAATTAATCATCTAATATCATAACCATTCTTGATATATTTTACAATTATTGCTATTTCATATAATTTATTATAATATTTGAATTAGATTTTAATATTATTTATTATAATACATAAATTATATATTGATGATAATTTACACTATATTATAAAATATAAAAATTATACTATTATAATATTATTTATTAATGACATTGTAATATTATATAATAATATGATTGTAATGAAATAGTATTTTAATAATATAGTATAATAATATTCTATTTATATTTTAATTATATTATTATATTATAATATATGATGATGGGCATTTTTTATGGATCATCCTTTTTTTTTATATACCTATGGAGAAGGATATTTTGGTCCTCAAATTTTAATTTAAGATCATTACTCGAGGATGATCTTGGATATGCATTTTTGAGGATGGATATGAGATCATTAGGTTATGTGGTGATTTTAAAAATAAAAAATAATTTAGAATCACAGCTGCATAAGAATACTAGGATATGATTTAGGATTATTGCTGCGTATGATCAAACATGATGATCCTATTACTTCTACCCAAATCATTGATGATAATAAATGAATTACTCTATGTCAAATGTCCTTCAACAATATATCGGCTTCATGAGCTAATTGAAAGATTTTACTGGTATAAAAGATATGCATGGATGACCAAGTCACGGAAGTCACGTATCCGTGGAACTCTTTTCTTTTCTTTTTTTTCTTTTCTTTTCTTGCCTTTTCTTTTTTCTTTCTTGTTAATACATTCAAAAAAGAAAAAATAGTCTGCTCTTTGAGATACTATATATATATATATATATCTCAAGTGTCACACAAAGGTAAAGGAAAAATCTCAACCTTATTAGCAATAAAAATCAATATATCTACAAAATTACCATTAAGACAATGAATGCAAAAGTAAGCATGAAGTCAAGGGTTTTTTCTTTTCATTATAATTTTTTATGAAAAAGAGTCTTTTTTATTGCAATAAACTTGGATTAGTTTTCTTCTATGAATAATATAATTTTTAAAATCTATTTATATGTATATGTGTGTACACCTATATATATATATATATATATAGAGAGAGAGAGAGAGAGAGAGAGAGAGAGAGAGAGAGGGAATAAAAAAAGGTGGGGCTTGAGGTAACGTGACGAGAGTAGGAATAAGGATGGCAATTTCAACTCATAATAGAGAGATCATTCCATTCTGCCCTAATTAGGGCGGGCATGAAAATTATTTTTATTTCTGCTAGTGGCGAAGAGGATAAGTATATTTCTTTCCTATCTTTGGTCCGCTCCATCCCTACTTTATCCTCATTCTATTGATCTTATATAGTCCCCTTATATACTTTTATATTTATAAAATTATTCTTTTAATTTTTACTAAAAATTCGTATATGTTATTAGAAGAAGAGTGGACGGGGTGAGGAATAGGATGAAGATTTTTTTTTTTTTTCAATGAGATGGAAATGAGGGTAAAAAAATTTTTATTTATAAAGATACAATGGGATGAAAATTATTTCTTTTAATAAAAATAAAAATAAAAATTATGATTAAGGTTTTTGATTTATCTTGCCGCATTGCCATCCCTAGTCTTATGACTTACAACCGTACCATCAGAGCTGGGTGGAAAAAGAGCCTAAGAATTCTATGTTGTCTAGTTGAGAGAACATTGAAGTTTGGAAGATTCTCCGACGGAAATATTTGCATGCGTGCCATCTTCCGCTACTCTCGGTGATGTCCCAACTCCATTCTCTTTATGAATATACCTTAGTATCACGGATCTATCCCGTCAAATCCTATCGAGCCAACGATCGCTTTCTACCATATATATATATATATATATATATATATTTAATCTTATTTTATACTGAAAGAGCTCGACACTCTTAAGAAACAATTTCGATGCTACGCTAACTAGCTAGGAATAATCAGGACTCAACCGAAATTCAGCCAGAAGAAAGGTGAGAGTTGTTTTTGTCTCTCTGAAAAAAGAGATGCTTTGTCTTGTCTGAAGAATACGGATAGATAACACGGAGGTTCAAGTTTTCAACCCAGTGGAATCGTCCCTCTCGTTGTTCTACAAGCTACGTGTATGTATTGGTTCCTCCCTCGTGCCAAGATCCAGGTTCAGATTCTCTATCATCATAATAGTTGTGGATGGGCAAGCGTAGTTGTTCCTCGCCTGACGTCTCCAAAACTGTTGATTGGTAGGAGAGGCGTTCCTTGGTAGCATTCCAATTCCTGAAAGAGATCTAAGTCGTAGGCTGAGCAAGTTAATAGAAATAGGCCTTCATAAAAAAATCTTGGTTGCCAGGTGGCATATCCATGACCATTTAAGGTCAAGAGGCACCGATAAACTTGACAAGACACGAACAAGATCTCTCCTCCTCATAAACCAAAATTATAAAATAAAGTATTTTTTTGATTTTATGATAATTTTAGAAACTAAAAATAATAATTTCATCTAAATTAGGATGGTAGTGTGAATAAAGGCAACTCAAAAGGCATAAGAGATTTGAGCTGTGGCTTTGAAGAGTTTAAATATAAGCTTTGTTTTCTTAAAAAATATTAAAAACAATATGGTAATTGTACCCTTAAAGGTATGTCAGAACTACAAGGACTAAAAACGTAAAGAACAAAACTTGAATAACGACTTAGATATACCGCCGCCTTAGATATACCATATTGATCAATATGGTATCGGATTCGTTGAGATGCATGAAGGCTGCCAAGAAGCCACACCGTAGCAAGGCAATATCACGTTACAAGAGAAAATACTCAAAAAGAGAATTTCAAAATTCAATAATATTCACTGTTTACTGTGTCAAAACAAGGTAATACAAGAGATGTTTATGATGTCCAGGACTTTTATATTAATAAAAATTCATAAGATATCTGGAAACTCAAAAAGAACTTCAAAAGCTTTAAAAAAAGAAAAAAAAGCTTCGAGAAGAGGAGGAGGAAGAGTAAAAAACTCTTCTTAAAATGTGATGTGGATGCTAAAAATCAATAAATGATGATCTAAGTTCCATCTCATGAGAAAAGAATAGAATATTCATCATCATCTAAAAACTCCTGGATCAACTTAGACTCAAATCCAACCAGCAAGTAAATTGCCATTGTCCATAGTCCATCGATGGTGTATTTGTCAACGTTCAAAACCAAAGGATAGTCTTCAAGTGTGCTAATATAACTTTAGTTTCTTGGCCATAACTTTAAGATATGATCTCCAATAGATATGATTTTGGATACATTGAAATACTTGCTTGATATTTAATGTGATGAATTAGTTTATACCAAAATTATATTTATATTGATCATGGTTATATGATTTTTTTTTTTTAATCGATGTGCACTTAACTACTCTTGAGGAATATTAGGTATGAAGTGATCTGTTCAGAATCACTAGTGATATATGGAATGATGATGGAATCACCTTGTCTGATTGCATTGGGGTAATCTTATATGACAATGATTTAAGATCACCTCTACCTCTTGGATCACCTCCTAAAAAGATAATTCTATCATCGTTTTCAATGACGGTGATCCTAAATCATTCCAATATGATGATCTTAAATTAAAATTTATGAACCAAAATATTTCTTATTTATAATAAATATATAATAATAATAATAATAATTTAAATTAAATTATATATATTATTTTATATTGATAATTAAAAATTATTAAAATGATCTCCAAATGATTATCAAAGACATTCTTAAAGCTTTAAGTCAACCTTAGTTTCAAATACTTTCTCGCTTGGCACTGAAGAGTCAAGAAGCATATTCTATCCTTTCTTTACCTAGATTAAAGATGGTTTGGAGATTATCGGAGATTATCCCAAGCTCTTATGATAGCGAAAATTGTACGTCTTCAATCCTGTTCTAGCACAATTTTTGGTTCATGTCCATAATGTTCCTTAATGATCTTATAATGGCGAAAGGTGCAGGCTTGGCCTTTGGTCTTGTCCCAGCATAAGCTTTGCTGCACACGTTATCACCTTTTACTTTCTCGATGAGGTTTGACCATGTTCATCCATCCATTATTGTCTTGCATTGCGAAACTTGATGTGACAGCAAATAAAGTCTTGGATTGTGGTTTTTGGGCCTTTGAGCCTGCATTAAACCTCCCTATGTCGAAGAATTCGGCACCCAACAAATTAAAACTTTGTTGGTGTCTTAATTTGCTGGTGCTGGAGGACTCTTAGTATAATTTTCCCCATTATCCTGACTTCTCTCAATGAATTCGCAATTCCTTTCAGAACTCTTCTCTCTCTTGTATCGGTCGGCATAAGTCCTCAGGTAGCTTTTTTCTTTTTTCCTTGTCTTGAAGAACTTGACAAATGATGATGCCGGCTTCACTGTGCCAATTAGGAGGATCAGGATTCCAAAGGCTCATTGAGATAAACCATGATTTTGTTGCGTTATTTTCTTCGGGTCATCCTTGTTACATGATTTACCGTAACAATACCAATCATTTATTTATTTATTTCTAGAAGAGAGGTAAAAGTTTATGTTCCAACGAATTACACGTAGAAATATAGGTAACACACATAGAATTAATGATATTTCATAACTAATAGATTGAGCAGCAGCTCGTAGACTACCTGAAAAAGAATATTTATTATTCGATATATATCCTAACATAATATTGGGGTAATACTCGAAATGATGATCCATAAAAAAACATCTATATTGATATCATCTAAAATAAGATGGTTTTCAGAGGAATTACTAAATAACTTAGTAGAATTGATATGACCACTGTATGCGAGAACTAATACTTAACACCCCCTAAAAAATTATAGTCAGGTTTGCTGCAACTTCATATACTTAACACCCCCTAAAAAATTATAGTCAGGTTTGCTGCAACTTCATGCATTGCAACCATCATTGAAATCATGTTAATGATTGATGCCTAATAAAAACTTTTTTTTTTATTATTATTTTTTAATTTAAAAAAGCTGTATATTTCTATATTGAAAATCAAATCCGTATCTAAGTTCAAAAGAACGATATCTTATCAGCTGCATCAAGGTTTTGTCTATCCTATCCGATATTTTCCATCATCGTGATGGCCTTTCTGTGCCGAATACTGAATAACAGCTGGAAACGCAATTATTTATGGATGTTATTGTGACTTTCTCTTGTTTGATGATGCAGGACGGACAGGTGAGGTTCATTGCAAACTTTTTTGAACAATTTCTATTAAAATTCAGGTGTCTCAGAGAACAGCTAAAGTGGAAGCCGTTCCATTTGATTTCCTAAGAATTATCTCATGTAAGAAGCGCTTCCAAGCTTCATAACTATTTCCTTCGTGGCCAGGCCAGCCTCCTTTTCCAGATGTAAAGGAATGGACCGGTTATCTACATTCTCTGCTTGACTCCTGTAGCCATTTCTTTTGAACATAAGACCCGTTTATTTTTCAGCAAAAAGCTCGACAATAACTTCTGATGCTGAGAATGTATGCTTCTTTAACAAGGATAAATTGTCAAGATCTAAACACTGCTTGCTGCTGGATTAAATTCAACAAATGGAGTTAACCCACAAAAATGTTGTGTATAGTAAACTCACATAAAAAATCTCTAAAAAGTGACCACAAAACCAAAAGCTTAGCTAAAATGTCTAAAATAACAAACAGATTCTTAGTTTGACAAAATCATCCTTCCTCCAGTCAAAAAGAAACTGGCGCGCATGTGTCATATTTCTGCATGATCTCCTCTTAGAACAGCTCCTAATCTGCAAGCCAAATGACACAAGGTAGAGTTAGAAAGATGAACATCATGTATATTGTGAAGCTGTGTGACATACCGACATCAGTATGTCAACAAAAAGGGCTAAACAATGCATACATGATAATTTATATCATAGTAAGGCCCCTTAGTGCAAAAGGCTTCTGCCATTGGAGGATCTCAGGAAGGATCAGATGCAAACAGTCTTGCCCAAGTGTATGGATAAGCTATTTACATGTTTTGAACAGATGACCTCTAAATCATAATGAAGCAATCTTATCATTGTATCAAGGCTCACCCTCACACCAAAAATAAATATAAATGAGAACTAGAATATAGTAATCAATAAAAGAAATGCACTGACGAAAACCTGAATCATACAAAAATGATAAAAATAAATGAGAATGCAAATGGGTCAAGCCAATTATGTCTCAGATGCAGTATATAACAAGCAGTCAATAAGGAACAAATTACAGCAGGATTGTCAAGGATAAGCGACAATCCTAAAACTCAGACCTGCATTTTCCATGATGGAAGAGAACACATGCACACCTGAAGGTCCAATGAGACGTTTATAAACTGCCGCAGCCAAAACCACTCCATGCTAACAATGCCAAAAGAATTGCAGTTTCCGATTCAATTAAAGATGTCCCAATTCCTTAAATCATGGCCCATCATCATATTAAGGGCAGAAATCTCAGATCAGAATACACATTGTTCCAGTACCATAAAAAAGTTTTAACATTTTTGCCTCTACTAAACAAGTACGAAACAACATAGGAGAACAACCTGCCTCCCATTTTCCCACATCCAAACATGACATGAAGTTCGAGAACACTTCTCCAATACTACTTATAGTGTAATCAAAGAAAGCATCCTTAATATGTACAGGAATATTAATGCAAGTTCATCAACCTTACCTCATGACTAATGGTTTAGTCATTCCACAGTGAAGAAAGTAAGTAGAGATCCCATAACCCATCAAATACATAATGCAGATAATGGATCTGCAGGTAACATTTTTAGCAAGTGGTAGTCATAGGTAAGGATCAACATTGGCTTGCCAACTGACAAGAAATCACTCACCATGGAGCATGATGCTTGAAACTGCTAGAGGACTCTTTGAAGTCCTGGACATATGCACATCCTACCTAAATCAACAAATATAAACTTCATTGGTTACATTGAACCAATCAAGTGATCAACTATTTTCTACTCTAATTAATTCTTTAAAGTTAAGTTTCTGGACAAAATCTTTGGCGAGTTTCTCATAAGAGTTCACAGGAACTACATAAACCACATAAATATGGTGGCCTCCAAAGTTTGTGAACAACTTTTTTAAGACATAATGTCAATATCAAGTCAAAATCTCAATTTTCCCCCTTCCAAGATGAAGCATGCTCTCCTAACACGTGTACTCTTCAATGTTATAAGCACCACCCTGGAAAGCAGATTCAATAAATGTCTTGCTAACTTGGCTTGCCTAACTTTCCACCCAAATGTCATACCTTCCGGCCCAAAATTGTCATATTCATCAGAAACAAGAGCCAAATTCCATTTAAATGACCTTTCAAACAAGTGAAAAGTAATATGCTACTTCCAACAATACCTTATTCATGTCAGCATGCAAAATAAAGTTATCCTCTAATCTCTCTGCGAATGAAAAATTAGCTAGAAGCATTTAGAGGAAAGACAGCATACAATAGTAAGAAAGAGGAGATTACAAGCTCAACTCTTCCTCTTGACAAGAAAGTATCTTCCTTCCCCAAGAGGCAAGCACAATCATGTTGAATATGGAAATTGAACACTGTGAGAACCTAGGAAAAATTGCTGTGAAACAGAGGTGCTTGCTACAGGATTTCACAGTTCTAACACTGAACACTGAATCATGCTGAAAGAACAGTAGCTTATATTTCAGGTTTTTGATCCAATTTTAGGAAATCAAACTAGAAATCAGGTTTCAAGCTATGCTAAAATAAAAGGAAATAGCTCACTTATGAGAGCAGGTTCTGATGCAAAAGAAACAGAATTAAGTAAAAGAAAAGAGAAAGAAGGAAATAGAATTTTTGTTGACTAGAAAAATATGATAGATAGATGAACATAAAGAGATCAAGGAACAAAACAAATGTCAGTTTGCTAGGAAAAGAAGTGCCAGCAAAATTTATGTTCGCATGGAATGAATAAGGCATATTGAGAGAGATCGTTCCCAAGAACTGTTACAAGAAAATTCAAAAAAGAAAACATACCATGTAAAACCTATGCATACACAAGATAATTATTAGCATCTAAACATTATGCAGAAAAATTCAATTATTGACTTGTTCCAGCTTCATGGCATGTACATCATCAATAGGAGATGTTGTACTTGGTGATATCAATGATGCCTCACATGGACAAGTGGCTTGAAAGACCAAACAAATTTAACTTTATAGCTAGAATCCTCTACTTAAAATGTTGCATTTGCTCCAAAATCACATTTCCGTATGAGCTGCCTAAGAGTAATAGCTTTTGTTGCTACATATTCTGATAAAGTCAATTTCAGTATTGTAGCAAGGTTATCATTTATTGTAGTATTTTGTAATATCACTGTATCGATCCATACTGACTGTACTGTGTCATAAAGTATCTGTACAGTACCAAATTTTGATTTAGTATGAATCGAACTGACTAACACTGTCCAGTATCAAGGGGTTAAGAGTGAAAAAAAATATCTTGTCTCGATACAGGGTACGTACTGTACCATACCAAATCGATAATGTATCGGAATGGGCCTTAATATGGATTTTGCAAACTTTCCTTCTAAGAACTTCCACGTCCTAAATATTTTGAATGCTCCACATTAATGATTCCACATCCAAATGTGATCGAACTAGTCATGACTCAAACAACTAGTTCTTCATGATAAGTCCATCTTCTAGTCAATTCACCACTGCAAAAGGATGAGCTATACTAATAAATCAATAAATCATTTGAGCTGCTACCAGAAAGTTTATCATGGCTGCATATATTTTTTTGCATCTGATCACAACCACAAACCTGCTGCATAGGCCTCTTGAAATATTCACTCACTGCAATATTAATTTTTCCGGACTAAAATGTAGCCTTGATCTCCATCTATAGTTGCAGCTCTAGTGGCTGACCAAATAATGCAAAATCCTTCCTTTAGAAGTAGCATTCAGTAGCATCTTAAGACATCCAAAAAAAGGAGGGGAAATTAAATAAATAAGGGAAATCAACCAATTTACCTTCTACCTAAGAAAGAGTACGAAATTACCAATGAAGTGTCGGGTTCTAGCTGTAAAACCTAGCATACTTAAGAGAGATAAAGAAATTCATCTGGCCAAAATTTACTGTGCCTAATTTCTTTTGGAAGTGGAAATTTGTGCATATGCACATACTTTTTTAAGCAAATTGTATTGACAAGAGGATCACTGATCCTTATTGTTATCCAATGCCCTTTATTTTCGACATACCATGATAATTTGTTTCCACAATGAATAATACCTTTTTGTTTCACAAATAAGTGTACCAAATAACAGAATTCATCTGCACTCTGGATTCACCAAAGCTGATCTCCTAAAGACAGGTAAGTCCTCTATTTGATAAATCATGTAGTCTATGTAAAAGGTAATTGACTTTCCAGAACGCCCATAACTGCTTGCTCCTTGTCCATAAGGAAAGTGATATTGCATGTGATGGGTTTGATCTTATTGTTTCCAATGTAGGGTTTGATCTACTGGTTCCAATGTATATCAACCCTTCAGTGTAATTGAGTTCATGCATATCAATTTAGTCAAGGACTTCACACTTATCTGAATCACGGAACACATGTAAAGATACCAACAAGCAGTAGTCATTGCACAGTGAAGAAATGATAGCACAAAATCACGTGTCGATGGTGTAGAAATCCTAAAGAATCTTGACAAAACATCAAATATCGACGTCCAGCCGAAGCGTTTGATTAAGATCTTCGGGAACCAAACAATGGCAATTGTTTTTCATATCTGATGAGCAGAAGACGACACCAAGCAAAAACAGAAAAAATCACGATTTTTTTCAATATGCATTAATAGCTATGATTACAAGCTATTGAAAAGGTTGATCGTAATAACCGATATTTCATCAAAATCAAGTTTTTTTTTTTTTTTCCCCTCTGAACTAATGAGGAACAATACTTGGAAATCATTTACTGTATACCCAAATCTTAAGGGTCTCCCTCACGTACAGATCGCATTACCTAGCCAGATCCGACGATGATGTTGTTGATGGGGATAAAGATCAGCTTCACAAAGAACCCCACGAATCCCATCACCACGAATCCGATCGCCGTGCGTACCGCCACCTTCGTAAACTCTACAGGCCCGATCCGTTCGAAATCCGGCAAGGTCCAAAGCAAAGAATCAAAAAATCCGATAGAAAACAGCAATTCTAACCGATATAACGCATCAACTCGCACAGATCGATCGAATCGGAATGGGGAACCCGAAATCGGTACTTACCCTTGCGGTCGGGCTTATGGCATCTCTTGACGAGACGGATGCTGTCCTTGGCAAACTCCCGCAAGGGATCGACGACGGAATCCAGGGCATCCATTCTGAAGTCTAAACCCTAAGATCGAAATCTATGAACGCAAGGGGACGGAAGGAGAACGGGTGGGAAGCCGCAACCCCAAGCGGGCCTCGCAGCCGGTGTACCCGTCACGCGTTTGTATTTGATGCGGTGCGTATCTTTAAGAACGAAACTAGAAGAACTTTCCACAATATTTGCTGCATTGTTTTCGTTCCCCTTCTTCGTGTATTTGTTCATCACTCATGTCAATCATCCCATTTTAAAAATAAAAGAAAAAAAAAAAAAATCTGACTTAATAACTAGACGATTCAAACGGTTTGCATGCACATTTTTATTTAACTAATAAATATATCTTGGTCTCATTTCAATCAAAACACAAGGAGATAGAACATGAGTGGATCACGACCAGCAGCCCACCAAAGCTAGATTAAGGAATAATGTTTGGATGAATCTGATGACATGAGACGTGTGATAGAAAGGAAATTCCAAAGTGATGATGTATATGAATGAAAGCTTTCAAACATTATTGATTCCTTCTTTTTAAAACACAATGAATGATTGAATCTCAACCTCCACATATGATTTGGATAATAATAATAACACTCAAGAAACGATATGGAAGTTTAGTGGTCAAGTTCTTTTGCTCAGCAATCAATTGTTTCGGTTTCAGGTTAGATAATCGAGCTTTTAAGTATTGGTATTGAAATAATTATGATACGATGAGTTTCTAACATATTTTTTAAAAAATAAAAAATAAAATACTATTCAAAATTTTAAACTCAAGATTAAAAAATAAAAATAAATAAAGAAAAAATGAATTTTAATTTAACTAAGGATATTACTAGAGTAGGATAAAGAGTTCTCAATAGTTATCTTTATTTTTGCTCTATCTCTACAAATAGAAAATTTTTTCATCATCATTTCTTATCTTAAGAAAAATGTTAAATCTCAACTCCCATTTTATCCCGTTTTATGTCTCCAATCCACTATTCCTTTATCGACATCTATAAATTTTAAAATTAATAATATAACTCAAAAAAATAATATTAAGTACATTAATATATTTAATATTTAATATTTATATCTTAAATTATATCTATCATAAAAAATAAAAATTTAAATATATATATATATATATATATAAGAGCGTTATAATATTTGAGTATAAGATTTATGGAGTTAGAAATGGAGCAGACAGAAATATACTATTTCTTATATCGGTTTCGTGAAAAATAATCTTCCATCTTTATCTTTATTTTTAGAAAAGATGAGGAATCTTTCCTCAAACCGGAGTTGGAAGCTCTAAGTTTAACGTGGCAGTTTGATTGATGGCTCCGATCAAACCGTTCAATGGGTCAAGTTAAGATGCGGTTTGGTCAACGTGACCTGACAACCCGACCTTGCCCGAGAACCTGACCCGATATCGTTTGAGATACAGCAATTTGTTGAGGGGAGAGAGAGGGAGGCTTTGCAACGACGGCTCATCACCGCTTTGCCCTCTCTCCTACTTCGCCACGTCCCTCTCGACGTTACCCCTCCCGTCCTCTGTGATCATATCATTTTTATCATCACCATCGTCATCACTGTCCCCACCTCTCCTTCCACCGTTATTGCTGTGATCACAGCAGTGCTCGACCTCACCTTGAAGCCGGCATCGAGTGGCAAGTCGCATTGGGTTGATCTCGGGCAATTGGGTGCTAATCTCGAGTCGGGTTCGGTTTGATCTATTAAAAGGTCTGCCACTATAGGAAACTCGTGTCAGCTTCGGTGTTGGGTCCGATTGAACAAAATCCACACACAATTCGATCGCAGCCCGATCGAGAAAACCCTCCGCGACCCATGAGTCCAAAGTGGTTCGACCCCGGATCCACTCGACCCGCCTCCGCCTTTAAAAGCGACCCAGGGGCAATGGTCGGTCTACTTCCTTCTCGGTCAGGCGACGCCTGAACCAGTGTTTCCGTGGGAGCAGCGCTCGACGCCGCCACCGGGATTTGGAGCGGTCCCAGGAATTCCTGATTTCAATCTCATCTTCGCGAGTAAGTAACGGCCTGCTTGCTCTCTCTCTCTCTCTCGATCTCAGTTTTCTCCCACCGGCTTTGGGATTTGGGAGATCTGCCCCCGTGCCATCAAACCCTAGAGTAATATCGATCGATCCCTTGCCGGAGATCTTTCCGGCGCGCTGGAAGCAGGAACTTCTCAGCACGCTTTCTGGATTTATGAATTTGAAGTTATTTCTTATATAATTCTGACCATATTTTTTTTTTTCCTGTTAAAGAGAAATATGTTTGATGGGTTGATGAAGAGATAATTATTCTCTTTCGACTTCTGTAGAAAGAGGGGAAAGCAATTGGGAACTTATAGTTCTGGGTATTTTATTGCAACTGAACGATTGTACTCAGCGATCGGTTGCTTCCCTAAATTTCTTTATCGTCTTGTAGTTTTTCCCTTTTCTTTTTGAGTTTCCTGAAAAAAAAATGCAATCTCGGACGAGGCTTGGTGTCTAATTTCCGACAACTAGTTGAATCTGATCAGTCCTTTTTTTTTTTTTCACATTAGATTGCAAAAATTAGAGGATGTATCTGCTTGTACATCATTTTTGACTGACGCTACTAGATATTCTGGCCCAGAATGGCTCGTGTTTATGTTGGCAATTTGGATCCGCGAGTCACTGCCCGGGAACTTGAAGACGAGTTTCGGGTTTTTGGGGTTTTACGAAGGTAATATGCTCATGGATGGATTTATATACATGGAAGAACTAAACAGGACTTTTATATTTTCCAGTCTTTGCAACTTTATGCGTATAGGTGTAAATTTCTTTTATATTTGCTTTGATGCTAATTTCATATCTTATTTAACATAAGACACAGTTGATCACCCCTTTAGAGATTACATGTGCTAAAAGTTGTTTAATTACTAGATCTGTTTCATTTGTGATCTACCTATATGTATTAACTTGAATTGAATTGTTTTTGTTTCTTGCCATTTCTTGACTCATCTCTTGAGTCATTCTGTAGTATTTGTGTTACGTGTTGTCTCATAACGGTAAGCTAACATGGTGGAGGGAAAGAGGTAGGTAGGGATGCACAAATCCAGTTTATGTTCTCTAACCTGCACCAGCCTCTAAAATCTTGCCCACTTCATGGATTTGCTGAGAGCTTTGGCCAAAGCAATAACGTTTTAATGCTCAAGGCTTTGTGAATCCCAGCAAAAAATAAAGTCTGTCAAAAGAAATTTCTAATCCCAGAAAAATATTATAAAAGTCCATCAAGAGAAAAGAGAAGGAAACAAGGGAAGGCTGGAGATGCAGTGATCTCCTATCTGTCAATGTAATGTCCTACTTGTAGGTTGTGTGTTGTGATGTTATTGGCCTCATGCAATTTGTTTATGTCAGTATTTCAACTGAGAAACTACTACATGCATAATTTTAAAGTTTCAGTTAGATACGAGTACTTAGGTCCCCTTGTAAATATGGAATCATGTTATGATCTCTTAATAATGGACTCCACTGTCCTTAGGTCTTGTAACAAAAAACAGAAGTGTTTTTGTATCTTTAATTTCTATATTACCTCATGATGAGGGTCATCTTATGGAAATTGCAGCAATATTGCATTTGACTATCTCACGACCTATGCTTATTCCATTTTTCCAGTGGCAGAATTACAAGAATATTTTATCAACCTTCTTTTGTTTGCATTATCTTCTTGTAACAAAAATAAAACTCCTTTTATCTTTAATTTTTATATTACCTAATGATGAGGGTCATCTCATGGAAAATTGTAGCAATATTGCATTTGACTGTCTCACTACCTATGCTTATTCCACTTACTAGTGGCAGAATTACAAGAATATTTCATTGACCTTCTTTTGTTTGCATTATCTTCACTGTAGCTTCTAGCTTTGCGATGATATTGTTTTTATAAGTCTGTGAATCATTTATCAGTGATGCTGGATAAAAGGTATGCATCATGCCACTTTTTTCAATAGGGACTCCTGTGGATTCTTTGTTTGTAAAGATTAATATTTTTATAAGAAAATATGATGATTAATGGATAATGATTGAGGTATGCCAACAAGAGGGTTATGGGTTATAGCATGTATGTTTAAATATTATTGATGCAAGACTTTAGGATGCTTATCTTACTAATAGAACTTGAAGACTTAGAGAACTTGAAGAGATATTTAAGAGCAAGGAGTAGGCCATTGGCAGATACATGGTAAGATAGCTTTGGAGGTAGAACATACCTGTGTGAAAAGGCTAAATTTTGATTATTGCACTGTTGTAGACTGCCTGTATTTATAGAGGAGGATTTCATTTCTCTGACAAGTTGAGTTTTCATCTTTCTTTTAACCTTTAAATGATAAAATGTCTTCTTTCTTGGCTGTTATGTGATATTGAACAGGATCCCATATTTCTATATTTGAGGCAATCCCTAAAAACATTTAGCACACATGTTTAGCTGAAACATTTGTTAAAGGTGAAGAATTTTCTGGAGAAGTAAATAGTCTGTACGATGATACTTTGTTGAGTCATTTGTTGTTTTACATCGTTTTGGCAGCTTTTTCTTTTTCCCTGTTCAGTTAAATATCCTCCCTGTAATTCAGTAGCAGCTCTTTGGAATCTGTATTGTTTAGATAACTTTTATTTTTTGATGCAGTGTGTGGGTTGCCAGGAAGCCACCAGGTTTTGCTTTCATTGACTTTGATGACCGCAGGGATGCTCAGGATGCTATTCGTGAATTGGATGGTACATTGAGAAGTTACATGTTATGTTGAAATGCATTTGAAACTTGGACAATATCTTTGATTTTAATGAAATTGTTCATTATTTTAGAAACCTACCTCATTGTATTTTTCTGAAATGTCTAACTAGACAGGCTTTTTTTAATAGGTCTTTGACCTTCATTCCTGTTAGCTATAGCATACAGTGGATGGATTGAATATATCTTGAATGGCTGAGCATGGAAAGACTTTTTCTGTTTAACCTTTAATATGCAGGAAGATCATTATAGATATCTATGTCATTATCCTATTCTGCAGTATTATTCAGTGTAACTGACAATTTAAGTCAATATAGTGTGGTAATAGTTAAAATGGTTATATGCTTCCCTTGCTTTTACTCCATTTGCCATGTTTAGTATTTTGATGCTATTTTAGCTCGAAATTTATAAGTTATAGAAACAGTTTACACTGTTGAAATTATGGGATTGCATTTCAAATTAACTCTTTTGCCCAGTAATATGCCACCTGTATGGTTACTCTCTGAAACATAAGCTGAAAGTGTATAATCAATCACATAGATCCCTGTTACCTAGCCTTCAGGTTTTATGGTACATTCCTTTCTAGCCAAAGTCTCATTTCTTGGATTTTGGTTCTGATTCTTTGAGCATTGAGTTCAGGTTGAGAGTTAATAATAAAATGCTCTCAAACTTTATTCAATTGGAGCTTGGTCCAGTCATGTTTTTATGCGTTCTCCTGATTATGAATCTTTTCTTGTTCTGTGTTCTAACACATGGATTACTATTCTGAATTTAAAAACCTTTACAACTCTGCCTCCAAGAGCATTACAAGACCTGGCGGTCCTTTCACTTCTTCTCATTTTTATCCCCATTCTACAAGCCAAGGTTTGAAAGCTTGGTTTCAGTTTTGGCTGGGTTTATGGAGTTTCATTTTTGGCAGTTTTGTGGTTTTGGAAATTTTTCTCTAAGTTTCAGAGTTCTGGTCAAAAAATTCAAGAAAAAAATAAAATAGAAAAATAAAAAAGAATAAAAAAATTTCTTCTCTTTGTTGCAAAAGATAATCATAATTCAGAAAAGCTCTCAACTGTTTTCTTTGGTTGATTACCGAGATCAAATTTCCTCTATGACTTGATTTTCAGATTATAAATGTGAAAGCATCCAGTCATGGTCTACTGTTCGGTTCTTCTGAAATGTTTGATTGGTTTTTCTTTTATTTCAAAATAAAGAAATCAGGACCTATTTGATTTTATTTTTAGATGTATTATATGTTCATCGCATCCCTTCTTGCCTTATCTTTTCTGCTTGTGGTAGCTCAAATTGCAGCTTGTCAGGTCCTTTGTTTTGGTTTTAGCAATCTTATGTCCAGTTGGTCGTTGCTTGTTTAAAATCATTCTGCTACTCAGTGTGAGCTGGAAGGCTGGACACCCACTAATCATATTCAAGGTGGTCACAGCCATTGGCTTGGTGGGACCATTAACTCTCATTAAGATAAGTGGGAATAGTCTTGTTCGCATTTATGTATAATTCAATAATTTTTCTGGTTTTGGTGAGCAGCAGTGTATAATGTAGACACTTTTGTAATGGTATCTCAAAGGAATAAGTCAGAGGAAGTGATATAGGATACTGCATTTGGACATTTTATGTGGAAATACCTCATGCAAAGCCTTAAAGGTTTCCAATATAATACATGTACTCTTATTCAGTTAGTTTGGATCTATGTGTGATAATATTTATGAGCATGTGAATTATAGATATATGTTTTGTTAATATTAAGCTTTGTTTTGCTTCAGCTTTGATATATATGCTACCACCTTTGCTTTATCTAGCAAAAACTTTGTGCTATTTCTGACTGAAGCACAGTTGATATCGTTAAATCATTTGATGCGAACATTATCTCATGCCTATAAAAAAATAATACTGTGGGATTCTTTTGTAATAGGTAAGAGCGGATGGAGAGTTGAGTTGTCCCACAACTCAAGTGGTGGCAGTCGTGGTCGTGACCGATATGGAGGTTCTGATATGAAGTGTTATGAGTGTGGTGAGCCTGGCCACTTTGCTCGTGAATGCCGTTTGCGAATTGGTCCTGGAGGATTGGGCAGTGGAAGGCGTCGTAGCCGAAGTCCCAGATATCGCAGGAGTCCAAGCTATGGTAGAAGGTAATAGAGAATATAATCAGCTTCAGACATTAGCAACCATTTTGAGTGAAAATGACACAATCCAATTTGCACCTCTGTTTATTATTTAGCGGTCTCATGTCTATAGTGATATATGTAACCTTGGTAACCTTTAACTGTTGGTGACATGATGGGTGATAGCATGGTATGCCATATCGGTGCTTACCGCCCTATATCAGCATAGCATGCTATATTGATATTGAACCAAGACTTGCTACGAGGTGTGCATTGGGTCTTGGTATGCTGAACCTTTCAATGAACCAAGTATGGGATAGCACACTTAAAAAATATTGTAATTCAAATGTAACCATTCTTGTAGACATCACTTTGCAGATGGACAATATGATGGATTTCATGCTAATAATTAATTGCTCTTGAGCAGGAGCTACAGTCCTCGTGACCGCTCTCCAAGGCGTCGCAGTGTGTCACCTCGTGGACGCAGTTACAGCAGGTCACCACCATATCACCGTGGCCGTGATGAATCACCCTATGCTAATGGGTGAGCTTAATTCTATTGCACCTTCTTATTATTGATTTGTGACATAAAATCATTGGTATCACTTATTTCATATGCCATTTGAAGTGACTTATGATCGGTGATGGTTGTGCAGAAACTCTGCTGCCAGATATAGGCGCCGTAGTAGGAGTTGAGAACTGATGCTATGGTGTTAGATGCTTCATCTTTTTCGACAATAGCTCCTTGGGCTTTGTTGGCTGTGAACTGTGTTCTATTTGAGCGGCGCTCAACAACGACTGCTTGAATTTGGATAAGTTACTTTTAACTTTAATTATCTTTCGATGCATCTCTCCTATCATATGCCGAATAGTTTGTGGTTTTTCTTAGTGTTATGGTATAGGGAAATTTTTAATAGGGATGATGCAATGCGACTAAGATCCATATCTTCTTTTCTTTTGTGTTGAGGAGGGGTGGTCCTGCTTAACGACTTGCCTGACTTCGGCACGTATTGCTTTTGTGGTTCTACTCCCACGTGGTTTTGTTCTTCGCTCGCAACCTTCGAACAAATTGCAATATCTTCTTTGCTTCTTCCTCTAGATGCTTCTCCGTGCTTGATATTCTTCGGCTGTGAAGCTGCTTCTTTCAAAATTTGTAACGGCCCTTTTCTCCCTAACTTAAAAGGTTTGAGGAGTTGCTAACCCAACATGTTCTCTGAAAAAAAATTAGGCAGTTCAGATTCTTACTTCCTAGACCTACAGGTCTGCTGGGTTGTAGCTCAGTCGCAATTTCAAAGGTGAGAAAAACCTATAACTGCATCCTATTTATTGGAGGGTCGATCTGCCTTCTCTCTTCGGCTTCAAAATGTAGTTGATTGTTTGAGAAGGAAAGGTCATGCTGGGTTTTGGGGTTTATGGTCTTGTGTTTTCATTAGGGTCGTTGATTATCAATAGTCAAGAACGATCTTGTCACTTAACAAAAGTTGCTGCACTATTTCAGTGCATTTTCAGATGGTGATTTCGTTAGCATTCAAATTCAACGTCACTCTGGTTTGTCTGCTTGAACCTCCATTCATGCATCCAACGTGTTAACCGTGTAATATTTAAACTAACGCATTGAGATGGAGCTTTGGGTGCTTCCATGGTCTTAGTTCATGGTGATTGGAACATTATTAAATGGTCTTAGTTCATGGTGATTGGAACATTATTAAATGATTTGGGAATTGCGAAAAAGCCTGCTTTTTTGAAGTAGGATGTTGTTTTTAGATGGCAGCAGGTCTGTTGTTCTAGCGGTGCTTTGCGTGGGATTGCATTTGTTATTTCATTTTCACTATCACCTACTAAACATTTATAATTGCTTTCCAAGGACCCAAGGTAACGATTATGGCTTTTAAATGTCAAGCTCTATGGATCTGATGTTAAATCTTAAAAAAATCGGTCTACGTTGAGCTGAATGAAAGATTTACTTGGGTCTGAATTCTCGGTATTTTGGGTGAAAGCTGCTGATTGTTTATTTGCGAGTCTGAAGGCTAGATAAATGTTGGTTGCTGCATTTGTTCTCCTCCGGGTTGACGCTGGATATGTTCTCCTCGGAGTTGACACTGGAGTAGGCGCGACTGGCGGTGGTGTAATTCCTCCACTGACCCGTAAGTAGTTGTCATCCTCGACTCCACTTAGACGTACCGTTACGATTGCTTCATCTTACAAACCCTTTGAACTAAGTGGCTGAAGCGTCTGGTGAATCATATACTAAAAATTATAAGGTACTCTGCGCTTTAATTTGTACGCATACCATGCGTCTACCATGCTGTCTGCCAGGGCGAAGGTAAGAACCATGGAGTCTGAGGCTTCATTGATGGTAGATAGCAAGCACGGAATGATTAACAATCAAGCAGGAATTCAAATCTTAATATCTTATTCGTGGGTGTCGTGCACTTCGGTGAAACTGCTAGCAGCCAAGCCTGTTAGCAATTCAATAACTTATTCATCAGTATCGGTCCGTTGTGCGTTTGACTGATTGCCTGCCGTGCGCCTCGCTAGTCGCTCCTCCCTCGGGTGCACGTTATCAGCCAGTGTTTGTTCTCTGGCTTTTATATTGACGGGTCAAGTCACCACGATCATGGCGACCCGCAAAGTTGGTGGACGTATGTATCCAAAAGAAATGGTGATAGACCCCGTGGTAAAGATATGCAGCGCTCCAGTTTTACGGGTTTTTTTTTTTTTTTCGCATTTTTTTTCTCATTTCATCTGCCGACAATTTTGGCTTACGAAGGCCTCCCTACCCCGTTCCGTCTGGAGTGCCAGGGTGTCTTTTGAAAGCATATTCCGTTGATTCCGGGTATGCCTGCGACGTATGCTGGTATAAAATGGCGTAATTTTTTTTAAAAAAAATCTATCAAAACATATGACGTATTGGCTCTCAAAAATATATATATATATATATAATATATTATTTATTTCAAAGGTTAAACACTCATTTTGAAAGGTAAATAAAATAACTTTTTTCTATTAATTCATAATTAATTACTTCATTTTGTACGATGGATTTACCAATCCTGAGTTAGAGAGTTGAGGATAAATCAATCTATCCATTTATGTCTACTAATTCAACGTATAATCAAACACAATCTAGATGAAACAAAATGATACCGTAAAACCGGCTAATTAGAAAATGAATTAATAAAAGAGCAATTGAATGGAAATAAAAAATAATTTTGTAATACAAAATCTTGACGGTGCATTTAATCTGAGATTAGAAAAATGAGAGTAAATAATTACAGAAGTCTTTTTTTTATGTAAATTTTTTTTCTACTAATTATTTCGGAAATGATGGATGATGGAACCACTGTTACCCTATCCCTTAAGTTTATAATTTAGGGGTAAAAAAGAGAAAAATTTTCTCCAAAGATTTTATCTACGATAGGATAAGTTTTATTTGAAAATGGTCGGGCAGGTAGGGAACTCACCTTGTGAACAAAGTGAACGTAAATCCGACATATCCGGTGAAATTAAATTAAAAAACCCCTATTCAAGAACTTGCGGGCCACGCTCTAAGTCCATTCTTAGTCTACTTGATGTATTTATTCATAGAAATAACCAAAAAATCTAATTAATTCTCTCCCTTTCACGCCTTCCGTCTTTCGTTTCCGTCGGCTGCCCCTTTTTAGATCTCTTATCGTTGTTGCAAAGAAACTGCCTTCAGCGATATATATAAATATAATAATATAATAAAGATGAAGATTTTTTTTTTTAAAAAAAAAAATCCTCCTCGAAGCCCTTGTCTTAGACCGCTTTCTCGCCCCCGGCCGGAATCAGAGGATCTCTCTGTCTGTTCTCACGTCTCTCGCGTGGTCATCTTTCACTGGCGCTTTTTTTAATTCCTGCTTTGGACCCACTCCTCCATTCTCGGCGGTGCGCGAAGACCACTGGAGCAAAGAGGAGTCATCTTTGGTCTCTTTTCCGACTGGCTTTCTAGCTTCCCCTCTTGGAATCGATGACAAGGGTTTGCGTGGTTGGTCACGTGTTTGCTCGATGTCGAGGCTGCCGCCGTCTGTAGTTCCGCTGTGATTTCGATCCAACACGACGCAATGTTTGAATCGAAGAGAGTCGATGATGAGATGGAGTTCAAAAGGGAGAGAAGCGTCAGGTGAGTGCTCGAAATCACTTCGTTATTTCCTTTTAGGAGGACTCTGCTTGAAGGATCCAGATCTCGATGTGATCCTTAGCTTAAGAATTGAAGTCCGGCAGAAGCCCTTGGCGACTTCATTATTCTTTTGGTATCCATGCTTTCATGAACTGTGAGCTAATCTCAGGATAAAGAGTAAACAAACACTTATTGCTTTCCGTTTTGGAGAAACACAGTAAAAAAGATCGGTTATGATCTTGGGAATTAAAACCCAACCAAACCTCTCTTGGCTTTCTGTGTGCAATAGGCTTTATTAGGGTTTCTTGATTTTGTTGGACAGAAATTAACTGAAAAATTGAAGAAGATCCTTGATTTAGCTGCTACTAAGTTTACATGTTCAACTCATATTTCTTTTTCTTTCTTTTTTTTTTTTTTTTTTTTTTTTTGTGAGTTGAATACATAGCGAAGCAAAAGCCACCGTTGGTTATATCTAACCGTTTGAATTGAAGGAAACCCCACTTTCTTTTAACAAGTACAATTTAATTGATGTAATATGATTTCTAGATTATCTGATGAGGTTCCGGGATCAAGCAAGACTCATCATTTGATCTAATCTATCAATCCTGTAAAAAGGTTTGTTATGGTTTTGATGTGCCCTTTTGTTATGTAGGTTCTATCCTAATGAGAAGCAAAATCCAGCCAAACCCACCTACCAGATAGCAAAACCTGGAGGACTTGTAATGAGTAGAATAGGTAGTGGGAGTTCTGGAAAGTCCAAGGTTTTTGCTGAGGATCACGAGCCATGGAGGAAGCGGATACTTGATCCAGGAAGTGACCTTGTGTTAAAATGGAACTGGGTTTTCCTCACCTCATCCTTGGTCGCTCTCTTTATAGATCCTCTGTATTTCTATTTGCCTGCAGTCAGTAAGGGCAATATAACTTCATGTATTAGGATGGACCATCATCTGAGCATTGTTGTTACTGTTTTCCGGACGCTTGCTGATTTATTCTATGTACTGCACATAGCTATAAAGTTTCGGACTGCTTATGTTGCACCAAGCTCCAGGGTGTTTGGGCGGGGAGAGCTTGTCATGGATCCTAAAAAGATTGGTAGAAGATATTTGAGATCTGATTTCTTTGTAGACCTGGCAGCTGCATTACCTCTACCACAGGTATGTTCTTATTTCTCTTTTATAGTTGATCTTTACTAAGATGAATTGTTGATGTGGTTTATCTCTATAATTCCATTGTTATAGATGTTATCACTCAGATAAGCTATGCGTGGAATGCAGGAAGTAGATTGATATGAACACACATTTTTAATTAATAAAAATAGAGAAGTTGATATAATTTAATCAAATTTTATGAAATTCATAAGATTTAGCAAAAATCTATAGCTTTACTATAAAGTTCAGTAATTGTATTGTTGAGAACAACCCACGTGCATGAAGATGCTTTGCTTCTTTTCTCTTTTTGTTATTAACAATTCATCCTGCTACCACATAATAACCCTTAAAAGAATATTCTTGCAGCTTTGTTAGGAAAAAATTATCGTACCCCTTCTGATTAGAATCAGGTTTAGGCAAATCATGGTAAGGGGAAAAAGGGGAGTGTTTAAGATATTGGAGGAAACCTCTTGAGGCAAGGGCTTCTCTATTGTGGAGCCTCATTGAGCCTCTATGTATAAAAGAAATACCAAAAGCACCAAAGGACCCACTTCAATTGACTATAAAAGACTAAAAAATTCAACCTGCAACAAGACCAGGTTAAGAATGTAATCTCACTTATTGAAACACTTTTGTGTTGACTTGTAAATCCATTTACGTATAACACACTTCTCTAACGAAGCAAAATCAAAGTTTACCTCTTGGGTTCATGCCTTTTCCAATGTATTATTGTAATAATTATTAACTAATAAGTTGTTTCCTATTAGTTGTATGATTTACATCTGTGATGATAGCATGTGTGTCAGATTGGAACTACTCATAATCTGATTCTCGACAGTTATTCTTGTCAAGTCAATAATAATAATAATAATAATAATAATAATAATAATAAGGATGAAGACAAGGTTTGATTTAGGAAACTTTGTGCATCTTTAAAGCACAAGTTAGTGAGGACTTTTTCATAAGCCTTCAGGTAGTGTTTAGTATGGGGTGATATTTGAAATATCACCAGTGATTTTTGGATAATGATAGGATCACTCCATTTGGTATCCTTATTTTGACAGTGATCCATGATCATCAAGAGATTAAGATCACTGTCCAAAGGGATGATTTTAATCACACCCAAAAGATCGGGAATGTTGGATGGCCATTGTGATGGTGATGTGCACAGCAATTTGTGAAAATTTTATCCCTACATTTCCATTAAAAGGATGAGATTATCTTTAATACGTTTGGGATACCAAACATTGCATATTAAAAATTGCTAACATTGCATATTAAAAATTATTATAATTTTAAATTAAATTTTATTGCTACTCTGATATTTGCACATATCTATCTATATGTATTAGAACTATTGCTTTGAAATGAGTGCTGAAATTATTTTCAACTCATTAGCTTTAAAATTCATGAAAAAAAATTTGTTTTCTGCAAATTTAAAATTTACTGCTTTAAATTTAAAACTTCATACAGAATTTTAACTTTAAAATTCCTAAGAGTAGCATGGTTATCAAAGCAACCTGAAAATAAATTTTTGAGGCTGAACATTATTAAAAATAATTTCTGCACTAATTTTAAAGCAGTCGTAAAAGAAATTGGAAATTAAAATCAGATTTTATATCTTTTGTACAAATTTCAGAGAATTAAAAAAAAAAAAATCAGTTTTGCAGAAAATAGATTTTTTTTTTTCACGAATTTTAAAGCTACTGATTTGAAAATAATTTCAGCACTCATTTCAGAGCAATAGTTCTAATACAGACAAATAGATATGTACAGGTATCAGAGCATCAATAAAAAATAAAATTATAATAATTTTATTTTAATATGCAATGTTATCAATCATATTAGCAAGTTTGGTATGGTTAGGTTGTTAAATTTGATTAATTTTTTTGGTTTGATCAATTTGATTTTGTATTATAGGTATTTAAATTGAATTGAAAGGGCATCTTTTATAATTATATTATAATTTTTATGTTTTTAGGTAATTTTGTACTTCTTAGATTAAAATTATAGGTTTCATATTCTATATTATACAAATAAAATTTTAGAAGTATTATTGGTATTGCATGCATGGTAATCTTCTATTTTTATGATATATCAAGCACAGTGATTTGTGATCACTCGTGATCTTTGATTATTGAAATATTTTATACCAAATAGGGTGACATTTGATCACTTGTGTTTCTATCATCGGTGATTCTATCACCGAGGAAAATCACCCAGGTGATTAACCAAATGGCCCCTCAATGATATATAATATAACTGATAAAAAGCTAAATTTACTAGCTTTTACATTTTGTTTCTTTATTTTGCTTTTTCTAATATTTTTTCATTTCAGTTCTTTAAATCCTTTCCTTGCATACTGAAGCTTAGCCCTGGACAACAATGGAGAAGATGAAAGGGGAATGAGTTAGGACTGAATGAAAAAGGTAAAGAAGTGTACTACAAAATTGGCACCATTGGGTAGCCGCTTAGAGTTATCACATGTAACCCCGGACTGCACTGCTCTGTACCTCTGCAGTTGTACATAAGTCTAGGCTTCCTTTTGCTGAACTATGTTGAAAAGTTGGAAGGGCCCCTAAATGCTGATAGCATACATTTTCATGTCTTGATATCTAACAAACCCTGCTGTCCTACATAGGTGTATTGGCTAGTCATTTACAATTTTCAGGAAAATAAGGGCTGTAGCTATAGGATGAATTTCTGATAGGTTGATTTCCTCTTTGCACAAGACAAGCTTGCGCATCTGAACATGTTCTTTTATGAGCAAAAGGAATTGGAAATAGATACAGGGAACAAAAAGGTGCTAACAGCAGTGGGACTCCTGCACATAATTTTTAACTCTCTGTTTTTTCACATTATAATGGCAAAGAATGGACCCTATGACTATCATTATTTTAATCTCAAATAGTCTGTCTGGACAGATTTGTGTAAATAATGCCACTGTATCCACTACAGGTTATAACAGTTTCTGTGAAGGTGTATTACAATGAGATAATGGCATTATGAAAACCCTATTTGTAGGTTCTGCCAAAACTTAAAACCAACCCTTGATGGATTATAAAAGATTAGCTGGAAGAGAATCTGTCCTGTTATGAATATTTCTTGAGCTTCAAAAGTTGTAAACACAAGTAGGTCTTATCATGAATTTGTCTTTTCTGTTTTGAAAGCTGACAGCTGCCTTAACTCTCCTTTTTTTTCTTTTCTTCTCTCTTTGCAGATTGTTATTTGGCTAGTGATACCGGCAAGTAGAAACTCAAGGGCTGACCATAATAATAATGCTCTGGCTCTGATTGTTCTAATTCAATATATTCCAAGATTATATCTCATATTTCCTCTAAGTTACCAAATTGTTAAGGCAACTGGAGTTGTTACAAAGACTGCTTGGGCAGGAGCTGCATACAATCTACTGCTTTACATGATAGCCAGCCATGTATGTAACCTTCACTTACTTAGCTTGCATAAATTACTTTATGTGATACTTTCAGAAATTACAATAAGATGTACTACTTATAGATTGCATTCAATATGTTTGGTTTGCAGTTTGCACTCTAATTTTAGGTCACTTACTGAATTTAAATTCTATCTACTCAGGTTTTAGGAGCATCATGGTACTTGCTATCAGTTGAACGACAGACAACATGCTGGAAATCAGAATGCAAGAAAGAGAATGGCACTCAGGGTACACCATTATGTGATCCTAAGTTTCTGGACTGTGACTCCTCAAGCCAAAGTGATCGACAAATCTGGGCAAATAACACTACTGTTTTTACAAATTGTGATGCTAGTAACTCTGATATTTCTTTCAACTATGGCATTTTTGGAGCTGCATTAACCAATGATGCTGTCTCCCTGGGGTTCATGAAGAAATATTTCTACTGCCTTTGGTGGGGTTTGCAAACTCTGAGGTACAATTTTGTTTGGTTTCCATGTTTCTCCATATGAAAGCCAACATGGATTTGTTAAGGCCTTTTTTGTTTTTCAACTCTGAGTGGGCATGCCCCGCACCCACTCCAAGAAAAAAAGGAGTATACCAGCAATGTTATTATCACATACAATTGATTTGGAGGTCCTATATCTTCTTGTTTGTTATTTGATCTAGTCATATCTTGCATTATTTACTACATAATTTCTTGAAATAGGAGTCTTTTTGCAAATATTGTCAGGTCAGGTTTACCGTTTCTTCTCTTTATTCATTTAGCTCAAAAAACTAAGGAAAAGGAAGATGAGTGCAGTCACTAAATCAGTACCTTAGGATCCTAACCTTTTGGGTTGGCCTTGGTAGATAAATATCATAAGGGTATACTTGAAGTATAGAATTTTACATTGGCAATTTGAAGTCTGCTCCATATTGAATAGAAAAATGTGCCCTTTTGGCCCATTTATCAGTTTCCCTTATAGTTGCCTATGTGTAAGATTTTAATGTGAATGTTTTTGTGGCATGGCTTAACAAAGACAAGGTTGATTTGATTGGCCAATATCTATCATTAACTATTTAGGAATTCTTCTTGATTGACATGGCATTGCAGATTTTAATGCATCTCTCTTTCTTTCTATTGTCAGCTCATATGGTCAGACTTTGACTACAAGCACATTCATCGGGGAGACATTGTTTGCTATACTCATTGCTATCGTTGGCCTTGTGTTATTTGCACATTTAATTGGCAACATGCAGGTAAGAAATAAGCAAATTTCCAAGCTTTCTTTTATTAAATCATATTATGTTGCTTCTTTCGAAAATGTTAAGTTATTGGTTAATTAGTCAAGTATACAATAAAGTGATTCCTGAATTGTTGTGATGCTGGATAGCTGTTATAAAAAGAGCAGTTGATGGTTGCTATATTGCTTAGTATGAAGTCAGTACTTTTAATTTGCTTTGATCTTAGCAACCTAGATTACCTCAGGGCATTATTGTATCTCTTTTGATTGGTAAATTTTCTTTAGGACTGTAATTGAGATGACCCATAGTTTGCCTTTCTTTTCCTGTTCCCACATGCATACATTATGTGCAAAGCACAAGTTTGATTTTGTTTTGAACATGGATGGGCATTATCAGCTACCAAAAAATTTGGAAGTCTCTTTTTGAGAGAAAGGGAGGGAGATTCACCTCAACTATACTTACCCAGGTCCAGGTGTTTTGGAGAGGCACCACCCAAGAATTGAAGAACCTGGAACCTTTGGTTGCTAAGCAAAGGGTGTGACCACTGGGATGAGCCCCAATTCACTTTTCACCATTACTAATTTATTCTTAGACCAAAATTTATCATTTTTAGTTTTTCATTCAGCGCCTTTGCCTGTATGGTTGTTCCTAATTGGATTGGCATCAACATGAAGACAGTGATGTGCTGGGTGGAATTATGTGGGTTTTGACTTAGGCAAGACTTGGATGTTTTTATGGACATTTGGTTGGTCTAAGTGTGCCATAGGTAGTCTCTTATTAAAGCTTATTCTTCAGCGTTTGATTACTGACATTCAAGAATTCAATATTAGTATAGTACTGATGGAGAAACAATCATGCTATATAGGACAGCACATAGAAGATTATGTTTGTAAATGGCTTTTTAGTCATAATTTTCTAGATCATGTCCTTTGTCAATTAACCTTATTTAAGATTTTTTGCTGCATCTTGTGTGCCTTAATGGAATATGGATATCTTTGCAGCACTGAATGGAAAGGTTGAGAGAATCCAAAAGAACTGTTCTATCTATGGACACCAAAAGCATGTAAATGACAAAATGGAAAGCCCCCTTCAAAAACAGGGTTTAATTAGTAGATTCAATTCTGTGTTCTCTTACAAGATGATTGTAGTTGGTGGGGGAAGATATTCAGAGGAACACTGAAACTATCAACGAATAGCTTTTGTGTTGGCTTACTGAAATCTGCACGTTATGTGGCATAAAGAACTTGAACCTCCATAAAATTAATTATCTAATCAACACATCATTTTCAGGAGCATTACATTATATTGGTTGCTAGAAGCCATGAAGTACATGCACAGGAGGTGGCTTTTCTCAAATTAATAGAGAAGGGTGGGGAGTGGGTTTAAAAAAAAGAGGAAGGGCTTGATAGGGAGATGAAGTTTGGATTTTTGTCACAGGTGGTAAAAAAGATGGGTGGTTTAACAAATTCTGGATCCAATTGGTGAGCATTAAATTCATAAAAGGTGATCCAAACTATATAAGATTTGTTGATTTGGTTGTGGTTGCTATTTTCTGTTAGGCTAGGCACTTGTCATGTGGAACGTTATCCCTCCTTTTTATTATCCATTGTTGCGGTAGTGCTTTAATTTATTTTATCTCGTTTATTGGAAAGTATCTACATTTATATTCTTTATGTTGCATTTCTATCTGAGTTTATTATTTCATGTCTAAGTTTTGTTCCAATTATGGTGCATTAGTGTACTTTTTTTTATGGTTGCAGTGCCCATGCTCATTTACTTGCATCATAACATTCTTAGTAATATAAACAGAAAACTGCCTGGCACATCACACGCACACATACATACCTGGGGTCATCTTATGCTTCCAATGCTTAGCCTTGTATGTATCAAGAGTTAAGTTGTTGCATGCTTTACTGGCGTTGGTACAGTATGCATCATGACATGCAGTGTCATCCCAGTGCTTGGCACATGCTGGTGCAATAAAATGTCAAGCCAGTGTCACATGCTAGTAATGCACTAATGTTCTTGGATTTATGTGTTGTTCAATAAAATGTGCTGTTCCATGTTCTTGGATTTATGTGTTGTTCAATAAAATGTGCTGTTCCATGTTCTTGGTTAGTGGTTGCTTGTCTTGATTTTATCGATGAACTGAAGCTTAGCCTTTCGTTAGAATATATTCATGTTATTTATATCAATATTGTTTTGTATTTGTGTTTTGTATTGTCTTGCTTTTGTGATGTTTTTTGTCATGTGTTCCCCCATTTGATTTAAAATTGAAACCATGAAATTGGCAAAATGAAAAATTTGACTTCCTGTATGCCTCTCAATTGATAAATTTCTATTTATATTTCAGACCTACCTGCAATCTATAACTGTAAGGCTTGAAGAGTGGAGGCTAAAACGAAGAGACACTGAAGAGTGGATGAGGCATCGCCAGCTTCCTCATGTTCTGCGGGAACAAGTCAGGCGTTTTGTTCAATATAAGTGGCTTGCTACACGAGGTGTGGATGAAGAATCTATATTGCGAGCCTTACCTGCAGACCTTCGACGAGACATTCAACGTCACCTCTTCTTGGATCTTGTTCGACGGGTATAATGTTAACCCCCTATTTTATCTAGATCTCAATTGATAGGAACAATGGTATCTGTTGGAGTTCTTCCCATTAGGTACCATATACATTTATATGTACAGATTATATATGCATCTATGTGTGTCCATTAGTAAGATTGCATGTGCAAATGCGCATGAAGCTAACAAGAATAAAGGTAAAATATATGTGCTGCAAGAAATAGAAACATCAATATGCGGCAAACTTTGCAGGATACCATCAGTCCTAAGCTACTTGTGAAGTTATGGTATCTGAATTGATGGTGCACAAATCTTCCATTGTTCATGGAGGGAAAAGGACTTATCCTTGAGATTCTTTTTTTCTGTATGAACCATGGAAAGGCAGTTCATTTAATTGATTATTTCTTATCTAATTGATCCTGGATCCAAGAAATTGAAGGTAAAATAATCATGCAATATAAAGTGCCATTCTTCACCTCATTTCCAGATTGTCGTTCTTTCTTAGATGTTTTGTTTTTAAACTTCCTTTTTATTATCCTAATGTAAAATATTATTTAGTTAATTTGATTTTATTCTGTTTTGAACTTCTCAAATACAACCTTGCCTTAACCTAAATAATGGAATGTCATGCAAAAAAGTGTTGATTATGTAGCCAACAATCACACGGAAGTTGTTTAGCTTAGTTTCACATCCATTTATTGAGTACCATGTATAATGACATGGATGAGCTTGCATTGCTATGAGATATGAATCTTGCTTGTTCATTAATAGCTTTCAGGGAAGACTTGTTATGATGCAACATCAGGAGGGAATATATTAGTCTATTGCTCCATCTTTGTAAATTTTTAGCATCATCATACTCAATAGCTACTATTCTCTCGTTTAAATAAGAAGCTGATATTCTATGAAAAATGGGTGAACTATTTCACAGGAACATGATTGGCTTCCTTGACCATTTTTCTTTCTTCCTTCTAATTCTTCTTCTTCTTCTTCTTCTACTTCTTTTTTCTTTTCATTTTTTTTTTTTTTTTTGGTAAACACCCAACCTGGACACCTCTTGATACCAACTCATGGCAGATAACTTTTGCCTTCCTGAAGGATGTCTGAATTTCACTTTAGATTTAATTTGATGCACACTAATTTCTTCACAGAGAGAGAGAGAGAGAGAGAGAGAGAGAGAGAGAGAGAGAGAGAGAGAGGCCTGCTCAATGAAATGCCTAACTTAAATATATAGTCTATTTTTATCATAAAATAGATGATAATTTTACATGAATTTTGGCCAATGCCTTCATTTTGTTCAACAGGATCCAATTTAAAGTGTCAAGCGTCCATATGCATTGAAATTTGCCCTAGGTATGGTTGGCATGCCAAATAAAATGCAAATGGAAGTCTAAAGAGCAAGGAAGCTGCCATTAACGATTTTAGGTTGAATTTCATTTATGACACTATAATTATTTTGGATCCTTATTATAACTGAACTTAATAATATTTTCATAATCCCTATGCACCAGAACATGGGAAGTTCTTTACCTTTGTAACTTTGGCTTTATCCTTAGATCTCAATGGATCTCACTCCAAATTAAGCATGGAGCTGGCAATTATTATACTAACACAACAAATTACCTGCAAGCTTAAGCTGTTCATTAAGTGGTATGTAAGCTGAAGTTATAATGATTATCATGGGGATATATTTTAGAACTGAAAGTAAAAATATCTGAGAAAATATGAAGATTGAAGTAACGCGATATTATCCTTGTAACTCAACTCCAGCTAGTAGATTTGATCTCCAGAAGTTGGTAGGAATTGGGGCACTGCTGCTACGACTGGTAGAGATTTTATTATTGAGAAGCAAGGGTAAGTCTATATTGGGCATCCCAAAATGAGGGTCTGGTTTTGAGGATGTTGTCAGGGAGGAGTAGATGGAATTGTGATGGTGGCCTGGTTCTAGGATAGCGTTATATAACAAGATATGAAAGGGTGATGGTGCTAAATTGATTGCCTTGTTTACTATTAGTCATGGATGTGATATGGTATGTTTTTTAATTATATGTTAAGGTTATTTTGTGCATAGCTTCGACTTGGGTTCAAAAGTATCAAAGTTATTAGGACTTTCATATAGTTGTAAGGATTTCATATATTAGTTTCAAGTGACGTAAATAAGCTGACATGGTTGGAAGAGCTTTGTCACCCTGTTGGATATCCATAGCCCATTTTGGCTGACTCCAAAGCTTATTCATTTTATGATACGTGCTTTCATATGTAGACTGATTTTCTGATATCTTTGCTTTTTTTTTTTTTTTCCCTAATAAGCCCTTTGCCCCCAAAATTCGAAATTGCAGGTCCCTTTTTTCTCACAAATGGATGACCAGCTTCTTGATGCCATATGTGAACGTCTGGTGTCCTCCTTGAGCACCGAAGGTACCTACATCGTCCGAGAGGGTGACCCTGTGACAGAAGTGCTCTTTATCATTCGTGGGAGATTAGAGAGCTCCACCACTGATGGGGGGCGAACAGGTTTCTTTAATTCAATAACTTTGAGACCTGGTGACTTCTGTGGCGAGGAACTGGTTGGCTGGGCTCTGCTTCCAAAGTCCACTGTCAACTTGCCTTCCTCCACTCGCACAGTAAGAGCCCTTGTTGAAGTGGAGGCCTTTGCACTACGAGCAGAAGACCTAAAGTTTGTTGCCAGCCAATTTAGGCGGCTTCATAGCAAGGAACTACAGCACACACTCCGCTTCTATTCCCACCATTGGAGAACATGGGCAGCTTGCTTCATTCAGGCAGCCTGGCATCGGTTCAAGAGGAGAAAGATGGCAAAGGATCTGAGCATGAGGGAGTCATTTTCCTCCCAGTCAGATGAACAAGCTGCTGAGGAGGCAAGACAGGAGGAAGAGGATTGCAACTCAAGCACCATTAGTCCGCATCCTAAGCAGAATCTTGGGGTGATGATTCTGGCTTCAAAATTTGCTGCCACCACAAGAAAAGGAGCTCAGAAGATGAAGGGCATTGACATGCCCAAGATACAGAAACCAGATGACCCTGACTTCTCTGCAGATCCATATGATTAGTGGCTATTGATTTTTATTTTGGTAACTGGTGCTGCTTATTTCACTGAATCCTCACATAGCATGAAGGGGTTCTCAGATATGATTCCACCTTTGTATGACATGAGGTTTATGGCATCCAAGTCTCCATTCAAGTAGTTAATCTCCAACTGCTGTGTGATTTATTTGTTGAAGCAAGAAGAAGAAAAGCTTCTGACAGCAATGGCATCATTATATTTTATCAGCAGGTCTGCAATTGTTACATGTTCCGGCTTCCTCACATCGTACAATCTAGATGTACAGATCAATGTAATCATATTGAGAAGGATGTCGGCAAACAACAATTTTTTTCCTTTTAAATCTATATTTTTCTTGACTTCAAGACCTGTGGCTGACACCATAACTTATGGCTGTTATCTGAGGATTGGCCACATCTTCTTTTGTTGTGTGTTTTATTTGTATATCAGTCAAGCATTAACAGCAGGGAAAATGGGCGTTTGATTTTTTTAGCAATTATTGCTTCCATGGTAATGCATCAACTCACGTTCATCTTGAACTCCATCTTTTAGTTGTCTATTTTACGGACCATTCTCGTGCATGAGATTAATGGTAAATGGATGCTAATTATTGAAGTTCTTGTCTAGGTGTAGGCTGAGTTACATTTCTTTTCTTTTTACCTAATCTTAGATTATCCACCTCTTTCCTCTTATTATATTTCTAGTTAGCGAACTTAGTATTTTTATCATATGCATCAATAGCTGTTTCTATATTTCTTTATCCAATTCTGTCGAAGTGGTCTCCATATAATGGTGAGGCAGAGTAGGTGACCTAGCTGCCGGTTTGTTCGCTGGAAATCCCGCCAGCCGAGGGACACCAATTAGTGTGCTAAAATAGGAGGGTTGTGTTGCTATTCATTGGTTGATTGTACTTTAATATCATACTTTGACTCATCCAAATGTGAAAAAACGAGGACCGAGATATTGAAGGCAGCAAGCACTAAACACCGTTTTGAACAACGGTGCAATGTAATCGTTAACGACAGACGGTTTTCACCGCTCAATATTTTTCATTATTCTTCATCATTTTAAATTTTTATTTCAATATGTTCTCTCAAAACCTTAAAAAAAAATTGCTTTATCTAACAAAAAAAAAAAATAAAATGATAACACCATTATTTTTTATATTATTGTTGGTTAATTTCTGCTATATCTTTATTGTAACAAACGTTACTTCAGTGATTATTTTAATATTAAAAATTTTAAAAATTGAGATAAATAATGGTTTTTATTATAATAATAATAATAATAATAATTTTGAGCAGGAATGACATATTAGAGTAATATGTTATTTAAAACCATTGCACATCTTTAATGATAATAAGTTTAGTTATAGGAGAGAGACAAAATGATATTTCACCAATGTCATTGTCTTCGCCTAATCAACACTTCTTGGATATAATAGAGTAGCTTCCTTAATAAAAAGTTGGTGGCCATTTTATTATTTTAATATATACCCTTTTAGTCAGCAAGTTTGATTGTCCAAAATAAGTAATGCAATGCACGAACAAAGCAAATAAAGATTAGAAGTTAGCATAAAATCACACTCATGATCGCTTTTTTTTTTTTTTTGATCTCCCTTCTTTCTTCCCGATGGAAGATAATTATGGATATTATTTGTATATTAAAATTAATGTATATGATTAGGACAATATCATTTTCATATAAATTGAATACGGGCAATATAGTTATTGTTCAAATTTTGCTTAAACTTATTTAGACAAGGACATAGGGAAAGTTGATATAAAATTTGGGACTTAAGGTGCAGTGATGATTGCGGGTTAGGTTTAACAAATAGAGTAGCATTATGTTCCAAACTCCAATTTAATTTACATCACTGCACTCATGCAAGTGGGAAGTTAGACACTTTCTAAAATAGGATGAACAAGTTTAATAACAACGAACAATTTCAATTAAGGCAAGCTTACAGATATGGAGAAAACATTATAGTATGATGTTACCATCAATGACTATCAAAATTGATCAAACAGTAAAATAAATTATGGAAAGAGAATGGAAGAGACACCAAAAATACCATTACTAAAATAGATTGCATAAATCTTGGGATAGAAAGAAATATCGTGAATGCGTTTTATGGTTATTTTCTTATATTACCTTGGTAATTTTTATGATATTTTGCCATATTGACATATTTAATCTTTTTATGATATTATTATATATTTTTTTTACCAGTAGATTTAACAATCTTCTTATATTGTTATATATCTTTCCTTTATCAGGAAGGTTTAACAATCTTTCTAGGATATTGTTGTATATATTTTTTTATTAATAGATTGTGTAATTCCTACGATATTATATCAAGGATTAATCAATGCTTGCATGTATATAAATGCATAGCATATACAATGAAGTAATAACAATTTCTTCTTCTAAACTTTATAACAACAAAACTCTTTTTTTTTAATTAAAAAGAAAGAAACCCTTTTTTTTATTAAAAAGAAAGAAAAGGTTCTGTTATTTACCAAGGTTGAGTTCCTGCTTGGTCACTTCGGAAAAAAAAGCAACGGTGGAGTCTCACTTGAGCTCGCTGTGCTGCTTCACTTTGAGCTACAATTCTAGTTCAAGCATCATCCAGACTACAATCTAACAAGAGCACTGACCCGAAGAACATCTACTCAAGAGGCAAATAGCCCCATGGTGCCCATCTAGGCTTTTTCGATTTTAGTTGGATTAAATCAGTTTATTTTTTGGGAAACTAAATTTTAATTGATTGCTGCTAGATCGAGCAGATTGATTGACAAGTTTGGTTAAATCAAGAGTTAGGAACACCTTCGGAAGAGGACTTTCACAGTTTCTAATAGGATGAGAATTATAGCAAAATGAAAGTAATAAAGAAAATAATAACTAATAGGGAAGTGAAATAGACCTTTTTAAAGATATTTGAGTACAATAATAAAGGATAAAAAAAATTAATCATGATAAAAGAGAAGGAATAACTTGTCTATGTTGCTCCAATCATGGCCAATCCTATCACTTGAAATCTATATGAAAGAAAGATTAAATCGTCTCATTTGCATGAATATGAAGGCTGAGCTACTCTCCTTTTAATAAAATGAGGATATTCATGATCAATTTTATAAGCAACTTGAACTTTACGTATAGAAAAATTTACTCTCTTCCTTTGGATCTTTCCAAGCAAGCGAATTAGACCTTCAATCTCAGCATTCATGTAAAAGTAGGTTTGAACCTCTCATAATGACGGAGCAAAAAATTTACTCTTGAAATAACCCAAGTTATACTATAATTGAATCAAATAATAAGTTTATGCAGTGTATAAATTTAACTAATTCTTTTTTGTAACAAGTATAAGCCTGATTCTCCCCACACACACACACATCAACACCCCCCCCCCTCCCCGGCTCTTCGGGAAAAAAAAAAAAAAACACAACACTTAGCTCTGCCCCTGACCTCTCGTTGTTCATGTAAAAGCAAATTGAACTTTCACTCCCTAGATGGTATTAAAGTCACACCTATTGATAGTTAAAAAATCTTTCAACAACAAGAAATGCCTCAAATCCTAAAATCCTGAAAGGTTCATTAAACTAAACACTTCATGGAATTGTACGCTTTGAGGTATTGTAATGTTGAAATATATGGAAGGATATCCAATGGATCTTCCTTCATCTCTTTATCAAGGCAGATTGGAAGTTATTCTCTTTTAGAGGCAATTTCATGACTTGGTAATTCTTTTTTTTTTGTGATAATTACCGATACTTTCTTACATAAATAATTTCTCTTTGGATGGTTGTTCTCACAAATAACTGCCCTGCATACTGATGACTTTGTTTGGTAAATTAATTTCAATGGCAAACTACCTATGTGATCTTTTTTTATGAGTAATAAGTGGCCAAATACAATTTCTTTACCGTCAAATAATTAATCAAATATTAATCGATATAATTTTTTGCTAATTTATTATAGTTAACCAATAACCAATTAAGTTTTTTATATAAACAAAATCTATTTTACCTTTCAAAAGTTGATGAACCGTTAATCTCCTAAGTTCAACAATAATGCCAGGCCGGACACAAGCATGCCAGTATCTTCGGTAGGCCATACTTTCGATATTTGTCCAGATGATGGGGCCGGTAGGTTGCCCGTCCATCTCGCCACCTGAACACGCGCATGCCTCCATTGGTTGATCGCTCCATAACGCTCACGAGTCACAGCAAGGCAGTATAAGAAGTGGCTACAAGGCCATGTTCTGCTCCGCTTGCTGCAATCATGGAGTCCTCTTAACAGAACCTATGGGTACCGGGCAACATCTCTCTTGCACATGGCTACCATGCCTTTAGATAGTCTTGTTCAACACTGGGCCTATCCCCTACCAACTGTCCTATTCCAACGCTTGGTTGTTGCCACCATTAGTTAATGTACTACATGCTTACATCACTCAAATGCCTCAGCATCAGACTCTCCCCATGCTTGGTTTTAGCTAAAATGGTTGTTTCTATGTGATTGGCCAGAATGTGTTGTATTGTCTATATCTTGATGATATGATTCAAATATATATATATATATATATATATATTGCGTAAATATATGACACTGCCCATGCAAGCAGAGAGCTAGGATGGAAGAGAGGAAGTCCTTGAGCTGATGACTGGCTCTAAGAATATAATGATCTGAATCTTGATTTCTGATAAATTATCCTCCTACCATATGGTGCGAGATTTCCAGCTGGTTGTAGTTAAGAAATTTCAAAACCTACCATTACAGGCACTACCAGGATCGCTGCATTTTGATAAGTGCACGAACAATTGAGATCATGGTCTTGGGGAGGGTGTGGTGGGAGGAGGATTCAATCTTATTGGGAGCAAGAGTCAGCCAGATTTTCCTATAAAGCAGAGATTAGAATTTTGACAAGTATTCCAAGCTTATGAATGAAAAGCAGTACATTGTTTTAGATACAATATTCATGGGCCAATAACTAGCTATAATTGGAGGCTTTTTAGGATATTAATGAGGAATATTTATCATGCACTTATAAACTGATACAAGGTAACCGACCTATTTATCTGTAAAGTTTGTAACTCGAACAAAAGTTAGATGAAACAGCCACCAGACCTCAGAACAAGAGAGGCTGTATCTCCTACCAATTTCTGGATCCACATCCATATTCATCGTTGGCTGGCAGCAGGGACATGCGATGGCCAGAGAGCAGAACAAAGCTGCAGACAGATGAGGTCATCCTTTTTCTGAAGTCAAGTGGGCTGCATCAACAGCCAGAGAAGTGCTGTTGGCAATAAATGCCAAGTGAAGTTTTTTAACTTGTTTTGAACACATCCTCCTGTATGAAAGAGCCATGGCATGCCCTTCCAAAGAGATGCTCTGATGTGGTCCATTGGCTTGAGAGATTGAGCACTTTCCCACCCTCCATTATTCAATACGTAGTTGAGGGTTGGAGGATGTTAAGCAAAACCTTTGTTCCCCCACAGACTCCCTTAACCCTGATTATCTCTGCCGACAATTTCTCAAGCTAAAACCAAACAGTCATCATCAGCCAAAAGGAACAAAATGGGACAGAGATGAGAAAGAGGAAAAGGAAGGCACAGGGAGATGAGCAAACAAAGCCCATGTAGACAATGTAGCAACAAATATTTCTTTCAACTTTAGAATAAACTGAATTAAATCAGATATACATAATAACTGTTACACAACTCTGTATGATTGGGCTAGAATGACAACTCTATCACCATTCCAAAGCACTAACAAAACCCAAACTGTTTCTTTCCTTCCTTCGGATCCTGGTAGCTTCTTCAAGTACAAATAGGCCGAGTCTGGGTAGCAAGCCACGCTTATTACCCAGTCCTGCCTATGAGAGTATCATTAATTTAGAGGAATGCCTTTGTAGCAGAGAGACCTCAGAATAGAGACTGATAAATATCTTATCCAGGACTCCAGATTATCTTATTGTTTGGGAGGAGATAGCATCGTTCGTTAATGCTTCTCCAGCGAAGAATAAAAATCAATAGGAAATCTCTCAACCAGACAATCTTAACTTAACCAAATCTATAGATATCGATGCCCATATGGTTTTTTCCCAGTGAACTGCAAATTGGATGACTCAGATAAATCAGGTAGTTTCCACTTTTCATTTTCTTTTCCAGGCATCAGCTCATCTGCTCCCCAATTAGATCAAGTCCCACAAGAAGGAATGACACCCCTTGGAAGAGCAGAAAGTAGAAGTGAATTCCCTGGGCAGACAAAAGACTCCGGGCTGCTGCAGTGAGGAGGAGAAGAGCAAGAGCCAACTCCTTCTTGTATATCTTGTTGGCCCTCTTAACTGGAAGGGGAGATTTCTCTTGCTGTTCCTTCAATTTGTTCAGCTCAATTAGTTCACTCTCAGAAGATCCTTTATGGAGCTCTAAGGCCTTTGAATCCCTCTCTGCTGTTGCCAATAGGTCTGATTCTGATGACCTACCAGCTTTCTTTGTAACAACCCACTCATATGAGCTTCCCAGTTGGAATAAACCAGAGACCATAGCATTAAACTTGGTCACAGACATGGTGTTCTCAAAGAGGAGGTATGGCACAATGAAAGGAAAGGATCTTGGGGCTGGAAGAAGGTTGAGGAAGGACATACACACAGGCACATAACAGATTACCCAGACAGGTAGCTCAGCCTCTGGAACGAACATGGTTAGAGGGAGGATGATACAAAATAATGTGAAAGAATAGAATGGAAGGATTAGCTTCCTCAAGAGAAAAAACAAGAGGATTAAGTTCGCTTTCTTCCATATGGATATCTGCAATCCAATTTTAATGGATTCCTTCAGAAATTTGAAGTAAGAAATGAAAACTAGATTTATTTTCCAGGGAGAGGGCAAACCTTGGAGGTTATAATAGATGGAAGGCACAAGCGGAATAGATGCATAGGGCCAGAATGCCATCGGTGCTGCTGTTTCCGATAAGCCTCATAAGACTCTGGAACTTCACAAAGGACCTGCAGAAAGGTCTCTCCCATTAACCAAAAATACATACTATGATGGAATTAAAACATGAGATCAATAGCTCAACATGGTAAGTGCCTTGACATCATTCAAGAAGATGAATTTCCAGCCATTAAGGTGGGCACGGACAGCAATATCCATATCCTCTACTGTTGTTCGCTCAAGCCAACCTCCAGAATCCTCCAAAGCTTTGATTCTCCAGACACCTGCAGTCCCATTAAAGCCAAAAAAATTCAAGAAGACACCATTCACCTGCTGCTCCACTTCGAAGTGAAAGCAGAGGTTGATGTTTTGAAGGCGGGTCAACAAGTTCTCATCCTTATTCACAAAACTCCACCGTGCCTGAACTAGTCCCAGCTCAGGATTTCCCTGCATCGCATATAAAAATGGATAATTAATGAACTGAAGAAACTACACGTGTTATTTGGAAATGAACTTGACGAAATTGGACTGCAAGGAATCAATACCTTAAAATGTGGAATTGTTTGCTTGAGAAAATCAGGGTTTGGTTGGAAGTCTGCATCAAATATGGCAACAAACTCATAATTCTTAGCATAGTCACAGCTCATGGCAGACTTAAGATTTCCAGCTTTATAACCAGTCCTGACAAACCGATGCCGATAGACTATGTTGACACCCTGCTGGCTCCATTTTGAAACCTCCACTCTGATTAAAACCTTAATGGCCTCATCATCAGAGTCATCAAGCACTTGGATTAGTAAACGATCCTTGGGCCAGTCAAGTTGGCACACAGCAGAAATCGATTGCTCATACACCTAGGGGGAAAAAAAGGGTGAAATTTAGGAGTCTCCATCTCAGAAGATAATTTTCCAGGTCACACCAAAGCAAATTGACAAAAATGTAATATATCTCAGAATTTAAACAAACAATATGAATGGCAAAGAAAAAACCAATATAATAAGCCAATTGTCTAGATTCATATGCCGAACAAAGAAAGCAACGTGTGTCTGATCAGATACAAGAATTACAGAACCAAAAAGTAGAGTTCATTACCTCCTTCTCATTGCACATAGGAATCTGAACTAAAACCATAGGGTATTCCGAACCATCATCAGCTTCAAAAGGATCTCCCTCTATCCGTGGTTTGATCTTCTTGAACTTGATCCAAAAGCATCCAAGGCACAAGATCATGCGATCCACTGACTGTACGATGAACAGAACAATACATATGTTTGACAAGACCTGAATTGGATAGGCAATGTGGCCAGCTCGGAAAGACAGCCATGAGAGGTAGGCCTTCTGCATCCACCCCTGGATCTCTACGGGCTCCGGTACGTGCAGGCTCTCTGGAAAATGGAAATCAGGCCTCTGGAAGTGCCACCCTTTCCAATAAGCGACAAGCTCAAAAGCCAGAGCAACCAATGACAACACCAAGAATCCCCTGATGAGCTTGAAGAGCAACCGGCCTTTGCTAGGCTTGTTGCGCTTTGTAGAGACTCCCTGCCGGAAAAACAGTCTCTTATTGGCAGCGCCGAGCACAGCCAATAGGGAGGCGGCCAGCCAAGCCACACAACCGACAGCACGGTGAGCCTTGAGGAGCAAGACCCAAGTAAACTGCTTGGCATTCTTCCCACGGTCCTTGTCCATCGATTCAAATGCTTCGGCGTCGGGGCCATCGATTTCAAGAACTGAGTAATTGGGGTTCTCCATTGTCACAACCACCGGAGTGCCCTTCCTTGTGTCCTTCGTCCACCACTCCGAAAACCCCAAGCTTGGAGCCATTGCACCTTCCCTAAAATATAAACCAGCCTAAACAACGAAAACCCCCTAATTCCTCACAATGCTCTTAAACCCTTCCCAATTTAGATCTCAAAATCAAAATTTTCCTCAAGCTTCAACATCAAAATCCGATCTTGCTGCGGAAAACCCAGAGGAGTACAGGAGCCAGAATTCCAGGCCCAATGCAGCAAATGAGAAGCGTAGGAAGAGACCAATAGTCGTTAGGGTTAGGGTTTTGGTCGTCATCTAATCTCCAGCACTTCACCAAACTGCATTGTGGCGAAAGGCATCTCTAGTTCTAAAATCTCACACCATGCCAGCATTTTATTCAATGTCTTAACTCTCAACAAACAAATCCTTCCCCTTCTACCAACTTTTCCAGATATTACCATGGGTTCAAAAAAGACGGTGCTCGCTGTACCACAAAACCTAGTGCCACTCACAAGATCTTATCAGTATATGGTGAATGGAAGTCAAAATGTGATGACGATAATACCACAAAATCCACTTCTAGGATTTGGTGGTGAATGAGATCAGCTAAACAGAGCCTATAGAAACTAGATAGCACATGGCATACACGTTTGCATACAAAAGGAATTAAACAGGGGGTAAGAAAGGAAGCAGCTTTACGGAAGCATGGCAGATTCCAATCTTCCAAGATGATCTCTCTGTGCTTTGGATCCAAGTTAAAAATGGCTGAAGACACTTGCTCCAGCTAAATCTCCAAATTCATTTAAGCAGAAAGACCATATTTGGACAACAGGCAATGGGGAGGAAATTGATAAAGACTAGAGCGTAGCTTTTATAAAATAAACGAAAACTACTGTGCGGTCAAAACAGGTAATGGATTTGGTGGAAGAGGCAGATGGATTTCCTTTGCCTTTACCTTTTCATTAATTATCGAGTTTCTATGTCTCTAACTTATTTTATTTCACATTTCACTGACCAAATTAGGAGCTTTGAAAGTCTCCCGTTCGTATTCAACGGAACAAATGTGGGCGCGTCCAAATCTACATGTAGAGAGGCAGAGACTGTGTTCTCCTGGAAGCAAACGATGGATTTCCTTTTCGCTGACCAAATTGGATTAGTGTTTACCGTCTTTCGCAGAAGTTTGTGTTTTTTTAATATTCATTTCTATTACTTATTTTTTTAAAAAAATTAATTAACTGTAATTTATAAATAATTTTTTAGTTTTAAAATTTATTTAAATAAGTGATTCATTTTAAACTTAACTGCATACAAATATAATTTAGTATATGTATAAATTTATGTGGCATATTTGCCAATTGCATGAATGACATAATGATGGTAAAAATAATAAAAAAAAAAGAATGATCCATAGTTTTTTTTTTTTTTTTTTTTTTTTTGACAGATCTTAGATGCATTATATAAAATATTTATCATCAAATTTTTATTAAAAAAATAATAGATGTATCACCAGAATGCTTAATGAATAATATAAGTTTGATATTATTTTTTTAACATACAAACATTATTTATCCAGCATGATGGTTACACACATGCTACATACTCAACGGTTCATGAACCATGTTCAACTTTATTTTTTCATACCAACATTCTAGAAAATCAAGTTGGACACTTTGGATGCTACTTGAAGTCTTAAACTTCACGCACAAATTAGCCCCTCTTATTTATTTTTGATGATTAAAATGACTATTATAACAACTAATGGAGAATTATAAGCTCACCTCTTCTTACGTTTATGCATATACTCCTATTATCTTCTTCCTTTTTATTATTTTAATATATTTTATTTCTCCACCTCTTTATGTACATGATGTTCAGAAACAAGCTAGATTCTTAAATATCCTACAAAATCACACTCGCACAACCATAATCCAAGTGAATCTGTTCTTAGAATATTCCAAAGCCAATGTAGGTCAACCGTGGTTTGGAATGAACCTTGACTTAGCTGGAGTTGCTTGACCCTTGATCTATTTCCTAGAGTATTTAGCTTGACTCTTACTTAAAATTTAGCCAGGTTGATTTCATTTACAGAAAACTATAGCCAGGGATGTTCACTATCTTGACTCTTCAACCTGCTGCTGCCTTTTGTGAGAGACGAAGAAAGTGCACAAATCTGCAGAAGCCAAGCACTTTCTCATACAGTAACTGTAGCCTCAATCACAAAGCATTAGACTGACTATAACATGGGGTTCCCTTACAAAAGCACAGGTACGGCAAGACATTATTGCTAACTGGTGATGAATTGAATATAAATTCACCAATATTTCTTGTTCAGTAAAATTGATCCAAATAACAACCTTTTGTTATCATATTACACATTTTTCACAAGCTTATTTTCAAGAACTTCTTCTCCAAGCTGTGATCATAGCTCCTTTTTTTTCTTGTGTCTGCTGTTGTTTAATGCAATTGAAAATCTCATAGCAACATTGGATTGGAGTCTATCAGTTTCTCATGACAACACCACATTGGAGCCCATATAAGTATCTCACCCTCACACAAATGCATGGAGGCTTTTTTATGTATAACAGAACTTTAAGAATACAACATTCTTAAAACTTGAGGCAATAAGTGAATGTTTGAGAATAGGATAAAAATAAATTTTGAACAAAAGTTTGATGGTCAAAAGAATATTTTCACCTAGGTACTTTTTTTTTTCTTTAAAATATAGAATTTGTTTGCTCAGTGGCCAAATTTAGTGCACGAGAAGAAAAATCATACTGTTACTAACTACCAGTTAATTTATACTCTCTTTTAAATAATAGTAGTGAGGGAAACCTCTTCCCCTACTTCCATTTTTTTTAAAAAAAAAAGTTGTACTCTCTATTTTGGATGTGTCCCTTCATCAGATGTTGCCCTCCTTAGCATCTTCTTCTTCTGCTGATATTTGATATATAAATACCACACACCACCAGCTGCGTTGATGACCAATCCAGGCACGTTGAGAGCATGAACTTGCAATCCACCCAACAAGACAAAACTAAGGGTCTGTAAGGAATCTAATGCAGAAGTTGTTATGAAAGGAATGGATAGGACTGTTAGAATATCCATTCCTGAGGCACGACATATCAAACATATCTTTAAATATGGTTCTAATCCGAATGAAAAAGGAAAAGCACTGCACTCACTGTGGACGCAACCCATTTGAGAACTCAGCCTGAGGTGACAGCAGTACAGAGGAACATGGTGTATGGTTCAAACCAATATCAACCACCAAAGAAAGAACAAGAATGGTTAAGAATGCTAAAGAACTTGCCTGCACATAAGAGAATCAAGGCATCAATAAAAAAAAAAAACAGAATCGCACCGGTTTAGCTGCTGAAAATGAAAATTATATAAAGCATGATTATAGAGGATGCTTATTGTGAATTTGCTTCGATGTTATTAACTAGATGTAGTTCTTTCAAAATTCACTAATATCATACCCTCTAACACTACAATCAATGTGGAGGTAACCTTAGCAAAAGTGCATCATCATGGTAGCTCTTCTTAATCTTTAATATCTAGAATTAAGTCTAAAGATATCCAAAGACAGGCCATGAGGTCCCAGATGTTACAGCAGTGAAGTTTGGACGGGCCTTCTGATTTCATGGTTAGATAAAAGTCAGACTGCTTAAGTTGACAACAATCTGAAAGTCAACTAAAAATAATGAAGAGTGAAGAGTACAATTGAACCTTTCTGCTTTACAATGTCGTACACTGGCATGGCGGTATCAGAGTACGCTAAAGTCAAGTAGAGGCAAAGATAAAAGGTATGAAATTGTAAAGAGAAAGAGGGAGAGGAAGTTTAAAGTTGGAAGAGGACGGACCCTTTTCCGTAATGCAGAGCCAGATGTCCCAAGCCCCAGCCCTCCTTTTCCATTATTTAATCTTGAAACATCTGAAACCTAACTGCAGTGGATCATCTTGTAAGTTGAACATCTCATTTGATTAAAATAATAGCTTATCACACATGGATCACTAAAGTGCACTCTTGCCTTAGTGTATTACATGCAGCTTACGTTGCCAAACCGCTGGCTTTTCATGGTTAGCAATGACAGTTTCTTGAAATGCAAATTGTCTTCATTAGAATATTTCTTTTCCTGCCAGCCCTCTGGTGCATCTTGAGATGCCAGGTATTTTTCACTAATCCGACACGTTGCACAGCTCAAGAGATCGTGTCTGCACATTTTTATAGGCATTGATCAGTGTTTATGGGCAAGAAATATCTTCATCATTGCTGATCTTGGCTTTACCATCTAATAAGAACTATTTTTTTTGTTTTTTGCCTCAGTCTTGCATGCCGTTCAGCATAAAATAAGATGCATAGTGGCAGCATCTCCAATATCTCGGCACATGCACATCCTCGAAAAAATCTCTTACGTTGTGTAGTTAGCCATATTTGTGATGACATGGATCAGGGCTCATCCCAAACCAAAGCTGGACCCAACCTGCAGGCGTTTCGTCTCATCATTTATCAAAGCCTTTCATCATTCACCAACCATGGTAGGCACCAGGACGATAATTTCCTTTCAAACCATTGATATCCATTTATCTTTGTTTTATTAAGAGTAAATATAGAGATTAAAAAATAAATACAAATATAGATATAAAATACGTGACAAGACTCGTTACGGATATAGATTGAGCATGAACATAAATATATCCATTCATAAATAAATTTACTTAAATATTTTATTTATTAATATAATTTTAAATTTTTATTAAAAATTTTTGTAAGTAGTTGCAGATCATAATTGTTTTGAACTTGATCTATTTAATCATTCCAAAATTGATGAAAAAAAAAGAAAAACAGCTCATAATTGCTCTTGGTATGGGTTTAAAATTGAAAGTTGAAGAAAAATAAATAAATAAAACGGAATACAGAGAAGTAGTGAATATGGAGCGAACATGGATACGAAACGAAGTGGACTAGAGATATCTTTCACCCATCGCATTGCCATCCCCTCCAGCTATATCTTCTGCGTGCATGCAGCACCCACCAAAGACGGAATGTGATATCAGAGCCCGAAACCAGCGCAGAATATGCTACCATGCGTGACAAATATACCATTAAATATATAAGAGAAAAGGGAAAAAAAAAAAAAAATCAATGAGGTATCGTTCCGAGAGGAATAACGGGAGTTTCGCAGGACTCCCACGAACCGTGAACCCTACATTTTTAAATGCTCATAAATTAATAAAGGCTCCGTTGGACGGATCCCGTCACCGTCATCCTTGTGTCGCCTTCCGCTCTTCCAAACTCTCTCGAGCGAGCAGATCGGGCTGTCTCTCCCGTGACCACATGCGTTGCACCCTCGCCAAAAGCTGAAGCCCAGCGCGTCACCGCCTTTCTCGGCGGATAAGCTTGCTTTCCTCTCTCGTTTCGTTCGCTCGCGCTTCTTCTTCTTCTTGTTGCCATCGTTGGGAGCGGAGCGTCGCTAGGGTTTGGGATCTCTGGTTCTTGGATGGAGAAATCGGTCTCGGCCATGGCGGAGAAGGACGTGGAACTCTTCATGGAGGATAGCAGCGATGGAGACAGCGACGAGCAGAAGAGCGACACTTGGGGAGGCTGCGATGGGGAAGAGCCGGAGGAGGAGCCCTCGTTCTACTCTCGTCAGTGGCCCCAAAGCTACAAGTTTGGCCTCTTTTTTCCTTTCTTTCTTCCAGCATCTTCTCTTTGAGGCTTCTTTTCGAGTTCTTTATCTACTCCAACCACTGCCACTCGGTGTTCTTTTCTTTTACCGTTCTTTTTTTGTTTCTTGTTCTTTATTTTTGTTTATTAGTAGCGTCCTTCTTGTTCCTGTCGTTCGTTTATTCCGGATTTGGATCATGGAGGCCCACGTTAACAATGGGATTTCTGTTGCTACTTCTTTAGCTAATCCAACCCCTTGACCTGTTATAGTCGGTGGAGAATAGAGTCCACCACTCGATCGCATGGAGTGGCAAGTTTTTGCTTTTTTTTTTTTTTTTTTTTTTTTAGCACGTTGGCAGCGGCTACCGCAGGTAAACAGGGTGGTAAAATGTGAACTTTGTCACTCGGGACAGTCCTGATGCAACTTGTGCGAAGGGTCCGAAAAACTGATGTCAAGATGATTCTAACATAGTCCTTGATACTAGAAAGCATGTTCAGTCTCGTAGAACTCTTTGGAATTAAATAATTCCATGCGTATGTCCTTCTGTTACCAGGGATTTTGGACACGAACACTTGTTTGAGGACCTATTCTTGCATGATCCTCATGCATTCTTCTGAATGGAGGATATTGATATGGTAGGAAATAATCCTGGAATGCTATATGCCGAGACTTTAAGAACTCATCACTTCTTTGTCTGATCACTTCTACCAACGAAAATACTAAATTTGCTTTGGGGAAAATAATGCAAATTTAAAGAAAAATATGAATTTATTTGTGAGTTTCCTAGAAATCCTTTATGTTAATAGAAGATGCTTCCATAAGTTGTGTGTGTGTTTTCTTTTCTCTCTTCCCTTTTTTTTTGTGTAATAAATGATGGATTTTTGTAAATCATCATGTGGTCTTCGTGATTTTGTATTCAGATAGCATTTTGGCAGTCAAATTTCATTGATTATTAATTTAAGCTCATAACAATGTATGCATATTCAGACAACACATAAAAATACGTAGATGTGACACCAAGATATGAGTTTTTTAGAGTTTGATGAAATCCACACCTGGTATCATAGCCTGAGATTGACATCTATGCTGGTAGCTGAACAAAAAAGACCTTAGTGCCATTTATCAGCCACATGGATGCATTTCCATGCATACGATGTCAGGAATTTTTAGTTAAAGAACCTACTGGCTCTGGTTCCTATGTGATGGTCCTTTATTCTGACAGGGAAACAACTGATTCTTATACAATTACTGCATCACCAAGCTTTGGATACCTTGGGCCTGCTTCAGGTCTTAGATCCTCAAGTTTTGACCTCCATGCTCAAGGTGGACTGAACTCGGACATGAAATTGCCTCTTATATCTGATAGCATATTGGAAAAGCAAGAATCAGATAAGAACTTGAGGAACACTTTAGTGGCAGACGAGCGTGTCTCTTTTCATGTGCAGTATACTGGAGAAGGATGCATTGGTCATGGTTGTAACGTCACTCAAACTGTCTTTAATGGTACGCTCATCTACTTGACTGGGTGACCATCATATATATCTCTATCTGCTATGATTTTTCTCAAGAGTTTTGCATGAAACCTGTTACATTCTTTGCAAAATCCATCATATTGTTGCTAGTTGTATCTCTGACTTGATTTGGTTGCTGAGACATTGAGTTTATATTCTCAATTAGTCATCTTGATTTTAATTAAATTCTTTTTTTCTTCTCATTTTGTTTTTTGTGAGACAGGAGTTAATGTACTGGCTGGCGTCGGTCTTCTTTCTACTCCATCTACACTTAAAGAGGCTGGGTGGGCTGGTTTGATACTCTTGGGTCTTTTTGCAGTTGTCTGCTTTTATACGGGCATTCTTCTGAGATACTGTTTTGAGAGCAAAGATGGCATTAAAAGCTACCCAGATATCGGGGAAGCTGCATTTGGGAGATTTGGTCGCCTTTTTATATCTGTGAGTTCTTATTAAGTGAACTTAAATAACTAAGTTATTTAAAATCAGAGAAATGGGAAAGAGGAGCATACCATGGCTGCAGTCTTTCTGATTGAAACTAGCTTATGTCTTTAGCATGCCTCTGTACGGTAATGACACCTATGCACGATTAATGTCTGTGTATATATGCCCAGCTTAAAATATGCATCGCACTTGGGCAGAACAATTATTACCTTTTGAGCCCCCACAAATTACGCATCCATGGGAGATTCTTGTGCTTATGGCCTCTGCGTTAGATCTCTTGACAATAGCTTGAGAAACAATTGGCTACAATTTGATACACTGGCTTAAACAAAATGGACGCATGTTGAGAAGATGTGCTATGCATAATTTTAATGGAAACCCCACTCAGGTAGGGATTATGACCATGTCTCACCAACGCCACTAATTTGCTCTGTTGGGACACCTCATGAATGTCTTGCTTGAGTGCTTTGTTGTCTTCCTTGTGATTTGTGCCCTTCCTTGTTCACTCTTAAATGATAAAGAGAAGAAAGAAGAGAAGCACATGAGATTAAAAGATGCGCATATTTGTCAAATCTTCTCCAATCAATCTTGATTGGTGGGATCAAGGCTATTCATTAAATACTCTTTTCTTTTTGTAATGCACAGTTCTAATGGTGCTCGCGCTGGATTTCATCTTAGAAAAAAATCATTTTCCAAAGGCTTGCAGCCTCGCACGCACATGGGGACATGAGGATAAGGCTGCATACATATAACTCTCCCCAAACCTTGCAATGGTAGAAGCTTTATGCATTGGGCTGCCCTCATTCTGCACATACATGGGGAATTTGAAGGCCACAAAGTGAATTGCTTGTTTGCATGATCATGTTATGGATGATGAAGGTGAAAGTAGAATCTAAAGATTGAGCAAGAGACAGTTTTCATAATGATTTGGCTATTGCATATTTCTCTGCTTGAAGTTCTTTTGGGCTATAGTTAGCTGCTATTTGGGGTTCAGAGAATGAGATTGAATTCCTGCATGACCTAGCAGCTTGTAATCAAGAGACAATGGTTTGAGTAACTTGTCCGCTCAACCTTAGCAATCACGTAATGAAGTAGATAGACCAGAGGGTGAGGGCAAATTGGGAATATAATAGAGAATTGGTGAGACTCGTGAAGTGCTAAAGATCTAGTTGTAAGGTAATAAAGTGGGATTTTTAGATAATATATGATTAATTTATGAACATGTGTAAGGTTGAAAATCATTTGAACTGACTAATTTGCAGGCAAGCATGTTGACATGAGAGAGGAATCTCTGGTATCTGATATACAATGAATACTTTGGAGAAACACAAAGATATACTTGGAAAATCCTCTTTTTTTAAAGTTAGACTATAGAGCACTTTAAAATGATTAATAGGCAACCTTTGAGTTTTAAGTGCATATTACATAAATGAAAACAAACACTACATTTGAATTCTCTGTTGCACACACTAAGATCATTGCATATTCAGGAATGCATATGTTAAGAAATTTAGCTATAATTTGAAGATGAATATGAACTGTGAAAGCTTGGCCTGTTGACCTTTTAGACTTTTGGGATTTAAAGTTACAGGAATTAGAATGTATCCATAGGATAATTGGCTTGTTGGAACTATGCCTTTGTAGTAATATTGTAATTCAATGCTTTTCCAAGGATCTATTTTTGTTTTTCTTTGACTTATATTTGTCATAGATATAGACACATCTTTCTATGTCAAAAGTTGCCCTTATTTATTTTTCATCTTTTGTTTAAATTCTTTCCAAAACTAGGGGAATTTTGGAGGATGGCTTCTTGATTGCATGAGTTTAAATATGATTGATAAGGTGGATCCCCCTTTCTATCCTGCTAACTAGGCTCAGTAGATCCCTCTGTTGTCTAAATTTGTCTTGCTTCAAACTTTTTTTTTGATTTGCCCTTGCAGCCTCCTTCTCTTGGAGTTTTATTATATAGTGGACCGTGTATTTGATGGGAAAATGAGATGGTGGTGGTGATGATGATGGAAATATCTTTTGGAACTATTATAATATCTGTTGGTACTAGTTTAATACATATATTCTCTTGTGATAAGGAGCTTGTATATCACCTTGTTAAGGTTTGATATATATCATTGACCCCTTCTCTACTAGCTTAAACTTCTATTGTCTAGTGTTTAATCAACATGATATCAGAGCCAAAGTTCATGAGTTTAAATCCTCATTTTGCTTAATTTGTCTTCATACCACTCCTTTATTGTCTCGTGTCTTTTCTTCTCTTGACTCATTCCCGGGGGGGTAGGGTTAGGGCTTGATATATTTATATTATTGACTTCTTTTGGTGTTTAGTGGTTAGTTATCACATCTGATGGGGCTGCAGTATAATTATACATCTAATATACATTGTAGCACAAATTAATACTTTTGATCGAGGTTTTAAATCTTGTAGGCGGCACTATCCTGATTTTTTTATGGAATGGGACATGCTGCTGCCCCATCCATTTTTGACACTTAGGACTAGGGATGGGCCGAAACATATTGATTGGAATGCCAAGACAATGGCAGAGCCATCTTATCCTTACTTGAGATGGTAACTCTCTTGACGTCTTGCGAGATGCCTCGCCAGGATTTGAAAACATGCTATCAACCTTGTAATATATGCAATATGCTTATATAACAATATTGCAAATTTTTTATATTCTAGTAGCAATCATTTTTAAAGATTTGTTTCTCCACAAGAGTGATGTAGAAAAGAAAAGATTAATTTTTAAAAAAATGTGAAATTATTTAGAGGAGAAAATAAATTGTGAACATTCAGCATTATAAAATTTTCGATGAACAGGTCAAATTTAGTAAAATGGAAAATATTTTTGGAAGATTATAAGAAAATTTTGATCCATTCACAGGACGTTTTCAATGGAGAAAAGTTGTGTCTTGTCATTATTAAGTCAGAATAAAATTTGGAAAAAGCTTCTTTTTGTAACTAGAGATTTCAATTGCTTGAAATTATTACTAGGCATGGTAAAGTAGTTGCATGTTTGTCATAGTGCTGAATGGTTTTGGTGCAAATAGCTGTATAATCATTTTCGGTTACTAAAATCACAATGGAGGTTGTTTCAAGTTCATTCTGTCCCCTGTAGTTTTTTAAATATCTATTCTATCTCTAGAAAGTTCATCAAAATGTTCAGAGCTACTCTTGTTGCCTCTGGAAAGTTAGCAGGTTTTCTGTATAACCCACATTACCTGATGGAAGATTCTAGGTTATGTTGGTTTAGTTAGTTCTTTGATAGATATTTATGTATATCAAACAAGAAGGGAAAGCAGTGAAATTATAACGGATTAGTTATGAGTTTAGCTTTGAGGATACTTATTTTTTGCCTGAAATATACTGTCCCTTTAATTTATCTTGGAAGAAGTTAATGTGTCAAGATTTTGCTCTTATCGCAGTGAGAGAAAAAGTTGCTTTTGGGGTGTGTGTGTGTGTGTTTTGGGGGGGGGGGGGGGGGGCGCAGGGGAGCTTGCAAATTTGAACTCCATCATTAAGAATGAAAGACAAATTGTTAAATTCAGTTTCTGATGATTCCATGGTAAGTATTTTGGGTTTCTTTTGGTTATGGTTTGGTAATATGTGCCTTATTACATATCAAATGTTTTCGCTAAAACCTCCTAGCAATACCAGCTATAACTGATGGAACCACTATAATTTTTTTTATTTTTTCCTTATATTTTATTTTTAGAGTCTCTAAATTGAACATTGCACCTTAGATTCCAAGCAGCCTTTCCAGAACGTCTGATGCTTGTGTTCATGATGCAGGTTATATTGTACACAGAGCTATATGTAAGTGGAGCTGATATTCTGATTATGGGAGAGTAAATAATCTGATTTCTGCTATCTGGTCAGATCTATGAAACCATTTGCAAATTTACCATTTTTTTTATTCTGTGAATGCAGTCATATTGTGTGGAATTTATTATATTAGAAGGTGATAACCTCACAAGGATCTTTCCTGGTGCTGCTTTTGATTGGGCCGGGATGCATGTTGACTCTTTGCACTTTTTTGGAATGTTGACCGCTTTGATTGTTTTACCCACTGTTTGGCTGCGAGATCTTAGGGTCATCTCTTACCTTTCAGGTGTGACTTGTCATGTTTCATGGACATCTACTGATAAGTTATTCTATAATGTACTAACTTACAAGTTTATTTTACAAATAATTGTCTCTGCAGTCGGTGGTGTGTTTACCACATTGTTGGTTTTCCTCTCGGTTCTCCTTATTGGTACCACGGATGGAATTGGGTTCCATCAGACTGGTGAAGCAGTGAAGTGGAGTGGTCTCCCTTATGCTATTGGTGTATATGGTTTTTGTTATTCTGGGCACTCAGTGTTTCCAAATATTTACCAGTCAATGTCTGATCGTGCAAAATTCAACAAAGCATTGTTAATATGGTATGGTATTATAAAATTTTAAGAACAGAATGTTAAGTTGTTTAGGCTAACCAGGTATATGCACCTTGTTTATTTCCTGAAAATTTCTTTTTTTCTTTTCTACTGTGAAACAGTTTCGTTTTGTGCACAGCAATCTATGGCTCTTTTGCCTCCCTTGGATATCTCATGTTTGGTGAAAGTACACTATCTCAAATAACATTGAATTTGCCAAAGCATGCCTTTTTTTCAAAAGTTGCCTTGTGGACAACGGTAAATTTCTGGTTGTGAATTAATGTCAAAAAAAATTTGTTATTATTTTTCTTGATACAACTCGTTTATTCCTCTCGATCTGATTTTAACAATCTAATTCTATCCTTATCATCAGGTGATCAATCCTTTGACCAAGTATCCTTTCTGTCTTCAAAAATCTGAACGTAAAGCATTTACACTTTGTTCTCTTTTGGGGTCTATGCATGTTTTGCAAACATGCATGCATTGTGCATGGCTGCCTGTCTGTGTTTTGTGATCGTCTCTACAGCTATTTACTCCTTAACTATGAACAGATATGCATTATTGTTAAATCCATTAGCCAGGAGTTTAGAGGAGCTGCTTCCTATTGGACCCTCAAATGAAGTTTGGGTCTCCATGTTAGTAAGAGCTGTTCTTGTCATTTCAACTGTATGCATTGCCTTCCTTCTGCCCTTCTTTGGTATGTACTTCAGTTAGTTTTTGAACAAAGATTTGATTTCTAATCATGCCTGTATAATCTGTAACAACATAAATGCTATACAGTATGCAGTTGTTCATTAGAGTGTGGATTTTATTCATACTATTTATAAATGAAATTAAAAACCGAGACAAGGTATCAAGCCATATATGTATAGTTAAAATGGATTCGCTGTGTGTAAGTCCATTTGCAACTTATATAAGATAAGAATACACAAGGTCAACACAATAAACAAGTGTCAAAGATATCTATACAAGCAATACATTTAGCTAGTAGCTTTTTCTAATAAGACCTCTTCCCTCAGTTGACATGGATCTTACACTAGGAGTTTGCTTTTAACCATGAGGTATATATTTTATCTGCTGACTAGGGAGCGAAAGCAAATGGGAGTATAATAACAAAGTTATATTTATAGACAAGAAGAATCAGAGAAACTGTATTTGCAGAGGTTCCATGAAATGGATCTTACGATAGGAGTTTGCTTTTAACCATATGGTATATTTTAGCTGCGGATTGGGAAGTGATAGCAAATGGAAGGATTATATTAACAAAGTTATATGTATAGACAAGAAAAAGAAGCAGAGATGCTGAATTTGCAGAGTGAAATGAGTTGACGTATAAAGATGCATAACCACAATTGGGTTGTTACAAACATTTGAAGCACCACTATGGCTGATGAAGAAAGCCTATAATGTATGATTCTAATGACAAGGTAGATATGCAGGTGCTGAATGGTAATGGGAGGAGCTATATGCTAAGGAATTAGCCAGTGTCAGTGTGCAATGAGGTGAATCATTGAAATGTTAACATTGGTAAAATTAAAAATGATAAGGCTAATGGCAACACACAATTGAACATATTTAATTGTTGATGATGGGAACTTGTTGGTTGCCAGCAATGGCAACTGGCATTTTGATAGTCTCTGAATAACATATGCTGTTGCAAATTGAGGCACAGACAGATGAGATCACAGAGACTTGAATAAAACCTAGGTTCGCCTTTTTGTGAGGATATTGAGAATTCAGAAGTTTGAACGAGTGTGGGGACAAATCTTATGCACTGAGCTGTGTAAGAATTTTGCCTGAATTGTAGGTAGCAATGGCAAGGGCCGCTAATGTAGATGTTGGTTTGGTACATCATGCACAGTAGAAGAATCATCTTTTTGTCACTAGGACTTGAATTGACTGGTTTATGATAGTAATATACATCAGGAGTAAATATTTGACTGCAATATAACCCTAGGACATGAACCTGACACACCCTATAGGTAGCAACAAAATTATGCATGGGAGCATGAAGCTATAGGCTTAGGCCTTACTTGGCCATAATTTATGAGTTCTGACTTACTCAAATGATTAAAAAAAATACATAAGAACACCATATTCAATATGTCTGCTGCAATTTATATGCAGTACAGTAGTTTGTTGTGTTTCCCTTGATCATATATATCTCACAGCTGGGGCATTTTGCTTTTTGCTTGTTATTATTGGAATTATGATGTTTGATTATATAAGGCTTTATCTGTAAGCTGTTGATCTTATAGCTAATGTAATGAAGAACAAGTTGAAACCAAAGATGATATTAATTAATGAAAGTCATTCTTTTGAGGTGGTAAGAATGCTCTGCGTTTCAATTTGGAAGCCCCATGACTAGCAGTCCTTGTCCCTGGGTTCTTCTTTCTTTGGGGCTTGGAAAGGCTGGTGGAAGGTTAAGAAGAAGGTGCTATAAGATGCAGCGATGAATGCAGTTGGTGGTTGAGGCAAAGAAGAATCTATGAAACATGATCATGGAAAGGTGGGGGATGCTTATTCGGAAGAAAAGGGATTGGGATTTTTAGGAGGTGTGTGGGTTCAAAGAGAAAGGAGGTTTGATGATTGAGGTTGTTAGCATTGCAAGTTGCAACCATGGACTTTGAGGGGCTTCAACAAAAAGTGGATGTGATTAGGAGTGCTATTAAGTCAGGTCAGGTTCAGGTATCATCTCATCCAGAACCAACTTGTCAGGGGTGTCTATATTTGTATCCATACCCCATCCATCTAAGAAAGGATTCAGTTAAAGTAGATTTGGATAGGGATCGATTTGGCTAGATATTTGGTCCATGTTGGATCAGGTCTGGGTTGGATTGAGTATGGATCAGGGCCAGATTCAGGTCTTGAGCAGGTAACATTTTTTTGGAAAGCTCAATTCTCTAGGTGCCCTAAAATTTTTCACAATTGAGTCAGAAAATTGCATCTGAGACCACTTCCCTCATAAAACCAACGATCGAATCCCACTCACTTGCCTTAAAAGCCCTGATCCTCCACCACTTGAAGACTCTAAAGCCAACAAGAGGGGGAGGAGGAGATTCAGGGAAAAACCTTAGACCCAGGCATGTCTAACGGAGTTTCCAGTCAACACCTCTACACCTCCCTGTAAGAAGGAGGACATCCGGCAGAACAATCTTTGAGTTTTGGATAAAACATTTCATTTGATTCCAAAATTCTAAGCTGAGCGGGTTTTTGGGGGGAATATTACTTTCGCCAGCAAGTGGATCAGCCAAATCTCATACCCACACAAGAAGATGTGTTGGAATTGACTTAGAAAAAACAACTGCTTTTCCATTACCAACTACAGTTCAAGCGGAATTGAGAAGGCTGTGAATTATTGATCATCAAATCCTCACACCGTTGCTTAGTGGACTTTGTCTTTGGCTTGACCATCCGGAAGACTAATGAATTGATCCACCGGATTGACTGATTAACCTGATGCTTTCCTTGTACCTTTGTCAACTTATAATCAATAAGTTATAAGTTTAAAATTTACATTATTTATGGGCGTAAACTATCACGTATGGATTGGGTTCAGGTACAGATTTTATAAGGTCCATGAAAATCTTTGGACCATTCCGGTGCATAGTTGTACAGTTCCTGATTGGGTCTATGTCTTTGGAACTTAATGACTGCCTTAAATAGCACTTTTGCAGATAGAGGTGGGGGCAAGTAGTAATACTGTTGTGAAAACTCACAATTGTGATCTTAGGCCATGCGAGTTGGAGACATGTGAGCAAGAGGAAAGCCCTGAGTTGCACCTAGGTGGAAGTCGGGGAGAAAAAAGGTCATCTGGTGTGGCAGCAGGGAAGACATTTGAGTCAATTCTGGGTTCAAGGAAGTACTTGGTGGTGTCTTGTTGGGTTTGTAGGTTGGGTTCGAGTAAGCAGGGCTGAAACAGTGGGTTGTTGCTATTCAAAATATACTCAAAATGGAATTTTGTGACTTTTACATGCTTGTTTGAAATCACTGTATAACCTATCAGATTTTTTTTCAGTGATCCAAACTCAAGAAATCGGTTTGGCTTTGCATGTGTTTTTGGACTATTAGCCTCGTCGCACCTTCAATCATCATCTTTATGATATCATGATAGGATATCTATAGAATTATGCCTATATGCATGAATGATACAAATAGTGGCAATATGTATGAAGATGTTCATAGGCATCTTGTTAGACTTTTATCTGTAGAGTTTGTTTTAGCTCAAAATATTTCCTTTTGGGAAATTATATACATTAATATGAATTGTTAAAAAACTATAAATTCTTATGTATCAATTGATTAATTTTGTTCTATATGTCTTTCCTGTTGCTTACATTTTCATGCATGATATTTAACAAAAATTGTTGTTAAATATTCAGAGGTTGTTGTGTTATATGTTTATCAACTCATTAATTTGCTGATTAACCTGTTGTGGTGAATGGTTGTACCAGAGCATAGTTTTGTTTCTGTTTAAATTATTACTGCGATTGATTTCTTTTGTGCTCTCCATGAATTTTATTTCTCACTTTTCTAAATTGCAGTCTGTTATGTCATTTTTGTGCAGGTCTTGTTATGGCTTTGATTGGTTCCCTCTTCAGTATACTTGTGGTATATTTTTTTAATTAATCTTTACATCAACTATGCTTCTTTTTTTTTTAAAAAAAAAAGGAGCAAATTTTGGCAACTACTTCATTTGAATGGCATTCCATGTTGATAAACTGTAAATATCCAGATTTCTTAAAGCTTATTTTGTTAAAATTTTAACTTTTAATATGAATGAATATGAAAGAAGGATGTGTTAGGGCCAACCCCAAATGGTTAAATTTATAAGAATGAACAGAAGTTGCCATAAAGGATATCATGAAGTTTATTGTTGATAGGGAAGCAGGAAGCAAAATGCAAACTGAAAGTGAATTATCTGATTCAGGCTGATCATTATTATGGGTTGACCAGATATTATTTTTTTTCTATTTTAAATTTATATATGTATTGTTGTTTCTTTGGCACCAAATTTATAATAATGTCAATCTCTTTCCAACTGAATCGGCATAGACTATCTTAGTATTTTTAGCAAGGACTATCTTAGTATTTTGCATTTATATATGTGCAAAAATCTAAGCTACATTTATAGCTAATACATTGATTGGGTAGTGTTCTGTACTATTATCATTTTCCTTCTCTATTACCCTTTTTCTTCTACATTTTTAGACCTGTGGGCCAGAATTTCTTCAACAAACAAGCAATCATGCCAACTCTAATAGTCAAAATCAAATAGATTTAGTGAAAGAATGATAAACTATTGCCTTTTTTATACAAAAGGAAATAAGAATCTGATAGCATAAGCAATCTTACAATGCATTCTTTGCAGGCAGTCATAATGCCAGCTCTCTGCTTCTTAAAGATAACAAGGAACAAAGCCACACCCTTGCAGGTAAACATGGTGTTTTTTCGGTTTCAGCCTTCACAGTAGTTTCCCTCCCTGTAAAGGAAAACTTTGGTAGCTTCTCAGAACAGACATGTTATCACAACCGTAATTTTAATATTTTTTTTCACCCTAAGTTGCTCTCAGAGGGAATGATTTACGGGTTAAAAGGTTTCATTCAGTCCTCTCTTCAATAAGATTGTTTCTTGGAAACTAGGCTTTTGGTTCTGGTGAAGACTGATTCATTTCGCCTGAAACTGATTTATTTCAGCTTAAGACCTAACTGACCGATCCCCGCTATCAGGTTTTGGTCAGTTTCATTGGCTTCACTTGATTTTGGTCAAAATTTACTGGTTTCAGTCCATTTTTTATGGTTTTTGCTAGTTTCAACTGAAACTGATCAAAAGTCGTCACAGATGCTTTTTCTAATATTTTTATTTTGGTGTTTATCATCGTATTAATGTTATTTATTTATTTCTTTAGGTTTAAAGACGACATAATATCAATTTTTGGTAGTTTCTTTTTTTTTTCCTTGATTTAAAAGAGATAATAATAATAACCCTGGATGGACAATTACCTTAAAAAGGTCTACACTATAATGGAAAAGATTAATGCGAATAACTAAATAAAAGATGCCATCTTTCATGGTAATGACCTTTTTGTATAAAATAAGTGTAACATTTTGTAACTACTTATTTAATTAAATGGTCACTTAACCATAAAATATGAGAGAAAAATACAAATTCAATGTATTTATTAATTTATACCAATAAATGATGAAGAAGAAGATTTTGATGTACTAGGTACTGTGCCACATTGCTAAATATAATAATTTTTCTTTTAACTATTGATGTTCCAAAGTAAATGACATATAATATATATGGCTGTAAAATACCATATACCCTTATAAATTTAACTATGCAACTTAAATTTGTTAAAACTACATGTAAAGAATCTACATATCATAAAATACTCTAAATGTTATGTAATATCCTTGTGTCTTCTTTTATTTGCATTCTACCTTTTCCAGTTTTCTTGATTTTTTTTTTTCTAATTTTGACGATCAACTCGGTTGGAGCATGACTTACTGAAGTTGCTAGAATTTCTAAAGCCAAAACTTAACGAGTTCAACTGAAACTGAATCCGAAATTGAGTTTTTGAATGCTGTTGGGAAATTGATGAAAGGATGCTGCTCCTATTCATCTTTTTGTGTGCTTGTAAATTTCAGGTCATTTTGAGCATTGCGATTGTCGCATTGGGCATTGTTAGTGCAGCCATGGGAACGTACTCTTCGATCGCACAGATTGCAAGCAGATACTGAGGTGAAGGCTTTCAGAAGCAGCTAGTGCAGTGGATTTTTCTCTCCCAGTATTTTTGACGTCCTTCATTCATGCAGGTGAAGGTGATTTACCTTTTCCTTCAAAGGAGCCCAAGTAAATTACTTTGTAGTTACAGGATTATATGGATGATGTTTGGAGTTCGTAGCCAGCAGTTGAAGGAACGAGGAAATAACGAATGGGAAAGTAAACCTCAAAGATTGGTGATAATTAGTGGCTTTCTTCCTAGTTTCCTGTGTTATGTCATAAATTGACCAGCAACCGTGGGGGACACGGACCCTGGATGGTCATGTGAAGCGCATAGCACTTCTGATAATTATAACACTTGAATTATTCGAGCTCTTTAATCTCAAAGTCTTATTCGCTGAAAGGAAATATGTAGGATTGACGGATTGGTCATTTTTCCTGAAAAAAAGCTTGTGATGGCAGCAGGTTTTTCAAACGAGCACTCACAAGGTGTTTTCATGCTTTTGTTTGGCATGCATGTGAAATACTGAATGTCGAAGGAAGATTCTATTCAGATATTTTCTTAAATCTACAGTATTTCTAGAAGTAAAAGAGTGAGATTCCAATCCTATTCACAAAATTGTCCAAAAGGAACACTAATGCTATCAGCATACCGTCAAGTGCGACAATCAGGTGCATTCTAAGGCCATGCCAAGGGGGGAGCGGTTCGCAGACGAGTCAGGTGCGTGTATCATCAAAAGTCTTTAACAATTGAGCGAGGATTGCTAGCAGCTAGTTATTTTTACATTGAATGTATATAATTTAGATGTAAAAAAGTAGTATTCTATCCATGCCAATGGCTTAAGAATTGATTCACCATTCCATTTTGGGTTGGCTCGTCAGCATCCTCTATTTCAGTTCTTCTTTCTTGACCTCTTCTTTCTCATTCCAACTCCCAATTTCCATCACGGAAACGTTATTGGCTGGCTACCTTCGAGGATGCTCTAGAACAGGCCCTCCGTTACACCTCTCTGTCATACAAGTACTAGGTGGTCTAATATCAAGATGACATGTGGACCTCAATGATCCTAAGCCCTCCATGTCAGTGACACGGTTGTGTGAGGCCACTGTGGCAGTGCAGTCAGCAAGAGTCTGGTGAAATTCTGGGGGTAAAGAGTTCTATTGATTGTTTGTTTGTTTGTTTGTTTGTTTGTATGTATGTTAGTATGTATAGCGGACGATAGATTCATTATCCTTTGTGGGGAAATTTTGTAAATCAAATTATGATCTAGAGAAGCTCATGAGCAGGAACTCGGCCTGATTTCAGCTCTTTGATCTAGCCTTGGATTCCTAGCCTTATTTGGCTATATATATAATTTATGAGCATCCCTTCCTGTACAAAAGCACATTTAAAACGAACCATATATTAAAAGGAATTTTTTGTGTCAAATTTTCAATGGTAAGATGTGATTTGAATCAAAATCATTCGAAGACCAAGCATCAGAAATTTTGACTTTGACGGTAAGCAACCTCTCTGTGGCAAATTTGGACTCATAAGTAGATATGCTTAATGACCGACGACCATTTGGAAAGCTGGATGTGGTTTACCTCTTCTTTGTACAAACTAGACCATCCATCAGGCTTTTGGCTTGAAGAGATATTTGTCTACTTGGAGAGGACTCACACTCACAGGCCTCCTGACTTCATAAATACATGTGTATTTATAGAGATATTTGTGCCCCAATTAGGAGGTTTGCCCCGTCATGCATCCCTGGATTGGTTAAAGCCATTGACATTGTTTTTGATTGTGGTTCTTCAACCATGGTGGACTATAGAAGAAGAAGAAGATGATGATGATGAAACTTGAACCTTCCTTGCTCTATAACAAAACGAAAACAAAAAGGCCTTTGATCTTGATCATATGGCCCTTGTAGCCCTCATTTATCTCATTTTGTGGGTCAGTTATATAGAAGTGGGCGTCGTTTTTACGCCCCATAAACTTTGTTCACATAAAACGCATGGGAAAGAATCATTCCCTTTTTTTCGCTTCACCTTTTCAGTCCACCTTTTCCTCTCACCTGCTGATGTTTCCTTTTTTCTTTCTGGTCCCACCGCGCAAATCCTTTCTCCTAAGGTTTCTTAAAATCTAACTCAAGATAGGTGTTGCGGTTAGGGTTTGATATGACCTTCCATTCAAGTGAACTAAATTTTGTCGGCTCTTGATTAAAAGGTTTTGAATGTCTTCAATGAACCAACTAATGAACCAACTAAGGATATATGCATATATATTTGTATATATACTTGCATGCATGCATGCATACGTGCCCATGCACTGTATGTATGTATGTATATATATATGTATATATATATATATATATATATATATATGTATGTATATATATGTATATGTATATGTATGTATATGTATATATATGTATATGTATGTATATGTATATATATATATATATATATATATATATGTATATATATATGTATATATATATATATATATATATATATATATATATATATATATATATATGCATGTAACAATGATAAAATATTTAAAATAATATTTTACATCATCTATCATGATCTACATCATGAGTGTCAAAATTTTAAGATTTCAAATATAGCATTTTTAGCAAATATTAATGGTTTTCTTAACTTTTGTAGTTTTTTTTCTAAAAAATTAGAAAAATATACAAACTAAATGGATGGCAAAAACTTCTTAAACAAGCTCTGCTCTTGTTGAAATTATGTTAAGGCCATTTGATGGATGAAATATCTTATATATCTTGTGTGAGCAATTTAATTTTTCATTAGTTTAAGATATGGCCTAACAAAGTATTCATAAAATTTTTTGGATTGAGATGCCGTTAATAGTTGTTTTCAATTATATGAGATAACTATTGAGCAATAGTGAGGGCTAACAACCATCTCAAGCTTTCTTTTTTTTTTTTCTTTCTTTTTCTCTTTTCTTTTAATGCAAGTGGGGTGTTTCCTTTTGTTGGCAGGTTCCAAGGAAACCTAAAGCCAAACCAAAGGGAAATGGCGATGCCTTTGTGTTAAAAAGGCAAGCTTTTTGGGGGTGCAATCCACTTTGCAATTGTCCATGTTGAAGGCGACTTTTTATACATGACTTTTAAATTAATGCAGCTTCTTTATTCCCAAAAGCAATGAATGGCCTTCTCGTTGCTTGATTGGTGTCTCCAAGTGCCTTATCCATAATCTCTCTTAAAAGTTAATCCTCTTTCCGAGTTCCTACCACTCATTCTCAATGGGTGCCAGAGGACATCAAAGCCTATTATTCAAGTCTCTTCACACCTCACATTGAGATTGTGTATTTTGCTTAAAGCTTGGCCCTGATGATGAGAGCATCATTGTGCATGATGATCATGGAGGTTGTGGTGGTGGAGCTGGGGACTTAACGCTAGTGAAAAGCCCTGATAGGCCCTCATGTCTCATGATATCCAATCAACTAGGCGTGTTGCGTCTCAAGTCAAGGCCATGCTAAGATTTATTCCAGAATTCTCTTTCCTGCTCTTTCAACAGTCTCATAAATTAATCCTAGGTGAGAAGTCCTATGGTTTCATCCATTGGGCACTGGTATTACCATGGGGATGGCAGAGAGAAATTGGACAGGAATATTAAGGGGGTACATGCTGGCGAGAGTAGTGTGGTCCTTCAAGTATCTCTAAAGGTAGTGGGAGTTGGAATGCTGCAGTCGGTCATGGCTTTTGGGGTGGGAAAAGGAACATTAAAGTATGGTGATTTAGATATGGCTTTCTAGAGATGGACAAGGGGAAGAAAGTTCTCAAGGGAGTCTCACACACCCTTCAAAGCAACGTCTCCAACTACTACTTCCCTAAAAGAAGGCCTGGATGAACTTTTCTTTGTGAATGCCTTTTTTTTATCTTTTGCATTCATGACTTTGCAAGCGTTCGGCATTCTTTCTCATAGAATTCTGGAATCATTCTTCGTCAAAGAACGAGTCTTTTTTATGTCTCAAGCTATTCTTGCTCCCCACCATGGCTTTTTTTTATTCCAGATGATGCTGTCACTGCTATTGCTGAAAAGATATTTTCCCTTAGATTACTGGCCATGTCCACTGAAAGCAAGGCTGGTTAACCATGACATCATAATTTGGACTGCCCTTGCTAACTAGTTAAAGTGCCAATCCACGTTATTGACTCAGTGTAGATGGCATGATGCTTCTAATTTATATTTATCGATTATAAATTAGATGCCTTTGTTTGCAAGTTCATGTCAGCAAATATAAATTATAATGCTAATGACATATTTAAATAATATTTTTATAAACTCTCATTTCAAAAATTTTTTATATGTTACGCGGCGTGGGTGCGCGACACGCGGCACACTGCATGCGCGCCAGCGCGCACGCACATGGGCGCAGGGGAGGGCTCAGCCCTCCCCTCGCTGAAGAAATGGCAGAGGACTGCCAGTCCCCTCCGTCTCTTTTCATCCCCCCTCCTCTTCGCACGCTCCCATCGCCGTTGTCGCCCTCCGCTCGTTCCCAACGCCTCGCCGCCGATAGATAATACCCCCCTTACCGGTGAGGAGAGAGAGAGCATGTAGAGAGAGAGGGAGAGGGCCGCAGGAGGGCCCTCCCCTGATGCGGGAGCCAAGCCGGCTCCTGCGCTTGATTCGGGCCCGGCGGCATGCCCGCTGGCTCGCTGGGCCCGGTCTTCGGGCGGCAGCCTCCACTGGCGCCAGGGCGGCGTCCGGTCAGCCGTGCTGCCGGCAAGGGAAGAGGGGGGAGGGCCATTCCACGGCCCTCCCCTTACTGTGGGTTCAGGCCCGGTGGCGTGCCCGCCCGGCCCGCCGGCCTCGGGCTCGGGCGGTGGCGACCCCCGTCGGTGCCGGGGCAGCGTCCGGCGGGGTCCGATCGGCTGGTGGTGGCTGACCGTGTCGCCGGCAGGGGAGAGAAGGGAGGGAGAGGGCCGAACGGCCATCCCCTGTCGCGGGAGCCAAGCTGGCTCTCGTGTTGGTCCGGGCCTTGCAGCTCGCCAGGCTCGGGCTCCGGCCGGCAGCCCCCATTGGCGCCGGGGTGGCATCCAGTGAGGTCCGACCGGCCAACGATGGCCGGCACAGTAAGGGGAAGAAGAAGAGGAAGAAGAAGAAGGAAATAGAGAAAGAAAAGAGAGGAGAGGGGGGTGGCCACCGGCGGCGGTTGGCTTGAGGTCGGCCGTCGGCGGCCAGCCGACCCCCGGGGAGGGCCAGCGGCGGCCCTAGGCCGTTGGCCATCAGTCACCCCTGGTTCAGATGAACCAGGGGTGAAACAGAGAGGAAAAAACTGGGACTGGGCCGGGTTTGGCCCAGTCTAGTTAGCCTGTTTAGGCCGAATTTTCGGGCCTGAAATTGGGCCCGGCCCAATAAAAGAAAAATATGGTTGTGATCAGCATAGATCCTAGTTTGTCGGAGAATTTTTATTTCTCCATTTGGGCTACTATATTTGAAGATATTTAAGCCCCAAGTTGGGCCCAGGATTAGATTGGGTTAAGTGTAGGAGTCAGTTTGACATCCTAAAATTGAAATTTAAAAATCTAAAAAATTATGTTGTAGGTACCCAGAGGTCCTTACAGCTGATTTACGCTTTGAGATTAGCATTGTGAGGTAAGTAAGCTCGTTATAATATTTTTTTTAAATCATTATTAAATTATGCCATTATTGAAATAATGAAATTGATTTATAGTATTATTTATAAAATGATATTGGTGGTACCACATTTATGCAAATGAATTATTTGACTTGATTATTGTTAATTTTGGTAAATTAAATTGGCATTTTATACATGCAACTGGTTATTAAATGATTATATGAAATTACCAAATTTGATAAAATATGAAAATAAATTGATATATGTTTGTTGTTATGCAAATAAATGTTATTTATGATTGTGTTATTATATGTCATCACGGTCCACATTACATGTTACATGACTCCGGGACCCACCTCCACAGGGGGAATATGTGGAGAACACACATCCTAGGGATGTGCTGTGACAGGATATAGCATTATATGCTAATTGACTCCGGCACCCTTCCTCCACTGGGGGCGTACAGGGAGGTTACATCCTTGGGATGTTTATTACGTGGACGTGGGACATTAGTATAAAATGAGATTTACAGTGATTTGGAATTGAAATGGTATTTTGAAATATTATTTCATAATAATTGCTTTCAATTTATTTGAACATGAGATTTGTATAATTTTATAATATGATGAAATGTTTTTAAATTTGGAAGCATGACATGTATTTGACTTGGTAAAATTCTTATTTGGCTATGTCATGTAATAGTAGGCTTACTTACTGAGTGTAAACTCATTAAATCTTACAATATTTTTTCAGAGCCACAAAATTATCAGGGGCAACAACAGGGGTAATTGGGAGCTTCTTGATGTAAATTGATTATATTTTGTTATATGTAACCCCATTTGGATTTATTTTGGAACTTTGGTTTGTTGCCCAACATTACATAATTTGTATTATGAAGGATTAAATTTTATATGTTATATAGTTGTTAACCCTCCTTGTTTATAAATGATACTGTACTGGATGCCTTGCATGCCTGGCATGTGGCGGGCTGTCACCCCTGGGTCACCACCAACTGGGTCCGGGGCGTGACAGTTTTAGTCCTCAGCTAGTCGGCATTTCTCTCCATCTGGAAGAACTCTAGGGGTTCAAACTTTCGTGACGGCATCCTTCTTGTTCTCAAAAAGTTAAAAGAAAAAAAAATATATATTGCCCACATATATGACAAAATTAATAACTTACTCCTCTAACTTCGGTTAAGCCACATGGCCCTCGTATCTACGCTAATTGACTCTTGGCTAATCAATTTATATTCAATTAATGCCATGATGACTAGTTAATCAGCTAAGATTAGATAAATGATGCACCGCAGGGAGACCAGGCAAGGGCATAACAATGAATCTTCGTTTCGCTTTCTCAAGGTCCCTGATCAGCATTATATATCATAAATATTAACATTATTTTTATTATCGCCATGAGTTATTTTCTTGAGAAGAGATGAATAAAATAGATATAAATTCCATTAATTTCTTACTATAATGTTATGATATTTATGATAGCAATTTGTAATATTTTGCAGGCTAAAATATATGTTGATCCTCAAACTTTTAGATATTACAGTTTAATCCCTTATATTTTAACAAGGTTATATTCCTAACATCTCTTTGCATAGAGTTAGTTAAAATTAGTGAAATAGCTAATATATCATCCTGATGTGAACACATGTGTTGGTTGACAAAGTAACGTATCAGCTATTCTATTAATTTTAATTGATCTCATGTAATAAAATATTACAAATGCAATATTCTTGAGGGATTAGCTTGTAGCTGAAAATTTAAGGATTAAAATTAAATTTAAGTAAAAAGTTAGAGGATAAAAAGCATATTTGCCGTCTATTTTGTATAATTTATAGTAACTTCTTATTGATCGAGTACCAAATTTGATATGGTTTGAAGTTGTTATCAAATTTTTTTTTGGCTCCCAATATCATGACCCATGACCAACTCCAACCACTATGATAGGACTAGCACAATATAAAATCATGGGAGTTTGAAGTATTGATCCACTACCTTTGGTCTCGTAAAGAAACTCGAGGCTTCGTCACCATCTAGAAAGTTTATATGTCGGCAGCATGCTCTAATAATTTGTTTGGAATAAATAAAGTTAAAATTTATCTTAAAATTTATAAACTCGAATATATATAACATGAATTTTTAAACTTGATGCATTCAAGCGATCATACTTTTCAACAACAAAGCATATAATTGTACATTTTCATAAATAGTTTAATGAAAACCTCATTTTAATCTATACATGTTGTATGAATATTGAATTTTAATTTAGAGCATCTACAATGCTAGTCAGACTTCAAGATGTACAACTATATACGGTCATTTCTAGCATTATGTTATAGTATGAACTACACTCAATTACTAGCATACTGCAATGAGATGGTATGACAATAATTTTTTTTCCTCTAACAAGGTGTGATATTAACTTAGTGCCTATTAAGACTTCTCAAAGTATTGATGAACAAAATTTTATTTTTTAAAAAATTAATTATTTGACATGGTTACAAACAGCGTTTAAGTTTCAATGGGATGGAGGTCATTTTAGCCATCGCGTCCCATTCTCTAGAGAGATTCTGGAACCCATCTCAACTGTCCCATTTCATCCTATCTTGGTTATAAATATTATAGTATCAATTTTTAATAGATCTAAACGGTCATAAAAATATAACTTTTAAAGTTTAAATATATTTAAAAATTAAATAAAATACTAAAGTTTTACAAAGAATATTTTTTAAGAAAAAAAAAGCTTCATCACCAAGTCATTTGACCAAATTAGGAATTGGAATGGAATGGCATAGGATGCAGTGTATATCGTTTCATAAAAAAACCAAAAAATTATTAGCTCATAAAATTTAAAACCTTAATTATAAGTATTTCTTAATATTTTTAAAGCACCATTCTGTTACATATGAAACCTTCTACAACTTACGCTTCTCCCTCTGACTAGAAATCCATACATGGAATATTATCTCTCTATAAATATAGATATTGGCTAATTAAATTTATAGCATTAGCCATATTCTAATCTAGTTATGCTGTTTGATGATAGAAAAACAGGTAATTATGCACTTTCCTCAACCATACAATAAAACAACATCTCTTCCTAGACTCAAAATGCTATATGAATTTCAACAAGCATGCAACCTTATGTGGTACTAAAAAGGTCAAATAGGCCTTGCCTAATTAGAGTTTAGCTACCATATTTTTTCTCTTTGTCACCGTATTCATAAGAAACATCATCATCCATCTTAATTGCAATCATTATAGCTAGTTAAATAATTAGTCTAGATATTACATAATTTGTGACTTTTCTTAAAATAGGCCAAATAAAAAGGAAAAGGAGTCTCGTTTTGTGATGCAAGGTTAGCAATTGGGTTACAAAGAGTGAAATATAGAACTGAAGACTTCGTATTGACTTAGAATATGAATGGAAATCTTTGTACAAATTCGACTAAAAATTCTTTTAATTGATCAAATTCAATCTTAATATATATTTATAATTTTGAATAAATTTTCAGATCTGATGTATCCATTTCGAATCTATTTGGACAAAAACTCTTGGATGCATTTTAGATTAGATAAATATTCTCTTAAATCCAAGATTGAGCCTATTTCTTTCTATTTAGATGAGTGCTACTCAACCACTAAGATAAAATCCATGCCTATCTTATAAATCATTTATCATACTTATTTAAAATTTATTCATATTTAAATAACATCATTTAATATACGTTGTGATATTTTATATTTTAATAACTAATTATTTTCATTAAAACAATGTATTTCCTTTGATAAAATAAAAAAAAATAAAAAGATTTTTAATTTCATGACATTTTTGAAACTTTTGTTGTTTAAATATTTAAAAATATTAATAGCTTCTATATGTTGCAAAATTTACATAATTTTTCTTACAAGCTTTCTAATAATAGATAATCCATGATTATTTTTTATTTATAATGTGATTAAAGATTAATTATGACTAATGATCACTAAGTGCAGTATTAGATGGAATAACGCATGAGTACAAACTCTAGGAGGAGGGTAAAGGTAAGTCAACTGTCGGAAATGCCAAGCATCAAAGTGAGGGCCGGCAAGCTTGAAAGTTTATAAAGCGAAGGTGACTTATTTCTAAGTAATATATGATTTATATCTACATTAGGATTAAGAAAGAACGTAAGCAATATCTATCTAAAATAAATCTAGATATCAGTTCTCATACTTATTTAATATTTATTTTTATTTTTATTTTTATATTTTATATTTCTTTAAAGTATATAATAGATCCGGTCGAAATCGCTGCCCGCCGCCCGGTATCTTAAGAAGCGCGTGGACCGGTCGGCAAGAGAAAAAGCGGACGGGCGTGCGCGTTGCGGAGTCGCGTCCGAATAATGACGCTGATGATTTCTTTCTTTCCTCTAACTTCGTGGGTGGCCGACATCGTGGGTTTGAATAAAACTTAAAAGTACGAGAAAAAATATATATTAAATTAAAATACGGGATAGATGGATAAAATATAACATCCTCTAATATAATATAATATTAAAAATCTAGTAAATTAATAATAAAAGCCGGCCTTTTTTTTTATTAAGAAAAGGCAAGCGGAAAGAAAGGTCAGGTGGTGTTTTTATTTTCTTTTCTCTTCTTTTCTTCTTTTTTTTTTAATAAAAAAAGCAGCGAAAAGCGGATATTAGCAATTAATCGCGGGTCAGCGTTGACTGACAAGGTTGCGAGAGACTAATAATTTGAAAAGATAAGTTAATTAATTTAATAAATACTGGTTTTTTTTTTTTTTTTTTGATTTAATCCTGAACTTTTGTTTCCGCTTCCCCATTTTAATATATTTTATCTTTGTTCCCTGACCACGTTCCGGAATATACAGAAGAGATATAATTATATTAAAAGATTTTATTATATGCGAGAGATTAAACATGAAATCTTTATAATGGAAGCACTAAAAATGAAATGAATTCTTATCTTACTTGCATAAATTGGCATGTTTCAAAATTAATTATAGATATGATAGTTAAAAAATAATTATATTGATTTAATTTAAAACGAACTTACCAAAAGCCTATTCCAAACATACTCGCCTAATTATATTTCCTTTCAACAGTATAGTTTAGAGTAAATAAAAATTTGATAAAAATAATAGTTTGATAGTAATGTTAACTATAATTTACGAGAGGTTATATATAAATCAAAGACTAACACTTCTCTTTCTATTAATTTTATATTTTTATTATAAAATATAAAAAAAAAATTTAAAAATTTTATCGTACTTAAAATATAAAAATTTTAGGTACCATTAATTTATTAAGAACTTTACCTTAGAATTCAAATAACACGTAAAACTTTTAAGAACAACAAATAGAGCTATACTAAAAAGAACTTTAAAATTACATAAATACCTATAAAATCTATAAAAATAAAGGCTTTAAATTTTAAAATTATTAGAATTTTTTTTTTTAACAGTAATACAGAGCAAGGATAACGAAATATAGGTGGAGAAATGGGAGGATGTCGGTCGTCTCATAAGATGCCAAGGGGATATCGTGGCAATCCTCTTCTTTGGTCTTTACTCCTCCCTGTTCTCACAAATTCAAAATTAACCCCCTTCTCTCTCTCTCTCTCTCTCTCAATTTTATTATTTTTTTTTTTTAAAGTAGACTCTCTCTCTCTCTCTCTCTCTCTCTCTCTCATGTGATGGAGTGCGTTAGTTTTTTGTTTTTGTCTATGAACAGCATCTGCCGTTGGTTGAACGTGAAAAGGCGGTGTTTATCCTCTCCGGGCATCCCTCTCTCCTCCTTCCCCCCCACAAATCTCCCCTTTGCAATTGCACATGAATCCCTCCTAATCTTTCACCATCTTTGTTTATAGCCAAACAATCTCTATATATATAGACATATTTTTCATTCGAAGAAGTAGAGAGATACAGAGAGATGAGGGCGGGGCTGGCGACCATCCAGCAGACGCTGACGGCAGAGGCAGCGGCGGTGCTGAACCGGGCCATCGCGGAGGCGGCCAGGCGGCGGCACGGCCAGACGACGCCGCTGCATGTCGCCGCCACACTCCTGGCCGCCCCCGCCGGGCTCCTCCGGCAGGCCTGCGCCCGCTCCCACCCGCTGTCCTCCCACCCGCTCCAGTGCCGCGCCCTCGAGCTCTGCTTCTCCGTCGCCCTCGACCGCCTCCCGTCCTCCTCGTCCTCCGGCGCCGATTCCGTTCCGGACCCGCCGCTCTCCAATGCCCTCATGGCCGCCCTCAAGCGCGCCCAGGCCCACCAGCGCCGCGGCTGCCCCGACCAGCAGCAGCCCCCACTCCTCGCCGTCAAGGTCGAGCTCGAGCAGCTCGTCGTCTCCATCCTCGACGACCCCTCCGTCAGCCGCGTCATGCGCGAGGCCAGCTTCTCCAGTCCCGCCGTCAAGGCCGCCATCGAGCAGTCCCTTGCCTCCGCCGGCGGCCTTGGATTGAGTCCTGGCCCCCGCCCTCCCTCCCGGAATCTCTACGTCAGCCCCCGCCTGCAGCAGCAGCAGCCGCCTAGGAGGGAGGAGGTGAAGAAGGTGCTGGAGATACTGACGAGGACCAAGAAGCGGAATCCGGTCCTCGTCGGCGACTCCGGCCCGGACGCTGTGTTGAGAGAGGTTCTGCTGATGATCGAAAGACGGGAGCTTGGCGGCGATGCCCTGCCCGCTCTTCAGTTGGCCCAGGTTGTCACCCTGGAGAAGGAATTCGCCTCCTCGAACCGATACCAGATCCCCTCCACGATCAGAGAATTGGGAGGTCTGGTCGAAGCGCGCATCCGGGCTTCCACCATTAATGGCGGGGGAGGGGTGATTCTTGATCTGGGCGACCTGAAATGGCTGGTGGAGGGCACCGGTGGGTTCGGGGCAACACTCAGTTCGGGTCCAATTCAGCTGCAGCAGCGGCAGGTGGTCTCGGAGATCGGCCGGGAGGCGGTGGCGGAGATGGGAAGGCTTTTGCAGAGGTTCGGTGAGGGCGGCGGCGATGGCGGACGGGTGTGGGTGGTCGGGACAGCGACATGCGCGACATACCTCAGGTGCCAGGTCTACTTCCCGTCCATGGAGGCTGACTGGGACCTCCAGGCCGTGCCCATTGCACCAAGATCGCCGCTCCCCAGCTTGCTCCCAAGGTCAGCATTTTTTAGTCGTCTGCTTCTTTATTAGCCCAATGTTCATCATCGTTTTGGTTTGCATCTCTTCTTACTTGCTTTAGATTGACGTTTTCCTTTATGGATGATCTTTATATATTGCCTTCTAAATTTGTCAGGCAAATATTATTAGGAAACGATTTACTGTTCATGGATTCTTCAATTATATTATGTCATGCAAAGTTCTAGACTGCTTTTCTGCCCTGTTTCTCTTCCCCTGTTTTTTTACTAATTAGATTCTGAGTGAAGTATGATGCTTGAAAAGTTTAGTAACGGTGATTTTATTCTTCATCTGTGACGTTCTAGGCTTGGAGGCAATGGAATTCTAAGCAGCTCGGTCGAGTCTCTTTCGCCCTTGAAGTGTTTTCAGGCCATGCGTGCCCATAACATCCCGCCAAGTCGCCTGCCTGAGAGCACCAACTCCTCTCGACAAATAAGCCTCTGCCATCTCTGCACAGAAGATTATGAGCGTGAACTCGCCAAGCTCGTAGCGAGCGAGCTTGAGAAGTCCTCTTCTGAATCCAGGCCAGAAAGCAGACGGGCATTGCCTCTGTGGTCACAGATTGGGACACCCAGCAGCACGAAGCCAACATCAGATCAGCCTCAGGTTCGCATACGTCGTCTTGCAATCTAATCCATGTTCATAAATTTGAGCTCCTAAAAGGATGTCTATAAAGGTTAGATTTTTTTTTTTTTTTTTTTTTTCTCTCTCTCTGCAGACCGAAGAGAAAGAGCGCAGGTGGAAGCAGAGGACTGAAGAATTCCTGAATAAATGGCAGATGACATGCGCCCGTCTCCACCAGAGCAAGAGGCCTTCGGATGCCGCCTTTCCGATGCCGAGCGCAAATACTACTTTCCAGCCAACATTCTCGCTTTCTCCTCGAAGCATCACCCCACCTCAAACAAGCAGCGGTCGTGGCCTAAAGCTAAATTCATCATCGGAGCGCTCTCTGAGCCCACCCGGTAGCCCGGTGAAGACCGACCTTGTTCTCGGGCAATCAAAGTCTCTCAGCCCCTCGCTGGAGAAAAATCAAAGAGAGCTCGTCAAAGACTTCCCGGGGTGCATGCAGGATCGATTCTCCGACCAACCAAGGGAAAAAACTGTAGGCATTTCCGACACTGATTCTCTCAAGAGGCTCTTCAAGGGCCTGATGGAGAAGATCGGATGGCAGCCTGAGGCGGCCTCTGCAATCGCCACTACCGTGATGCGGTGCAAGTCTGGCACTGGCAAACGGCGCGGCCTCGGAGCCAAGGCCGACACATGGCTACTCTTCATCGGACCTGACAAGGTTGGGAAGAGGAAGATGGCTTACGCCCTGTCTGAGCTAGTGTTTGGCACCGGACCGGTGACCATTCGTCTCGGTAGACCACGAACCGAGGGCGATGATGGAGAATCCGACGAGAATCTCCGAGGCAAGACATCGCTGGACCGGGTTGCTGAAGCTGTCCGGCAGAATCCATTCTCTGTAATCGTGCTCGAGGACATCGATCATGCCGACGCTCTGGTTCGGGGAACCATTAAGAGAGCAATTGAAAGAGGCCGGCTCCCAGACTCCCATGGCCGGGAGGTCAGTTTGGGAAGCGTCATCTTTATCCTCACCTCCAGCTGGTTGCCCGACGAACTCAAGAGCTCGCAAGATTTCCTTCTCCGATGCGAGGAGAAGATATTGGATTCGATAAGCTCCGGGCGGCAACTAGAGTTGTCCATGGGCGAGAAGATTGGAAAGCGTCGAGCGGATTGGTTATTGAAGGATGACAGGAGCGCCAAAGCGAGGAAGGGCTCTCACGGACTGGGCCTATCTCTCGACCTGAATCTGGCCGTCGGCGTCGATGATGACGCTTGCGAGGGCTCCCGGAATTCTAGCGACCTCACGGTGGAGCACGAGCACGAGCACGAGCACGAGAACGAGCACGAGGGTGGACGGCTCGCTGTCCAGTGTTCGACACGAGCAAACGCCACGGAGCTGATCGAATTGGTCGACGACGCCATCATGTTCAAGCCTGTCGACTTGGGCCCGCTGAGGAGGAGGATCTCGGAATCCATCTCCGCAAAATTCGCGGCGATCATGGGCAATGGACGATCGATGCTGGTCGATGAAGACGCACTCGATCAAATGGTCGGCGGAGTTTGGCTCGGCGGAGCCCCCGCTGGGTTCGAGGACTGGGTGGAGAGGGTGTTGGTTCCCGGCATTCGTCGATTGAAGAGCGATTCCGAGATCGGAGGAGCGACCGTGCGGTTATCATCAGTGAAGAGCGGCGCTCGGAGGCTGAGGGGCAGCGATGCCGGGGATTTGCTGCCGAGATCCGTGATGATCACCGTTGATGGGCTGTGGAGGGCGTGATTGAGATACATAGTTTGTTAGGGAGCGATTTGTAAATATGGGAGGAGATGGGCGCTTAGAATTCCGAGTTTGTAGGGGAAAATTTAGCAGTCATAAAATTTAAAATGAAGGATACTTATTTATTTTTTTTAATATTTATTGTCCATTATTATAGTGATTGGCCTGTGCGATGGCTGATAATAAAATGGCAGAACCTCTTAACTTCTGTCGTTTCTTGTGCACTGCACTTCCTTTGGATTCAGGGGATCCTCCTGTCTGACGTGTAGGTGTTTAACGGTTTGAGTGAATGAAATTAAAACTAAAGCTGGTGCAAGATCCTGGATCCCATGTTGGGTTGGGGATTATTTTGAGAACATCTATATATATATATATATATTTCTTCATGGTACTTTGATTGGGACTTGAATAGTCCACAAGAAGAGTCTGGACTGATTGGATGGTTGGGATCTATCAATCAAGAAAGCTGCTGTCATGTGGCCCTAACACTGTTAAGCCTAACAAAATGGATCCCGTTTTTGTTGACCGACTGACACAATGTTGAAGCTAGGTATTCCCATTTGGCCCCATCAAAATATTCTTTGATCTCCATTCTTCTGCCACATTTTTAAAACCTTAATCTATGCACCTTAGTTTCCCTTCTTTTTTTTTTTTTTTTCGTTTTTCCTTGAGAGAGAGAGAGAGAGAGAGACATAGATGCCCTCTCACGCCTTAGCATTAGATAGTGTAGATGATTGCTTTTATGCAGCTATTATTTTCTTTTTTTTTTTTTTTTATTGAGGAGCAGCTCATTTATGCCATTTTCCATTCAAAAATTGCATGATGGAAGGGCAATTTCCTCTCTCAAGGGATTATATATCCTTTTCCACTCACCTATTTACACAACAAACTTCCTCACTTTGAATTAGTATTTTACTTAATTGTTAAAGTATCTATCCGGCCTCTAACTCCAGCTGTTCCAAGTTGTCGGGGTTGAGATTATCGAATCCTCTTTGATTTACCAAAAAAAAAAAAAAAAAAGAAGAAGAAGAAGAAGAAGACTGGCTGTTAGCCCAAAGCATAACCTAATCGTTATTAAATCAGAGATAATGATGGAGCCAGGACAAAAGTGCTGGGCTCTTCCATGCCTCGCCAAAAAGTGTGCGCTTGCGATGCACGCGTCTCATCTCTTTCTTTGATTCAAGCCCGCATGAAAAGGGGCACTAACGAATCCTCTGTCTTCCCATTGGATGGAGTGGACTGGAAAGATTCACTTTCTTTCTCGAACAAAGCGAGTATAATAATATGAGGTTCCTAAGTGCCATCTTTTCAGGCCACAGACATAGGAAACCGTCTCCCTTCTTATCTCCTCGGTTTGTTTTTTAAGTGAAAGAGATGCAATCGTTAGCTATGCGGTATTATATTATTATACTGGTAACCAGGGTTCGGTGACCCAACTAAACTCATCCGTTATTAATAACATATAAGTTGCGGGCTCCACGGAAGAGCATGAAAAAGAAGTGGTGGCCCTTCTCTCGTTACGAAGCCCTTCTTGTCATGCAGGACGCGTCCTACCAGGTCAGTGAGCGTTGGCTTCTGAAAAGACTATTCTCGATGGCTTACGATCTTTACGTTTTATTTTTAAGAATGGATTAGGCTGTTTAGGGAGTAGAAATAAGGATGACTACCTCAGAGTTTGTGCTGACTAACAACGCTGATGAGCACGCTGTTTTTGAATAGATTTGATCTACTGCATATCTGATAGATTTAATCATTCAATATCTTCTATACTGCATAGCTGCATATTTTTATGGTTTTCATCCATGTATGAGTATTGATTGGTTTTCTTATCAGAGACACATCATAGATCAAATCTATCAAGACCAGACGGCATTGCCTTTTTGTACACTCTCCACGTCCAAAGTAATTAATAATATATGTGGAAGATGAAACCCTCCCTCAATCAATTCTCTCTCTTTCTCTCAGGTTGAGATGACAATTTTGTCCAATTGCATAAGGACACACTTGGACCTACTCTAAATGTGGCGAGGCCTTCAGATCGGCTTTGAAACATATTCCAAATCTACTTTTTTTTAATATATTTTTTATATTTTTTAAAATATTATTAATAATATTTTGCAGTATATTTTTTAAAGATAACTCAAAAAAAAAAAAAAAGGAAAATGAGTAAAGGTCCATGATTAACAAGGCAGGGTCAAAAATATTTTTTAAAGATAACTCAAAAAAAAAAAAAAAGAGTTAAGGTCCATTAAGGCAGGGACAAAAATTTCTCTTCCATACGATACCAAGAATGAAGACTAAAATTATTACCTAGTTGGGACATAGAATAATTAAAGATAGAACAAGATATCAAAAGTTGGAAAAGAGATTGAGTAGGCAAAAATCATCCCAACTTCCTTCATTGCAGATAATATGAAATTTTGATAAGTTAATATGATAAAAACATAAGCACAAAATTATAGTGAAGACATATATGCATATATAAATATATTATCAACCAAATCATAATTAAATTTGGTTAAGCAAAATCAAAGCATAGACCATTTAATTTTAAAAAGACATATAAATACATCATCAAAAGTCTTTAAAAAAAGGCTAACAACAAGAGTAAGGTTTCCTAATAATTTTTCTCTCTTTTCCACTCTATTATTCCTAAAATTCAAGAGGACTGATTTGAGCATCGGAGGAACCCCGAGAGAGGAAACCTTCGATCCTCTAATGCTTCTTGGAAGTGACTCTACAAGTAATTTTCGTTCGTTTCTTGATTTATCTAAGGTTAATTTTTAGCTTCTTGGACAATGATTTTCATCCATTAGAAATTTTTTGAAATAAAAGCTAAGTTTAAAATTTCTTTTCAAATAAAATCTTATGTATTGATGTATTAAGCCAAAATTCAACATCAAAAGGTGCTATTCCTACAGTTGGGTGAGCTGTGAGCATGAGATGGTACATGACATGCATGCACGAGGGCTTTCAATGTTGATTCCGTGGTGGAGTTTCAGCGTTAATATCGAGCGCAACTTTGGAAGGTAGGAAGTTGTCGCGGTCAGCTTAATGAACCATTGAGTAACGCTCTTAACCGTTGTTGTTGAGATCATTCCCATCAACTTTAAGGTCGGAACCCTGTATCAAGAGATTGCCATTCATTGGGATGGCTAGCTCTAGCTCTGAAGAGATCTAAGTTTTTCTTATGTTCTGTAACTCTATTGTGATATCCACATCAATCTTAAAATTGAAAACTTCGAATAGAACATGGCCAATTTTGACAGGCTAGTCAATTTGGCTCGAACTTGTTTTACCTTAACAACATGTTGGAACCACGGTTTTTCAAAATAAAAAAGAAAAAGAGCTAACAGATATAAGCATGGAAATTGTATTTGGTTGATTAATCATTGCACGGAGGCCATGGATGATGTAGAATTTTACCAACCTCCTATAATTTAACCCATGATAATTACATCCGCGTAAGCTGGGTGAATTAGTGCGCCATGTAGGCCAGCACCTTAGAACTCCACACCATCTTGGGATGCTCTGCCCCTCCAATCCTAAAGATATAGCCAAAATCTTTACTGTGCTTACGGTCCAATGACGTCCCCATTATTTTTCAGCTACGGTGACTTGTATATATGACTAAAATGTCGATTTGTAGGTGAAACATCAAAATCAGTTGTTTTGCTACGATAGAACCTGTTGATGCTCTCTAGATATTTTTTATGAAACCTTGATTCGCTTGGAATTGCACTTCGTGTCGACAAATCAAATACTTTGATGGATTGACTGCATTAATTTTTTGAAAAGGATATTTTATACATGTTAATTTCATGATGTAACGCATCAAACTCATCTGCTGATTCAATTAATTTATTAGCGAAATAAAATTACGTAGCCTAAAAACTTGAGTAAAAATTAATTGATAGCAAGTGAACTTGAGTTACATATAACACTTTCTTTTTCATACAATATGAAACTAAATTTAAGGTATGATAATCTAACCCCTTAAATATGACGTCTTCATCACATGCCACAAGTTAGACAAAATTTACTTCGAGTCGGATCATTGGTATTGTAAGGGTGGCTCTACGCTATGGTGGGACCCTACCACCTTTCCATAAGTAGGCATTTTCTCATGTACACCAACTTTCGTAAACTCGGATTAGCTATGATACCATTTGTAATGTTTTAAGCCTATCTGGTCCAATTAACTTATTAGCGAGCTAAAATCACGTAGTCTAAAAATTTGAATGAAAATTAATTAGTAATAAATAAATTTAAATTATAAACATATAATATTTTTTTTCTTATTTAATATAAAACTAAATTTAAGATATCACACGACTTGATAACAACAACATCCTACAAAGAGGACCCATGCATGTTCTCACGATATTATCATCGCTCAAATAGCAGAAGGACTCGTATGAAAATGTGATACGGGAAAATGGTTGTCGAAGATTCGTGATCGTGCATGAAGCATGCAAGCGTAACCTTCGTGAACCCCTGCGTGGCACTGGAGTCAAAAGAGGAAAGTGTTAATCCTCGTGACTGCTGACATGCAACACGTGCATGTCTCACACATGTGAATTATGAGCCTCTCCTTGCAAGATGCCTTTTCAACCCCAAAATATCTCAGGTGGTGTTCGACAGGGATCATATTTGTCTTATCATCGGCGATAAAACTTAAGAATCATTTTATTTGATATTTTTATTATAATAATAATTTATAATCATAAAAAAAATTTAAAATAATTACCTAAAAAATTAAACAGTAAACTTAATTCTACTAGCATCAAAAATTTATAAACAATTTTATCACTATATTTATCATAAAAAAAATAAAATTATTCTTAATACAATAAAAAAATTAAATTCACTCTTTTTTTTTCATTTATAAGTGGCGCATCGCAATTTTATCCCATCTCTCCTTTACTTCTCTCTTTTTTTTATGCTTCTATACGGCTCTCTTTAATAAATTTTATAATTTTTAAACAGTTTTACATTTTCTAGATTAAAATTATAAGTTTTATTTTTATATTATACAAATAAATTTTTTTAAAATAATATTATTAATTATCATATGCATTGTGATTTTTTATTTTTTTAACATAATAAATATAGCGATATGTGATCATGATGATATTAAATTATTAAAATACTTCATATCAAATAAAATAATATTAAATTTTAATATTTATTATTTTATTATCTAAAAAAATTATTATGTGATTAACCAAACGGCCCGAGTTAAGTAGGTTGGTCCATGGACAATAACCACTGCTAAGTAGCTTCACATCCCCTCCCTTTCCCTATCATGAAAACTTGACATGGGTGCATTGGCCATCCCTCTACCGTGATGGCTGGGTAAACCCAGGAGAATGAGAGAGAGAGAGAGGCCGTGACCACTTATTAAATCCATCGTGGTGTAGTTAAAAAGGCTGCCTTGTCACACAACGGTCTAAAAGCTTGCAGCTATCAAAACAAGCCAAGCCATTCTCTAAGGCCTTATCAAACCAAAAAGCGAATGGACCCATCCACAACCACCATGTGCTTCCAGTCACCGCCTTTTCTCCTCTCCCCGTTTCTCCTCCCCATTCCCATTTGCGTTATTTTGAACTAGAGACTTAACACTATCGTGTTCAATTATTATCAAAGCAAAACGTCTCTATGCGATAACATGGATAAAAATTAGTAGTTTGGATGACTGCGGAGCTTGATTGAGTCGTCGATTCCATTTAATTAGCTATTTGGAGTTGGTGGAGGGATCTCATTGAGAAGATGAGTCAATGGTGCTAGATCTACAAGGGAGACGAAGAGGGATGGTTGTGTTGAAATTTTTCTTCTAACGAACTTACTTTTGCTTGTCCTACTCATTCGGCACTGATCCATGCTGTGATTAATTGCAATCATTCAAGGCCTGGATGTGCCACTGCTCGCTGTTATCAATGGGGGTGCAGGTAGGCCAGGATTGAGTTATTATTCCCAGCCTTAGATGGCTCTCAGCAGCTACTTGTGTAGTCTAGATTGAGCGGGCCCGTTCAAGAATGAATGCTTATTGTCCAAACTCGACGAGCTTTAAATAAGCAAGGCCTACATGTTGCTTGACCTAACTTAATTTATGATGATCGTACGTACTATGATTTCTATGATGACTCCTGAAGTCCGCATGCGTTGTATCTTCTGGAGGAGACTTTTCATCCCACACTCAAATCTTGGTTCATTTGCACATAAATGGGTCCCTGACTGAAACTGATTGGCAGACATGATGGGAGCCAATTTGATAGATCAAACCAACAAATTTGAAACAAAACCAAAAAACTGTGTGTGTGTGTGTGTGTGTGTGTGTGTGTGTGTGTGTGTGAGAGAGAGAGAGAGAGAGAGAGAGAGAGAGAGAGAGAGAGAGAGAGGATTTTTTAATTATTCTCCAACTAATTTTATTCAGCCAAGGCATTGAATGGACATCAAAGACTTTGATATTTACTCTCCTCGTTGGCTCCTGCTGCTACTGTTCAATAGGAGTTGCTTTGTTTTCTACCTGAGTCTACCCATCAGCGTGATTTTATTTTGAATTTCTGCCTATTCCTTGATCTCTTATTCCTTTGTACTCTCTCTTTTTTAGTTTTTTAGTTTTTTGTTTTTTTCGTGCTAATAATCTAAGGGAAGTAATGTACTTTCTCCGTTTCCAATAAAAAAAAAAGAATAATAATAAGCCACCCGCTCATCTACATAGCTTCATTTTCTTGTGATGCTAAGGAGTGGAGGACCGCAGAGAAAAGGTGACAAAAGAAAATTGAAAACAAAGGCAATAAAGTAGCTTTGGGCCGAAGAACCATACAAAGGCAAAGACAGAGAAAGGAGTATAACAAAGTCGGTCCAAACTTTTCTCCCTCCAAAGATGGAGCCGCTTAAGGCTGGAAAAAAGAAGGGAGATGGCATGGATCCATTCTCAAGAAATCCATCTCCATTCTCCTCGACTGTTAAAAGAAAGGATAGAATATTGTGCCAACTTAAAAAACAAAAAGAAAAACAAAAAAACAAAAGAAAGGATAGAATATTACTATAATGCATGTGTCGGACGTCCAGTACCCACAACATGTGGAGATGGCGATGTAGCCTGGAAAGAAGAAGGGCGAGTGAGAGAATCTTAAGGACGGTACATTTGACGAGGCGAGGTGCTCAGCTTTTTATCTTTCTATCTTTTATGGCACGATGCCTTTGTTTTGGCTATTTTTGGGCTTCTCTTTCCCACTGTTCTCGTCGTTTTGCTCGGCTTTTTATCCTGCACGCAGCTCTTACCTCTGATGCCATTAAAGCGTAAAGGAGCATTTCCACCTCATGCTTCCATGATGGCTTTGGCCTGGGGACCGGGTTGGCAGTGCATTGGACCAACCACATCGCCTGCTGAGCCTGGCCAATAATTTAGCAGCAGCAGCTTGGATGCTTCATTTGGAATCCATCGCATGGATTATTGTTTGAGCTCGGGGTTGAGTTTGTGCATTAATTTTTGTTCCATTTGCCACCAGACTTGCTGATTCGGATCATCGCATGGACTTTGTACAGCAGATGGTATTTTGATTGGATTAAAGTAATTGATTGGGTTTTGCTGGCTTGCCATGACGTGATGGAGAGCGGAAAGGTTGCTCGAAGTCTATTTTCCAAGCCTCAAAATCTCAACTTGCCCGTGCTTTTACGTTCCTTGAAATCTTCACCCTACTCATGGATTTTTGGGTAAGATTCAACGGACAAACGTCCCCTCATTCTGTGTCCACCCAAAAAAAGACAAGCTAAGCTTTGCGACAAGCCAAGAAGGAAACTGAGGTGCTTCCAAGGCTTGAGACCCACTTTAGAGCTCGCCCACCTTCCCTCTCCCATGACTCAAAATCCATCTTTTTCTCAATGGAAACAAGAACCTCCACCGTCCTGTCTCCTAACCAATCTCAAAGGCATGGCCCATGCGAGTGACTGATCCGAAAACCCCTTTGTTTTCTTCTTCCCTGTATCCATACGTATGTTACCATTTCTTTCTTCTCATTCACATGGAAGGATTCCTTATGTGGGTTGTGTTAAGAGGAATTAGACCTACTTTTTCTCTGTCTGCCAGCTCGTAATGTTGAATGAGAGATGGCGTTGTCGTTTGGTCGATTTTGACATAAACCTGCCTTTGGTGGCATTACTTAACGCTACTTAGTAGGCAGGTCTTTTCCTTCTCTTCTCGCCCCTTGCCAATGGGAATTCTAGTTACTTAAATAATATCATCCGACAAACCTTTAAAAAGGAAGTTCTGGAACGTGACCTTTTCATTTCAGTAAGAATGTGGGAATTTGGCACCAATTGAAGTCATGTCAAGGAGTAATTAGATCAATGATAATTTTTATATTAAAATAATATAATTCTTAATGATTTAAGATCATCACATTTGATATATCATGAGAATTCTAAATTATCAACTATAAAATATAAAAATTATTCTATATTAATTAATTTATCTTTACCTTAATGAATAACTACCCTTAATATATGTTGTAAGTATTATGATAATTTATCATTATTTTATATTATTTTTATTATTATAATATTTTTTAAATTAAATTATAATATTATGTTGTATAATATTATATTATTATAAATATAATTATATTATATTTATAGAAAAATAATATCAAGCAATTTTTATATAAATAAGGGGCATGTTTTATCTCTAAATCTTAAGGTCACTGTCTACAGATAATCTTAGATATCCAACCTTATGAACTAGTATAAGATCACTATGTTATATGGTGATTCTAAAGATAGAAGTGGTTTAGATCACAATCACATTAGATCATCAAATTATAATCAAATATGATGATTTCATTATCTTCTAAAAAATCACCAATTGATCCTAAAATTCCATGCCAAATGGCTTATAGGGTAAAAATGGTGAGGTTGGTCCCCCTACTCTAAAAACACTAAAAAGATGCGATTAATAAAATATTATCTCCTTGGGGCAAAGCCATATTTGATCTCTGCTGCTGTCCATCAATCTACAGTGCCTCACCAAGGCCTAGTGCTATGGAACAACCTTCCATTCGTGCTCATTTCTGCGTACAATGACAGTATACCCCTTCAGCCACAGCATGTTACAAAAAGAGAGCATGGTAAGTGCCACGGTAAGTAAGAACATGATTGTAGCTAGCTTAAATAGTGCGAGAGATCCACAAGTTTCGTAAAACATTATATGATCGGTCCAAAAGCGCAGCAGTCGGCAGCAAGGGAACATATGGTTGTCGCTTCCAGTCCTCGTGAGGGGCAATGGCGAATGAATCCCACTGCCAGGATAACAAGGAAATATATGGTTGTCGATTCAGTACTTGTACCACTAGTTTGGGCGACAGTGCGCAAGTCCTTTGAGGCATTGTGCGTGCAGTTCCTGGGACAACATGACGAGATCGCCAAGAAGGCATGGGGCCCCATTGCAGACTGAAGTTTCATGCACTACATCCCAAAAAAAGCTGGAAAAACAAAATTAAATCCCTCATATTATTCATAAAATAATGATGCCGTGTGAGCCTCTGTTTGCATGCATCACATCAATTATGCATCAAACATAACTTGAGTATTGATACAGGGAGAAAAAAAAAAACTCAAATCATACCTCCATCTATCTTCTTTTTCCTTGAGTTCCTCAATTACTACTACCAATGGTATATGAAAGGTTTTAACCCATGGGTTATATGAACTTAAGTAAGGAGCTTTTCTAAAATTTATCATGAGTTGATAGCAGCATTCATGGTTGAATTTGATTAGATTTAGATTTCATAGTATCCAAAAATAGTCTAATATTGAACAAGAAAGAAAAGTTAAAGTGTTTATAACTTAAGTTTCTCTATTACCAATTAACTTTCACTTAAGATTTTAGAACTACATGGTTTGAATCTATTAACAAATTAATTAAACTAGTAGGTGGATTTGAGGCGTTACAAATAGCATCAAAGCTGATTTGAATACGCGAAGTTGGTTGGCAGAAGGAAAGGACTATCTCATAACCATCCTTATAATTGATGGGTATGCAAAAGTTGATGAATAGGAGGAAAGGTTTATCCTACGACGTGGAGCCATCCTTATAACACTAATGATCTGATTCGAGATATAAAGCTATCCTTATTGTACTAATGATCTGACTCGGAATATAGATTTTAAGGATTTGGGGTGTTACAAATTTAGATTCTTAGCCTAACAAAAATAATAATATTTTAATAAAAAAATATGCGAGATCCTGTATTAAATTGACTTAATGTTTAATTCTATATTATATCGATTATGCACTAGATAAATATTGCATAATTGCACAAAGCTGAAGAACTTAAATAACACCACAATACTCTATTAAATAGCTTGCTTTACGGTTCGATGGATTAAAGCTTTCATGCATAAGGCTGAAACACGTCAGTATATTCAAGTTGGCTGGATAATCACCACTAAGAGGATTCTAGACTATTTCATTCATCAAATAAAGAGAAAGTAAAGCGTTCGTTTTAAGGAAACAGAACTAGCTTTCCAAGTATTAATAAACTTGTTGTTCTCAATTAGATTTCTTAGAATTGATATGCTTGCTTTTTCTCTTTGCTCAAAAATATACTTAACTTTCGCTAAAGAACCCTCTCTGCAAAGCACCCGAACAACCACTAGCATGAGAAGAATCGCAGTCCCATTCCTTCAGAAGTCATCGTGTCATTTGGAAGCAAGCAAAGTGTTCTAACAACCATTATTCCGCATAATGGCTCGGATAAAATATATATCGTTGGTCAAATATTTAGCCAGGTTTACTTTTTTTTGGTTAAAAAAAAAAAAAAGACTTAACTTCTTCGATGCATGCGACCTCATTCGATGCACTGGGCTGGCCCAGGTTCCATTTCATATCAGTTGGGCTAGGCTTGGATAACAATGGGTCGAGCTCTCTAGCTGAGGGCTCTCTCACACATGGACCATATGACCCGTTTCCATATAGATGTTGATGGACTTCATCGGATGGATCATGGATGAAGTGAAATCCAACAATTATCTTATAAGTAGTGCATAGAATGCTGATTGGTTAATCTGCACAAGGATCAATTGATCACATCACTGATAGCTTGAAACCTCTTCATCAGCATTTATGCACAATATACCTCTAGATTCCAAACCTATATTTGGGACTATCATACTGAAACTTGGGTATAAAAAGATGTTGGAGATTTGCATGTTAGGGAGTTTTATTGTTTGGCCGGTCAGGCATTTTGATTTTGATTTTGATTTTTTTTCCTCTTCCCAAATCTCCTGTGAGACTCCCAGTCTATTGTAGTTTGTCTTTGTTTTTCATTCAGAGAAATAGGGCCTTTGACATATGATTTGGACCTTTTTCCTTCGCTAGTTGTTATCTATAGCATATAATTTGAATTCTTTTTAATTGAATTGTATTCGGTTAAACTAGCAAAAATATGATCCTCTCTACACAAACCACGAGCAACTCTCAGAAAATTTTTCTCTGAGAGCATATTGCACGAAACTCCTTTTTGAAAAATACAATGAATGAAAATACTACCATCCAAGACTGAACGCGAGGGCGCAAGGCATCTCCCCGAACGAGGGGTGGAAGCCGGTTAACGTTAAAAACCGGTCGTTGTTCGGAGGGCGGCTGACTGAAAGCCATGCTGTGGCACCAGACCCTTGGCTCCGAGTATGAGGCCCACCATTGTTAGGTCTCGCGTATGCGAGGTCTTCTAACAGAAGCGAACGCAGCAGTGAGCTTCTTCTCCTCCCAGGCCTGACCGCTCAACTCCGTAAACCCTAGACGGACGCTTTCCGTCACCTCTCTCGCTCTCATGGGTAGCGCCGAGGGTATCGGATGGGTGAGAATATCAACCATCGCCCTCGCCGTCGCGACGGTGGCGATCTCCGTCGCCACCGCCTTCGTCTCAGGTAATCCCCACCTGCTTTCGTCTTCCACTCCGCCGAAACCCTATAGGCAAAAGAGAAACCCTAATCCTAACACCGACCGTGCAGCTTCCATCTCCAGGCGGAAATCGAAGCGGCTGGCTTCCCGCGTCCGCGAGCTCGAAGCCTCTCTCGCTGCCGCTCTGGAGAAGGGCGCCTCCGAGAGGCGCGGCAGAGTTAGAGCCCAGCAGGTTCTCCTCCACCTCCGATTCTTGGGCTTCTACTCGTCTTTCTTTTCCTTTGGGATTCTAATGTTGACGCGGATCGTAACTTTTAGGAGTTGAGGAAAGCTTTGGCCCAACGGAACTATGATGGATCGAAGCAAGCGTCTTCTTCTTCCTTTTCTTATCCCATGGCTCCCATTGGCACCGTGCAGTCCTGCTTCTCCACGAGGTATAGCAGCTGTGCGTCGATTTATAAAATGTGATCAAGCTATGATGGTTGTTAAGTGTTTAGTGTTAGAGTGCCTTTTATATATATATATATATAAAGAAGAAGAAGAAGAAGAAGAAGATAGCAATCGCATTTTGTGTTCATTAGTGGATGAAGAAAGATATATTTTTACAATTTAGAGCCTAAAGAGAATAATTTGCATATTATCGGTAGTTTGAGATGTGGATGAGTAGAGGTATTAATGACTTTTGGAGTCACCATATTCTTTAATCATTAGCAAGAGAGAGATTTTTTCGGAGCCCTCATATATTGTATCCATCAGCATGAAGAAAAAAGGGACCCTTTTCTATCAAAGAATAATTTACATATCAACTGTCCCAAATGAGTATGGCACTTGAGATCATTAGGACTCATTAGAATAATTTGCATACGCTTAATGATACCAAATTCTACAAGCCCTAGTTCCACTGTTTTGAACAGTGCAGGTGCTTGGAAAACTACATACAGGCATGACTTATGAAAAGTGGACGATGGTGACTATTGAATAGATGGGAACAACTGGCTTCACTAGTACAGTGGGCACAGTTTATTCCTGCACCAGACTTGATATCATTTTGTCTATGAACTGGCATAGAATGGTTACCACCATAAAATGGGCCAATTCAAGCGACTTTGGTCTGTAAGAAGCTGAAAAGATTTTTATTCATACATGTAGTCTTCCCTATGTTACTTGGTTGCACTTGTCTGGCTCTAAAAGTCCAAATATATCCAAGTTGGATATGTATCAGATACTTAGATACTTTGAAGTTCTATGGCCACCACTTGTAAAGATTGATGAAGAGTTGGAAGTGCTCGGTGCGTCTCTTGTACCATGCACTAGCTCGGTATCAGTACGATATGGTACATCCCGGTATGCATTGATATAGGGTGGTACGGCATACCATACTTTTAGTAATTAGTTTGACCCTCAATTTTTAAGTTGGAAATGAATATATTTTTCTTTTAGTAGTCGACCAAGGATGTAGATATTTCAAATAACTTTGTAAAATGTTATTTTTCTTATATCTTTAAATAAATTAGGAAGTTTGAATAGAAACATGTATACTAGAAGGTCTTAACAGACAATATCTTGTTAAATATATTAGTGAAAATTATGACTTATCCTATATATCACTCTATCTTTCTTTTCTTCTTGCTGTATCAAATACTTGGATATGTGTCCAAATCCGATTTTCATGTCCATGTTCATATGACACTGGCCCTTCCAATAAGACTGGAAATAGCACCTTGGTATCCCACTATGTAATCACAAATAGAAATTGGAATTGCCCAGTTGAAACTTTTGCTAGGATAATCTCTAGGGAAACTTGTACAATCCTCATCCCTTGCTCTAATGTTGCAGTAACTTCACATGAAAGCCCTCATGAGTAGATTGAGACCAAGATGTCGGTAACAGAGGTGGGAAGGGTTTTCCAAGTTCTGTTGTGGCCTACTGATGCCGATCTTGTACGGTCTCCTGGAGTTCAGCAGAGAGGGTTTCCTTTTATCCAGGCCAAACTTAAAATTTATTTTAAGTGAAGCTATCCTTCGGGAAGGTGGTAGAAACTTTAATTTTATGGCTGTGTTTCTATTGGTGGTTGTCATGTTAGAAATGGATTTCATGCTAGAGATTACAGAGAAGCTGTTGCTGTGGGCATCTGCAGTTCTGCTGCTATTTACTTCCTTCAAGTTGAGTTGGTTTTCTTGTGGGGAAAGGTTGTTTATCTTGCTAAAGTTACATTGGCTTATTTGTAAGTTCTTATTAATTGTTAATAACCAGCTCTTTTTATGGTGAAAGACTTGTGAATTCATCACCATGGTTATAAACTCTGTTTTAGCAAAGTTTAAATTTTGGGATGTCCTTGTGAATAACATTATGCTTTCAATTCTCATCTTTGCAGAAATGGTACACCAAGGCAACCTCTACTTGTACCCCTTGCTAGAGCATGCTTGGTTTTCGACCCAAGTCGAGTTCCTGCAGAAGCACTTGAAGGCCTTACAGATTATTCCCATTGTTGGATCCTATATGTATTTCATTTGAACACTGACCTTGATAAGCTGTGGAATGAACCTTCTAGATCCAAGTTCAAGGCAAAGGTGTGCTTTTCTATTTTACAACTTCTTGTTTTAATACAGGTCTTTTCTCCATTAGTTAAGAAAACTTAGCATCATTTAGTATACGCACTAGTGTTATATTGAACAGGTAAGAGTACCAAGACTAAAAGGTGGTAAGATGGGAGTCCTTTCCACTCGATCACCACATCGACCTTGTCCTATTGGTCTGACAGTTGCAAAGGTAAGAATATCTCTTATAATCATACAAGCAGCCTTGCATCAATTTGTCTGTTGACCTATATTTTTTAGTAATAAATGGTTAGAGAATGAGAATGTCGAGATAGATGTATAATAAAGTAGGAAGGACAGAGACCAAAATTAGTATATTGGAGGAGTTATAGGAGCTGTACAAATTGAGGCAAAGTGATGGGGATTTAACTGAGATAGTGTATGCATGTAAAATGAAATTTTCAGGGGCTCCAGTTCAGAGGGTCACTTTAATCTATGTTGAAGGATGTGAGAAAAAGAGGAAGGTTAAGGTAACTTGGATGGAGGTTATGAGAAAAGTTATGGAAAAGCTTCAAAATAGGAACACTTAGTAAATGAGGATTCATAAAGCTCCAAGTAGTAGGGACAAGGTTGGATGCTTATGATTGTGGTACATGCATCCATAATTTTCAGTAAGCAAAGGAAGCAATTATAGACTCATATACAAAATACAGTCATTACAACAACAAAACCTTACAAAATACAGTCATTAATACAGTGAAATGCTTCAATAGATATTTTGCTATAGTCAGACTTCTATATACATCTTTGTAGTTGGTACACTGCTGGGCAATTCTCAAGGAACCTGTAGAAAATTGGAAACCTAATTTATAATTGTAGGTTATATGTAATGGTGTGGTGGAAAACAACAGGGGGAACTTTACTGAGGTATAACTGCTCTGGATGCTAATATGAGGAAGGTGTGCCATTGAGGATGTCTAAAGATAGCGTGATGATCTCATACTCTGGTTGTTGTATTAATAAGGTCGCAGACTTCCAGCAATGGTATGTCATGTTCCTTGCATAGATCTTCAGGGATAAATCAGGATGTGTACAGAAAGTATGGTCAAGACTTTTTTGACCAAATGGGATTCCCATATCATTTGATGTGGATTAGGAGAATTGCAATTTGGAGGCTAGATTGTTGAAGTTTGAGATTTAAGATTTATTGGTGTTTATTTTTGACATTGCCAAAATTGAGGGCTGATGGACTCTTACTAAAGAGTGATCTTCGTGGGAATTTGTTATTGTTGGCAGAGATCAGCCTCATTTCTGGGGTGGTCATATTGTGTGCAAAATGTGTTGTGCTTGCTTGGTAAATTACCTTTAACTTTCATTTTGGTACTTTACATTATCATATATTGTTAAATGAAATCTTTCTCTGATCTTTTAATAATTATGATTTGAGATCATAGTGTGAAAGGAAATGCCAGATTAACATAATATATCTTTCTTCTTTAATATTTTCCAGGTGGAGGCAATGGATGGACATGCAATTTTGCTTTCTGGAGTTGATTTAGTTGATGGCACGGTATATTGTTTTCTCTTTTTATTTTTTTGTATCTGTCTTTTTTTATCTCATGAAACACTGAAACTGGTGCTTGTGGATTTGGCAGTTTTAGTTATGAACTTGTGCTTATGGCTTGACCTTTATCAACAGCCAGTACTTGATATCAAACCTTATCTGCCTTATTCTGATAGCATTCAAGGTGCAGCTGTCCCTGAGTGGCTAAAGGTACTGTCTCCATACATTTATATTTCTGTGTACATTTCTCCAATGTAGCTTTGATTGCAAAAAATCATTATATATTGTAATTGTATTGTAATTTGCATCGTCCTTAAGCTGTCCTAGAAAACCAACATGCATCTGAATAAACTGTAAATGATGCTTCAAATTTTGTCTGAAATCTTCTTTCTGTGTGCATAATACCTGGCATATCATGCAGAGATTTGGGAAATTTATTATCTAGGTATTGGGAAGTAATGACCTTGTAAATCTCAAACTTGTTTGATGATCTTTTAAATCCTTTGTCTTGATTTAACATTTGTCTAGTACTTGTTGCAACATATTGCTGGTCATGCATCAGATACTCTCCTCGGATGAGTTAAGAGGAGTGATTGGTTAACTTTTTCTTTAAACTCCTCTCTGCAATTTGAGGAAGCTAGCAATGCTTTTGTGCTTTCTTTGGTGGTTTACTGTACTTAAGCCTTTTACAATTATGTGTCATTACCTAAATAAGTAAAAAATATTTTATATAGGAATTGTTAACTAGAATCTGAATCAGCCGTTGCAACTTACTCACATGTAGAAAAAAACTATTGAGGTGCATGAGTCCAATTTGATGTCAAAATGTCATGAATTGCTGCAACAATAGAGACCTTTGATAACAAAGTTCTTGAATCTCTTGTGGTTGTATTGCTTGTTTTTCTCATGACAAGGTATGATTTACAGAAAATTGCCTCCAGTTTGTGAGTGAGTGTGTGTGTTTTGGTTTGGGGTGGGGGGGGGTTCTCTTTTTACAATTTGTTCATTATATGTTGATGTGTAACTTCATTATTACCACTGAAACAGGCGGAAAATTCATTGGCTGTGGGTTCTGTTAGATTTTCTGCAGACTTTTCTTCGTCTCTCTCCTGTTGCTGGATAAAAACTGTAAGTATAATTTATTTTCATAGAACAAACAATATCTTGGATGATTTATTTTCATAAAAGAAACAATATCTTAGTATCATCCAAAAAATAATTATTTCAGGTTCTTCAGTTTACTGTCTTCTGGTTTGAGGCCACTTTCTTCATTATATTGCAAAACAGATTTTGGAAATTGAAACCCTTAAGCAAGAGGACCTCTGAGATATTAATTGCTTCCATTTTTTAGGAATGTTGTTTCAATCATTTTATCTATTGGCACTCAGATCCATTGCAGACTTTTTTCTTCATTTTGCTTCCTTTCTTCTTATGAGCTGCTTTTCAGAGAATTGCCTGCCAGCGTCCAGGTAGCCTTGATTTTTCAAATCTTTGAAAGGAACCTGATGTTTTCCTCTGCTAAAAGTTATCCATAAAGAATGAGTCTGCTGTAGCACTTCTTAATTTGGGTATTGCCTTTCAGATTCAGTTGATTTGTCACTATCCAACATATTGGTTCGGGGTGAGTTTACTCGGTTCTCCCTCTGTACCAAATTGAGAGGCTGATTCGGTTCGATTTGCCTCAAACCATGTGGTTTGGGATGGTAATATTATTAGGATTGGTAAACCTTGTTTGCACCTCTGAAATGGGCCTTCATAAATTTAACTGGACATCCCTTCTATACAATCATCAGAACGCTTCTCCCGACCAGGTCCTTGTTGATTTATTGTATCTTATTGCATGTTTTCAAGTGCAAGCTGTTCTGGGCCAGTACCAGCACCGAGAATGAGTTAGCATGGCACCTATTTACCTCCTTTCTTAGTATTTTTTTTATCTAAAAAAAAATAAAATACCTTGTTTCATCGTGGTCTGCTTTGCATGCTGATATGGTGCGGCACATTAAGAAGGGTACCAAGAGGTGGCTCGCACATCCACCCGCTCCAGTACTCAAAATCTTGCTCTATTACTTGGTCTATCATCTCTTAGTTGCTTGGTTCTGCAATTATTGTGTTGGCATGCTGAGCCTCTTAGACATCTGTGCTTCAGAAACAATAACACCATGCCTGGTTTTGAACAATGTATCAGAAGGTTGCATTGATAAACATTTACTATTTTTTTTCTTGTTTTAGGAAAATCAATCACTATATGCTTCGCCAGATGAGTTTCAGAGCTTAATCAAGGAGGTCCTCTCTTGGGATATAAGGTCATTGTCTCAAAAGAGCCGCCCCCATCATGTGTTCTTGGGAAATGGGAGCCACAATACCTTAGAAGAATTGGAAAATGATGGGGATGGAGATCCTAATGATGCTTTTGCTGAAAAGGCCCTGTCATGCTCACATGGCCACATAACATATCACCTAATCCTGGAAGGACTTGATATCTCATACAGAATTGATGAAAGGTCTAATATTATGGTTGAGAAAGTGGACCTTGTCTCCAATGCTGCCAGAAACCAAAGTCATTATTACAATTACTTGATGTGGAGAGGTAAGCTCGAACAGCAAAAGTAATTGTTACATGATGTGACTTTTGTAGGAGTAATAAGGTGTGATGATTTACAGTTCAAACTAATATCTCGGCTGTGTTGCTGATTAATCTTAGATTTGGTCACGAACTGTGGGAATCGTAACAAGGAATTGTAACAATCTCTAGGCATCTTTCTTAACAAACCTCTTCCACCTCCCAATAACCACACGCACGCAGGTCAGGCTTGCAAAATGTAGTTGTAAGCGGTTTTGAGTTATCTAAATACATCATGTGTGTTTTAAACTGCGAATAAATGTTGGCAACTGCTTTTATACGTTGTTTTTATGCCAACCGAGTGGTCCATTTTCTTGCTTTTGCTTTTTGAGTGCCAGTCTCTGTATCTCAGCTGCCTTGTTAAGTTGTTTTTTTATCTTTTGGCGTTTATGGTGGTTAAAGCTTATATGAGTCATTGTGTTAGTTGCTTATAATTTATTAAGGAAAGGGGTATAGGATGGTGGACCTCCGGCTGGGGAAGAGGACCTGCTGACTGCGTGATAAAAGAAAGGGATGGCGAGCATCAGGTTCAATTAACTGCATGATGGCTTATTTGCCATCGGTTGCAAATTCCTTTAGCGACCCTTTCTCCTATCTATGTGCTTCTGCCCTAATAGAGTAGGCAAATTTTAAGGCAGTTAAGGTATGAAGAGGTTAATTAATTAGAAATAATTTTGTATGTCATGATCAATGATTCAGGAAGTACAGTGGATTTAAATCATTAAGATCTTTAATCATTCAGGAAGTACAGTGGATTTAAATCATTAAGATCTTTATACTTACGTTGATGATCTTAGATTACTAATGATCATATTATCATGGCACAAGGATTGTTGATCTAAGATCATTATTATGACGATTCTATTTGGTTTTGGGTCTTGTGTTGTTGCATAGTTTATTAAGAAGGGTATGGAATTGCCAACCTCCTCCGGTCGTGGAAGAGGACCGTCGGTTGGAAATTCCATCGGTGACGCTTTTTTCTATCTATATATATATATATATACACACACACACACACGTAAGGAGTACAGCATGGGTTTAATCTGGTATTCACAAGGTTCATACGTAATTAGGTATCATCGATGCTAGAAAAGAGGAGTGTTTATTTTATTTTATTTTTTATTTCCTTGTCTTAGGGGAATTAGGGGATTTCGTGCAAAAGAATGTGGCGACAGCTATTTGGAGCGTGGCCAAGCTTGGGTTGTATGATAAAATTATTGGAAGCAATGCTAGAAAGAGGAGATCTCCAGGCTTCTACATTAAAGCAGAGAATATATTCTCGTAGCATGAAGCTAGAAGGAAGGTAGATATTGAAGCAGGACTGGTTTTGAATTGAACGGCGCGATATGTTGATAGGCGAAAAATATCAGAAGCTATTTGGAAAGATCAGTGAAACGTTATTGAGGAATGGTGAGATAATTCACATCTGAAGCCGATAAATACTTGTGTGGCAGAAACCAATGGGAGCACTAAGGTGGGCCTAGAAAGGACAACTAATTTGTGCGGGCGGCGCCCCATTTGATCCTTGTTAGGATGCCCTAGTTTTGTTAGCATGCGTCGCATCTGTGAAAGTGGCTCTTCATTTTAGATACCTACCACGGGCTGGTTGGTTGGCGGATAGATGCAGTGTTTAATAGCTTGTAATAGGTCAGATGCAGGCAACCTCGCCGTCATCTCGGATTCTCTTGTTGCATCTAGAGCTGCAGTTAAAACGGCCACCTTGTTATTATTATTATTATTATTTTGGCTGCGTCTCTGATTTTGGTTATAGTCTTAAAAGGAGCTAAATCATCTCTCTCCAATGATCTTATGATATAATAATAAAAAAATATTATAATATTATCATAATTTTATTATAATGCTTCTTATAAGATAAAATAATTATTATCAAAATGACAATAATAATATTATATAATTATAATTTAATAATATAATCATAATATTATGGTATACAAATATAACAATCGTTATTTCAATAACAGAATAATAATTACTATTATATTGTTATTATTGATATTAATGAAATATTTTTTATAAAATAATAATATTATTATATGAATTAGTACTATTATAACATTATATTATATTGTAGCATCTAACATATTGTATTACAATAATGCTGTATATTATTGTTGGTAAAATTGAATTGCAAGTGAGGAATGAGCATGCCAAAAAGATTTTTATTATTTGCAGAATAATACGAGTACAGTCAGTGCAATCGGACAGCTAGACTGATTCAATTCTTATTCCTATTTGATATAAGAGTGGGGTATAAATGGCTAAGTTATAGGCTACTTCTAACTAAGGTAATATATTTGAATTTAGGTTTTTTTGATTTGATTGAAGATTGATCTTGTAAATGCCATCTTTCTTCATATTTATAATGCTTTAGTCATAATCGTAGGTAAAAATCACTTTAGACTTTTAGCAATTTTTATTTAATTTTAAAACAATTAAAAAAAATTATAATTTTTTTATATTTTTTATTAATTTTATAATTTAAATAACTACACTTCCATCTTTATCTCTTTTGGTCAAGATTGGCAGCGCTCAGGTTACTGCCGATCTCGACTGATCATAAATGATAAGCTATGGATTTGATTTTTTTTTTTTTTAAATATTTTTAATATAACATATTGACGAAGCATTTAATATAAATATATTAAGACTGAAGCAATTAATGCATTAAATGTGAAGTATTTTATGCTTTTAATGGATTAGTTACATTATGGTAGCCAAGTACATTGATGGCTTTTGGTCCTTCAGCCACCCCTCCATATTTTTTTTTTTGTCTATTGATCAAAAAATTTATGATAAGCTAAAAATATAATATCTAATAAGACTTTTGGTGCATTGTATATATCTAAGGTCGAAAATATGATATCATCGTTTGTTTCCAAAATTTTTTTATTTTGTAAAATTAAAAAAATATTTTTTTTGCCTTTTTCAATAACTTTCTCTTTAGTTTTAGAAATTACTGAAACTTTCTTTAATATCTGTTCTTATCACGCTCTGATTTTCACAATCGTATGGCTTATAACTTACATGGCTTATAGTTTATATGACTTCTTTCGGTTAAAAAAATAACTGTAATTTTTATATTTTTGATTTGATACTACTTTTCAGCAACTTTAACTCTCTTATTGTTAACCTATTAAAGAACAGCCGCATATCATAATATCACTAGAAAGTTAAAAGTTGGAGTAAATAAATATAATTAATATATAAAAATAATATTTTGATCATGTACACTTTTGATTAAAAAAATAAATTTAAATAATATAATATTAACTTAACACTCTGCTCCACTTTACATTATTCGATCAAGATAAAATATAATATAATATTAGCTCAATATTTTTGACTCCACTTATACCCATTCATCTAGAGAAAATGTTATAATATAATATTGGTAATATTGGGCTCCACTTGTATCCATTCAGTAATTTGATCAAATTTATTTTTAAATAAGGCCAAATGATCTCATTTGATATTCTTTTAAAACAATGCGTTAGTGAAGCATTTAATGCATTAAATGCATCATGGTTTAATTCTTTCTAAAGCCTCTTGGCTTTCATCTTTCAAAACTTTTGGTTTGATCTTTTGATTAGAAAATTTCATGAAGGCATTGATACTTTTTCAACCAAAAATAATAATTATGCTTTTAATTTATATTTATCCAAAGAATTTTAATTAACATTTTTTATCTTTAGAACGGTTATGAAAATAATATTTTCAGCTTTGAATGAATTGTTTGTATATAAAATAAGACCAAAAATATGATATTATTAGCAAAAGAATATTTTCTCAGCTTTTTTTAATCTTATAAATTTTATTTTTAAAATTCCAATTCTTAGAACTGTTAGTAATTTGAAAGAAATTATCTTCTAGAATTAACGATCTGTATCCCAATAGTCTAAGTATCTATAGCTTTTTATTTACTGTACCTTTCCAATATTCATCATATGCCTTCTTAGATTATAATTTTGGTATAATATCCTATGTAATTTTTATGGAGATCCAAATGTCATGATTTTTTTTACTAAGTATCTCATCTTTTCTTATTTTTAAATATTTTTCTTTTTATTTTCTTTTTGATATTCTTATCCTTTCTATTTTTGGTTTCTTATATATCGGTGTTGTTGGTCTTGCCCCATGGCCAAATTATTTTAGATTAAGTGGCTGATTTCTAAGGCTATTCATAATTTGAATAAGGCTGAGTTACCAAAAGTTGCCCCCAATTATGAGGATTTCGGTTTGTTGGAGCCCAACTTGGTTCTTTATTATTATTTTGGCTAAATTATTTTTAACTTAATTTCAATTGATGATTTATATTCTGATCAACTCTTAGTAAATTTGAGCATATTGAACCGAGATTGTACGTGAAATTCAATCTAAAATTTAGACCTTGGTTAGCTTAGTATGTTCAATCTTGTCCTTGATTAGGGATTCGGCATCATGGGAACTAGATTTGACCTTTGGGCTCGAATATCAAATATTACACCTCAAGGTTCAAGTTGATTTTCTTCTCTCAAAATATTCAAGCTTTAGATATTCAACCTGTTTAGGTGAATAATGAAGCATTTTCTATTTCAGTAGAAATGATTTCCAACTTGCAATTTTTAGACATGGGACTAGCTACCTTACATTTTGCGAAGACTTTAATTAGATTATTTATGGTTTTAATAATCCTCCTTTGACACAGAAAAACTTCTTTCATAAATTCATTTAGGGTACCAGATAGATGTTATATGAAAGTGTTTTGATTGTTAAAGAGATGCATGATTTTATGGTAAATAGTCTTCACCACAACTTGATGCGGCTGCATGGCTGCATGGCTTAATTAGAAGCAACTGTATCAGGTGGGAGGAAGGAAATAACCTTCCATTCTCGTAGCATAAAGATATGTCATAATCATTTTAGATGTCTCACTGGGTGTGCTAAAAAACTATTGGCAAAATTAAATTACAAAGATAGAATTGGTGTCCTAAAAAGATTTTTATTGTTTGCAAAACAATATAAATACAGCTAGCACAATTAGATGAATGGATTGACCAATTCTCACTCCTACCTGTTATAGAAGTGGGTGCACATAATTAAGTTGTAAGTTACTCCTAACTAAAGTAAGTTATTGGCTATATTTATGGTACTTCTGATTGATATCTGAATTGAAATTTTTATCTGATTGAAGATTAATTTTATAAATGCTATTTTCATCTATATTTATAATGCTTTGATTATAATCTTAGATAAAAGTCACTTGAAACTTCTAACAACTTTTGTTTAATTTTAAAAATTTCTAAAACTTCTTGTCAGTTTATATTAACTCCTTACCAGTTCTACGTTTTAAATAACCACATTTTGGTTTTCATATATACCCCTTTTTCGGTCGATGCTAGCACTACTGGATTTGATAAGCTATAGACGGCAAGCAATGGATTTGACATTCTTAAAAAAAAAAAAATTAATATAATATATTGATGAAGGATTTAATGCATTTAATATAAATATATTTTTAATATATTCTTTATTATAAATGCGTCACGGCTGAAGCATTTAATTCTTTTAGTGTATGAAATGCATCCTGGTAGACGAGTTTGTCAATGGCCTTTAATTTTTGGGTCGCTTCTCCATACTTTCGTTTTAAGATTGAAAATATTGTATCTGATAAGGCCTTTGGGAGGATTATAAGTCTGAATTTATAATCGATCCTTCGCTGGACTGGGCTATAAAATTTGATTCTTATTAACTAAATACATAACACCTAATCCACCGTAACAATCTAATATATACATAATAAAGCTAAAAAGGTTACTTCCTTTTTAGCCACATAGATAGATATATTTAATATTATTTATATTTACACATCTAGTATATGAGTTACGATCTTCTACAGTGCATTGTAGAGTGTGGTGCACATCTCAGCTATAAAATTTGATTCCTATTAACCAAATACATAACACCTAATCCACCACATCAATTTAATATATACATAGTAAAGCTAAAAAAGTTGCTTCCTTTTTAGCCACATAGATAGATATATTTAATGTTATTTATATTTACACATTTAGTATATGAGTTGCGATCTTCTACATTGCATTGTAGAGTGTGGTGCACATCTTAACTATAAAATTTGATTCCTATTAACTAAATACATAACACCTAATCAATCACATCAATCTAATATATACATAGTAAAGCTAAAAAGATTGCTTCCTTTGTAGCCACGTAAATAGATATATTTAATGTTATTTATATTTACACATCGAGTATATAAGTTGCGATCTTCTGCAGTGCATTATAGAGTGCGGTACACATCTCAGCTCTTCATCCATAGATGAGTAGCTAATTTTTTTTTTGAGGATTAGTGAGACCCATTATAAGCGAAAGACAGGTGTTTATTTATGGATAAGGGGTTGGGATGTGCACTGCATTATGCAATGCATCACAAAAGATCCTAACTCGTAAAATTATGAGTAATTAATTTTTTATAATTTTTTACAATTATTTTCTAAAATCATAATTTTTATATTATTTTATAAAATAATAGATAAATTCATAAAATCGACCTATAAAATTTTTTAAAATTTTAATCTTATTTTTATTTTTAAAATTTAAATCAAATAAATGCTCATACAATGTAGGGGCATATATCTAGTTCTTTTTAATTTTCGATCTTTACTATCCCTTAATAACTATGTGTATTAAGAAGATGATTATGTGCCCCTCAATAGTTACGTGTGCGTTTATTTTCATTTTGTGCAGTGAGAAGGTCGCAATGTGAAGATGATGACGAATTGTGCATTAGAAAAATTTTATGAGATGGAGCAGAACTTTATGAATTCAGTTAATGAAGAATTTTTCTTAAGATACGATCAATAGAAGGGTCACTTAGTAACTTCTATATTTTATTATATTACATTATATTATATTTTATATTAAAATATAATATTATAATATATTATTTTGTATTGTAAGATTAATGTCACATTTATATTATGTAACATAGCATACTATATTATATTATTATACATCACTATGTTACATTATTATAGAGTATGTTATATTATATTTAGTATAAGAAAATATATTATAGCTAATATAAGATATAATAAATAATATTGTGATTATATTATAATATTATATCATGATGGCCGTATAACATAATATAATATAACTACGTCAATGAAGATGGTTTTGCTATGCGGTTTGCAGGAGGTCATACTCTCTCCTTATTAAAATAACAAAACATAAGAAATGTGGTTGGAGTTTTCAGTTGGAAGTAACCCAACATAAATGTATCATGATGATGTAACTACATCTAGAAAGGTTATCATCTGAGACTTTAGGCTATCAAATTGCCCTCACATTCATACCAATATCAAAATACTAAAAAAAAAAAAAAAAGAAAAGAAAAGAAAAGAAAAGAAAAGAAAAGAAAAGAAAAGAAGCTTGACCGCTGAATCGATCTCAATATAATTTTCCATTATCAAAATGAGAAGCCTCCCGTCCGTTTCCCTTGACTCTGCGACCGGGAGGGCTTCAAACAGCGATAGAATGCGAAGAAACCCTGGCTGGCGCTGGGATTTCTCTCCGTGTCGAGGTCTGATCACATTCCGGTACCCTTACCGCCCTCGTTGGCAAGGCTTCAACTGCGAAAATATAAATGAACTTTATGAAAGACGCAACGGATTTTGTCTTATTAGATATAAACCATGCCTTAATATGCAAAATGTGGACTCCTCGGTGACTTTGTTTTTAAAAAAATCATCAAACTACTGGATTTATGTTTTCTAGTTTAAAAAACAAGTTTGTTACTGTCGTCACATTTTTCGTTTTTTTAACTTGCAACAGCAGCCCTGCAATCCAGTCAAAAGAATAGTGAAGAAAACGTGTGCAACGGTGCGAGTCTACAGTCACCGGGCGGTGACGGTGAGAGCGTCAACGGCGGACTTGGAATTTGAATTCGAATTCGATCCCTCCAAAAATCCAAATATTCAACTTGTCTGACCGCGTGCCGCCGGTCACCCTACGATCTAGAGGGCGAAACTTCCTTTAAGGCGTGGTGGACGGCCTCTTAACGGAAATTTCTTTGCTCTCCCGTCGGAGGCGGCACGTGCTATCGTTACCCTTCGTCAATCGCCGACGGCTGTCCTTTCAAACGCCCCTTTCTTTACCCGTCAATCTTCCACAACGATTCCAACGCCACGATTACGTCCCTACTCGCATCAGATGTTTGTCACCAATAGGATACAGCAACCTTCATCAACCAAGACAGGACACGTAACCGCGACTTGTCCGGCATTACCCATACGAAACTAATTAATTCTAGTTCCCCCAATAAAAAAAAAATCACCCGAAATAACTACGCGCCGACAAGTCGTGGTAACAAACCAGGACAGCCCTTCCCTCCCCCCTCTCTCTCTCTCTCTCTCTCGCTCTCGCTCCTCTTAAATAACTTTTTACCCCCTCTTACTTTATTAAAATGTAAACGAGTATATTCGTTGCTTCAAAAATTCGCGAGGAAAAGGTCTGGAGAACCACGGCAAGGCGTGCTGCCACCAAGGGAAGGGGGGTCGCCTCTAATTCGCTGGAAAGCGGCCGTTCCTCGCTGTCAAGTTCTCCAGCGAAGCTGGCGTCGCGAGACATTCCAAGGCTTTCCAATTCCACCCTCCGTTTATGCTGCCCCCTGGTCCGCGCTGGGACAAACCCTCTCACGCACGCCTCCAGTGGGGGCTGGGCTCGTGGCGTTCCCGTAATTCCCTCCATGGACGGGGGCATTCTACTTGCGCTCCTTCAACCGTGTTCAAGGCTCTCAGCGCCAACGAAAGCAGACTGCTGCCCCTGGCCGTGGAAAAAGCCCAGGCCGCCGGCATCCCTTCCCTTCCCAACCCGGAATTCTTATTTAAATTTTAATCATTACCGTAAAAAAGAAAAAAAAAATAGTCAAAATTTATCCAGAAGACGCTGGAGGAGAACAAAAGCATAGCACACTAAATGCCCCCCTCTCTTTATTAGAATCACTCCGTTACCCGTTTTGTTTGCTGGTTTTTGCTTGTTGCTTGGGCCACTGAGACAGAGGGAGAAGCAAAGGCGGAGAGATGTCGGGATCTGTGGCTTCGGAGGCGCAGCCGACGGCGGCGGCGGAGGCGGAGGCGGCGGCGGGGGGGAAGGCGGCGGCGGCGAGGTCGTCGATCTGGGACTCGATCAAGGGGTGCGGGCTCGCTGGGATGAGGATCGACAAGGAGGAGCTGAGGGGGAGGATCTTGATGCCGGAGTACCTCCGCATCGGCATGGCGACGGCCATCCGGAGCAAGGACTGGAACGCTGGCGTGACGGAGGCGTCGTCGATGGCGAGCCGGAACCGCGACGACCAGGCGGCGCCGGAGGCGCCTATGGTGGTGTTCGTGAACTCCCGCAGCGGGGGACGTCACGGCCCGGCCCTTAAGGAGCGGCTTCAGGAGCTCATGGCCGAGGAACAGGTCAAGAAACCCTTCCCCCTTCTTTCTTTTATGTGTTTGCTAATGTTTCTTGAAAGTTGCTGGGTTTTGGATGCACGGAGGGGAATCTTGCTGAAAGATTGATGGCTAAGTTAGGCGATCATTCTAGCGCGTTTAGTAGTCTTCTTGAGTTCCCGAAGTGATATTTTATGTAATGGTTCAAGAAATCCTGGCTCAGTGGCTAGAATTTCACATAGACGCAGTTCTTCTTTGGTCCTGAAGGCGGACTTCAGGATATCTTTCAAGAAAACAACATAGAAAAGAAACTGAGTGAATCTTACCTCTCAAGAGACTATTGTTTAATTCATTGTTATTTTCCTTGCTTAAAATTTTTAAATTCTTTGAAATTTGAATAAATTTGTGTCAAGAGCTTCAGCATCTTTCAAGGCCAAATATGCATTTTCAGGTGTCAGTAACCGCTGGGGATTAGGTACCAGTTTAAGAGTGTATGCACAGATTTCTATAGAGTAGGTTTTTATTGGTATGCCTGTCTTTTGTTTTTATGTGTCTTGAGGTACCAGAATGTCTCTTGAAAGATTTTTAGGTTTGGAATTTGTGGAGGGATTTCTTGATGAAAGATTCATGACTAAGTTAGGCAATCATTCTAGTGCCTTTTGTACGCTTCTTGAGTTCCTGTAGTGTTCTTTATGTAGCGGTTTCGTATCTTTTTAAAAATGAACGAGTGTATTCCGAATCCTTAGTCAGTAACTTGGATTTCATATGTACTGAGTTCTTTTCTCATCCAGAAGTTGTACTTTAGGAAAGAAGTTGAGTGGTAAATTACACACATTTTTTTCCTTATATTTTTTCCAGAAATTGCCTTGCATTTCTTTTTTAAGAGTTAGCATCCTTCAAGGCCAAAGATATACTGTTGAAGGATGAAGAACAGTTGAGATTAGGTACTAGTCTTAGAGTGCAGAGCTATGCACATATTTGTATCAGTTATGTACTAGGTATTTCCCTTCCATTTTTATATGCATGTTGGAACACCAGAGTTTGATTTAGTGAACGATTAATGCTAGAGGAAGTAAACTGTTTCTTTTGAAGGAATGAGTGTTTTGAGCAAACTTTTGTTTCTTTGGTTTACATTCTTAGGTAGTAACCTTCTATGTTGAAAAGGAGCTCTAGTTTGAAATGATTGGCCCTTTTTCTGTGTTGGTTTCTTTGGTTGCCTTTCTTTTTTTGGTTTCATCTGAGTAAAACATTGGGGGCTATTCTTTCTCTCCACTCATTTTCTTGGAAAAGCCTCCACATTTTTTTTTTTTTTGGGAAAACAGAAATGAAAGAAAAAGGATTGCATATTTATTCAAAGATTAAAGGGTTCATGACCATGACTACAATTCTGAATGAAGGTCAATCATAAGGATGTTAGAGGAATTAATATTTGAATAGGTGGTGCAAACTATCTAACAAAAGGTGAGACCACAAGACCGTAGAGGAGAAAAGCTAGATGAATTGGTTGAGGCATGTCTAACGAAAGGTAAGCACATAAAAGACTAGGAGAATTCTGAACTAAAGTTTAGCCGTGGCAATTAAGAGAGCTATTGATTTCAAAGGGAAAAGAAGAAGAAGAAGAAGAGGAGGCATAATTGAGGCAACTGAGGCATAATCAAGGCAACCATCCGATGAAACCCAGAAAAATAAAAATAAGAAGAATTTTGGTCAGAATAGAAAACTTTATTAAGCATCTTTTTAGGAGTTTTATTTTTATTTTTGTTAATATTGAATAAGACTTTGATTAGGGGCCTCTTTTTTTGGGTTTTTGGGGGAAATGTTTTGGTTCTAGTCTGATTTCTTTTGGATCAATTTTGTTGTATAAATAAGCCTCTAGTGTACATCATTGAAATAATGAATTGAGCTATTAAATTTTAAGAGTTTTCTTCCTTTTTTAGCTTGGAGTGATTCTTTGTTTGAGTGATACAAGGCGACAAATTTTCTTAAGACGGTTGGAAATGCTGAATTGAAGATTCTTAAGAAGCTAGTAGTTATCCCTACTATAGCCTGCCCGCTTTAGATTAGATATTGGAGTGGCTTGCCTACATCACTATCCTAATGGGTAATGCTATACCCGTGGCTTGTTGTACATGTAGAACCTTGCAGTTTACTATTTTAATTTCTCAAGGCTTGAGACCAAGAGCATGGTACATATGTTTACACAAAGCTCTTATAACCAGTCATCAGGATGGATGGCATTATTTTTATTTATTATTTTTTCAATGTGAAACAAAGTTGAGAAGAGTTGTTTGATAGCTTTCCATTAATACCATAAGTGTGGATTGCTGGGACATCACAATTTTTAGTTGTGCAATCAGATATAAGTTATGGATACGGACTGAGAAGCCTGTGAATTTTATTGAATCAGAACAGTAAGCTTAATTTTGCCTTGAAGCAAATTCTCAAACACATTGGTTCCCTCTTGGTTTCTGAGCGACACTGTAATAATTATTTGCCTCAGGCCATGGCTGCTATAGCTTTTTGGTTTGTACTACTTGACCATATACATAATCAGCAGAATTCATAATATTTAATGTTTCTGTGACCATGCATATTATCTTGACTTACATTTTTGTGGCAGAAGATTGTCTTTCTGGATCTTTGTCGTTATGCTCTAAGGAATTAATGTTAGAATTGCAACTTGCAATGATTCTTTTTTTAATCTATGATGCAGGTCTTTGATCTTTCAGTTGTGAAGCCTTATGATTTTGTTCAGCATGGTCTGACTTGCTTGGAGAAGTTGGCTGATCTTGGTGACAGTTGTGCAAAGGCCACTCGTGAAAGGCTAAGGATTATAGTATGTTATCTAATATTGAAGGCTAGTCAGTCTTGTATGCCATTGTTGTTAGCCAAAAACTGATTCATGCATAAATTGGGCAACGCGTGCTAGTAAATGACATGTTGCATGTTTCTGGAGTTTTCCTATTTCCACATTCTAGGAACATGAACCATTTGTTTTGTTGCTGATCTTTATTGGTGGCATGTGTTGGTCAGCAAGTCATAGTTTTCCCTAGTTCCAGGCTACCAAATATAAAGCATTTAACCTCATGGTGGTTTCCTTGTTTGGATGTGTTTCAGTTATGAATTGATGGTTCTGCTTGGCAGGTTGCAGGAGGTGATGGTACGGTTGGTTGGGTACTAGGAAGTCTTTCCGAACTTTTTGTGCACAAAAGAGAACCAGTTCCTCCGACTGGAATCATTCCACTCGGAACGGGCAATGATCTTTCAAGAAGTTTTGATTGGGTCAGGATGTTTTTCTTTCTCTTTTTTTCGGCATGTGCTGCCTATTTGGTTTGATTGTTAAAATTTCTCTGAAATGCCATTGACTCACATGAGTAATGTTATCTGTAGGATGGTTCGTTTCCATTTGCATGGCGATCAGCAGTTAAAAGTACTCTCTACAAGGCAATCACAGGCCCTGTTCGCCGCCTTGATAGGTAAGAGTTATCTTTATTGGAACATGAACCTAGCCTTCATTCAAACCTTTCTGTGGAATCTGTACAAAAGTTATAAAGAAATTGTCTCATGGTTATATATTTATTTAATTGCAAAAGATGTGGACATCTTTGCAAGCTTTGCTGTTTAGTGCATAGTCTATTACCAAAAATGCATTCATGGGAGTGAACTTAGGGTAATTTTGGGACAAAAATTTCTTCTCTGATACCAGACGTTGAGAAAATGATTTGAGAGCAAATTCTTGTAACTCCATACTTGTTTATGTGTTGCATTTTCCCTTTTTTGGGTTGTCTTTTTCTTACATCTTTGTAATTCATAAACAATCAAATTTTAGGCAGTAAAAGAAAAACAAAACCCATGTATATGTGGTGCAAAACAAATTGTTAGCAATTTGTAAGGGACTCCATGTGACTGGATATCCTTTTTCTATTGGTATATATTCAAATTACGGGCTAGACAATAACTATTTTATATGCATAGACTGCGAAATATGAAAAACAAAAGTGAAATCATTATGTAACTATCTCCACAATTTTAGAGAACCAGGGGTCTCCCTTTGGTCATGTAATCAAGTTCTACGTGTCTTCACAATTCATAACATGGAAATCCAATGTGACAATCCCATTCATTACTAAAGGCTTTCTTCAAGCAAAAATCTGGGCTTATTAATTTTATAGTCCAGATGTATGGGATGATAATGTCTCATAAGCAAATTTTGCTGCATGCTAGACGGATGCTGCGTGGTAGGTACTGTTTCAGATGCAGGTTTACCAGATACATATTACTTATGTTAGGCTGGTCTAATGTAGAGTGAACCAACATATTATTTCTTCTGCACTTTTTCCTAGATTGTATTGTTTGCACATGCTTAACCAAACTTGTTTGTCACTAACCACCTGCTATAAAAACATTGATAGGCTGATTGCCTTAATTGAGCGTGTGGTTGTTTGCATTTTAATTCATACGACAAAAGAGCGATTATTTTGAGTATCACTTTGTTCTGTTCTCTTCATTCAGTTATTAATTTCGGTTAGACTGTAAAAGCTTTTGCATTGCATATCAATTTGCAGACTGAGGGAAGAGTTTTGGAAGGTTCCGGCAAAGTGAACATCCAAATCTTAAATACTCAATGAGTTGGTGAAGTCCTGTCATTATTAAGCATAACTGCTGCTCTGTGCAATGCATGTCATTTGCTCCAAAGGAAGGGAGCATTTGATGGAAGGCCATGATCTCATAGGTCAAGATTTTCTAGAGTAGGTTTTGACCTCATATTCTTTCTTCTCTTTTTTGAAGTCATCTTCAAGTGAATAAGGAGGGTTTTATTTATTAGAAAAATGGTGCAAATGGATGTCGAGGGAGGCACACTGTTTGTTCTCTTCACTGTTTCTGAGTGCCAGAAAGTGGAGTTGGAAGTAAGGGAATAAGAACACAGGGGGCCCACCCCTTAGACATTGTGTTATAACAGTAGGAATGTTTATTGTTATTTGGCATAAATAGACCATACCTGGTTGCAAGATTGATAAGCTCTTTATGGAGAAATGTTTGCACTCCATGCAGGAGGTCACTGCTGCATGCATTCATTATTAGAGGAATGTTTTGCATGACTGCTGCCTGCTCTGCTGATACCTAAAAGCCTAGATGGACTAGACTGACTCCCTCCAGAAATGATGCATGACTTTGGAATGTGATGATAAGCTCTAAATCATGCTTAAGTGATTTATAGTAAATAGATGAATGAGATTAAGAAAACAAAGTGATGCATAATTTTCAGTTCCTTGACTGATATCATACCACTGGAATGTTCATCTCCCTTATAACATGCCACTTCATTTGGTGCGCACCTTTCTAGTGCACTTTTCATTCATAATCATCAATGTAGTTGCCATTTGTAATTGTCAGAGGAATATTTTTTTAGCTCCATCGTATCCCTTTTGTTATCAACACATTAACTGTTTGTTAGATGCAACACTGGTACCATCTCCTGGATGTCTTCACTTGCTTGTTTTAGATCCTCCATCATCATTTGCAATTGAACTTTCTTGCTTAGCATGTTATGCATTAAGTCGTCCATGATGCACAAAGTGAGTTGCAATTGCCTTGCAGTTGGCATGTTGCGATTGTGACGCCAGATGGAGAATCAATAGAACTGCCACATTCTCTCAGGCGAATGGAAAAATATTCTTTTGGTCAGGACCAGGTTGGTATTATGGCTATTATTATAATTTTGCTTCTGCAGCTTGGGTTGCTAATTCTCAAAATATCATGAATTTACAATTTCAACTCAACTGTTTGTTATTTATACTTCCATATCCACATTCCCTTTACACAAGAAATAAAACAAAAATGCATTTGGAAAGTAATACATGGTTGATGCATTGTTACTGTACTTGAGTTGATAAAAATGACTTGGCAATTGATGAAACAGATGATCTTAACACCATTGCTTCTGCCTTGCTTTTATTTTGCAACATTTTCAATGTTCTCTGATCCTCCTAGTTCTGGCATATTCTTACAGCCCTATCTTATGTCATCTTTCCTTGTTTATATAATATAACTCGTCCTTAAAGTAAAGTTAGTTTCCTTAACCCAGCAATGCAATTAACATTTGGGATAAGGTGGCATAAATTTGTAAGTATCTTTGCACCTACAGGTAATCCATCACTATGAGACATCTGAAATTTAACACTTTTAGGGTGCATTTGATTGTGGGTTAAAAGACTTTTTCAAAGGCCCCTTTACTCCACTTTTTCCATTTTAACCCAACCAAATGCTCGAAAGTAACCAATTTGGGCATTTTAAAAAAGTTGGTAGAGCTACTTTTTCCAGCTAATCCATTGTAAACTATTCAACCATTAGTATCGACCATGTAGGATCGAGTAGTTTATTCTAGACTAAACTGTGTTTGGAGTAAATTAACCCATTCCACAATTCATTCTCAAAAAAAAAAAAGAAAAAAAGAAAAAAGAAAAAAACCATGGTGGAGCCTATTCAAGGGGTAATCATTGCATCAGGAATGTGAAAGAGACAGACTGATGATTGCTAAGTTTTATTCCTTTTGTGTATGCAACACTAGAACATGTTAGTTTATTAATTCTTTGAAGAAGTGATATCATGATTTAGTTCAATACATCTTATACCACACCTTTTTTTTTAAAAATTATTGAAAAGTCTTTATATGTAATACAAATTCCTTGTATTATTGTATCATTGATCATAAGAACCAAAGACGGACATGTTCCATTTGACTAATTATATAGGGGAAAGACAATTGTGTGACTAATTTGACCAATAAAGAGGAAGCACGGATAGAAATGCTTGAGAACCCAAAATTTATTCTAACACTTAAAACAGGATGGAAGAACAATAAGAAACTATTGTAGACTTGTATCTAGAGGATTTCATTTGGTCTTCCTGTAATTTTTCATGTGTTCCCATTTGATTACTTTTTTCCATAAGGTTTCAACTTGAATTATCAAATTTACAAAAAAGAGAAATTCTTGCCATATGTTTAATCTATAGTTGCCAAGTATTCAGAAAATTTTTATGAAATGTTAAGCCATGCAACATCGATGTCATGCAACTCTTGTTTCAATTAATAATGTTGGAGATGCTAAAGGCAGGATATAGCTTCCAAGAATTAGGGTCAGCATTAAAAACCAAGATTTTAAATCTTGTGGAATAGGGGTGTCTCGATTTCTCTATGGAACAGGATGTCCCGCTGTCCCATCCTATCTCGATGGCTTTCCTGGTAGAGCATCCCAATACCTTGGTCTCTCTTCCCTTCAATTTTCTTTTATTCTTTCTTTTCTTTCGTCTTGCCTCTCTTTCTTTTTTTTTCATTTTTTTTCTTTATTGCCCTTCTTCCCTTCTTTTCTTTTTTTATTTTTCTTCTCTCTTCCTTTCTTTCCTTTTCCTTCTTACTTTCTTTTCTTTTATCCTTCTTTCCTTCCTTTTTTTTTCTTTCCTCTTTTTTTCTTCCTTCCCTACATGGTTGGGTTTCAATGTCTTACTCTTGTTGGGTTCAACGTCTACTTTTAAGTGTCCAACCAACACTAGTGAAGCATATTTTTACATGTTATCTGATAGAATGAAACCACGCATCACTCAAACATTAAACAAGAAAAGGGATTTCTATGTGATTAAACAAGAAAAGAGATTCGGAGTCTTTGCTTCAAGCTAAATATGGGGCCCTTGATGCATTAAGATTCAGTGCATGAGAAAAGCTTGGACTTTTGCAGAATTTTGTAAGAGATGTATGATCTTTTCCTCTAGGGCAGTGACCAAAAATATGATCTTTCACACTAGGTATATTATACCTAAGTATAAACATTTTTTTTTAAAATTTTTTTGTATTTGTAGTTGCATGTACTATTTTGAGAACAATGAAAAGAGTCCAAGATGTAAAAGGGCAATGCAATGCATTCTCTTCTCAATCTTCCTTGCCACCACAACTATAGTTAACAATTTTTGTGGCTGGTTAATATGGAGTTATGAGAGTAAGCATGCTCTCTAGTTCACAACTGAACTGGAGAGGCCCAATTTTTTAATCAAAGATGGTTTGTGTATTGAATGATGGACTGTGATTGAGTGGGGCCAGGACCGTACATGTTCTTTCCTGTCCCACGACCCACTTAATTACGTCCTTCGCATGATACATGGATGGTCGTGATTCAGCATTGGGCCTCTGAAGTTTAGCTGCAAACTGGAGATGATCTGAACTCAAATTTATGAATGCTGCTCTGCTATTGACCTGTGTCAAGGGCCCCATCACATCTGAGTACTTGACCTCTGATCAGCTCCTTCTAGTCTGAGTGCTGTGCTTAGCTGAGCTTTTTGTGACAACCATTGCACTTGTCCACAACATTCCTAAGTCATGTTTTACTTGATTTTGTGTCACCATTGAACTTATGTTTGGTGGCTTGTTTATTTCATTGTCGGTGCTTGGGGTTTCTGTCTGGCTTTAATCTCATCAATGAGGCCCACTTTAGTTATATTTTCCCATTACCTGTCACATGAAATAGTTAAAGCCTTCTCAATTTCTTATTGAATGATTTGGCTATTTCTTGAGGGTCCATGATATATTGATGCTAGCACCAACATTTGTAATTGAGAAACCATATGGTGCACCATGTTTTTCATTCTAATGATACTAATTTTAGCTGTTTCTCCCTGATGAAGATATTTCTACGGCATTATGTGCTTGAAAGAACTAAAATTGTTGCAGGATGTGGACATTGATGGAGAGTTGCCAGAAAAGATTTCTTGCTTCGAAGGAGTCTGCTATAACTATTTTAGCATGGGTATGTTTTATACATGGCGACTTCAAATTTAGTTAGCATTTTGCATCATTCACATTGATTATTTTCGTCATGGATATAATCTTGGATGAAATTTATGTAAGTCTAATATATGTGATCTTTCTATGTGATTTTAACTCTATAAACTATCATGAGCCCATGCATGGGCTTATATTAGTATTTAAACCATGAGTGATGCATCTTCTTTCTGTATTGATAATGTCTGTGTAAAGGGAACCCAAAACTAATTGGGAGATGGTAGCCTTATTCAGTGAGAGATGAATTCCTGACTGGTTAGCCCCAACATTTTGAATTCCTCTTCACCATTTGTCCTATCAAAAGTTCATTCTGTATCAGTGCCATCCTTTTCAAAGTATGTCTCTCTGCATTTGTTGATGCTTCACTGATACAGATCTAAGCAAATGGGTTGGTATCAATTGCACATCTAGCATGTTTATTTTTGTTGTATTAACTTAAAAATAAATCAGAGAACTGGCAACACTGTCTGTGATGTGACACTAACACAGAAATCCCTAGTGCTGGGCTGCTAGCTGTAAATTTAGTAACCATTTTAAGGCTTGAGTCTCTCTAGCGAACATTATATTTTCTTCAGTGAAAGGAAGAGCCTTTAGAACTTATTTCTCACCAAATCAAAAATCAAAAATATAATTTTTCTTTTTGAAACTACCTGAACTAGTCCATTTCTAATAATAGATGATTATATCTTTGAAGGTGTACTCTGCCATTTCAATTGCTGTCAATTATTATTGCCGATGAGCATATATAGAGAAGGTTTGCAAAACATCACGATAGTATTTCTCAGTATGTTGTGCTTGTATTCATCCTTAGTTTTTTTTTTTTTAAAAAAAAAAACACTGTACCGCAGTTTTTTCAAGCATCCTTAATAATATATGTAGGTAGCCTTGTCCTCAACCTTGGCTTTCTGCCAATGGTGTTGTGGCTAATCATCTTGCTTCTAGATGTCATCAGCTCATGTTTCTTGAAAAAATAAAAATGATTATGTTGTTGTTCTATATATCGGGGGAGGTTAATTTGAGATATGGGTCAGGCTAGGGCTATATTGTGCCGTGATCTTGTTGTGGATGCTTATTATACTTCTTTCTGCTGCATCAAAGCCAATCAAAGCAGAACGAGATAAGTATTCACATTACTTACCATACATGTATTACTTGAAATTTTGCTTTTCACATTCTCTCTTATACATCATCAAAATATTATATTGAGTAGGCACCCAAAAAGCAACTACTGGATGGTGCAAAACAAACACAAATAGAAAAGAAGGGAAATAGAGCACCTGATGATTAACATTGTTCGATAAGATTCCATGATTAATTATTAGTTTTTGACTATGTTTTTTAACTTTTTCATATGCTTGCAGATCCTTACCTTTTTGATTTTGTTGAATGCAGGAATGGATGCTCAAGTTGCATATGGTTTCCACCGACTACGTGATAAAAAACCATACCTTGCACAAGGTCCGATTTCGAATAAGGTCTGTTCTGATTTTTGGTTAATTAATTGTGTTGCACATCCTTACTGGCCATTTATTTAGCTTAATCATGTTGTCTTAACTTGAAGTACTTAACTGCTGCACCTTGTTTGTTGGACTGTCAATTTCCTTATTTCGACAGGCACGTGAACTTATTATCTGTTTACAAAGCTTCTTAATAATAGTTTAGAGCAACCTTTTCTTGTTGTCCTGTTACCCCCTCTTCACCCCAGAAAAAATTAATTAAACAAAACTTCTGGGAAGTAAGCTTTTTTATTTCCTTGAAGTAGTTATGATAAATGGCTTGCTGCTGCATTCTTTTAATTCATGTCTGACACAAACCTAAAACATATCTTTTTATCAGAGATGATACAGATAATTACCAAACTACATGTAAGATAATATGCCCTTGCAAAATATCTTTGTGGAGGAACATGTGCCATTTCTTATTATCCAAACTTCCTAACAAATCAGACTTAGTAAAAGAGGTTGTGTGCGCGCTAATTTGTGGGTTGGTTTAGATGATGCTGCACATACAAGGTAAGTCAGTGACACAAAAGAATTATAGGATCACCTTGTAATGCTTGATTCTAGTTATAACAGGCAATGAGACGGAAACAATAGCATTCTCAGTGCGGTTTTGAAATATGACCAAAATTAATTAAGGACTTTTCATTTATCACAAGAACGACTGGATGAATGTTTGTAGGTTATGCTTATATGCTGGTTGATTGGAGAGAATGGGTGCAGACTGAATAGTATGTACAGGGTTAGGTGAACTTGTAGGTACGAAGTACTAAATAATCAGTTGAATTGCTGCAAAAGTTTTGAATTTCAAATAGGACATGGATGAGATGTTGGCATCATAATTCACACTGGATACTTCATTTAAAATATATAGCCTGGTGATGAATGATATTTTTGGAAGCCCAAGAACTGATGCTAAGGTTATTTAGATAGATGGTTGAGATTGAACAGTAGATTAAGTTACAAAATGTAATTATATCTTGCCAGCTTTGGGTAAGTGGGTTGTGCATACATGCGGCATGCAGGCACACATTCATGAATATGTGTGCATGTGCATGTGAAGCCTATGTATACCTGATCCTTGATTTTTTTGGGTGATTGTGTGGTGAAGATTTGCTACAAGGGAGTCTGATAGTATACATGTCAAAGATAGAACCCAGGAACATGTCTCAAAATGTGTTGTCATTGGGAAACCTAACATAATGATCTAACCTGAACTTGATGGATGGGGTGGGTATTAGCTTTTCTGAATATTGATGTAACATAAACTTGAGCTTTGCGAGCAGATTGGAGGAAAAAGGATTCATGTAACTGATCCCAATTAGATTGGGATTAAGGCATTGTTGTTGTTGTATAAACTTGAGCTTTGTATGTTACTGTGTTTATCTAATTTTATGCAAGTAGAGCAAACAAAAAGCTAAAGTACCATTTCGATAATTCACACATCCTTATAGGAGTTATTGCACCAAAGCTTGCAAACAACTAGACAAGTATTAAACCCTTGAAACTTTATGAATTATCACAGAAATTGACTTGATGGAAATGTGAAGTTGGTTCCTTGAAATGATTTCATATTTGGGATGTGCTCTCCTTGGCCTTGCAAGCAAATAACCTTGATCTCCCACATTGTGAAAAGATGATACTCATTCACTTATTTTCTCGTGCATATGCATCAATAGAATTGATGTAAGTCATGCTGTCATGCATAGTATGTGGGTGGTGCTACTTTATTCTAGAACTATTGATATTTAAGTGTTCAGTTTACCTTTATTCTTTATTTCCTATGTATATGTATTTTTTATTGCTATGACGATGTCAGATAGAAACTCTACCCATTCACTGAAAGCGTAGTATAGGTTAATGAGACTGATGTAATAAACTATGGGAATCTAATATTATTCATGAATGCTTACTTCAAGTGGCTTATGGAGAAGGTGATACCGTAGCTGAATGTCTATCCTCTTGGAAGCAGTAATATCCTCATATGCTGTCCTTGGTGTACTGCTAAACCGCATGCTGTTGAAGTTGAACATTTCTGACATGTCATTTTGATTAAATACTGACAGCTTGACACACCATTGAATGTCCCATTGCATGTTCATGGCACGTGTTTCCAAGAAAAGGTTCAACCAAGGTCTAAAAACCACTGGAATGGGATGGTACGAGCAGTACCATACCTAAAAGTACATACCATTTTGGCAGAAAGCTGGCACCAGTACATAGTGTGTTGGTATGGGTGTTATACCATGTGTTGGTACCTGGGACTGTTTCACAAAACCAGTTTCATACTCTGGTACCTGTTTTTAAAACCTTGTGTCCAACAACATTCATTTTGTGTCAAAGTAGTAGATTTCCAAGTTTGACATGCCTTGATCACATTTTAAAATTTGTGAACTTGTTTCCAGCCATACGTGCCATCTGAAAATTTAAGCCAATGTTAAGAGGCTTTAGGCATGAGATTCAAAATGTTAAAATGGTTTTCTGGATGGTTTAAGCTTTTCTGTGAAGCATATCGCATAGAGAAATCATCACTAATGACATTGATGTACCAGTTAATGGGTTTTTCTTAGTAAAATGTTTCTATAGTTTGTTTGTTAGGTATTTTAAAATTTTGTTAGGTACTACAAAATTTTAACTTTAATGGTATTCTAGAATGCTGCAAAAATGACCTATCCTCAGATTGGAGTTCGTAGATTATGAAATTGATAGTTTTGGAAAAGATTGGGAACATGTTTTAGCAATTATTCTGGTGCTACATTATCCTCTAAGTTACTAAAGTGATGAGCATTTCCAATTGCCACTGCAGTTCTAGCCTGCCCATCAGTCTTCCTTTTATTTTTTTTCTTTTTCTTTTTCTTTTTTGTGGAATATGGATATGTGATCTGAAAGGAAGCATATTAGTTTCTTCCTATTTTGGTACCTTCACTTGGGGCAGCAATAAGAGAAGTGCACCGCATTTTAATCTCTTTCAGATGGGAAGTATGAACCAGCTGTCATAATTTTTCTTGTTCTCTGTAAAGACTTACTTTCAGGTAATCTCTCTCAGGGATAGCCATATTCTAAACTAAACTTTCTGTGGAATCGGAGAAAATACTTATGTGAATAATGTGTGGTTGGACCCTAATGTTTTGTGTTGATTTCAGAGTACAAACTCATGATTATTGATGGACCATATCGTGCTAAAGTTTGGGGCTTGATGACTGTTTTTATTTTTCTCAACTAGCGATCGTAGTGTTAGGGTTTGGCAAGAAGAATTCATGCATCATCTTGGCTAAGACTTGAACCTTGGTCGACTTTTTTAGCACTAAAACGAGTATCATCTCTTTGCTGCATGTGTCTTATTTCTTATTTATTGTTATAGGATGGCAAGGTCTGGACCTGCATATATGACCACTATTTCTAGCTATGAGATGCAAATTTACGAAGTGTGCTTATGAAGATGAATTTCCCTTCCAAATTTTATATTAAAAGTGACCTGCTTGTCAGGGAATGTTGTTGTTACTGATGGTTTTAATGCATTCTACTTGTCCTGGTCCTTTGGCCTTGCCAGAAACCTGCATGTTGAAGAGCATATATGTATTATGTAGTTCCAGATATTGTTTGGTATATTTTTGATAATATTCTCACCAGGCTGGTGACCATTCTTTGGAAAATGTATATGTACCTCATGCAATAGCTTAAGGCAATAAGCATGTTCATACATACATAGGTGCATACATGTATATTGTTGTTCATAGTACTCTTTGATATTGTTTTGGGTGTATTCTCATGATATTGGCGACCATGCTCTTTGTACTTGTAGATTTGCCTTGAGCTGTATCCTAAGGTGACAAGCACATTCACAGATTTGGCTCATCTCCTCTTCATTTCATTCTGCTTAAACCCATCTATTTGAATAGAATTTCAATCTTCTACTTCTCACAACTCTCATATATTAATGTTCATAGAATTGGTCTACCTCTTTCCTTTGACATGTTTCTTTGTTGGATCTTGAAGAATATAGAAAACATATTCCTGGTTGGTATTTTTTTTTCTTCTCTTACCTTTTGTCCTTGATAAAAGCTTTGCAAATGAGAATAGTTCCAATGTTAAGGTGGATAGTTCACATACCACCTACCACCTACCACCTACCAAGGGAATTGAAGTATCCTTTCATCTGATTGGTATGCTTCTGTATTATACAGTTCCTACTCAAACCATCTAGAATATCTTCATGACCAACTCTGATTACTCCTTAACTAGTTTACTTCGTTAGCCATGTAAAATAATTTCATACTCATAATTGCTCAGTTTTCTTTTTTCCTCTGTTTAGATTATACTAATCAGGATTTCCCTATATGAAGATTGACTCTGATTATCAATTTTTGTCAAAATGTATGAGATTGTTTGAGTTTCTTCTTATTTCAGTTGATTTACTCCAGCTATAGCTGTACCCAGGGGTGGTTCTGTACGCCATGCATAAGTGATCCAGGCTTAAGGTTAGGTATCGATCTCTTAACTTTTTTTTTTTTAAATCTTTTATTTTTATAAATTTACTATTACTTGCATTCAATCATGCTCTCCACCCCCCTTCTCTCTCTCTCTCTCTCTCTCTCTCTCTCTCTCTCTCTCTCTCTCTCTACAGCTACTCTATTATCTATCCTAGTGCACTTATATTATTGCTTGAATTATATATTGTTGAAATAATTGCAAAGTGTGGTACTTTCTGTCAGCAGAGAGAAGTTATATAAAGAAGTACAGCAAGAAAAGTGCAAAAAAATATGGTTTCAAAACCTTAACATGAAAGGGGCACCTTAGGCTACAAGTAAATAACAATATATAAATAAATGAGACATGAAACTAAAAATAAACCCCCAAGATAGGAAGGGAGATGTCCACACAACCAACTATTTCTCTTGACCAGACATAACTTTTGTAAAGCCGCTCCTTAGCAAAGCATGAATTGTTTGTTGGAACATGAAGTTTCAATGACCATTATGATGAGATGAGGAGCAATCAGTTACTCTAATTCCCTGACAAATCTTCCCTGTCCTTCACAGCTGGGATGATCTTTCATATCTTTTTCATGTTGCATAGTCATGTAAACCTATTTATTGCCCACCGCCACTGTGTAGATGGTGGACAAAGTTGATTGATGCAAAAAGTGGCATCATAAGCTTCACATTATAATATTTCATTTGAGGAAGTGTTTTTCTTAGCTCATATAGAAGACATCTATTATCCAGTTTGCAGCCATTTTGCTATGGTTCTCAAGATAGTTATTGGGCATAAGCTTGTTTTTCTGATGGAACGAAAGATTCTAGTATCTTGCACTCCTAGACGCACTGATAGTTACTAAAAATTGTTATTAGCCATGATCCAAATACAAGTTGAACATACACCTAGAAAAGAAACATGAGCAATGCCCTATGAATCACAGACTTAGGCTCATTCATCTGGAATCCTTACTACTAATTTCACCAAAAAACTATTGAAAAGTGAGGTCCATCTCCTTAACTAATTAGTACTTAGTTTTTGATTAAAGAAAGGATTCCACTTCTTCAAGCCCTATGGACCAACTTAATTGTCATTCACCAATACAACCAGATCATTTGCCTTGCCAAACTTAATAGCTTATTGACATAAACCTCCAAAGGAAAGTTTCTTTCGATGTGCATTTCAACAAGCATCTCATGACCTTCAAAATAGAGAAGGTGACTCTTTCCTTATGGAGTCTGAATGGTTCACTATTTTGTCAATGAGGTCTTATTCATGATATTTAGTCTTGCCGTCCTTAAACTGCACAAAGTTACTAAACAAGTTTTTTCTTAATTTATACATGACAAGTGCATTCGCTCATCCTAATCAGAAGATGAGAAATTTTATTGACTTTCATGTAAAATTCCATCATCTTTTTAAGCGCGCTAGAAGAATTTTAAGATCAGTCAATCTGTTTAATTATCATTATAGTAACACAGTATGACTTAGGTGTTGTAGGAGCAAATAGGGCATGTCATATGATTGCTTTGCTTGAGGATATTATTTTATTATAATTTTTTCTGCATTCTCTGATCGGAAGTTATTTTGTCTTGAAAAAAATTGCAATTTTGAAATCTATTTAGGCAACACAAAAAGATATTTTGAGCCACTTAGAGTTGTCTGACAACTTGCACTATCTGTAAGCTAAAATTGCATCCTTCGTTCCTCTAGAGAGTGACTTTTGAAAATCATTGAGTATTAAATTGTGTAAAAATGTATAGTGTTATCTAGTCTGGTCAGCCAAAAGCCTCTTTGAATTGGAAGAAGTGGATTTAAATCTCCTAGTCAATTGTTTATTTACTTGGTTGTTATCTGAACTAGTCTTATGTCTTCTCTCATTCTCTCTCCATATTCAGGACATGAGGGAGGTGTCAAGCCTAATAAAAATTGTCAATTCATTGTATGACAGCTTAAGCTTCTAGGGTCAAGTAGTTAGTTCTCACCATAAGATGTCCTTAAAAGCAAATTTTAGGAAGATTGTGATGAAAGTAAGGTTCTTTGTATAGGGAATCGGTACCGTTTTGGTACCGGACTGATATAGTTATCGGTTAGGTAGATCTGAGGCCTTAAGCAATGAACTGCCCCAAATCGGGCTAAATTAGTCGGTTTGATCCGGTTGGTTCGGTTGGTTCTCCATTTGTACCGAACCAAAAGGCTGAACCATTCTGGTTCTAGACTAATTCAATTTGGTTTGGTTCACCATGAACTGCTTGCTTTAGGATGGCTCGGCATAACATGGATGAAAGTATTGATGTATGTGTTCAATTAGCTCCTACTCTGGATCTTTTTGCAATGATTCAACTTGCTGCATTTGGTGGAGTGGAGGAGAGTATGTAATTTATTCTTTTCACATCCTTGACTTTGTTGGGTTCATTTTTGAAATATCTCAACCTAATGCAAGCATTATATGATGAGCTTTTTTTCAATTTGGGTGTTTTTCCTTCTATTGCATATTGATTTCATGTGGTTGCTATGCTGCTGGATCCTTCAGAGTATCCACATTCTGCTATCTCAAAGAGTAATGCAATGATCAACAGCATATAGCTTCACATGTTATTTATTGTGAAGATTGGAAAAATTGGAAGCATTATTATTGCACATAATGTGACATTCAAATTGGAGGGGATCAAGGGGCCTTCAAGAAACCCAGTTTTGGGGTGTGGTGAGAGTCTGAGAATTTACTTTGAATGGTCAGCTCTGGGTGGGGATGAAAGGATATTTACAGCAACTGGAAATCTCCCTTTTTTTAAAGGAAGATGCAGATTATAGTCATCTCTTCTTCTACTTTCTTGTCTTGAACTTTGCGTAATCACTTTTAGATTTAGAATCTTTGCATTTTATAAAAATTATGATACAGAACCGAACTGAATGGAGAAAAAGGATTTATGTAGCCGATCCTAACTAGTTTGGGATTGAGGCTTTGTTGTTGTTGTAGTAGTAGTAGTAGTATTTGCCTTTGGGTTTCATGGCCTTCAATCTTTGTAATGATGGATGGAGGGTTGAGGTTTCCTTTTGCTTTTTTATATGTACACTTTCTTGTGTTCTTGTGCATATCAACGTGCAACTTCTCAACAAAGAAATCCAGAAAATAGTGCTTCATAATAAATTAGTCAGTGCTATTCTGAAGGGCTTTTCCTTTCTTTCAACAGAGGTCTCAAGAACATTTTACGGCTTTACATTAAAAGGGCCAACTGTGCAGATTGGGAGCAGATTCTGATTCCCTCAAGGCAAGTTATAATTTCTCTTTATCTTACCACCTGTGGTCTTAAGATCATATAATGACACTCTCTACAAGTAAGTTAAGATAGATCAATTCAGGAATATGATATCTGTTGAACAATTTTGGGAAGCCTTACTTATTAGATTGATGGTCCTCCCCCTGCCCCTTTCTCACAGCATAACTTAAATAAGTTGTTGGCTGCAGTGTCAGGGCAATTGTTGCTTTAAATCTTCAAAACTATGGAAGTGGAAGACATCCCTGGGGTCGTCCTAAGCCTGAATATTTGGAGGAGGTTTGCAGTGGGCTTTCTTAATAGAAAAATTTCTTGATTGCAAGTAGATTTCATATATTCTTGAGTGAATGCATAATGTGCTTTTCACCATGCTGAACAGGGGTTCAGTGCGAGTGTGTGAAAGATTTCTTGATTGCAAGTAGATTTCATATGTTCTTGAGTGAATGCATGCTGTGCTTTTCACCATGTTGAACAGGGTTCAGTGTGAGTGTGTGACTGATGATATCTATCTGTTTTCAATTATATGTGAAACCCAGATTCTCTTTTTTTTTTTTTTTTCATTACTTGATTAAGATTGATAACACATATTGCATAAGCCAATTGGATATTCTTTATTAGCTATTCTGTACTACCTAATTAAGAATAATATCATGTATTGCATTAGTTAAATGGATTTTCCCAGTTAGCTATTTGTCTCAGAGGCTTTAGAGACCATCTTTGTTTTATTAGAAGTGAACATAAAATGCATAGTAATGTTTGCCAGTTGGTTCTGACTATCTAAGCCCTCTATGCTTATAAATATGAGTGACACATGATCTATACCTTGCTTTGAAAGCATTAAATAGCACAGAGAATGATGTAGAGAGAGAAATGTAGTAACTGTTCTGGATCGAACCCCCTTTTGGATTTGATTGAGTTAAATCTTTTTTGCTCTTAGTTATATATCGAATTAATATTTGGATCCATATTTCATCTCAAAATCAGCACTTTTCAAGTTTCAGTTGAGGGTATTGTTCTATGCCTGATGCTTCATATCCTAGTCCCAAATTTATTTTGTTCATAACCCAAAATACTTTATTGTTCTATGCCTATATTGTCTTAATTAAAAAATATATATAGATGATCTCGTCTTTTCCATAGATGCACTTGCCTTTAGCTTGTTTACCTCAAAAACTTGTTTTAGAAATGAAGGGTATCTAATTGCTAAGGGAGTACCTGCACCTGCTATTCCAGAAGCTTCTCTATAGATGCTCTCCTTGTTGATCCATCTCTATCTAACCCCGAGAGAGAGAGAGAGAGAGAGAGAGAGAGAGAGAGAGAGAGAGAGAGAGAGAGATGTATGTATTTACTGGAAAGGGACTGCAGGTTTCTGTTCCTTAATACTACATCTGTTGATCATGCCATTTACTTGTATGCGTCACTAAAATCTTAACCTATTTTCTTTCTATTTTTTCCAGAGAGGCTTTGTTGAGGCTCATGTGGATGATGGTCTACTTGAAATCTTTGGAATGAAGCAAGGTTGGCATGCTTCATTTGTTATGACTGAACTCATTACTGCCAAGCACCTTGCTCAGGTACCACCATTTTTTGACCGTTTCACCCTAAAGTATTAAATTATGTACATAAGTGAAAACTGATACATCTCATAAAAGAAAATTAGAATGTATTAGTTTCATCTGTCATGTACCACTGCCAAAAGTGTTCCTGTTTGGGTAATGCACTAATAAGTGACTGTAATTATTGTTAGTCTGTAATAATTGTTACTCAAATGAAAGTGCAATTGCAATGTCACATTTTAAAGATTCACTAGTATCTTCAAACTATTCTTTCTGAGAAATCCATCCAGAGCTTTTGGGTTGGGGGGGCGGGGGGGTGTAGGGGGCAAACCACTTAAATTTATTTTTGAAGAGGAAGGGAGAACCACTTAAATTATCATGACCCTTTTTTTTTCCGAAATTTAATGCTAGGAAATGAATTTTACAAGACACTGTTGTATAAATCTAAAGAAAAAATTTCAGTTCAATATTAATCAACACTCTGTTTTGTTGTGCAGTTATAACTTTTAAGAATTTATTGTGCCCATGGAAGAACTTGAAGAAATTCAGAAAAAAAAAAAAAAGACTCCAAGACTCTTTAGCATGCAGAAGTAATTTTATTTCGATTACTTTGGATGCAAATGTCCCACTTGTGAAGCTACTAGAAGAGATGATTGTCTCATGAAAATTTTTAATTCAATGATAATCAAACCCATCTGCTTTTGTCATAATGTGATGTCTTTAAGAATTTATTATTCAAATAGAATAGAATAGAATAAACTTTCACATACGCACTAGCATCAGAACTTATTTTTAAAAAGTTATTTGCTTCATAACTTTTTCCAAAGAATTTTGTGTATGGTTCTTTTAGTGACTTCAGTTGTTGCTAACATACTTTTAGAAGTTTTATTACCAAAATCTAGATGGTTGCAATAAAGCTTGTGACATACATGTGTAGAAACTGCTGATGTTTTTCAGGCTGCTGCAATTAAGTTGGAAATCAGAGGTGGCCAGTGGAAACAAGCTTATCTGCAAATGGATGGGGAGCCATGGAAACAGCCAATTGTAAAAGACTTTTCAACTTATGTGGTGATAAAGAGGGTTCCTTTTCAGTCGCTTATGATAAGTGGAAAGTGATACTTTTTAGCTACCATTAATTAGGTATGTAACTAAAGGAAGATCATTTCGTGTGACCATGAAACTGCATGCAGCTTAGTCAAGTAATACTTGCATGCTGTAATCCTGTTTCAAGTCACTAAGAGGAAGAGTGTTGGTTCTTATTGTGTAAAATTGATACAACTTCAGCTATCATCTCCGCATGTGTATGGACTCATATAAGTCGTGGTGTACAGTATTCTAGCGTTATTGATTGAAGCTTTTCCTCTGAAACTGCACATATGGAACGGGATCTTCGAAGTGTCTCGTGTCATATTTGATTCATGAATGCAAGTGATATCCATCTGCAATGTGATAAACGTTGGCTTTATAGCGCCAGCAAACCGCTTGTGGTTTTTGATTTAAAGAATATAAGTCATCTTCAGTGTATGTACAAGCTACTGCTGTTTTGTATCATTGCCAGCTCTTTAGGTTTAGTGGCTCTTCTGCTTGCCAAGATACCGCACACAACGGGCGGTAACTCTGAACCTGATTTATTAAAGGAGAATTAGTGGATGATGCGAGCCTACCTCCTCTTCTCGCATTTGCTCTGTGCTACCCACAAGAATCAAGTCCATTATGGCAAAGGCCTGGAATAAATGATTACTAATCTGTGGACCGTCTCGCATGCTAACTTCTATTGTTCAATTGGTACCGATTGGTATGCTAAAGCATGAAGGGGGGACCGACAAGGGAAACATTACAGGGTAAGTTTAGCATCATGGTGTGAAACGGTACCACTCTTGGTGCTGACCTTTGAACCTCGATTAAGCCAATTGCACCTGCTCTGATCTGATCATACCTCTTGGTCCATGCTTAAATTGTTAGTGTCTAATAGTGCAGGCTTACTTGTTAAGACCAGGCAAAGTCCAGCACTGCCGCCTGGAAGAAAAATATAGGTACAAAAAATAAATAATATACTGAGAATTTGCAAGAAAAACTAACACTGCGTTGCACATGATCACAGCCATGAAATAAGAAAATGTCAGCATATGATGATACAGAGCCCTTCTTCGATTCAAGCATATTACTAGCGTTTGTACTTATCTGACATCAGCAATTCAGGAATGAGACTGGCTGCTACTTTACATCACCAAAACTCTCATTTTACCACACTCATTTACACAGTTTAATAATCTGGGGGATGAAGTGATGAGATACCCAAAACTAAGGTCAGAGCAAATATCTATGAAACCACAGGTCCATATTTCCCATGTTTAGGGAAATTGCCAGCTTTGGACTTGATATCCATTAGCTCTTTAACGACATCCCGCATCAAGGGTCTCTCACTCGTCTCCTTGGCCGTGCATCTCATAGCCAATGAAAGTACTTTCCCTACTTCTTCCATTTCCATAGAGCGCACAACTTCATGGATGAGATCTGGATCAGCAACCACTTCAACTTCATCACTACCATTCAACATTGAACTTACCCAGCTTACTATGTCTGTGTTTTCAGGAAATGATGGATCCAGGGCCTTCTTTCTGGTTATCAATTCAAGTATGACTACTCCATAGCTGTAGACATCTGAGAAAACGCTCTTTCTGGTTGTAAATGCAGTTTCTGTTGCAAGGCATGGCAATACAGCTTCAACATATGATTACAACAAAGACAACCTTAACTTTGATGTATAAAGAGCTGATGGTAGTTTTAACAGATGCAATCTTTGTGGATTAGAAGTTTTGCACATCAGGTTTTAGAATGAGGAAAGTTAATAGGCTATATTTGTCTGCAATACCATTAAATACCAGCATACTCATATAATACGGAAACGTTAGTGCTGATGACAGTATTATACTGAACAAATTATGTTTACCATCATCATCATAATGAGAATAGTACAGCTAATCCATAGGTACAGGAATTCAAATAAACGCATTGTCATGTCCATACCTGGAGACATGTAACCAATGGTGCCCATGATGGCAGTAGAATGAGGGGAAGCAGAACATTGATCCATGAGCTTGGCAATGCCAAAATCTGAGATATGTGGCTCCATCTCTGAGTCCAAGAGTATGTTCTTGGGTTTGATATCACGGTGAATAATAGCTGGATTACAGTCATTGTGAAGATAGGCCAGCCCGTGAGCAGTTCCAAGAGCTATTCTGTAGCGCACCTTCCACTCTAAAACTGGAGCTGGTTTTATCTCATGCAGAATATCATGAAGGCTTCCATTCTCCATGTAATCATATAATATCAATCCATAGTCACTTCTCAACCAGAAGTCCTCTAATTTCACCAGATTCCTGTGCTTGATTCTTCCAACTGTTTGGATTTCTCTCACCATACTTACACTTGCTCCCCTCTGACCTGCAAAAGCAAACTTTTTAACGGCATAAACTTTTTCTGCACTCAATGAAGCCTTGTAAACAGTTCCCTGAGCTCCAGTCCCCAAAGCATACTTCTCATTTAAGTTCTCAGTGGCTTCCATTATTTTATTCAGCAGCGAAGAAGAGCCTTCATGTAAAGATGGCCCTTCCTCTTTTGCCGTTCGTTTACGCTTGAAGACAAGAAGTCCAACCAAAAGAAATACCAGGATACTTACAAGCGACAAGCCAAGAGTTATCATTGCAATCTTAATCCTTCTTAGGCTTCTAGAATTGCTTGATGTACCACAGGGTTTTAAAGTAGGAGCAGTTGTGCATGAAGATTCACCTGCCTGACAAGAGATACAAAGGTCCGGATTTCCCATAAATGAGCTTGGTGAAAGGTTTAGAAACTTCAGCCATTTTTCTGGTACCGGACCTTCGAAATGATTAAATGAGACATTCACTTCGAGCAATGAATTGAGATCAGCCAAGGATTTTAGGCTTCCTGTCAGATTGTTGAGAGAGAAATCCAAGCTCTGTAGTCTCTTCAGATTTCCTAATTCTGATGGAATCTGACCAGCCAGTCCATTTTCACTGAGATTCAAAGCTATTTCCAGATTCTGCAATGCACCCAATGATGAAGGGATATTGCCTCCCAATTTATTTCCCCCAAGCTGCAGCTCCAGTAGCCCGTCAAATTGCGATAGGAAACTTGGAATCCCTCCACTGAACTGATTGCCTTGCAGTATCAATTGAGAGAGAGCTGTTAAGTTTGTTAAGCTGGAGGGTATCGAGCCATTCAAAGAATTGAAACTCAAATCCAACATATATAACATACTGCACTGTGAAATCTCCAGGGGCAACATACCAGACAAATTGTTGTGAGAAAGATTCAGAACTTGTAGATTCGCTAGCCTTCCAATTTCTCGAGGTATTGGACCTACAAGCTTGTTCCCTGACCAGTTAATCATAGTGAGATTCACACAATTTCCCAGACTAGGAGGAACATGCCCATTCAAATTATTGAAATGTAAATCCATATATGACAGGCTAGAAGTTTCCACAAATTCTGGAATCAAACCTGTGAGGTTGTTATTACGAAGAATCAACCTCCACAGAGTTGTACAGTTCCCAACACCTAGAGGTATGCTACCGTTGATCATATTAAAACCCAAGTTGAGGACTCTAAGCTGTTTCCCAAAGCAGATATTTGGTGGAATTCCACCAACAAAGCTATTGTTGGTCAAATCAATTTGCACCAAACTACTATTGATACCCAGACCTTGAGGTATGACTCCTGTAAAGCGATTACTGAATAGAGAAATGTTTCTCAGATTTCTTAGCTTGGTTATCTCCAAAGGCAGTTCCCCTGAGAGGTGGTTGCCATAAATTAGAACATGCTCAAGACTCTGGATGCGCCAAATCTCGATAGGAACTTCTCCAGTCAAGTGATTATCAAACAGAAAGAGATTCGTCAAATTACTCAACCTACCCAATTCCCTTGGAATAGCCCCTTCTAGCTGGTTCTCATACAATTCTAATGCGGCCAGCGGCCGACATGTCCCAATCTCGGCTGGAATGGATCCTGACAAAGAGTTTTCAGACAGGTAAAAGAGTGTAAGCTTGGTCAGTGAACCAATTGAAGATGGTATCTGGCCAGACAGTCTATTGCTAACAGCAGAAAAGACTGTCAGACTACTGCAATTTCCTAGTCCTGCTGGGATCTCACCTTCCAACTGGTTAAATGACAAAATCAGCTCTTCCAACTTGCAAATGCCTGAACCAAAAGGAATCCTCCCCACTAAATTATTAGAATTGACATCCAAAAATTTAAGCCCTCTCAAGCTATTTAAAGTTTGTAGAAGAGGACCAGCCAGCTGGTTATTAAACAGATAGAGTTCTTCTAACTTGGAACAGTTTCCAATTGAATCCGGCAAGATACCCGACAGGAGATTGTCACTCAGCCAAAGGACCTTGACACTGCTCATATTTCCCACAGTACCAGGGATTGAGCCAGTGAGATTGTTTTGATTGAGATAAACTGTTTCCAGATACTCAATTTGGAACAGAGAGTCTGGTATTTTTCCGGTAAGAAAGTTTCCGTAAAGGGATAGATAAGACAACCTCTTCAGGTTATGGAGGGTCTCCGGTATTCCGCCAGAGAGGTGGTTCGTTGAGAGGTCCAAGTGCTCCAGGAAGGTGCAATTGCTCAATTCTGGTGGGATCAGACCGGAGAGAACATTGACACCAACATCAATCCTTCGTAGATTTCGCAGCAGTCCTATCTCTGATCCCAAATGGCCTGAAATCCCAGCCTCTGCAAGATCGAGCGACACCACATGGCGCCTTTTGTCGCAACGTATTCCAACCCATTTGCATGGAGTTGAGTCAGAAGATTTCCAGGTGGAGTTTATGAAGTGTGGTAGTGTTAGGCTTTTGGCGAGGGCCAGGAGAGCCAGTCCATCAGAGGTCAAACCAAAGGATAGCGGAATCAAAGCCAGGAACAGTGATGAGCAAAGCCAAAGAAAATAACCCATTTCGTACAAATGGTAAAATATGAATAAGTTTAAAAAAAAAAAAAAAGTGGACTTTTTTTTTTTTTTTTTTGCTGTTGCTGCTAAAACTGAAAACAGTAAACGGCAAATCCAAAGAAAAAGAGAGATTCTAGATTCCACCGCTGTTGAAGAAGAAACAAGGAAGATGAGACAGCGGCGTTCCTGATGCAAAAAAGAATTATAAGCAATGCCAAAAGAAAAGAAGGAGACGTTTTACTACCTTAATTTCAAGAGCAAAAGAACAAGCAACGTTTCTGCAAAGAGATGGGAAAAGATATAAGAAAAAGGGAGGATCCTCACTACGGTTGGAGCACTTCTAGTGCTCGAATGGGTGGAAAGCTCTCTACACTTCTGCTACGTCCCCGCTCCAGCGTTCATCCTGCTCGAAGGGAGAGAACACGGTTGAAACCAACGCCATTAGAAACACGAGGCATGCATTCCAGCAAAGAGCACGCGTTTTTCCAAAGACGGAGAGAGGTGTTCAGACCAAAACCAGCTGCTTTTACCCACAAAATAAAACGAGAGAGTGAGGTTTACGGCCAGACAGATCGACACGTCATGCGCCCTTCAGGACAGGCAACAGTGGAGGGAGGACTAACGTTCAGGCGTAAGAAGGGCGCAATTAATTAAAGACTCGGTTGGCGGCAAATGACACCGGTCTTCTTGCAGCCTCGTTGGTAGTTGAAGTCGTAATTAGTCAAATGGCGTTAGATGCCAAGATTAACCCGGAAAAAAGAAGATTCCAGTTGGCGATAATTATTGCCGAGCCGAACCTTGTGCTAACAGCGTAACAGGAGCTTGCTAATCTAGCTTGTAATGAGGCAGTAAAATGTTTAAAATTTCGAAAAATAAATTATGATAAGGGCTAGTTAAAATGGTTGTGCTCCTCGAAGGGAGGCATGAGACCCATGATTATAAAAAGCAGAATTAAACTATTTAGGGCTTCTTCTATGGTAGAGATGAATCAAGGAAAGGTGACAAACCAAGAAGCAAAACCACACTAATCAATTCAATTCATATTTAATATAATTTTTCATTTTATCAGAATTGCATTTATCTATCAAACTGTAATTTGAGGTTCAGAATTTGAAAATAATTTGATAAAAATAATTTAATAAAGTATCTATTGCTCGAAGCTCGGACACCTCTCATCCGTAGATGAGCGGCTGGAAATTTTCTTTCTTTTTTTTTTTTTTCTTAGTTTGATGGTGGGGCCCACCGTGAATGAATCCTGGCCGCCCATCCATATATGATGAGGGGCAGGGGCTTTGGCCAACGCAAGGCTGCCGACCTGCGTGCATGTTCAAAGGCAGCGTAGGCCCCATGAGTGGACCCATCCGAAGTGAAGGGGTAAAAAAAAAAAAAAAAATAGTAATAATAAATGAAAGCGCCGGTGCGCCATATCGTTAGAGGCTGGAAATGGGGCTTTCCTTGGTCGAACGATTAGCGCACCTTGGAACGATTAGGAGGTCTCGCAACCCCGTTGCTCGTCATAAAGAAGGATTTAGTTCGACCATTTCTTACATCTCAATCGCCGTACGCACAGAAACATAAAGCTATTCTAACCCGATAAATGATATTTAAAAAACCGGTTTAGATTACATCGTATCCATCACCGTCTGTCTTTAACTCCTGATTGGCTAAACCGAGAGAAGCTACCTACTCCAAGATGAGAAGTTTCAAAAGTCAATACAAGATATAAAAGAAATAGAACTCAGGCATGAGCTCACTACGAGTTGACGAGGAAATGGAGGTCTGCGTCACGGCCCCACACCAAAAGAGATATCAAATAGCAGATTAGTTTGGATGGATCTTTCAAGGATGGATTCCGTTCACTCCCTGGAAAACAGAACAGGACGAGCAAACCAAGCGGTTGATCCTTGTCAACAATTTCTGGATGAAAGAAAGGATCGAAGCGCTCCAACTAAACATTAAATTACTGTCAGAAAGACTGGAGGGTGGTGCTGAAAGATTTTTGTTTCCTTTTTTTCTTTTTAAAAAAAAAAGCAGAGGAAGCGTTCTTAACAAGCTGAGTGGAATCCTATCTCCCATAGGAGTAATTTTACAAGCCACGCTTGGCTGTCAGTCATACAAACTTTTCATATTCAAAAGCCCTAGATTTGAAGTCAATCCATGCAAACCTAAACAATCTTAAAAATATTTCATGACAAAGACAACTGCAATATCAAAGTTCACATGGACCCAACATGGATTAAAGCCATAAAGTAAATACAAAACAACAACCGGACAAAATAAGACCACTGATGAGCCTCAATATGCTAGCGTAAGTTTGGTGGATGTCAGGTGGAGAGGTGATGGCAACATAAATTATGTATGTTTGGGGCAACTATTAAGAAACAACTATCTCGCATATGATGAAAAATAACTACCATTCCTTTCTCCCTCTTACTCCTCTATAAAGTAGATAAATAATAATAATAATAATAATAATAATAAAAGAGTAGCTGTTCAAAATAGAACTTTAGCTTGAAAGGATAGTTGGCTGAGATGGTAATATAAGTTGTTATTCTGCACTCTTGCTTGCCACTAAGTAAATAGCTTATGCTTTGCATATTTATGATATAAGAAATAAGGTACATTAAATAAACCTTTCATTCATTGACTCATTGGTGTTTCAATTTTATCCTATACTTCGATGCACACTTTGAGCTAACAATACTTAATAAAGGAAAATATTAATGCTTCAAAAAAATTTTTCTTTGAGAGAAAAATATCATAATTACTAAATTGAATTACTTTGTGAATGGCAAACTGATATTATTCATGGAAAAAGGTTCTAATAAATTTTGACTATTAATATTTTATTTGTTTCAAAATACTTTCCTCTTCTTTATTTTTAGTCCCACATTGGATAATAAAAAATTCTTGACACTACTTCTGTGTTAAATTATGTCAAATTAAAAATTTCTTGATAAAAAGGCTCATTTATAGAGATTGGGCCTAATCTCATTCAATTTGATTTTTTTTTTTTTTTTTGTCCAACATAGTTCATTACTTATATATCCATTGAGCTCTGTTAGTTTTATCCATTGGATTTTTTCATTGAAATTTATTGTGATTTTCCATTGCTTTCGAAAGAGCGTCGTCCATTTGATCTTTGCAAATATAAGTACCACCAAATAAATGCTTCCCAAAAGATGACATTGTGTTATAGTTATCATCAGGCCAGCTATCCTCCTTTCCAACTTAAAATTCTCAATTTCTTTTGTATTGTCATTCTCCAAAAGCACCATAATTTCTAAAGATAAGAGACAAGAGCAATACAATCAACCACCATACTTGCGAGCACATTCTCACAAAGATGTTATTATAATTGAATCTTAAAGGATAAACACGTTGAGAACCTTCGTGTTGAGTCATCAATTTCGAGAACATAAAATTTACCTTTAATAATAACACAATCCACATATTTCTATAGTTAAGTTTTTCACTTAATTTATTCTTATTTATTATTTGTTATAACTATTTATTTGTAATTATTTTAATAATTTAATTTACATCCATTAACTTAAATTTCTAACAATAACACCATCCTTTGTTGCATTCAAATCTAATTCTAAAATGAGTATCTACCTATGCAAGCACCAAACAAAAACAGTAACAAAAAAAGAGAAAAAAATTACTGATGGGCTATTTCTTAGCTCATCAAAATTGATATGTAGGGATAGCAAATCATGCCAATAAGTCATAAATGGATCGAATCGATTTCAAAGTATAATAACAAATGGGTTAACCCAAATTTAATCCATTTATTAATTGAATCAAAAATCTAAATCTGAACCCGACATACATATTACACGATTTAAATGATACGATCCGTGTAATTCATTTAACCCATGACCTGTGTAACTTATATGACCCGTTTGACATGAATTGATCTGTGTAATCCATATAACCTATGTAATCTGTTTATACTAATTCAATCATGAAATAATTATATATTCAAAATCTTGACTCTAAAGTAATTATACATATCCACTAAGTGTAATTTTAATTATTCCCAATCCATTTTCATCCAACCGTTAGATCTTATGTGATGATAAAAAAATAATTAATTAAAAAATAATATTAATTTGAATAAACAAGTGTAGCGAATCATATTTAGGTTGACAAATTAGGTTACGATCCATTTAATAAATAGTTTAATTGCGGATCAATTTTGAGTTAGTGGGTCAACCCAAAATCCGACTTGTTTATTAAATTGTGTTTAACAGGTCAACCTGATTTTAATCAAAACCTGTTCATACTCAACCCAAACTTGTAAATTTTGTGTTGAGTTTGAATTGTGTTCATAGGTCGTGTTCAAAATTACTGTCTTTATAATAGAATGCAGGATTTTATGAGCCATAAGTGATTTAGAACTTGAAGTTAATTGGCCTGATAAAAAAAACGCAGTTGAGGATACTGACATGAAAAGTAACTAACAGCACAAAATAATTAAGCAACAATGAGCATCTGTATAATTTTAATGATTAAGGTAGTATGTTCGATCCAACTAGCTACTATCAATAAACTCTTAAGAATCAGTTCCTTTGCAGAAGAAGGTCTATATCCTATATAAACAGAACGCACTACAAGATAAAGAAGACTCGGAATACCACAGGGTCTGCAAGAAATTACAAGTATGAGAGAAAAAAGCACCTATACCAAGATAAAAATTGTGTTAAAGCATATTAGCGAAGGGATTTTTGTTTCCCTGGTTGGTGGCAGTGAAATAGAAATAATAGTCAAATAAGCAAAAGATGTTTGCTACCTGACCAGGCACAGAAGTGTTAGCTCCTGGTATGTCCGCATCAGTAAGTCATCGTGCTTGGGTTGCCATAAAACCTCTAGGCAGGAAATAAGAAGTAGATGGAGGTAAGTACCTAAAAACAAATCCCTATCAAAAATGTAATTGACAGAGAACAAGATGAAATCTGAACCATCCATGATGCACTTGGGTTTTGAGTGCCTCATACCAATTTGGAACCCTGGACGTCTTTTAATGTAAAAATGATATTTTCAAGTAAAGGCAACCAACTGAATGTAGAAAATCACAAAGCAGATCAGTGCCAGGGCAGTGATATGTGATCAAATTGTTCTGCATAGGTCATCAAGCATCGCTTAAAGGAGCTGGAATTGGTCATGGCACTTATAAATTAGAGAATCATATCCAACGGTTAACTCGTGACATAGAAAATACAGAAAGTGAGACACAGGTGAAAGTTATAAATTCACTAGTTTGACATATAATCAGTTTATTCATGGTCTCAAGAGCACTAGTGATAGCACTGTCACAAACATATGCCAAAACCGATAGCTTGCTAAAATGTCTGAATGGTGCTCCAAAAACATCAATTTAAATATCTAAAGGATGTACTATAAACTGATACGGGCACTCAAATAAGTCTGAAAGCATTTTAACAGTCCAAATTAACTTGAAGTAGTCTGTACCAGCCGATGGCTGATTGACTCTGTCGAATCACTTAGGGCCGCCGCTTCATAAACCATTTCAACTAATACAAGGTGTTGCAAGCTTGTTTTCCCCATGAATAAGAAAAATGACAGTTCATGGGAGCTACCAGACCATCTACGGCCAGTTTTAGAACAAACCGGTCAGTGTCAACTAGCATAGGCCAATATCTTTCTCCAAGCTTTACAATGCTTATACAATATCTTATCTCCATTCCATAAGAAAGAATTCCATACTCTGCCCAAAGGAAGCTACAGGATGCTCGGAAAAATTTGAAACCCTTGTATTCAATAATGTTATCAAGATCTTTGAATGGGGTTGGATAGTGGTATTTGGGAAATTATACTGCTAAATTATAATTTGACAAAGAGGACGAAAAGTTGTTGTCTTTAATTGCATGAACGAAATTAAAGGGGTTCTTGGATGTCATGTTGCCATATTACAATATTTGCTGATTCCTCAAACATGAAGATGCACTACACAGTCATATAGCTACAATGTTATAATAACACGATCAATTCTATAATATCATTAAAAAAAATATTAGCCTTTATCTTAACCGACAGTGGTAGCCATAATCTGATATTTCGGAAGAAAGGAAGGGGTAATATAGCTGTTCTTGCAATCAGGAAGAAAGCATGAAATGAATCTTGGCAAGAAATTTTTTTTTTTTTTTTTCCCGAAAAAAAAAAGAGCAAGAAATCAGACAGAATTCTTTGTGCCAAAATCAAATCAAATGCAGTATCAACTAACAGACAAAAAAACCCTACCCCCGCAATAATATGACCCTCTGGTCCATTAAACTCCAAGCTCTGAGTTATCACATTCAACTCGATTCAAAGACCAAGAACCAGGCCAGAAGCAATCAAAACGATGGTCATGGGGGAGAAAGAAGGAAGAGAGAAGAAAATTACATTGAGGAAGAATCCGGCGGCCATGGCGGTCTGGCGGGTGGAGAAGAGGGCGTCCCCGGCATCCACCTCGAGGGGAGATGAAGCTCTCTCTCCCTTTCAAGTCGCTCGGGAACCCACATATATGGATCGTGCCGGACCTTCAAGAAGAACGAGAGAAGGAAATACGAGGCGAACTGCAGTCCATCGCGAGGGTTTGATGAAAGAGAGGGAGAGAGCGTTACGGCTGGGAATGGAGCACACGGCGGCGGAAGTGGCGCCCGCTGCTGGAAGTAGATGTGGGCAATGGGAACCCTTAAACCCTGCTTCGAATGAATCTCGCAGCGCGAGCTTCGATCGCCTTCGTTCATATTTATATTTATAGGCGGGGGGATGCCTCCAGCAACGGCCAGGGTGGTCGCCAAGAGACATGGGTGTTACTCCGCGGAGCATCGCAAGCAACGATGTCTCGATCTCTACAAGGCAGGGCTGACCCATCAACTCAACCGACTACGGACACGGTTCTGGTTCGGCTTTGGTTCGATTCTATGAACAGGAGAGAAGGGACTTGTTGTCGGGTTTAGTTAGGACTGCTTAATCCTTTGCCCAAGTAGGTCCATTAAATAGATCTGCCGTCATGAAAAGAACAAGCTCACATAGTCTCGGGTTTAGATGTTTTGTAATCGGATTGGATTTAGATTATCTAAAACAGATCCGTTTACATGATCGGTCACCAGGTTGCCGGTGGGGTTCAAGTTTGCCTGCCGGGCCAATGGTGGCTGGAGGGGCAAGCCACAGTTACAGAGATGGACCACTCACTGACAAAATCGAATGGCCCAAGAGTAATGGGCTTGGATGAAATTACTTATCGGGTCGGTTTCAATTCAAGCTTTGGTTACGATGGTGGGGGAGCCCATGTCCATCTGCTACACCGCGTGACTTTCTAGTAAACGATGGTCACCTTTTGGGCCTTGCTGTTAGATCCGGTCCAAGAGGTCCAATCCACGAACTCATTTTGTTGCACTCCAGGAATCAGATGCAACTTCCCACGACGAACCACCCCGCAAAGACCAAAGGAAATTTTTGGTCTGCCCAGACCTGCTATGTGATTATGAGAACCAAGATGATATAGTATAGATTGGACATAAATTAACCAAATCTGGTTCACCCAACTTGAATTTAACAAAATCAATGCTTAATTTACCATGACGACAACGAATGATCGCAACAGTCTTAATTTCAAATTACTTGAGATCATAATTCCTTTTTTTTTCATTTTATTTAATTTTAAATTATATTTTGTTAAAATATAAAAGTTTTAAATATTTTTTTATCACTTCTTTCGAAAAAATGATTTGTCCCTATTCTTATTTATTCTTTAAAAAAAGTAATAATAAACAATTAAATATTTGCTTAAATACCCATAAATAGTCATCCCTGAACTTTTGTCTCCCCTCGTCAGGTTTGTGTAAAACTTGCCCCGGCAAGTAATTAATATATAGAAGTTTGAAAACTATATTTTTTAAACAAAACCCATATAATGATTGCATCATAGTTTTTATTGTACTTATAGACTTATTTGACTATTTGGATAGGTTACTTATGAGCAATATAAGGAGCAAGAATTTTCATTAATGAACTAATAAAAATGAAAAATACTAAGGAACAAGAAATTTTATGAATTGAGGCTTATACTAATGGAGACGCCTTTTTGTATAGTAACAAAGGGCTCTAAATCTAAAAGTTAGATAATGCACCTCTAAATATTATTTAGATATAGATAATTATAGTATAAGTGTCTCTTACCTCTTTTTTTTTTTTTTAAAAGAAAGATATTATTATTCTTTTAAAATAGATATATAATCCTTATAATTTTAAAATATTATGCTCAATGGCTTTCATATGTACATAGTTTTTTTTATTATCAAAATATATCTTTTTTGAATGAATTCAGAATAGATTTATTTATATTTAGGTATTCATCAAAACATAAAATATGTGACCGTAGGATCATTCGATGGGCACTATATAAAATATGAAAATATAAATATCAGTATTTTAACTAATGATTCATGAATAATTCTATGCCAATAGGTTATGCATGGTGATACCATATGAAATCTGTAATTATCAAATTTTTAATTAATAATTTAAATAAATAAATTTATCTCGGTACATTCCATTCAGCGACCTCACAACTTTCTTCAATCACTATATAGAATTGATGGTGAAAAATATTTAAATAATTAATAATTTGCTCTGATGCATCATATCAATCAATGATCTTTTCATTCACAGCCGCATGAAACTTTCCAACAAGAAGCTCTTATATATGATTATGTGAATATATACCAGTGGTGTAGGCAAATTAATATTACATGCAATTTTGATGGTTCTCCTGTGGACATATGCCAAGTTTTCACACTCTCAACCCTAGCTAGAAATTGTGCAATTAATGACCAATGGAATCACTGTCTTCTTCTTTCTAGATTGTTACTGTTGCCTACATCCTTGATTGGTCTATGAAACGCCAGTGGCCATTATGATTTTAAAAAACACCATCTAGAAATTGCTAAAATTTTAATTTAAAAATTTAAATATAAAAATTTAAATCAAAAAAGAATAAGAACTGTGCCTGAATCAAGGACTAGTTTTCACTCATTTTTGCAGATTGTAGGTGATCTGTCCCCAAGGTATAATGACCTGGTTCGATCCGAATCTCTTACCACGAGCACGATCGCGTGGAGATGCAATCCATCGACTCCTTTAAATGCTCAAGAAAAAGATTAGTAATAACCAAAAAATAAGAAAAATAATGTAATAAAAAAGAGACAAGAGAGCTCTCTTTCTCAGCAGGACTTTTGATACAGGAGTGCTTTATTCTCAGAAAGAAAGAATATGATTTAGGCTTGGATGGGAATATTTATAGGCTCAGCCCAGGGTGCTCAGCCCATAATGATCTTAGAGGCCTGATAAACATTACTCTCAAATCACGTCAGAAACGGACTAGAAATCAAATTATTCGGACCGTTTTTATTCATTTACAGCCTTTATCGTGCGTCTGTGCAAGCGTTCATGGAATGCTCACACCGCATGGGGTTTATGTGAGCAAAATGCTTGTACCTCACACGAGCGTTCGCTGGCGTTGTGAGCGATCTGCTCGTGAGCGTGCTTATGCGAACGTCCGCGAGTGTCCGCTTGCGAGCATTGCCTTCCTTTTTTTTGTTTAAAAACTTTTTTTTCTTTTTAAAACGTAAAAAGGTCAACAATCTTCCACAAAAGTTTTAAATTAAAAAAATAGCAAAATTAATATAACATAAATTTTAGGGCATTTTATATTACGTAATAGGTAAGGTGTTCCGTGAACTTGAACCTTACTTAGTGTTGATTGTATACATCTAAAAGAATCATAATGAATTAAACCTTGAATTAGGCCCTTGACTCAGACTTATACTAATCACACACATAATATAGATCAATTGGATTTAAGCAGTCAGTGCATATTAAAGACCTTGCACTTAGTACCTTGATTTTTTATAAAAATTTTTCAGGGTTAGCCTAAACCTTTAGTTATGGCCTAATATGACAATTCTCATATAGGTGAATCCTTCAAGGGTATTTGTAACTAATACCCTGCAGATAATCTATCTTAAATCCATTAAGAGTATAACTCAACCTTACATAGCATTATTTTGTTACTTATCATAGGGATGAATGACAAATTCCGAGAAGATATCATTATTTTTGAACCAAACTTTAAATAAGAGAATCAAACAAAGATACATTAGAATTGAATCAAATGAAATAGAAGTGTATATATTAATTATAGCTTGAAACACATGCTGAACTTTGTTGTTCTACAGTACTAATAATTTAATAATTTATTTTAGAAACCCGAGATTTCAATTGATAAAAAAAAAAAGTCACCAACAGATTTAATAATGCAAAGTAACTTAAACCAAATACAAGATAAACAATGCTTAGATAAATAAGTTGGACATTCCAACAGCCATAAGATTATTTAGCAAATTATATGCCAGCAAAAACTTTTATCAAATCTCATGGCAACAGGTTTTAAAAGACTCAAAATCATGCACCTTACTCCTCCCCATAATCTATAACACCGAGAAGAAATTAGTATAACTTTCTAAGTTAAGCAATATTCAGTGTTTGATTAGATAATAGGCATCCATCAAGTATGTTTCTTCTTAGTTATTATATGCATTGCATTTCACTGGTATGGTATGCCTTCTGCCATGCCACTAGTGCTGGGCACTCGCAAGCACACATGCTAGCTGCAGCATGTCAAGCAGCAGCACATAGCCCTATTGCATGCTGGTAAGCCATTGGAGCGGCATGTGCCAGTCAGTCATGATTGACATGGATGTTGCAATTTATGACCATAATTCTTTCACCTTTTTCTTTCCTTTTATTTCTATCAATTGATGAGCAAGACACACGCACACAGATACATACATACATACATACATACATACACATATACATATATATATATATATACATATATACATATATACATACATACATATATATATATATATATCTATATATATGTATGTATATACATACATACATATATATATATATATGTATGTATATACATACATACATATATATATATATATGTATGTATATATATAACAGATTTTGCTATTAAATCATAAATTGGAACTGTATACAAGCTAGGCAAGGAAACTGTGTACAGTATACAAGCTATTAAATCATAAATTGGAACTGAATGATTTGGAAAAATTTTTTAAAAAAAAATTCAACAAAATTTCAGCAAAAAATATAGAAAAGGTTAAACATTTGTATAACAATATATGACTAATTATTGTTGCTTACAGCAAAATTTAATCTAGAATTTGTGCTCATGAAAAATGATAATGGTTAGGTACAAGTTTGTTAAAACAAGTATTATTGAAAAACTTTTAGAATTCTTTTCCTTTAATCACTTATATCAATATTTTTGAAAGCGTAGATTTGACACAAAACAGAAAAATAGATTCAAAAATTTAAAGTCGGCTATCCATGAATGAATCAAACATAAATTAATTTATGCATCTTCACATATATTAACCAAGAATCAGTCATCACATACATAACGTTCTTTGGAAAAAAAAAATGCCACCATATTATTTTTTAAAGGCAAATATGAAATATAGGTATGAACCTTGAGTTTAACTGCTTTTGTTCCTTTATTTTTCAATTTATTTTATTTTCTTCTATCAATTAATTACAACAATAATGGATTTTTAGAAAAAAAAACCCTAGCAATTTCTAATGAAGGAAACTAGTCCTTAGCTTGTTGGAAAATTATGATTTTGAAAAACACTGTCCAGAAATTGCTAGAAATTCAAATCTAAAAATTTAAATATAAATATTTAAATGAAAAGAAGATAAGAATCGTGCCTAAATCGAGGCATATTAGACATTGCCTTAAGGACTAGTTTTCGCTTCTTTGTGCAGGTTGTAGGTGATCTGTTTCTAAGGTACAACGGTTCAATCCGAACCTTCTATCACGAGCACGATTGCATAAAGATGCAACTCAATTAAAAAAAAAAATAATAATAATAAAAAAATAAAAAAATAAAATAATAAAAAAAGATGGGAAGGCTCTCTTTCTCAGTAGGACTTCTAAGATAAGGACGTTTTCCTCTTATAGCACAACCTCAAACAGAAAGAATAAGATTTAAGCTTGAATAAAAATACTTACGATCCTGAATCTTTGAACTTATTTATAAACTCAGCTTAGATAATTCGACTCAGCTGTAAGAACCTTAAAGGTTTGATAAACGTTGCTCTCAAATTATTCGTTCGAGAAATCAAATTATTCCAACCGTTTCTGTTCGTTCACAGCCGTTCCTGCGCGTCCGTGCAAGTGTTTCGCGAACGCTCGCAGTGCATGGGGTTTACGCGAGTTGCCTTTTTTTTTTTCAAAAAAAAAACACTTTTTTTTCTTTTTAAAACGTAAAAAGGTCAACATGACAAACATGTGATCGAGGGGTCTCCACCTCTAAGGAATCATTCCGGTCAAGGGAATATTCTCATCTCCTTGATCGCCGCCACATTTCTTGGCCATCAGCATTAATGTTAAGGTCCTCACTGTCATCAACCGGCTGTCTTCGTGAAGAACTGGAGAAGAGCACAAGTTTCTGAAGAGTGGTGAAAGAAGATTCCTAAATGATGAAGAACTGGAGAAGAGCTCAAGTTTTGACTTATCACATTTGGCCGTTTGCTATACAAGCTCAAGCTTGTGGGAACCTTCTTTAATGATTACCCACAGTTTGGCACATCTTGGCTTGATCCAAGATCCAAGATCACCAAGGCTGCTGCAATCTTTTGAGAGAGACAGGGCAAGTATTGGGTAAGTGGGCATCTTTCCTCTTAGTTTTCACATGTCAATGCCATGTTCTTTCTCTTGGAAGTTTTTGATATCTAGCTAGTGCTAATTTATTATTTTTGAAGCTATGATACAAGGCATACCAGTACAGTGTTCATAATATATGTCTGTTCCTTGACATTTCTGTCCGTGCAACTGCCGTTTTATTTTTATATAGGTTACTGAAGGCCTACGTTGATTCAACCAACTTGGAATCCTACACTAGATTCTGGAACTCCTGCCAACAATGAGAAATTCCTAAAGTAATGGTAGTTGTTGGATATATTTTACGCATTAATGTAAAAGATGCCTTAGTTTGGGTGCAAGTGTCATTCAAATGCAACCTTTTTAAGGCATTTTCATTAGAGTTTTGATGAGTTTATGCATTTGTTTCTGGATGATGCCAATAAAATCATGAGGGCAAAAAAAAAAAAAAAAAAAAAACACTACAAAGCCATTAGTGCAGTATGATCGTGATTAATGTCTCCTTTACATTTTTTTTTTTTTTTTTTCTGTGCTTGGTTTATCCTGATTCATTTTATATTTCCCCTGGTGCAGTTATCTTTCTGTTTCCTTTTGTCATCCACCTCCTTGCAAGCTTTTATGCTCTCCCTCCCTCCTTCCCTCTCTCTTTTCCAGGGTCATGATATCTGGCACACATGGTTTTGTGGTAATTAGCTCTTAACACAAAAGCAAGCTGGCGTCTCTACAGAAATATTTGTAAGTTGGTTTTTATCAGCTTGCTCTTCGGTCATGGTTTCTTCTGCTGGATTATAGTGGCAAAAAATTTTTAGATGATGGATTATGCTAGTATTAAATCAAAACTTGATATCAATGCGTGCAGTCTAATTATACTGAACCAACTAGCATACCAGGCATACTAGCACCGTATCAATGTGATATTGGTATGAGGTCCGGTGCTAAAATGACGAGCATTGGTTCCAAGCATTAGTTAGATAATCCTGTTCCTTTCAAATTTTGATCATGCTTTAATCCTGGAGAAATATCGAACTTTCTAGAAATACTCTACTGCTCCATCTATGCATCAGGACCTCAATGGCAAGTTGCATCTTTGGGATCGCCATGACCTCGTAATGTCAAGTGGCCATCTGGAGGCCATAATAGATGCAAATTCCTCGCCATTTCCCCTGGTGGCTACCGAATGTTTGATGCTGTGATTGCTGCTGGAATATTGCGACAACTTGTCTGGTACTGTAAGTTGCTCGCCTTCAAATAGGTTGCTCGTGGGGAAATGCTTTGAACCACGTTGGATGCAAAGCATTTGGCAACTCTAGTTTTGACTTCAGGAAGGTTCATCTTTATCCATATTCTTTTTTCTAGGGAATTCATGCTTCCTTTCTAAGCTCTTCTATAGTCTGTTACAGTTGTCTGATAAAAGGGGTCCGCAGGCCAAAATTTTTCAGGATTCAGCTGGAGCCACCACTTTCTGGGTGGACCTGCACAGTTGCACTAGCTCTGATGCTCCTCCCAACTCCAAATACTTTCGGATCAACTCAAGGTGACATCTTCCCTCCTTGTGGGACAGCAACTTTCCAGCCACCATACAACTGATATGAGTGCATGCTGAGCATCTAAGCCTTGTGCAGAACACTGGAATACTGGTGCAGTTGGATTCAGGTGTATCAAGAAATAAAATGGTTGCACTCTAATGGTGAATAATTTCTGTCATGGGTGGCTAGCTTTGTTGGTTCCATTATATACTAAGGACAGTGCTTTGCTCATGATTCAGCTTACCAGGCTTGGAATGAGGCGTCCTTGGCCCATACATATAGTGCTGAAAACTATATATATATATATATATACTGCATTGCTAGCAGATGGTAAGGATTGATTGTAGAAGTGAAATGAGAGAAATCCAATGTAAAAGTGACGGAGATCCAAAGTAAAATCCACGCCCGTTTTTGTTATGTGATGTGAGATTCCAACAAATCTCGGTTGCTTATGGCTCTTTACTTAGGCTCACAGAAAGCTTCATTAAAGTAATAGCTTTTCTTTTTCCTGGCCAGATTCGATGTCTTGAGTTGACATCATATAGAAGGCCAGAGATGTTCTGCCTAATCCGAACTTATTCCGGAGTGGCCAGAGAACATAGTGGTAAGTGCTAAGCCCACGGCTATCTACTAAAGAAACGGGGAAACCAAAACACGTTCTCTTTTTCAACACAAAAGCTAGAGAGAATAATTAAATCTCCTTCAGATTCTCTTTTTCAACACAAAAGCTAAAGAGAATAATTAAATCTCCTTCAGAATCCAGAAATGAAAGGTGTCATAGCTGAAGTTGCCTTCGCAATTGTGCTTCATCAGCGACTTAGGATGATAAATTGGAGGTGCAGGCTAGACCCATTTATGGACGTATTTCGTAGAGTTTTCAGCTCACAAAAAGAAAGAAAGAAAGATAGAAAAACTAGTTTTCATTTTACAAATTTAATATTATTTTATGATTTTTTGAAATATTGAATAAAATTATTGCTAGTTTTCATTTTGGATTTTTAGACTTTGATATATTTGAATGTCAAAAACTCATGCATGTATCTAATATCTTTTATAAAAATTCTGGACAGGATTTACATAGACGTAAAAGATAGTCCAAAAACATTCCTAATAGGTTGACTAGTTTAAAAATCAATTACAATAAGTATACGGGATAAATAATTTAAAATGCAACTTGTTAGCATTCGATAAACAAATAAAGTTGTTAAACCACAATAAATAAATAGGGATTCATGTAAATTTTTATTATACTAATTATATTCTAATACCAGCTATTCATAACTTTGTACATTTTCTGTTTAAAATTTGTGCAACTTGAATCGATATTTTAGGTTAGTAGGTGTGGAATGGTGCTCCTAGCCCTTGTAGGTCAGATTTTTTTTTTTTTTTTTTTTTTTTTGTCTTACCATGCTAGCATTTTGAAAATTTGTGCAAGTTCTAATTTTTTTTTAATGCAAGTTTGAATAGGATTTAGTGCCCTTAATTCTTCTAAGTTGGATTTTTTTTTTTTTTTTGGGTCTTGCTATTTTGACATTTGAAAGTTTGTGCAAGTTTTTGATACTTTTTACATAAGTTTTGAACAAGATTTACAAAGATTTGTTTAGTAGAATCCAAAAATATGCTATAAAAAATTGATCAATAATAGATTAGAGAGGTGGAGGAGAATTTTTTTTTATATATTGTAATCCTCCTCGTATAGGAAAACCAACTAATAATACTACTTGGGGAGCTTAATGAATAACTAGAGTAAAAAGAAATAAATAGAGCATAAAGAAATCATATAGGCAAACTGATATAAGATCCAAGCAAGATTTTTATTATACTAATAAAATTAGCTATGCACAATGTTTTGTTTATTTCATTCAAAACCTGTGCAATCCAAATCAATGCGTGAGCTAGTGCAGAAAGATCAGGAGCAATTCTGTTCAGTTCCAAAATTCTGTATCAAATCCATGAAGATGGAAAAAATGTTAATGAATTTATGAATGTTTAAGGTGACAATAATTTTCTTACAAATTCCCTTTCATGGATTCGATCTCTTTTTTATTCAAAGGAATATTTTATAAGTGCCAAGAGTCTTGTGCACAAAAGATAATCCACTCTTGCACTACAAGAAACAGGGCTATATGCTAGTGATCAAAAAACCCTTCGGGGTACAGAGGGTCTATCGCAGCAGATATATAATCGCAGTTATAGAGACAAGTTTTTAGCAGCACTTATATCTTACGGCTAAAATGGACAGATTGGCTCTCGCAATGCTCCCACCCTAAAATGCATGCTGAACCAATTTACAAATCGCAAATGCTTATTGAGGCTTAATCTAGGCCAGCTCAGGACTTGGCACCTCTTGCCATTCAAATAGAAGTAAACTCAAAGGTGGTAAGCCATTTGGAGTCCTGACTCGCAAACCGATCTCATCCAAGCCTAGCAAGCAATGAAAACCTCCACAGAGATCATTGCTGGAATAAGAACAAGCTTTCACCCACTAGTGGCTCCAGTGGAGAACAGCATTGCTTTATGTCACATAACATACCCAAGGTGGTGGACAGGGCTCAAGAAGAGGCCAACACCCACCCGTCTTGTGCTCGTGGCCACTACTCCTCCAAGTGCACTCTCATGTAGTCATGTATATACGAGTCCTTATCCAAGTCTAGCCTATGGAAATAAATGGCATCAACCAGATACCCTCCCCCAGCTGGCTGCGCGCCTCGCCTAGTTGCGGGCAGCGATGGCGATGGCGATGGCGATGGCCGGAGCGCGGGCACGCCAGGCCCTGATTGGCGCGGCGGGCACCAACGTCATAACGCCCACCCACCAACAGAAGGACGTCCCCACCCTTAGCGTAATGCGCCCTGCCATCCCCCATCGATGCGATGATGCTGGATTCCGGCATCCTCCTTTCATTGGCCTTCGCTGCCGCAGCTAATAAATACAACATCAAAATAGTGCGGCCATGCATTAAACTAATAGACAAGGGTTTGGCAGGATTCTCATGGATGGGACCATCCAGAGACTAAAGAATTATGGAAAGATTTGCATGCTTTGTAACTGATATTATTCTTTCACGTAATCAAGTGTTGGAGAGGCCATCGGCCATCACGGACGTGGTGGAAATCCCACTCATGATGTTAATCAATTTCGCATGATAAACAACTCGGATGGGCAAAGTTGCCTAGAGGAATCCCCAACGATGATGTGGATATGGAAATGATCCGGGCGAATTAGGCCTCGGTTGGGTGAGCTCCACCGAGAGGGCGTCTGATTTAGAGCGCCAACTTCCTATTTAATTTCTATCAACATCTAGCTACGGTGCATGTAGTGTTTGACTACATTGAGAAGTTTTTGGATCGACGCTACATTGAGACAACTATGCTTGAGGTAGGCAGAATTTGGGTTGATAATTTTGCCTCAATCTCATGAAAATCCATTCCGATCCGATCAGATTTTTTAAGTTTTTACTAGATTTAAAACAGATTTAAAGGAAAATCAAAATCTGTGTAATCCAAGCCTAGGCTGATGTATATATATATGCTCTTTGCCCGGAAACCTATCCTCTATTCTAACAGAGCAATATGATGAAGAACAAAGTTAATATACATTTTTACCTTAATCGAAAAAAGAAGAATAAAATGAATAGGGATAGAAATGAAAAAAAGATCAAGAATGAGAACTAAACTTATTATCTAAATAAAGTATATGATAAGAACCAAATAGAATATAAAAAGTTGAGGCAGGGGATGAGGTAGGCAAAAATAAACCCTAACTTATTCTGTTGCGATTTCTAGCTAGAATGATCGATGTTTCAGTTCAATACTGTTTTAATAAAATATAAATTTTGGACATTACTTATTGTAAACTAATGACAAACAAGACAATGACTAATATTATATGATGCATTTTTTATTTTCTAAAATTGCAAAAGCTAAGCTAACCTATGGTGAAAATATTCGAGTAATAATCTTAATTAATGAAAAGGAACACGTCAGAGAACATTCTTGGATGCATTGGAGGTATAGGGAGAGGCCAAGGAAATACTTTTGTTCCTCCAAATTGGGTTTGTGCTTGGCACTTTCGTTTAGCTTCCTCCCTTCCGTCCTACTCGTTAATAAGTATTTAAACAAATAATATTCTCCATGTGTCGTCATGATTTTATTTCGTACGTTGGCATGAATTGAAGGGCAACAAGCGCGTACGGTAGATACTGACATGGCTCAGGCCCACTAAGAGCCAGTGGCGGATCTTGGGCTGCGGGTCCCAGCAGCTACATCGGGTGCCAATTGTTTTCCGTGGCCGGCGAAAGGCCGCGGGAGGCGGAAGCCAGGGGGCATAGTGGCGGGCCCGTATGCCCAACAACGTATACGTCGAGGTCGGGCCCGCTACCCCGTCCCTCCCCCGGACGACGCGTGGGCGACTTATGGCGAGAAAAGAGACAACGGCTGGCGTGTAAATATTCCGGGATCTCACCACAAAATCCCTAATCGCCATGAAACATTATCCGTTCAAATCGTGCAAATTAATCCATCACAAGTTGCAAATCCCATAAAGAAAGGAGCAATCCAATTGCCTCCACTATAATATAAGTTTAAAGCCTTATTTGAGGCAGTGATCGGCCTCTGTTAGAAAATAGCTATATCAGATAGATGATGGTGGATGGCTTTGTTTAACCTTTCTTAGCAATTGTTTTGAGGTCCTAAGCTTAGAAGTCAGCTGGTTAACGTTCTTCGGATAAATGACGTTGAACAACTACTGTTGACCCTTTTCAATAATTGTCCCGAATAGAATCTTAGATTTTAAGCCTCAAGGTCAACTGCTTGGCATTCCTCTCCTACAAGCTAATCCTTGAGAGAGGTTCTAGCTCAAGTCATGGTAGCTAGAATAATTTTACTTGGAATTTTTTTTAAAAAAAATGCGACTGCTTTCACATCACCAATGGATCTCATAGGAAACTCCTCATGCATGCCAAATGCTTATGTGGTCAGGTTCGTTGCTTCGAAAAATGTGACTGCTTTCATCCACCACGCTAGTGTTGATTAGCTCTAAAGAGCCTTTGTGACATCACCAATGGATCCCGTAGGAAACTCCTCATGCATGCCAAATGCTTATGTAGTCAGGTTCATTGCTTCGAAAATGCGACTGCTCTCATCTACCACGCTAGTGTTGATTAGCTCTAAAGAACCTTTGTGACATCACCAATGGATCTCATAGGAAACTCCTCATGAATGCCAAATGGTTATGTGGTCAGGTTCATTGTTACGAAGCAACTACTTTTCTTAGTGCTAAACTTGCCCAATAGTTTGTAGGTCCTCTGCTTTATTTTGGGTCGTTTCTATTTGCTCGTCAAACGCAATTTTAGTGTAAATAATTACTACCATGATAACAGTCAATATCCCTTGACATGGTTTTCTCTTTCTATGGCCTCTTCTAATGTTTATATCATCATATAAACATTTAAATCACAATTTTGAGTCACAATATTATAATGGTCTCAAGACAGCTCCATCATTTATGATAAACATTGATATCAAATATCATAACAGTTACTTTAGAAATGTTTTGATTACGTGGCAGGAGACAAAGCTTGGCAGGACTCTACCTCTTAGTCAAGGTGTCATCAAAGCTAGCCTCGAAAGAGAACAAAAAAAGGTACATCAAACCATTATGGACCTATTCGAATAATATTTTGTAATCTAACGCCGAGTCAGACTTTCACTCGCTCGAATCCCACGAGAAGGATAAATAGATCTGATCTTTTTTTGCTAGACATCTACTTGACATGGACCAATATTAGAAACTTATTTCCGATCTAAAGATCTTTTAGAATTGTGGAAACAGATTTACGCCTTTGAATTCATGCAGCATCACAATAAAGAGTTCAAGTGCTGAATCGGATGATGGCGTACCTCCACCAGTGTCACATAGACAAGGAGAGCTCATAACCACTCCATCAAAGGGGAGATCCGTGAACAAATCCAGTGGTGGCGACCCATGACGTTTAGCAACCCAAAGTCGAATGTTGCTCCCAGAAATTCCCGAAGGCGATGGTGCCACTCCTTGTCTTCCCGTCAAGAGAATCGATGACGGACTTCGTAGCCCATTTCCACGCCATGTTCATTCGTATCTTGCGACACAATGCGTCGCAGGGTGATTGGATTATCACCCCCCCCCCAGAAAGGGAAGTTATATCTGGTAGAAGATGAGGTCCGCATATTTTTCAATAAAAGATAATGACAGCGCATCTCTGAGGACCACATCGTAGCAATGCTAATTTGTTGGCTTGCTTGTGCTGTCTCCATTCTTGATGATGTTTTGGAAGACCCTTCTGTCCTTTATTTTGAATTTCGTATGGTCCACGCTCCCTGCTAGCAAGTTTATCATATATAGCTAATTGAGAACTAATTAAGTACAGATATTTCAAGTAGAATGCTGGATGCTTAAATATTTATCAGAATTGTAACTTTTTAAGCTCAGTTGCTGGCCCAATTGATTGCTGAATCCGATTCATATGATCTTAGAAAGATAAGTATAAATTAATTGATAGCAACCATTTGATGTGAGACTATTCATGCGCATGCATAAAGTCATGCTATGGCAAAACTCTCGATGAATAATTTTTTTTTTTCATTCATCAACTTTTATATATCATTTGTAACATTTTAAATTCATTTATTAATTCAATTAACTTGGCATAATATGTACATGTTTAAGAATTTATGTAGGAAAAACTTCCAACAGCTCCTACTGACGGTCATCGTTTAATAAAATGAGTTTTGCTATTTAAGAATTTATGCAACAAGAGCACAAATAACGTGGGATTTTTTCATGCACTCTCTTGTCTGCTAACATTAGCAGCTGACACAGCATTGCCAAGTAAATAAAGCGGGACTAATGGAATTCCAAAACTGTTTCATATTGTGACTGTGGGTGCCTGTAGCATCATTCATTTGAAAACTTCAAATTGATGAATTGGATCATATCATAAAAGAAAGATAAAATCCATAGTGCCCTTTCACGTCAATAAATAATAAGCAATTAGTGATGTCGTCATGTGGTGCAAAACTTTCCTCCATCCCTCCATTCACCCCCGCAACAAGCCACAAACGAATGGAAAAAAGGAAAGAAGGGAGAGCCCACCACCTTTCCTCTCTCCCCCTCTTCCCCATTCCGAAAGCATTGTTGTCGCCCCCACCTACCTCTCTCTCTCTCTCTCTCTCTCTCTCTCTCCACAGCCTAGTGCGCTTCTCACTAGCTATGTCTCACCTTTCCAGTGATTTGCAAGCATGTAATAGAAGCCAATCAACAAATTAAATGTGGATAAGTTCACAGCCCATCATCGAATGACGACTCTCCACACCGCAGAAATATGCCTTACAAACAAAAAAAAAAACTAATAAAAGCATCCCAAAGACAAATAACTAAACAACTCTAAAGGAGAAGAAAAAGAATGAAAAAAAAAAAAAAACCCACCAAGTCATTTACTAATTTATTACAACCATATCCAACCCACTCCTTTCTTCTCTCTATAAATACCTCCACCCGGGACTGCTCTTTCCACCATCTCCAAAGCCTTTAAAACACTTATATCGTCTTTTTCTTCTTCTTCTTCTTGATTATAATTCCGGCTTCTGGGAGAAAGAAATGAGGCCTGGAGCTGGATTCAACGGGACGGCAGTTGCGGCGCCGGTGAGCGGCGGAGGGGGGCACTCGGCGTGGCACTCGCCGGTGCCGTACCTCTTCGGGGGGCTGGCGGCGATGCTGGGCCTCATCGCCTTCGCCCTCCTCATCCTCGCCTGCTCCTATTGGAAGCTGTCCGGGTACCTGGACAGCGGGAGCGACGGCGGAGGGGATGGCGGCGACGCCGGGTCTGAAGGCAAGCCTGCGGCCGCCGCCGCGGCGCCTGCCACCACCTTCTACGAGGAGAAGATCGCAGTCATCATGGCCGGCGAAGATAAGCCGACTTGCCTCGCGACACCCAAGTGGAGTCGGGCTGCTTTGTTCGGGGACAACAGCAAGGCCAAGGATGAGGAAGAGAAGAGGAGTGGGGATTCTGTGCACATCCAAAACAAGACTCAGAATGAGACCCAGAACCGAAGCCGGAGTGAGGACCAGACCCTAGACCCAGAGCAGTGATCTTTCCCTCTCACCCCTTTCTCTTTTCCCCCTCTCTTTTCCCCTTTCCTTTCTGATGAACTTTTCTCTGCGGGAAAATGTAAAGTTTGTTTTTCTTGAGTTAATTGAATGGAAGGAAGATTGTCGCATAAATTTGTGAATCTATTCAAATTTATTTCCTCCTGAATTCATTTAAGAAACATAACTTCAGGGTATTAGGTGATAAAATTGAAAAGGAATACAGTGGTGGAGGAGGTGCAGCTTTTGCACTTCACTTTGTTTATTTATTTATTTATTTATTATTATTATTATTATTATTATTGAGATGGGAATATTATTATTGAGGTGTGTTAGCTGAGGCGGTACTTCGAACCGCAGAGAAAGAAGATGGAAGTCTGTGCGTCCTACGTTGCACCTTCTGATTGGGTGGGATTGGAGGGCAGACGCGGCGTGTCGAGTGCGGGTGGCTCCGTAACGGGGTAGAAGTCGGAGACTGTTTTCTTTCTACGGTTTCCCACCGTAGAGCCAAGAGGCATGGGAGCCACCGCGTTACATACATCACATGCCTTTAAACCAGCTCTACATTGATACAAACTATAATAATATATAGATTAAAAAATTAATAATATATTCATTAATTGATCTGATCTATTAATCATGCGAACCAGAAATGATTTATGCTTAATTATACTTCTCAATGAGGGCCCCCAGTCATTTGCAATGCAATATATGGCTAATCAAATAACGTATTAATCTCTTGCAGCTGTTGGTTTTCTGCACTTCCCATTGCATGTTTCAGCATCAATTATGATATTATTGAGTAATGCTGCTGCGTCGACCAGCACAAACACCCAGTGGCCCAACCGCAACCTCTCCAGGGAGTGGAAGGTCAGAAGCTGTCGGGGGTGCGCATCCACCGTGATTTCAACTCATTTCATGCCAAATATCAATACTTCTTATGGAGTGATTAAGTAGTGGATTGAACGATAGGCATTCCTCTGGATTGGAACCACTAATGTGACCGATTTTTCCTATCTATTATACTGGGGAGAGGCGTGCAAAACAAAGAGGGAGGGCTTGGTGTTACGACTTAAAGAATGCTAACAGATCTCCTTCGACCTCTTTCATCCATGGACTTCACCTGCTCCAATCTTTTCTGGTCCTGATTCACCTGGGTGGAAGCTTAGCTCCAACAACTACTCTGTTTACACCTTCTATTCTTTCTTGAAGTTGGGAAGCAGTGAAACTCCTTAACACCTCTTCCTTTGTTGCCTATTTTCTAACTGAAAGAGCACAAGCTAGCAAAAATCGTTCTTTTCTTCCTTTTTGTTCTTTCCCATGCTAACTGCTGATTGCTATCTCACCCCCTATCTCTGTTTCTTCTTGCTTGATTCACCTCTGATAGTTCTTGTTTTTCTTTCTTTTTCTCTACCTGTGTTATTTTTTTTTAAAAAAAAAAAGTTTTAATAAATGGGTGGACTTCGCCCTGTCAATCAAAAAAAAGAAAAAAAAAAAAAAAAATCTCTAGAGCAAAATTTGGTTAAACATTTGAACCAGCTATGCCATACTCTGTTGATATTTTTGCAGATAAGTGCTTAGCAACATGCTTATTGCATGCTGTCTCTTGCTACTGCATTATATAAAAATATTTATAGCCCTGAAAATGAGTTTTTCATGACCATGTGGTCTGCTGTCCAAACCATTAACACCTTGTGATCTAGAAATTATAAATAGTAGCATTAGATATTGAATAAAAATATACATTTACACACGTGCATACAAATACATGTATATATTTATGAATGCATCACTATTAAATGATCTAGGCCATCATATCTATTGCACAAATTTGCCATGTAGATAGATGAGAAAGTACTAGAGAATGAACTATAACATATACTAATAGAGAAAAAAACAACAGTAAGATGTAAATTAGCATATATAAGTGGAGTTTAAAAACTTGTGAAAGCCCCATGAACTCTTAGGAAACAATTTTTAGAAACACACTAGAATACACATGTTTTTTTTTTTTAAGAAAACAAAAAATATAAGAGTGCAATTTTCAAGCACAAGTATAAGCTTAAGCAACGGCAGGAGGCAAGTACATGAATAATGATTTCAGATTCATTTTTGATATTCAAGCAATAATATTGGATTGGTGGTTTTAAAACACCAATTCAGGATGTCATGAGAGTGACATTTGGATACATACGCATGCCAAGTAACAAGAGGGCTATGAAGTAAGGATGCGGCCACTCGAGATGCTCAAAGCACATCACATGTCTTGGGATGACCCATCTGCAGTGTAGCTCACTTCTCTTTTGCTCTTTGCCACAAATATTTTGATCTATTTCAACTTGGTTTCAAAGGTATCAACTATTCATTATGTCTGAGAAAATGCTTTAAGGTGGTTGACCTAATGATAGACTGACAATTTAACAATCAACTAACTTTGGTACGTCTCATGAGTTGTATCACCAATCCCTTTTCAGCATTTGGCGCAAGGAGCCTTTCATATGCAAAAAGCCATCATACAGCGTTACTCTTATTCTTATTAATTGCCATCTTTTATTAATTGAAAAGGCAAGGTGATGAAGGGTCGAGATGTTCCAAATTGTAATTTATTGTAGTCAAAAATGTCTTATGTGCTATTATAGCAATGCATGGTTTGTGGTGCAAGATAAGTATGTATGACCACATTTACATGATGGGTACAAGTTATTGGATATGTCATTTTCGAATTCTATATTGCTTCGGCAGAAGGTAGACATGTACCGATTTAATTTTAAAATATGCATTTATACCTATAATTCATTTGAGAATTGGTGTTCATTTACTATTTTTTTGTATCCTTTAATACTTATTACCATCTGCTATAATCTAATAAGAGTCCATATAAGAATTGTCAAGCATAATCCATGGTGGCCTAAGAATATCTATACTATTTTTATCGAATTTGAGATCTATAATCTAATAAGACCTAAGAATATATGGTTACTAGTTAAATAATTTCTATTAACAGGGTTATCAAACAAATTATTTTCATTCCATTTCAATTATTTATTTATGTATCATATGATGCATTGTTACATTTTTTTTCAATACTTATTTTTATTGCATTAAAGTTGTAAGTTCAATGAATCCATCAGCAGGCTGAACATACATGATCTAAAAAAATCGAGCACAAGCTAATTAATAGTAGACGAACTTAAGTCAAAAATGTTTTAAACTTTTTTTTTTTAATATCTGATATGAAATTATTTGAGAGTATTATAGAAGTTTATGCCACCTTTTTAACCAAACCACATCAATCAATAGGTAATGAGTGCCAAAGCTTAAATATCAAGGTAGATTTATCAAAATAACAATTAGGGAAAAATCTATTGGACGGGTTAAGCATGAATATTTACAAAGAATCGAGTTGTTGAATGGAAGATGGAATGAATGATGCATCTACCCTGCCAAAAAAAAAAAAAAAAGGGTTGAAGGACCACCACACTGAAGAAAATGGTGGGCCATCATCAATTAGCCAGCATCCGACCACGACTGGACGCGTCCAGGCATCATTGTTAGGGCTCGCATCGCATCGTCACGAGGTTGTTCCCTCTATTATTGAGACGGACGGTTTGTCTGCCCACGAAAGCAGTCATAGGTCTAAGTCAACCACAATTATCCGCGTCAAGACGAGCTATGAGGCCTATGACGTCCTCGGAAAGGGCATCGGCACTCATGGTTGCACCTCTTACTTTGTAGAGAACAAAGGATGGTGGCCTTCTAAACTTCAAAAGTAATGCAGCCTGCTTTGGATGGCCCAGGGCTGGCTGACGCGTCCGGTCTCATTACAACCACGTCGAGCGTCTAATTGGGATGGCAACCCCTGGGTGATGAGGACTGTTGGTGGTTGCTGGAATCCTTGAATTAGACGTGCGAAGCTAAGCGTTGAGCCGGGATGAGTTCTGCGGCCAGGCTCCGGATTCGGGGAGTGCGCGGTGAAGGAGAGGAGGGGGAGGGGACGAAGGTGGCCGACAGCATGGGGATGAGCAAGCCAGTTAGATGCCCGAGACATGCACACACCAGGGAAGAGGGACAAATGGCGCAGGCTCTTTCATAGGATGCCCAAGGAAGGAAGAATAGAGGTGTTTGATAGGTGACCCTTTAGAAAGGTCGACCATAACTTTTATTAAGCTCACGTCAACTATCTTTATGGCTCTCGATTCCAGTATATACTCATCCGACTAGCATAAATATTTAGATTTTGTTAACAAGTATCCCAAACACTAATTAAGAAATATTTAATACCTCTATTTAATCAATCTTATAGGAAAAACAAAAATTAAAAATAAATTTTTTAAAAATTTATTTAAATGACATTTAATACTTTAATTTTATACCACAGTAATTTTTTTTTTTTTTTAAAAAAATCTGTAATCTTAATACTTTCATATTTCAGAGTTTTTTTATTTTTTAAAAATTTTATTACTATATAAAATTAGAGTATTAAACATCATTTAAATCCTCTTTTTAGAGATTCAATCTTTTCATTCTTGTTTTCTATAGAAGGTTAGTTAAATGAAAACATTAAATATTTTTTAACAAGTGTTCTCAAGCACTCATTTTAACAGAATTCTTAATATTTATTTCTCAATGTGCATTTTTATTTATTCATGGTATATATTTATTTTTCCAATGTTCACATCTATTTGTTCTCTGTATTCATTTATTAGATCAATGTATATACTTATCGATTCATTTTACATACTTATAGAATTAGTAATGTTTGTTAAGAAAAAAAATAGTTCCAATGCTTTTTAATTAAAGCACTGACCATCGGAGGGGCCTCTCATTAAGTTCCGTAGGGGAATAAGAGTCACAATGAATGGGACCTTCATTCAGCATTCCTGGCTGCCACGCACCCGATTATATGCGGATAGAATGAAAGGAACTCGATTTCTTCGTCCTATCTTTCAAAGAGGTCGTCATCTTGTGGCTCAAATAGAATGCCGTCCTCTTAATTTGAAGGCTTGAACTCGCCCATAGAATTAATTTTGCTTGTCCTTAAAATACCATCACCTCGAATGGTCGAGGACCCCGTCTACAGGGATGCTTTCAGGACCACCGGGTGGTGAAAGAAGCTGACGCTGAGATTGGCACGTATTGTCGCTCGACACGTCACTTTGAGGACTCGAGAAATGGAATGCAACGTCCCCCGCACCGCTACCTCGTGGCCCATGCGGTAAGTGGAATATGAAGTCATTTGACCGTGGAAGAAGCAGTTAATGATCTCAATCATAAAACCGGAATCATTGCATCGGGCCCATTACTCATCTTCAATACTTTATTACATTATTTAGATTGAGTCAATATTTAATGTAACTCCTATGTATACTCATCATGGTCTTGGAGGGCTCATTCAAACTGAAATCACCCTTTGATGTGGAGGATGATATCATCCAAGCAAGCACTCAATGGTATGTCTTTTTCATAAAGTTGGAATCATTACATTGAATCCAATATCTTCAATTCTTTACTATATTATTTAGATTGGATCCAGACCTAAAGTATCTTAAATTTTTCTTTTTTATAAAGGTTAGGAGAGGTTAATCCTAACCTTTAACCCTTTATTTATCCTACTTTTGTAAGGCTAATTCTAAATGAAATCAAATCCTTACTCTTTTGATTAAGAGAATGATACCATTCAACCAAGCACTCAATAGCATGTCCTCCATAGAATTTGCTTTTCATTGCGGAATTAAGTTTTATATAATTGAATAATTTGAGCTTCAAGCCAAGCCTATGAATTATTATTATTATTATTATTTTAAGTTGATGCCGAATTATACCATAAGAATGCCATTCTTGTGATATTCTAAAAAAAATAAATATAGAGAGAGGTGCGGGGAGGTGGGGGTTATATATATGGTGGAAGGGGCGGAAAAAACTTGCTACTATGAAAATTTAAAAGAAATAAACTAGAAAAAATCGGGATACTGGAAATCATCTCGTAAATGAAGCTCTATATGCTATGTTCTGGGGATTATGTTCTCAGAAGAATAGTCTATGTCTCCATCCATCCAAAGAGGGATAAATACACGGACCTGCAACTATTTGATATCCATACCAGGGATAAATACATGCGCTGGTTAAGCCCCCACCGGACTAGACTTTGAAATGTTCGTAGCCTGTGCTCAGTGCTACAGGGTTGGGCTGCAAATAGTTCTCACCAGGCCTTTTCTCATCCCTGGATCGCTCCATATCACAAATGGATGGTGGAAGATCAGTCATCTAAGTTTTAGGTTACGCTTGGAACACAGCAAGAAGTCTATTAACTATTGCCCAATTTTAACTTGGGCTCAAGTGTTCAAGTAGGGATGGCAAGCAAATGCTTACCTGATTCAATTTGTTGTAGGTCATATAAGATTACTTATTGAATAAAATGATTTGATTTGGGTTTAAATTTTTTATCTATTTAATAAATGAATGGAGTTCAGATTAAAAAATTTTTAGCCTAATATATATCCAATCCAACCCAATCTGTAACCGATGTGATCCGATCCAATTGCTACCCCTATGTTCAGGTTAGGTCTTGACTAAAACTGGAATTGACCAGGCTTAGTCAAACCCAGCTAAGGCCTACTCAGGCCCATTATGGGCCTTGTAGATGGCAATGGGAAGAGAGCTGAGCTACGAAAGCAGTGCTGAACAGAAGCATCCATGTGTGTCCCAACAAAGCAAGCCTAATTTCCATGCTGTTTAGAGTTGCGTGGAACTTAGGATGGGATAAGTCCATTTGAGAAGTTTACAAAGCGAGCAGGGAACAACTTCACCGGAGGCCACAGCCGTCAACCAACCTATTCAGGTCTGACAAGGAGAGCAAGACAACCTCTTCAGCTCCTTGCTCTTTAAGGATTTAAGATGCACAAGATGTCTTTAGAAAGAAGAAGAATTTCACCACCTTTTTTTTTTTTTTTATCACTACTGTTGAAGTTTGATATGTGAATAGAAGAACTCCTACGAAAAAGGGGATGGGATCACAGTCAAAGCCTATGCCACCTTGTACGTGGCTATGCATGGATGTGGAGGCGCAACGCCAATAGGTTTTAGCATCCTCTGTTTGGTCCGAGAAAAGACTGGAATTTTAACTTCATGTCTGACATTTGTGTCTGTCATCTTGTTTGATTTAGAGATTGAAAGACAAAAGAATTTTAACTTCATGGTTCAAGTAGGCAGCACTAAGTTGTTACCATCAACTTATTCGGACCATCGCAGCAATAAAAGCATGATGCATGCCGATTTTTCATTCCATTCGAATCACGTATTATATAGTGTAGAAAAGAATGCAAAACACGTAGGCTCTCATATAGATGATGGAATGCTCTGAGCTTGTTTGGTATTGTTGTTTTTATATTTTCATTTCTTTACAAGCTAGTGAAATATTATCACGTGAAGATTGATATTGAATATGGAATTTGTTCAAATCTCTACCATTCCTTTCTTTTATCTTCACTTCGAAAGTAATAAATTTTAGCAATAAAAAAAAACTGTAAAAATTTTAACAAAGATTTTTTTCTATACATGTGCATTCTAGGGCTTCATTTTATACTCTTCCTTTGATGGCAAAGGAGCTTTGAACTTTTCTAAAAATCATTTTGCATATATATATAAAATCCTACTTTAATTAATAAAAATTTCACATTGTATACATATCTTTTGATCTGTATTATTTGAAAAATCTTATGTTAAAGTTCTAATTTTATTATGACAGGACATATGCTAAGGTGACCATATTAATGTTTTTGAGTTTTACGTCTAACGCCTCCATGAGACGTGGAAGAATTCGGCGAATGTTTTGGAATTTTTCAGCTGGATCTGGAGTCACTTGGATTATGCTGCGGCTCCGGGAACGGTCTGTGGACCGGCCGTAGAAAGGTTTGGTTCCGATAAAGTCAATATCGTAATAACCGTCCTCGTTATGGAACCCGGTGTCCATCGATGTAGCGTAGTCCAGATCCAGGTATGGGCCGGCATCCGAGGAGGGGGAGTCCTCCGATTTGAACTCCGGCCCCTCCATCGATTCCTCAGGATCCGGGGCCGGGAGGAGCCAGGAAGTTCTCTCCTCGTCGGCGGAGGGGCAGGAGAGGAACCAACCATCGGCCGCGGAGGCGGGGCCGACGAAGGGAACGAGGGGGAGGCGCTCGTGGCGGCGGGCGAGGGGGTTGGAGGACTGGATGTCGGCGTCGGTCTCGCACGTGAAGCTGGCGGGGGCTTGCTCGCAGAGCTCGCAGAGATGGACGCGCTCCTGGCGGGAGGCCAGCGAGTTGGCGCCGTGGACGCGCGCGTCGCAGGTGCCGCAGAGGTGAGCCCAGTCGGCGCGGCAGTAGAGGAGCGCTGGCGAGCTTTTGCAGGAGGCGCAGCGCCTCGCCGCTAGACCCCAGTACGCGTCCTTCTCACCACCCTCTCGTCTAACCATTTGATTTCATTTGCCTTGATAATTTTTTTGATATGATATCTTTTCTACTGGTCTTCGCCCTGGTGGGAAGGGGATGGATGGCGAACGAATCCAGTGGGAGGCCTGGAAGGGCTGTGGCCACGGAAGGGGAGAGTGGATTTGCCCAGCATGGCTGTCCCGTGGCTATGGCCTCGGGGGCTTGGGGTATCGTGAAGCACAAATTGATGATACGTGATTAATGCTGCATGGGGGATGCCTCTCCCGCTGTGATTTAAGACAAGACGGGCCTCTGCGGTTAAAAGTCGGGCTTTGGACGCTGTTTAACAAAAGACGGGCTTAGGTGACAAAACAAAGTGAAACTTTAATTCAGTCCAAAAGCCCAAGCCGGAGCTGAAGTCGGCCTAACTTATAACCCAGGTCTGCTGGAGGAAACTTGAGAGAAGAGTGTTTATTTTGTGCACTCATATTACTGCAAACGTTCAATATATAATTTCGCATAAGGTAAGCAAACGGTTTCTTATCTTCACATGAAAATTGCACCTTTAAAACATGAAAATAACTAGAAAGTTCCGACTGACAACCTGGAAACATTTTTCCATTGAACATATTTCTCAGAGATGCCAAATACCTGAAAAATGATTAAAGATCCACTAAGAAACCGATAAAATAAATTTTCCATATCATTTCCAGACTAAATAGTAATTATAGGGACCTGTAAATTATCAGTTTCTTATGAAAACAGCAGAAATTCTGCACGTTTTTAAATGAAGCTTGCAACTCAGGCACTGTTATATATTAAAATCTTCAATTAGGGATGTATAAGTAATTTTTATTTTAAAATACCCTGCATAAAAGCGCTGCAGGTGTCTCTGACTAAGGGACCTAAAAAATAATTAAGACACACCGAGGGAAGCGTGGATAATTTTGCAATGCAGTCATCCCCCCCCGCGTGAAACGAAGCTAGCGAAAGCCAGAACGGGCTTTTTTTTTTTTTTTTTTTGTTGCTTCCTTCTTCGGAGGAGACGATGGAGACCGAGCGGTCTGCCGGGTTCGTTCTCTTTTAACCATCTTCCTCTCCGGCTTCTTCATTGTAAGGTTAGGGCTTCTCGATCCCGCCGGAGGTGGATCTCGGAGGCCTCAACAAGGCTTGGGGGATCAAAGCCCTCAAGAAGCCCGGCGAGGAGGACGACCGCCGGATGCTAGAGCGGGTAGCAAAGCGGGTCCAGCCGATCACGTGGCGGCGCAAATGGAGGGTCAAGAAACTCTCGGAGTTCTAATAACCCCGGAAACCTTGATTTCCTCCCCTATTCTTCCCCTTCCTCCCTCTTTGGAGACCTTTTACTCCTTCTCTATTGAGTTGCGGTCCGTCCAATTCGGCGCTTCTGGGGCTAAACGTGCGGGAGGCGTCGAGGTGAAGCTCCGGCTTCGGAGGCCCAACAGGGACTGGGACTTCTTCCCTTTTGAGAAAGTCCTCGACGCGACGCTCCATGAACCGTGCCACATCGAGCGCGCCCCTCACAATGCCCAATTCTTCGTGCTCTGGGACAAAATCCTTGAGGCATTTCCTCAAAAACTTTATTTCCGTTGAAGAATTCTGTGGGCTTTATGCTCCTCTCTATTTGTTAAATTTACCATAACATGATGGCTAGGTGGAGTGATCAGGAAGCAACCGAGACGTTGGAATCCGTTGTGTTATCAGTGTAGCCGATGTTCTGCGGATGAATGTTATGTGCCTATATTTTGTTTTGATGTATATTGCTAGTCATCGCTAGAATCATCATGATTAATATGTATTATCTTGCAAAGCTCTCAACTTTTTAGTTGGGTACGTCGAAAACTTTCTATTGACTGTGAATTAAGACGACTGCTTCCTGTTTTTTTATCGAAGAACTGTGAATATGCCTGAAGAGTTCTGTTTCCAGTAAATTCTTTCTTTTCTTTTCTTTTTTTTTTTAAAAAAAAAATATTTGATTGTCATCCACATGCATCAGTATGATGCTCTTTCTTTATATGGTAATGATAGCATGGTTCTCTTGTACAATGGTTAAGGAGCTTCAAATTTTGTCTCTTCTTGACGTAGTTAATTTCAGTCAAAGAGCTACTAAAGTTTAAAAAATATAAAAGGAAAGTAGCAGAAAATTTGTTTGATGCTTCTGTGTCTCTCAGGCTTAGTTGCCCCCAGTGTATCTAATCATTCCAGACCTCAGTTTGCAATATGGGAGATGTATGGTCATGTTAAGATTCCTTTATATAGAGTGATTTCAATAAGTTGTGACAAAGTGTACATAGAGTCATCTAATTAGTTTATATATATGTTTTGGAGTTACTTATCTGCCTCGCGAGGGAAAAAGTGCCCTGTTTCATGTCAAAATTGTGTAAATATTGGCAAATATTGGCATCAAGAAAGCTTAAACTTTATGGATTGTTGCATGAATGTGAGGAACTGGTGGCCAAAGGTGTAACTGGTACCAGGCAGGGATTTGATGCTCCTGGAAGGCGTTTGGGTGGATATACTCTCCAGGCCTCCTTGTCATCACTTCGGCAACCTGTAGTGGCTGCGGCCAAAAAACAGGCACATGTTGAAGCTCTATTACCATCTGGATGGAGAAAAGATGATATTATGACTTCACTTAGTCCAATACAAGCTGCTGCCATGGCTGCAGAGAGGAGAATGTATGTTGATTTTTGGTTTGGATCTGGGTACAAAAACATCTGATAGTAGCAGTGGCATGTCAAAGCAACCTGCGCCTAAAGAATAGGGGAGCCTTCAAAATCCCCCAATGGGGTATCACCAAGCAAAAATACTGCCATGGAGGATTTTAGTTACAGTGGCAGAGCTGGTAGCCCCACAATTTGGTGGTTTAGATATCCTAAATTTAATCTCACCTTAGATGGAAAAAAAAAGTGTTATATGCTTATAACTCAAGTTCACTTACTATCCATTAACTTCCATTCGAAATTTTGAACCATATAGTTTTGACTTGCTAATGGATTAATTGGGCCAGCAGGTGGGCTTGGAGCGTTATAAATGGTATCAGAATCGATTCGAATGTACGAAAGTTGGTAGGCACGAGGAAAACACTACGCATGAAACGATGGTGGAGTTCCGTCATGGCATCGAGCCATCATTGCAGCACTAACGATTCGACTCAGATGTAAATTCTAGCTAGCTTGCGGTGTACTTATGGCATATAATGAGAACGTCACATTATAAAAAGAAAAGATTGTGATACTTCAAATTTAGTCCCATATTGAATAGGAAAGAAAGTATCATGTGCTTATAACTCAAGTTCACCTACTACCCATTAACTCTCATTTGAGTTTTTGAGCCACATGATTTCGATTTGCTAACAGATTAATTGAACCAGCAGGTAGGCGTGGGGCGTTACACGTGTCGTTACACGTATTGCACAATGAATAATGCAGAATATCAAGTGATTTGGGAGTGCACTGCTTATGCTTGTTTATACATATGGTTGTCTACTAATAGAGTAAATTCAGCACTGAATAATATTGGTGACAGATCACATACAGTCCACGAAGCAGATGTGTGTAACAATGAATTAGTTAACCTATTAATGAAATATGCCATTATGGGTACAAACAGTCTATATATTGGACCATGGGTATGTTAGTCGAGATGAAAAATGTCTCATAACCATGTTCCTAGTGCTTCTTATGTATATTTTGTGTTTTTAGAAATATGAATGATGGTTAGACTGAAATATTGTACTAAGGGATGGATTATGTACTATTTTATTACTATGTTTTAAAGGTCCTTTTATTTATTTTGAGCAATTCTCATTTTACAACTATTTAAGAAGAATCTTACAAGTATCTGTGTTCATATGGGACTTGACAATTTGTCCAAGACCAATTTCTTCACTAATGAGAAGAACTAAGTAATAGCATACACTGATGATGACTCGGTGCTGCAAATTGCAGTCATTGTTCAAGTTGATTTATATATGAAGGCTTGCTTAACATTTCAACAAAACATTCTTCCCCCAATTTTTAGCTTTGAGAGATGTCTTCAATATGTTCAAAAAGCTGTCTGAAAGTTTTGGACAGAAAATTGTGAGGATGTATATATTTAGTGTGTTTAGTGCTTAGAAAAACCTCTGTATCATCTCAATATGCAACCATATAATTCTTTGTACCTTTTTTTCTCAAATCATGAGTCTTCTATCCATGCTTCCGATCTGCACTTTTTCCCCCCATTTAGTTGATATGGGCCCTTTGGCAGTTTGCCAACTTTGCCCCTGTACCTTTTGAACCGGTAGGAATGATAAATTTAATGTGTAAAAAGAGAAATTGTGCAATTTGATATAATTTGGGACTCCATCGGTGCCATTTCTTCCCAGAAAATGCAAAATGAGATGATGCTATTCTTTTGATAGCTCCATATAGAGTTACATGTGTATGCCGTTTGCCATCTAGTAATGCAGCAGCTAATAAATGCCATTACAAAAATCCCTATTATATTTATATCATGAACTCATGCACCGTAGCCGGTTGCTGGTATTATTCATCAACCAGTTTATTTTATATACATCTTTGTCACTAATTTGATCGTTAGCACGTTATCATCGGTACCCCAAGTTTAGTTTCATATTGGATGGAAGAGAAATGAGTGATGTGCTTTCGAATTTTTGGGCCACGTGGTTTCGATCCGCTAGAAGTTAGTTGGGTTAGCGGGTGGGCTTGGGGCGTTACAAATGGTATCAGAGCCTATCCAATTGTGCAGAAATTGGTGGGCATGAGGAAAGGGCTATCCATGGGGCGGTGATAGAGTCTCGTCATGGGTGGCTGGGCTAGCGGATGGGCTTGGGACGTTACAAATGGTATCAGAGCCTATCCGATTGTGCAGAAATTGGTTGACATAAGGAAAGGGCTACCCATGGGGCGATGGTAGAGTCCCCCATGGGTAGATGGAGCCACCCTTGTAACACCAATGATCCAACTCCGCCATGGATGGAGCCACCCTTGCAGTACCAACGATCTAACTCGGAGTAGATTCTGGCTAGGTTGTAGCGTGCTACCCTTGCAGCACCAACGATCCGACTCGGGGTAGATTCTGGCTAGGTTGTGGCGTGCGATGAGAACGTCGCATTATAAGGTGGATTCTGGCTAGGTTATGGCGTGCCACCCTTGCAGCACTAATGATCCAATTCGGGGTACATTCTGGCTAGGTTGTGGCGTTGCGATGAGAACGTCGCATTATAAGGTGGGGAGATTATGATACCCAAGTTTAGTTCTATATTGGATGGAAGAAAAATGGATGATATACTTATAACTCAAGTGCACCTGCTACCCATTAATTTTTACTTGAATTTTTGGGACACATAATTTTAACCCACTAAAAGTTAGTTGGGCTAGCATATGGGCTTAGGCGATACACATCATTTCTTTAGACAATTCTGGTAGATGTTCAAGAAGGACTAAAATTTGTTTCCGAAATGCTTGGAATTTTTCTCACGCAATCATTATGGGCCGCTACAGCCACTGGCAGTATCAACTTCTGGTCCCAATTAGCGCTTGAATGATGCACTGCAGTTTCGCTAGCATAAATGGATGATGTAATCTAGCTGTAAGAATCTCAAAGCCAATTTTAGTTTTCACAAGTTGAAGTTTGACATTAGATATGCAAGTAAGTTTCAATAACCATTTTTTTGCTTTGCTACTTTGGTAAATAGTGAAAGGGCATGTTTTTTTTTTGTAATACCTTAAAAATAATCTCAGATTTAATAAAAAAAAAATATGTTACGTACTTATAACTCAAATTCACTTATTACTAATTAACTTCCACTCGAATTTTATAGCCACATGATTTTGACCCACTAACGAAATTAATTAGGCTAGTGAGTAGGTTTGGAGCGTTATAATTGGTATTAGAGGATATCTGAGTGTGCAAAAGTTGATGGGCATAAGAAAAGGACTATTCATGGAACGAACCAACAACTTATCTCGAGGTAGATTCTGGCTACTTATGGTATGCAACCAAGATGTCAAATTATAAAGAAGAGAGATTATAACACCCAAAAATAGTCCAACGGTGGATAAAAAAAAAATGTGTTATGTGCTTATAAATCAAGTTCATCTACTACCAATTAACTTCTATTCGAGTTTTTAAGCCATATAGTTTCGGTCCGCTAATGAGTTAATTGAATCAACAAGTGGGCTTGAAATGTTACATTTATATTGTTGAAAATGTTTGCATATCGAGGTCAATGGGCTTGGGGCGTCACATTTATATTGCCGAAAATGTTTGCATATCCAGGTCATTTACTGGTACGTTGAAAATAGGTTGTTATTGGTAGAATTGCAGAATTGCTTTGAGTAGTTGCCCCATGCCCCCTCTCACGCAAAGACACATTATATGGACCTCATTTGTCTCAAGTCAAATGCATATACAAACACCATTCTTGATTCACTAGTCCAGATGACCTACATGGTGCAAGTTGAACGCATAGGCCTCAGTTATTCCATGTCACATTCTCATATTGAACCTACATATATGGGTGATTGAATATTGTGACCATGGAGCGTTGCTACAAATGTTATTCTTGATAAAAGGAAGTGATTCTAGAATCCTAAATCTAAAATTAAAAAATTATCTTATTGACATCAAGCAGTCTATGATGGAATTGTTTTGTTTCTTTGACCCAAGAAGAGATATAACCAATTTACCAATTATTACAATTTGATTGAAATACAATGGGTCTAGCAAGCTAGGACAGATATTGTTGGTGTAAATATAAGATAGGACTTGTTACCGTACGCATACCTTATCATATTGACACTGGTTATAAACTTACATATTTCCACAGAGAGATGCACGGCCATGTCAATATTTACTAGAAAGATGCCAAGATCTGTCCTAACTCCTAACCTTCTTTTTTTTCCCCTATTTTCTTTCAACACTTTCATGATGGTACGTATTCAGGTTCTGAATTGAGCTTCATATATGAGATTTGCGGCAGTCTCCATGAACCCTTGCATATTGTCATGATCTAAAAAGTTAGCGGTAATAGTGTTATTAGAGAGGCGTTTAATCTATGCATAGCTGCTATTCATATGTTTAGAATAAAATTACATATAATTTACATATAAATTATGTAGCTTTGAAATAAAATGTCATTGGTGAAACGCAGCTAATTGGACCAGATATTCATGTACCATAACCGTGCTACCTGTTTCTTATGATGTGGATCCTAAATAAAAGCATATGCATATATATATTTGGGTGGTCTGGGTGACTTTTCTAGTTGCCAGCAAGGCAACCATCCTTTAAACAAAGCTCTTAAATTGTAATACTTTAAATTTAATACTATATTAAATGAAAAAATATATATATTATGTATTTATAATTTAAGTTCACTTGATATCCATTAATTTTTACTTGAGTTATTAGGAGCATATGATTTCGATTCATTAACAAAGTTAATTAAATTATAGGTGAGCTTGTAGCGTTACAAATGATATCAGAGTTGATTTAAATGTACGAAAGTTGATAGGCATAAGAAAAGGACTATCCATGGAGTCATTCTTACAGTATCAACAAAATTTCGGTTAATTTGTGACGTGCGATGAAGAACGTATTATAAAGAGGAAAGATTATAATATCTCATACTTATTATTCATTAACTTTTACTCAAATGCTTGGAGTTAATTAAACCGTAAGTAAATTTTGGACGTTACATAGATATTGTCAAAATGTGATAAGAAAATAATGTGTTATTTTATCGGAATAATCCAGCATGACCGAGACACAGCTCATATGGAAAGTTCGGCATCCAAGGTTCATTTTGGCAGCTTCAGGGATATATTGTAGCGGATGCTCTTGCTGCTTGGGAAAGCCACTGTAACAGGCATGTCTTGGTGGAACTCAGTTCATTAATCCTCACAAGATGGTTCATGGCCTCATTTTCTAAAACCTACCAAAAGGTTGATTGACTGTTGTCTCGGTAAGTATGTATGTAAGCGCTTATGTTTTGGCAACCGGGGTAACAAGAGCCCCCGGAGCCTGTTCTAAGTATTATTGGTCAGCAGATGATTCTGCCCAATTTATTTATGAGATGAATGGCTTCCCCTGTATGCCTTTGCTGATAGGGAGAAAAAAAGAAACGGGGAAAAACACAATGTTTTAAGTAATCTGTATTTTCTCCTTGGAAAAGGTTGATTTTCTACCCCTTGGATTAAAACATTACTAGAGTCACTGTAACAACCCAAGCCCACTTGTCGATTTAATTAATTCCATTAGCGAACTAAAATCATGTGATCCAATAAAAAAAAAAAAAAAAAAAAAAAAACTTAAGTGAAAGTTCATGGATAGTAAGCCGATATGAGTTATAAGCATATAACACTTTTTTTTTCCATCCAATATGAGATTATTTTTAAGATATTACAATCTCTCTTCCTTGTAATGCAACATTCTCATCGCATGCCATAAGTTAACTAGAATGTACATCCGATCGGATTGTTGGTATTGAGGGTAGCTCAACACCATGATGAAACTCTACCACTGTCCCATGAGTAGTTCTTTCCTCATGTCTACCAACTTTCATACGCTCAAATCAGTTTTGATACCATTTGTAACACCCTAAGCTTACTTGTTGGCTCAATTAACTTCGTTAACGGATCAAAATCATATGACCTAAAAACTCAAGGGAAAGTTAATGGATAGAAAGTGCATTTGATTTATAAGTATATAAGATCCTTTTTTTTATTAAATGTGAGATTATTTTTGAGGTGTCATGGTCACCAAAGAAAAAACAAACATGTGAGGAAATTTATGTCACCTAACCTACTGTAATCAGGTTTGTTTTCAAAGAGCCCATCATTCTGCCACTGTTCTTGCATGAGAATTTTTGAAGCTACACTCTTTTCATTAGTTGCTAGAAGAGGGTGCATTGCGAGGGAGTGGACTTGGGAGTCGGCAGAGAGAAGGGGGTCTCTCTCTTTCTCTCTCTCACACACTGGAAAGCAAAAAAGAAAAAATCTCTTAGGAGGTGGGTGCAGGGATGATCTTGTCTCTCATTAGAAAGTAGGAGAATGGTATGATTCTTGCATGCACGGTGTAACAAAGTGAAACTATACAAAGTGAAACTATCTAGCAAAAAGTAGACTGCAAAATAGGATGTTATGGCGAGAAATAAGAACTTATACATCTGCCATGATTCTTCTTTGAGATTGAAATCCTGATCATTTTCCAAGATACCTTTAACACGACCACTAATTAGTGATGCTTGAAAGTTGAATAAAAGCACCTTATGCCAATTGTGGAAGATATAGTCAAATAATCCTTTTTAGTGCTGCAGTTAATCACTTCTAGCAATCAAGGATAAACTAAAGTAAAAATAATTATAAAAAGATAGAGATAGCATTAATTGAGAATGAATTAAGGAAAGAATAATTTAAACAATTCAGATATGTACAACCTTAGAGATGTACTTATTTGAAGGAGTAATTTGCTATATGTAAAAAAAAAAAAGAGGTAAAGGTAAGCCAAAAATTTTATAAGAGGAAGTGATAAAAAAAGATTTAAAATTTTTACATCTTACAAAAAATAAAACTCAAAATCAAGCTAACTAGAAAAAAAAAAAAGAATTCATGTAGCTGATCTCAATTAATTTAGGATTAAGGTTTTGTTATTATAATTGGTGTTATAGTAACTCACTTCAAGCGAAAGGGACAGTGAACTTATTGCAAAAATGAAAATGGTTGCAAATGTCTGGGTAAATAAAATTGCATTTATTAAGAATAATGTCTCGATTTACTTGGCCTAAGCTTTGATACTTGAAAATTAAAGTAAAAGCAAAATGTTGAATAAACACTTTGATATGCAAAAAAAATTTTGAAGCAGGTGCACCACCTTAAGTGGAAGATTCTAAGCTCTTTTCATGCATACCAACATGCCACGGGGTAGCCCATGCTTGAAAGCTTAATATGCTTTGCCTTCTTTTCTTTTTAATCCTGTTGACATTATTTAAGGTGGATGTGCTTCTGTTTAGAAGATGGAATTATTATGCTTTCCTCAGTAATGCCTGGCCATCAATCAATCTTCTTTCAGTCTCACAGAGAGAAAGGTCTGGATATAAGAATATGGTTTGCAGCCATAAGAATATGTGATTTCTGCACATAGTTTAAAGGAACAAAATGTTGAGTGATGTGTTCCTTAACACTCCATTAAAATATGTCATCTGCTGTGAAGATATTATGGTGCCTTGCTACTACTCTACGAGTAGTGCTCTTGATTGGAAGAGCCTCTTTATTTGCCGGCATGTTTTATGCATAGTTTTTTCTTTAATGCTTTTGATTGTATGTAACTTATACCATAAATAAAAAGAAGATGAAGGATAAAAGGGATAGTACAAAAGGTTATAGGCTTGGAACCGAGGCTCTGAACGAATGAGATAGAAGTTTAAATTTTAAAAAAATAAAAAATAAAAATATATCTTAACTGAACCTTATATACACACATGCATTATTTTCATATTCACCTAGAGCAGTGAAATGATGCTTTTTTATTGCTTTCTGATATCACTGCAAGAATTGTGTTCATGCATTTCATAAAATTATGCAATTTGACTTTTGCCAATAACATTTAAATTTTAAAAAAATAAAAAATAAAAATATATCTTAACTGAACCTTATATACACACATGCATTATTTTCATATTCACCTAGAGCAGTGAAATGATGCTTTTTTATTGCTTTCTGATATCACTGCAAGAATTGTGTTCATGCATTTCATAAAATTATGCAATTTGACTTCTGCCAATAACCATCTTTACCAGGATGTTGATAGGCCCTTCATGATCTTTCTTGTCAATTTAATGCCCAATTCATTTTCTATATGGATGAAACTTGGTGCCGTTCCATATATTAACTGTGGCCTGCTGGAATTGGATATGGAAACCTACCTTGTACCTTTTCTTTTTCTATTAAATGAAGTTATTCTTACTTATTTTCATTAAACGGCCGGATACAAAAGTTTGCCAATGTTTTGCAACACTGCCCTCCCATTATAGATTATACTTTTGATCCTCTCTTTTTTCTTTCTTTTTTTTTTTTTTTTTGAGGGAAAAGAGAGGGAAGGAGATCCTCCACAAACTTGTTAAAACAGAATATGCTCTTGATCCTTACAATCAATAGAATGCTTTTGAGAGATTGGCCCTAGATGTTGTTAAAATTTTTTCTTTATTGGTCTTCCATATAGCAGTAATTGAAGCAACTCATGTCCCTTGCTGGTCCACTATTCTTCCATTATAGCTTTTAATGCCGCAGCAAGCCTCTTATTTTGTTCTTATTCTTTATGCAAACTGCTATTCGTGAGGTTGGTCTGTGAATTAGTTGAGTATTTAACCTTGTTTTCCGTCCGAACCAGCCTCTTATGTCGGCTTCACCGTGTTCATTGAAGACTCCATCTCATGTAGTGCAGGAACCATGATTCATGAATATCCCCAGAAAGATCATTTTTCTTTTCATTGTTGGTTTTTCAAAACTTCTTGCGGTAATTTGGCGACATTTACTGGAACTTTGGGCCCCCTTCTGATGGACAAGACTACGAGAATTAAATTGATTCGGAGAGCCTAGAGAGAAGCCTTATTTTCTTACTGCAGCTGGAGTTTGTTTTGCTTCTTTTCTGCCCATTTCGCTGTTTGAATATACGGTAAATACTCCGTGCGTTCTACGTTTCAGTTTCACCATCATCTTTTGATATAAAAAAATATTGGGCATCATTAGTAGAGATTCTTGTTTATCTTTTTTTTTTTTTTTTTTCTCGCTTTTTGGCTAAATAAAACTACTTAAAAGGTGGTATTCGCTGCTTATTTATTTCATATTAGCTATTGATGGCATGGTGGTTGATTTGATTAATGAAATTGGCCTGCGACTGCGCTACAGACTTGCCGGTCTATACGTCTGGCAGTTGTAAATTCCAGCGACTGCGTTTGATTACAACGCCTTTTTTTTTATTTTTCTTCCTCTCTTGAATGTTAGAATTTCTTATCAAAAACTTGAAATTCTATTAAAATTTTTGATTACGAGTGCTTTAAAAATTAAAAGCTTCAGACCTGTAGAAAAATAAAGAAGATCAGTTTAATTCTTCTGAAAATGAGAAGCTTTGCTTATCTACGAACAACCTTCCAAGCTTTCAGTGCCGAGAGCTGCCATGCATCATCAAATAAACCAAATCGTTCCAAAAGCAGTGGTATAGAACGTCTTTACAGACGAAGTTGAGCCATGCCCTACAAAACCGTCGCAATCGAACTGTGATTCGTTACATCTAGCTTTTTGCACCACGAGATATGGACGGTGGTCCTGTCGGTTGGTGTACGTGGGGCTTCGGCGTTCTTTCTTAGACCTTTATTAATGGTAGTTTTCATAACCTTATCATGGCTTATGTTAACGAAAAGGAGGCTGTCTAATCCGGTTTCCGCAAGAGAACACGCACCAAGGCCCATCCAATGGAGTCCCCTTGGAGCAACCATTACATAGGATGAAGTGGACCTAGCTGTAAGTAGGTAAGACACATGCTTGGATTTTTTTTTTTTTTTTTTTCCTTACATCAAAAGCCATGGTGACAAAAATTGGGCCCTTGACATGTTCGATTAGAGTGATGTTAGCGTGATGCTACCAGCCCCCGGTGCCCGCATCCCATTGGTGATATTGACAACCATTTTGGCTTTCAGTTTCACTAATTACTTTTCTATAGTTTGCAGAAATATTTTGAAGCTGAAATAACAAAATGATTCATATCGTGCGGTTCCTACTGTTGATTCGACGTGATCATGGTTATTACAAGAATGAAGCAATCGCAATGAATGAATAGTGTTTTGCGGACTCAAGAGTTGAACAGGAGCCTATGACGTAGAATTGAGCTGTTGAAATGAATGCATGAGGTAAAAAAAAAAAAAAAAAAAAAAAGGTTTTTGTTCTTTTCATTGCATGTTGTCAGCCACATCCCTGTTTGGGTTAACTAGTTTGAGCTATTCAAGGGACGGATTCAAAGTAGCTGGAAGCATAGTCAACTTTTTTGGGGTTTTTTTTTTTTTTTGTCTCTGTTTTTATGTTTTATTTTGTTAGTCTTCATTTTAATTTTAAGTAAAATCCAATTTTCATACCAAACTAAAAATATTATAATTTTTTTTAATGTTTATGATGACTTTAAAAAAATTTCATAAAAATAAAGAACTAGAACCTTGAAGAATTACGATCACCGTCTCCCATCTCAGATGGGGCCCACGCCCGTGGACTTTCCATCAAATAGTCTAAAACTCTAAAACTTCCACCTTTGAATGGTTGTCGTTGAAACGACAAAGGAAAAAGTCTCAGCGAGGGCATCGCATTCCCCTCTTCTCGGTTCTTAATTTCCATCCATTTTCCTCCTACCGTCCTCCTCTGGTGAGAACCAGCCACTTGGAGACTCTAAAATCAATTTCCTCCTACCGTCACCCATGCTACACGTTGACGTTAGCCATCCGACGTGGCACGTTAACTCGTTTGCGTCCCTTTCGCCGTTTATTCTACTCATCAATTCTTTTCTCAACCACGCGTTGAAATGGACGCGGCAACAACCAAAAGTTCAAACGTCTATTAGACACACACAGACAGAGAGAGAGAGAGAGAGAGCAATTTTTTTTTTTTTCTTTTTTTTTTTTTTTCCAGCGTACAGAGAGATCGACCCTTCAAGATCCAACAAACATGGAGAAACTTCGGATCCGGTGAAGCCAAAGTCCGATCATATAATGAATTGCACTCCCTTGTGTGATCACAAATGTAAGATTTGGTCCCACATCGAATTAATAATGAACGAAGGCGTGTAGGCAGAAAGGCCCCCGCATGAATGATGTCAACCCAATCAAGTTATTCTTTTCGATATTATAATCTCAGATAAAGAATAAATAACGATAGAAAGAAAGAAAACTGACCTACCTTTTATTTAATTAGTTGGGATAACAACAGCAATATTTCGTTGCTATTCTTGATGAATAATTGACACACATATATATCCATCAGATGCTACTAATCGGTTGCAAGCTGGCAGCCATATATTCTAAAACTAATGGCACCTAACTCCATCCTTAGCTGAGATGCATGCATCCAGACAGACGTGGGAGGATGAGGAAACTGAAAAGGAGAGACGAAGAAGGGTAGCTTTAGACCGCCTCGTCCCGTCCATCTCGCTCTTTTTTACCCCCGGAGGAATCCCAGAGTCCTGCACTCTTCTACAACATTTATGTCCACTTCATATTTTCCTCTTCTAATATCTCTTCCGCACATTCCCGTATAATATATGTGTGGGGGAGACCGTACAGAGTTGGAGCTAAATTTATACATCTGGTACAATACAACTGGGACTCGCCTGATCCCCTCCCCGGCTCCCTTCAGATATTGTTCATGGCCTTTTCTTTTCTTTTCTTTTCTTTTTTTTAACTCGGGGGACGAGGGATAACCAGCCTAAGCTTTTTATTTTTTTATTTTTTTTTTTATGCAGGAATGGTGACCTAGGACTTGACAGCGATCTTTAGGTGGCCTAAGTTCCGTAAGATATTTGAAGGCGGCTTTGGTGATCTTGTAATCCATAACATACAATCCTATGTTCCAATTCGGGTGGCCCAAGCCATTCATCAGGTGGTCCGCAATCTTCGTCGGGGATACTCACCATCAAGGATCGAGGAAACTTTATACGCCGATATTCCGATAACAGCCTTCTTTCTTCGATGGCAAGCGCGCCATCTTCGATCGAGGAAGTAGATGGTGACGAAGGGCTGAGATCTAATTATAGAAGGTTTGGACGATCGAAGAGGCCTCTCTCGGATTGGAGAGAGAGTGAGAGTAGGGCTCTGACGTCACTTGCAAAAGAGCTAGAAGAGGACAAACATTTCATTTCTAGCGTTGTGCAAAATAATTTAGTTCTGAAAGCTAATGCATAATTATCCCTAATTTACGCGTTTAAAGTTACCTCACCGTGCACCAAAGATAACGAACACACAGGGATGGAAGGATCTTAACGTTGGTACATCGAATATAATCAAACACGATGCATTTTCCTTGATTGCATTAAAGTTATGGAGGTTAAATGACCAAGATGACCCCAAACAAGAACCTCACGTGGCATTTTATTAAGCTAGATTTGATGAGCGGTCCTTCCATGAAGCATGCTCTAAGAAAAAGCGTCTGCGCTTTTTTTATTTTTTATTTTTTATTTTTATTTTTTTATAGTAAATGATATCTGATAATGGATGAATAGGATAAACATGTATGTAAAGAGAATAGATAAGTGTGAATAATGGATGAATAAATCCTTTCATGAAGCATGCTCTAGGAAGAAGCATCTGCACTTTTTCTTTTTTAATAAATAATATCTGATAAAAGATGAATAGAATAAATCTATATGTAAAGAGAATAGATAAGTGTGAATAATGGATGAATAAGTCCTTCCATGAAGCATGCTCCAGGAAGAAGCATCTGCACTTTTTTTAAAAAAAATAAATAATATCTGATAAAAGATGAATAGAATAAATCTGTATGTAAAGAAAATAAATAACTATGAATAATGGATGGATAAATATATACACTAAAAATATAAATATTAAAGTAATGCATCATAAGTATATATATTGAATGGATAAGTATGTACACTGCATGAATAAGTATATACAATGGATGAATAAGTGTGTACACTAGACGAATAGAACAGATAAGCATATATAATAGATGAATAAGTGTGTGCATTGTATGAATATTCAGCGATCAAAAGTTATAAAACTAATCAAATATCCTTTTTATTAATATAAACTTGCTTGTTACATGCAAAATGCTTGCATATTACTTGTTATTTATTGTTAAGTTTGTATAAATTAACATTTTAGGCAAATGTTTGTGTAATACAATTTACTCTTTTCCACCCTCGCCTAATCCAGTTTAGTACGTCCATTTATGTAAAGAGGGATGTTCAAAAATGATTTTGATTGAAATTATTTATTGCTTAAAATTAACGCTTTTTTTTTTATTGATGAAGCTATCTGTAGCTATTTAAAGGTTCACTTGAGTATATTAGAGAGTGAGGGGAGAAGGGAGGAGGTGTTAGGTTACTTTAAAAACAATTTTTCTTTTCTTGTTTTAATTCTTGGAATGGATTTATAATCTTAAGTAAGAGATTTAAATTTTTAAATATTTTTAATACTTAATTCAATTATATGCGGAATCAAAATTGTATTTTAATTTCATCCAAACGAATGTTTAAAATCAAAATTAATTATTTCATTATAATTCTAGAGTGCTGCTCCTATGAAATAAATGGGCCCTTAATTAAAACATGGATGTATTTTAATTGGCTAGTTGACAAATGATGCATATTTTAGAAATGAATACAATTTTTTATATCGAAACTTATTTGCATTTTGATCAAACCTTTCCAAGGATGGAGGAGCTTTGATTCATGTGCTTAATTTAAGTTATATTATTAATAAATTAAGTTTTTAATCCATCAATTCAACTTTTGGATCTAAAGTGTTAATAGCCAATGATTAAAAGTTTGATAATTTGAAGAGTCTAAATGATAAAATAATTATAAAATAGATAGATTCATCCTTTATATGATTAGATACGCATGCAAAAAGACAGATAAATAGATAGGTTGAATCATACGAATATTTGGCTACAAAATGAGAGAAGTATTTAAATATCTCTACTCCCCATATTCTTTGTGAAGGTAAAATTTAAAATTAAATTCAAATATTTGTTACCATAAAGTAAGATGGCAATAAGAGAAATTAATGAAATGAGCTAATCAATATCACGATCTTCATAAGCGTTATTAGTTTAATGATGTAGAAAAAGATTAGAGATAACGTCCTAACTGAAGTTATATATCACCGCCCATGTTCACATGAAGACGTTATCGATTATTAATGGCCTTGTATTCATCAGATGATTGTATAAGTTATAATATATCAAATGGAAAAATGGTTTTTTTTGTTGTTGGTAACAATAGAAAAATGGTACTTAGATCATTTAAGTGCCCACAGCACAATGGCTAGACTCATGCATTCATTTAGATGGAATAACCAACTCAATGGAAATTAACTTGTTTCACTGCCTCTGGGCCAGGACGTTCCACATGCCTTGGACATCCGGGCACTGCATGATGCATGCGCAATTGTTTTTTATAAAAGTTGTCAACACTTGTGCATCGATAGATGATAAAATATAAAGGACTTGTGTGGGTGGGTGGGAGAGAGAGAGAGAGAGAGGCATCAATTTCAATGGAGCTTGCTCCGGACCGCGTTTTCTATTTGATGTGGTGGAGAAGACCTCCGAGAAGATGACCTACGCGAGGTTCAATTTCAAATGGAACGCCCAAGACCTACGGTTGGGCGTAAGAATTAAGAAAGTGGGAAAAAAAGAAATTGAAGAAAAAGAAATTCCCCATCATTCCGTCCTCTTCCATCACTTCCCTTATAAAATTCTCTCCTCCCACTGATGATAACTACCTCCCTTCTTCTTCTCTGTCCCCCATCCCATATTTAAACTCTAACTCCCCCTTTTTTTTCTCTCGCCTTCATCCCTCGCCCGTTCCGACACATCAATTAGCAGAAAAGATAAAAACTTTTTCCTTTTTTTTTTAAAAAAAAAAATTTCCTATCTCCTCTCTTCCTCTTCTTTTTTGTGCTACAATTCCAACCAAATAAACTCCTCTCATAATCCTTTCTTATATTATCTATCTATCAATCAATAGATCCATACCTTCAACTAAACTCCATCCTTTTCCTTGCTTATTTTATTTTATAAATAAGAATACAGTTCCGCTTATGGTTTCCTTGATGCCCTCCTCCTCTTCTGCCTACTCTTGTCAAGCGGCCATCATGAGAGACGGTCGAGAGCCGTCGCGGCCCCCGAACCGGCCGCGGCGACGGCCCGACCTGACCCTCCCCCTCCCCAAGCGCGACCCCTCCCTCGCCGTCCCCCTCCCCCTCCCCCCGCCCTCCTCCTCCTCGTCCTCCTCCTCCTCCTCCTCCTCCGCCACCGCCTCCGCCACCCCTCCTACCGCCCCCTCCCCGCCCCCCTCCCTCTCCGACCTCGAGCGCCTCCGCCGCATCGGCAGCGGCACCGGCGGCACCGTCTGGATGGTCAGCCATCGCCCCACCGGCCGGATCTACGCCCTCAAGGTCATCTACGGCAACCACGAGGACGCCGTCCGCCGCCAGATCTGCCGCGAGATCGAGATCCTCCACACCGCAGACAACCCCTACGTTGTCCGCTGCCATGGCATGTACGACCACGCCGGCGAGATCCAGATCCTCCTCGAGTTCATGGACGGCGGCTCCCTGGACGGCCGCCGCATCTCCTCCGAGCCCTTCCTCGCCGACGTCGCCCGCCAGGTGCTGGCCGGATTGGCCTACCTCCACCGCCAGCACATCGTCCACCGCGACATCAAGCCCTCCAACCTCCTCATCAACACCGCCCGCCAGGTCAAGATCGCCGACTTCGGCGTCGGCCGGATCCTCGCCCAGACCATGGACCCCTGCAACTCCGCCGTCGGGACCATCGCCTACATGAGCCCCGAGCGCATCAACACTGACCTCAACCACGGCGTCTACAACGGTTATGCCGGCGACATCTGGAGCTTCGGCCTCAGCATCCTCGAGTTCTACCTCGGCCGCTTCCCCTTTGGCGATAACCTCGGCCGCCAGGGGGACTGGGCCTCCCTCATGTGCGCCATCTGCTACTCCGACCCCCCGCAGGCGCCGCCTACGGCCTCGCCGGAGTTCCGCAGCTTCATCGCCTGCTGCCTCCAGAAGGAGCCCGCCAAGAGGCCCACCGCCCTCCAGCTCCTCCAGCACCCCTTCATCACCCAGCGGTCCCACTCTTCTTCCTCATCCTCGTCATCTCACCCGTGATCGAGATGGTTTTAGCTTTAGATTTTGAAAAAAAAAAAAAAAAAAAAAGAAGAAAAATTTTTAACGGCCCCTGCTTCCTTCCCTTCCCAACCGGGTTCCATGAAAGAAAGGAGAGACTTTGATGGGTGGGTGAGACAAAAGGTGTGTTTTTTCCCCTCTTTTTAATTGAAAGCTAGCCTTTTTATTTATTTCCTTTCCCCCTTTGATTTTGGTCGTAATATATGGAACCTCCCATCTTTTTTATTTCCCCTGGTATGGTGGTGGGGATGATGAGTGCTAGCGGCGGCGGTGGCGGTTGTGGTTGTGGTGGTGGTGGTGGTGGTGGTGGTGGTGGTGGAAGAGGGAGGGATGGGCTGCGGCTTTTTGTTGCATTCTGTATTCTATGTAGGGATTAGATTGGGTGCATGTACCATCAACAATGGCGATGGAAAACCAAAATGTTGTGAGAATCGATCCCAAAAAAATAATGTTCTTGGCTTTGGGCTCTCAGTTTTTTTTTTTTTTTTTTTTTTTTTTTTGAACTTTTCCTCCTTTCTTTGTGGACTTGTTTTAAATTTGGCTGTTGAGTTTTTACTAGTTTTCCTTGGTGGCCGGCTCTTCACGGTAGACATAAACGCGAGGCACACTTTGGGGAGAAGAAGAGGAAAGTGATCTATTGATTGAGGGAGAGAGAGAAAGGGACATATGTGCATGGAAATGGATATATTTTATATAAGAAGAAAGGTCAGGCACAGTGAGAGACATAAAGAAGAGGGGGCAACCTCCATTAATGGATACATGTGATAGAAAGGAGACTAGTACCTGAGGTACCTGAGGTCATGCCTGCTAGCCTGCAGCAGCTGCTGCTGGCAGCAGCAAGTGGAGGGCGTGATTTGGGAAGAAATGGTACAATAAATAGGATAGAGAGGAGGAATGCTTTTTACTGCATGTCAGGCATGGGTATTTGAGGGCATGCCAGCGCCTGTGAGTAGAAGGGTTGGGGAGGATTTGTCGATCGCTTCGAAGGGGCCTGGTGCTATTTATCTGTGCACCGGCCAAGACCCAAAAGAGGGAGTTTTATTGATGTTTCTGCTTGGAAGCTCGATAATAGGCAAAGAGATGGCATGCGCCAAATATAGGAATGAATGGCAACCGTTGTGAGAGCTAAATGATGATAGACGACGCATTATGAGAAATAGAATGCTAAAAAAGGTCCTTAGGACAAATGATAAGACAAAAAAGCTTTCCAATGTGACTATATTGACTGCATTAGATATCTCCTCCTCCTCTTCTCTCTCGAATCAAAGTGGGTTATTGTAATTGTAATTGAGACTCTGTGCTAATCAATTTGCGTACCAGAGAGGCCAATATTGTACTAGTGCCGTCAGATTTGATACTAGAATGGTATGGACAGATTTTTTTTTTGGGTAAATCTTAACATTGGTGAAATACTTTGTAGGTTTAGTGAAGGATTTGCGGACAAAAAAAAAAAAAAAAATTCTAATAAAACTAGATTGAGCTATCTCAGCAAGATCCCTCAGAAAAAATGTCACGATAAATGTTAACAGGGAGACTTGGTGCTTGTTCAGTTGTGGAAAATTAAAAGTATTTTTTTATTTTTTCATAACAAATAAAAAATAAAAATTTATATTTAAATTTAATATTTTTTAAATAAAAAATAAAAAATCATATTTTTTTAATTTTTCAAATGCATAATGAATTTGAAAAACATCGCTTTTTAAAATAAAATAATATTTTTTAAATATTTTTCATCACTATATTTCAATCACCTACAATCATTATCATCTTTCATTACACTTCACCATCTTCAGGACCACCACCACCACTACTATGCTATTACTACTATCATATCTCTCTTACCCATTACTTGTGCCACAACTACTATCACCATCATGCCTCCACCACCATCACTCTTCAGCATCATCATAATATCTCTACCATAGTCAGCACTTTTCACTACTACTATATCTTCACCACTCATTATCCTCGGCGCTACCATATCTCTATTACCCACCATTAGGGTTGGACATGAGTTAGATTAGGTGGAGGGTAAAAAGGGCAGTCCAAATTATCAAGCTGGGTCTAAAGTTGGGTAAGTATAGCGAATCCAAGTTCGGCTCAGTGAGAATCTCGTAGGGTTTGGATCCGACCTGACTCACACTCATATATATATATAAAGAGATAGATTTAGCTACATTCGAATGTAGTCAAGTTCAGGATCTGATTATTTTTATTACCTTCGATCTATATGGATTCCAAAGTCCCTTACTTTTTTTACCTTTTCATCTTTGGGATTTCTGAACTGTATGGATCCACAAGGTGAGGGAGATGATTGAATGTAGGCTTGACTATTTCGAGTGTAGCCAGGTTTAGGATCGGTCATCTTTTCTATCCTTAGATCCATACAGATCTCGGAGCCACCCCATCCCTTTCACTTTTTTAGTCTTTAGGATCTGTGAACTGTGTGGATTTAAGGGTGAGAAAGGTGATCAGATTTAAGCTTGATTACATTTAAATGCAGCCAATCTACCTTTTTCTTTATATACATACACATATACACACACATATATATATATATATAATATAAGGTGTTGGGTGGGATGGTTGAAGCATTCGAATCTATCCCAAAAAAAACTCAGCACAAGCCATGAAATTTTCAAGGCTGGGAGTGGGCAAGCAAAGAGACTGCTCGGCCCATGCCCATCTTTACCCACTACTACCATCTATCTTCCACTACCATTTTCATGACCATTATCACCATCCACTGTACCTTTATTATTTACTAGTGCAACAACCATCACCTTTACTATCAACTTTTCCATTATCTTCCATCATTACTATCACCATTATATTTTTACTATACTTACCACCCTTCACCACCACCACTACCATTATCATACCTCCAACACCGACAATCATTACCATTATATTATACCGCCCATCACCACCCCTTTCCATCATCCACTACTATACCTTCATTATTCATCATCACCACTATCATTATTGTCATTACTTAGTGCTATTGTCATTACACTACCCACTATCACTACTATTTCTTTCAGGACTTTTTTTTAATTTTTAAATTAAAAATAATTTCTTATTTTTAATAAATGAACTCCTTTTTTAATTTTTTCTTAGAAAAAATTGGAAATAGTGAAAAAATTTAGAGATGAAAAACAGAAAATATTTTCTGTTTTGGAGTATCTTTGGTTTTTGAAAACAACCTTATTTTCTATTTTTATTTTTATAAAAAGTAGAAAATATCAACAAAAACATATTTGATGATTGAAAATAAAAATAATTTTTTGCCAAACACAAATTCAAATAGCAAAAAATAAAAAATAGTTAAAAATATTTTTATTATTTTCTATCAAAATAAAGAAGAGAGTAGGAAACAAAAGTTAGAAAATTTAAAAATATGAAAATAAATAATATTTCTTTTTTTTTTTTCACCTTCCCTTTCAAAGGCGTCATTCAGAGTGAAAATGGAAAACAACTTTTGCTTTTAATTGCCAAGCACAATTTCTAAAGATTTAAAAAATAGAAAATAAAAATTATTTTTAAATAAATAAAAAATGAAAATGAAAAATATTTTAAAAATCAAATGCAGCCTTATCGCGCCACGTTGATAAAATTATAATCAACATAACCAGAGTTGTGTTTTTTCTTAGGCCATTAATGAAGTATAGTCAGATGACAATATGGACATGGAGGTCATTCATAGGTAGCATGTGGTACCAATATGATATGTTACCTACATGAAGAGACCAGAAGAAGATGGAAAAAAATAAAAAAATAAACAAATAAAAAAAAAGAAAGAGTTGCTAAAACCAAGCATAAATTTTAGATGCTAGGATCACAGTTCCACAGATTCTCAACCATGTACCTGCATAGAAGGTAATTTTAACTACAAGTATGCAAAACATGATGGAAAGCTCAGCCTTACATGAGCCACTGAAAATAACTTGAGGTTAGCAAGAAATAGAGTTTGTAATGAAAGGAGAATTAGAAACAGATAATATTTAACAACCACTAGTTTTGCAGTCATGGATGAGTGGTTGGCCAATTTTCACGAGAAGCCGGAGTTCATGTGAGTATACGCTGAAAGCTATCATGCCCGGACCTACATGCTAAAGACCTGGAATCCTTTCCAAGCTACAAGGCAGACTGGAATGTATCATCTCGGCAAGTTCCTGCATCATAGAAGTCGTTAAGTTCGTAAGTCCTTCGTATAGATTTGTTGGAACAAAAGTGGAGAAAGCTAATGGAAGAAATGCTAGCACAAAAAATTTAATAAACACTTGCCAAACATTATAATTATATGCAGGGTTTTGTTAGTGAATGTTCCAAAGGAGTGGCCTTCAAAAAAAATAAAAAGAAATGAAATTGCTCAAATAATAGTTGATCCATTCTTAAGAATTGTATGGGGCAAGTCGAAAGATTGCTCAAATAAGAATCTCTAGCTTGAGCCAGTGAGTTAGGTGGAATTCAGAGGCCAATTTGCCTAGAAGACACATCCTGCGCGTGCTGAAAAGAGGTAAAACAAGAAGTAGAGCGGCTCAAAATGGAAGAGAGACAGAGGGGAGCAATGGAAAGAGAGAGAGAGAGAGAGAGAGAGAGAGAGAGGACTGGCAGGTGGTGCCTTTAAAGGACTCTCTTCTTTTCTTCTTTTCCGTAAAGAACTCGATAATTGGGACATTAAATGCCGTTGACAGTGCCCCAAGGGCAAGCAATTGAACTCATGTCAATAATCTAGGAGAATGACCTTACGAGTTAAAATTGGAAGAGTGCTAGGGGTATCCATTCCACTAATGTGAGCTAGGAACATGTCCTCAACTTCCGTCCTCTCCTTTCGTCTGTACCATCCTTAGAAACATGCAGAAGGGTTCACCTATCTATTACCAAAATCTATTAACACACCAGAATGATCAGACGAGAACAACAGCATTCTTATGCTTCAGTGCAATAAATAATCTATCAACTACTAAAGATAAGGGAAAATAAAGGCATAAGAGAAGCACAAGGCCTGTTAGTAGCTCCCATAATTTTGCACCAACGTTGAATCCACCAGGAGCAAGTTCCCCCTGAGAGGCAAACCTTAAAAAAAAGTTAAGAGTTAAATAATCGTTTCATTTATTTATAACGCTCCAAACCCACATTGCTAGCTCAATAAACTTCGTTAGCGAATCAAAATCACGTGGCTTAAAAACTCAAGTGAAAGTTAATGAGTAGCAAGTGAACTTGAGTTATAAGCACATAGCATATAACACATCGCCTCATGAATAGCTCTTTTTTCATGCCCATCAACTTCCGTACATTTGAATCGGCTCTGATACCATTTATAATGCTTCAAACCCACATGCTAGCCCAATAAACTTTGTTAGCGGATCTAAATCACGTGCTTCAAAAATTTAAGTAAAAATTAATGGGTAGCAAGTGGACTTGAGTTATAAGCACATACCACATTTCTTTTTTATCCAATGTGGAACTAAATTTGAAGTATCCCAGTATTATTGTGTTCATTTATTTGAAAATGGCTGGTCATGAGTTCCACCTTCTACTTAGCATAACCAGAGCTGCCTATTTATATCCCAGCCTGCAGCAATAGAAGTCCTCAATATAACACAAAACCTGCTACTACCTCTTTGGATCAAAGGATGATATGGATGAGGAAGAAAAAAAAAAAAAAAAAAACCTCCTGTTGTGCTGGGGAAGATGGAATTTTACCAATTTGTGAATTACCAGGTGTGCATCTATATTTCCAAGCAGTCCACTTACTCTAGTTCATGGTGGCGGTAGCAAATTCAATGCATTTCTACTCGCTTAGCAATAGCAACTCGAATGAATAAAGAAATAAACTCTTTCAGAATTTGCATTCTATTTCTTTAAATAAATCAAGAGTACGAACTCATATACCACAACGTTACTGCACATTCGCAGTCACATACTCCAGTAGTGCTTTCGCTAATGGTGGAAATTTTAACTTCCTCCTAACTCTTATGGTTTTAAAAAACTTTGCCCATGGGATACTTTCGTCATGACTCCATCAAAAAATAAAATAAAATAAAAATAAAAATAAAATTTAACTTTTATCCGGCAAGGAAAAGCTGTTAAGTTTATGACCTAATTAGCTCTTAAGATTATATCACGATATATGTATGTATGGTATTGTGCGTGTGCAAGCTTGCAGTAGCATATCTTGGATTAGATTAGACGTGGTAAGATATGTTTAAATTGAACTTCCAAAGGGAATAGAGATTACAGAGTCTGTTCATCTAAACCTGCTGGTATCTCGAGCAGCTTTATGGGAATTTAAGGACCTATCCGATCTGATGGGCAATCAAAGACCCATGGGTCAGCAGGATGAGCCGCTTTGGAGGTAGAGCACGAGTGAACCATCTCACTGGAATCTAATTGCAGACTGCACTGAATGCTTGAGCAGAGCAGTTTTGTCTACATCTTTCTTACTTTTTGTCTGCCAGCAATCATGTGGCTTCAGCGAGAGCTGACGTGCTTGGCAAGTAAGAAAGAGATAAAGAGCACTGCAGTTCAAGCATCCAGCCTGACTTCTGTCCTTACAAAGGGGGGGTGCTGTTGGAGTCTTAGGTCCCCTTAGTCCCCATTGTTTCAGTTCCCGTGATCCTATCGCTAGCGGGATGGATTATCATTCTAAATGATGGGATAGGAGTATCCTGTCACTGTATGGACGTCTCAACCGAAGAATTTTGGGTTTTTTTTTTTTTTTTTTTTCAGGTTTCTAAGCGTTGTGATAGAGCGGAATTATTGGCGCATCCGTGCCATGGGGAAAAATCGAAAACGGCATCATTTCACTGGATTTAAAACCTCGCCTTCTCCCCCACCCCACTCTTTCAAAGTTCACAGCACCAAGCAAATACAATTTCCACCGCTGCTTCGTTCTCTCTCTCTCTCTCTCCCCCTCGCGAAACCCTAAAAGCCCTCGCAACAAACCGAGGCTTGATGATGGGTGGAGCCGTAGAGCTTCTATTCGGTTATCGGTTGACATGGGGAGCAGGGAACTAATGGTGATGCTCAATATTGACCTCTATCTGAAGCGAGAATGCGTTTAGAATTGTGTGATAATAGAGAGGAGCAGTTCTTTACCATATGATAGCTGATGGATTGGATTATTCATATAGATTATGTGTTAGGGTTGGATCAGTAGGAAAAGTTGTGACCTTGAGGTTGCCAATGCTGGATCTTCTTTTATTGATTAAAGGTTATATTCTGGGATGCGAAAGGAATGTGAGGACCATAGGATTTCGTTGTTTCCAAGTGAGGGGATGACATCGAAAAAAAAAGATCAACAAAGGAGGATGGTATTAACTGAAAGGGTGAGAGTTGTGGGGCCATTGAGGATTTTTGTGTTAAGGCCCATTCCCCTCTGACCGAAGGGTGTTTTTTTTAATAAATAAAGAGTATTCCTGTTTGTTGTCATAATGCAATTTATATCGTCCAAACTTTTTATAACATATAATTTGTGCATCAGTTCTCTCAAGTTTATCTACTTGGTCTCAAATCTAAGGCTTTTATTTGAGCAAACAATGGGTTACTTCCTTGCTTATTGCTGGACTTATTTCATGAAACAATCTCTCATTATTTGCCTTCTTTACTTGTCTGCCCAATTGAAAGTTCCATGCTGGCAATGCAGGTTCAGGTTATGGGCTCGGCAATTGACCTTCTAGGTTTTGCAGCAAGTATTGTTTTAGTGCAGATCTATGTTGGCTAGGAAACTGGCACTGCTTTAAAGTGATTACATGGGTTTAGAGCTAATTGTAAAAAACTCTCATATTTTCATGACCCATACATACAGTTATCCACACTACTGACCACCTCATAACAATAGATTATGGCCTCTTGTTTTATTGACTTCATACGTTACTTTTTTAATAAAAAAAAACTCAACTTGTGTACTAAGTAGACTTAATTTTTCCTTTTTCCGTGCATTTCCTTTGGGATGAGCTTTAATATATTATATCATTAACAACCGTGTTGATTGTAATGGAAACATTAATGGAAGCTGAATTTGCTCTGTACAGGATGACATAAAACACACTCAATATCTAAGGATGTGGAATGGAAAGAGAGCGCAGATTCATTGGAAGTGGCTTCAAAATGTGATGATGTTTACAGCCATGTATTCAGGGAGAGTTATGTCGTGAGGATGTTGGGCCAAAATATGCTGTTATAATGCACCCTCCCCCAAGGAGTTATGTCGTGAGGATGTTAGGCCAAAATATGCTGTTATAATGCACCCTCCCCCAAGGCTCAATGAGGCAATCAGTTGGCCTATTTTTCACATCTTTTAATGTGAAAATATCTCAAATATCATCTTCTTCCTCTCCTGGGAAGTTAAAATAACATCCATTCAGTTTGTGGAGATAGCGGTGGATGTTGATGCTGATCTTAGTGCTGCATATTTCAGACAAGCCAAGAATGGTCTTTATATTTGGTTGGCTTTGATAAAGCTTCTTCTACAAGCCAAGAATGGTCTTTATATTTGGTTGGCTTTGATAAAGCTTCTTCTACTTGACCGGTGATGGCTGTTGAGTCAGTTGTCTAAAATTATGATAGCCAATGTACGTTTATCCGATCTTCTAAATTTTTTTTTTTTTTTTTTTTTTTTTGCTTATATTTTGTCATATCCCTTTGTATTTTTTTTGTTTTGAACTTTTCCTCATTCAATTGCCGTCTTCTTCCACCGTCAAGATAGAGTCAGCATGTCAAATGTTATCTTTTTTTTTCCCTCTTCCTTCTTTTTAAAAGAAAACCAGCATGATAGATGTTGATGGACCAAAATTTATTGTTATTTGTATTTAATGCCCCCTTATGGTAGCACATGTATGTAAATGAGATTTTGTTTATTTTGGTGGTTGGCAAGACTAAGAAGGATCAGTTTGTCATATTCTAAGTGTTGCATATTTTATTCTCTCATGGATACCTCGCAGACATTTCAGAAACTTTTTTACACAAGGCTCCACCTGTTTAGGCATTATCACATTCTTGAAAACAAGCAAACTGGTTCGCAGCTCCCACCTTGAAGAGATACAACAAGCCTGAGTTTATTCAACCGTGTTTCTTTCTTATTTCTTGGGAAAAAGGGGGAAAAATAAAATAAAAAAGAGAGATGCGGAAGATTGGTTCTCAAAGAAGGCGAAGAAGAATTGGGAAAAAAAAAAGGTGGCCGATCACAATAGTTTCTTCTAGCCGGAACAACATTTTTCAATAAATAAATAAATAAATTTTCTTTTTCAGTTTCAAAATGCGTCTATTTTCGTTTCCCCCCTTCCCCGTTCCCCTTCAGACAAAATACCTCAAGAGGCTCATTACCTGAACCGTATGGAAGAGTTTGCTCCCGTTGTCCTACGAATACAGGGCTCAATACCTTCAATACCCCATGGTTGATAGCGTCATAGTTTAAGCCCTCATCAGTTCAACAACTTCCGATTATGCTTTTAAACAGCAACCTCACATTAAGCAAGACAACCAAGAGGGACGGGAGGAGCCAAGAAGACAATTATTGACCGCTAAAATGCCATGGTTTACTGCGAGTGAAATGCTTGCTTTTCCAGGGAAAGAACTGTGTCTAATTCCGTTGCAATTTTATTTCTGCAGACACGCATGCGTGACGCGGTCGAATCCTTTTATGAAGCCTGAAGTCTCCGACACCTCGCCACCCGTGCCCGCATGGCCATAGAGGTGGTTAAACAAAACAAATCGAAACGACTGCATTCATTCCTGGTGCTAAGGGAGCTGTAGGCCCTTGTATGAAATTTCTTCCTACGATATGAAATGACAAATTTTATTACAAGGCGCTTCCACCTAACAAGAAAATTTACAATTTCTGGCTAGCAGATTCCAAGGTGGGGTATGAATGCACGTCAGCAGAATTATAAACAAATCAAAATGGGGCCACTAATACACAAAGGACGATTGTTTATGTACAATCTTAAGCTACCAAAATAAATGTACTCGCATTAGTGTGCTACACACTGGAATGAGCTTGCAGCCAACAAATTGACAACCGCAAAATTTGTCAAAGGACTAGACAAGAAAATTATCTATCATATGGAAGACCACATCTGCACCATCAGAGTTCAACCAGTAGCTCTTCACCTGGATATTTTCAAAATGGATAAAAATATCGAAACAAATCAGCCAAAAGACAGTAGATGTAGAAAATTGTAAACACCATGTCATCACTCAAAGGTATACATGTCAGATGGTGCAGCAAGCATAAGAGTATCAAGGTGATCATGGCAAGACTGAGATGGACAAGATCATGATTTCATCAATTAAAGCCTGCATGTCTGGTAAAATTGGGGATGGACAAAGAAACAAGGATCACCAAAAGCTCACGGGTGACAAGTCTAATGTGATACAGAACCCCTTACGATGATTACGTTTGTGCATAAAGAAGGCTGCGTATGGCTCTGCAAGCAAGAAGCCCTATGTCAAGGTATTGGGTATCATTGGATTTATGCACTGATCCCCATTATCAGCAAGATGAGGCCCACAAGTATCCCAGAGAACCAAAGGGAAAAAGAAGAAGAAAAAGAAGAAGGGGATGTTCTTTTGAAGTCTTGATGCTTCAAATAAGGTTCATAAAACATGCAAAATAATTGGTCACATCACGCTTCACATCCAACCTATCGTAAGGAGTGACGCATCGACTGTCAAAAGCGTAATGCGCAAGAAGACTAAATGAAAGCTTGCAGTTAAAGATCAATAAAAGAAAGTCACAAGCAAACAAAATATGAAGTCATCTGTATCTCCCCCTTGTGAGGATGTTAGGAATGTGCTTGTTTGTTTTGTCAGTGCATGCGTCCGCATATCATAACCAGGGATTTATATATTATGTGCTATGCCAGTGCACATACTAACGCCACAGCATGCATGCATTGGCATGTAGCCAATACCGTGTTGATGCCTTGCATCAGCAAGGCACTATCATGATACATTTCATGCCATATCACCTATAACAACTGGTACTTTAATCCATAGTCATAATGAAAAGTGATAAAATGACCAGTTAGGCAGAAGGACCAATAGGTCACAAAAACTAAAAATGCATACACTTTGGCAGTGAAGACAGCCAGTGAGGTCACAATGGCTTTATGATGGACTCCTATCATTATTCTAGAGTTGGAGGGAGAAAGATAGTGTAAAAGGAGCACTTGAATATCAAAGCGCAAGGTCCACCTTGTATCATCTTTAGAAAATCTAAGGCCCTGTTTGGTTGCTGAGAGCAGGAGGAAAAATAGAAATTTTAATCTAGATGGGAAAGAAAAGAAAAGGAAAGATAAGAAAGTCAAGTACCTTCCATTGTTTGGTTGCAGTAAGAAAATCAATGAGAATTTTTTTTTTTTTTCTTTCCTTACTTGACTGGGATAACTCATCTTAATTAAATTGCCCATGATACCTTGGGGAGGGAAAATTTTAGGATGGTTAGAGAAAATCTTCGCCCCAGATTTTTTCTCAAAAGTTTTTCTTCTAAATTTCTTTCAACCACCAAACATTGGAAAAGAAAATTCTTGCATTACTTCTTTTCTTTTACTTTCTTGGCAACTAGACAAAGCCCAAAGTTCATATAATGTTTTTGCATCTCTTTTCACCAAGAATATAGGAGACAAAAGAGTTTTGCCTTTTTCCTCCCAAACCTTTTATCAACAAAGAATAATATTCAAATTGTTGGATTCTAATGGTTTTCTTGCAACTCATCTCATCAGCAGCATAGGAGCAAGAAGGGTGTCGCATCACGCATATTCCACAACCAAGGTGTCACAAATGTTCTGGTCTTTGGAAATTGAAATGATACTTGTGACTCAGCAGGGGTTTTGACCCCACGTGCCACTGACAACTAATGTCAAGCACATAGATGCAAAATGGACAAACAATCACTAGACACTTTCACATCCCTAGCCATCTACCAAGTTACTTTAAAAATAATTGTTAAGAACAGCGCGGTCAGAGTAGTTTTAAACAATACTTGAACCACTCTGATAGTGGGAAGACAGTTGTACTCATGTAAGCAGACTGTTAGATGGTCCCACAATTAGGAAATTTGCAAAAAGAAAAATGAAAAAGCTGAATGATATGTGATTAAATAAAATGTTTCAATAAAGCAATAAAAATAATGAACTATTACATATAATGCCTTTACTAACGCAAGATACTTTTTCAACATAGGATGTCATGTTAGCAAACTTGGGAGAGAAAAGGTATTATGGGGCAAATAAAAGCAAAGGATAATTTAGGCAAAATGGGCAAATTTTGGGATGTAACAGTGAAAAATCAGGTATTACATTAAAAGAACATCTCAAGTGAAGAGGAGGGAGGAGGAGGCATGCAACATGTGTCCAGGCAATTCAAGGAGGAAGGCCTTCAGCATTCATGACTGCTAGCACATATCACTCATGTTATCTACATGTAACTATTCAACAGTATGAAATACCTTGAAAGGAAGTCGAATAACATATACAAACCTAATTGCTGCATCATGTTGGACAACATAGGTTTTATCTTTTGACAATTTAACTAATAAGAAATTATATTAAACAATGTGCTCACCAGGTGTTTAAGTTATGTGCCAGATCATTATCCAAATGATACCCTTATCCGAAAGCTATTCGAACGTGTAAACAGATCCGTATAGCTAATCAGAATAAATGGTGATTGATGTTTAAACATAGACCACTTAAATGAATTGGTGATCCCTAGCCATTTTAACTGGCTATACGGAACCTAGTTAGTCATTGATGAGAAACTTAGACTATGAAGAGGCACATGTGACTACCATTAAATGAGTGCAACAACACATTAAATGGATACAGCTTAGCAATATAACCACCAAATTATTAACAATGCTATAATTCAAGAAAATTGAAGAATATATAATGTGTTACATCCATGTCAGGCAATAATGATTTATCTATCTACACTGCCAAAAGGTTGTCATGCAGATCAGGGTTCATCTTAATACATAAAAAGAATAAATTTCTTTTAATTCATTTTTTCAGGGTACTTGATCAGACAGTATGTAAATCTGTAATCAGAAAAGTTAGCTTTCCATATCTGCAATTTTTAGCTAATTGTGGACTTTGGAAAAGAAATAATAGTAAACAGGTATTAAAAAGAGTTCTACGAGTTTCAATCATCACAAAAAGCTAAAAATACTGAAGGTGCCAGCTGACCGAGCTGGTTGTTATGCCAAGTGACCCAGGTTCTTGCCTTCACTAAGATGTGATGGGTTAGGGGCATCTAGGGGAAGGCCACATATACAACTGATTGTAGAGGGGACCATGCAAAAGACAAGTATTGTGTCAGACCATGGTTAAAGGTCATGTCTAAAGATCACAACCATCATGACAACAAATGAGTATCTTAGAGCAATAATAAAATAAGTTGAGATTAACTTTTTGCAAAATTACTAAGATAAGAACACTTGCCTGGATGGTATTGTGTGCAACATATCTTTGCCTACTTTTCTGAAAGCTTACATCCACACGTTCCCAAGGTACTTGAGTAAGACCCTGAATCATCTCCTCTGCATGTAACAGATTATTCATTGGAACTGCTGATGAAGCATAAGAAAAGCAGCATTTTTATATAGTCCCCGGGTAAAATCTAAATAATAAATTTCTTGCAAGGGCTATTTCATTCCAAAAGTTCTCTGAGGGTCAAGACATCAGTAGCGGAATGGTATGCTCCTGCCATTCATGGATTAAAGTCCATAAGCTTGGTGTATCCAAAGTAATGCTTGTAAGCAGGAAACAGAGGCCATTTAAACCAATACCCCATGACTGGACACATTTTTTACGAGAATACAAGTCAATGTGCTAAAGGATCTAGCACCTGTTGTCAGCATAATAAATACATGGTTTGTTTGCACATAAAGTTACAGAAGACATGATATTTCAATTTGATCATTTAGAAATAAAAGTTGATCTACAGTTGTGAAGCTACCACAAGTTGGGTATTGCAGATAATTTCTCATTTCCTCCAATGCTTCTCCTCCTATATGACTTGATAAATATTAGGCTAGCATGCGGTGGCCCTCAAGAGATTTTAACTCTTTCCCAAAGCTACCTATTGCAAGGTCTGACTCATTCCGAAAGTCTTGTCAGGGATAAGATGTAAGCAAGAAAAGATGTGCTCCTACATTCAATCAAAAACCTGGCATGGAGGATCTCAAAATGGGTACTGAACCAATATTTCATGGATACCATTCAGGCATATTCTCTTAAATATGGATAGGTCATGTATTAAAAGATTTATTTAGCACATATAGTCAACAGAAAAAAAATACAAGAGTCACCTTTGTGTATATGTATTTTTTTTCCTGACATACTAATAAATCAATTCAATCATATAAGAAACAAAATGGATCTACAATTGCAAGGCTACCCAAAAATGCATATCACAGATAGGTTCGTACTTGATCTTCAAAAATTATTTCTACTCTTTGTACATCAGTATCTATTGACTTGTACAAAATTAAGGCTGTAAATTGCCATAGAGTTATATATGTTGATTTTTGAACCAAAAATTCTTTCTCCTTGCGCTTATTTACCAAAGTTTAATGTTAGAAAGGCCCAACATGATTCAAAGTAATATCATTTTGCTTTACAGTTTCCTAAATTCACAGGAAGAGTACACAAATCCTTGAGTTCACAGGTGGCTAGTACCATGCAACTGTTTCACTCTGCCCTTGTGTGTGCTGGTATTGATGCCAGAGAGCTCAAGCAGAAGACATGGTTTCCATACATCCAGATCAGTATCACATGACATTTTCTCAGGCTTTCAACTGTAATTCAATGGTAATGTTTATGCAAAGCCAAGCATTGAGCTAGTCAGATGATCCTAACCATCCAAGTAATGCAAAATCATTTCAGTCCACAAAAGTATATACCCCAAGCAGTCAGGACCATCAAATGCAAGTTCAGTAATAGGTGCTAGAGGCTCATAACCCATTGAAATACCCTAAACTGTCTCTGTGCCAAAACAAATCATACTTCTTCTCCAGCCCATGGCATAGCTAGAACACACAAATACTTCAAATTGCATGTCATGACGATATCCAACACATATCAGACACTAATTGTGCATTGGATACAGCTATGGTAAGTGTCAGTTAGTTATCCAAAATATCAGTGTTAAAAACTAAGAAAAGGCCCCTGTTTCTTACTGGATACGTGTGAGATACTTCTTGGATCCATTTGGGGACATTATCTTTTTTTAGTAGGAAAGTTATCCTTTTGATATTGGGCATGATGGATGATTAAATTTAGAATTTATTATGATATTGTTACAGTGTGGGGCATGAATTATAATCTATTATGTTTTTGCTATGGTATGGGGTATGAATTATAGCCTATGGATTGCAACAACAAGTAGGTAATATGGTTTGTGACTGCCGATGTCTTTGGAAGTACGAACTAATTGTTGTGACAACCTGCTGATGCTTTTTATTTTTACATACATGTAAATCATATACATATATTTATTGTTGTACCCAACCAAACTGTGCCGCAATTTTCAAGATATCTTGGAGTGGCATATCTATATCATGTTGTTCTTGTGTCCTACTTCCATATCTATGCTTCATAGGAGCTTAAGGCTCCATAACCAGTAGAAATATCTTTAATAATTGATCATATTAGGCAGACATTGATTTGTGAATCATGACAATTCAACGACAAAAATATGAAAAATGAAAACTAGCATGTGATATGGAACTCTAATGAGGAGAAAACCATCCACCATCTCATAGTCTAATTTTGATAAGCCAATGAGAAATCAAGCTTTATCACATATGCTTGCATGCCATAGAAGGATACTGACAATGTGCAAAAGCCTCAAGGCACCCAACCAACCAGTTCCAGTAAAAAATGGGCAAGTTTTTTAAAAAACTCTGCATGTTTTGGTTCAAGGATTAGTTCAAGGCAACATGCATCTTGAATTAATGATCCGAAACCTCTGTAATACTGAGACTAAAGCTCTCAAGACAGTATTAGTTAAACCGAGTCAAGATACCAGACATATCCTCCCAAGGATTAGTTCAAGACAACATGCATCTTGAATTAATGATCCAAAACCTCTGCAATACTGAGATTAAAACTCTCAAGACAGTAATAGTTAAACCCAGTCATGATACCGGACATATCCTCCCGACTAATAATGTCCGTGCTACTTTCACTCCACAAAAGAAAATGGGAAGAAAAGCAAATATATATTCGACATGATGTATCCTTCAATTTAAATTCCTCTAAATGAAGGCCATGAATAATAAATTTATAACGAAACTAGAAATTGAACTAATGACTATTTTATTGAGATACCTTCCAGATCATATTTTTGAGCTTCAAGATCCACCAATACTTCATTATGCTTGATCTCCATATTTCCTTTTTCCACAAAAACAATATGAGGATACTTCTCATCCTTTACCAGAAGATGATGCTGTGCACATGGAAAAAATCATGAGATTCATCAAGGGTAGTAAGAGAGGAATCTTTTTATCACTAAAATAGCCTAATTTATGTCCACAAAGATCAGAAGATGTCAATCCATACCTTAGGTAATTCATGTTGACGGCGAATCGACGATGTTCTCCATCCTACGATATCTTTTTATCCAGTTAAATGCAGATGATAGCAAATGTAATGACTAGAAAGTTACCATAAAGGAAATCATGAAAGTAGATAAAACTGTTATAACAAATGAACAATAACAGGATACGGTCATAATTTGCATTGGCATAGGCAACACGGCGCTTGAAAGAGCGCAAGGCTGACCTGCACAAGGGAACAATAATGAATGTGTGTTTTATCACCTTTCCAAAACAATCCAGATACAACAGATACTGGCATGAAAGTAAGAATCAGAAAGTCAAACCTGAACTTTATATCATCGCAGTCATCGACCATTCGAAGAAGAAGTGGAAGATTGCCTTCATCATTATCTGTAAGAAATAGATGCTTTCCAGTCCGGCCAACTATCAAATGTGCAGTTTCTGAAGCCCTCCGCTCCAAAAAAGGAAGACCACAAAGGAAAGGAATCTGGCAAAAATGACAGGTACAGTGCAGAACATTCTGATAGTGAGACTCCTTCGATTTAAAAGCTAGAAAACCATTGACGATAAATAAGTTTCGGAGGTTGAAAAAGGGACCTTGATTATGTAGAGCAACATGTAGAATCTCTAAACACCATGCAAATATAATAGGAAAAAAGACCAATACTTGCCAAAGTAACATGAACAGGAGAAAACACTTCATAAATAGTTACCGACATTAGAACATTGTAATTTGGGTGTGCAATTACTGGATTAGATGAAATTACCATAACGATTTTGATATAAAGGCTATGGTTATGGTCATGGTGAAAATAAGTGATGATTACTTTTCCCTACCTCATGCAACTGTAACTCAGTAACTCATTTTGATATAAAGCTTTTATGATGACAGCAACACTAATTATTCATCTTCTTCATCCAAGCATTCTCCCATCAAACAGTTGGCTGTGAGCACAACTCAAAAGATGGGAATGCCTATGGAGGGGAGCAAATTTTAAGGCTGGCAATCAACCTAACAACAACCTCTAGGATCTGGTGTGAAATCGTGGCTCTCTCTCTCTCTCTCTCTCTCTCTCTCTCTCTGTGGAGGTGGGGGGTGCAGTGTCATGTTACGCAGCAAAATAAGTAATCCAACCCAAAACATATTTCTTTCATCCAATGGTTGCTAGATGGACAAAAAATTGCTATTAAAACATATACAGTAAAAGGATTCAAAGTCATGTTAGTATAATATTCTTGATTTATATAATATGATCACAAAAAATTCTGAAGAGATGAGATAGGATTTATAGATTCAACTTATGGTTAATGTATTACGCTCTTAGTTTCTCAGAACATTATTAGTTTGTTGCAAACTTCCTTACCAAGTAAGACCACATATTAATGGCAGATAACTGGAGAAATTATGCAACTATTTGCAACATTAATATACCATGTAGTTTCCATATTTCCTCCTCTCAAAATCTTTTGATGGAGAGTTTCAAATCCCAGACTCAGAGCTAAACAATTATAAAAACAATCACCATGCTCAAAAAGAAAAGGCCTGTGGATGAAAATTTCATTTGATTACACAAGATACATCATCTCTGGTGTTCCAAGTGTATCAGTAGAGAAATGAGAGAGTTGATGATGCCAGACAAGATAATATCTAATGGTTTGGAAATCCAGGTATGTTTATGATGTTTTAGAACAATGAAGCTATAGCGCCTGGAATGAATATCCTATAAGAATTTACTGTCATATTTCACTTTTATTTCCAACTACTGATTTATTTCCACAGATCAGCCATGGAACTATTCAACCTACAAGTTGCATATGTTCATCACTTACTCTGTTTCTTTGAATCCACAAAGGCATCCTATACCAACTACAAGAATTATGTATTCAAAGGCAAAGTATACTTGAAGGTTTTAAATACCCATACTGAGACACATACCAGGTTCCATTGGAAAGGTATGGCATTGATACCTTGTTACAGTACCAATATCAACAATACATACCAAAAGTCAGGGCATCAAAAAGAATGAAAACCACTGGTACTGACTGGTACGATCAGTAGAGTATGGTTGGTATGGTACCATCAGTATGCATAGGTATGAATGCTTTTGGTATCCTGACACCAATACTAGTGCCAGTTTTGCATCAGAATGGTATATCATCCCATTCCGGCAGCTTTTAAATCCATGGCATTTTTTTCCAGCTTAAAAAAGTGTACTTGGATCAAGAAACCATAAATCAGTCTTTACCTGTCTATGCCCCCTTGAACCCAGATGTGGCGAGGCAAATGTTATGAAATTCATCGGTTCTAACCCAGCTATTCTACCTTCCAGACTGCTGTCTTCATCAAATTGTTCCTTAGCATCAGCAGGATGGTCCACTTTGGTAATAGGCTCATACAACCTTCCAATAGCATATCTGGCTACCAGGCCACCCAATGAATGAGCCACAAATGAGATCTTCCGTATGCCTCCTCGTCGCTTAACAACCGATTGGACCTACAACAAAATACCAGGTGCACAATTTCATAAAATCAAAATTTCATTCCAACATAAAATTCATAAAATCTGAAGAGCAAGTCTAAATCTATTAAATAGGAGGGAGAAGATGTAAAACAAGTGACCTTATTGAAACCTACCTCTTCTGCTAGCCTCTCACCCATCAAATCAACTCCATCAAATGTCAATGTTGAAGTATTACACTCACTGCCTGCTTGACAAAGATTATGTTAAGTATTTTTCTAATAAATGAAAAGGGGAAAAAGTCATTTAAATATTAGCCTCGTAATAGACTGGATAGAATAGTATACTGGAGCTATCTTTTTTCTTTTTTCTCATGCAAACTAAAAAGGAGAAGATATCACAGAACCCTCCTACCAGACAAAGGAAGGCCATTGTCTTTTGATTTTTTGATTTCATTTAGGTTTTCCTAGGTCCGGTAAGCTTATATCCTCTTTATCAGCATCAAGCACAAGCAATGCATGTTTAAAGGGTGGAAGTTTGTGATATTATCTAATTCATTTTTTCCCCTCTCAAATTCAAATACATCAATAGACACTCCTATATTGGTTTCACGAATTTCTGTTCTCTCTTCCCCTTAGATATAGAAAAATGAATTTAGGGTGTTGTATCCTTCATAAAGGGGATACATATAGAATGAGACACAACAACTCAAGGACACATGAACAGTGGCTTAAGGACTTTTGTTTGTAATAGTAGGCAAATATGGTTGGATGGCAAAAGAAGTCCTTTGAGGAAAGTTTATTAATTGCTCAAAAGATACAAGAAAGTATCCTAATACAACATGTACTTAAGCAAGGGTAGGAATCGAGCCAAGCTAGGATGGGTTTCTATGTAGCGCCTAGCCCCCCAAAAAATTAGGCTTCAGACCAAACCAAGGCCCAACATTTCTTTCAAAATTCCAGCTCAAGCTCGACCCAAGACCAAACCCAAGCTCACCTTGAAACCATATTGGGCCAGCCTAGACTAAGCTTGAGCTTCTCCTCCTCACCTGGGTATAAAATGAGAGAGCGAGAAGGGGAAGACAGGGTGGGGGGTGAAGAGATAGATCCGCAGCAAGATAGGGAAAGAGAGATTGGAAGGGAGAGAAGAGGGGAAGAGAGAGAGAGAGAGAGAGAGAGAGGGGGGGGGGAGGAAAATTGGAACTTACAGATTGAACCAAATAAAATGTGAGACCAAATGATCGATTATATGAAAAAGTTAGCTAAAGATATTCTAAAAAAGTCAAAAGGATAAAAATTACACAAATAGAAGGAAAAAAAAACCTAGTGATGTAGTAGTAAGATATAAGAGGCAATTAGAATAAAATATATTTGCTTTAAATAATGATAAAATAATAATGACAACAATTTTATAAAATATAAGGAGGCTTAAAAAGATGCAACCATGCTAATAAGCATGACTAAATATCAAGATAAGCTGAATCGTGAACAAGTATTGGACTGGTTTTGAACCAAACCAAATCGGCAGCATACTAGCAGTTCAGTTTGGTTCGCTATTTTTTGTAATTTTTTATTTTTTATAGTTTTTTATTTTATTTTTTTTATGTGGTATATGAGACTAAGAGCCTCCTGTAAGAAGAATCATAAGAAATACATTTTAATCTTAAAATTTTATAGCAAGTTTAGTTTTATTATTTTGATAAGCTATGAATCAAGTTTGCATAGGTGAGTGTAAGGTTCACTATTACTGTGATCTTGTCTAACTTTGGTTACCTTGCAAGTTTGACTAAGTGCTAACCAAAATCTTACAAATTGTATTTTAAACTAATTTTAAACAATAAAATTAAATTTGCCATAAAATCTTAGGGTTAAAACATATTCTTAGAATTTAGACTACAACGTATCACTGGACTTGAGGTCCTCCATTAAAAAAAAAACCTCGACCTCTAGTCTACGTATCATTATTTAGACCCTAAGAAACACATTTTAACCTTAGGATTTTATGTCAAGTTTAAATTTATTGTTTTAATGAGTTATAAATCAAATCAACATAGATCAGTGTAAGATTTACTGTTACTATGATCCTGTTTAAGTTTAAAAATCTGTAAGTTTAACTAAGTATTAACAAAAGCCTTATAAATTATATTTTAAAATATTTTTTCTTCAACATTTTGTTTTCTCATTATTTTTAAGTTAAATTGATTTTCTAATATTTTTATTCAGAGTAGAAGTACCCTAACTTGATATTTACTAAACTATCATTTTCTAAAATTCTTCGAATTTGTTCCTAAGGAGTTAACTTTTTATTCTTAAGGAAATTAATTTTTTTGATATTTTGTTGAATTTAAATGGACGGTATTTCCTTATTTTCATGAAAAATCCTAAATAAGAAAAAAAAAGGAAAGAGAAAAAAGGATGACATTTAGAGGTGAGAGAATAAAAGCTCACAAGAGTTCACATGCCACCTAACACACCCTGCACTCATCCCAACCCTAAACTAAGCGGTTCAATTCTTCGAGGTCCATACCGAACCAAAGGGCAAAAATGTATCTATTTTCGATTGATTTGGCTTACTATGGAAATTAGTATATTAGAGTTATAGAAATTGCATAAATTAATGGTAAAATAATGGAAAATTGATTGAGATCATAGAGACATACAATGAAGATTTGATGAGGCTCCAGTAAGGAGAGAGATTTTAATTTGTGTTGAAGGTGGTAAGAGAAGTAGGAGAAGTTCTAAGATGACATGAATCTTGTAAGGAAGGATATGCAGAAACTTAGAACAACATCAGAGGTGGCTATAAATAAAAATACTTGGCAAATAAGGATTTGTAATGCCAACCCCAAAGAGTAAAAAAAAGGTTATATGGTTATGGTATTTAGGAAGAAAAAATCATTTGAGTATGAATCATTGAATTTCACATTAACAATCAATGTAACAAAGTATAGATCCATCGAAATACAAATCCATTTATTTCACTATTTCATCTTAGTATATCATTTTATTCTAAAAGAAACAAAAGAAAACACATTTAAGTAGAAAAGGAATCATAGAAACACATGACACTTTCTAATTAGTAAAGACATAAATAGCAATTGTATTTTGCCCATTATAGTAATAAAGCTTGGCCGACAATAACATAAATTAAATCATCAGAGCCTTAGATAAATGCGATATTGAACAATACTAACAAATTCTAGAAAAATAAATAAATAAAAAGAATGTATGTATCTGTTAAACAAAAAGAAAAATAAAAATATTTTCAGTCAGTTTAGGCCAAAACTGACAAAACTCTGCTAAAATTGGCCAAAACTGGTTATAAATGAAAACTCTGGTCCATCAGTTGCAGACCAGTCTTGGTCAAAAGTACTCCATCTTGGCCTAAACTTCAAACTTTTGTTTAAACCAACCCAAATCTTGTAAAATTTGCTTATGTTTTTTGAAATATCATAGCACATTGAAATTCAGAAACAATGACATATTTTTATAATATTTTTTTAAAAAAAAAAGAATGTTTCAACATGAATGCATTTATCTCATGTTTAAAATTCTCAACAAATAACATATAATTTTAGAATGGCATGTAATCTAAAATGTGCAATTTCTTTCTCCTACTTGCTTAGAGTTTTAAAGTTTTTGTTTGATAATTATGACAAATTTGAGAATGTGCTGTGCGTCAGAACATGAAATACTGTATAGAATATGCTCAAATGTCTCAAACTAAAATGACATCCTCTACAATGGTATCTAAAGTATCTTCTATATTCTTTGTTTTTGCACAGTTTTTCTATTTTTCCCTTTTTTATTCTTTGGACCAAATACTTGAACCCCAATTGAAATTAAAGAAACCAAAACTCATTTGGCTTGGCCACAACCAGAGCCAAGTTTTCAAACTCTGTCATGCAACCACACTTATCTTACATCTTGCGAGTAACATACCAGGTGTCTTAAGAAAAATAAACGGGCTCTTCACATAATTTGGCCTTGTGTGCACAGTACAGACAGCAAAGCTATTTGCCTTGTAATGAGGAGGTAAATTTTTCCAATTTAGTAGAACAACCAGCCAAAATTACTATTATTATTATTTTACTTTTTTGTTTTCTTGATTAGCATCCATGCTTTTCACAATTTGCCTATCATGTATTGCCTGAATCCACAGCTTACTGTTTGTTCATACTTCCTAAACAAAAGATGTATCATGACACAGTAGTAACAACTGATGCCAACAAATTTAAAACTTGACAACGGAATCATTCTTTCAAGATGAATTGCAAATTTTTCAAAAGGATCGCAGGGATCAGGGGAGAGAGGAAAACTCACGATGGACAATTACTTTATTAGGAAGCTTTTTCACAAACTGCTCTGCAGCAAATCTCCAATCTTCAGCACTGTCATCAAGTAGAAGAAGGGGGCAAAATAATGACAGTTAGCAAGACTAGTCATCAAATTTGACAGAGAAGATCTCTGGATTCCTTTGTAATGCAAAATGATAAAATAGTAACATGACCAAGATACCCAGAACAAACCACTTTTGAAAGCTATAAATATAAATAATTGGACAGAGGAGCCACAGAGCTCAGAGGAGAGAAGAGATGATCGAGTACCTTCCAACCAAGCCATTAACCATTATTACCAGATGCTCCGGGAAACTCCCCCGCTCCGCCGTGGAAGCCGCATCCCAGAGGTCCTCCCCACCGCGGACTTTCTCGACCTCCACCTTCTTCCCCTTCCCCATGGGATCCTTGAAGTAGCTCATCCACCGGACGGAGTCCGCCTTCCCGCCCTCTTTTCTTCGTTCTTGAGCCGACCACATCCGAAACCCTAGCTTCATGCAAGCCATTCCCCTCCGGCACCGGATCTGGCGGCCACCAGGAATCCCCGCGCCAGGCTTAGGAGTCCCCAGCATCGAGTCCGCGGCGAGCACCTGTAGACGGCCGAGATTGAGAACTCCCAAGCGCTCAATCGATGCAGACATGGAGGCGAGAGAACGCACCAGAGGGCTGGATCAGGCTCCAAACCCTAGAAAAATCCCAACCCAACCGCAAGAGATGAGTCTAATACTGTACACTTTTCCTCCTGACGTAAAATAATTAAAAATAATAATAGTAATAATAATAATAATAATAATAAGAGAGAAGGGCATCTTGATTTTATTTGGCCTCGTCTTCTCAAACAAAGTCGGCGGGCTGGCTCTCTTTGGCTGTTCGCGATGTGAAAAGAGGTTGTTCATAAATTATTTCTCCTGCTCAGATTCGTTCTGTTCAGACTAGAGACTCAACTGAGAGAGTAACGTCGGCGGTGGACACGCTCGTGCGACGAAGCCGATAACAAAGATACGAAGCGGTGGTCCGGATTTTGCGTCGGTCGGAGAGAGCAGCCATTTTATGTTTAGACCATCGCCGCATTGTCACATGGAGAAGAAATCCTCGTGTAATTTTTCAATCTTGCGTCGATCAATGAAAAACTCTTGTAACTCTTTTAAAGGCAAAATTTAAGTGCAGATCTTTACATACTTTCCATTCATATTCCGACTTAATAATAGGAGACACGTGTAAAACTATCCTATATATTGTTAAGCTGGATGGTTATATCCATCTCGCCTATTACCTGAGAAATGGGATGGGAAACATCCAGCAAACTGCAAAACTGCATCTAGGTTTCGTTTTTTTTTTTTTGAAAAAAAAAAAAAAGTTATGTTAGCTTGAATGAGATATCGTGTGCGAGCTTTTCATACTCCCAAAGCAGCCATGCGAAGCATGCACGGCCTCTACGGTCCAAAAAGAGGTATCGCACGGGTAGGCTTAGCATGACCTTCGGCACTGATGGACGCCACATTTATCTCAGAGACACCGGCTTCATCATCAGTTAAGGTAGCGTGGAAGGCACGTTAAACGTGGTGGCGACGGGGTCACAACAGCGCCTTTCTGCGTTTAGTTGTCACGAGTATTAATAGGACTAAGAATTGGAATCCGTCTTTCCCACGATCATTGACCACATCCACGTTTAATCTTACTTGGTTCCGATGGTCGATGAAATGTCGGAGCATACGTCCAGCTACGCGTGATCGCGGTTTTTCATGCACAACGTGTGCACGAAAATCGATGCCACATCTTCTTGTCCAATGGAGACGAGCTTGGGTGCCTCGACGTGCGGTGCACGGCCACTATATTATATCTTTGCTGCTCTCCAGAACCCACTCCAAGCATGTAGAGACTTCAGCATTCCAATGACCCATCTAGAAGAGTTGGAGTCTAGAAACACAAGAGTCAATATTTAAAATAATATGAAGTATCGAATACATGGTGGATATTATTCGATATAAACATTAATCTCTACAGAAAAAGAGATCAGGAGGTTTCGATTAAATTCTTGAATGGGATCATGATGAAGAATTTTTAAGAGGGTATTTCGATATCCATGCCAATGATGCTACCAATGCCACTGACCAGTAACGTTTGGGGAGAAGCAACAAATGTTGAAAGATATCAGCAGATACCGCCTAGTGTTTTGATTAACATGCTCCTCTCAACCATGACCTGACAAGAACCATTCCGGAAACAGTTAAGATGGTTTTATGAAACTTAAATTAAAGGTTTTTCTGACAATATGGTGAAACAGGCTCATTTGTCTTTTTAATCCAAGCTCTGAGTTGGTTCGAACCTGTTTTGTTTGATCATAATGCTAACATCCAATCTCCTTCGCTAGCATTGGAAAGTAGAAAGACAATTATCTCCTGAGCTTTTTCATTGTCTCGGTGAATGCTTGATTATCTTCACATCCAGAGGAAGGTTCCACGGTAAGACCAAAACCTGGCATCTGAAGATTTCGTATCATTTTTGGGCTGTGACAAAAAGAGTAACCAGATCAAATGGGCCACAGAAGAGAACACTGCCTATTGCCCTTGGATGTGCAACAGCCATCCAAAACCACTAATAAAGTAGCAATAAAATCCCAGGTTGCTGTTCATGGTTTCAAGCAGGGAATTTTCAGATTTGGCAAAGGAGAAGATTTGGGGGACACAAGATAAACGATGACATTAGCTGAGGATGGAACAAAAGCATAAATGACAACATCAGATAACATCAATAATACATTCCTTGCTAAAATATTTCATGGTCAAATCATATACAAACAATGATTAAAAAGTTGGTAAATAAATCACCTGCCTGCAAATTATCTGGAGAATCCCCAAAATTATAAACAACTAAAGGATGTTTAATGATTCGAAGACTATCAAGATTATAAGCCGGCCTGTGGATAACAAGTGCCGTTGCCCTTCCAAGCAAACAGGACAGTGCACTGTTCTAGCTGGCAGTGCATCTTGTCACTAAATACAAACAATCGTCTCCCCTAACCTGGATCCCACGCAAAGATTAAATGTCAGCAACGGTGTGATCAAGGCAGTCAAAGTGAGGCTTTCCGCCCGTCAAAAGTCTCGATGACCCAGGTCACCTACTCAGATGGGTAGCATCCAAAACAAGACAAGCACGCTGATTTGAGCTGCGACAAAAAATGCAGCAATTTCTTTGCTTTTACTTTCAAACTTCTTGCAATTCTTACCCGATAAAACACTTGAAAATCGCCAATGCCTCAGGAAATGATACAATTGGGTTACATACCAGACCATGAAAATTTCAGTCCACCTTAACTGTAACCTGAATATGAGATCAGGAATTTGACCCAGACCTCTCGGCCTTCTCTGGAATTGAAAGGTTGTTCCCAAGCATAAAGGAGAGTTCATGGGTCTGAGATAACAGCATTTCAACTTTTGAATTGGCAGACTCCGGATTTAAAGCAGCAGCAGAATTCTCATTAGTGTCAGCGGCCCCCTGCACTGTTGAATGAGAATCCAGACTGAACGTCTCATGCCCTGCACTCATCCTGCAGGTAAAGCAGTGCAGATGAGAGGCAAATTCATGCAGTCTCAATTTATTCAAACAATATATAAGGGATAAGTTCAAACTCTCATTTAAATTTGGAGTCCTACTTTGCAAAGATAGAAAAGAGATGAAGATATAATCCATCATGAAACATGCCCAAAATCTGATATGACCTTCAGATACCAAAGCATAAAGAAATTCCAATGATAAAAGTCTACTAGTTACCAAACAAACACAGATGTAACTGATATACAAAAAAGAATAGAAGATAACTGCCATAATAACAAGAGTATTAGCAACATTTACTGAAACCAGGATATGAGAATATTATCAATGACTCTTAATGATACATCATATGACTTGGTGGGGGGTACAAAAGGATAGAAAATGATGTACATGACCCCCAAGTCATTGTTGCTAGGAGGTTTTTATTTGTGTACAAGTAAGCTACTTGTTTATTTGGAGCATGATCCAAGCTGATAAGTAGATAACCAACCTGCAAATGCTTTTTGCCCCTTTCCATGTCAGTCTCCCGTTTTCCCTTACCACTCATAAAGAACTTGGAATCATTCCACTAGTATTATCTTCTCTTTCAATGGACTTTATTGTTGCACAAAAATAATTAAAAAAAAATAACTAGCTCATACATTATTAAACAAATAGTTAATCATCATAGAAATAATAATGCTTAGGCTTATAATTGACAGTGTAAATGTACATAATAAAAGCATCATGATTGCAGGTTAGTATAACTTATAAAATATTATACAGTATTTACTGACACAGGACCATACAAATAGGTGGCTTCTTGTGCTCGAGATGATGCAGGTAGTTACCTAAGCATTGACCTGAATAATGAATCAGTTGTTTTGGTTGCCATTGATAATAATATGGGATACTAAAATTTCAAATTTTTAAGTAAAAGAAATCCCATATGGGCACATCTAAGATTTCTTTAAATGGGTTCACTCCAAGAAGATCAAGTAATGAAAAGAACCAGGATTCTAGTAGTTATCAATCTAACATTTGGGAGTTGTAAAGATATCCCAATTCCCCAAACCAAAAAGTCACTTCTCTTTAGATATTGTCAAATATACCCATTACTATTTTTTTTATTGATATTATGTTAATACCTTGTTCAAATATAATTGAATGCAAACTGTGGAAACACACTGTCCTTGCACAATGCTTATGAAATAGGTTCTAGTAGTGCATCAGATCGGTTACATTTGCTGCAGCCAGAAAGTCTGGAACAATTATGAAAAAGAGTACAAGGACAAAAATATTCCTAGAAAGGTGATTTAAATTAAAAGTAGGAAAAAGTAAGGAAGTCAGAGAAATAAAAAAGGAGGGAAAAAAGGAAGGGGGGGCACTGTTCTTACATGAAATACATTATGTTGCCTGCCACTTGTGGATGGCTACAGCAAATAAAGTAGGCAAAAAAGCCATTAAATGAGAACAAATTACATGAAATGCATTACATAACACCATGTATACTGATATCCATAAAAGTATTTTGTAGCCACTGTTCTTCATGGATGTTCGGTAGCTATTGTTCTTCAAGAAGCATGTTTCTCAAATAACCAAACTCAAGCTCTTAATCCTCATATACAGTGAGAATGTTTGGCTGATCAACACATATTTATATTAGTGATTTTTTCAACTAGTAATTATATTAACATTATAAAGGAAGTTGAAATTAGACACTACACTGCCTATCACAATCAAATACAAAGTCTTTACATTATACATGTAGAAAACATATAATCAAATTGTATACCAGTTGAAGATACTTCCAATGCAATGTATGTGCCTTTTCTAAATAAAAATTCTTACAAGTCACACTATATCTTTTCCAACAAAATCTCATGCATGATCTGAATATTGACAAACAGCTAGGCTAAATTTTTTTTCCAAACTTTTTCATAATTAAAATAACATAAATATTAAATTTATAAGAAATAGCCAGAATGAACATTCATCATGTACCTATTAGAAATTGAAACATCTGATTGCAAATTGTTCCCCTCACTAGAACCATTTTTACTGCCAGGGGATCCAAAAAATGAGCCTGACTGCAGGAAGCTGCCAAACTCCATATCTTGGAGATCCGCTGACTCAGTATCTGAAGGATGTGCATGTAGTGCATCCCCAATTTGAGAACTTGAATTCAATAAACTACCCTTTGTTCCACCCAAGCTGCTGAGAACTTGCCAATCATCAAATGGGTCATCATTACCAGTTGTGGCTTTAGCTTGGTCAGACTCCTTTGTGCTGCTTATAGACCATAGGTCCACTGGCTTAGTTTCTGATGGATGCTCCAGCAATGTTGCCCCAGTTTGAGCCCCTGAATTTGACAAACTTCCCTGTTCATTACCCAAGCTAGTAAAACCTTGCCAATCATCAAACAACTCATCATTACCATCTATGTTTTTAGTATCGTCAGACTCCTTTGTGCTGCTTGTAGGCCAGAGATCCAATGAATTTGTTTCTGAAGGATGCTCCAACAACATGGCCTTGTTTTTAGCTCCTAAACTTGATGAACTTCCTGCTGCTTCACCTGAGCTAGTAAAGCCTTCCCACTCATCTAACGGCTCATCATTACCATCTAGGATTTTAGCATTGTCAGACTCCTTTGTGTTGCTTGTAGACCAAAAATCCACTAACTTTGTTTCTGAAGGATGCTCCATCAATGTGGGCCCAGCTTGTGACCCTGAAATTGATAAACTAGCCTGTGCTTCACCCAAGCTCGTAAAACCTTGCCAATCATCAAACAGATCATTCTCACCATCCAAGTTTTCAGTATTGTAAGACTCCTTTGTGCTGCTTGGAGGCCATTGATCCACTGACTTTATTTCTGATGGTAGCTCAGACAATCTGGGATTTTGCATCCCCAAACTTGATGAACTTCCCTGTGACTTACCCAAGCCAGCAAAATCTTGCCAATCGCCAAAAGAGTCATCATCATCATTTATGCTTTTAATATTTTCAGTTTCCTTGGTGTTGCTTGTAGGCCATAGATCATCTTGAACCAAATGGTCTGGCATATTATTTAAGTTATTGTTCAGTTCACCAATATTAGCTTCACCACTGTTCTTGAACTGGTCGGATTTACTTACTTCTCCAGTTTTCATAGGCCAAAAATCATCTGAAATGCAGTTATTAGTAAAGGAAGGTTGACCTGCATCATTTGTAGATTTTCCTGTGTTATTTTTGCTGCTTATCTCATGCTGTATATCTGTCTGCTGGCTGATAGTGGCCTTCGGCTTCAGTGCAGTAACAAATTCAGTATTTGAAGAATCCTGAAAAAGGTCGACTGATTTGGAGTCAGGAATAGAAGTATTTGAAGTAGCAGTTTGAAACTCAGCCTCCCAAACCGTGAATGAATCACCAAATTCAGCACTTTTATTGTTAAAAGAACTTGCAATCGTGTCTGAAGTCCGAAGGTTCTCAAACATACTATCTGAACCAAAAAATTCATGACGTTCTGTTTTTATGCTTAGCTTTTCTGGCACCATCCGTTCATTGGGTAGGTTAGGAGCAGCAGAAGCTGCCTCTATCTTAGGGTCAGAAAAATAGTTATCAAGATCAAACCCTGACAAGTTCAAAGCATATATATTGGTAGAAGAGTCCTTGTTTGTACTGCTATTATCAACTAGCTCCTTCTCCGAAGGCCACTTCAATTCCAAGTCCAAAAGATCAGATAGAACCAAACCATCCTTTGGTGAATCCTTGCCCTTGGAATTACTTGATTCAGTGTCCAAAGTAACAGCTTCCTGCAAGATAATAAAACATAGTTTCTCATGCAAACGATCATCCAAGAAATTCATGATTATGAATTTTTGCAGCGATAACGTTAACAAGAGGGTATTATTATTATGTTGGCTTTTAGATGACAACATATACTTACAGCTTTTCATCTTAATCTGTGTTTCTAAATAATAATCAATAGATCACAACCCTAGTTTAAAATAGTCATAAACATAGCTTCCTATGTTAGCACGTCTGTCAGAAGACTCTAATAAAATTCACAGTCAAATGCAAATAAACATTCCCCATCATTACTGAAAGAATACAATAAGGCACATGCTAGCGCCTGTAAGATGTCAAACTGCTCGTGTGTACCCACTGCAACAACTCTAACTTTTTTTTTTTTTAGTTAATAGGTAATCACAATAGTCTCCATAATCAAAAGGTTAAATATTACTTTGGTCCTGTTTTACATCATCAACTCCTTGAGGTGGATGGAAGCCTATTCTCTAGACCCATCATCTCTTCTTCATGAATTGTATAAATTATCACCAATGCATTCATCAAAAACCAAGCATTCATCCTTCACACCTTATTTTCTTTGTACGCAGTGTAGTCCCCTACTTTCTCCTTGGGAGTAACAATTATTATATTAAATTTTCTTCAAATTTATGATGGACAAAAGAATAGATCAAATAGAACTCGCAATCTCATCCGAAATTACACGAAATCAACTCTAAAAAACTTACAGACTAAATCCCCACTTCCTGATTGGCCTTTTTTTCTATTTTTGAATGCCTTCCTAAACGCAAAACGAACTCTTCAATCTGAAACCCTAGAAACCGCATAAAGCCAAATAAAAGAGAAATCCGGCAACAAATCAAAGCAAACCACTCACAGATCCATTGAGACCGAGGAACTCCAGAAGCTTCCGGCAGCCGACGGTGGAATTGAAGGAGATCTCGTAGGAGAAGCCTTCGCTCCTCCGGTCGGCGCCGCAGTAGATGCAGAGCGTAGACTGGGGACCTCGGAGGAGGCCGCCGTGGCATCGTTTGCAGCGAAGGTCGGGGGCAAGGCCCGGATCGAGCGCCTCCGCCGCGCCTTCGATCGAGGGGAGGGGCGACAGCGCCGGGTCGGAGGGGTCGTACGACGGGATGCCGGCCGCCGCCCGGAGGCCGGACTGGAGCCGGTGGATCAGATCGAATGGGATCTCGTAATCCATTGGGAGCGAATTCGGGCGTCGGTAGGGACCGCTTCTCTGCTTTCCCAGGCTTACGCTGGTCTCCACCCACGCTCACTCTCTCCGAGAAACCTTCGTGTTTTAACTCGCGGTTGGAGTACCTCCCCGCCTCTGTCGCTGGTCATGCGGATCGGATGATATCAATTCACATACCCTTAAAACGGCTTCCGCTGCGGGTAACGTCGCGTTCACGGAAATTAGGACGGCTCGGGTCGGGAGTTGGGTTGCTTATTGCCTTCTAATTAGACGCTCAATTATCAGCAACAAAGTCTTGATCCAAAAAAATTTATCGTTAACATTGCGTGCATGAAAACTTTTGGCAGTGTCGCAAATAGCTAAAGAACCGGTCTAGCCCATAGAATGATATGTGATGGCATGTGGATTGCCGGTTATATTTTACTTTAAAAAAAAAAAAAAAAATTCTTTGCAATGGGGTATTGCAAAATATTGTATTAAAAATATTGTATGCAGGGGTATTAAACATTATATCATATGTAGTTTCTATTAATTTTAGAAGTAAGAGGTCAAGGCTTACTCTACAAGTTGCCTTATGATTTGCCAAATGAGCATGCATTATTTGCCAACATCTCCATCATAGTGTTGCTTCAAGAGATTAATTTTTACTTATGTATCTTTTATTACAGTGATTGCCACATGAGTATTTGAGGATCTTAGACCCTTATGAATGCATTCAAATAAGTATTTGAATAGTTTATTAAAGTATCTTGAAATGACAATTTCTAGGCACCTAAAACATGCTTGTTATAGCTTTTTAAATCTCTTTCTCTTTTTCTAATAATTTGTTTTGTGTTATGAGGTTAACTCTAAAATTTAATATGTATTAATCATTAAGTACTAAAAGGATACATCACCTAATTCTAGAGTTTCGACATCTTTATAAAGAAATTCCCTCTTCTTTTTAAAAGAATATTTAAATTTAAAACATATGAAAAACTTTCTTTTATATCTTCGGAAAGCTTTTTTATTCTTCATGAAATATTCTATTTTATCTTTTTCTTCTTCCTTATATTTTTCTTACAATCAAATAAATCTTAATTACAAAATTTAAAACATGTTATGGTGCCAAGTAAATTTTATCGAACTTCAATATCATTTCTCATATATGAGAATTTTGTGATCAAATATTCTACACTGCTCTTAGTCTCATCATCTATTCTCTGTAGAAACCTCATGGCCAATATATTTGCCAGGCATCTAGAGCTAGAACTGTGCATGTGTAATGTAAATGCAAATATAGACAATCATAATTAGCTTTGATTTTATAGATAAAATATTATTTAAAAACTTAGTATTTTTGAAAAGAGAGGAGATTTAAGAGCTTAGTTTCAGGTTTTAAGAAAACATCATAGAGCAAGATGAAATGGTTGATCCCCAACCTTTCTTGTTATCATGAGGCTCTTGCAAAAAAAATAAATAAAATGATCTCAGCTTGCAATCGACCTTGAAGCCATCCCATTAAATATATAGTAGATATTTAACAAAATAGAGAAGAAAATAAACAATGACATGATGTTATAACAAATTCATCTTTTGTCTAGCTTAAAGAGAGGATCATTGCAGTGTATTAATTCAAATGAACCTAGTATTACTCTAGAGTCTGGATAAGGTTCGCATGGGCTCATGTGCATGCAAGTTGAATAGCTTGAATTGTAAAAGTTGATCACAATCACCAGACATACCACATTCAGTTATGCATAGAAATGCCTCCATATTCTATGATATATATATATATATACACATACAAGGATGTGTAACATTCGATCACATTAATTAAATTATGCCAACCATCTCGACTAAATGATTTTGAACGTAGTTATGGAAGTTAAAAGTCCAAACTCCACCACATTTGCTAACATGTCCGAGTCTTGGATTCATGTGCTAATCAGATGAAATGTTTTCGCACATTTCGTGCCTTTTAATTAAGTTCTTGTATCATTTATGCATGTCAACATGTAGGCTATCAAAATTTAGAGCGAACTTCAATGGCTATCCAAAGCCTTTCTTCTTGTATAATAATCTTAGGAACCTTCTACCTCATCTACTCATTCCTCATCCTGCTAACAGCTCCAACTTGAGCAAAGAACTACAGAGAACAAATCACTCATGGCAACAATTGTAGAGAGCGTCATTCAGCAATACCTCATACCTTGCAATAGCCTTCGAGCCAACTTCAGCATCCCTCTTTCCCGCTCGAGCTATTCGCTAGCGAACCATGCTGCATGGTAATAAAAAAAAAAAAAAGTGATGCTTTAGTTTCTAGGCTTACCTGATGTTTGGCACTAATCTAAACTTTAATGTTTAGTCTCTATTGATCAGCCACTTAACATCTAATCCATAATATTAAATTTTTTTTTTTTATTCTTTTTACTACATAATAACTATATGCACACTTATGTTTATGGTGTATAGTAAAAAGATAACTATATGCATAGGGGTTAAAGGTTATGTAGCTCATTCACATAGGATAAACGTTAAAGTCTAATCCACGAGCTACCGGATATCAATTTGCCCTAGTTTTTATGAGTATGTCCAGGAGCAACCGGATATCAACTTACCCTAGTTTCTATGAGTATGTCATTCTTCTTTTTAAGGACAAGGTTTATCTGTTAGGTGAGGTTATTTTTTTCCTTTATGTTAGTTAGACCTTTTTAGTTGCGTATTTAATAGGTTTTTTTTTTCTTATTTTTTCTTTTTTATGTGTGATATGATGTGGCATCCATTTGGTGGTTGCTGCTTCCCTCGTGACTGGTTCCAAAATGAAGAGACCCAGAGTATATTAAAAAAAAAAAACAAATAGTGGGCAAAGATTCCATGAAAATTTATTTAGAAATTAAAATTATATATGACGAAAGAACAGAGGATCAACCAACTCCTAAACGGTCCCGCATAATATACAACTGAAGCTCTTTCCTCGCTAGAACATCCCCTTTCCTCGTGTAATCTTTTGTGCTATAGTTATCAACAGTACTAACATTGATTATCTCATAGGGAGGCCAACGAAGTGGACCCCTGAAGTCAGAAACTCAAAGAGCTAGGGCCTTTTGTGTGGGAATAGGTCAGGGACGGTCTGTGCTGAGGCCTCTAGTTTCTTCTGGTTTTGATCGAGGTGATTATTAGACCGTGTTCTGCATTTAAATATATCTAATTGAGACAATGTTCATCCCAGTAAAGATGGTAAACTTATGAGGTCCAGGTTTAAACAGAGTATACTCAATTATTACAGTCGAAGGGAGCTTGTGTAGATTATTCGGCTGCTTGGAAAGACGTAAAATTTAGTGCTAACATAGTTTTACTATCATAAAATATTTAATACTAACTAACTAATAATTTATTTAGATTGAAGCTAGCAAGAAGCCGGCTAACCTATCCAACTGTTCCAATCTGACAAGGAATCTAATTGGTCTGCTTACAATTATGTTTTGTCTGAACTCATTAAAATGGCAACAAACTTTCTGAAATTTGTTGGCAATCAATGGCATTTCCTGAATGCTCCAAGCGTACAGGGCCACCACAATATGAACGACATTAAGGACCACACTCCATGTTGCTGTTTGCCACCAATGGATCTCGTACCCGTCCAAACGGCACCCAATGGGCAACCCAATGGTGCCTCGACCAAAAAGAATAATTAGGCTCCACTCTCCCATCAAAGGCCCGGCCTCGCATCTACCACCTTTCTTGGCTCATTTCACCAACACAACGAACAACGCTTGCATGGAGAGCGGCCGCTGGCTTAATTTTAGGACAGTAAAGCTTTTCTCACTTAATGTTCTACATTGCTTTCATATATTTGGACGCATGGTAACTTGCATGGGTTCTGCATGCAAGGCATCCAATACAATATTAATTATAAACAAGGATAGCTAACAACTATATAATATACAAAGTTTAATCAATGTTGGGCAACAAACCCAAGTTCCAAAATTATTCCAAATGGGGTTACATATAACAAAATAAAATCGATTTACATCAAGAAACCCCCAATTATCCCCAAAAACATTGTAAGATTTAATGAGTTTACACTCGCAAGTAAGCCTACTATTACATATTATAGCCAAATAAGAATTTTTTTGTCAAGTCAAATACATGTCATGCTTCCAAAGTCAAAAACATTTCATCATATTATAGAATTGTACAAAACTCATATTCGAATAAATTGAAGCAATTAATATGAAATAATATTTCAAAATACCATTTCAATTTCAAATCACCGTAAATCCCATTTCATACTAATGTCCCACGTCCACGTAATAACATCCCAAGGATGTAACCTCCCCGGAGGAAGGGTGCCGAGTCAATTAGCATCTAATGCTATATCTCGTCACAAAGACATCCGATGTGTGTTCTCCACATATTCCAGGTGGGTCCCGGAGTCATGTAACATGTAGCGTGACCGCGACGACATATAATATCACAATCACAAATAGCATTTATTCGCATAATATCAAACATGTATCAATTTACTTTTCATGTTTTACCAAAATTTGGTAATTTTTCATAATCATGTAATAACCAGATGCATGTATCAAATGCCAATTTAATTTACCAAAATTAACAATAATCAAGTCAAATATTCATTTACAAAAATGTGGTACCACAACTATCATTTTTCAAATAATACTATAAATCAATTCATTATTTCAATAATGGCATAATTTAATGATTTAAGAAAAATCATTATAACTGGCTTACTTACCTCACAACGCTAAACCAAAAGCGTAAATCAGATCTCTGGGTACCTACAACATAATTTTTCGCATTTTTAAATTTTAATTTTTGGATGTCAAATCGACTCCTATACTTAACCCAATCTAATCTCGGGCCCAACTTGGGGCTTGAATATCTCCAAATATAGAAGCCCAAATGGGGAAATAAAAATTCCCCGACAAACTAGGATCAACGCTGATCCCGACCATATTTTTCTTTTATTGGGCCGAGCCCAAATTGGGGCCCGAAACTCCCCTTTTTTTTTTTTTTTTTCTCTTCCCCCCTTTCTCTTCCCTTTCTTCTTCTTTCTTTTCTTCTTCTCCCGTTTCTTCTCCTCTTTCACCGGACGCCGCCGGCGCCGGTGAGGGCCACCGGCGAGCTCGGCCCGGCGAGCCGGCGGGCACGCCGCCGGCCCGAACCAACGCGGGAGCCGGTTTGGCTCCCGCGGGCAGGGGAGGGCCATTCGGCCCTCTCCCGTTGCTTTCGAGCCACGCCGGCGACCCGGCCGGCCACCGCCGGCCGGCCGGACCCCGCCGGACGCCGCCCCGCGGCCGGCGGGGGTCGCCGACCAAGGCCCCGGCGGGCCCGCGGAGCACGCCGCCGGCCCGAACCCACAAGGAAGGGAGGGCCGTGGAACGGCCCCCTCCCCCCTTCTTCCTCGTCGGCGGCACGGCCGGCCACCCCCGGCCGGCCGGACCCCACCGGACGCCGCCCCGGCGCCGGTGGGGGCTACGCCCAAGGATCGGGCCCGGCGAGCCCGAGCACGCCGCCGGGCCCGGAACCAAGCGCGGAGCCCGCTTGGCTCCCGCGTCGTGGAGGGCCTCCCCGCGGCCCTCTCCCTCACTCTCACGCTCTCTCTCTCTCCCTCTCCTCACCGGTGACGGGGGGGGCTTACCTGACGGCGGGGAGGTGGCGGGGGCGAGCGGGGGGCGACACAGTGGGAGGAGGTTGCGGCGAGCAGGAAGGAGGGAGGAAGAGGACAGGGGGAGGGGCTTCAGTCCTCTCCCCTGAATTTATTTTCTTTTAACGAGGGGAGGGCCGAGCCCTCCCCAGCACCTCCATGTGCGCGCGCGGGGGCGCGCGCGCGGCGCGCATGCGCGCGCGCGTGTCGCGCACCCACGCCGCTTAATTATAAAAAAACTTAACGGGAGGGGGAGTTTACATCCTCCCCTCCTTATAAAAATTTCGGCCTCGAAATTAATGTACAACACGAATAAAATTTTTGAGGCCCGAAATAAAAATTACTAACTGTATTTATCTATCCTTCTGATCAAAATACAACAGTAATTACACTTTTGTGCTTATATACAAATATCTATTCAGATACAAATAGATGAGGATATTTCTTTTTCACCTCCTCTTCAAGTTCCCACGTAGCCTCCCGTTCAGAATGATTACTCCACTGAACCTTAACATAGGGAATGCTACGTCGTCTCAGAACTTGGTCTTTATGGTCCACAATACGTATCGGATGCTCTTCGTATGTTAAATTCTTCTTTAGCAAAATGGGCTCCGCTTCTATGACATGACTGGGGTCAGAAATGTATTTCCTCAACATAGAGACATGAAATACATTATGTACCCCACAGAGTGCAGGAGGTAGTGCGAGACTATAAGCCACTTCCCCCACTCTGCTCAAGATCTCAAATGGACCAACGTATCGTGGACTCAATTTTCCTTTAAGCCCAAACCTCATCACATCTTTGGTTGGTGAAACCCTTAAAAAGACATGGTCCCCAACCTGAAATTCCAGCTCCCTTCTTCTAACATCGCATAACTTACCGAGCTACTCGGAGTCTCTCCTTAATCAGTGCACTTTTTCTACCGTCCGCCGAATCACTCGTGGCCCATCAATTTTCTTTCCCCCACATCATTCCAACACAAGGGAGATCTGCATTTTCTACCATACAAAGCTTCAAATGGAGCCATTTTGATACTGGCTTGGTAACTGTTATTGTAAGCAAACTCCACCAAAGGTAGGTGGTTGTCCCAAGCACCACCCAAGTCCATTACACAGGCTCGCAACATGTCCTCTAAGATCTGTATGGTCCTCTCAGATTGTCCATCTGTCTGGGGGTGAAAAGCTGTGCTGAAATTCAGTTTGGTCCCCAAAGCCCTATGAAGACTCTTCCAAAACTGGGACACAAACCTGGTATCCCGATCTGACACAATCGACTCGGGGACACCATGAAGTCTCACTATCTGCTCAATGTACATGGTGGCCAATCTCTCGCTTGAGACCCCAACTCGAACGGCAGAAATGGGCCGACTTGGTCAATCTATCAATAATAACCCGTACCGCATCATTGCTTCTGGGAGTTTTGGGTAAACCAGTCACAAAATCCATGGTGATCTTCTCCCATTTCCACTGAGGGATCATTAGAGACTGAAGAGGTCCCGCAGGCCTTTGATGTTCGGCCTTCACTTGTTGGCACACTAAGCACTTGGCCACATATCGAGCAATTTCCTTTTCATTCCTTTCCACCGTAAATTTTCTCGTAGGTCTCTCGTACATTTTAGTGCCTCCGGGTGAACAAGATAGGGAGAATAATGAGCCTCCTCAAAATTTCAGCCCTCAGATCTTCCACATTTGGCACACAGAGCCTAGTATTAAATCTCAGGGATCCATCCTCATTTATTCTGAATTCATTCTGAACCCCTGATTGCACAGCTGCCTTTATCTTTTGTAGTTCCAAGTCTTCTTTCTGGAAAGACTTAATCCCGTCAATCGTGGTTGGTCAAGTACAAGTGTTGCAAGAAGCCCATCAGATCGCTGTACTCGCAAACCAACCTCCAATTTTTCAAGGTCTCTACGAATATGAGACTGAGAAGTAATTATGGAAGCTAACTCTGAGGAGGACTTTCTGCTTAAGGCATCGCCTACTACATTGGCCTTCCCCGGATGATAATGCAGTTCGTGTCATAATCCTTTAATAGCTCCGGCCCACCTCCTCTGCCTCAAGTTTAGCTCTTTCTGGGTGAAAATGTATTTTAGACTTTGATGGTCTGTATACACATCACAAGTCTCCCCATACAGATAATGCCGCCAAATTTTCAGTGCAAAGATTACGGCGGCTAACTCCAGGTCATGAGTAGGATAGTTCTGCTCATAAGGCTTCAGCTGCCTGGAGGCATAGGCTATCACCTTCCCTTCCTGCATCAGAACACCTCCCAATCCCTTTCGAGAGGCGTCAGTGAATAAAATATATCCTCCAGATATAGATGGAAGAGTAAGGATAGGGGCTGACACCAGGCGCTGCTTGAGTTCCTGGAAACTTTCCTCACACTCCTCTGACCAAACAAACTTTGCTCGCTTTTGAGTTAAGCGAGTCAGAGGCAAAGCAATGCGAGAGAAGCCTTCCACGAATCTGCGATAATAACCAGCCAGCCCCAAGAAGCTTCTGACTTCTGATACATTGGAAGGCCGACACCAGTTCACGACGGCCTCAATCTTCTTAGGGTCTACTGATATACCGTCTTTGGATACGATATGACCCAAGAAGGATATTTGGCTCATCCAGAAGTCACATTTGCCTTGGCATAAAGTTTCTTTTCCCGAAGAGTCTGCAGAACAATCCTTAAGTGGTTTTCATGCTCCATATGACTTTTAGAATAAATCAAGATATCATCAATAAAGACCACTATAAACTGATCCAGGTATGGTTTGAAGATTCTCGTGCATCAAGTCCACGAATGTCATAGGGGGCATTAGTCAACCCAAACGGCATCACCAAGAACTCATAATGGCCGTACTCGGTTACCGAATGCAGTCTTAGAAACATCTTCAGCCTTTATCTTGAGCTGATGGTACCCTGATCGAAGATCAATTTTTGAGAATACCTGAGCTCCTTGAAGCTGATCAAATAGATCATCAATCCTCGGCAAAGGATACTTGTTCCGCACTGTTACCTTATTAATTTCTCGGTAATCAATGCAGAGCCGAAGACTGCCATCCTTCTTTTTAACAAATAATACTGGAGCACCCCAAGGAGAGACACTAGGTCTAATAAATCCTCGATCAGAAGCTTCCTGCAACTGACATTTTAACTCTTTTAACTCGACTGAGCCATACGGTAAGGAGCTTTGGATATAGGTCCAAGGCCGGGGGCTAAATCACGTGAACTCGACTTCACGATCCGGGGTAATTCCGTCAATTCCTCCGGAAAGACATCGGGAAACTCTCGAGCCACTGGAATATCTTCCAACTGATGTTCATCCTGCTGAAGGTCCCTAACCATAGCAAGAAACCCCTGACCACTTTTTCTCAAGTATTTCCCAGCTTGCAGAGCTGACACTAATACCGAAGCCAGATGTTCCTGACTCCCACTAAAACTGAATTCAGGAATATTAGGAATTTTAAAGATTACCCTTTTCCTGAAACAGTCAATAGAAGCATGATAGGAGGCCAACCAATCCATCCCTAGGATTACATCAAAGAATTTCAGTGGGAGGATTATCAGATCAGCGTTCAACCTCCTATCTTCCAAGTCAATCAGGCAAGATTTACACACTGAGTCTACCATTATGACATCTCCATTAGGAAATGCAATATGCAACTCTTGCTCTAGAGGAACGGGTGTCAATGATGCATTCTTGGCAAGAAAACTATCAGCTATAAATGAATGTGTGGCACCGATCAATTAAAGTTTGAGCATAAGTGTTGCCTACTTTAAACATACCCGTCATAAAGATTAACTTAACTTAGATGTCATGCAAGATCATATGTTTTTCCTCTATCTACTACCATAATCCATGCATTATACCAGGTATGAATGCAATAATTTTTAAGGAAATAATTTAATTTAACAAGTACATACTGTCACCACAAGCCGAGTGAGGGTAAAGACCCTCCCTTGGGTCCCGGGCCGCCGCCGGCTCTTCCCCCGATCCGGGAGGGGGCCGCCGATCCTTTCGGAGGGGACAGTGGCCATTTTGTGGTCCATCTTCCCACAACTGACCGCTTGCCCCGATGGGCCTTCCCGCAATGAGGACAACGGTCTCCTTATCCTTCTCCGTCCCGAGGGAGCTCGAAGGAAACCCTTCTTCTTCTTAGCCGCCCGAAGATCGTCGAAGGAGGTCCTCTCCTCTTCATCCGTCGCTCTCTCATCCGCCGAATGGCGCTCATGTCCCTCTCAATGACCGCAGCCTTGCTCACCACTTCACCGTAAGTGGGGAGCTCAAAACCCTCGTTGAATTTGGTGATCTTGGCTCTCTCGGTCATAACAAAATCTGGGCAAATCCGGCCAATCGTCCGAACTCGGCTTCATAGTGGGCCACGTAAAGGTTCCTCTCGCTCTAACCTCATAAACTCGTACTCCATCCTGTCTCTCGAACACCCGGCGATAAAAGGCCTCCTTAAAATGTTCCCAAGAGATGGCCCGCCCTCCGCAGTGTCGCTCCAACATCGCCCACCAATCGTATGCCTCACCCCCGGAGGAGGTAGGCGGCAACCGATCCGCTCCTCCTCCGGCTACCAAGGGCCGTAAAGGCCTTCTCAATCTCTCTTATCCACCTCTCCGCATCAAGTGGGCTCGGTGGATCCGCAGAAGGGAGGAGGGGCCAAGCTCTTAAACTCTGAGAAGCTACGACCCCCTCCCTGCTAGGGCTGAGATGGAGCGGGCTGAGTAGACTGATCGAGCTGGGCCGGCTGGGTCTGAGGAGTAGGAGGGGCAGACGGCTGGCCGCATCCGTCGGCCGCATGGCTCGAACCGCCCGAGTCACCCCCAAGAATGCCCGGAGTAACTCGGCTCGCAACCGCCGTGGGTCCAACGGAACCCGTATCCGGTGAGGCTCCCGGCCTCCCCGTCGGTCGGGGTCACCACCCGAGAGTCCCCCTCATGTCGCTGATCACTAGTGCGACGATGCATTATGAATCTGCCATGGTTAGATTCCAATCAATATCATAATAAATCATCAAATCTCAAATATTCATTTAAACAAGTCACTTGAATTTTCTAATGTTATTACCCTCCTGATGTCATGTCAATATTTGGCCTAATGTAAATCATGTGTTTGGCCCTAATGTCAAACCTTGCTCTGATACCACTACAAGCTGTCACGCCCCGGACCCAGCTGGTGGTGACAGCCCGCCGCATGCCAGGCATGCAAGGCATCCAATACAATATTAATTATAAACAAGGAGAGTTAACAACTATATAATATACAAAGTTTAATCCTTCATGTACAAATTATGCAATGTTGGGCAACAAACCCAAGTTCCAAAATTATTCCAAATGGGGTTACATATAACAAAATAAAATCGATTTACATCAAGAAACCCCCAATTATCCCTGTTGTTGCCCCTGATAATTCTGTGGCTCTGGAAAAAACATTGTAAGATTTAATGAGTTTACACTCAGTAAGTAAGCCTACTATTACATATTATAGCCAAATAAGAATTTTTTTGTCAAGTCAAATACATGTCATGCTTCCAAAGTCAAAAACATTTCATCATATTATAGAATTGTACAAAACTCATATTCGAATAAATTGGAAGCAATTAATATGAAATAATATTTCAAAATACCATTTCAATTTCAAATCACTGTAAATCCCATTTCATACTAATGTCCCACGTCCACGTAATAACATCCCAAGGATGTAACCTCCCTGTACGCCCCTGGGAGGAAGGGTGCCGAGTCAATTAGCATCTAATGCTATATCTCGTCACAAAGACATCCCTAGGATGTGTGTTCTCCACATATTCCCCCTGTGGAGGTGGGTCCCGGAGTCATGTAACATGTAGTGTGGACCGTGACGACATATAATATCACAATCACAAATAGCATTTATTCGCATAATATCAAACATGTATCAATTTACTTTTCATGTTTTACCAAAATTTGGTAATTTTTCATAATCATGTAATAACCAGATGCATGTATCAAATGCCAATTTAATTTACCAAAATTAACAATAATCAAGTCAAATATTCATTTACAAAAATGTGGTACCACAACTATCATTTTTCAGATAATACTATAAATCAATTCATTATTTCAATAATGGCATAATTTAATGATTTAAGAAAAATCATTATAACTGGCTTACTTACCTCACAACGCTAATCCAAAAGCGTAAATCAGCTGTAGGGATCTCTGGGTACCTACAACATAATTTTTCAGATTTTTAAATTTCAATTTTTGGATGTCAAACTGACTCCTATACTTAACCCAATCTAATCCTGGGCCCAACTTGGGGCTTGAATATCTCCAAATATAGAAGCCCAAATGGGGAAATAAAAATTCCCCGACAAACTAGGATCAACGCTGATCCCGACCATATTTTTCTTTTATTGGGCCGAGCCCAAATTGGGGCCCGAAAATTCAGCCCACCGAACCCGTTTTTTTTTTTTTTTTTTTTTTTTTTTCTTCCTCGCTTCACCCCCCGGTTCACCCGAACCGGGGTGGCCGGTGGCCGGCGGCCTAGGGCCGCCGCCGGCCCTCGGCCGCCGACGACTCCCTTTCTTCTTCTTTCTTTTCTTCTTCTCCCGTTTCTTCTCCTCTTTCCACGGCCGGCCACCGTTGGCCGGCCGGACCTCACCGGACGCCGCCCGGCGCCGGTGAGGGCCACCGGCCGCAGCCCGGCCCGCGAGCCGGCGGGCACGCCGCCGGCCCGAACCAACGCGGGAGCCGGCTGGCTCCCGCGGCGGGGAGGGCCATTCGGCCCTCTCCGTTGCTTCGAGCCACGCCGGCGACCCGGCCGGCCACCGCCGGCCGGCCGACCCCCGCCGGGACGCCGCCCGCGCCGGCGGGGGTCGCCGACCAAGGCTCAAGGCCCGGCGGGCCCGCGGGCACGCCGCCGGCTCGAACCCACAAGGAAGGGAGGGCCGTGGAACGGCCCTCCCCCCTTCTTCCTCGTCCGGCGGCACCCGCCGGCCACCCCCGGCCGGCCGGACCCCACCGGACGCCGCCCGGCGCCGGTGGGGGCTACCGCCCAAGGATCGGGCCCGGCGAGCCGGCGAGGCACGCCGCCGGCCCGAACCAAGCGCGGAGCCCGCTTGGCTCCCGCGTCGGGGAGGGCCTCCTCGCGGCCCTCTCCCTCACTCTCACGCTCTCTCTCTCTCTCCCTCTCCTCACCGGCGGACGGGGGGCGACTCCGACGGCGGCGAGGTGGCGGGGACGAGCGGAGGGCGACACGCGGACGGGAGTTTGCGACGAGCAGGAAGAAGGGAGGAAGAAGACAGGGGGAGGGGCTTCAGTCCTCTCCCCTGAATTTATTTTCTTTTAACGAGGGGAGGGCTGAGCCCTCCCCTGCACCTCCATGTGCGCGCGCGTGGGCGCGCGCGCGCTGGCGCGCATGTAGCGCGCCGCGTGTCGCGCACCCACGCCGCTTAATTATAAAAAAATCCTTAACGGGAGGGGGGTTTACAGGTTCTCTGGTAGGAAATACAACCATACGGCCATTATTCGCAGGGCGTTTTGTATTTCCTACCAGAAAACCCATGCAAGTCACCAAGCGATAAACAGGAGGAGGAGAGTCATATCAAACCCACCTGGCCTCCATTTTTATGCTAGCATTGATATTGGACTCTCTCTTTCTCTCTCCATTCCTCTTTTCCGAGGGTTTTCAGGTTGTACATAGTTTCAAAGAAACAAATTTTGTTGCTGGTTTATTTGCTAGCAAGGATAGAATTTGGGGTGTAAATGAGAATTAGGTTTCCAAGGGTCCCTTCAAGTTGCTACGTTGAGTGCTTCTAGATGCATTGGCGCTTGTTATCATGCGCCTAATATGGGTCTCAGGTCTAAGGAACAAACTATTTTCAACCGTTACTGCTCCTAAATTCCCCTACTTTAAATAAATAAATAAATAAATAAAACTCTCCCAATATGTGATGTGACAAAAGACCTACTACTACAAGGACGCAGAACAACACCAATCATGTGACCTCGACACTAAACGCTCTGACCTACTCGCCCCCAGCTCATGTCGACGCTCTGTCAAAGACTTTATCCAGTGGAGCCACGTCCTTCACATGCCCCTTTGCACCCATCATTTGCCCTCATTCAACCGCTCCTTAAATCATTTGAAGCATATCCATCAATCAAGCCCATGTTAAAACTTTTGAGAAGAAAAAAAAAAAAAACCATACGATTCATTTTAACACATTAATCAATCCATCTATAATAATCAATAGGGCCTCTCCCCAATGAAGTTGCCCGGGGGATCGTAGTCACAAACCATGAAGACCCCTCGACCGCCGGCGCAGTTGACCCTCGCGCACCCGAGCCGCCGGGTCGCCCGCCACACGACCTGGGTGTAGTGGCCGCACCTCTCCCACCCGCCGACGCACGAGTTGGGGCCGTAGCGGTACCACTTCCGCTCCGAGACCCAGGCCGCCACCGCCTGGGCCGGGGTCCAGCCCGAACCGCTCCCCCAGAAGATGTTCTCGCCGTATGGACCGGCCGAGTGGACCAGGGCGCAGTCCCCGCCGCGCCGGTTCGCGTACCACTCCGCGTACCGCGCCAGCCGGGAGTCCCAGACCAACGGTCTCAGCCGGAGGGCCGACCGGGCCGAGTTGTGGGGACCCAGGAACTGGTTGGCCAGGCTCCGGCCTCTGTTGCCGCCGGCGCTGGCTTGGTGGCAGAGGAGGAGGAGGAGGAGGAGGAGGAGGAAAGTGGTGAGGAACGGAAGCATGGCTCTGGGTTTTAGAAGCAGATTGATTGCTTGCTGGTGAGGTGGGTTTATATATATGCAGTGCGTTGGGTGGCCAACATATGGAGGGGTTTGTGGTGGCACCCATGTTCCATAATAATGATTCCTACTGTAGATTTGGAAGGTCCAACTAGGAAGGACTATTTTTATATGACCAAGAATATGACAACTTTTAGCTGTTGCTGATGTTTCGTGAATCTGGAAGACGGCGAGGGAATATAATTATGTAGCTTTATTATGGACTCTTGTCCTCGAAAGTTTCTGTTCAGGTCTCTGATCTATTAGTCAAGTTGTCACATGTGTATGTTGCTGTATTATACCACCTAATTCAGCAGACGTATGGCCATGAGAATTTCAATTTAAAGTGTTTTAATTCAATTAGTGTCGTCTCTGTGCGTGTTCTTGCAAGTCTGCGGACATTGATACCCATTTCTCCGCTTGTGGCTTGTTTGTTGTTTTAACTGTATTTATTATATTTTTGTGTCGTCCCGCGATGACAAAAGATTAATCAAAATGGAGAAAACTAGAGTTTCATATCATCTTTTATTCATATTATTGATGTTCAAAATTAACTTCTGAATACCAATCAATGTGTGGTTAGAAGATCGCTTGGTAGAGCATGGATCACTGAAATAAGAATATAATAAATGGCGTGTCCAGCCATGAGCCACCATATATTCTTTCCCAATAACTCACTTCGCAGTGCCTTTTAAACCTTTGCCCATGTCTCTTGTCTCCGTTACCTACATTTTGAGTCAAGCATTTTTTACAGGACTCCACTATTTGCCTAGATTTCTTTCTAACTCTATTGAGGGGCCAATCTTTCAAGCTACCTTCTTCCACTCAGAAAGAGCTGTCTTAAATTATGCAAAGAAGGAAATCTAACAAACTAATTTCATGCTCAACGGAGAAGCTGTGGTATATTGAACGATAAATGAATGCATGATAAGAGTTCTCATGGAGTTGTTGGTAGGTTGGTTGATGGTGACAAAGTCTATTAAGGAGTGAGGGTGGGTTGGTTGATACATTCAAGTGTCTCCGGTGCATCCACGAGCACACAAATATTGCCATGTGGTTTCCTGGTGACCCTGAAAATGACATGACAAAGTCCTGGTTGGAAGCAATATGACGTTGTGGGCATCAGAAGTTCTCTCTCTCTCTCTCTCTCTCTCTCTCTCTCTCTCTCTGGGAGGGTGGGTTGGTTGATATATTTAAGTGTCTACGGTGCGTCCACGAGCACGCAAATATTGCCATGTGGTGTTCTCTCTAAGGGAGGGTGGGTTGGTTGATATATTTAAGTGTCCCCGGTGCCTGGGCACCCAAACATTGCCATGCGGTGTCCTGTCCTGGTGACCCTGAAATTGACATGACAAAGTCCCGCTTGGAATCAATATGACGCTGTGGGCATCAGAAGTTACCTCTCTCTCTCTCTCTCCCTCTCTCTATACATGCTTTCATGTCTGCGTACATACAAATATTTGTGGGGAGAGAGGAGAAAGGAAAGAAAGGAGAGAATTTCAAAAATATCCATAGGATATTAAATCAAAGTAGAGCATCAAAATCAGTATGGACCTTGCGTATATTCTTTTTAATTATTTTAAAAGCATAACAAAAAAATTTTGATAATAAAAATCAAAGTGGAGATAGATTTTTTTTTTTTTGGTACTAACTATTAAAGCTGGGATTTAGCAATGAAACCTATGCATCGCTAATAGTAATAATGATGAGGATAATGAACTAAGAATGAAGGCAATAGTGAGTTCAGTAGAGAAGAGCTTTGTGCTCGAATAAAACTTCTGTAGCAATAAAAGATGAGTATGAGAGGTATTGAGGGCTATCCAACTGAAGCTCTCTAACACTTAAGCCAATAAAAGGAAAGAAAGAATGTCAAAAGTATACTTTGTAGCCATTCTAATGGAGAGAATGGAGTACTTGAGGTTTGTTACAAATGGAAGAGAAAAGAGAAAAGAAGAAGAGACAAGAAAGATCACTACCTTGGGTGCACCTTTCGCTTATAAAAGACATCGGTATCCAATGATAAGATTAGATGGCTAGTTAACATAGTGCACAACATGCCCTAATATGATTGAGTATTTTTCAATGCCAGCCTAGTGCCATATGCTGCATTCTTTATAAAAGATGGTCTCGCCGACATGACAGAAAGCAAGAGATAGTCGACTTTACTAGCTTGCTAAAGAGTAGGTGTATTCTTTTTCGCTGTTCATGTACCACCTTTTAATTCTTTGAGTATATTTTTTAGGTACGATAATATTAGGCATGCTATAAATGATACTGATATGGAGTGAGTTGTGTAACCAAAGGTTTGCAGGTCTTATTCTTATTAACTATTAATAAGATATGGAAGACAAATTTTGATAGATTAATAAAAAATCTTGGTCTGAATTTAAATTTTTATTAAATTAAATGCGAACTAAAATCAATAAAACATACCACATATCTCGGTTGTAAAAGTATGATACAAGATACAATCAACATGTATTGAGTGGAGTCGATTGCTTTGGACATAAAACGGTTTGATGTAACCAGTTTGACTGCCTAACAAGTCCCAGCGTCAATCCTTGATGACAAAATGATCGATGGCGGAATGGGCCTGGCGGAGTAGGTTCTGAGTAGAGGAGATATCCGCTATAAGCAAATACAGCAGTGGTGCTGAAGTATCTGAACAATTGGGTACAATTTTCTGATACTTGCACCGCCACCATTGAACTATTTTTCAAAAAATTGGCATAGAATTTTTGATCAAAGAAAAATGATAGTTTTGATATTAAAAAAAAAGATATTTTTCTACAGTAAAGATGAGGCATATTTTGTAACCTGCCACAAACCTTGTCCTCCCTTTGCATCATTTATAATTAGAGAGAGAAACCCAACTGATGCCGGTCACCCCATGCTGCTGTAAATTAAAAGCCACACTATAAACTCTTCCTCTCTCAATGGGACCATGTATAAATAAATGCATTAATAACTTTTGCCCATATTATTTATGGTTATCTGATGCTCAATAAAATTTACTTCCCATATTTGGAATCATCAACCTAATTAGTGCACAATTAGTTTGATTAAATCTTAATTAAGTTAACCTAAACCTAGACTCAAACCTAGTTAATTATATCTTGACCCAATTAATTTAATTAGACTCTAACTTGATCTAATTGATCTATGATGAGTTTAAATCTAATCCTAACTGTATGATTTAACAATATTAAGAATTAATTGATTAATAATGATGATTGTAGGTGATCATACATTTGAGATTAAGGAGTATTAAGTGGATTTTTAATGAATTATATTAGATTGTGGATTGCGATTAGATGTAAGAACATTATTTGTACCATTATAGATGTGCAAGAACCTCATGTTTTGTAGAGGTGTAACATCCTTACCAAGATAACTAGAGGATTACTAGTGTTGATGTGGCACTAGTGTCAGAATCTACTGGGATGGCTAAAGGATTACTAGTGATAGGGTTTGCAGTGGTGACCAAATGAGCATTATAGTCAAGGTCTATCGGGATGACCAAATGGGCTTCTTTATTATCATTCGTTGGTTTGAAATTTGAGGAATTATATTTTTTTCTTATATTAAATACAATTTTAACTTCTATAGAGGCACTGATATTAATAATGAGAACTTCTATTTATTCATTATTAATATTTATTATTTTTATCCGATCAAATTCCTATAGTATTAGCAGGAAATTATTAATTTTTTGATTAATTGATTTGGAATTCAAGAAATTATATTTTTTTCAATTTCCAAGTCTTGATTTATTGCATTAAATTCATATTCTCTTGTATCAAAGTAAGTTTCAAATAAATTATAATTTATTATTATATTTCTTCATTTTTTAATTATTACCTTAAAATTTGAGGAGTTATGCTTTTAAAATATTCGATTCTTGGTTCACTTCATCAAACTTAATTCTTATTAGATTTATTCTAAATAAATTATATTTTCTCTCCTTGATTTTGATTACTTGATTTAGAATTTGAGAAAAAAGAAAATTTCTATCTTGGAGTCTTAATTTATAACATTAAATCTATTTAAATTTAAAAAATATATTTATGTGTCTTGTGAGTTATCACTATATAAAATTAATAGCATATTAATAGAAAGGAAGAGAGATCCATATCATGTAGAATGATATGTTTTTAATGTAAATCAAATCCAAATAGCACCAATGCAAAATATATGAGAGAGAGAAAAATATATGTTAAAGATAATAACAAGTCAAGAGTCCATCCTTAGCTTTTCCTCTCTCTCTCTTCCAACTCTTCCTCGCATGCCCTAAATTTACGTACACCTAATAAAACTAGAAGACTTCTTTATAACTCTTTATCCTACAAGAGCTACATAAGCTTATTTAGAGAAAGGGTTACATATACTTATATAGAGAAAAGATCAATTATATCCTATAAGGATCAAAATTCATATCCCACAATGATTAAAAGTTATCTTTTATGTTTATTAAAAGTCATCTTTATTTGACATATATTGAGAATAATGTCCTTATAATTGGGTTTGTAAACTTTAAGACAAACTTTAACTTTTAGAAATTTTGTAATGACTTCCAACACTCTCTTTATTGCAAACTCTATGCTAATAATGCTGAAATTATCACATAAAGTTTTAAATCACTCAATCGCTAATCCTTTAGTGAAAATATCCACCAATTGATCTTTTATGGAAATTAAAAGCAAATTAACTTCTTCATCTATAATCTTTTTTTTAATGAAGTGATGATGAACTTTGATACGCTTCATCTTTATATAGAATATTGAATTTCTTACCAATTAGATAACACTTGTATTGTCACAATAAAAAGAAGCAGTATAATCAATCTTCTAACCTAAATCATGAAGCAATTTATAAGCTAAGTCAACTCTTGGATTGCCATCACAACTACGTGATACTCTACCTGTTGTTTGAGAGCATTAGTCTCGTTCTTCGGAAATTAAGGCTGAGCCTCATTAGATTTTGAGTGTGTGGCTACAAGAATATTCCAAACTTTTTTCGACTTCTTTTAATCTTGAACATACTGATGATTATCTTCATTTACATTAATTTAGATAATATGCATGACCTTGATAGATCTAATCGTCCACTCTATTGCTTCTGCATTATTATGAGTCTTTAATGGCATTACTATATCTATCCTATTCACGATCTCTCATAAACTTATCCAATCAAATATGATTTGGTATAAGGCTTTCAATAATCATAATTGGTGATGTTCAATTTCTTAATCCCGATAAGAAAGATGGTCATGGCATTGGCATAATGATTCACCTCTTAAATCCTTAAAAAAAAAAAAAAAAAAAAATAGAGAGTCCAAATGCTGGCGTTGGAGTACCATGAATTATTGAAAACTTTTCAATTATGCTAAGCTATAAATGCATAAACTATTAATTTCAAAGTCTATGATTTTGATATCATATACAACAATATGTTTTTAATATAAATTAAACGCACCAACCTAAAATGCAAGCAGCATCAATGTAAAATAAATGATAATAATAAAAAAAATAAAAAATATTAAAAATATATAAATATATATTAAAAATAATAATAAGTTAAGAATATATATTTAGCTCAGTCTTTCTTTTTTTTTTTTTTTCTTTTAGCTGTATCTTTCTCTCTCCCAATTCTTTCCTGTTAGGCCAACGTACACCACGGGTGCGTCTCCCTTGAGAACTTCTCATCCTTCTTCCCAACGTACACCACGGGTGCGTCTCCCTTGAGAACTTCTCATCCTTCTTCCCTTCTAGCTTTCTCTCGAGGAATGGTTGCATTTATCATCGGTTACCGTCTAATACGACCAAGAGTATCCCATTAACTATCAGCTGTCGGCACAAGCAAGCGGTGGAACGGCTTCCAGCACGTATGCGCATCCATCAGCGCTGATTCCGTGGCCACGTGACAGCACAAAATATATACTCCCCGTCCTGAACCGTTCGCGATCCGATCGAGCGTTCGACGTCTATCGTTATTTTTACCGCGCGCATCGCCTCGCAATGGGCACCTCCTCCGAGCACCCGCGGCATGTGGCGCTGGTCGCCTTCCCCTTCGGCAGCCACGCCGCCCCGCTTCTCGCCCTTGCCCGCGCCCTCGCCGCCGCGGCCCCCGCCGCAGTCTTCTCCTTCCTCAGCACCGCCCGATCCATCGCCTCCCTCCGCGGCGCCGTCGCCCCAGACGGGAACCTCCGGCTCGTCCCTATTTCCGACGGAATCCCGGAGGGAGCGTCGCCGGCTGGCGTCGAGGAGCAGATCGGTATGTTCCTGGCTGCGGCGCCGGCGATCATCCGGAAGGGGATGAAGGCGGCGTCGGCGGAGGCGGGCGGGGTCGCGGTGAGCTGCGTGGTGAGCGACGCCTTCATGTGGACTGTCGCGGAGACGGCGGCGGAGATGGGGGTGCCGTGGGTGTCGCTCTGGGCGGGTGGGCCTGCGGGGTTCTTGGCCTCCCTCCACACCGACTTGCTCCGCCGTACGATCGGCGTCGGCGAGTTAGGTATGTACAATGTTTTTTTTTGGTGGTTTGGTTGGGGTTCGGGTGCCGGGCCACCGGTCTTCAATAGCCGTGGTTTGGTTGGGGTTCGGGGTGCCGAGCGACCATCCTTCAGCCGCAGTGAGTAAAGTAAGTAGGCGTGATTTCCACGTTTGAAATAAAACAAAATTATTGAATGATAGTTTTGAATCCTTAAAAGCTGCAATTGTCGTTCAAAAAATGGATGAATTTCTTAGGAACATGACTTGAAATTCATGGAACTATAACAAAAATATTTTATATTTTATAAAATACTCATCATCAACAATATTTCTTTCAAACCCTCTATTAAAATGTTTAGACTTTATTTTTTTTTTATCTTTTTAAATTATTATCAAAAAAAAATTTTATTAGTAATATAGTAAAATTATTTTATGAATTTTATTTTCTTTTTTATTTCAAATAATTTGATACTTTGTTTTAATATAAAACTTGAAATTATTTTCATTGAAAGGGGTTCCCAAACAACTACCACGTCGACTTTGTCAACCGCAAGCCTTTTTTTTTCAAAAAAAATTGAAACCTGACTTCATCTTTTTGGCTGATACTCTTATGCGAAACGCTGGTACTCTTTGAATTAAATGGTACTTCTTCCCGAAGAAACCTAACCACCGTTATCTTGAGAAACGCCGGTACTCATGTCCGAGAGGGACGGAGTGGACGGGCGGATGTATCCATCAGGAGTACCTAACCACCGTTATCTTGAGAAACGCCGGTACTCGTGACTGAAAGCTAGACGGACGGAGTGGACGGGCGGATATATCCATCAAGCGTTCCAATTCAATCACTTCCGTCCATGTGTTTGCACGATGATTTTAGTCTCCAGAATGACTTTTTTTACGTTACTTTGATCCCATGTAGCCAATCCGAGCCGGGCGGACGAGCTTCTGGACTTCATCCCCGGCCTCTCCGCCCACCGAGTCCGCGACCTCCCTGAAGGCATCGTCTCCGGTCCCCTCGACGACGGCATCTCCCTCCTCCTCTACCGCATGGCCCAGCAAATCCGCCGAGACGCCGGCGCCGCCGTCGCCTTCAACACCTTCGTTGGCCTCGACCCGCCCGTCGACGCCGACCTCGCGGAGGCGCTCCCCAACCCCCTCCCCCTCGGCCCTATCCACCTCCTCGCCCCTGCCCTCCCCGGACCCGAGCCCGACCCCGACCCCCATCGCTGCCTCTCCTGGCTCGATCGCCACGGCCCCGCCACCGTCGCCTACATCGCCTTCGGCACCGTCGCGATGCCGCCGCCGGCCGAGCTCGCCGAGCTGGCGGAGGGGTTGGAGGCGAGCGGGGCGCCGTTTATTTGGTCGTTGAAGGAGGCGGCGAGGGAGTTCCTGCCGGCGGGGTTCTTGGACCGGACCAGGGAGAGGGGACTGGTGGTGAGCTGGGCCCCGCAGCGGGCGTTGCTGGGACACGTGGCTACCGGGGCGTTCGTGACGCACTGCGGGTGGAACTCGGTGCTGGAGGGGATAACGGCCGGGGTGGCGATGGTGTGCCGGCCCTGCTTCGGGGACCAGAACATGATCGCGAGGGCCATGTCGGAGGTGTGGGGGATCGGGGTCAGCTTCGAAGGCGGCGTGGTGACGAAGGAGGGCATGGTGAGGGCGCTGGAGGTGGTGCTGAGGGGAGAAGAAGGGAAGAGGATGAAGGAGAGAGCGGGCAAGCTCAAGGCGAAGGCGCTGCAGGCGGTTGGGCCAGGTGGGAGCTCCAGCGAGAATTTTAATAGGCTTTTGAAGATAATTTGTAGAAATTAAGGGTTTTTAATTATTTAGTATTTTGAATATTTTTCCTTTTCCAATAAATCATTTACCTTCGGGTCTTCAGCTAACGATGGTGTGACGCTCGTTGAAAAAAATTGAGGAATCTTATGTCCAACAATGTATGGATTCATCTTGTTGCATTATTTATGGATACTCTCGATTGTAACAAATGCTCCTTATTGAACCGCTTTGTAGATACAGTGGATCGGTTTTAAAATTGATATTATTTGATAATTTTTTTATCAAAAAATTATATATATATATATATATATATTTTAACATTATTTGATTTTAAGATGTTAATTATTTCATGTATTTATTTATACACTAAAAGTAGTATAAAAGCATGTAACTAAATAATGTTCACGCTAGAATTAGAATCTAGCCAATTTGTGAATAGATAGAATAAATCCTTTAATTGAGCCTCATTAATTTTGGGGAAAAAAAATCTTCAACAGACGGTAGATCAGGACTCTATTTTAAACCAGACCTGCCGAGCGCCCCAATTTAAGTTGCATGCTCTGCCAAACTTGTATAAATACTTCGATTTTCTTCTTGTTTAACAGCTTTTGTTTCCCTTTGGGCCAAATGCCTCATTTATTTATATTCACAAAGCATAAATTTCCGGTAGAAAGTATTTACCAGAGCTATAGAAATCAAACTTCACAAGGAGAAGATGTCATGATTATGACCCAGTACCTCTGCCGACCAATAATCATATTATGCTTACATTCATTTATATATCCACGGAGATCATGGGACTGTGCTTCATGATGGCTGTGATGCTTAACGTCCTAAAAATGTTCATATTGTGCTGATATTTGTTCATCAATGAAGTACATGTCCCATCATAAATAAATAAATAAATAAAATAATGAAGTACATGTAAATATTCTTCGGATTGAACAACCATTGATATATAATCGGCTAGCCCCCACATGAGAGACCCTTGGTCCTTCCTTAGAAGACCATATCCTCACGATTTCGTCATGGGAACCCGCCCTACTGGTTTTTTGACGACACATTGGCAGATCTAATAACATTTCCTTCTCTATGAGCTTCTTTGGCCTCTACCTGGAGATTGTTTTTCCTTTTTACTGACGTTAAGGTGAGCTTCTCGGCAGTGGTCGCGCATCGCCTCGCCGCATGCAGAGCTATAAGCATCCCACTCTTCGTCACCGTTCGGGTGAGAGATCGTTGCCATTTCAATTGCTCGGCGTTAACCACCCCCCCCCCCCCCCCAGGGCCCTCATCGCAATTGAAGTCGCGCCCCGAGCCACAAAGTAAGACGATCCAAATTTTATGCCTCGGAGCAAAAATTTGGCTTGGGTTCATGGCTAATGCGAGCAGGGAAGAGCGCCGGTCAAATTCGGTCAGTTTCGTGTTAGGATTCAGAAATACCTGAATTAAGATTAGTTTTAGAATTTTAGTTCCTCAATCAAATCAAATTTATCTTGAAGTAACCCAGAATCAACCCAATCATTTTGGATCAGTTCCTAATGATTTTTCTTTTTTTTTTTTTTTTAACATATGTTTGATGTCTAATAACTTTTTTTTCCTTATGTTTAATAAAAAGAATATATAGGCTAATTTAATACTTATGGATTCTTTGTAGAGATAGTAAACAACTCATACTTTGCATGTGGTGTCTCAAGTCCAATCTCTACGAGCAATTAAGAAGAATAGTTGGTTTTTGGGTTAAAATCAGTTTCGAAGTTTTAGAATTGAGAAATGGCCTAAAGAGAGCCAATTCCAAGATTTGAACCCAAAATTGACTCCATGATTATATTAAATTAGGTTGTTATCGATCCTTGGATTACTTTAATTCGTTGCTCATCGCTAAGTAGGAGTGAGCATGGATTAGATTGAGGGCAAAAAAGATATCCCAAGGTATTAGACCAAGTCAAACCCAAGCTCAGGCTAAGAATAGTAAGCCCTAGCACAACTTCAGTGATAATATCCAAGAGTCCTAATTATATATTATAGTTATATAATATATTTAATATATGTACATAGCTTATCAAAAGTTTAAAGGTAGTGTTGTTATTAAAGTGTCAACCATTAACTCTCAGCTTATTAGTTAGTTTTATTCCCTTCACCAACATCCTTTTGAAAATATATTTTATATTCCATGTCCCTAAGTGTCATGCCCATCGGGCTTGAATAACGGTGAAGGTGACATTGGATATATTGAATAAGAAATTAGGGTCTAGATATCATGTACTTCACCCAAATTGGCATTAGGCTTGTTGGGGCCTTGAATTTTGATGGGGATATATTGAGTGTACTAAATATGTAAGAATGTTGAAATCAAGCCTCAAATTTTAGTGGGGACATATTGGGTATATTAAATATGTGAGAATGTTAAAATAAATGTGCAGTAATGTGTTCATTCGTAAAAAGATAGAGATAATTTCACTTAAGGATAAATTGAGAAAATATGACTTAAATGATTTACATTAATTAAGAACAAATTGAGAGAAAGATAATTTAAGTGGTTTGACATTTGCAATCTAAATGGTTTGACATTTGCAATCTAAACCTAGGGATGTACCCGTATAAAGGAGTGATTAGTTTGGACATTTGCAACCTAAAATTAAAGATGCACAGTGCGAAGAAGTGATTTGATATATATAAAAGAGAAAAGAGGTATAGATAAACTAAAAATTATATGAGAATGCAATAAAGAAAAATTTAAAATCATTGCATCTTATTGAAAATATGACTTAAAATTGAGTAAAAAAGAAGAAAAGGATTTATGCAGCTGATTAAAACTCTGTTATTGTTGTTGTTATATATGTAGCACTTTATTTTGATGCACCTACGAACTATTGCACATTTTGATGGTAAGCCTGAAATTTAGATGTTTTGTATTTTCAGTTGCAGTCTGAGCCCTGTCAGGTAATTATTGAGAAATGAGTTGGGCCTGGAAGGTGATCGATTTTTGTGACACAAAAGGTTGCCAGTCTGCCAGGTGGGCGGTTTCATGGGCCCTGGGCTTTCATTATCTCTAGATATTATCTCTAGATAAGAGGGTACTATAGTCCACGAAAGCCCACCTTGAACAACTTCTTTTTTGTCCATTTGTAGGTTAAGAATGCAGTATGGAATCCCGAACATCCATCTGTCGTTTAATGGGCTCTCCTAAGAATAAAATCAGAGGGTTAATAATAACATTCATGGGGAGGGAATACAATTGGAACGTTAAAGAGCATATATTTTCTTTTTAGTCTTTCGGTTGTTTTCCTCTTCATATCACGCTTAATTTTTTGTTTGCTCGTTGCAAAGAACGTAACCCCAGAAGTTACTCATCAAGTTCACATACATGAAGTCCTTGACAAGCCACAAAATGATCAAATGATATTGCATCATCTGTATAGTTTAATGAATAATATACACTGTCGTGTTTTTATCCGAGATTAAAGGAATAGACGATCAATTTCTTGATTAGGTACAAGGCCTAACAACAGAAATCTAAGAACCTTGTTGGCGTTAATCATTTCAAAGTAGGCAATAATACGCCAAGTGTAGAAGATCCAGTAACTCACAAAGGATTCGGTAGACAGCTCATAACCAAAATTCTTGATGGTCTACAATGATGAGCATCAAAGTCCAGTATAAATCATATTAGCTCATAGTTTAGTTATAAGGATACTAAGTTCAACAGCTTTAATCAATTTTAGTTAATTACATGCGGGCAATACATGATTTTTTTTGGAGAATTAGAGAAAAAAAGTTTTCTTTTATGAATTATAAATGATGTATCACTTCAAAGTTCATATGTAAAATTTTGATCTTAAAGTAGTGCTAATCAAATGTAATTGAATTATACATGAAATATCTGCTATTCTCCTGAGCAAACAAGCCATGGCAGTGTAGGAGCTAATATGCATCAGAACTTGACAAGTGGAAAGAAGCTCAAACATAACCATATGTAGCAGAACCAAACAAGAGAAGAATAGATTGAAACAAAAGAATTGTAACAGAAACTAACCACAGCAGAAAAGTTCAGTATGCGACACAACATAAAAAGAAATGGAAAAAGAAAAAAAAAAAAAAAAGAGCAAGCCAGCAATGCCGCACAAAAAATTGCATTTATATATAAATTTTTTTTAGAGAGAATGCGGGCTTGCAATGGCTGCAGAGCCAGTGGATATTTCTCTTCTTTTAGAGAACACTTGGTTCAGCATGTTTTCACGTGGAATCTTTATCACAAAAAGTGCACGGAACCAGACAATTGGAACCTAATACTTAGAATCTTCATTTAAAAGACCCCGTATAGCAAAACCAATGATAGGTTTTGAAAAAGAAAGAAACAGCAGAAGAAAACAGAAGTAAAAGGAAATTTTTAGAACTAATTTAATTGTTTTATAGTGAGAAGAGCAACACGGCATTATTCTCACATGTACATCATTCGTCTTAGACTCTTCATGCACTATCAATATAATACCAGACTCTCAAAGCTCGGCTCTAGCAGAAAACTATAAATCATACCCTAACTCATAAGCTGTGTCCCAAGACCCTGATGATGACTTCTCCCCAAAATCATTGGTAGCCCACCAATCCATTCTCTCCTTTTTGCCGTTAGTATTATTGAAGAAGCAGTCCAACTCGGTTTGTCGTTGCTCTTCCTGCCATCCAAAGCAGCCGTTCTTCCGGTAGAGCAAATCATGGAGCTCGTCTTGAAGTCCCACAGTAGCTGCATCGAAGACTGAGTTGGAATTCTCCATGCTGAGAGCACTGGAGCTCGAAGGCGAAGGAAACCCAAACGTAGATCTCTTCAGATCCTCCTGCATGCGAGAACTCATGGGACTCGGCATGTGGGGTTTGATCGGTAGCACGTTTTGGCCAGAGGGCTTGGTCATGGTGGTATCAGTGGCTTGTTGCACCGGGGTGGCAACAATCGCACTGGAATCAGTGCGTTGGACGTGGTAAAGCTTATCCCAGGAGGGATGGAACTTGGGCCACGGTGCAGGATTATTATAGAAAGAGAAGGGGTCGTAGAGACCTTGGAGCTCCATGTGGAGTTGCATCCTTTCAAGAGCCGTTGTGCTCAAAGCTTGAGAAGATGTTTCAGGGCTCGTTCCATTGGTTTCCTCATTTGGCTCTTGGTTAATAGAGAGGCGGCCAGACTGCGATGAATCTCTTCGCTTGCCAAGGAGTTTTTTCTTCAGCCTGGTGTTCCAATAGTTCTTGATGTCATTATCTGTTCTCCCAGGCAATTGAGCTGCAATTATTGACCACCTAATGCATGAAATTAGTATTAGCCCAAAAAGGAATGATGTGCTTAAACTAATAGCTTATGGCGATGAGAAAGAGAGCGGAAACATGATGTACCTGCTCCCAATACTAATATAGAGGCTACAGATAATTTGATCCTCTTCTTCTGAGAACCCACCATGTTTGATGTTTGGCCTTAGATAGTTAAGCCATCTCAGCCTGCAACTCTTTCCACATCTCTTTAGACCTGCAATACTTATCATCATTAGCTATAAGAACGAGATAGTCGATGATGCGCTCAACAAGACGAGTCTTCTAGATTGCTGTATCCCCTCATCATTTTCACTGATTTTATGTAGAGATAGGTATGTGAGACATCACTCTTTCATAATTAGCTAGTGAAAAGAGAGGGGAGAATATATGTACGACATAAATCAATCTCTCTCTCTCTCTCTCTCTCTCTCTCTATATATATATATATATATATAAAAGAATAATAACACGGATTATAAAGATAAAAAATGAACTTGCTTCTTTTTGCGGAGAGAGAAGAAGACGGTGGTATAACCCCATGGCACCTTTTTTTTCATTCTCCTCTTCCTTGAATTCAAGACAAACCAAACCCTACTACTTCTAGACAATAATCCAAGAGTAGAAGGTAGAAGGTAAGCTCTCTCTTAGTCCCGTATAGGAAGTAACGGATTAAGAAAGGATACCATTAGATTCACAATTCACGGCTTGCCAATTTTAAGAGGGTAAATCTCTCTCTCTCTCTCCCCTCTAAAAACATAGGATGAACTTTCTTGTAGAGAAGAAGCAACACATCAAGAAAAGGAAAGGAGGTCTTTAGGTTTATCACTAACCAATCTTTTGAGGCAGTGCAATCCAGTTGCCACCGGTCCCATGCTCCTCGATATATGCCTTCAGCTTCGCATCCTCCTCAGGAGACCATGGTCCCTTCTTCACATTAGCCTTGTCACAACATGGAGCCCTCCCCATCTCTTTCTCTCTCTCACACACACAGCTACCCAAAGGAAAGATGATGTCTTAGCCCTTGTTGGAGAAGAAACGAGGAAGGTGTGGCCATGCTTTATAGAAAGACGCCTTGAGAGAAAGACGGGGCAAGGCGATGTGATGCTTACTACAGGACAAAGCTGCCGGTGAACGGATTTCTAGGTTTTATTTCCATCACCTCTTTCCAGCCACCTTTATAATTTTCTTCAACACATGGCTTTTCCCTGGCGCCGCTCTTTATGGCCTTTTGCTTAATAGATTTCAAATTCAAGATTGATGGTCCACATGGCATGCTTACCGCGTGTTAGTGCTTCAGTCTTACCGCACGATAAACCAAACTGCCCTTGGAGACCTAACATCACAGCTTAGATATCAAAACCCTTCACTAATTTTATAAGGTTACTTGGAAGACCTAATGGAAATCATGGTTTGGTTTCCCACTACGTTTATCCCTGAAGCATGACTCCACATAAATGGTATGACTCCACAGAAATGGTTAATTACCTGCTCTTGTTGCATGATTTTGATATCGTTGGGATCTTAAGCAGATTATTTTTAGGTACGTTTGTCATTGGGCTATTTAAAAAAAACTTGTGTGTTCCTCAATAACTTGGTCTTAACAAGTGCTGTTAGTCCTCCCACGTTAAAGAAAAAGAAAAAGAAGAGCCCGACAGACTTGAAAAGAAACCAGCGAGGGAGTAATGTCAATGTGCTCGCTAATTTTCCAAAGCGAAAGGCCTTCCTACCTGATACTTTGAGACTACAGCCGTACCCTTCAAGTGCGATATTGCTAATGCTACCTTTTGTCTATGTAACGCCGTCAAAGTCCACTGGACTAAGAACGGACTGACTCAGAGATCCGGTTTTTTCAAGCTTTTTGGCAGCCAGCCCTCGTATTGGCAGTGGGGATACCATCGTCGAAAATTTCAGCTAAAGATATCCGTGCTTTTTGTGTTAGTTTGAACGCAATGATGCGGAGCAAGACCACCTCGGTGGAAGATGAAGCTGGCAGTGGTAGTGGGGTAGCGTCACTCAAAAAATTTCCAGGAAATGCTTATCTTTGTGGGAGCATATTACTTGAAAGTAAATGGTGGGGAGCAGAAATTTTAGTGTTGGCGACTTGAAAGATTCTAAAAGGGCATGGATATCTTCCACTGGATAAATATGATGTTGCCTTTCTTCCAAGCCACGAGGGAGGGAAATTTAGCTGCAGATTTATATTCCATTCACTAAAATTGAACGCGAAGATCGCTTTTACTCCTTTTGAACTTTCTAGTATGACTATCAAAGGCATTTCTGATTTATAGTCAATTAACCATTGCTATTGATGGACACTAAATTCTACTGTTCTCTAACCTTACATATTCTATTCTATGAATAGCGAAGCAATTTCCTTGAAAAAGAACATATTTTGATAGCAAACAGACAGGCAGCAATGGGAAGCATGAGCTGCACGCAAAGACAAAATAATATAGTTTAGATGTTCCCGAAACTGATTGCATCCCCATGTTTCTCAAGTGTTTCGAAGCAAGCTACGTATATGAAAACAGTGATGGGTTTAACATAGTCCAATACGCCCCATGCACTGTTAAACTTTACTTTACTTAAATAATAATTAATTGAAGTTAAGGTCAACAAGCAACAATCCCAGTTCACAATGAAACCCACCAAACATACAACAAACGTTATGATTAACCAATAATCCAACCATCTAATGGCCCATTTCTATCCCAACCACTATCAACAAGCCAACCCAAAAAAAATAAAAAAGGAAGGCTAATATGTTCACTTTAGACAGCAGTCATCGATTCAAAGCCTTTAGTTTCAATTATTCTAACAAAGACGGAAGAGAAAGAAGGAAGAAAAGTAAGCTTGGGACCAAGTCTACCTAGAGAAGAACCATCCTCAAGCTTGGGACCGAGTCTGCCTAGAAAACAACCATCCTCTCTCTTGGACAAGTGGATGGGGGCCTCCATTATTTTAAGGGGTGGAGGAATTGCCAAAGTTTTGTGGGCCGACGACTAGAAAAACTCGCATTGACCTTGCCTTGGGCCTTGACGTAAAGGAGGGGGTCCATGACACTCCACCACCTTTCTAAAAGCTAGAGGGAAAAAACCCCAAAAGGAGACCCTGGCCCCGCTAAGATAGAATTAATTACATAAAGGAAGGAGACTTAGATGTGAGGAAGGAAGAAAAAGAGAGGAGGATGTGGGTATTTTCTTCTTGTCCTTGCCTGGTGTTTGGAATCTCTGGAAGGGTGCCTCACATCAGCACCAAGGCAGCTCTGAAACTTGGGATAGAGCTGAGCACCAGGGATAACAAAAAGAAACATGATCAATGGGAGCTCTGCTGGACTTAATTGGACTTTAGCATTTGAATCATTAACGGTTCTAGTTTGTGCTCTCATACAAAATACAAGCTTCCACGCTACGATATATAGAAATAAGGCATGATATGGAACCTAAGTGAGGAGTGTACTTTGGAAACTTCATCCTGAGGTTTTTCTCTATAAAAAAACCCTAGGGAATGTATGTTCTATTAGGGCTTATTTTGATGCTTACACCCCTCTGCTTAGCCATCAGAAGTTCTGTATTTCAATCTTGGATGGTGTATTCTTAAATATTTAGATCTATATAATTAAAATATGGATGGTTCCCTTTGTTTTCTTTTAAAAAAAGGTTTAAGATAGTTTGAAAACACTACCATTATCATCACTCTTTTCTATGCGCTCTTTTATAATCTTTAGTCAGGTGCATTTTATGAATTCTATTTTTAAAGAAGCACAAATAAATTTTGATAAATTAGCACCATGTTTTGACATCTGAATATAAATTTTATATAGATTTCTAAAGATTTTATTAAAATGATTAATTGTCACTTTTTGTTGCAGATTATTTGCTCAAGAAACTTCATAGCTACTGCTAGATAATGAGGTTGTTTAAATCTCGATATATCTTGAGGATATAGGCATAAGAGATTAAAAATAAATTCAAAGAGAAGTTAACATATACAATTCTTGATCGACAAACTATTATAAGATTGCATTTGATCTCTTCAAATTTTTTCACTCTATTATGAAAGAAGTTTTAAATAAAAGTAATTATGATTTATTTTGCTTTTTTTTTAAAATAAATGCCAGGTATTCACCAATACTACCTCGTTGAGAATGATTTTTTATTACATCGGTCAAATCAAGTGATGAAAAGATAATCAAGAGCAATTAACTAACAATAGAATTTATCAATGATATGCTGCAAAGTCAATAGGAAAAGCACTAGAGCAAGCTGACCACCTAATCATCTCTTTCACTTAATAAATATTCCTTCATCAACCTAATTATAGATCACCAACTTCTTTGTTGTTCACCAAGCTAGAGGCCAGCATAGCGGATGTTTACTAATTGTATTCTCTCTCTCTCTCTCTCTCTCTCTCTCTCTCTCTCTCTCTCTCTCTGTACGCTAAGACACATCTACCAAGAGGACAATTTACTAATTAAGTTAAATAGCTCCAACCTTAGATTGCTCTTAAAACTTCTATAAACCTGGCTTATGGCAACAAGTGATCCCATCTACGGCAATCCGTTTGGGTATTCCACATATTCCATGAGTTATAAACATCTACACATATCTAATTCTTTTAGACGGTGGACATACCTGGCATGATATCATTAAAACAATTACGAGTCATTTAATAAAACGTTTTCTTTGCCAAACCATGGATTGGTGGGCACACGGCTAAAACAAGTGCGAAAATGGCATGCTATGTTGCAGCATAAAATGAATAGCCAACAAAATTTTCCTATTGACATATAGACATGGTAATGACCTACAGAACCATTCTGAAATTAATAATTAAGTTACTAAATAGCTGTGCTTTATTTTATTTTTGACTATAATTAGGGGACAGTCTCCTAAATTTTATTAAAAAAATTTATAAGTTAAGAGAATATACAAGAAGTTTTATAATTACAGGACATCGATAAATTGCGTGAGGGGAAGATTTTTCGAGCCTTCTATCTGCCTTTGGTTCAAACGGCATTTTCAAGATTCAAAAGTGTAAAAAATTGTACAGAAGATAATATTTACAAAAAAAAAAAAATATGTAGAAAAAATTTTTGAGTTTTTTTTTTTTTTTTTTTCAAATAATATGTCAAAAGAATAAAGCAAGTTGATCCCAAAGCCACTCCTCTCTAACGAGAGGAGATGAATCTTTTTCTCCTGAGAGAAACGCATGCTTTATTTTATTTTATGGGTTCCGACTCCTTCCTGTTCTCAAGCAGCGACGGCGCTGGCCCGAAAACAAAACATATTAAACATCAAACCAAACTCTTTGATAAGGATGTTAACAATTAGCCCCTCATGGTATCTTTTCTGTTGCTTTCTCTATTATTCCTTCTCTATATATTTAAAATAAAGCAATCCTAGCGTAACCGTGCCAACCTGTTCGACATAGATGGAACGAGAGGGGCGAGAGGAAGAAAGCAGTGGTGAGCTCAGCAGTCCGTCTTCCAATCCATTACTTCCACTCGAAGCACCATACAAAATTATCAGCAATCTCTCCCACTCAATCCCTCGTCATCTCTCTCCAAAGGCATCCAACAGCAAGGCTTCATGGTTATCCAAGAGCAACGTTTCAATGACACCAATTTTCCCCAAATGTGAAACTTTTTAAGAGCATTACTTTTTTTTTCAAAAAAATGCAGGATTTTTTCTTTTTCTTTTTTTTTTTTTTGCTGTGATTTAAAACAATCATCGATGGGAGACTGCTCTGTGGCTCCTACATTCTTTATACTTCGAATTCCCTGCCACCTCTTTTCTCTCTCTCTCTCTCTCTACGTTTCATTCCTTGAAACAAAAGCCATGAACAAAATGATGTCACATTTCCTTTTTGTTGTCATCGTCTGTGTGGCCTATTGGTAAACTAGGGCCAAGATAAGGATGAGAATAGTGAAATAGCCACAAAATCATAATAAATTTAATGTTATGATGATGTGTTTGGCATGCCATATACCTATTTGTCTAACATGGCCACCTTCCAAAGCTTCACATAAAGCTACATTAATTCATTCTAATTAGTTTAGCATTATGAGCTAGCTCAGACATCTTGGACTACGTGAATGAAAACCATCATCTATTGTGTCCAGCACCGAAGGTCCACCATGATGGGAGCGAGATTCTAGATTTTGATTTTATTTAAAACCTAATTGGCTGCCAATAGTTGTGATGCTTTAGAAAAAATTCTCAATTATTTTTTAAATTTAATAATATTAGTGTGCTTCATGAGGGATCAGTGATTTAAAGCACCCACAGTCTATTGTTGGGGTAAGTCAGCAGAAAATTTTTAATAATACAGCTGGGCCATACAGTATCTTTTAAAAAAGTGATATCAGACACATGAATATGTGAGGAATAACAGGACCATAATAGTGAAAAGTTTTAGGCAAACTAACTTGGCTTCTCATGATATGAAAAAGATTATATATATAAGAGCATCATCTTTTTTTTTTTATTTTTTTCTATCTTTTGGATACGTATCAATTCAAAAATAGAAGAAGTGATCGAATACAAACTTAGCTACATTCAAATATAATCAAGTTTACCATTCTTTCTCTATATATATAATTATTTTAGTTCCATCCACACATAAAAGATTATGCTCTATGACTTGGCTTTATTACTCAATCCATTTGAGGTGACAGAAGATTAAGAAGAAACTTTTGCTTCGGCTAAAGACATACAAGATCCACATATATACAACAATCATGATGAGCTATCTTGTTTGAAATTGAAGGACACATATTAGCGATAGCAATAGATTGGATTTTTTTTCCCTCTCTCTCTCTTACATTGTTTAAACTCGTATCCAATTTTAAAACTCAAAAATTAGAATCAGTTTTTACACTTTCTTTAAAAAGAGTTAAATCCAAATTCATAACTAAATTAGTTTGTTAAACTCATAAACAAACTATATTTGAATTAGTTATGAAAACCGAATTAGATCAAAACTGATTATTCAACTCAAACTCGGCCCTAAATTAAAATAAATTTACTTTTTAATCATAAAAATAAAAATAAAAAATTATATCCTCATATTAATTCAACAACATAAATAAAATTGAATCATATATTAGTAAAAAGTTCCTTATATGATAAAGAGTTCAAATCCATCATTCTATCTCAATGAGTTAAATATTGATAATTTTTATAATTTTTAAAAAATTAAGTTTCTTTTAGGTATCTAATTTTTTAAACTTAAATTCAATCAATATAAAACAAGTTTTAAAATCTCAAATATGAAACCGAACCAAATCCAATTTCCTACCATCCAATTTTTTTATTTTTTATTTTTTTTGTTCAATTCGATTGAGTTTGAGTACCTGCAAAAAGTCTACTTGTTGCCAACCCTAACGTGGACGTGGGCTACGGCATATGTTCACACTCGCACATCCATCAAGATAAATACATGTCTTGTGTATAAATGCATGCGTGCATGCACATGCACACCCACATCCAAGTACATGCAGTGGTTTAGTTCACACAAATGTTTTCATACCTCAACCATGCCAAGTCAAAATGTTATTGCACATGTATTATATCCAGAAGGTAAAGTCTCGATTATATTCAATGTCTAAGGAAAGGCGTAGCAAGCACGATATGCTCCTGGTCGACATGCGGGTGTCTACTGATTGCCTCTTCGCCTTTCAGAATCCAATTCGCGCTTTTCTTCAAATAACTTTTTCACCAACTAAAAGCAGTGTCTCCCTTCAATTATGTGCCGTTCCACCCTCCATGTCTTCAGGTGCCTTTCACATTGGAACCTAACCAGAATATATATAACTTCAGCACAGTACATGCGTTTCAAAGTCCAAATCCCATGCATCCGAAAGCACATGGCCCTCACCAAAACAACCCACCATATCCTATTGACCAAGGGAGATGTAGCGTCATTTAGAAATTAACTAATTTGATTGTGTGGGTTGGTAACAAGTAACTTCAGTCTGCAAATCCCTTTCCAAATCTTAGCTGCCACCATGGAATCAGCATCATGTTTCCTATAATACTAGAAGTCAATCGCATTAGTCATACAATAAAAAACCGGGTCTGAACATGAGGACTTGCTGTCCTTTTTTTTTCTGGGTGGCAGGGGACGGGGGTTACATGATATGAAGAATTGTTTGATATCTCTTGCATAAAGCTTAGGAATGTTTATTAACATAATGGTTTTCTAATTTAATAATGGAGTGGTTGGGCTGATATTTCATGATTGAATTTTTGTCTATGTACTTATTTATGTGTGCATGGAACAGCCATTAAATCTACATTGAGAAGAGCCTAAGCTCCTTTAGGCCTAGAGCTGTTAAGCAAGGCCACAAAGAACAAGCATGGTCTCAAAGTTTGAAACTTTATAATTCAAGTTGTTCTATATGTTGAGTCGCAAGTGCAGCTCATTTCACTTGCTTGAAGTATTATAATTTATTACATATTATAGGATAAGTTACATTTAAATTGTAAATGAAATAAAAAAATATATAAGTTAACTTGCGCCTAAATTAGTCATAGGTTGACTTACACGTAATTGACTTATAGCTTTGAAACAAAAGAATAGCTACATTTAATATTATAACATACATTATAATAATATAATATAATATGATGCTAAATAGCACAGTATACTCTTATATTATTATTATTATTATTATTATTATTATAGTATAATTTTATAATATATTACTATCATATTAATTATAATATTATAATAATATAATTTTAGTATTAGTAAAATACAATACTTATTAGTATTATTATAATAGTAATATATTATAATAAAATTATAAATTATAATAATTTATAAATTAAAAATAATCTATAATAGTAGTTTTTAATAATATAAATAATTTTTTTTTCAAATATGGCCTTCTAGCTATAACTTTTTAAACAATATTAGTTTAGTTACAATAAAGTTAACTTAATTACATTGTCATTTGAGTTGCACTGTATTTTCATTTACAGAATTTCAAATGATTTGTTGATGATTTTCACTCACAAGCTAAATCTCATAATTCGTTAGTGGAGACCCTTAGTAGTTCTTTTAGTTGGGGACATTATTAGCATTAATATACCTTAAACCTGAGGTTGTCTTAAACTAAGTGGTTGAATTTTTTGGCAATTGATCATTATAAGTGTCACTATCCAAAACCTCATCCAAAAAAGCTAGACAAAAATTATTATTTGAGCTCCTTATTCCTGTAGAAGCACTTAGGACCTCCTCAATATACAATCAATGTAAAACTAAACATTTACTACCATATGCTCTCACATAATTTCTTCGTTCAAGTCTTAACATTCTCGTCAGGCTAACGGTCCAAATTCAAACTTACATCCAAACCTAATTGAATTTAATCATAAACATATAAAACTCATCTGCAATATCTCTTAGTATACATGAGATATGAATTGGTTCACTTTAATATCATTTGTCACAACCCAAAACTACATCTAAAAAAACTAGTCAGAAATTATTATTTAAGCTTTTTGATTTTATTTAAGTATTCATAATCTTCTTAATGCATAACTAGTGTGGAATTAAACACCTGGTAATATAGGCTCTCACAGTAAAGCAAATATGATTGGATTCTAAAGCAAAGCATAATGCTAGGGACAAACAGAAGAAACTGAGATCACAGCCATGCCAAATGAAGTAAACTAGAAACTGGGGATCAAGAGTCTCAGAATCCTCCGAAGAGACGCATGCAAAGCTGACCTCCAATCTCATTGCAAATCTGACTTCATGGAGTAGAGTCACCTAAACAACTTCCCGTTGAAAATCTTCCAGGTCCAACCCTTAATAATACAGGAGGAGTGTCCTGTTCCAATCGACGCAACACTTAAATGTTTTATATAAGGTCGGTTGATATGTCTTTTAGGAGCCATGGAAGAGAAAACCAAGCCGTGCTAGCGTTCTTGTTGGGCTTCTTTTAAATAGATCAAACGAGATTCTTATTTTTAATTAGTGCTTCAGAGTGGTTCGAGAACGGGGTTCTCTTTATCCCTCAGTTATCAAGGTTCGGATTTAATTATTTCTTATGGAAAATGGGACAGTTGTAGATATAGTACAATTGACACCATCAGCAACATATAGTTGCTGTCTCTGCGTTCTTAACGAGTCGTCGTAGCTTGCTAATTTGATAAAGGAAAGATGCAGTCAGAGCATTAAAGCTATAGTTTAGCACGGTCAAAGCCTGACACCAGTGCTTATAACGTCAAAGTGGTGCTTATGTTTGCTTGAAACCCGGAAATCAAATTTTATTCCTGATGTTAATTAATTGCGAAAAATTAAAGACCAAAAGTGCTAACTTTAGAAGAAGCCATAAGAGTGATAAGGATCCAAGGCAATATAAATGATGGTAAAAGGGCTGTAGATCATTTTACCATTCCCTTATGTGCCAATTCATAGCGTTGATATGACAGCACCAGCCAATCTTGGAATCATAATGTATAAATTATGATAGACGGTGTGGAATTACATTATGGATGAGTATACAACACAGTAGTCATAACCAGAGAGTGCTAAGGTTTGGTTACAGCACCAAGCTTCCAGCAGATCACTAGCCTAAATGACACAACGTAAGTGCTCAAAACTCATCCATAATTAACGGTTCGTAGCATGTATCTTTAATGATGTCATGCCAAGTTCCGTGATCTTCATAGAATTTAAGTCTGAACTCAAATGCGGCGTTGCATAAAACTCCTCCATAGCTCTCGTCAATTCAATTGCAGCGTTGCATTGGGAGGCCGGACCACGTCCCAATGACTGGATTGCGTATATGGTCGAGAATGATGTGATATAGTTTTTCCCTGAAGGGGAAGGAGTAAGGATTAAACGAGTCATAGAAGACAGCCATCGATTTGGCTCCTCCGCTTCAGTATGAATAGGGATAAGGTGCAAGTTAATCAGACTGGAACTGGAGATGGACTACAGTTGTGAGCTCAATAAGATTTCTTGTGCAGAGATCCGTTCATCTCAAGGACGCACATAAGGCAGAATAAGGGTTGGAGAAATAGATGATAGAGAGCCTCCATTGTTAGGTAGTCAGGATGGCAGCATCAATGTGCTAATGGCTCTCTGCTGCGTTGCTCCCTGGAGGAATCCATCTGGAAAGGCCTTAAATTTAAGAGAGTTGCATCTTTTTTTTTAAAATTGGATGGCAGTGATTTCACATCAACAGTCTGGTCTGCTAAATGTAACTTACTATTTTTAAACTGCCTGCACACTTAAGAATCATGTGGTTTGAAGGCTTTTAATCTATGTATTAATAGTTAAAAATTAGATAATTTAAAAAATAATAATTTTTATCATTAAATGTATAGGTTTTCTTTAAATTATATAATTTTTAGCGTGTAAGTAATTCAAAAATAGTAGACCGCATATAATGGCTTTAATAACCGACGTTAAACTTTTATCGTTCAATTCAAAAGGGATGTAATATCTTTAAAGTTGGATAAGATATAACTTAAGAGGGAGAATAAAATTTTATTGATCAAATTTCAACTTAAATTTTATCAATTCTAATAGGACGACAAAAGTCACATGCAGATGAATTGAACTATTTAATATGATTTATCATCTCAAAACCATTTACACACTAAAAATTATATGATTTAAATTATCCTATTCGATGCATAAAATGGTAAAAACAAAAAAATAAATTTTGTTCCATGTTATTTAAACTATCCAATTTTTTATATCAATTCTTGTACATATATTTATTAAATTTTTAATTATTAATAAAAATCAAGTAAAGAGTCATAAAATTATGTTCCATTTTATTTTACCAAATTTCTACCCGTGTCGTTTGTGATAATCTTTTTTATAATATATTTATTGCGAGAAGCAACAGAGTTCGGTGAGCAGGATGGCAACTTAAGAAGTCTACTTAACGTGTCATACCAAAAAATTTGATTATGGTAGAATCTTTTTCATTCCTTGTGCCTTTCTTGCTTCGATAGAAATAATACTTGAATAGGGGTCGAAAGTTCAAACTAGAAGATGATGAATGTCATTTGATTTGCTAACAGGAGTTATTGTGTGCATGGAAACGTAAAGTTATTGATACTGTCTGGCTTGTAAAGTTATTCCATATTTTAATGGATTTAACCTTTGTCTGTCAGCTGAATATGGATGGCTTGATCAGACAAGGCATTTAATCAAGGTTGCACAACTAAGTTATTCTACTTGCAAGTGCCTTATATTTGTCTGCATTAGAAATGGTATTCTCAGTATCATTGTTCCAGACCATTGGTTGGCATGGAGAAAGGTCTACACACTGTTATAATTCCAGAATCTCGTCAACTGAACTCCATTGACGAACTAAGCATATCATTTCAAAATCAACGGACATACCACATATATATTTTTTATTTATCAGACATACTTCTGACTGGCATAGAGATGAATATGAAACCATATTGTAATGACTTACATGTTCGTAGATTCAATCCTTCATTTTCTTTTAATACATATATGAACATACTGGCTCAGCAAAATGTTGACAAAATTGTGTCCCAATGCTTAATTACAACCTAACATTAAGCACCATCTCTCTGTACGGGCAGAAAAATTGTGAAGCAACAAAATTGTGTCCCCCAACACCGTATGAGATATGGTCCTGTCAAAAAGAAATTTGTCTTGAAATTAGATATATCTCTTGTTTGGAAGCATGATATAACAAGGACATTTCAGTAAAAGCAACAAGATATCAGACTTACATCTTGATCAGACCTCCAAGTCCTCTGATTAAAAAGGTATTTCCCTGTACTATACAATATGAAAGCATAGTTGCACTACTTGAAGACTAATATCATGCTTGACAACACCACGAACTTTCATACACGCCTAACAAACACAAGTTCCTGCAAAAGCCTGTATGTTTATGGAACAGTAGGCACTTAAAATTGATATGTCTATATGTTTTTCTCAACAATCGAAAAGAAGGGCAAGCATTTCTGCTTGTGGCAATGACCCTTCACTTCACATTAATTGCTGCAGCCATCTTCCTCAACTTCTGTGAAATCTCAGAGAATGATGGCCTCTCAGCTGGATCAGAGGACCAACAACTTTCCATCAAAGATTTCCACTCAGGATCACACCATGTCGGGATTTGAGGTCGCAAGGTATTGTTCACAATCCCCCCTACACCAGCATCATGATTAAAAAATCTTAAGTAATAGCTAGGTGTGACTGCACTTAAAACAAAACGAAAAAAAAGTGATCAAATTCTAACTCATACCACAAACATATGCAATTATCCACCATGAGAGAAAAAGGGAAGTATGTAAAAAATTTCAAATGAGTTTTATCAAGTAATGCCTCAAGCTCAAAAAGCCTCTCATATTTACAGCTAGTTAAAAAAAAAAAAAATCTTATGAAACAGTTTTATGCCAAAACGTTTTCTTTCTGGCATCTTTCAATGTGATACAAATAATAAATAAATAAATTTTTGCTTCAGGATTCACCATGTAAACATAATTTAGCTTCGCGATGAAGCAACCACTCAACATCCAGATAACATAGCCAGAGGAAATTAGCAATATATTCCAATATCATCAAACTTGTCTCTATGTACTATAATTTGAACAAGGAGTTGCAAGAGGCAGATTCTGCAACTTTATATGCCTTTGTAAGCAGACAAACACCGTGATCATATGGTGGAGAACAAATCATTCTTACAAAATCAATACCTTCAAGGAAAGCTGCTTTATCTCCAATAGCTCTCATGCAGCATTAATCCATGAGGCAAGTGAAGGGTTTTTTTTTATAAAAAAAAATACAAGTAAACACAAACTGGAACATCCAAATATATAAATATTTCAGTAATAATTGTACTTATCAAAGTAACTGTGCATAATCCAGTGTTATAAATTGCAGCCAACAAACTATTATATCCCTAACAATTGCATTTAGAAACAACACCATTAGGTCAAATATCAGAAATTAAGAAATTGGTTTCTATTTTGTAATTTAGGCTTTTTCATCAATATTAGATGATTGTCATACCCATATTGCCACAAACCCCATTGACTTTTTTTTTCCTGGTTTTATAATAAGAAAAGTGTTTCTCATCAAAGTAACAAAAAACAGGCCACACAGGATGACAAAACACAGGTAAGAAGTGAAGTGCTTTCTAGCATCTTCCAGGGTTTCATGAACATGAATACCTTGGAAGAGGAATGGTCCATACTTTTGCTGCTCTGCAACCATATGCATGCATTGTAAAAGTGTCAGGGCAGATATCCACCATGATTTAATGATGCTAGAGCTTCTGGCTCTGGTCCATACACTGTACAAGGATCAAAATTCTTGGAAAATCTTCATCTTCCACAAATGTTTCTGAGGTTTGACTAAGGTCATTCCTGATCAAAGTTGATGACCATTGATGAGGTGCTAAGCTCAACATAATTGCAACTATATACTTGGATTATTTTTGGAAACCAGGAGCCTGGTTACCGATGGCAGTCAAAAGAGCTGCTAGAACCCAGACAAGAATCTCAGTAAGAGGCATCTCCTAGCATCACCAATAATTGCCATTTGAAAGAGTTATTGTGGTGACTTTTGCCACGCAATCAAAAATATATAGCTCCATTTACTCTCTGACAATTTTTTAACGTATATTTTTGTATTCTTATTTTAGCTCCACCACCTTTTGCAACTAATTTGAGATTAAGGCTTTATTATTGTTATTGTATTTTAACTCCTCCACCTTCCTCTAGTTTTTACGAACTTCCTTACTTTACTAGCAACACTTAAACAGTTCAACTTAATTTTCTCTGTCCTCCCCACCCACCTCAATTATAAATACCAGGCATTACTAGATTTGGACACATTTGATCTGGGAAACAGCCCAAAGAACCCTTCGACACTTCTTTTAACTCAATTATGGCCACTAATTCTTGCCCTATTTGCTAAATAGCAGCATTCTTAGAACACCTTCACTTTCTCTATTCACTTTGAAACTTTGATACAGTATAGTTGACAACTCCTGGATAACTAAATCTCAGCAACATGTGCTCCCCTCACATTGAAATACTACTAATTATTTTTATATTGCCCCTATCCTTCATGACACTAAGCCTTACTTAAAGTTTTGTTACAAAACTTGACAATCATCATTGCACCACCTCATTCAAAGCTAATTCTCATTTTTCATCTTCATTCCATTTCCTTGGGGCTTCCTAGATCAGGGCACATATTTAGGGCATAGTTCATAATGTTGTAGGATTGACCCTGTTATTAAATTTTAAAGTAAAAGAAGAGCAATCTCTCATGGAAGTTGTAGAAATTGTATTTCAGTTGTATATCTTTTATGAAGCAAGACCACAGAAAGTGCATACACCATGCTAATCTTGCAGAAATAAACATGAGCATGAGTATATTAACAGTTTTAGTGCATTGTAAAGACAAAGACCATGAAAGTCAAAGGTTGATCAGAATTCTGAATAAATGAATCCAAGCTATTGCAAAATCAACATACTTTAGATACATACCAATTATGGAAGCACAGTGCATATCTGCGTAAGGCTCTTCCCCAGTAAGCAGCTCCCACATGGCAATCCCAAATGAATAAACATCAATCTACCAACCCAGAAAAAGAATATAATAAGAAAACATTTCATGCATCATACTTGGTGAAGAAATAATTTCATAGCTTAGAAAAGAGTCAAAGAACATATAATAATAAGCCTAGATGATAAAAGATCATGGGAACCACTAATGGTAGTGTTGCCTCTGCCGCTAAAATAATCTTACTTTTTCAGATACCATATGACTTTTTCCACTCAACAGTTCCGGTGCCATCCATGGCAAAGTTCCACGAACCCCCCCGGACACTAAGGTATGTTGCTTGACCTTTGATAAGCCCAGATCCCCTATCTGAAAAGAGAGTTAAAAGATCAGACTACAGTTTCTGCTCCAGCTAACAAATATGTGAAGCTACATATCTGAATACAAGTGACTGTCGACTAAAAATGGCTACAGATAATGCACACCAGTCAATAAAATTGCGGAAGGTATGGGATATCACAAAGAACCAAAGAAAAAAAGAAAAAAAAAGACCTAGGCATTGGATCATATCAAAAGAAATTCTCATATTGAAGGATGTTTTACTCTAACAACAACAGTTCAGTAAAGGTTTTTTCTAAGCATAGCTTCAATAAATATGGCACACCTTTATAATCTTATAAATGCTTCTTAGAAAGTAAAGAAAGAGACTATCATACCTTACAAACAGGTCGTTGTGGGTCTCGCATGTTTACTAGTAAGTTCTCGCACTTCAGATCAAAATGAACTATATTCTTTCCATGCAAATACTCCATCCCGAATGCAGTGTCCATTGCTATAATTAGTCTTTTCCGGCGATCAATAGTCCTGCTTGATAACACAGACTTGAAAATTAGAGTTACTAAACCATGAACGTTGCTCAATACAAATCCCAAATCTCATGATAAAACAATGCAACAACCTAAAAGGCTTGAATGTTTATGCTATTATCGTCCAAAAGCTATACCTGTCTTTCTTTTGCAGAAATTGTTTAAGAGATCCATTTACCATGAACTCTGTGACAGTTGCTAAACTTCCATCAGGGCCATCACGAACTACACCATAGAAAGAAACAATATTGGGATGATGTAGTGAACTCAGTGTCAGAGCCTCTTTCCAGAAATCCGCAATCTGTAGAAGCAGCATGAAACAGAAGCATCAGATTCCACTGACTGTATGATCTTGGATGTGCATGTGCGTATGTACATATGTACAGTTTACGCACACATGTAGCACACATGTACCATGTTGTATTATATTGTCCATTTTTGGGACTTGCTAGACTATTTCTAAACACCTTTGTGCAATTAGATTTAACAATCTAATAGCAATTGGCACTCATCTGGTAGTGAAATTAAACAATCTAATAGCAATTGGCACTCATCTGGTAGTGCAAATTTCATGACAATACAAAGTAAAATGCATGGTGTTTATTTAAATGCAAAGTTTGCAAGCGAAGATTTCTTTTTTATAAGCATAATTTTTCTTCATAGTCACAAAAACATCCACTCAAGCTCTGGAGCTAATAACATGAACGTAGCAGGCATTTCAGCTATATTATTTGCAGTGACATGCATATATCCAAAGATTCTTATTTTATTATATCTCCCTAAAATTCAAACATGTCTAATATTAAAATGCCTCACTTTTAGCTACTCAAATAATCTAGACCCAAGTAAATCTAATTCAACCTTCAAAAATAATTAAAACATATAATTGCTTTGCCTCATTGTCACAATATCGCTGCTTTTAACAACTTTCAATGCTCCCCACACATTTATATGCAACAAGCAACTGTTACACACAATGCCGCACTCTAGAAATATGAGAAAATTCTTTTCGTACACAGTACACAATGTCAGGTTTTGAAAAAAGCACCGTTCAACAAGTTACAGGGGATGGTTTGGCTCCCAAACAGGAACATTAAGGATGTTTACAGAATTGTAGTGAATTTTTAGGCTCTGCTATGGCTTATAAGAGGAACACCAACAAGTGTACACTGAAAATTTACCTTATACAGTATAACAAAGACTTGCTCACTGACATAACAAACAGCAGAGCAACTAGTTTTCTTTAAAGCATACAGAAACACATCTGAGAAATCAACAAAATTCCCAGACTATATGATGATTTTTATTAATATGTAACAAATGAAAGATGTTTTTGTTGTTTACATAAGAAGAGTATATTCATGCCACATAGCATCCGGCAATAACCTAAACACTAGCAAGACATGTAATTTCATTGAAAATTCTATAGCACTTAAATTAAAAAAAAAAAAATGAAAGGGACAAAAAATCTGAAGCTACCAAACGTTCTCTCTCGGATGGCTTCCCAGCAAAGCAGCTAGCTTTTATTCTTTTTATAGCAACGTCAGAGCCTTTCCATTTGCCATGGTAGACAGCCCCATATGTGCCTGAACCCAGCTCTCTAATTTCTTCCAAATCATCATTTTTTATTGTCTGCACACATAGTAATCTGACTTCAGAAAAGATAAAGAATTGTCTGGTGTATTTAGGCATCTATCAGTGTATTAACCATAAAGAACCTGTAATCCTCTAGCCAAAGCTTCAGCTTCAGCTGTTGTAGGTTCAATTTTAGAAATTTTCTGATTTTCACTATCTCCATCTGATTCTGCCTCCAAATCTGCATCGGCATTCTGCAGATCCAAAAAAGATTAGATTTAGGCCAACATCAATGCAGGTGCGACCAAATACATCAAAAATCCAAAACCTAACTCACCCCGGGTGCTAATTCATGAGAAGAAGACTCATTTTTTACAGGAATAGATGTAATACTGGCATCGGCATCTTCACGGGCTTGAGCAGCCACCTCTACAACACCCTCCAGATATAACTTCTTTACAGAAGCCATCATCTCAGGTAAGAAAATTAATTTTTCTGCTGAAATTTTTCCATTTTCATTGGCTGCATCAGCATCACCAACTCTAGCAGTGTGGTTTTCCTCTACAGTAGGCTTCAGTTCATCTAAATTATATACTAATTTTTGTTTATATTTTGGTGGCAAATTCAAGTGTTCATTTATTTTTTCTGGATCAGGTTGCTTTGTTGTCTCCGCAGATTTTGTTTCATACACTTCTACAAGCAGATTTTTCTCTGCATCTTGCATATTTAGAACTATATCAGAGCCCATGGGAGGGGAATGGCTATAACCAGAAGCAGAAGCAACTAATTTACCATCAACTGGGCATGAAGATGTGGGTGCAAGAGTTATTGCTTCTGAAGGTGCTTCCACACGTAATGTACCAGGTTGACCTTGAACGGAATCAGAAGCAAGGGATATCTGGCCATCCTGACTGGGGATAGTTGGATTGAGTCTCAAACCATGGTGGTAGAGGTACTCTGGGGCAGCAGATCCATCAAAACCATACATTTTCTGTGATTTAGCATCATTCTGCATAGACCAAACTGGATCATCAACCCCAATACAGGGATATCTTGGACTCCCATCTTGTGTACCTATAATGAAACCCGAATTAATCCCACCATTTGGCATCATTAAACCTGGTGATTCACAAGATGTTCCTGGATGCACAGAGGGATGTAATTTTCTCCTTAAAGATTGAATGGGAGCCAAATTTTGTGGCACTTGGTAAAGACTGTCTGCACCATACAGAGAAGGATGATTCCCATACCGAACAGAACCATTTTCAAGACCCGGCATGTGCATGTAAGCACCAGCTTCAACTGTTTGTTGGACATGAAGCACTTCATTCCCAAGTTCAGTGCCACATCGAAGGTAACGGGAGTCATCATGGTTGAAGCAGTTAGATGGAATCGAATGATCATTATAAATATTTCCATGTGCAAAAGAAACATTCATGGCATTGCCATTAACAACATAGTTGTCACTTACCCTAGCATTTCCTGGGAGATGCACTCTAGGATCCTCCAGTCGATGATTAGCCTGATGGTGCTGTACAACATAACCCCTGTCATGACTATGAGGCTCATTATAGATACCTTGTTCCAGTTTCACATCATGGTTTAACATATATGCCTCCTTGCCACGATAGCACTCAGCACATGAATTAGAAAAATGACCAACATATCCATTCCCCACGTTTGTTTGCTCTATGTGAGGCTGCCCATGCTTCCAGCGAGGGTCAAGATACGAGGCATCTGACACAGAACCTTCATTCCTCTGAAAAGCCATGCGGCAATGCTCACAGATACTACTCCCCTCCACAGCATTGTGAGAATGGCCTAAATTACTTGGAAATCCAGCTTTTTCTTGGACGATGGCTCCTGGGGGGAGCCACACCATATTCTCCATTGAGTGTGGAGACTGGTGATCATACTGATGGAGCTGGTGTCCTGGCGACTGCCTAAAAAACTCATCGGAAATCCTTTCATTAAACTCTCCTGGCCCAATGTGGAATCTTGCAGACGAAGGTGAAGTTGGGAATTCCCTAGGGTCATGGGTAGCATGGCACCCCGGGGAGAAGTACGCAGGGCTCCATGGGCTATCCACTTCACCATTCCTCGGTCCGTGAGAGAGGCGAGGAATCTTGAGGTGATGTAAGCTGGGATGATTGTGAATTCCCCCTTCAATGCCCGCAGGCCCAAAGAACTGCTCGGAGGTATCAGGTGGCGACGGGGATTTAGAGTCACTAAGGCTGTTCAGGGCATCAACATACCTCCTCTCGGTCTCATCCGCATCGAAATGCACCACCGAGGCCGCATCTTGATCAGGGTGCTGCGAGAAGAGGAAGATCCGGAGCCGAGTGAACCCATCCCCTGTGGCACCAAGCTTGTCGTACTCCTCTATCATATTCATCACATCGTCATCGTTCACAACCGATACCAAAGCATCAAGGTCCTCATCAGGTTGCTGGTACTTGATCACCACGACCCCCTCGAAGAGCTCCCGCATCCGAGCCAGGAGGTCCTCATAGGAGATGTCTCGGGGAACAGTCACGATCCTGGTCTCACCCCCAACATAGCGGAGCCGCCCGTCAAGCGGGCGGGGGAGGATGCTCCCACCGAAGCTGCAGAGGAATTTGACGCGTGGGGACTCATCGGTGGCGGCGGCAGCGGTGGCGGTGGCAGATTCCATCTCGCCTGGTATAGGAGAGCAATCAGCAGCCGCGGCCGAGGAAGGGATCTCAGATCGATCGTTCTCCAACCCAAGATTGCACATGAGGGGACGTCAGAGGAAGGATCGCTGAGAGAATATCCCCATATCCGCCCCCAACAAAGATTTCAACTTTCCTACTCGTCAGGGCAACGTCCGTGGAACGCATATGGGTTCCAAACGGAGATATAAAAAAGAACCGACTTTTCCAATCTGGCAACAAAGAAAATTACATCAGGTTTCTTCGGCCATAAATTGGGTTTCCATTCAGAGAAGAAAGCCAGATGGAATAGAAACATAAACCATGAAAAATATATATATATATATATATATATATATATATATATATATATATATATATAAACAGCAACAACACAAGGCACGCCTTTCTTCATTAATCAGGCTTACGTATAATTCATCGTTTTTAGCTACTGATTGGATTTACATAAAAACAAAATTTAAAAAAAAATCCAAAAGTTGCAATGATCTTGTAACGGGGTCATTAAGATTCTTTGTTCCACACTACTGTTGGATGGGGGTTTCAATCCAAGAAACCCAAATGGAATAGAACTGGAAACCACTAAAAGAGCCTTTTACCTTTCCACCCAAAGATCTGGTATCAGGTAGTAATTCAGGATCGGGCGTCCTTCTTTTTCGTCGTCATCTTCTTCTTATCCTTCTCCTCTGGTTCTTCTCTTCGAGGTGTCCGGAGAAGGGATTGACAGAGAGAAGGAGGAGGAGGAGAGAATAGGAGCGGGAGAGCGAGTTGGGGGAGCATCAAAAAATAGGGAATATTTGGGGATTATGCCATGGGGATTGGGGGAGGACCGCCATAGCCCGTCCCTCCTTTTTCTCGCGCTCGCTCGCTCCTAGGCGAGAGGCGAGGAGGCCGCCTCCGTTGGAGCGTATTGATGCCAGGTCGGTACCACGTGGCGGCATTCTGTGGTCTCCGATTTATCGCTCCATGGCTGGCCTTTTAGCGGAGCAATAGCGTCATGACAGCGAGCGACGAATGGAGGCGCAGTGCTTCCCCGTATTTTGTAGCCCGTAAAAAGGCGCCCTTTTTTCCTCGTCACGGGTGCGGGGAAATCGTCCCCATTTCTTCGGATCCATGCGGTCTCCGGAGTAACCAACGGGGGCTTACGTTTGGGTCTGGGGTTTGCGTTATTGCTTTAGTTTTTAAGAAAACGAACACTCCAGAAGAGATGGGATGGTGCGTGGGCACGGTTCCCATTATTGTCGGGACTCGAGCCATCCAAATGGAATCAGATTGCGCCATAAGGCCTTATTCTTGTTTCTTAAGCAAAAGAACGCTACCGCATAATCCATTAGGCATTAACAACTTTATAATTACAATTAAAAATTTCGATAAATGTATAGGATTGGAAGAAATGATTTCGAATTTTCTAAAATAACCACGGCAACGTCAAATGTACATAACCACTTGAGTATATCATAGCTTTGCACTTTACCAATCGTTTTACAAAATTGTACTTTATTAACGTATTTTTAAATAATAACATTTTAATAAATGATACAATAATAATCACTAGGACAATTAATATTAAATAATTCTAAATTAACTGGATGTGCGCACGTATGTGTGTCTATATATATATATATATATATAGTAAATAAAAAATATAAATTTATTTTTTTAATTATATATTATTAAATTTATAATTTAAGATTTATTATTTTTAAATTAAAAATAATGATAAAATAAATAAAATAAATGTTTTTAATAAAAATATTTTTAAATTTTAAAAAAAGTTTAATTGATTTGGAATTATAGACTAAAAATTGATGTTTTTTTAAAAAAATAAAATTCAATCAAATTTTGTTATATATATATATATATATATATATATATATATATATATATATATATATATATATTGTAATAGAGTTCTAATCGTTATAGAAATAAATACTATCACTATAATGCATAAGGGAGCTTATTGTTGACGGTATTCTCTTCGGCTAATATTTTATTTTTATTTAAATATTATTTAAGAATTATTTAATTTAGTTATATATGTAGTATAAAAAAATAAAGTAGTTGGTTTTTTTTACCCATACTATTTTAGTTTTATAATATACATTAGATTAGATTTTGACTAGGTTGCTCATAGATCAAGGTAAAATTTTATGGTCTTGGAAAGCCTACATTAGTTGAGCCTCCTGTTTAGAATATTGGCATTGGAGAAATTTTATAACTTTTAAGTAATATTTTATGGCACTAAAAGTAAAACTTAAAGACTATGATAAGAGCATGAAAAACTCTAAACTTATCCGCGCCTCTATAAATTGTATAAGGAATTGTAGCGTGCCTAGAAGGTCATATCCTGAATGTTAACTTTGATGGATCCATGGAGGCAAACCAATCACATCTATGATTAATAATCACATAAATGAGTTACAGGATATATGATTAATAATTCTGCTCTTCTTTTATATGCAACTGTTGCTTCTAAGGTACAAATATTCATTTCGTTAGCTTTAAAAGATAGATTTCAAAATGTAGAGAGATTTGTCGAGAAAGATTAGTCTGTTAGCATTGGTTGCTTAATGTGTGGGGAGTCATTAAAGAATCTCCTACCTTCTTTTCTTTTATCCTTTTGCTAACTTTATTCGGGATATATTATCTCATCATACAGGTGTTATGATAAGACTTTGGGCTCTTCATCACATGTAGTCTTCTTGTAGAGTTAGATTTATCCCGCATCAATGAAGATTAGCTTGGGATTAACTAGCCCCTTTCCCTCTATCGACATATTTAGAAGGAAAGGAAGAGAATTTTTTCCTCTAAATCTTTCCCCATCAAGTTATCTTCAAGAAAATATCCTCTCCTTTGCCTCATAGAAATGTCTAATGGAAGTAAGGATGGCAACTGCTCATCAATTTTGAAAAACATTATCTCCATCTCCTACTACGCCTTGCATACTTTTTTCTTCTTGTAAATAGTTCTTTTTTAATAAATTTTTTACAGGGTCTCCAACCCTAAATTACAATCAAAAAAATAAAACCTAATCAGCATTTGAAAAATACTAATTATACAAACTATAGCAATATTTGCTATGCTTACTATTATGATCAATGTGAGATAGTCGTTATACCTGGTCACTAATTTATTCATCATTTACACCATTATAATTTTTATGAGAAGAAAGATGGATAATATTATCAAATCATAGGCTTCAACTCCGTGCCACCTTACCATGTCTGAGAAGTAGGGTTGAAGTGGGCTCGAGTTAGTTTAAAGCTCATCGGATTGATTCGACTTCAGGTTAGACCATGGGATAGGACTTAACTAATTTAGATCAAATTTGGACTTAAAAATAGAGCTCAAAAAAATTTTGTATTAGACTTGAGCCATTACTTAGCTTAAATCCAATCTTAAAGTAGGCGCAAAGCAATGATCCTTATTTAGGTCAAATGTATTCCAAATGTAATTTCAAAAACTTAAATTATTATGGACTTTTTAAAATTTTATATTGAATTTTCTATTAATTAGATGAGAACAGTTTTTTTTTTAAAGTAATTAGATATAATTATTTTAAATATTATTTAATTTTTATAAAATATTTAAAAATTAAAATTTAATTTCGTTGGTTTAATTGTAGCTCAAATAGATTGTTTGCGTCACTTTGATTGGATTTCAGATTGAACCAGATTTGAACCTAATTTTTGAAAACAATATTTGGTTCAAGCTCCGTCCAAAGCCCTAAAAAAAAAAAAAAAAAAAAAAAAGTTTGGAATCGAGTTTGAGCACCTGAGCCGGTCTGAACCACCTCCAGCTCCGCTTATAAGTATGGAACGAGCGTGCGTTTCAGCAAGAAGAGCATCCATTGCTGGGTTGTCTACGTCCGCTTTTCTTGTGAACCGACTTTTCTGGGTTTTTTTTTTTTTTTTGTCTGATTTAATACAATATGACATCATAAAAAAAAGGCGGAGATGGCTGCAGGATGAGAACACTTCACACCAGCATCACGCAGGCCGACCCGCACAGGTTACCTTCCCAAAGTCTACGAACAGTCCGCCGCTTCGACTCTTCTGAGATTTCCTGGTTCCTCCTCCCGTCGCCCCTCTTCCTTCCCACACCTCTTTTGCCGCTCCTATTATTTCTCCTCTTCTTTTCGTTATTTTTTCCCTTGCTTTGATTTCTTGCTATTAGTTCGTGTTAGAACGTTCGATTCTGTGATCTTGTTAGGCAGTAAAAGATGGAAATCTTTTGTTCGAATTCTTGATCGCCAGTACTGATCTGGTTGTGTGGTTGTTTTGATCGAAATATTCGGCTTAGATTCGCGAGAATTAGGGTTTCCGGATCTCTCAATGTAGAGGCCTGTTCGGCATCTGGAGCGGTCGGGAACTATGACGAGGGAGAGGCGCAAACTGGCTTCCGGCGACGGGGACGAACCACATCCTGAGTCGAAGCGGCCAAAGGTGCCGGCACTCGCGAGGTGAGAGAGATAGGGGATAGGGGAGGGGGATGTTTGATTTGTCTGGGGATTTGATTATGTTTTGCTTCTTGAAACTGTTTGGAGTTAATTAATAATTTATCTTCTTGAACTCTTTGCGTTTGTGTTTTAATTTTAAATTTCAATGTGAAAGAGTTAGTGATTTCTACAAAGGAAGCTAGATAATAGGAGAACTGGGATGTCATTAGATGAAATAATCTGTAGTTTTTTTTTTTCGTATTTAGATCAATGGATCATTCTTGGAGATTGTTGTAGGTGGCAAGATTTGTTAGGATAGTGCCGGGGTCAATAGGAAACGCATGTCTGTGTGGTTATCTTTGATATATTCCAGACTATATTGTGCTCACGTGTTGCTGACATAATAATACCTTTGCTGGATTGCTGATGGCTATTATAAGCTAAAGTGGAAGCTTATTGTTTGAAGCTTTGCCTTAGTCATCCATAATACTGGACAAAATAAAATCAAACCTATGTTTCATCCAACAAGTGATTAGTCGTTGAAATCATATCAGTATATCACTAGGAAAAGTCTCAAGGAAATTCTGTATGAAAAATAAAATTGAAATAGATAAACAGTAAAATAAAATTAAACATTTTTCATTTTCAATTCCATTTGTTTAATTTTGTGGCAAGGTATGGGTAAGAGACTGAGGGCAAAAGAATTATGCTATTTTTTGTCCTTTTCTTTACATGATGAAAAACTAATTTTTAATGTGCATATCATTTTTTTTAGTATTTTTTCATTACCAGTTAGTGTGAGCTTAGTTGATCAGCATCCACAACCAAAGAGCTCTTTTATAGATATCCAGAATCCAAACCAGTCACCCCACCATATTTCTCAGAAAGCTTGTTGTATTTGGGTCAGCTAGGGTTGTTTAGTTGGGATACTGGATCCTAGTGCAAGTACAAAACCATTTTGTGTTTAGGTTTGTTATTGTTTTGTTTCTAATCCTATCTTTAGTCTAAAGCCATTTCAAGTTTGCACAAAATATGAAAAGAGCATGTTGGATTGGCCAAGGTGCCTTATATATGGGTGAACAATGGGTTAAGGTAAACCGAGAATCGACGTTAATCTGGTTTGATAGGGTTGGTTTAGTTCTAAGTAATAATAGGGTCGGTTCTAAGTTTAGAATCCTAGAACTGACTACCTTTGGGTTGGTTATCGGTTTCAAAAGTTGGTTTTTTGATTTTGACTCGAAAAATGATCACCCTTTTTTGGTGAAATTTAAAACAAATTGAAGTGGCCTTTTTTTGTGAAATTTAAAAGAAATCGAAATAGTTCTACGATCGAACTTGAGAGTTCACATAAATCTTACGAGTTGTCTACTATTTCTGCTAAGAAATCTCAAGTATTAGATTAGTTAACAATATTGCATATATCTTTTTTATTAAAAATAACTAAAAGGAAAATTTTAGCCATTAGATATCAATCATGTGTTAAATAAAAAAGAGAAAAAAAATTGGTTCTACCCTAGAGCTGATCTAGAATCAAACAAATTTGATGAGGCTAGTTCTGAGTTGGTTCCAAGATATGATCGGTTTGGTTCTAGGTCTAAAATATTGAAATGGATGCTAATTGGGTTAGTTTTAAGTTTTAGCCTAGAATCGACCTAAATCGGCTCATGCTCATCCCTACCTTATATTTAGGGTACATGTCTTGCATGAGAACAAGGTTTTGTATTTCAGTTTCATTTGCCATTGCAATTGAGTTGAATATCAAAACTTTTGACATAGTTGATGACGCAATGGTTTGAAAGTTGGGGATCAGGAGAATGAAACTGGTACTAAGGAAAATGATGAGGACATGAGAGTAAAAGCCAAAGATTGCTAGGGAGGCTTAAAGACATGGCCTTATAAGAAGTCAAAGTTAGGGAGGTTTGCAAGTTGAGAGGTGGTGTGTACAAGGAGAAGGCCCAGAGTTATGCTAGGAGGGATGCCAAATAGGCTGACTCTTATCCTCCTCTTCCTTCTTAGCATTGTCTTCATTCCCCTAGCCCTTGACTTCAAACCATTACATTCAAGAATGATGCTAGAGGCCTTGATATTTGGCTCATTTGCAGTGGCTCACTAAAGTAATTCGGTAGTCAATGGGGCAAAAATGTAATTATGTCCTCGAGCATGTCTAGTGTCCTAAATATAACAAGCATAGGGCATCATGGCCCGTCCAGGGTCCTTTGCTTGTACTTTTCCTGTACCCAAAATGGTTTTAGAATATATTTAGGATAGAGATCAAAAGGGAATGTGGCTAAACCTGAAATGGTATAGACTTGGGATGGGAACCGGTATCATAGCTAAGCCACCCAGCTGATGTAATATATATATATATATATATATATATATATATATATATTCACATTGGGGATGCCCGTTTGAACCATAAAGCCTGATAAAGAGCTCTGTAGAATGGAGATCAATGCTGATGTCTTGAGCTAAGACTGACAATGACAAAATATGTAAAAACAGTAATACAAAAGAAATGTTTTCATCATATACAAAAGAAGCAAAAGAGAAGAACACAATTATCTCACTCAGTCTCCTACTCCCACTCACCCTATATGTTGCCACAAAGTTCAGAAAAAAGAATTGAATTAAAAAAAATAATTCAATTTATTCTATCTATTTATATTGAGCTAGGAAGTCGAGAGTGCAAATTGTTGGAAAATGCTATTCCTTTTGAGATTTTTTTTGAAGATAATTTTGATGTTAATTAATGATATAGAGGAACTTGCAAGCCAATCGTAGTTTATAGTTTTGCCGTCAATGTGGGTTGTGTGGATGCATGGTAGGTTATACTTGCTTACATGTCCAAAGGATGATATATGCATACTGTGTTGTTTCTGTGAATGAGCAAGTATGCCAGGTTGCATGCACACGTCTTACATTTCTTCATATTTCACACATACTGCTCATCTATGCATGATTGCAGATATTTTTTCCTTCCTATTTTTCCTTAGTATAAGAAACATGCTATGCATGGAGGAAGTCCATTATCTCGTGTAACATGTACTTGCTACTTAGGATCTTGACCACTATTGTTAAACAAACTGATTTTCTCATGAAGACACTTAGAGAGAAAATGCAGGAGAAGATGGGCAGCAAACATTGTACATGATGGTTATGCTAAATCATGGTTTCTAATGTTTATGCTAAATGATTTCCTGATGTGGGTGCACCATTTGCTCGTAATGGTTGAAATTGTGTTATGTTGATGATTCACATACTTGAAATCATCGACCTTCTTATATAGGACTACTAAAAGAGTTTGTTGTCCTCTCTATCATATAGAATATTCCACTTTATGGTTGCCATTTCCATTTTCTTCATAATCACAAAAAATTAGATGCTGAGTTTTCTTGGGAGCAAGAGGCCCCATACAAAGAGCTTGTATATGAAGTTTTGCATTGATTTTTTTTTTCCTGAATTATCCCCCCTTATAAAAGTGAATCCTGTCTATTTGGGTTGAAATATCAAAATAGATGCGAGCAACATGCAAGTTATTTAAAGGTCATGGAGATCAAAAAGAAAAGAAGAATGTGCATCAGTCATCAGTGATTACTGGTTATAGCTTGTATCAATGTTGAAGGAAGATCATGGAATTTCATTTTCTTCTATATTCCTGTTTGACAATTTTTTTCATCATCTGAAAGTATTTTAGACTTTCTAGCTGTATCCTCAGTTTGATTATTCTCTCTTTCTGCATTTGTTTTTCAGAGCATATATTTACTGATCTTAGTTTATCCCCCAACTAAAGATGAAATCACCCCTTTACTCATCGTGTTTATTGAAATGTTTCTTGTACAGTGTGATTGTTGAAGCTCTCAAGGTGGATAGTCTGCAAAAACTTTGTTCATCATTGGAGCCAATTCTTCGTAGAGTTGTAAGCTAGATCATGAATCCTGTGGCACTGTTTTCTTTTGAGTTCATACATTTTGTGAACACATTTCATTTGTCATTCGGTTTTGTAAAATATCAATCCATTTTGCTCACAAAACAATGTGAACCATTAATGAAGTTATTCATTTGATAAAGCTTACTTTTCTTCTCAATGTCACCATTATAATATTTTGATATATGTATTTTGGCTTAAGATGCCGCATACCATAGTTGAATGCACACAACAATTGTTCCTGGGTTTTATTTCCGGTCACGGTATAAATTATCAAGGTAGCAGTTCTTTAGTCATTATTTGAATCAGACAAACTATTTTGATCTAAACAATAAACTAGATATGCTGTGTGAGCTCACCCACATGTTTCCATAAGTGTAACTTCAATACTACAGGCCATAACTAATAAAATTAATACATGGTAAGAAAATGTTGTGTTTCACATTCAGATACAAATCTGAACATAATACTGGTAATCGGAAAAATGTCTCTTATGCCTGACTTTGCATCAAGTTCTAAAAAAAGGACATAATCTTATGACATGCACACAAGTTAAAATAACGAATATTACAATGCCAAAATGGCTATTATAATAGTTTAAGAGGACCCTTGTCATGTTATATGCATATACTGGGAACATCTAAATATGGCTGTTGATTAGTTGTTATTTTGTATTAACAACCATTTCACTGTGGGAATGATGGGTGTCCTATGTTGTTTTCGCTGTCCACCCATGGGTAATAAAATGATCTCTCTATATTTGGTAATGGTTAACACTCCAATCTTGAGTGATGACACCATCAATTAATGCCATTGTTAGAACTATAGCCATTATGTTATTTAAAAAGATACATTTTGAAGCTGGATTGCAAATAATGGCTATAAGTTTGGTTATAATGGTCAACAACAAAAAAATTAGGAGTCTATCTAGGGGGATGATATTGTTATTAGTACGTTGATTGCTTCAAACTCAAGAATATCAAATCTTGGTTTCTGGTCTGCTTGCAGATGTGTTTACCATAATGGACATTGTGATCCTTTTTTGGGAATATTTGGTGGCTATTATTACGTACTTGCATAAATGTGTTCATGCATGTATGCATAGATTGTAGCAACAAAATGATATAAATATATCATTGAGTGCACCTGGCAATTCATGATACATGGCAATAGTCAAAGGACGTGGTGATTTTTTTTTTTTTTGGAAATATGCTTTCTTTGGTGGCTATTATTACATACCAGCATAAATCCATTCATGTGTGTATGCATATACTACAGCAACAAAATGATATATAATATATCGTTGAGTGGACTTGGCAATTAATGATACATGACAATAATCAAAGGAAGATGTCAGTTTAATTATATATTTTACCTTTTTTAATTGGAATGCATAACAATAAAGATGCAATTAAAGATGACAAACAAGAGTCTTCATAAACTTCATTCTTATGACATTGTCAAACTTTAGAATTAAAGCAAGGTTGAAATTGCACCATGACAATACATGTGAAAAAAAAAATCAAGGAATATTATTCTTGTTCTGCAACCTGGTACTCTAAAATTATGGGTGGCAAAAATTGACCCAGCCCTACCCTGTCTGGATTGGATTGAATCAAGGTTTCTTTACTTTGGTTCAAGTACATGCCCTTGGTTAAAGAATTTATTTGGATCATGAAGGTATAATTTTATTTGGGTCAGGCCAAGTTGGTTTAGGTGGGATGATGACCTTGGATAAAGTATTTTAAGAGAGGTTGGTTTCTTTTTTAACTTGTTTATTTCACCCAGTAATTAAATTGCAGATTGTTATAAGGGTTGGGCAATGTGTTGGTTAACCTTTGGCCAAGTGTGAGTGAAGGGTCTTGAAATGATGTTGGGTTGGATTGATGTTTGCAAATGGGTCGAGTCAACTTGTGACTTGGTTAGGTTTAACCTTGTTTGAATTTTTGGACCTGTGTTGGCATTGGATTTGAAACACTATGCTTGAAAACTTGACTGGGGTTTCAGTCATATATTTTCCTATTTGAGCTGCCCCAACCCAATTTAGGCACTGACCACATCTGTAATAGGTCAATAATGACCCGATCCAAGTCATTAGTTGTGTTTTGGCTCGTGTTTGGCTGAAATGACTTGATGGGTCTAAAATATTCTCCATTGACCCTACTCAGTGAGCTAATGGGTTGGATCTAGTCAAAAACCATAACTTGATAGATGGGGTCAAGACCAAGTTAATGGTAGACTCGGCTCAGATTGAGCTTGTTGGTAGGCAGAGGCATGCCATGTATGGTTGAAGGGTTTCCTATTTTTGTCCTAACTTGACTCAATGTGAACTTGACCTTCTTTGCTCGTCCTACCCAACACCTCTAGGTCTTTCACCTACAAATATGATATAGCTAATGGAAACCTTGGGAGGAAGGGGCAAATGTGATTATGATTGGTAATGATGAGATGTTGTCAAGGTAATGGATGGAGTTGGAGAGATGGCATGAAATAAAGAAAGCATGGTTGCTGGAACTCAAGTATATAAGGTAGAAATGAATGTCCATCCATACATTCTTGATAATTGAATAACAGAAAAGCTAAGAACTTAAGAAGAAAGGAAGCTAATTCATAAATTGAATAGAATATTAGAATTACAAGAACGCACATGTAAATTGATACATTTTCTTTATCACCATGTTCTGCATGAAATTCCACACCAACTATAAGTTCTTATAATACTTTATCCAAAATTTTGAAAAGATATGTCTCGGAGATGAAACTTTGTATTTCTGAGCATTGGAAGATAGCCTACATATGCATCACTCATGGTAGTTGATCTAGCTTTCATAAAGTTGACCTTACATCCACCTTTTCTTGAAATAAAAGAATTGTTGTCATTGTTTGAGAAATATTTGAAACCCATGCAAATAATGTGCCCTAGTCTCTGTAATTGTAGGAAAAGTTAAGATTCCTGTTACCCCTTAAGGGGCGATAATATGATGAATCCAGAAGGTAAAATCAAGTTTATCCTCCATATTGCACCTGAGTTCAATCTTGAGGTTACTGAAATTGTTCTCAATATCAAATAAATGCTCCTCTAATTGGTCCATGAGACTTGAGGTGTTTATTAAGGAATTAAGGAGAGGATTTGTGGATCTTATGTCCATACCATTTGGTTCCTTGATAATTGCAATGGACATCACTTGTCTTCTCTTTATTTCTAAATAACTGTTTTATGATCTCAGCTGTACTCTCTTTTCTATTCCTTGTCACCGGTTGTCAGGGAGAGCTACAGAGGTATGTATGGTCTTTTGATACCTACTAATGGAAAGCAACCTACAAATCTACATAACAACAAAGTGGTATGGCATTAGAGAGGTGCAACCGAATCTTGCTCATGGGTCACAAGTACCACCAGGCCTTAAGAGCTGCTTGCTAAAAAATTCTAAAGATCATGAAAAAATAACCTGATCTGCAACTCAATAAAACTTGGTCCATTTTGGTGTTTAGATATTGGTTTAGGGCTAGGTCTTGTGATAGTCTATGGCTGGATTGTGGCCCTTTAGATAAGTTAGTCCTAGACCAAGGTGGGCTGAAAAAAGGGCCTTGATGCCAGGCATCAGAATTGTCTTAAGTCTCATGAACCAATGGTGCATTCAATCTGCATTGAGAAAAAGTTGTATAGCCTCAACTATAAGTATGGGTGCATTGAGAAAGATAACTTTGGTTCTGCCCTCCATTCCAGTTACATTATTGCCCTTTCAAGGATAACATGAAATTTAACTATTTCTGCAGTTATTTAGGAAAGATTGTTCTGGGCCTTACATAGTTTTCTTGATGGCAGCCTATAATATGTATTTGGGTTTTCGATGTTATTAGGCAAAGACTAAATTTTCTGTGGTTGCATGCTAATCTTTTAGGCAGATGGATTAGTTACCGTGTATGATGCCTATGTGGGCCAAGTTCAAGCTGTCAAAATTGTCAGGTTCTGCCTTTGAGCCATATACAGAAATTTTGGATTAGATATTTGGGAACTCATCACCGTAGAAATTGGCATGGTATATGATGATGATAAAAATGTATTGTATATGTAATTCTGCCTTTTCTAATTTAAATTTTATTTAATTGGATTTGGATATTTTATTTAATTGTCATTCTAAGATTTTATTTAATTGTTTATGGGGGTTGGCACCTTCTTCACTCACGTTTTTACCTTCTTTGTTTATCAGTTTTTAAGGATGTGAAGCTATTTAATCCATTTCATCAGATATAGCGCGCCTGCTATTGGCCCTATGACTCCTAGATGTGCAGCTCATAACCTTGTCTTTCTATCAAATCTCACACCACCGCATTATGAAGTGACTTAATAGCACCAGAGAACCAACTGCATTTTATCCATTCTTTATACCTTTCACAGATTTTGCTTGCATGAGTCACCAGCCGATCATGCATGATGCACATCAAACTTAGGAACTCATGCACACCTATAATAGACTTTGAATCCCGTCTACTTTGAAAAGAAAGGCCCATGAAACAATTCTCTGATTAAAGGGGGTGCAAGAAGAGAGATAACAATGTTCCTGATAGTCTCTATTAGATCATGTTACTTTTTTGACTACATGGCCAAGAAGAGCATAGTGGTTGATGAAGTTATGCACGATAGTATTGTATAGAGTCTACGATTTTGTTGAGGTCCCTCACTTGGGCTCCACAACAATGGGTTCAACAACCTCCAACCTCACAAAATCTGGTTTAGAAATTTGATCAAACACCTGGAATGTGCCCAGAATTTGTCCCCTTTGTGAGTGAAGATTCAGTCCTTCGATCCTTGCGTTACAAATGTTCTTGCCCACCTTCCCAAGCTTTTTCCTGAAGAAAAGGTACTCCAAAAGCCTCCAACCGCTGTTCCAAAGCCCCCTTCACTCAAATCGCCCCACACCTTGGGCGTCCCATCCTTGGTTCCTTGCACACTTCACACAGATTTGAGAGGGTTTCCACATTAAGATCAAGCACAAAATGAGATCTAACATGAACAAACCAGATTTGACCACAATAAAGAACACCACTCCAATAACCAATAAATCCCACCTATTACAAGCCTCCAAAACAAAGAAAAATACAGCAGTAAAGAAAAATGATAGATAGAAGAGATCTCCTCATTACAGCCCGTGGTTTGATCTCTCTAGCTCGGGAATAAACCTATCCCCTTGCCAGTCCAAGTAGACACCGTATTGCTACGCCGCTACCGATCTCAAGCTCGCCGATGAAGACAAACTCTAGTCGCCATAAGCACTCCCCAAGAGCTCCCAAAATATCCAAGATCAAACCCTCTTGCTCATCCACACATCCTTTTTATATGGACTCTCACAATGACCCAAATACCCATGACCCAACAAAACCATACAAACATAACAAAAGACCCATACCAACATGACAAAAGACAAGATAAGTTAATACGAAAGACATCATAAGGATCAACTAGTAGCATCAAGTGGGTCCAATGTGCTTCCTCCTGCTTTGTCCCGAATTCGTGCGCTCCTACGCCTTGGTGCTTCACCATTCCCTTCCCCTTCGAGAACTTCCTTGTCCTCAAGGGATAGGTTCGGAAATTGTTTGGCCACATCCTCATAGTCTTCCCATGTCGCTTCCTCCACCGGTAGCCCTTTTCAATGAATCAACACTTGCCACACATCATCACTTCCCTTGCCTTTTTTATGCTTCCGATAACGAAGAATCGCTTCGGGCTTTAATAATATTGTTCCTTCCTCATCAAAAGAAGGCAGCTCTTCAACAACGTACTCTGGTTCTCCCATCATTTTCTTCAATGCAGTCACATGAAACACAGGATGAAGGAGAGAAGATTCAGGCAATTCTAACTTATATGCTACCTCTCCAACGCGCTTCAACACCTTAAAAGGCTCATAGTAGCGCTGTGAAAGCTTGACATTAAATCTCTTCTTGAGTGATTTTTGCCTATATGGTTGTAACTTGAGATACACATAGTCCTCGGGTTCAAAGCTTACATCCCTCCTGCCTTGGTCATAATACTTTTTCATTCTATCTTGCGCCTTCATAAGTGCCTTCTTCACATTAGTAAGAACTTCATCTCTTGTTCTCAACTCCTCCACCTCATCATTCTTGGCTTTTTCCTTTTCATAACTATTCAACAGGGGAGGTGACCTTCCATATGTTACCTCGAATGGGCTTGTGTTAATGGAAGCACGAAATGTGGTGTTGTACCAATATTCAGACCATGGCAGGTACTTTTTCCATCTTGATTGTTCATCATGACAATAGCACCTAAGATATTGCTCCAATGTTCGGTTCACCACCTCCGTTTGCCCATCCGTTTGGGGGTGATAGGATGAACTAGCTTTTAGCTTACTACCTTGCAAAGTAAAGAGTTCTTGCCAAAAAGAACTCATGAATAATGCTCCCCGATCCGTCACAATACTCCGTGGTATTCCATGCAACTTTACCATATTTTCAATAAAAATTTTTGCTACACTACTAGCGGTGAAAGGATGCCAAAGAGGTATAAAATGCGCACCTTTACTTAATCTATCCACAACAACCAAGATGGCTTTATGTCCTCTACTCGTCGGTAGTCCTTCCACAAAGTCCATGGAGAGATCTTCCCAAATCCTTGCCGGTATTGGTAATGGTTGTAGCAAACCCATTGGAGCCCTTTGATCATATTTAACTTTTTGGCATATGTCACATTTGGCCACCATTTCCTTCACCTCCTTTAAGCCCTCCCAATAGAAGAAATGTTTCACTTTAAGATATGTTCTCAACCATCCGGAGTGTCCCCTTCTTTGCTATGGTGGAAATGAGTCAATATCTCCTCCCGCAGCCCCGGTACACATGGAACATAAATACAATCACCATAGTACAGCAATCCACTTCTCATTTTATAGCCTTCAACTTCCATCTCTTTTTTCTCAAGCTTTTCACAAATCTTCAATGACCTCTTGTCAAGTTGCACCGCTTCACGCACCTTGTTCCAAACATCCCATTCAGCACCACTAAGAGCATAAACCGTCCACAACATAGAGCTCCCTTCCTTCCTGGATAAAGCATCGGCCACCTTGTTTTCCTTCCCCGGTCGGTAGACTATGTCATACTCAAAACCCAACAACTTTACCATGAATTTTTGTCCGCTCCGATGTGACAATTTTCTGCTCTAAAAGATGCCTCAAAGGTTGTTGATCCGTCACAATTGTGAATCGCCTACCCAAAAGATATGGCCTCCAAACTTTGACTGCATGTATTACCGCTAACATCTCACGGGCATATGTGCTCCAAGTTTTCTTCATAGGACCCAACGCTTTGAAAAAGAAAGCTAATGGTCTTCTTTCTTGCACTAACACCGCTCCAATTCCTTCCCCACTAGCATCGGTATACACTTCGAAAGGCTTCTCAAAATTTGGTAGTGCCAAAACTGGAGTTTGAGTCATAGCCCGCTTCAAGTCTTCAAATGCTTGTTTCGCCTCATCACTCCATACAAAACTATCTTTTCCCAACATGGATGTTAAAGGTTTAGCAATCAGCCCATAGTTCTTCACAAACCTTCTATAGTAGCCGCGAGTCCCAAAAATCCCCTCAATGCAGTGATATTGGAAGGTAGTGGCCAATCCACCATAGTTTCTATCTTCTTGTTATCAACCTTCACCCCATTTCCAGAAATGATATGTCCAAGATACTCTAACTCTTCTTGAACAAACTCACATTTTGCCAACTTGATGAAGAAATGGTGCTCCAACAACCCAAGCACCGTCTCTAAATGACCGACATGTTCTTCCATAGACTTGGAGTATATAAGAATGTCATCAAAAAATACTAGCACAAATTTGCGCAAGAAAGGCTTGAATACCTCATTCATGGCGGCTTGAAATGTGGAGGGGGCGTTGCACAACCCAAATGGCATGACAAGGTATTCATAATGTCCCAAGTGTGTCCTGAAAGCCATTTTGTGCATATCATCTTTCTTCATTCTGATTTGATGGTACCCCCCTCTCAAATCCAATTTGGTGAAGACCACCGCACCATGTAACTCATCCAACATCTCATCCACCATGGGAATGGGAAAACGGTCCTTCACTGTAGCTTCATTTAGGGCCCTGTAGTCGGTGCAAAACCTTCATGAACCATCCTTCTTCCTTACCAACAACACCGGTGAAGAGAAGGGACTAGTACTGGGTCGAATCAACCCTTGGTTCAGCATTTCTTCCACTTGCCGCTCTATTTCTCCTTTCTGAAAATGGGCATAACGATAAGGGGGAACATTCACCGGTCTTGCCTCATCCCGTAGAACAATTCGGTGATCAAAGGACCTACTTGATGGCAACCCATTTGGTAGCTCCAAAACATTTTTGTGCTCTTCAATCACACGCCTTATTGAAGTAGGTAGTTGCTGCAATTTTTCTGCTTCACCCTCTTCACCTTGCTTCCCATCATCCCGTGCTTGATTGGTATTTGCTAGTACAATGGCAAAACAACATGCACCACTCCGGTATAATTTTTTTAGCATATTTGCTTCACATTGCTGAATTTCTTTGGAGATTAGTGCTTTCCAAACCCTCTTTTTGCCACCAAATTTGAATTCCATTGTCATAGACCCATAGTCGGTCAACACCCTTCCAACACTCTTCAACCAAGCACTTCCAAGTACTACATCTAAGCCCACAATAGTGATGACATGCAGATGTGTAACAATCTTAACACCTTGAACATTGATCTTCACATCCCGCACCACCTCATCACATTTCAGCTTTTCCCCATTAACAATCTTTACCTCAAATGGTTCAACCGCTACTCCCCGGAGTCCAATCCTCTTGATAATGTTAGCATTAACAAAGTTATGGGATGACCCACTATCCACCAACAAAGTGACTTCATGTTTTCCAATCCACGCCATGAGCTGCATAGTTGATGGTGCTTTTACCCCCGACATAGCATGAAGGGACAACTCCGCTTCCTCTCCCTCCAATGCCACTCCATTTCCTACTTCATCATCGGATTCACCATTAAAATTTTTAGCACCTTCATCATCGTTATCATCCACAATCATGAATATTTGGCCCGTTTTGCACTTATGTTCCTTACTCCACTTTTCTCCACACTTGAAACACAACCCCTTCTTTATACGTTCTTGTACCTCATCTTTGGATAGTTTTGTTACCTCCTTTTTGCCTTTGGTGGGTTCTTCCAAAATTTCTTTTCCTTTCCATGGTGCTTTGGATGACTTTCCAACTTGCCCATCCTTGCCTTGACGTTTTTCAGCATAGTAGCTATCTTCCAAAATTTCCGCCATCTTCATTGCCTCTTGTAGGGCCTTAGTTGTTTCAATTTAAGTTCCCTAGCCAACCATGGTTTCAGTCCTTCAAGAAAAGCCCCCATAAGTGCCTCCTCCGACCAACCCCTCACCAACGTTTGGAGCCGTCTAAACTCTTCAATGTAACTTTGCACCTTCCCTTCTTGTTTCAGTTTGGCTAATTGCCCATGATGATTTACCATCGGGGATGGTCCCTATTGTTCCATGAATTCATGTTCAAAGGCCGTCCAACCAAGTCTCCTTCTTGTTCAAATCTGAATTTGAGCCACCGCCACCATTTACTAGCCTTCCCATCCATGAAGAAACAAGCCACATCTACCCTCTCATCTCTGGGCACCTCATACACATGAAAATAGTGTTGGGCTTTGTCCAACCACTCATGAGGATCTCCACCATCAAAGCGAGGAAAATCAATCTTTGGTTTTCTTGTTTTCTGATCATGGTAACTCCCCTCCCTTCTATCGTGTCCATCTCTATCCCCACGCCATCCATGTTTCCTTCGTGGCCCATAGTGATGCCCATGACCAACGACCCTCCTACGCAATGGCCGCCCATCATCAGAAGCCTCGCTGTCCTCTTCGTGGAAGTCCCAATCATTCTGCCCACGCCTATGTAAGAATCCTGTGAATAGGCTGAAATATCAAGCCATCTCTCCACTGCAATTCCTCTGCCTTCAACTCTGCCTCCCCGCCAACTTTCTTCCCATTCTGGCTCCTCCTCATGCCTTGATCTTTTCGAATCAGAGTCACCGTGAGATGCATGCCTTTCATCTGCATGTCGCCTAGTAGGTCCATAATTGTTGGACCGTCCATCCCTTCTCCTCTCCCCATCATGCTCCACACTTCTTCGCTCCATGCGCTCCCTTCTCTCCGTGGTGTTAAGGGAGAGTTGATTAATGGCAGCCTTCATTTCAGCTAATGCTGCCATAATTTCTTTTTGGTTCTCCTCCAATGCTTCAAACCTCACTCGGTTAGAGCTCGGTATTGCTTCCCGCTCCATGACTTCCCACAACCAAAAGAGGTACCTTGAGTCCCCCGCTGCGATGTAATCTCAATGAAAGCATCAAAAATTGTTGAGGTCCCTCACTTGGGCTCCACAACAATGGGTTCAACAACCTCCAACCTCACAAAATCTGGTTTAGAAATTTGATCAAACACCTGGAATGTGCCCAGAATTTGTCCCCTTTGTGAGTGAAGATTCAGTCCTTCGATCCTTGCCACTGTTACAAATGTTCTTGCCCACCTTCCCAAGCTTTTTCCTGAAGAAAAGGTATCCCAAAAGCCTCCAACCGCTGTTCCAAAGCCCCCTTCACTCAAATTGCCCCACACCTTGGGCGTCCCACCCTTGGTTCCTTGCACACTTCACACAGATTTGAGAGGGTTTCCACATTAAGATCAAGCACAAAATGAGATCTAACATGAACAAACCAGATTTGACCACAATGATAAACACCACTCCAATAACCAACAAATCCCACCTATTACAAGCCTCCAAAACAAAGAAAAATACAGCAGTAAAGAAAAATGATAGATAGAAGAGATTTCCTCACTACAGCCCGTGGTTTGATCTCTCTAGCACGGGAATAAACCTACCCCCTTGCCAGCCCAAGTAGACACCGTATTGCTACGCCGCTACCGATCTCAAACTCGCCGATGAAGACAAACTCTAGTCGCCATAAGCACTCCCCAAGAGCTCCCAAAATATCTAAGATCAAACCCTCTTGCTCATCCACACATCCTTTTTATATGGACTCTCACAATGACCCAAATACCCATGACCCAACAAAACCATACAAACATAACAAAAGACCCATACCAACATGACAAAAGACAAGATAAGTTAATACGAAAGACATCATAAGGATCAACTAGTAGCATCAAGTGGGTCCAATGTGCTTCCTCCTGCTTTGTCCCGAATTCGTGTGCTCCTACGCCTTGGTGCTTTACCAGATTTTGCTTGATTGAATGAGTCAACAGGAATTCTTTTCCAATGTGGTCTGAGAGTCTTGTTTGTGCCAAAGAATAATGTTGGATTAGAATGGCAGAGGAGTTCGAATGGAGGGAAAGTGATGTGAGTTTAAAATCATAGTTTGGAGGAAGGAATTCCAATGACACCTGGAGTGGGCATGTGGTTGTTTGTGTGGCTTTTAAAGAGAGAGGAATTGGACACAAATGAAGCCTGACACCCAAAAGAGTAATGGCTTGGATGTGATCATGGTGGGACAAAGTTGGTTAATGGATGGAGGGAGGCCAAGGACTGCAATGCTGGATAAGGTCATGCTTTACATGGAATAATTATACTAATACTAGTGTTGGTGCATAAGCACCTGCATGGCTTATAGAGAGAAACGAGACCTAAAAGAGCCCCAATACTGAGTCCAATTGGAAAGGGGAAGCATCATGGTTTTTCCTTCACTTTTTGTAAATTGTAGGATTTGCTTGGAACCGATCTATAATATATATAAACATACAAACACAAACATGTGGTGCATATCTGTATCCTTTCTCATAGAATCTGTTTGTTGTTCATCAGCATTTGTTAGGTATATAAACCTTGTCCTTTTTGACTAAGGCTTACAGCATATATTTTCAGATTAGATGCGGATATCATTTATGGACTTGTTATTCCTGCTTTACCAAGCTTTAGAAGAATCCTTTTTTAACATTTTAATGCAGAATCATTGTTAATATTGTTGATTGTCAAGATCTTTATTTTGCATTCTTAATCTTTTTACTTTCTTTATTAAGTTAAGAAATCATAGCAGAAAATTCCTTTTCTTAATTTTTTTTATTTTGGAAGAAGTGTTTATGTAAATCTTGTTATCCTTGGAGAGATTCCTTGTTGTATATTGGATACTGAAAAACTCATGTTTGATAAAAGAAGATTACTCTTTTGATTCCTACTTGGTTTGCATTCCATGCCAATCCATAAGCTGATATTGTAGCTCAGTAGGCTAAATTAAAGAACTGCACTGGGAATTCATTAATTTTTTTTTGACTTTTGGGTAATCCACTATTTTAACAAGTGATTTGTTTATTTTTGGCCTTTCAATTGATTTGTGTACTGCTTGTTTGTTTTGCTTGCCTGATTTATTCTTTTTGCCACCATGTACTTTAATTAGGTTAGTGAAGAAGTGGAACGTGCTTTAGCGAAGCTGGGTCCTGCTAGGCTTGGGGGAAGGTGCGAGATCATGACATTCACCATTCAAATGACTAACATTTTGGACAATTACTTCAGTCTCTCTGATATGTGGTTAACATGAACCTGCTTTTTCACGTTACTTTCTAGACCATACCAATTTGAAGTTTATGTTGTTATGTCTTTTAGCTGAATTTCACTGTTCCTATATGGTTTTATTGCTTTACACAGTGTAAAAATGTCCAGGAATGATGTGTGTATTCATGGTATTGCTTATATAGTGTTGTTAGTCATTGCATGTCTAGTTGGTTCTCAAGAGTCTTATGTTGACATACAATCTGGTTATATATTACTGTTTTTTAATGTTTTGCTAACAATCTACTGAAAGCAACGCAACTTATTGTCCAACATTATGGAAGCATATAAACCTGGGTATCAGCTAAGCCAGGCCACAACTTAGCGTTAGGAGTCTATAAGCTGTGCTAGGCTTGGACTCAAGTTGGATATAATCAGCTTGAGCTTGACTTAATGGTTAAATTCTAGGGGGTCCAATCCAAGTAGAACCCCAAAGATGCTTGATCTTGTTCTGCTACATTTTTTTTTCTTTGTTGTTCTTTTTTTGTTTTTTTTGGCCCCGGTGGGGGGGGGGGGGGGGTGGGTGGGTGGGTGGGGAGGAGGTTGTTAGATTCTTGAGCAAACATATTAGAAATGATGGTATTGGCTGGGTTTGGATTCTTTGCATCTAGTAGACTGTAGGCTTGCAGAATTGGCATTAGAAGCACCCTAGGCCCCATTGGGAGAAGCCCTGGAGGCAAAATAAGCCCAGAGTTGCGAGAATTAAATCAATGGAAACATTACAGCTGACAGATTTAATAGACAGCCGAGAACTTGCAATCCAATTCATGATGTTGGCATGGTGTAAGTTCCAACCCATAACAAAAGGAGTTGATGATCCCAAATTTATTGTCAGATCAACCAAGCTAGGAGGTGTAGAAGGTTTCACTAGAACCCCATTGACTTCTAGAGTGGCTATCAGAGGGCTGACCATCCAGTTGAAACTGATGGCACCCTTCATGCTGTTTGATTCAGATAGCAATTCTGGTGCCATCCAATTAGTCTAACTGACCTTAAGCTGGAAATTAGCTTTTAGATTTTTTTTTTTGCTAGTTCTAGTTTATTATAAACCCTAGTGGACTCATGAATCCTCCCTTGTTTAAGGGCCCGGAACTTAGTATGTCCTCTCTATCAAGGTTTGCCATCTCAGTATTGGACCTCGTATTGGCACCACACTGGTACAGTGTTAATATGTCCAGTACTTTGGTTAGTTCAACATATCAAGACTTGGTATGCACTGGTACCAAGTCTTGATTTGGTACTGATATGGTACTATATGCAAGGTACAGGATGCTATGCAAGGTATGACGCACCATTCTTTTTATTATATTCATTTATTCATCCAAGAAGTCATTATAGTTTATTTTTTAAGGTGTATTTTAGTGTTTTCTTTCACTTGATGGATTTCACATAACCTTTGGTGAATTTCAGAGCACATTTGGTGGATTCTAAGGAACGTTTGATAATGAGATGGTGGTTGTTGGGGTTGCAAGCCCACTTTTGTAGAAGTTAGTGGATATTGGATGCCAATAGTGAGTTGTGGTTGCTAGTTATCCTTTATTTTCAGTTCTAAATTTTAAAATTTGTCTTAACATTTTCAATTTTAAGCAAGTATAATTTAGTTTTAAAACCCTTATTGTTATTTACATTTGAAGGATCTTGCTGATATCCAAAACATTGGTTTGAAACTTAGCTTGTCCCTTGTTCATAGGCAACTACCCAGGCGTTAGTGCAAACATGCTTCCATGATGCATCTTGATCTTGTGCTACACTGCTTAGGCCTAGCCTGGAGCTTGTGCCAAACAAGATGGTGAACGTGATTGGAGTCCATGTCAATGTTTTAAAACAACAGTGTAAAGCTGGTTGGCGCTGCGGGGAGGGGTGGTGGGGTGGGGTGGGGAAGGGTTTGTTGGGCTGGGGCCCTTGGAGCAAGGCAGACACTTAGGTGGCTGCCAAACTGCAATTGTCACTGCTATTAGTGGCCTTACCAACATTAATACCAGTATGAGCAATAAATTGTGTCGGTAGTGGCCCTAACATTGCCTCCATAATCCTATAGCCCTTCTCCTAGTCCCAAGACCAATGATAGGTATCATCAAAGGGAAAAGAAAAAGGGATTAGGGGAACTTGCAAAAAGAAAAAAAGAAGAAAAAAAATCAAAGTTTACCATACTGAATGCATTGGTAAGGTATTGGTACAGTGCTAAATTTTGATTCGGTATGAATTGAACTGATTTGAATCGACCCGTACCATTTGGTACCGACCTATACTACTTGGTACCGAGTGGTTAAGAGAAAAGAATTGGCAATATCTCTACACAGAATGTGTACCATACTGTACCAAATCGGTAATGTGCTAGTACAGCTCACGGTACCGGTTTTGCGGGTCTTGGAAAAAGAAATTTAGCTAACCTCCACCACTGAATATTAGTGTCAGTTGCAAATTACTAAATGACCAATTGAGTGCCAATTGTAGTCCTCCAAAATTTGATGATCCTTTTTTTCCTATCCCTCTTCTCTCTACCATGGTTAGGTTTTAGATCAAGAGGGAGAAGTGGTGTGGGATAAGTGAGGGGTCAATGGGTATCAAGATAATGGGTATTGACTAGCTATAGACCCCACATGGCCCACTATAAACCTGCCTAGGTGTTCTCTTAAGCAACCCGCTTAGGCATGAGCACGAGCTTAGGCACTTGCTTGAGGTTAAGTTGCCTGAGTCCAATTGGGGTGTACGGGGCCCGATTTGCATAAAGTGGCTACTTAGGCTGGTGTTTGGCTTGCCTTTTTAGAATCATGGCCAATGTTGATGAGTTGGGTGAGAGAAGGGGCAGGAGGAGGGGGGGTACTTTTGGGGTCTGAAATGGTGGTGGTGGTAGGGCATGCGATGGGGGCAAGGGTGGTTAAGACTTGGTGTAGGGAAGGTCTGAAAGAGGGGAAGAGGGGAATGGCGGGGACTAAGCGCTGCAGATCTTGTAAATTAGGGTCACCCAAAGACTAATTCCAACCAAACCTAACTCTTTTTCCCCCATTAAGCTAAATTTGGGTTGGGTCAAGTTAGTGTCAGGTTGGGCTGGGCTGGGTTGGATTAATTGGATTAAGTTGAGTTATATAGGTTGTTTAAGATTGATAGAAGGTTTCAAAAATTTTTGCTAGGTTTATGTTGGGTTTTCCTGGTTGTACTTGCACATTCTTGACTCAATAGGGCTTTGTATATGGTTGGGTATTTTATGTGAAACATAAATATATATTTGTTCATTTATTGAGTTGGTTCAGGATGGGCTACGTTGGGGTTAGGGTATGGTTCGGTTTGATGTCAACCTAACTGAACCTAACTTTGGTTGAGTTGGAAATTTGGAGCCCAATGACAACGTACACAACAAGTAGGTTGGGCTGGTCAAGTTCAGGTTGAACCAACCCTGGTTGCACTATGCTGAACTTAGCGTGAAACTCATTCAGGACTGATGAGGTGGGGCTGGCCCAACTGATTGGTCTGAAATTCACACCCTGCCTCGCTAATTTTAGGCTGGGTTGGACCAGGAAGGTAGGGCTACAAATGCCCAGCTTTGGAAGTCTATATGTGTTTATTTTTCCCAAAACTTAGAGCCTGGTCCCTTTACAAGCAGTTTGACAATAATACGTTATATGTTATGTCAATGCTTATTGTTTATTTGTCTATTGATTAAGATGTCATGCTTAAAAATGTTGATGCTAATTTCCAGTACTGAAGGAACCATAAAAGCCACTAATCAATAAAGGTAGAGCCTGCAAAGATTCTGGAACCTGCCTTTTTCATAAACTGAACACCTCTTTTTTGCTAAAGCCCTTCTTGTTTCAGTTACCACCATTATTAGAATTCTGTAACAAAAGCTAATGTTGATTCCCACACTAAACCGCTTTAAAAACCATGCTGCAATCATAATTGTAGTTTGTATTCACTTGTAGTTTTTCACCTGCATATTACGGTTGAAACAATCATATGGAATCCTACTAAATGTCAGCTGACAAAGTGCCAAAGATCCAGCTCTCACTTCTGTTTGTAAATTGCAAATGCATCCTACTCTAAGCATCTTGACTTTCAAAGTTAAGAGCCTGGCTTTAAAATTAATGAAGACTTGGTGCTTGCCATATTGAGTAACTGTAAAATGGGATTTAATGATATCATTAATATGGTAAAAAATGATAAGAGGAATGCCAGAGGTTACTTGTATTTTAGAAAATAAGTGAAATTTCACTTCAAGGCATCTTTATTGAATATTTGAGTTGGATGGTACCTACAATCACTGTATTTTACTTTAAGCCTTTGTATGTGCAGTTACATGTGCGTTTGTGGATTGATCTGTGTCCAGCATATGTTGAGAAGAGTTACGTCGTGACCATGGCCTTTCATGAGCATGTGTCCTTCTGTGTGCATATTCTATTAAAAGTTTGTGTAAAAGATATTATGCCATGAACATTGCTTTCTTGTCAACTATGCATTGTATTTAGTTGATAACCTTGTGGAACATGGTTCTTGACTTGCATACATAGCATAAAGTTTTTGGGTTAAGCTTTCATCTCCTGCCACTGTAGTTTCCATTCCCCCATTTTGTAAATGGAGAGAGGAGAATTTGTCTTACGTGGCACAGTGAAATTTTTTGTTATATTTTGTATCTTGTGTTACTTTCATGGTGACTTGCATGGATTGGCTTTCTACTTTGATAAATACGAGAATAAGGGCTTTTATTTATGCTCTGTTCCCTAGCCCAACATCATTCTATTAGATAGTCCACCAGAACAAGATCATAGCCTGCTACTTGAAGCCAGGTAGCCCCTAGTGAAGTGGCGCCCATGGATGTCTGTGCATTTAAAGTCTCAAATAACAGTTCTGGTTTTTTCCTATAGGGATTCCACAGTGTGATGCGTTAACAATACACCAACAAGAAGTATTTTCTTTACCTCATCTTCATTTTGTTCTTTAACAATATTAGGTCAACTTAATTTCTGCAATTTATCACACTATTCTTATCTCATGCTGTAGTCACTAGCTTTTAACTATGCTATGTCAGTTTGCTCATTTCATCATGCATACATGTAAAATATATACCTTTATAGAAATTTTACATTGGAGGATTATTCTAGTTCTCAATTAAGAAGCAGATCTTCTCCAAAGCGTATAGAAGGCCCGGATGGAAGAAACCTGCAGCTGCATTTCAGATCAGGGTTGTCTCTACCTCTTTTTACAGGAGCAAAAGTTGAAGGAGAGCAGGGAGCTGCAATTCATGTTGTGTTGATTGATGTAAATACTGGCCATGTTGTAACATCAGGGCCTGAATCATCAGCAAAACTGGATGTGGTTGTTCTTGAGGGTGATTTTAACAACGAAGATGATAATGACTGGACTGAAGAAGAATTTGAAAGTTATGTAGTTAAAGAGCGTGAGGGAAAGAGACCACTTTTGACTGGTGATCTGCAGGTATCTTTGAAAGAAGGTGTGGGGACTCTTGGGGAGCTTATTTTTACTGATAATTCTAGCTGGATACGAAGTAGAAAATTTAGGCTTGGTCTGAAGATTGCATCAGGCTTCTGTGAAGGTATTCGTATTCGTGAGGCAAAAACAGAAGCTTTTACTGTCAAGGATCATCGAGGGGAATGTAGGTTTACTGCACATATTTGCAATTTAGTATCTTTTCTATGTACATATATCAGAATTCTGGTTTTGAAATATCATTACTTTCCATTCTTTACAGTATACAAGAAACACTACCCACCTGCCCTAACAGATGAAGTTTGGAGATTGGAAAAGATTGGAAAGGATGGGCCATTCCACAAAAAGTTAAATCAGAACAGAATATTTATAGTTGAAGATTTTCTCCGGCTTGTTGTAAGGGATCCACAAAGATTGCGGAATGTAAGATTTCATACATGGTTTGTTGAAATGGAATATTGCATTGTCTCTGGTGGTTGTTTTAATGAATTTTTTTCCTACAACCATAGATACTTGGAAGTGCCATGTCCAATAAGATGTGGGATAGCCTTGTGGAGCATGCCAAAACTTGCGTCTTGAGTGGAAAGCATTATGTATACTATGCTGATGAAACAAGGAATGTTGGTGCAATCTTCAATAACATTTATGAATTTAGTGGCTTAATCGCTGCAGGGCAGTTTTGTTCAGCTGAATGTCTGACCAACAGCCAGAAGGTTGGTTTTATTTGTAATACTTTTGTTTTTATCAAATCATGCATGGTAATTTTTATGGATTATCTATGATGCATTTAATGAGTTAAATTTTTTAACGTGCAAGTGTAATTCGTATGACCTCTCTGCTGAGCTGTTGGTTATGCTATGATGTATGGCTGAAATACTAAAAATACATGTAAAATGAATGAAGCATATGATAATGTTGCACGCATGTGCCAAAAAACAGAGTTCAACCATTTGCTTACATAATTCCATCTGTGTCCTGTGTGTATAAAATTGTAATATTTTACTTTCCAAAGTGACTTCTATTTGCTTGAGGTTTCGTGAAATTGTTATAGCACCACTATGTTACTACTTGGCATTGTTCCAGGATTCTTCATATATTTTTCTAGTAAGTTATTGGAGCTAGAAGCATTGACATATATAGGAGCTAAAGGCATTAACATATTTGAGTAGCTGTTAAATAACTATGTACTCTGCTTAGCTGCTTTGTTTTCATTGTGGATAAACGCCAAATATGGTTAAATTCATTTATTCTTGTGTACTTGGCACCGGGATTAGACTTGAACATTGTTTTTAGCTGCCAAGTTACCTTATTTTATTTTCTTTAAGATTACATTACCTGATCTAAAGTACATATACATATACACACCAATGTAAAGAAACAAATGTGAAATTTTAGACTATCTGCTGCATGCTTAGTTAAATTCTTTATCCAGTCCATTTATTAGAAAAATCTTGTCTAGATCAATTGGTTTTTATTTTTGCTAAGTGTAGTAGATCCCGATATCCAAGTGATATAAACAAAAAAGTAATGCTGAAAAAAGTGGTTAATGCTCTATTCTATTGTGCAGGTCTTTGCAGATGCATTGGTGAAAAAGGCATATGATAATTGGATGCATGTTATAGAATATGATGACAAGGCTCTTTTGAGCTTTAGGCAGAGCAAGAAGACCACTGCTACCCAAAACGAACCTCCATCAGCTTCAACAAACTATCCTGCTTCATATGATAAGCAAGCTTCTCAGCAGCATATCCCAATTACTGTTCCAATGGAGCATCCATCGGTGGATAGAGGGGTCGTTGTTGGAGGTAATGATTTTTCTTTTTAAATTTATAAAGCCAACAATTAGGTGAATTGTTTAGCTCATCTTTTAACTTAGCTCGGGAATGACTCCCTAATTCCTCAGAGCAGTCTCCTGTTTGTGCAGTAACCTTGAGATGACCATTGTTTGAATTGTAATTGCAGCTGATAAAATGCCTGCCTAGAAACTGAAACTTGATGCAGAACTCCACACATTCTTCACTAATAACTTGATGCAATTGAGAACGTTTTGATTTGGATATTTCAAAGACAAATTAAACTAACCCACTCTGCAGATTTAGAATGATGCATGTTACTCCAAAGTTCAGTTTGCTGACTATTGTATATTTTGTCAAGGAAATGCAGCTTCTGCTGGGTACAATGGGAACCAAGTGAACAGATACTCCGCTCATTCTCAACATTTGGGTTCAAATGTTCATATGCAGTATGAAAGCAATTCATTTGCCCCAGAAAGCACGCCCAATGAATCTTCTCATCAAACTCAAATCACTAGAAATGATAGTACTGGGCTGGCATTGGGCCCACCTCAACAGGCAAGCCTTGGATTTCAGCCATTGGGCCAGTCAATGCTGTCAACAAACTTCAATTCTTATGACGATTGGTCTCGTCAACGGGATGTCCATGCTGATGAAGATTTTAATCTCTCTGAGGAAGAGATCCGGATGAGAAGCCATGAAATACTGGAGAATGAAGAAATGCAACAGTTACTCCGTGTTTTCAGCATGGGTGGTGCATCTTCCACCATACCTGAAGATGGATATGGTTTTCAATCCTACATTCCTTCTCCTAGCCCAAACTTTAACTTCGGTGAGGATCGCAGTCATTCATCTGGTAGAGCCGTTGTTGGGTGGCTTAAGATCAAAGCAGCTATGAGATGGGGCATCTTTATCAGGAAGAAAGCAGCTGAAAAGAGAGCTCAGCTTGTTGAGCTGGAAGACTAGTAAATCGTGTTATGACATAGTAGTCCGGGTCTTATATATCATAGTTCTTGGTTTATCTACCAGTATTAGGATGCCTCAACCATACCACAAAACGTTGATGCTACCTGGAGTTCTGGTTATGTGACTCCTTGTCATGGCCAGTGACTGCTTGTACGCAACTTGTCTGTACAGTACAGTAGGTTCTTGTTTAGCTCTTCTGTTCTTATGATGCCCACCCATGCGCTCTGAAAAGTCTTTAAAAACGGTGCACTTGTTTACTCAAGACTGTCGGCTCTTTATAATGCCGGAAAGGTGTATGTGCCATAAGATTATTTTAATTTAGAACTTGCAGAATATAACTCTATTGTTTTCAATAACTACATAATTTTCAGCGTGAACTCTACATGTGCTGCCTAGCCTGATGGTAGAGAGCCTTGAGTAATTTCCTAGCAGGATTGAAAGTTACTTGGTTTTCTGGTGGTCTGAATATGGTCAACAGGTTTATGAAGAGAACGTGAATGGAGAAGCCTTTGTGAAGGTAATATAAACATGCATATGAACTTATCCTTGGGAAACGAAAGAGCTTTTCTTGACTGACCCATCTGCAGCCTTGGCAAAATTTTTTTTGTAGTTGCTGTGTTTGTGGGATTCATCAAAGCTTTCATAAATTATATAAGTGAATGGTTGGCAGCACAAATAATTGGGGCACTAAAGTGGCACCAATGTGCATTTTATGAAACATGCATTATGAGTTTGTTATATATAGCCGGTCCTAGGTCCGAATAAAAAAGAAGAGTTGTAGTAGATTGACGGTCAGCATAAAACTATAGTTACATTCTAGGAAGCCAATAGAAAAAATTAATAAATTAAGGTGTTTCTCAAAAGCAACATGCTGTCAGGCATTAAGTGTAAAGAAAATAATAAGAATAGGCAGGATGAATCTATTGCAGTCCTGACAAATTTGTGGAACTCATCAAAGCTTTCATAAATTATATAAATGAATGGCTGGCAGCACAAATAATTAGGGCACTTAAGTGACCCCTTATGAAATAGGGATCTTTGTTCTTCACCAGAATCTACTAGTTTAATTGTTGTTCACTAGGTAAGTGACATGAAGCATCCTTCGTCAGGAATCACCTTAAATAGGTACCGCTTTTTCATAGCTTTTATGGTTTAGGTGTCATGGCTAAGAACTGGAGGGCCAAAATTTTGTTAGGTTTCCTCTATTTATTTTTTGAAATTTGTAATGTTGCTAATATTGGATTAATGTGACATTTGAATACTTATTATATTACAATGCAGCATGGTTTTGATTCTTTAATTGTCCGAAGCCAGCGTGACGGTCCTCGCAGGGAAAAAATCACGGGGTTATTCATCATATAGAATAACACTAAATTGAGTGAACTTATTGTAGAGTAGGTAAAGGCATCTTTTGTTATTGTAAATCCCTACCATCATGCTGAGGGGGCTTGTCCTATTAATGTTGTTTTTTTTCCTCCTTTCTGATTTAACACAGTAATTAAAGGATGGATGAATTCATTTAATTGCAGTTTAACATGAAAAGATATGGATTCACTCTCAATTAATTACAATTTGATGTAGAATAAAACTTTTGATCTTATTTTAATTACTTGAGAGTTTTTGATTAAGCACCTTTGATTTTTTTTTTTTTTTTAAGGAACACTCGAGAGTTATGACCACTCACCTTTTACTAAATCCTAATCTCATGCTACAGTAAGCTAAGAAAAAAATTATGTTACTAAATTGATTAATTCAATGAGATATATTAGAAGTCTATTTATATTAGCCTAAATCCAATCATACTTAAAAATAGACTCTTAGACTTAAAATGCTAATCATGAATTCATTCAAAAATGATTAGAATAAGAGTCCTAAAGAAGCATAAACTAAAATTTTCTATTTCGATCAAAATTCTTTTTATTCTTTTTTAGGCTGCATCAATTCTCCTTAGTTTGAAAATTTTGGCTCTTAATGTTTTGCCATATATTTTTCATAGGATGGTTAATTTTTTTTTTATAAATCTTCTTTGATAATTTATTGTGAGCATTAAAAGGTTGATTCTTTCGATAAATAAGGAATTTTTGGTAGCCATGCCTGCAGGCAAAAACTATAAAATCATCAAGAACTTCTGCAACCTTTATCGGTAAAGACTTGGATAAAGGTAGAAATTAAAGATTGGTTTTTTTATTGATATCTTTTTATTGATATCTTTATTCTGGCTAAAATAAATAATTCATTTTGAGATGTTGATGATTGGGCTAAAATAAAAAGTTATTATGCTCAGCTAACTTCTTTTGTACTTTCATATGATTGTCATGGGTATGTTTAGCAAAATTCTTGGCTTCTTCACTAAATCCATAATAATAAGAAAGAGGATAAAGATCTATTAGCAAATGAGGAGTTATATTGGTAATAATTTCAAAGAAAATCGATTAATAGATTAATTGATAGAATTTTTGTAGACAAATTCAGCAATACAAAGAAGAGAATCCCATGAATTGTGATAATCAGTAATAAGACATCTAAGAAGGTTGCCAAAACTTTGATTTATGATTTTAGTTTAGTTATTAGTGTGAGGATGATGAACATTAGAAAATAGGAGCTTTGTTCCCATTATAGTCTATAAAATCTTTCAAAAATAACTCACAAATTTAATGCTTCTACCTGATACAATTATTTTTAGTACATCATATAATTGTGCTGCTTCTTTGAAGAACAATTTGGTTATGTGGATCATCAAATATTTTGGGATAAGAAATAAAATGTGTCATCTTAAAAAATTTGCCTACTACAATAAATATCCTCATCATCTTTATAAGTCCAAACATAAAATTCATGCTAAGGTCTTCTCATGGTCTTTTAGGAATAGAAATGGATAGATATAATCTAGTACTCTGCTTGTGGCCTTGGGTAGTTTAATACATTCTACACATCTTAATAAACCTTTTAACATCATTTCTTAGAAAAGGCTAATAAAATTAATCCTCAAATAGAGCCAATATTTTACCTTTATCAAAGTATCCTGTTAGTTTTGCAGCATATAATTCATAAATAAAGAAATTTCGAAGAGATGAATTAGGGACATACAACCTGTTACCTAAAAGAGCAATCAAAACCATGTAGCATCATAAACTTGAGTGTAAGTTAATTAGTAAAATTCTTTATTACATGCTACAAGCTAGCTAGAATCTACGCAAGGTTGTTGGTGCTACAAGGATGGCTTTACACCATGGCGAAACTCTCTACCATTGTTACATTGTTAGACTTTTTCTTTTGCTCATCAACTTCCACATATTTGCAGTCCTTTCCTCTTACCCATCAACTTTTGCATATTTGGATCGATTTTAATACTCTTTGTAATGCCCCAAGCCCACATGCTGATTTAATTAACTTATTAGTAGGCCGAAACTGTGGCCTTAAAAACTCGAATGCAAGTTAACTGGTAGCAGATGAACTTGAGTTATAACTCTTCAAACCATTCTTTTTCCATCTGATGTGAGATTATTCATGCATGGGGATATTACGATCTCCCCTCCTTAATCAGGCAACGTTCTTGTCATACGCTACAAACTAGCCAGAATCTATCTTAAGCGGAATCATTAGTGTCACAAGGATGGCTCCACACCATAGCGAGACTCTACCACCGTCCCATGGGTAGCCCTTTCCTCTCAATTTTAGTCTGCTAATAAGTTAATTGAACTAGTAGATGGGTTTGGAGTGTTACAAATGATACCAGAGCCAATCCGAATATGCAGAAGTTGGTGGACAAAAAGAAAGGGCTACCCATGGGATGGTGATAAAATTCCGTCATAGTGTGGAGCCACCCCTATAGCATCAAAGATTTCACTCGGGGTATATTCTGGTTAACTTATAGCGTGAGATAAAGATATAACCTGATTAAGAAGGTAAAATTGTAATACTCTCATGCATGAATAATCTCACATCAAATGGGAAAATAATGGTTTGAAGAGTTATAACTCAAGTTCACGTGCTATTAATTAACTTGCACTTGAATTTTTAAGGCCACGTAGTTTTAACCTGCTAATAAGTTAATTGGATGAGCAGGTAGGCTTCAGGCGTTATAAACATAATCATCAAATTGTCATTCTAATTGAGTAACATTGCTTTTAAGAGTCAAGAAATTAGCAATACTACTACCTAGGTTCGCCATAGCTGTCTGGACACATCCACCATGTAATAACTTGTTGCAAAAGAGATAGGTGAGCATGAAGGTAATGTGAGGCAGCATTAAAAGGTAATTTCGGTTGCATCAAGGGGACTTAGGTTAAACTTACTGAAGAAACTAAATCCTGCTTAGAGTCTATGGCCTTAATAGTTCAAGTAGTTTGAATCTAAGAATGGATGGTAAGAGGCAGTCAACTTAAATCTTATTGCCAAATTAACTTGAATTAGACCTGATATATAATTTTTTTTTTACCCTTTTTCTTTCTTTTTCCTCTCTCTCTCTCCACCCTCCTCTTTTGTTTGACTTCTTTTTTTTACCTTCTCACTTTTTTGACTCTATTTTTCTTACTCAGTTTTTTTTTTTTTTTTTTTTTTTTTTTTTTTTTTAAGGGGGGGGGGGGGGGTGTTTGGATCAAGGTATCTTGATTTTTTTAAATAATGGGGACTGGACTAGAAAGATGTAACAATAGGGATCAAGGTTACATGATGAAACTATGAATTTATTTTTTTTCAATAGATTAAAGTTTGCGATAACAAAAATCAAGATGAAAAGATGAAGATGGAAGGGGAATAAATAGAGAATGTCGTCAGGTTTGGCTATAATTTTTTTTGAGTAGATTGGGATTTGTGATAATAAAAATTGAGATGAAATGAAGACAACAGGGATCAAGGTTATATGATGAAACTATGAAATTTTTTTTTTTCGATAGATTGAGGTTTGTGATAACAAAAATCAAGATGAAAAACTGAAGATGGAAGGGGAATAAATAGAGAATGTCATCAGGTTTGGCTATAATTTTTTTTGGGTAGATTGAGATTTGTGATAATAAAAATTGAGATGAAATAAAGATGAAAGAAGGATAAATATAGAATATTACTAGATTTGACTTTGATACCAAAATTTGATCTAGGTAGAATTTTGGGCTTTGATATCAAATCTGATACAAAAAAGATGTTGAGTTATGATACTAAATCGGACATAGGTATCAAAGAAGATAGCTATTGGTCTTATACCAACTCTTTGAGGATTTTCAATTAAGCACTTTCAACCTTTTTGGAGAATGCTCGAGGATGATAACCTTGAATGCTCGAGGATGATAACCTTTCATCTATCACCTCTTACTAGATCATTACCTTGTACCATGGTAATTTAAGAATTACTCCAAGCCATGAAAGAAAAAAATTAAAAGTATATTACTAAATTAATTGATTCAATAAGGTGGTACATTAAGAGACTATTTATAGAGTTATATTAGTTCAAACCAAAATATATTCAAAGATAGACTTCTACACCTACTAGTATTAGAAAACTAATTATAAACTTGTTCAAAAATAATTAAAATAAGAGTCCTCAAGATATATATATATATAAATTTTTTTATTTTAATTAGAATTCTTTTTATTTTTTTCTAAAGAAATACGTATCAAATTTTTTATTTTGGCTAGAATTCTTTTTGTCCTTTCTTTTCTGAGCAACTTTGCAATTTGCCATACAAAATTTTTGTAAGCATGAAAGTAGAGGCCAAATTATGTGTATAAATGGGGTCTATTAAACAAGTTAGTTTATTTAATGTGCACTACAGATTAGCGAAGTTAACAAAAACCTTCTTTGGCAAGAATTAGACGTTGACGTAGCCAAGAGCTCCAATTGTCAAATCAACTAGTCCAACCAAACATATATTAAAGATAAATAATATATAGCAGTCTAATTAAATACTACTAAAATTAGATTTAATATTGATTTGCTAGTTTTTCAATTTCACTAGTCAGTTTGATTTAAATATGATTATTGTGTGTAATTATATCCACAAAATCAATTCAGCATGAGGGTGGACCATGAGCATGATTTCTTTTTCCTCTCAAGTAAAATGGTTGCAAGCCATCATAAAATTGAAAAATGAATAAGATTCAAAGATTATAAAAAAAATAAAAATAATAAAATTAGAGAAAGAAAATCCATGAGTAATTTTTTTTATTATTTCCTAAAGCAAAATAGTAGCAAGTATCATCGCGAAATTAATAAAAGAAATGACATGAACATCATTAGAGAAAAATAAAAATCAAATATAATTAGAAAAAGAAAAAAAAAAATGGTGTTAGTGGAAAACCATGTGCAACCCATATATCAAGCCATGAGTGATATTGAAAAGCATAATAACTACCTAATTTATTATAATATCAATTTTATCTATATATCCCCAATCTTGAAAGTATTGGTGTTTATAGTTTTGCCTTATAACTTAATAGGAATTTTTAAATTAAGTGTATTTTTTTAATTTCTTATCGAGTGCAACTTAGAACTTAGAACCTAAAAATAATAATGAATTATATAATTAAGAAACATGCTCTACAGGACTTGAACCCATAGTCACCTAATTGTCCGATGAACTTCAATGGAATAAATTAATAGTAATCTTTTTATTTTCTTATCTTGTCAATATTTATAGTTACAAGCTAGTAATTATCTGTTGCCCATAACCTTTTACTTAATAACGAGATTTTTTAGGCTTGGTTTTAGATGATGCATCCTTAAGTATTGAAATTTAGATAATTATAATATGGGTAGATCTCTCTTCCTTTTCAAACAACAATAATATATATTTGTTTAAATAGGTGTCATGTTTTTATTAGTGCTAATTATTCATGTTATAATAGCTAATTACAACAATTATTTTATTTATAAATAATATTATATATGAATAGGGGTGTAAAATAGTTGAGCTTGAATTAGCTAAGCATAGTTGAAATTTAGTTTGTTTTGTTAATTGAGTCTAAGCTAGCTCATTAATTTAGAGCTAATTCTAAACTTATAATGTATAGCTTGTTTAATTGATGTGGAGAGAGCCTAAGATGTTCATTTCTATGTTTAAACTAACTTTCATTATTTTATCTTAATAATGATATACTAATAGAGTTGAATTATTAATATATCTTAATATCAATAATTAGTAGATTAAAAAAGAATCGATTGTTTTAGATAGAGATGATGGTCTCAATCCACCTCAATTTAAAGCATGCAATATCTAGAGGATTTTCTTATTTGATTTTACTAGATGAAGATAACTATCATTTTCAATGGACAAAAAATTTCATATTTAGAAGCAAAAATAATTGGAGATAAAAAAATGAAACCTAAATTTGAAATTAATGATTTCTCTACATAAAGGTATTTGTTACAACCCAAAAAATTTGAACGTGCTAATCCACAAGTACTGCTATAAATACATAATTTTTTTTTAAAAAGTTCTATTAATTTCCTTTTCTACTTACAAAATCATAAGCAATCCATTCATATGTCAATGCATAATACGCCACCTTTTTGATTCAAACAGTTAAATTAGGGGTGGCAAGATGCTAAAGTCTTGTTTGGACCCATTAATCAATCAACTTACATGGACCCACCCAATATAAATAAGTTTGGGCAAGAATTTTTTATAATCGAGCCAGTTTTGAATTGATTTAGTATTAACTTAATTGTAAATGAATAGACTTAGGTGTAGCCCCTTGACTTGATGGATTATCATGGATGATATAGTGGGAAACTATCTTTTGAATTTAACATATTTGATAGTCTTTATTTTGTTTTCATGAAGTTTGTTAATTGCATTTTTAAAAAAATCAATTTTAGCTTATAATGAACATGGTGACCCATAAGATTTTAGAATATTTGGTTGCTTTTGCCTTATTTAGTGCTCAAATGTCATGTATCTTATATTTTCTAAGTTTATTATGATTATGATAATATATTTAAAGTTTAATTTAATTATATTATTTGTGATAACTGAATACCATGCTTTCTTTATTTTTTTTAGTTATATAAAAAATAATGAATGAGTGAAAACTTAAATAAGTTGATAGGTGGATATGAGTTTATGTAAAATAAATAGATAGAGTATTGGTTGAGAGCTCTTTGAGTTGAACAGGTATGATGTAATCTGAACTCAGCTCCATGACCCATCTTGTTTATTTATTTTATCAATATATAAGTAAAATCTAATTCTCTTGTCCCTGCAAATAGCTGCAACCTCCACCCTCAAAAGGGTGAATGCCAAAGAACAATACCACTCCATCCTTTCAAGGGATGGTTAAGCTGCACTTAACGCACCCTTGTACTGCACCACTGCCAACTCCCGGGCGCTAAATAGAAACATAACGGTACTTTTCGAAAAGATTACTCACGATTATATTTGAACATTAAAATTCTCAGCATTCTAAAAGAACATATTTAAAAAGAGTCCCTAACCTGTCAGCAACTTTTTAGTAAAACCCATGAATTTATATCATAGATACGCTCCAGATTTACTATAGATACTCTTTTCGATTTATGGACTCGAAAGTTCCAGTCCAAGCGAAATAAAGGATCGGTGCAGCTAATATGGAAGATAATTTAAGAAAGCTTTCAATTGGCCAAGGAATGCGATACGCTCGGGATTTGTAGCAGATATTCTCGCGCCCCCTTCGACCGGTGAAGGAAAGAGAGTTGAATGCGGGACGCCACCGTCCTAATAAGAACCCGCAGACCCTGCCGTCTATCTCGTAGTGCCTTCAAAATCTCGGGCCATCGCTTGCCCTGTCCGCTTCCCCGCTCTTTCTCCCGGCTCCACTTGGGGCTTTCCTCCTACGCTCTACCGGCCCGCAGAGGGAAGGCAGCGGAACGATCGTCGGGGTTTTTTGTTTTTTTGTTTTTCTCTATCTCTGGTCCCCTATTCGTTCTTTGGTTAGGAATCATGGCCGCTGAATCTCATTCGAACAGGAGCCGGAGCCAGAGCCAGAGCCAGTTCCCCTCTGGATTGCGGGTTTTGGTCGTGGACGATGATATAATATCCCTCAGAGTGGTGGAAGCTCTCCTCTTGCGATGCGGCTATAAAGGTACCTTGACTTCTACGCTGGTTGGTTCTTCCTCTGGTTTTGACATCTCTGTGATCTCTTTTCTTTGTGGTTTGTGTTCGTTATAGCCGTTGGGGCCAGCTAATGCTCGTTGACCTCCAACAGGTATCAGCTGACCCTCAGCAGCTGTAAGCTGGCCTTCATTGTACCAAACAAGCCCTAAAACCATAGGTTTAAGATTTCGTAGCACGCATGTTCCTTCTAGATAAGGGGTGCAGGGACATATATGGTGAGTGTCTGATGAACATGGTTCCACTAATAATGTGAAAAGACCACAAACCCTTGAGCTTGAATGCATGATTATGGATTTAGGATTTTTTTTTTTTTTTTTTTGCAAAAATGGTAGCTGGGTTAGTTCACTAGTATTGTATGTACAAGGACATGATTGATTGTGGAGTTCTTTACTTGAGTTTAGTTTATTTAACTTGATGAATATTTGTAATACAAAACAACATATAACAATTGCAAGGTTGTCAAATCGACTTGGTGGTCCTTGGATTTTACCTCTTAAAAGGCTTAGTTGGTATGCTGAGATGGCCAAGAAGATACGTTGGTAGAAGAATCATATTATTTATGGTGAAATTATAACTTTTCGTAATTCATTTATAGAACACAAAAAAGTCACCAGAGGACATCATAGTGATAGATAATGAGGTTGTAGACCACTTAAGTTGTGCAATAATAAAATCTTTGATTTAATCACTTTAGTTTTACCTATAATCTTTCTATTAAGTGTTTTAACGTGTATAAAGTATTACTAAATTTAATAAAATAATCGTGATCAACTGATTAGTTAAGATATCATGAATAGCAGTAATTATTTTCTTAACAACAGCATGTGGAGTGAGCTGAATGTCATTGAACATGTTTAAACCATGTGCTTTATCAGCCAATACTGTAAATTTTCAGACAGACACCTCAACAACTTATGAGCAATTCACATTAGAATTTCTTTAAACAAAAGTTAAAACAATCTTGTGAATATGGCTGCAAATTAGTGGACTTTATAAAAATAAAAAAAAAAGAAAAGAAAAGGAGAACTGGTGATATATTTTTATGGTTGTGCCCTTTGTTTTCAAGATTTGTCATTACCAGCCTATCCATATCTTGTAATTTCCAATATCCTGCACCAAGGTTTGTGCTTCATGGATCCCATGAATGTTAAAAATGGAAGTATCTTCTATGTAATGTTGACATAAACCTCTTGGAATCAAAATAAATCTAGCTTCTCGTCAATGTTCATTTCCGTCACTGTTGCACACTTTTTATAAAATGCTAATAGAAAAATATGAAAATTTATTTTTGGAATTTTTAAATGAATTTTCCATAATTCTATCACTGCACCACTAAATGGCCTATAAAAAGAAAAAAGATAGCATCTTTTACGTTCTGATTCCAACCATTGCTTGAGATTCAGCAATATAAATCTGGTTGCTCAGCAGCAATCTTTCAGACAACCTTTTCTGCTTTCATGAACTGATTTATAATTGTGTCAGGAAAAGAATATGCAATCTTCTTGTAAGACTCGTGTTTCATTCCACCCATGAGCTTCTTATGTGTTTGACTTAAATTTCTACATTTAGGTTGCATAACATGAGCTTCTTATGTGTTTGACTTAAATTTCTACATTTAGGTTGCATAATTATTATATTATGTTACTAGATGGGTATGAAAACCCATGTTTTTGATTTCTATCACAACTTGCCCATACATAATATCCTGGTAGCAAGGACTGTTCTATCGTATTACTTAAAGGCTTTCTTATATGAATAATGCTTGATCCTATCCTGTTTTAGTTTGCTAACTTTGTATGGCATGCAGTTACTGCAACCCTGCATCCACTTACAGCTTTAGAGCTATTAAGAGAGAGCAAAAACAGTTATGATCTTGTGATTAGTGATGTCTGGATGCCTGAAATGAATGGTTTCAAGCTCCTGGAAGCCATTGGGCTTGAGATGAATGTACCTGTAATTAGTAAGTGGTCAATTAATATGAATAAAAGTGTTTATTTTCTTTATCACATTCACCTGTGGTCTGTACATGTTTCTTAGCTGAAGAAATTTTTTTGCAGTGTTGTCTACGGACAGTGATGTAAAAACAGTGATGAAAGGTGTCACACATGGGGCTGTTGACTTTATGCTGAAACCTGTGAGGCTTGAGGATCTCAGGCTTATCTGGAAGCATGTGGTTAGAAAATCATTACATGATACAAAGGTGGCTAACAATCATGGTGACAAGCATAATCACGAAAAGGAATTAGAAGAAAATCATGAAGAAGAATTAGAAGATGATGCTAAAAGGTTTATGAGAAAGCGCAGATCTCAAACAAAGGAAAAATATGTCAAGGACAAAGAAAGTTCTAGTGATAACTCATCAACACATAAAAAGCCTAGGCTTACATGGTCACCAGAATTGCATGCTCGGTTCCTTAATGCTGTTCATCAATTAGGCATAGACAGTGAGTAGAAATGAATACAATGTAATCTTCACAGGGTTCTTTATTATAGAATCTTAAAAGCATTCTTTTATTTTGCAGGAGCTGTACCGAAAAAGATATATGACATGATGAATATTCCAGGACTTACCCGTGAGAACATTGCAAGCCATTTACAGGTCAATTCCTATTTTCACTATTTCCAAGCTTTTGTTGGTAATGTTTATAAGGCGTTACAAGTTCCGCAAAACTAATATTAAGAACTATACTAATACATTACTGGTTCATAATGATACGGTCCATATTATATAGTATGGTATACATCTTGTATCAAAACATGTTGCTAATACTTTCACTCGTAGCTATAAAACCATTGAAAACTGGATGGTCTGGGTCAGTACTAAGAGGTAGGGGGCAGTTTGCTTAGTTTAGTTCATACCGAATTGAATCTCCGTACCGTATTAGTACCTTACCAGTATGGTATGATTGGTATATAAGATATCAAGTCCTTATGTATGTCCATTCGCACAATTAAATTTAAATATCTACAACCACAAGTTTGAATATAATGCCATACTTTCTTTGAACTCTTGGAGGTTCATTCATTAATATAAATCATCAATTCCATGTACCATAATTTTTTAAAATGATATTTTATTAGAAAAAAGTTGCTTATTTTTTTCTTTTAATACAGAAATATAGACAAGCTATCAAGCAGAATGGTATAGGAATGAAATGGCAATATTATGGTGGTCTTGGTCTAAATGGATCTGGTGGAATCCTTCAAAGCTCTGTTCTCCCATCCTTAAGTCAACAACTCCTTTCCAATGTCAATACTCTTGGAGGTCATAAAATTAGTGAGTATCAAAATCAACATGCTTACCTCGTTTTTTGAACCATCATGATAGTTTTCACAAACAACTTGCATCAAATCCTCAAGCAGGTCGATTAAGAAGGCAACAGTTTGGATATACATCAAATCCTTCTGTGGTGGGAACATCAAATACCCAGTCTGAAATCAAGGGCTCTGGCTCTCAGTCTCTCACTTCAACACCAAATCAAGTTGATGGCTCTATGCAGAATTCTTCCTTTAGTCCTTGTGCAAGCAGTGGACATCCTGAACTGAGTTCAGGTTTCCAACCTCAAGCAGTGGACAAGGGAATGCAAGTTATAAATGGAGATTCATTGGATTTGCAGAGTTGTCGCGATGGAAAAAGATTCAAAGGAATTAGTGATCAAGAATTGGCAAAACATCCTACAGAGAATTCACCAGACCAAACAGCATTTGACCTTCATAAGTGTGGCTCTGTGGACGATTTTCATGCATTCCTCAAGCAGGTACATCATTTCTTGGGCTTGCTTTATTTTAAGTGGCCACCTTTTTTAACTTATTCCATTATCTTATCATCTTTACTGAAAAGTTTGTACTTGAGGCAATTATTTTTATTGTTGCTCTCATCTTTAATTGAAATCTAACGATTAGAGCCATTTAACTCGCTCGTTTAATTGAATCGCATGTAATATCGGTAGAAGTTTCAGTATTTAGATCAACATATTTTGAAACATTCTTGTATGGTAAACTGTATATAGCATCGCATTGCCTAGACTACCTGCTCGTGTTCACAAATTCTGAGTTTTTTATATTTTAAATTATTCACAAAAATTCATGAATGTTTTTGTTTTCCATTATTATTGGTATGTTAGTTTATATTTAACTTTCTATTCTGGTAAATTGCAACAATGGATTTAGTTTTTCAGAGAAACATTAATTTATTCCTAATAATATTTGTTTTTGGTTTATGTTATTCTCAAGGCATTTGAATTTTCTTCAGTCAATTTATTTCTTTAGTCAATTACATTATTCTCAAAGCATTTGAATTCCTAATAAAGTCACATGGAAGTAGTAAGGCAGGGCTTGATATCTCTACATCTTATAGGAAGTATGACTTTAAATCGAGTAGAGTAGAGGAAAAGGATTCGAGTAGAGGAAAAGGATTAATTTTGGATTAAGGCTTAGTTGTTGTTATTATAATTACTATAGAGTTGTAATTGAATTGTTCATGGTTGAACATGTTGAATCTTGAGCACTGCATCAAAGCTATTGACACTGTAGTTAACTGAATTGTAACTGAGTTGTTTATCAAGCTTTTGTCTTGCTATAGAATCCTAAACTTATTTATTGGCAAATGAAATTTAAAAGGGCTAGGGAAAGGCCAAATGTCTGGCGGATATGCACAAGGCATGATATTTAGCAATTTGGAAGGAAAAAGCTGTTAATTATGGTTTCACATTTTGTTGATGTTCTGAAAAAGTTTCCTCTAATTTTTGTCATAAATTCTTTATCTCAATTTATTTTACAAAGCTGGCCATGTCTTTCTTGCATATGTTTCAGTTTCAACAGTAGCAAGGTTCTCAGGGCAGCTGCCGGACTTTTAACCATGGAGATGACTTTTTTTGGTCACACTTTCACATGTCATCTTAGAACAAGACATATTTATCAGTGCCTTGTAAGTTACATTCTCGCTTACATAACAAAGTCTGTCTCTTATATTTTTATCTCTGATTTGGAAAATTCTGTTGCTTAGAGCTTGTTATTCTCTCTTGCATGAATGCACCCACAGGTCCAGCTCAGAAAGCTTTGGCGATTCGTGAACTGATTGGATGTCATTCACCACTAGTGGGACCACTGATGAGGCCCCTCAAGTTTTTAGTCTCCCCTTTTTTTGCCATGTTCCATGTGGCTCTGGTAGCTGTCCCACTATTTAGTTTTGAAACACTGTTCATTTTTATTTGCTGTTCATCAGGTTCAGACCACTGAAACTACAATGCGAAACACATATCAAGAAGAAATCAAAAATATGAGAATTTCAGAAAATTTTTACCACAGATCTTCGCAGGCTTGGCAGGCTGAGAAGGCCTTACTTGTATTTTTTTTTTTAATTTTGCCCTTTTTTTTCACTGAATTAGGATGGTGATAGCCGGTCTGAATACCGTAAGGAGGTTAGGATTAAGCCCAGATTTTTTAACTACTAATACAAGACTTCACCTCCTATGGTACTTGAAAAAATTATATGTGGTTGTAGAATTGATATATTTGTTGCAATGCCATTGCCTATGAAGAATTTAGATTGCAGCATTTTAAACATTTTAAATGCTAGAGCTGTTGGAAAGAAAATGAAATGCTGAGAAGATGCCATCAAATTGGAGATTGGTGTAGGCTTTGCACGCTGGGTTGCAGAATTGTTGATGGTTACCACCGAGGTCTCACTAAAATTAGGTTTAGAAGCAAAATGTTTTCTTCTTCCTTGACAGATTGGCCAGAGATATCTTGGTCTACCAATTCGAAAAAGGGAACCTCCTATTGAAAGACAATGTTCTCCCATCATGGTGGAAAAAAATTCTAATTTTTTGAAAGAAAAATCAGTAAAAAAGAAAAAAAAAAAAAGAAAGGCAAAATGATTAATGAAGCGAACCCTAGCCATTGTTTGGGACAAAGATTTCCTGAAATCAATGGAATTATCAAAATGTAAAATTGAAAGATTTCTTTATGTGGAGTTTTTTCTCAAGGTTTAATTAAGTTAGAGGGTAATTGTGGAATAACATAGATATGATGAATAATTTTGACATAGATTTTCATTAAAACCCTTCTCTCATGTGGGTTTTTAAAATCATCATTTTTTTAAGGATTCTAATACTCTATGGAATGATCAAATATCTTTTTCTATTCAATGTTACGCAATGAAATTTGATAAAATTCTGAAAATTTTAAATTTTTTTCTTCAAATGTATATGACCTAAGTTTCATGGCCAGAGAGAAATGACTCAAATTGTTAATTAATTCAAATAATATGTTGCTTTATATCCAATACTAAGAAAATATGCCATGCAGCGTAAGATTGTGCTTGACGTAAACATTCTAAACTTAGGCCATGTCTTTGCGAGGCTTTTTGCTAGAAAATCGGACATTGGCACCTAATTGTCCATGGGACATACCTCAAAAGAACCCCTGATTCTTACCAAAAAAAAAATAAAAAGGAAACCTTGATTAACACAAAGTTGCTAAAGCTATTGTTGGCTTTCGTTTCGTTTGAGCTAAATTAATCTGATAGTGCATAGACATTTTGAGTTAAATTATTGCTCGTTGGCACTGAAAGGGTTGCGAGCGTTATAAATGTTATTGAGCTCATGTCACTAAGGCATTAAATAGATGGGTTCTCTCATTGTTGAAAAATTAAGGTTTGGTTTCAAAATCTTCTATCAACCTGTGCTACTTTCCACGTCACTTTGCTTACTTCCACGGGTTGTCTTTGGTTCAGAAACAAAAACGCCTGATAAATTGGTTAGGTGGAATTATTTGGACGCAAGAAAAAGAAGGCTTAAATGGATTAAATTAGCCCATCATTTTGAAAGAGTAAAATTAACTCAGATTTAAGCAAGTTAAGAGAAGAGAGATGAAAAGCATTTATGTAACTGGCTCAAACTAATTTAGAATTAAATATTTATTATTTGTTGCTATTACTTAGGAGGAGACAGGTTGTTAATTTTTTTTTTTTTTTAATTACTCTCTCCAATTGATTGAATATAAGAAGCAGCGACGAAATGGAACATACTCTAATTGCTCTTGTGATGTACAAACACGGGAAAGCCACGCGGTAGGAGGTTACTTCAATTAAAAATAAATAAATAAATAAATAAATAAATAAATAAAATTTAAAAAAAATCATAATTTATAGTTATTAATTTTATTTTTTTTATTATAGTAAAAAGTTTAACACTAACTGCTTAATTAACAAACAAGTACTCTACCAGTATTTGCTCTCTCAAACGACCCATACGAAAATGATCATGGCTAATGCACAAATTACGTTCCTTGATCTCCCATGCGCGTGCGTGTGTATAGCACGTGCAGCCGGTCGGCAAGAAGACTCGCAAAACGCTGTTGCCTCCGCCACCCCTCTCATAACACCTCTATTTATTCGCGCTGCTCTCACTCTAAACGCTTCTCGGCGATCCGGGAACACATCAGCAATGCCGCAGCAGGGGTTTCGCCTGAGATATTCTTCTACCTCTCCAAGAAACCCTCTTTGCTGAAATCTCCCGATCCCAATCCCTCCGCCCCGCTCTTCGTCTGCCCCGACCTCTTCTCCCTCTCGCCGCCTCTCATCCCTATCTCCGGCGGCTGACGCCTCCTCGCATCGTTGAGCTCAGGTGAGGGAGCCAGCTGCGTCAGGTTTGGTTTTTTGTCCCCTCCTTTTCTTGATGAGAAATCGTTGTTCTTGGGTTTTCTTGATTCTTGGTCGTGGGGTTTTGAATTTGTGCTCAGGGTTTTGGTGTAGATCTTTGAGGAAGTGGCGGTCGCGAAGAAGCGTTATGGGAAGCTGAACACCATCGTGATGAATGCCGTTTTCGAATCTTGTGTGCGTTGTGGGGATGCTGATTTGGCTCAACGTGTATCTTCGAGGAGATCGCCAAACTGGAGAGCCGCGGTGTTGATGGCGTCTCGTATGGGATCTTGTTGAAGGTACTTCAAGGATTGCAGGTTTCTTTATTCCTCTTGAGTTATTTTATGAGTAGAGCGAGTCATATGAGAAAATTTTACTGTTGTGATAGATTATCATATATAGGTTTCTTGCTTTAGAGGTTGATTCTGAAAAAAAAAAAAAAAAAAAAAAAGAATTTATTTGCGTGAAAGATAAGAAAAAAAATTATCCGTAGTATCTCAAGGAATATGGAGGTCACTTTCATGAGATTCTTGTAGCCATGGCTTATTGTCCGTGCTATAAATTGACTAGATTTGATTTTCTTTGCGAAACTTTTCCTCTTTTTTTTTTTTTTTTTCTTCGTGGGACTGTGGGTTCCTGGAATCTGTCATAGGTTATTTATGTGATCATACTTCATTCCTTTTCAGGCAATAAATCCTTGAAAAAAATTATATGCTCATTTGATCTTCTATGACAGATGACTATCTCATTAAGTATTGCTAAAGACGTGTTCAGGACTTCAGTTTGGCTGATTTCATAAATAGGCTCGATTAATCACCTAGATTTTGTTTCTCTTGATGTTTTCTCCGTGGTTTCTCTGGAAAGTGTTTCCCTGACGACCACATTCTTGTAATTGTGATTAATTTTGAGATTTGATGCAAATAGTTTCTAGTTTGCTTTATATGTAGGTAAGTAAAAAATTTTAGTGTGTTGACAGTAAGTTCTGATGAGGTGGAACCAGAACGAACAAATTGAAGGAGTTTTAATAAGATGGGTTTCCTACCTCCAGGCCCTTAGAAAAGGTAATAGTTGTGTTTGTTGGTGCCCTAAAAGCAATCTACAGGTTATTAAGTTAGCAAGCATAGATTGAAGCTATATCTACTCATTCAAGATCGTGAGCTTTTGATTTTTTCCTATACCATCCATTGAACGGAGGAATGTGATATCTTCAGCTTACTTCCTTTTTCACCAATATTTGATATCCATAGATAATGATTTTGATCCTTCTGGAATGAACTATTTTTCTTTTTACCTTTTTTTTTTCCTGTTTCTTTCTTAATCATGTCCATGCTCATCCATCTAATGATGTGAAATGCATAATTTCTTCTGCATAACTTTATTATTTATACTTCCAAGTTCTCTCTTAATTCTGGTGTTAATGATGATCATTACACATTGTTGGCTGAAGTTTACAAGGTGAGAGGTAGTTGACTCCGTTAGCAACATCATGGAACAGTTCAGCATTATTAACATGTCTTTAAAATTTTTCATTTCAACGTTAACAAGTGCTTATTGATATTGTGAAGGGTTTGGGAGAGGCTCAAAGAGTTGATGAAGCATTTCGAATGCTTGAATGCATGGAGCAAGGCTCTGCTATGGGAAGCCCCAATTTGTTGCCAAAACACATTTATGGTCTGTTAAAACCTCTGCTTGATGCTGGTTAGTTTTAGAACATGGTCATTTTTTACTACCATGATTTTCAGGATTCTCTTTGCTCAAAAGGTGGTTTTACATATTTAATTCCTAACAAACATTTATGTGATATGAAGGGTAATTTGTATTTAAACTTTATTATGATTCCATGTGAGATTTTTCTCTGCCAAAAGGAGAGCCAGACTGCAGAGTAATCAGATTGTAGTTTTGCTTTCTTTGATATATAAGCACAGACATAAACTCACAGTGTTGCAATCTTTATTGGTCCATTGGAGGCTCCTCACATTAAGTTACTTTAGATTTCTTATGCAAACATATTAACTGCACATTACAACGCACTCTTATATGTAGAGGTCATGGGAATGCTTCAAGCAGGTTGATTAAATGGAGATGCATTTCAGTGATTTTGCTTGATTTTTTTTAATTGATGGCAGATTGGGAACCATGTATGATGAGCCTACAAACAAATAGTAGGTAGAACAGAAATAAGAATCCCTAAGCAAATTAAGCAAAGGATGCATTGAAATGTCAATCATACCAATAGTCAAGGCTTCTGAATTTATCTTATACATTTTAGAGAGATACATTTGGGTATGGCTTGGAACCACACTAAAATCTTTTGACCAGATAGAGTTGTGATTCATCCTTCAATCCAAGAAATAATTGTGATCTTTTGCGACTTTATGTGCCTCTGGATCTCAATTTAAAGTAAAAAACAAAGTACAAAGTAAAAATATAGCAAATTGGATACAGGATATTGCATAAAAGTAAGAAATGATAATGTTGATATTAGGGGGAAAGAAAAGCACAATAATAGCAGCATATTTTTTCCATAACCATGAATATGGGTCCTTATTTGCACATCTATGTGATAATATTTTGGTATCTCAACAGTGATAACTCTATTGCCTATTCTTTTGATCTGCTAATAGAATATCAACTCTATCGGCGGTCGCGGGGCGGGGGGGGGGGGGGGGGGAAGAAACATAATGTCAAACTTGCAAATCGATTGAATAACCTAGATCTAACCATTTTCCATCTTTGTTTACATTAGCCTTAAATCCAAAGATTCAGTCACTGTATTTCCTGCATCAAGTATGGTTCCTCTTTATTTCCTTCTTTCCATTTGTGCACGGACACACTTTTGTGCATGTTCGTATCCTCTTAATTAGTATATATACGAAGAGAACATGTCTGGCAAATGGTTTTGCCAATGCAGGGATTTGCTTAGGTTGGACTTGTGTATTTTTAGCAGCATCAACACTTGAAGTCATAAGCAATACATTGTCAGAGAAGGTTCTTAATTTTACATTTATACTTTGCTACCTCAGAACATTCTACTTGCACTTATTTACACTGCTTTTCTTTGGCATTTCTTGTTCTCTTCACATGAAACAGACTTGACTTGATGGTGCCCATATTTTGGACCAAAAGTTCAGCATGTAGTGTCAAGGTGCATTCCTGCAGCTAGTACCACATGGTGAAACTAACTTGCATTATGTGCATCTTTTCCTCACTCTTCTTTCCTTTTGTTCATTTATATTTTTGGATCCCTTGTGAATTTATCTTCTTAATTTTTTTGTAATTTCCTTTTGTTTTAAGCCAATTATATTTTCCTCCAAAGAATAAACTTGGCCACTTTTATAGTAAAAAAATTCTAGAAAAGATTCTACTAACATCTTCATTCTATTGATTAGGTAAAAATCTAACATTGCTTTTGCCATTTTTCCCTATTGTCGCCCTTCTTTCTCTTGAAAGAGGAGTGCATTTTTTGAATCAATCGGCCACAAAAATGAGTTTCAAATGTCTTTGTGTGTACTTTATTCACACTCTAAATGTTACCTCAACAAAGGAATGCAAGGGATCCAACCATCAATCTTTATGCCGCCGGACCTGTGGGTAGCATGATCATTCTCTTTTCCTTCCCTCATCCAAATGAAGAGATCGTGACTGGTGGCCCAAACAAGCCACCCATAATGCCAAAAGCACACTTCATAGGTTTCATTTTCAGTTGATTCTTTCTGAGCCTTTCAAAAATCCAAGCCAAATTTTGGAGATGGCTGATCTTTTCTTTGTCATATATTGAACCTATTTTCTACTTGTGATTCTTGGAGCTCCCATGCTGCCTCATCATTGCTCCACACACACACGCACCACACATGCACATGCACGCATGCATGCACGCACACGCACGCACACACACACAAAAACAAAAACAAAAACAAAGATTAGAAATCATGGACTTGTGATATGTTAGAGATACTGGTTTGAGAGACACTGGCACGAGGTGTGTATCACATGCAAGTCACTGCATGTGATGTTTGAAAACTGGCATGGTTAATACCTTAAAATATGCAACGTACCATGGCACATGTGTGTATCATGCTGCCACTAACCTAATATGGCTGGGTAGATCGACATCTAAAAACCATGGATACAAATACTTTTAGTGCCTAAAGCAATGATTCAAATCTTGGGGAGGAGAGCCATCTCGACATAAAGCAATTATTCAAATTCCCATAGAATGGGGTCATCTTGATTTTTTTTCTTAGAACAGGATAAGTTGCAGTCTTGCTCCATCTCGATGTTTAGGACAATTGATGTCCTAAGATGTGTTGAATAGGATGCTGAAACAATAATGGGATGGTCATTTCTCAACATTTGGAATAGTGTCTTATCCCAATATCTTGTAAAATGCTTAATCAGAACTTAAGTCTTTGACCTAAACCGGGTGATTACATGGCAACTTGTGGAAATACTTTGGTCTTAAACTGTATTACATGGTCACTCACACCCACCCATGAGAATTACTGTCAGACATGCATCTATGAGTTGGATATATCTCGATCTTTTTAAATACTTATGAAATCCTTCCATGGATATTTTTAGAAACTGGTGGTGAGTTGCCTCTCTAACAGTGAGTTTAATCCACCATCATGATGTTGGAAGTGACCTTTATTATTCTTATAGCTTGATTAATAAAATTAATATCGAAATAACTTTGTGAAATGTCATGTTCCTTGCATTCATGAGTTAAATTTGAAGTTTAGGTGAGAAATTTGTACACCAGAAGTCATTAATGAATAATATTATTTAATACTTTCAATTGTATAATATTTAATATGATTAAATATAGGGTTTAGTTACATTGTTTTTTCCTCAAGTCCCTGCATTTCACAGACTATTTTGATTTCATGGAACCAATTGACCATGCAATGTTTACAACATTTTGAAGACTTGCAACCAGCTTGTCATGAAATGGGAATGTGTGTTATCATAATTAAGATTACAATTGGAAACTGTTATTTTTCATGCTGGTATATGTTATGACATAAAATCTACCTAAGAATCTTTGTAACCTTTTCTCCTCCTTTGTAAATTCTTGTAAATACTTGATTTTAATAAATTTTTTCCATGGGGGAAGTTCTTTTCCCCTTCGATTTCCTTCAAAAAAAGAAAAAAACATAAAAATCTACTTAAATTTCATATTCAAAGCTATTCCAATTGATATGAAAAATTGGCTTTGGTTACTTTTTTATAAATTGTTGTTGATACATATAGTTTTCACAGGTGGTGAAATAATTTGCAACATTTTTACAGCCGCATGCACCTCTTGCAATGATGATGAGGGGACCTCCACCTTGTGTAACAACCTTGACATCCATTGGTCCGGGGTCATTGATCCACTCCTAGAGAAGTCCAATGTAAAATGGTAGTACTTGTAAGAAATAGCGATGTATGTGAACCCAGTGCAGCTTAAGTTCACGGCTTTTAGGAGATTTTACACTAGAAAAATTGATCAAGCTGGCAATGTTTGTATCGGATAATCAGGAATCCTTTACATGTGGAGTATTTACCAAACAACCAAAAAAGAAAAACCCAACCAAAAAAGAAAAACCCTCAAATGTAGTTCCAAGTGTGCTGATCAATGATTTCAGTTCTTTCAAATGTTTTCCAGAGTTTCTTGCATTTTCCAGTTAGGGCATGTGTGAAAATGTGAGATGAATAGCAGACCATGTTCAGAATTAGAGGAGAATGTATTCCGAGTTTTCACCAGGATTGTAATGACCGTCTGTGAGATATTATCCTGATCATGCGAGTTAAACCAATTTAGAAATTTTGGACATGATAGGACTTCTGCTATGTTTAATGGTGGCGACAAGTAACGCCGGCATATGGCTTGCAATGCTGACATCATCCAGGAGGTGGAGAGCAAGATAACGGTGGTCATCAGAGATGACGGGGTATCAGGGAGGCGAAATATTTGATATGGGGTGTGAAAGGGTCTTTTGGGGGGAAGAAAATGTGAGAGCAGAAAGTTCATAAGTTCATCATTCAATAGAGCTGAATGGAAGCTGTTTAGGTTTAAAAGACGAGGCAAGGCTGTAAGAGGAGATACATTTCCTTTATCCTCTTATTACCACAGGCATTAGTTTAAGAATAAAACTTAGATGCAATTCTTTACACACAGTTTGAGTAGTTTTCTGCTAAACAAACAACACATACCATCATCCTATTTAAAAAATAACACATAACTTTTAAATTACTAGAAAATAGTGATAAATATCTATCACTAAATTAAATAGAATGATGGTGCATTTGTTGTTTATTATTTGTTAAGTAAAGAACTGCACGAATCATACTTAAGAAACCGTACTTAAATTTTGTCATTAATTTAATTGGATTGTCAAACATAAAGCTTATGAGATGGGTGTGCTTGGTGTCATCCAGAATGAATACAAGTTTTTCAATTGGGTATTCTTTGTTGAATGGTGCCTTGGGAACACATAACTAAAAGACAATTGCCTGTCAACTAAAATGATGAAATTGAGCAGATCCGTTGAGGGATTGGGCAAGACCTAGTTCTAAATTCACCTAAATCTAACATGAATTTACTTTGGGCCTAAAGTTTAGATTCAAATCTGACCCATCATTTCATTAGATCTAGGTTGAGTTTGGCTCCTTTGTTCTTGGGTTGTAGTTGGTAAGGTAAGTTTCAGAATTTTGACCTAATTTTTACCAAGTTAAATTAAATTCATTCAACTTCCTTTAAGGTCCAATTTTACAAAGATCCATATCCAATTATTAGTTTTGATTTGAGATGCTACATATCCAACCCACAAGTTTTAAAGCATGGGTTGAGTCCAAGTTAGGTGAGTTTGGGCCACACCTTGCTCTTCCTAACCACTTGCATGTCATGTAGCACAAAGATAGAGTAATGAAATAATATAATAAAAATGTGGTTAATTTTATCATGTAATTTGTGATTTTATAGCTTTTGTGATGCTGAGTTCGAATGAGTTTTAGGTTAGGTTGGATCAAGTTTCAGCTTAGTTCAAAGCTCAATACCTAACCTAAAGCCTAAGCTTAACACCCAACTCAAAGCTTAATCTTGATCTCTATCTATGATCTCTATCTATGGCCTATAAGCCTCATAGTTTTTTAGCCTCCCATTTGACTACTCCAATTACTCGTACATCTTTATAATGCATCTTTATATTGATTCTCTATTTTGTGTATCTTAACACCCCCCCACCCCCAAAATTAAAATAAAAAAAAAATTATGCCACCAACTCCTCTTCTTTACTCCCTTCTCTCTTTAATCTACTTCATCATCTTTTCCTCCATCTTTCCTCTCTACTTCCTCATATATCCCCATCCTTTACCACTTTACCCTTTCCCTATCTATCTCTCTCTCTTCTCTCTCTCTCTCTCTCTCTCTCTCTCAACTCTCCTACACTCTCCTACTACAAACTTTACCCTCCTACACTTGTTTTCCTCCTCTATTTCTAATCAGCCCACTCTTATGACATAGCACTATCATTGTTACCAATCTCACCCTTAATTTGATCCCAGTCGACCTAGCTTCGACCTAGCTTGAGTTTGGCTTAGGTCGAGCCTACTTAGGCTTACTTTGAATCGAGCTATATAAACTTCAAACCCAACTTAGGTTTGAACTTGAGTCTACCTCAAATTGGACCTAATATAATTTTTTAAGGCTTAAGCTTGATCTATATCTTAAAATGTTTCAAGTTAGGCTATAAGGAAGGGGATAGCCTAACCCAACTTAGTCCATTTTCAACCTTAGATATTCATTATCTAATTAGAGACCAAAAGACTTATATTTAGATTAAATTTAGTTAAGGATTAGATTTTAATAGGCCAATTTTAGGGCTGGAGCCTTTTCTAACCATACTCAACTAAGGTTTGTTTGCCTAAAAAACTAAGAAAATTATGTTATAGTTCTATTAAGGTTAAGTAGCATGAAGAGTTGTAAATATATAAGTTTGTAATCCCTTTCCTCTTTTGCTACCTACTTTATCTTTTATCTTTGTTCCTTTTACTCTCTTCCCTCTCTATATAGAGATAAGGTGCATGGTAAATTTTGGTTTAGGCAATCTAATTATATATCCGAAGTTCTTGAATGATTTGGAATAATTTATTGTCTACTTGTTTTTACACCGCTAGCAGGGTAGTTTAAGTTGATATCAAAAACAAGATTCTCAAAAAAAAAAAAAAAACTAAAGAGAAAGGATGAAGAATGTTCTCTATAGTTCTATTATATGTAACTTAATGTATGCTATGATATGCAAAAAGTTTAATTTTCTTAAATGATGGGAGTTATTTGAAGATATATGCCAAATATAAGATGGAAAAGCTATAAAATGGATCCTTCGATACTTAAGAAGGATGAAGAATCTTAGCTTGTGTTTTGAAGGCATTTCTTTAGAGGTTATTGGCTTTGTTAATGTAGATCATACTGGTTGTAGGGATACAAGGTCTATTACTAAGTATGTTTTTATAATTAGTGCTAATATAGTTAGTTGGATATCATGATTATAGGATGTGGTTGCTTTATCATTTACTGAAGCTGAGTATATTGCTTTGACAAAAGCAATGAACGAAATGATTTGGTTAAGAAAATTTTTCAATCAACTTGAAGTGAGATAAGAGAAATATGTAATGCATTCTAACAATCAAAGTGCAATTCATCTTGAAAAGAATACAACTTATCGCTTTAGAATAAAACGTGTACATGTTCGACACCATTTCATTCTACTTGCTTTGAAGCGTCATGATTTGCTTATAAAAAAGGTCTATACCAAAAAGAGACCTCGCTAATATATTGATAAAGGTTGAACTTATTAAAAAGAATTTATTATGTAGATAACTTTTTAGGTTGATAAAAACGTAGCTCGAACAATTGGGGAACAATGAATTGAGGATGATTGTTATATTGAAAGTAAATATTAGCTATATTGAAGAATGAAAATTTGCCTTTAAGTAGAAGATTGTTCAAATATGTCTAGCTAAACCCATTTGGATTAGTAAAGCCAAATCCCAAGACCTCACATATTATTTAACCCCTATTTATTCATTGTCATTTTAAGCCATTGGATTGAGTTTGATCTAAGAGCCATCATTGTTTAAGGGCTTTTCACATGAGAGGGCTAAAATTGATGGCATAGTAGAGAAGAGAGAGAGAGGAGAGGAGAGAAGAAGGGTAGAGAGAGAAGAGAGGGAAGAACAAGAGAAAGAGTAAAAGCTTTACCCAAAAAAAAAATTCTTATCTTTTTATGTTCTCTTGATGTATTTGAAAGTCTATTCAAAAAAGAAATTTTATCATCCTTGAGGGTTCATTCTCTTACCTTATTTTTTCCATTGTTGGAGGGTTAAAAGAAAGTTGTATCTCATCCATAAAGCTTGAGATTGGAAGTGATATCTCTTTATACTCTTGTAATCTCTATTTTTGATGAATAGTAGTTACCTTTGCATTGTTCTCTTGTGAATGTAGGCCTTGGATTTGGGTGAATCACATAAATTTTAACTTTTTTTTGTTATTATTATTTTCTTTTTTTACTTGTTTATTTGCTTTTATATGATTATCTATCTATGACAATATAGAAGAGGTATGTATACATATAGTATAGCCATTGCCCATCATATATTAGTAGAAATGACCCAAATAAAGCTTTAGCATTAATATGAGCTTTTGTACTTATTTTTTTGAAAAACTATGCTCATTCTTCTTTAACCAAGGATAGTTCCATCCCCTCAACATTGTCATATTTGCATTAACACCATGCTTATAATAACAATTACGGTAACAATTTAGAAGGTGATTTATCATGTTATATATATATATAATCAATTGACATTTAAATAATGATCATTATTTGCTCTTTATTTTATTATAATAAATAATATTTATTATATAATAGAATAATGATTGTTGTTTAATGCTGACATTTTTCTACCTAAACAAAGTAATATTTGTATATGTAAATGTTTATTATAACTTGAAGAATTTTTTTTTTTTCAAAACCATATCAACTGTTAAAAAATAGTTTTGAAGTTGATCCATTAACTGTTATTTTCTTTTAAACAATAAATAATATCTATTATAATCATTAAGTCAATTATAATGGGATAATGTTTCAGTGCGACACGTAAGTCAATGACTCACCAATTACCTCCCTCAGAGTTCGGATCCTCTCCGGTTCAGGACTGAACCGGGTAGTTCCGCTCCTTAACGGCAATAACCCGTGATATGGCAGAGCTCACACCATCAATGAGGCAGCGCTTCGGTGCAATAAAATAGCTCCGTTGATCATTGACGGTCACGCATCACAGGTCGAGAGGATCGCGGCTCATCCCGGCCATCATGCCATGTTTGCACGAGGATCTGAATGGAAGTAAGAGTGAGGTGTCCTGGCATTACTCATGTATAAGATACGGCCATGGTTGAACGAGGCCATTGAAAACCTTTCCTTTCTTTACGGTCATGTCAAGGGGTGGGCCATTTCCATTTGCAATGTAAAGTCTTTGATCGAGGTAGGCAACGGAAGACAAGACACACATCTACAAAACTCTGATCTTGCCTGGCCTTTTATCAGCGTACCTGCAGGATTAGATTCCTCTAGCTGACATGATCTTTCTCGAGTAATGAGAGTAATGTTTCCATCAAGATCCTTTCAGAATAGATCAGATCCCGTTTTTCTCTAGTCCATGCCGTCAAATCTTAATGGGATGCAACTACAGAGGCCACGACCACATGCAGCTACAAGATTGGTCATCATGATTAGATGGGAAGTTTATCGATCATTTAGATTAAACATCTCGGAAATGTCGCCCATAATAAAGTTGGAAGTGGAAATAAAACTCGAGCAACTTGGTGAGTTTTTAGATCGGGAGTTGGACGATTGCACACGTTAAAAATCCCTTGATAATTGTTTGGAACATCTAGCTCAAAGCTTTTTCTGAAGTTGGTTCTCTTTTTCCACGACATCGACTTAATTAGTACAATATGGCGACCTAAATTAAAGAACTAATTAAGGTAAAACGAATCTATTATTCAGCTTTCTCATTATTGCCTTCTGCACCAGCTTGGGGTCAGCCCATCAATTGGCACTTTGCTCTTCAGAAGAGATCATGTGTTTTTAAGTCACGTAATGTGCTATGCAAGAAATTTGCCGGCTAAATATGTAATGTTTGTGGAAAGATGCAGTGCTTTTAGAGTTGTTGGTTGGATGCATGGATTCATAAGCGTAAGTGACGCCGTCATCAGTCATCACTGACCCGGTTGGTAGGGGGCTACCCCGTTTGTATATCATGCTTCCAGCCGATAAGCTGAAAAAGAAAAATAGATGCGCTTTCTTATATACAATCTCCTTTAGTTCCTAGGTATTAGTGATGAATGAGTTGGTACCTTAAGATCCACAAAAATCTTGCACGAACTTGCATTGCAATGGATCTGGCCTTTCACTGAGAAAGAATAGATCTGGCCTTTCACTGAGAAAGAATAGATCTGGCCTTTCACTGAGAAAGAATAGATCTGGCCATCCAAGTAAAATGGTTATCTACTAGTTTCACAAAGGACTTGGCAAGTTTCATCCCACTTGTACCGTACGTTGGCTTTTTTTTGTAGAGCGGACGTAGTTATAGCACGCCTTTTTCGATGAAATTGCCCCGACATGCATTTATTACTCGCATCTCTCAGCCGAAAGCCGCCTTCCCACCTTGATTCAAGCCAACACCTTTCACCTGTACAAGCTGCATGCTCTTTCATTGAATTTTCGATTGATATTAAAAAGACCAAACTGAAAGTTGGGATCAGAATATTTCATTATATCAACTAACATTAAAAGATCGAAGACTCTCGAAGATTCTCTCGCATTGAAAAAAAATGCCGCCTACATGATAATCGCATTCATCTTAGTCAGGATCATAAAGATGACCATATAAACAAGACATTGACTTGAAGGTCTATCTTTTTCAAACAGACGACTTAAGAGGGCTGGTAGTAATGGAGGACTGCTATATTCTTATAATAAGGCTTTATAGAAGGTGAATGCGCCAGAGAAGGTGAAGATTTTCATGTGATTAACCTTGCCAAATAGGCTTCATAGTAGAGAAATCCTAGGTAAAACGGGTTGGAATGTAAGCGGAGGTTGTTCTTTATGTGAAGCAATCCCAGATAACAACTCCCCACATATTTCTGCAATGTTCATAAGCTAGAGCGGCACGGCAAGTAGTAAAAATGGAGCGTAAATTGGAAAGGTTGGCCTTCTACGCTACAACTTTTATGGGCTTTTTGGCTCATCATTACGAAGAGCTTTGGATCAACTTGTGCATCCTACCACTTTGTTGGCAGCTCTGGTTGGATAGGATTCTGAAGTGTTTCTTCAAAAAGAGGAAGCAATCTAAGTCAGACTTGATTAAAGCTTTGTCAGATTTTCAGTTGTGGTCCAATCTGTGTTCGGAGAAAAAGAAAGTGAAGCATCAATACTTACCAAAAAGATCGAAAAAGTAATGAGACTAGAAGTCAATCCAAACTCCTTGCATTAATCCTTATTTCCAATCCTTCCTTTATTTTTAAACTTTGTATGTTCTTTATTATTTTTAATAAAATAGGGGAAAGTTTCCTTCCTCCAATTGCATCAAAAAGACTTGGGGATCTATAAAGATAGATAGATAGACATCCTAGAAAGATGGGCAGAATTACATAGTAGTAGTTGCCAGAGAATGTTCAAGATCTTAAACTCTCTCAAAAAACTTTTCCTTTCTTTTTGTCTTTTATCTTTCTTCTTGCTCTTACATATATAACTATGTCAATCTGTTAGAGATCCATACTTCAAGAAATCCATATAAAATAAAGTTTACTTGCTCTATCTTTCAAGATCAGCATCGAACTTTCCAAGTCCTAAAATCTCAAAAATTTTATTGAAATCTTTCCAGGAAAAAAAAAAAAAAACGTATTATTTCATAAGAAGAAATTTCAAGCTGCTAAAATTTTATCCTTCTCAATTCCGGAGGCAATTTTTTTAATATCTAGATCTGGTTCATTTTATCATAAGGGCTCAAAAGAACTACTATTTTAATATGGGATCTGGTGTCGATGATAATTTAAAGGTGACTAATAGCCAGTCCACTTACGCAACTTTGGGGAAAAATATTCAAAACATGCTGCCCTCGCCACCGTCGGGTTGGAAAAAAATAAAAGAAGAAAACAAAGCGCTACATTACCTTCTCTTTTCACAGTCAGAGATCACCGCAAGAGAGAGTCCAATCATTGGCTGTTAACATTGGATACCCACCAGGAATTCCCGTTCCAACCTCCCAATTGATGTAAAAAATGCCGCGGACTTCCAGAATCAGTATAAGTTGTGGGAGAGTAACTAAGATGGAACTACATCGAAAGAAGCAAAGATATAGATCACATGCAACAGCTTATAGCCTGTCCTCAGACATCAGATCGCACCTCCACTGGGAAAATGAGAACTTTCTTCTGTTTTCAGAGTAGCAGATCACCAATAATAGAATATACAGTTAAGTAAATCCACACACTTGCTGCACTCGAACTTTGTGCAATCCAACAATTTCTTGTAAAAAAAAAAAGCTTCTGATCGCCACCATAGATCTCCTCTTTCTTTCATTCCACCTCCAAGGCCATTTTCATCTAGTACATCGAAAGAACTAGTCATATATAAAGGGGAAAAGAAAGGAGAAAAAAAAAAAAAAAAAGTTTAATGACTTGGAGCGAAGCACCTCCAGAAGCTTTAATGTTAATATGGTGCACTTGAAATTAAGAGAGAAAAAGGGAAAACAGCAGTAATGAGAAGCAAAAGAGAGAACATTTCACAGCCTTAGGGACAAGTCGATTTCGTGAGCTAGCTCTCCTTTGTCATCTGATTCCCTATATGTCCCCGGCCATGTCGACGCCCTTGTCTCCTCCCGGGCACGTGTCGCAAAGCTCCCTGCATTATAGTAGCAGTCCTCTCTCTGTCTCTCTAACAATACTCCTGTCGAACTAGGCTGGCCATGCGGACGGAGGGCCGTGGCCAGTTCCCGACTCCTCTTGGCAAGGCTCCTCTCGAGCTTGTGCGCATTCTGGTGCCCCCCTAGAGCTTGAGAGCTATAGAACTTTCTCTGGCAGTAGTTACAAGAGAAGACTCGGGCCGGCTCGGGCGGGGACGACGGCTGGAGGGCTAGCTCAAGGTTTAGCTCCAGGTTCTCCGGTTCCATGTCCATGGTCTTGGGGGAAGACAGAAGAGGGGCAGTAGATGGGATTATATCGGGAGGAGAGAGAGAGGGTGTGGTTGGCTAGGTTTTGATGGAATATGAACGAGCATGTGAAGGTAACGGTCCACTGCCCCTGCGGGACACAATAGGGGAGAGCTGGGACAAGGAGAGGGTCCGGATAATGGGAGGGGGATCGAAGGGTTGTCGCTCCCATTTATGGCAGGGGGTGCAGCGTGTAGGACCAATTGCCGTCATAATTATAGAGTAAGGTGCGTTGCTTCTCTCCACACTGTTTCTTTCTTCTTCTCTACTTCGCTGTCGCTCTCTCTCTCTCTCTCTGGTCTCGCCATCTGTCTACCGTTCAGGAAGATGCCATGGAGTGGAGCAAGAGTTTTAGACGGTAGATCACATGCATCAGTGGAAAGTTACTTGGTGGTGCAATGCAAAAGTGGGACCGAGGTGTGGTTTAACCACGGTAGCAAGAGGGATGGTGCAGGATGAATGTGCGACACTTACTAAGGCAGTCAAATCTCCCTTCGCTGTGGCACCATCACATCGACCCGAATGCAGCTATCTCCTTGCATTAGAAGTGTTTCAAAATATGGATAAATTTTGTTTTTGAAAAATGCAAATAGATTGAATAGATAGTCTAAGCTTTTATAATGTTCTTTATATATCAACTATGGTTAATAGTATATATTGATTAAAATTTGAGTGGGCTGGTTTTTATGCATAATATTTGGAGAGATTATGGCAGGTGATTGGTCATTCACACAAAAGTGTACATTTGGATAGTTAATTGCTGGAGTTAACTACATATAAGAGGTTATCAAGAGAGGATTGAGTTATTTCTATTAGGACTTGCTAGCAATCACTAAGGAGGGAGGTATCATGATGTGGAGCTATCAAAGAAGGATAGTTAGTACTGAAAATAACTACATTTCTATATGATACAAGACGTAAGAATGTCTTATGTGAATATAATCTCATTCTCTACAATAACAATATGGTCATGGACCTAACTAGACAACCATATATTTTAGAATTAAGAATAGGATATTAGGATCAAGCCTCCAGTGTGGATGATCTACCCAATCCAAAACACTTCTGTCTTCCTGGATTAAATTTCACCGCCTCATTTTATATCGTTGATCAATTTTATCATGCATCCCCTCACTATTATCTTTATGATGATGATTGCTATTTTAATTTGAATGGTCATTGTCATGCGGATGATGATGGTTAGCATGAGGATACTATCAACCAAAAATATTAAATAATCTCTAAGGGCTCGTGGAGGAATTCCATCAGCATATTGCTAATGTTATACGTCACTACTTATATCACACAATAAATTACAAGTTCTCATTAATTATTAAAAAAATTTCTAATTAAGAATCATCACAGCAAGCAATCAAGGATATTGTTAATCAATTCAAAATTTTCATCTCAAATCATGGTACATAATTTGAGAAAATATTAAGAAAATCTTAAATTAGGCATGATCATACTAGGCTATCAAGATTGCTGCAAATCAAGTAGGTCATCGAAGATATTGCAAAACAATCAAAGATTTTCTCTTCATAATTTAAGGAATTATATCTCATGATTTGAAGAATTATGATAAAGAAACCTTAAATCAAATTTCAAGTTATTAAGGTAGGCTTTCAAGGATGCTAATCAGGTCAAGACCTTTTTTATATTTTATGTAATATAATTTCAGAAATCATGAGTTGTTAAAATTTCTCTTTATATAACCTAAAATATTTCTTTTTATATTTTTAAATTTTTCGAACAACTTAGACCATATGTGTGTGTATGTATGTATGTGCTCAAAACATAATGAAAACAAAGTTTTTCATTTTTTCTATCTTTATTTGTGTGTTTGTTTCTTCATTAATGAGGTATAAAAAGGAGTTCATAACTTTCATCAATCTCTCTATTAATTAAAGTCAATCGTGGAAGAGGAGAAATGTAGAAATAGATAATTCAATGCAGATTACTAACATAAGATATGTGTGAGATGCATATAAGGCTGAAAGAATGCAATTTTTTTTTTTTTAAAGTAAAATAGTGGTGAGAGGGCCACTATTAGGTGGGATAAGTTAAGACAAACGTAAATTTCTATCGATTGGGGGTAAACTGATTTTATTTAATGCAGTCTTGTCAGCATTGCCAACCTACATGACATCTATATTTAGACTTTCAGTCTAAGTGAGGATCAGAATTGATAAAATTAGAAAGACTTTTTTGTGGGAAGAAAAGGGCAATATTAGTAAGTTTCAGTGTTTGCTCAACTGGTCTTTTGTCTGTAGAGCAAAAAAGAAAGAAGGCCTTGGAGTCGAGGATTTGGGCACATTCGATAAAGTCTTACTAGCTAAGTGGCTCTGAAAGTTCATCTCTCCGCAGAATATTGCATCTTGAAAGATCCTTATCAATCAAGCCTATTATTCAAGATTGAAGTTAGGCTATAGATTTAATAGGCCTTTCAACTCCTATTTCCTAATCTAGGAAGGCATTATCAGGGACATCACAGGGTTCTAAAACTGTATCTCATTCTGTTTGGGGGATAGAAGAAATATCAGATTCTAAGAAGATTTTTGGATCAAACTGATGCCCTTTCGAGACCTATTTCCAGATATATACTCTCTTGTACCATGACAAAATACCAAAGTAGTAGGGTTTTGGAGTAGAAGAAGTTGACGATGGACCATTCCCCTTTTAGGGCCTCTCATTTCTTCTCAACTTACTCATCTTGATGATCTAGAGCAGATTGTCTTTGCTCTCACCCCCTCTGCTTAAGTAGATTATCCTTTCTAGAAAGTCACTAAATTAGGATTCTTCTTTGTTAAATTCTTTTACAATTTTATCCGATGTAACGAACTCAAATGGCCCTACTTTAAGATCATCTAGAAGTGACGGTGTCTTTGAAGATCTAGATCTTTATATGGTTAGCTCTACAAGACAGGTTACAAAGGAATAAAAAACTGGCAAAGAAATGTTAGAATAATATTTTCGGCTACTCCATGTGTGCGGACCCTATGTCCTGAAGCTTTAACCACCTCTGATCTACCTGAAGAAATCGATGAATCCCAAGACAATGGTATACTGGATGGGACCAATTTGCCATATCAATTTGCTGGCATATCTTAATGGAGCAAAATTCTGAAATCTTCTCCAACAAAGCTAATTCTCCTACGTCCAACATTCAAAAAATTCTAGCTATCTTTTCTTTTTAAAAAATATCTCTATCGGAAGATCGCTTTTACCGCATTATATCTTGAAAAATATCTCATCTTTATCTTGATCTCTCCTTTGTATTCTATTTCCTTTTTAAACATTCAACAAAATCTTGGGGGGAAGGGTTCTTCTTCACTCCCAATTTAAAGTCATTTGTATCTACACACCAAAATATGCTAGAGCCATGCACAGCAAAGGCATGCACATTAAAACTTAATTTTGAGATACGTGTCTTGCTATCAGATTACTCAGCAGGAGTTCAAGAAGAGTATAAAAGAGAGTGAGCAGAAGTCGACGCAAAGACCACTACGAGATATATCACTGGAAGATTTGCTTGGCCCGGAAAAACTAACTCCAATTATGCAAGGCATGCTTTACTGAGATAAGCTTTTGACTTCAAGATATCTTACATTCCTTTCAAGGCACAGTCCAGCAAGTCCATGACCAGAGAGAGATAAGCGGGTGCTCTAAAATACTAGTGTGATTTAAGTGTGACCAGTTTAGTGGCATGATGCGACTAAGCTCTCATAAATCAGACCTAAAGTTGTATTTAATAGAGGTGATAAGTTTTGGAGAAATTTTCCTTCTACTGCAGATAGAAGGAACAGTCTATTCTATGGAATAAATGTTTTTTGGCATTTGGTTAGAGGGAAAATTATCGAGAATAAATGTGTGCATTGCAATGATTTATCACAATGACAAATTTGCTCTGTCACATTTTGGTATATTTAAAGAATGGATGAGATCAAAATACTGGATGGAGGGAATGAGTTTCCCCTATTTAACGGGCAACTCTATTCTGCTAAAATGGCAGAATAGATTTATCTCCTCTCCCCTTAACTTTTGCACTTAGACTTGTTCTAAGATGCTTTTGGGGTGATTGGCAAGATATCCCCCATTTACCTCCATTACTAGATGCAGCCTAACCATCTTCATGTTAACTCATGGTTGACATGGACCTCTAATTTTCTGAATGAAATCAGCAGCTAATTGATCTTAAATTAAGAAAACACGTCAACCATCTCAGCCCACAAAAGGACAAAATAGTTGAGACTCGAGCGGATAAAAAGCCGAAAGCGATAGGATCAAATTGAGTTGATAGAGTTGGTTTCAAGGAACCTGAATCTTGCTAGGGTTGTCAGATCGTTTTTTGAACTATGATGGTTCATAGAGGTGAGTCTATAACAGCTAAAAGAGGGGGGAAATTTTCTTCTTGATTATACGTTAGGCTACTTATAATAATAATAAACATATATAAATATTTGCAATGCATTATCACCCACGCAGCGGAGAAGATTATACAACTCAGCTAGGCCTATAAGGTCAAATATCAATGCCAAGATAATTTCATACTTATGGAATGAATTATTAGATGAATCAAATGAAAAGAAAAATGAATGAAACATTAGATTCTTGGATGGGAGCACGAATTATGACGACTAAAAAGGACTGTGTAAGAGGACTATTTTTTTATTTGTCTGTTTGTTTGTTTCTTGATAACAAAAAAAAAAAAAAAAAAAAAGTGAAAAGTTGGACTACTTTGATGATAAAGTACGACCAGATGCATCAGCAAAATCAATGCCAAGTGCCAGCTCCTTGATTGAAGGTTAATGAGCTAAACCCGTCGTTGAGAAGGAGAACAGAGTAGACGCTACGTGTCTTGGTCCCAACCTTTGAATCCAGCTGCACCGAACTCATCCGACGCGGGTTGGAGCTTGCAGTCAAATGTCTGAGTAACTTTGCGAAGGCGAGGAGATAAGGAACAGTGACCTTGTACCACCATTAAAGTAGAAGCGGTTGGCCAAGCCGAGTGGGGCTCAGGGTGCCACAGTCGGCCATCGCTCTAATAGTCCCCCAGTGAGCGTCGATAGGAACCGACGGTGGTTGGAACAGGCTTGCATGTGATAAAAAATAGAACAGCAACATGGCACCTCTTCGGATATATAGCAGGCACTCTCCGTTGGAGAACGGAGATGGGCAGCAGGCATAAATTTTAGCGGATCCTACACTCGCCTTATTTGTTCTTGTGGTATTCGATGGGTCCAGCTTCATGACCTCCTTGCATGGCTGCATCATGTCTACTGTCTAGCACGGGAATTAGGAGCAATCCGACCCACCTTTGACGTCTCTTTGCTTCAATCGTTTTGACGAGCACGCGTGGGGTGCTAGCTACCATCTCGGCAAGGAAAAAAAAATTTTTTTTTTTTTTTAAAAAAAGAAAGAAGTATGGAAAGAATTACACACCTAACAAGATCCTGGTGAGGGACCTCCTCTCAACAGAAAGACTAGTGTAACTACTGAGCCACAGCCTATTTAGAACCAACCGTCATGAATCTACGTTTGTTTTAGGACTTCTATTTAACAAACTAGAATGCGGCTTTTCTCAGGAACATGGAGAATGCCGACATCGTGAACCAGTTGGCTTAAGTCTCGCCGCCTTTGTCATGAAAATTTCTTATGTTAGCAGAAAATAATCTCTCTTTTCGTACATGAATAGTTTGGATAGCTTTGAACATATATTGGTCATGAACTCGCGTCCCTTTCCCAATCGCACTGGCGGAGTGGTGCAATTCATGGGGACCATCAGATTTCAACCCCTCACCAACCGTACAGCAACATATTGTGGTCACAAAATGCAGTAACTTATGCCTTTTTTCCCTCCCGTATGCTGAGGCCCATTAAGGAAATTTCATTCGTTTAAAATGATCAATCTCCAGTCGTATCCGATGACAGCTAGAGTTAAACTAAAGGACCTATCATGTAAACGCCGATTATAAGCGAATGTTATGGAAGTCATTGCTAACTTCTTAAAAACTAAAAATAAATCTTTAATTTTAACCAACTTTATTCTTTGACGATAAAAATAAATTTTTTATCTTAATAAACTTTACGATGAATGAATAGAAGTTGATTACTAATCGTTATCAGATATAAATTCTAATCTTTGTAGGATATAATTGATCCCTTATTTATATGAACATATATAGCTTTGACCATAAAGAGAGATGAAAAGTTTTAGAGAGATATTCTATTTCTGCTAGATAAACGTGGGTCTAAGATGTGTAAGAAAGAGTTGGAAGAAAAAAAAGAGAGAACAATTGACTCTTGACTTTTTATTATTTTTAATATATTTTTTTCTCTCTCTTCAATATTTTTTTCATCTTCTATCATTATTTGATTTATCTTCATGTTGTTTAGATCTTAGGCTGGTGCATGTTATCTACATCAAAAATGTATCGTTCTATATAGTATTAGAGCTATAAACTTTGAGATTAGTACTTTATATTTATAACTCAGTATGGTTGAAGAGATTTTGATAATTCGTGATGCTCTAGTGCATAGCATTTAGGCTCTTATTTTTTATGATTCAATAGATGAATCATGATATCTGATACTAGTATCTCCATATAGTTGAAGAGTTTTCAGTAATCACGGTACTTCGGTGCAAATGTTTGGACTCTTATTTTTGATGATTCAAGATGTGAATCATTATAACTGATGCTATTACTATTTCTCCTATTGTCAAAGATTACTAAGTCTAATGAATCTTAGTAGAGCCTCTACAATCAGTGATGGGCTATTGCAGGAGAGAAGAGGAAAGAAATGATAGGAAAGAAGCTGAATCTTTTATTGAAAAGGACTTCAAAGAAGACATATAAGCTTAAAACCCTTTCCGGCCTCATCATATCTCATCTTACCATCCTCCGCAACCACCACAGTGACGTCACCCAGCTCTTTCAACTTGACCGTGTCAACTACACTTTTTTTCAAGTAGAGCATGTGATTAAGGAGCAGAACATATTGCAAGCGATGATAGAAAGTTACTGTCATCTCATCACTCATCACTCAGATGACTGCTCCTTTTGAGCACCAAAAAGGAGTGATTGAAGAAGCTTCAGGAGGCAATCTCAAGCCTTACCTTCGCAATGCCAAGGTATAGGGAACTACTTGAGCTGCATTCCATATATCTTCGCATCCATATTTAAGAAGAAATTCACTAGTACTGCTATCGAGCTATGGAACAATTGTGGTGTCAATTCGAAGATGATACAAAAGTTGTCAACCAAGCAACCAACCCTAAAAATCAGTTTGAAGGTGATGAAGGAGGTTGCTGCTGAGAAAGAGATCAAAGTAGATTTTGATGAGCCTGCTTCTGAGATTTTAGAGATGGATCTAAATTTGAACCATAAAAGTAATCAGAGCCATCTACTAGTGAACTTGTCATTGGATATAGCCCACGAGCCATCCGTATTGGATCAAGATGATTTGTCTTTTTTGTAGTTGGGAGGTCAAGGTTTCGCGTTCCATAAGGGAAGGCAATCGAGTAACCAATCAACTTGGCAGTTTGGCTTGCTCATCACCGAACTTGGACTTCCAGCTCGCTGTCTGGGTTGAGTACTGCTAAAATGTTATTTTGTGGGGTTGGGTTTGAGAGGATGTAACAGGGATGGCTTCCTTTGCTTGGCTCCAGCCGACCGTGGAAGCGTGGCTTGCAGGTCACCAATAACACCGACTCTAAAGCTGAATCAAAACTTATATTTATTTTTTAGGAAATTTTGCAAGAACAAGCACTTTATTTCCGTATTATGTAGCTGAGGACAGCTCTTGATTTTTTGCAAGAATGTTTTTTTAAAATTTTCAAACACCATTTGCAGCTAACTTCATGAATACAATCCTATAATTAATTATTAAAAAATATAAGCATCTAGCACTTAGTCAATATGTGCATTCAAGATTAAAAAAATATGTGTTTTATTAAAAACAAATACATTCGTGTATTATAAAAAAAAAAAAAACATATTTAACTTTAGTTAAGTATAAAGTTAGAGTGTATCTGTTGAGGTCATATATATATATATTAGGTAGGGAGATTCAAAAACTTTGTAATCAACCTATTAATGCAAAATAATTAAAGAAATATGACCAAAATAGATAAAAAGAAAAAAATAAAGCTGACCGTTTATGCAAAATCTCTTTTATTTATACAAAGAAGAGAGAATCATGAATTTGAGAAAGTCTATTAAAAGTAAACATTTTTTATTTTCATGGTTTAGTAAATGTAATATATTTCAACAACACATGGAAGTACAAACTTTTGATAAAACATTTGTAATTTTTAAACTTATAAAATGTCATGATTTATGGATTTAGAGAACATTAAAAGATACCTTAAATTGTAGTATATATTTCATTGTGATTGCACGAAACTGGCAGAGCCACTTCACGACCTGAGCAGGCTATTTTAATGAAGGTTTGTTATTATTCATCGAGGATATCTTCAAGCACTGGCACGGGTACACAATGGGATGCACTCACTGTGAGAATATTTATGTTGAATGAAGGTGAAAGGAGATAGATGGGTGGCGACCAGCAACAGAGTATATATAGAGAGAGGCAGAGAGAGGCTTACTTTTGGCTCTTAAACCCACTTAAAGATTCATTTTGGTCCTCTCAAACTTTGAATTGCTATGATCTCTCGTACAGTGATATTAAAATTTTGTTGTATTGCATCATATAAAATTAATTAAAATTACTGATATATATTAATTTAATAATAATTATAATTCTATCAAATTTAATAACAAAATATCATTAAAAATATGACCTAAATTATAATAACGGAAGATTTGAGAATGAAAGAATATTTTCAGCATGTTTTTTTTTTTTTTTTTTTTTTTTTTTTGGGACTTCCCTCCCATCGATTGCCGGAAAATATCCCTAGCCGTCATGTCACAATAGTTTCACATCTCCCTTTTGCCACTGTGATGGGGCAAGGTTACTTTTGTTTTCTTCAAGAAAAACATAGAGCTGGCTGGGCTACCATCACCATCCATCGTTTGCACCCAGCCCCATTACTGCAGAAAATTATCATTGGCCAACACTGAGACGGCACGAGTACAGGTGAACCCTAAAGCAGAAGCAGGAGAAAAGAAAGAAAAGACAGATAGTTATCTTATTATTTTTGAGAAATGAATTAATATATTGCTATCACCATCTTTCCCTTGTTGAAATTATTCAGTTTCAGGTATTAGATAGCCATTCAAGAAGGTCATATCTATTAAATGTCTATAAATTTTCTGAGATCAAAGTCTTTGTTGGTTCCGAGCCCGTTCAAATATATTAAATTTTGCAAGCAAGATTCCTTTTAGAAGGTTTTAATATCAAAGGAGATTCTGGAGCTCTTATAAACCTTGTTTCTTCTGGCTGAAACAATCAAGGAGCTACAGTCAGAAAAAAAGAAAAAAAAAAACAATCATGGAGCTGCCCCTCTTTCTTTCATCCTTTTTTTCAGGCTGAGAAGGCTCGAAATAAAATAGTTTTACTTTTCCACTTATTTGGGCCAAAAAAGCTGCTAGCTTCAGCGTCTGAAAATTTTTAAAGACCGGTGAATGGAGATGGTTTCCGGCAATCCACAGCGGACTGGGGTGGAAAACTAGTAGGTTAGAAGAAGAGGAAGGAACATTGAAGCTGGTTTCTCGTTCGCTTTTCACCACCCGCGAGCCCCATGAGACCCAACTTCGAGTTCGGACCACGCGCAGGCCCCGCCTCATTTCTGCACGTGGGGAACACTGTGGACCGGCCATTCATGCCGTCCGGCTTTTTACGGAGCTCGGCTCGACACCTTATCTCTGGTGTCTGACATCCATTCTTTCTGAAAGGACAAAAGTGAAGGGTATCCGGCTAGAGATATAAATTTTAAAAAACAAAATCCCCACTGCCAAAGAATGTTTTTCAAGCTATTACCGTTAAAAGTGCGATTATTTGGGAGAAATTTTATATAAATGCATATGGGAAGTGAATTTATAATTGATCCTACCGCGCACATGTCGTGCACTTGAGATGGTGAAAAGTAAAGAAGCGATTTAAGAATAAATAAAAAATATAATTGATCCTTCGAGCAGCTGCATTGTAACGGAAGAAATAATAATAATAATAATAATAATAATAATAATAATAATGTGATGGATACTTGCATTTCCAGTTCACCAAATCTACAAGTAAAAACTAGCTGATCTATGAGGATTTGTTAGTGCCGTATTTAAAAGCTCTCTCTTTTACAAAAAAAAAATTATATATGAACTATTAGTAATTATTAATGAGTTTAGATTTATAAAATTAATTAAATAAATTTAGTTTCATGATATATGAGATATATTTTTGAATTTATATGTATTTTTTATTGAATAATGTGATGTGAATCTAAAGTTTAATAAAAATATATAATAAAAAAATAATATTTTATTATAAATAAATTAGATTTTATTTTTTTTTATAAATTTATTTTATTGAAAAATATTATCTATTAAAGCATCAAGAAGAAGAAGACCTAATCCTTAAGATCTATACAGTTTTGATACAAATTAAAGTTGGCATAAATTGATATGATAATAAATTTTATTATTATTATTATTATTTTATTATATATATATAATTTTATATTTTATGATATCAGAGCGGTCGATGGCCGCACCTTTCCGGATTTCGCTACGACCGTAACAGCAACCTTAGCTTGGGATGAAGGCGGCCAACGGTCCGTGCAGAAGAGCTGCTGCGGTCATGCTTTGGTCAATGGCCAGATTGGCCGTGGGTTCTGGTGGCGGTCGACAGTGGTAGCTGACAAAGAGAGAGGAGGTGGCATTCTCATCTGCTATGGCCCATGATGGCGAGAGGGTTGCCAGAGAAAAGGGGGCGGCGGCGGTGGTCGCCGAGTTGATTCGGTCAAGGAACAAGGCCGGGTTAGGTTCGATTTCCACGATGGTGCGGCGAGCCAAGGGCACGAGAAAGCCTGTTGTCGGAGACAGCGGCCATGGAATGTGGGTGGAGAGTGCGATGTGGCTGTTCATCAGATTGCAATGGTGCGGCTGTGATGCCGGTCATTTGTCTCATGGAAGAAACAGGCGAGACAATCCCCTTTACTTCTAACTTCTCAGGCCTTTTCTTTAACAAAAAAAAAAAGACCAATTCCCACCCAAATAGTCGAGGGACTTAAAAAAAAAAAAACAAACTGTTTGTTGAGTAGACAAGGCCAAGGACATAATTTAAAATCTCCAACATATTTGTTCCATTGCCTGCGATCACGCAGCCAAAAGAAATCCGATCATAAAAGATACAAGATCTAAAACCCTAACACATGTATAAAATAATAAAAAATTAAATTTTAATAATACATATAGGATGAGTTCACTATTGATGTCTAATGCGTATTATTTGGAGTTATGGATATGTTATACCCAAAAATAGTAAGATAAGAAAAAAAAAAAAAAAAAAAAGCTAAACTACATTTTTTATTCTCAAACTTAAGGGGTGTGCCACTTTATTTTCTTAACTTCAAAAAATTACAAAATTGATTCTAAACTTTGTTTCTTATTTCTGTTTGATCCCTACTGTTAAAACAAAGTAACGCCATAAGAAACTCACCTATGCAACATTCGATGTGGCTGAAACTAGGCTGATATAACAACTGAGGTCCTCCTCCACCTTATCGTCACCTCCTCGTTTTGCTTCTTTTGCATCGTTGTCTTCGTGCCCTCGACCTCATCAACGTCGATTATGAGCGCGAGGTTCAGTCCAGCAAGGTCCACGTGCTGGACAGTAAGGAAAATAAGAGAGAGAGAGAGGAAGAAGAACGACGGGAAGGGCTAAAGGAGGGAGAAGGAGAAGGGAGAGAGAGGGGAGGGGGGCGCGCGCGACAATGGGGGGAAGGAGAAAGAAGGGAAGAGAAAGGGAAAGGGCCGAAGGGAGAGAAGGGAGGGGCGCATGCGATGAACTAGAAGGAGAAAGACCAAAGAAAAAGGAAGGGGAAGGGCTGAAGGGAGAAAGGAGAGGAGCGCGCGCGATGTGGAGAGAAGGAAGGAGGGGGCGCACTACTTTAATCCACGTAAGCCAACCAATTCAGCAAATTTCTTACGATGTTATCCTATTTTAACGGTAGAGACCAAACAGAAATAAAAAATAAAGTTTAGGATTAATTTTATAATTTTTTAAAATTCAGAAATTAAAGTGATACCCCGCTAAGTTCAAAGGTCAAAAATGTAGTTTAGTCAAAAAGTTTAATAGCTCATAACTCAACTTCATCTTCTACCAATTAATTTACACTAGAGTTTTTAAGACCGTATGATTTCGACCTGTTGACAAGTTAATTGAATCAGTAGATGAGCTTACAACATTACAAATAATATCAGAGCCAATCAAGTGTACAAAAGTTGGAGCATTACATGGCGTGGAACCATCTTACGGCACGAATGATTCGACTCGAAGTAAATTATAATTAGCTTATAGCATGCAATGAAAATATAATTTTAAATATATATATATATATATATATATATATATATATATATATATATATATATGTTTCATTTGAGTTTGAACGGGAGATCCTTCGGTTTTATTATTATTACCTGATGGGATTCCGTTTGGACCGATAGGTAAATTATCGTGACAAAAACAAGGTAACATTAGAGCGACCACCATTCGTGCTTCTCTCTGCACATGTAGGCTAAACACACCTACATGCATAAATGCACTCTTTGAATTTTTTTTATGCATATAATAGTAGCAGGCACCTTAAAATATCTTTTTTTCAGCATGTGATGCCATGCATCAAGGTATAGTACCCCTCCCCTCCAAAGAAGAAAATTTAATAAGTAAAATTATTACTCAAAAAATCACTTAACTGATGTGATGCATTTTATTGCTCCACTAGATTGGTCCCATGAAATGTGCCATTTAATGAAGAAAAAATGGTTGGTGGAAGGTATCTTGGTGAGTTTCTTCACTGGCTTTTGTAGGTTACCGTATCATTGCTTTTTTTATAAAAAACCAATTGGTTGGTGCAACACGGTAGGGTTGTGGCTTGTTTCAAACGCCAATCTCTTGAGCTGGCTTTGGCCCAGAAGAGACAGCACCATTAAATGATAGTTATCTCCCCGATTTTCTCAACGACGGGCACCTTTTCTGCTTGCAAATAAGCAGTGCGAAGCGGCCGCAGCAGACAGCATCAAACTTGTTACCAAAAAAAAAAAAAAGATCAAACAGAGCCGTGTTTTCTAGTGAAACAAATTCACCAGTGGGTATCGTGGAAATCCCTAATCGCTTTGCTAGGGGCTTTCCGGAGAGTGGATGGAAGGATAATGGGGGATGAGAGGTCAGGCTCAAAGCCTACATGGCTAACAGGAGACCAAAACAAGTGGACCTGAAACGCTGGCCACCATTATTACAAAAGGAAGTGACCACTGCTTGTTCGCTAGCAGCTTCTTGAGACTTCGAAACCGTGATCGACGACAACGATTGACGTTTCATGTCTTCATTCCCCTGTTACAGTATGACCGTCTCGCATCTTGCAATGTTTCATCCGTCTTTTTATAATCTGACCATCGAAGTCATTGGATGAACAGCTGTTAGAGCTTGAGAGGTAACTCCCGGATGGCAGCCTAGCCTTCAAATTTTCGTACCGGCTCTGGGTCTGCTGTCTGTATCATCACCCTTGCAACAGACATCATGTCTCCTACCAGACGATGTCACGACAAAGCAGAGAGGAGTCCCTTCATGCGTGGTCAAATGAGACGCACTCAAGGAACCGCATCTACGGTAGATCTTAGAAATGCATCGATATTCTCAAGCAAGCGTGGAGGTGATGGCATAGTCCCCTCCCTCGTTAACAACATGATGTCCTCAATGGGTCTTGAAGTTCAAACGCCAGCATTTCCTCTCATTACGTCTGGATATTAATCACTGTGGAAGAGTGTAAAACATAGTATTGTTGCCTCATCATGATCGTGGCAACCCATAATTTAAACACCATCTTATCTTATGTTCTCTATGGATAATATTCTTGTGTAAGCTGGCAAAACGTGGAATTAGGAGAGAGTTTGACCATCAATATCCTAATTTTTTTTTTTAAGAGACACAACCGGGATGATTATATATCCATAAAATGATCATTAATGAAATTCGCAAGAGATACCGATTAACATATAAATCGCATCCATCGGAAAAACATTCGATTGCTATCCATCCACGGAGAGTGTGTTTTTTTTTTTTTTTTTTTTTTTTTTGTGCAATAAGGCCGGATTCTTTGGGCCGGATAAAGTAAACATGTTGCGGAAGCTGAACAGATTCGGCCCATAGTCGTCCAAGGCCGGATTTGGGATGGCACGATATGATCCTAATCTTACAAGAAAGCTCCCAACCGAGCCCATTCTAAAGCATAAACTATATCTCTTGTCTAGGCTGCCCCAAACGGTATGGAAATTAGCCAGTGGGCCGGCACATTTGCACCCTCGGTATTCTTAGGGTCGGTTTTATTTTGTTGGGTGGATTATTTGCCAGGTCAACACGGCTGGGTTCTTAAAATGCCTAAATCGCTGGGCATCTAGCCTGTTTCGTCTTCCATGATAGTCTATGAGCCAAATTAAAGGATAAGGTGTAACACTTAACAGCTGCGTCGGCAATGGCGGCTTGGGCAATGAGCATTGTTTCGTTCTCAGTAGGGGCCACTTGGAATCCTTTATATTTGATGAGCTCTTTTAGCCTATCAACTATAAAGATATCTCCGTCCTCTAGCCAGCCTTCGTTGTCCTCCATGGTCCACTCCATTGGCTCTGGGACATCGAGATAACTTGGATGATTGAATTAAGACATAATCCACGAGACGTAAATTCGCAGAATGTACATGAGAATTTCCCGACTTTTCAAGGGCCAATGGTACTAATGGCACCCTCATGGCTGGCATCGCGCTGCTCTCCTGACAAAGTTTTCGGTACCACACCTGTTGCCATGCCAATTCTCATTATTGATGCACATCACTGCTGCTGTAGGTTTCTGGCCTTCTCCGCTCCATTTTGAGGGGACTTGAAGATTTTTTTTTAAATTAATAATAATAATAATAATAATAAGCACGGAACATATGGCAGTTTTTCTAAAGATAACCTTGCTCCGTTATGTTCAATCTATTTATATCTATTACATTCATTAATAAATTTATTTAATTATTAAATTTTTAATAAAATTCTTTTAATGTAGTTATTAATTATAATTTTTATTGATCTATTTTATGTGATAAATCTCAGAATTAAAGGGAAAGAAAAAAAAGTAGCTCATAATTACCTTCGATCTAAACTTGAAATTAAAATTTAAAGAAAAAAAAAATGAACGAAATACAGCTAAGAACAAGTGGTAGGTATTGAGTGAATACGAATATAAAATTTTATACATATAATGAATACAGTATAGATATAAATATATATATATTTTAATAAGTATAAATATGAAAGTATATTCTTTCCTAGCTTCACTCTATTGCCATTTATACGCAACTCTATGGTAGGTTCACTCTACCCATCACATTCTACATATGGTGGTCTATGTTCTAAAATTTATTTCACATCCGAATCTTACCAATTTTGGTATGACACGCATATGAGTTCAAGCTCCATCAAAATTTATCCTATCCCATGACATTTAACACAAACTATAAAGTAATTACCCTTTGGTTTTCGACAGTTTTCTTCGCCCTCGTTAGGTAAACAAATCACATCTGACAAATTTTGGACAAGATCAAGTAGGCATCGTTATTTTGCTAAATCACTAATTTGCACTTAATTAAGCATATTGACGACCGATTCATCTAATGAATTTTTGGTTTCCTCTTCTTAAATCCCTTTACTCAAATTTAATGAAAATATGTTTGCAAACTAACACATTCCCGGTAAGCAGCCAATGGTTCGGCAAAGCAGCATGTGCCATTCATTGCTAGGGAACATGTGTAGGAAGGATGTAATATATTTTTTTGGTGTAAAAACAGTATACTTCAATACAAATGTAAAATACACTTTTAATCTTTCAAGTTTGAAGAATGTTTCATTTTGCTTTTTGAACTATAAGAAAATTTTAAAATATTTTTTAATTTTTATTTTTGATTCACTTTAATCGTTGCCATTAAAAATAATTTGATATCATGCTTCTTTTGCTAATATGGCAAGCTTATACGATGGAGAAGGACTTTTACAGTAGTCTGCTCGCTTAAAAGTCGTTTGAATTTATTTTCTTCTTCCCAAGCCATCCATCAATCTTCAGCCAGCGCTCAGCCCCGGCACTGCACCTTAACCCTCTTTTAAGAATGACTCAAGTCTACATCCACGGCTCATAGTGTCACGAAGTCTCATGTTATCTCTCCTTCCCCGCTCCCTGTCCAATCCTTCTTCTTGCTCTCTCTCACCTCTATAATTTATGGAAGTGATCCCCTATTCTATTCTGATTTCAACAATAATGTCACCGTACATGATTTGTTGGTCATTCATATTGCCATCACCCTTGACGAGGAGTACCTCCATGGCTCCATCACCATTGTTCACTTCGTCTTCAAGCAAGCCCTCCACTTGAAAAACATCTTCTTCCACTTTCTTGTCTCTGATGCCAGGCTTGAAGCCCTCGTCCACTCCACCTTCCCATAGCTCTGGTTCAAGATATAATGCTTCAATCCAAAACAGGTTTAGATTTGATATCTATATTAGTGTGGCAAGCGTTGAAGTAGCCACTTAACTGTACGAGGAATTACCTTGTTGGCATGTTGGAGCTGTGCATTTGGTGGGTGATCTACCTAATTCTTGTCAATCAAAAACAGCCTCAAAAGTCTGTTTGGATGCTTGGAAATTAATAAGATCTTCCCAACAAAGTTGTGTATTAAAAACACAACGAAAGGAGAATGAATATATAATGGAAAGGGAATGATTCAAACGGAATGAGGCTCCTCGCAACAAGGTGTTTTATATTATTTCAGAACATAGAGATTAATTGTCTCACCAGTAGCCCCTTCTTCTTTAAACAATTCTAATTTCCATATAGTTTTGAATTTAAAAATTTGCATAAAAGATCTTATCAAACATAAGATCTCCTAGCATCCAAAGAGACCTTAAGAGTATGTGATTCTGATCTTATGGTGGTTGACAATGTTGAGAAGCCCTGAAAGACGAGCCTGGGGTCATAAATGGTGGGGGCATTGGAATTGTGCCATGCCAACTTCACCTAGTATTTTATAGAATAGTTTTGGTCAGGCCATGGCTCGTTAGAACGTTCGTTAGTTGGCGGCCATGCTACGTCAATACAGGAGTGATGGGGATCAATCTGGTCCAATAGTGGTGGTTCAATTACACTGACGAATTGAAAAGTGGATGGTGCAAAAGGACAGTGTGGACAGGGACGTGTGGATCTATATACTATTGTTGTTCCTTCTGATGTTTGCGAGATATGTCAACTTTGATCGAGCACAAGTGGAACCAACACGAGCTCAATGAAGATAACGTCAAAGGTAGTTGTCGTGATCTTTACTTTGGCTCGGTCCTTAACTTCAGCGACCCCGTGCTGGCTCTTTGCGCTGGTTACCTTCTCTCGATCCTCGGCCGCCTCTCCACCCTCGCTGAACTCCCCCTCTTCTTCAACCGTGTCGTCAGTCCCATCCCCACTCCCTTTCTCTTAGCCACTTTCTCACCCTCAGCCACAACTTTCTCTTCTCTAGTGTCATTCCTCCTCACTCACCTCCCTCGACTAACTTTTCACCCTCGACCTCAACTCCAACCTTATCTCTGGCCTAATCACTTCAGCAATTATTCGAATCCCAGCCCTCTCCAATATTATCCTTTATCATAACTGCCTCTCCAATCAAATCCCTCCCTTCTCTCTCACCTCTCCCTCCTCTATGTTTTAATAGTATGAGAAACAATAAAAAATTTAAAGTTTACACTTCCTTATTGCGATTTTTCAGATAGGATGCTAACTCAACCTCTTTCGCCATCCAAGCCTGAGTATCAATAGAAGGAGCATAGCATCAAATTTTTTTTAACAGCAAAGAGTAAAATGAAGCAAAAATGAAAGTTTAAGAATATGTTAAAAGAAATTTAAAAGTTTAAGAATAAAAATAAAAAAACCTCTTCTAAAGTTGTAAGGGTCAAAAAAAATATAGCTTATGCTATAATTTTTAAATTTTTTAACTTGACATGGAATACCGGTTTGTCATCCCGCATCTACTCCCCTAAACCGGCAATCCTAGTCGAGTGGAAAAGTCATCGGATTGGGCTTGGTCAATTTAGCTCAAACAGGAAGACCGAGTCCAACATCAAATAGGCGCGTTAGTTGATATATTATAATATATTATCCTTGCCACGTGTAAGGACGGCGGAAATCCTTGTTCCGTCCAAACATTGACCATTGACCCATTCGATCCCATAAAGCAACGCCATCAGCAATCTCTACATCTAAAAATCTAAATCCAAATATCGAGCTCCAAATAACTTGCCCTCCAAGCTAACTATAGAGGGCGGATTCCGACGTTCTCACCTCTTTGGCTTACATGGCAAGATTTGACCCATGCACATTCCCCGTATTCCTGGCTGCCACATCCAACATAGAAATCCTCTCCCCCACGCAACATGCACCATGGGGGATCCGGACTCATTTCTCAAAGCCGGCTGGCTTCTTGTTTGCGCCTACCTACTAGACCTTTCCACCTCTCTTTTTTATACAAGCCACAAACCTACCATCTTCTTCCTCTCACATCATTCAAAAACTATTTCAAATTAACTTCTCTCTGGGCACTCACCAATCATGGCTGTTAGGAAGTCAATACTCTTTGGTCGCCTAAGAAGGGCAATTCAGAAGGTAAAGTTCTTGCTATCCTTCAACTCTAGCAGGTGGCTCCTGTCTTCTCTCATGGGTTCCTCTCCCGGGCCTCGACATCTTAGCTTTAAGGCCCAACCGGGGCTACTCGACTGCACTGCCGGGGCTTGTGATGAGGATTATTACCACGAAGCTGGCTCTTCATTTGGTATCTCGAGAACGACAAGCTCAACGTCCGGGGTACTGTCAAGGACGACGAGCTCGGCTTCGGAGATGACGAGGACTATAAGCGATGCATCGACGGGCGATGATATCGATAAGAGGGCGGAGATCTTTATCGCTAGTTTCTATCGGCACATCCAGATGGAGAGGCAGGTTTCGCTGGAGCTGCGGTACTGCAAAGAGAGAAGCTTGGAGAGGACCAGCTCGGATTGATGGAAGTTAGAGATCTGATTGAGTGGAACGATGATCGATATTTGAGTGGTCATTTCGTGTGACAAAAGAATTTTTCCATTATTACTTCTCAAGAAAAATTCTTTCCAATGTTTCATTAATTCTTGTTTTTTTTTTTTTTTTTTTTTTGGTCCCTTTCATTAAGAGGATTGCAGTGGTGGCGGCGGTCCTTTGCGAACGAAAAAACTCCTTTTTTTTTTTTTTTTTTGTGCATGTTTCGATATAAGACGACATATATAAACTTATATAGTGTCATTTGTTTCTCTACATGGTATCTCATCCAGGCTGCTGCTCGTAAGAATTCATCGTTGTTTGATGTTCGGATTTGGGAGAAAGAGGGAGCAAAGTCAAGATTTGAGCAAGCTGGATGGCTTAATCCTGCGTCCGCTAACGGGCTGGGCCACTCCAAGTTGCCATGGTCCCCCTAAATGTCGATCTAAGATCGATCAGGATTCAGGCCACCAGTCGGGATAGCATAAGGTTTATTTGGAGATTGCTTAGAGTTCCTTGACTTTGCGAGGTCAGTGGGAAGCTTATACGACAAGCCTAGCAATGGGGAATTAATGGAATCAAGCCCATAGAGACATAAGTGGGATCCTAGCCTGAACCCAATAAGGTACCACAGCTCATTTCCTGTTCACAGCGACATCACGAGAGAATAGCGAACCCGACACACTGATATGGCACGGCCGCCCTAGACTTGGGACCATCAACAATAGATTCAGATACTCCAGTTCACAGACGGCTTGCCTTGTCTAACAATTCGGCATTGGTATTATATATGGTCCTCTCTGTCCCTAGGTTCCTATCCGAAGACGGAAGCCCAGAAAGAATTAAAGTATGCCCCTGGGTTGCATTTTAAATTTTAAACATTGGCAGTAGAGTTTTGGCACCTGGCTTCACTCCGATCGGACATTCATTTATTAATGAGATATCGTCGAGATCTGTGGTACCAAAACTCTTGTAGATGACCATATGTCACCATCCATGGGATAGGGACCATGTTGGACGAAACTCATGGACTAACCCCAGGCATGGACCTAACTTGGAGATTCAGCTTTCAAGTAGCATTATCTTTTTGGCCCAATATCTCCCTGTGACATGCAACAGCGAGGAGGCACGATATATCATGGAACCTTTGCCTGGTGCATGCACCAGAGAGGAGGTTGCCAAATGACGGACTAAACCCTTTCGGCTATGGGTTATAATTTATGAATTTGACAGTGGTGAGAGAATGGGAGTTTCATATTTATGGCAAAGAAGAATGCGTGAAGAACATTGGAGGCATAAATGATAGGAGATGCTTTGGTTTTTCGGATCATCTTTGGTTGATGTGGTATGAGTTTGTACGCCGATCTAGTGGCCGACAAACCTTAATTCCAAAATAAATGAGTTCTTTTATAGATGACTGTATATGTCACTATCCATAGGATAGGGACCATGTTGGATGAAACTCATGTACTAGCTCTAGGCTTTGGATCCATCTAGAGATTTAGCCTTTAAGGCATCAAATTTGATCATCTATAATTGAACTACTAACAAAACTTTTTGGTCCAAAATCTGCTTGCGAAATGAAATGATACGGAGGACTGATATATCTTTTTTTATGTTTGAAATATGAAACATTTGCCTAGTGCATGCACAAAAGAAGAGTATGTCTAATGGTAGATTAAATCCCTTAAGCTTTGAATGACGATTTATGAAATTGGCGTTGATGAGCCAATGAAAGTTCTATATTTATGGCAAAGAGGAATGTGCGAAGGATATATAGAAGATGTAAATGATTGGAGGTGCTTTGTTTTTCAGATCATTTAAGTTGTTTGATGCGGTATAAGTTAGCAAGTTGACCAATGGCAATATGTGATGGATAATCAGAAAATGATACGCAATGATCGATAAGTTTCAATGAATGCTCATCCTAATCGATAAATGAGTTCCTTTATAGGTGATTATATATGTGGCTATCCATAAGATAAGAACCACGATGGACAAAACTCATGGATTAATCCAAGTTTGGATCTGACTAGAAATTCAACTTTCAAGCAATCAAATTTGATAACTTATGGTTGAACTACTGACAAATCTTTTTGGTCCTAAATCTTCTGGTGGCATGGAACAATAAGCAAGCATGATATATCCTTTTTATATTTAAAAAAATGGAACCTTTGCCTAGTACACGGACAAGAGATGGGGGTGCCAAATGGTAGGCTAAATCTTTTTGGCTGTGGGTGATATAGTTTGTAAAATTGGCATTGATGAGCCAATTGAAGTTCTATGGCAAAGAAGAATGCATGAAGAACATTGGAGATGTAAATGATAGGAAGTGCTTTATTTTTTTAAATTATATAAGTTAATTAATACGGTACAAGGTAGCAAGTTGATCTCATAATGATGTTTGATGGGTGATCAGACAGTAATGTACAGTGGCCGACAAACTCCAACAGACGTCCACCCTGATCCTTGGATAAACGAGTCTTGAGCAAATAAAACCTCAAAGCAACCAAGGCCCTGCGGTAACTTCAAACCAGATAATTTGTGCACAAGTTGAGCTGGGTGGAAAGTTAGGTACAGCTGGCACTGGGCTCATAGCATAATGTTCCCATGATTTACGGAGACATATTAACCTTGCCAAAGAGCTAACCAACTTTGGATCCCTTTTGGAGCAATCCATGCACATCTTGAAAAGTGTGATAAATGAGAATCAAGTGGGAATGATGAGATGGGTTCGTGAACAAGAGATACGGCTAAAAAGGCTAAAGGATTTGAATGATTAGTATTCCAATGTTTTTGGTTGCTTTCAGCCGCAGAGATGGGGCCACTTCCTTCCGAACGCAGCTGCGTATGGGCTGGTAACAGTTGATCCCCATTCAAAGCTCCTAAATCGCCATAAAGAGCGAACAGCATAAGTTTCAATCGGATCATCTTGTCCTCTTTACAAGTAGTGGGTGATTATGTTGTTCAGAGGAGCAGTAAAGATATTGCTCAGAATAATAATTTGGCTGCTGAAAGTACCACTACTTTCCAAGCATTATTTAGCTGTGAGGAGGAAGAGGATTGCTCCCATCATTATCATCTCTCTCCCTCCTCTCTCTCTCTCTCTCTCTCTCTCTCTCTCTCTCTCTCTCTCTCTCTCTCTCTCTCTCTGGGACAGAAGAATCTCCTCTGGCTCCGACGGAGAGTAGCAAGGACTTTTTTGTCCTGCCCTTGCAGTGCTTCTGCCACCCTATGACACGGAGATATCCATCATCCATCAACCTATGTATTTATCCACCAAATCTCAGCTGTATACCACCTTTGCTGGATGCTGGGTGGCAGCTTTCCATCTTCCAGTGTTTTATCTCTTTCTCTCCTTTAATCAATTCCCTATCCTCTATCACACGAATGATCAAGTCGGGACCGTCGCCCCTCAAAGGTGTGCGGTGGCATTTCAATCATGACAGCCATATGCAAGCCCATGTGATAAAATAGTAGGCTGCTAGGATGTCTTGTGCACCTCTGCTAACTCTTCTGCCCTCTTTAGTACCGGAACATCTTATCCGATGGTAAGTTCTAAGTTCTAATCTATTTACAATTTAAAAAAATAAGAATTTAAGGAGTCAGACAAAGAAGAAAAAGATGTTTTAGCTGCAATAGAGGACTTTCATTCATATGAATCCGTGTGTGTGTGTGTGTGTGTGTATTAAAATGATCCTTGTGTTCTAATATTTGGGAAGCCGCTTTCTCTCTCAAGATCTTTTATACAAGGCCTTTGTTCTACCGATGAATTATAGGGGCTTTCAAGCAAGACATTCACTTCTACCATCATGTGTAACTAAACTCTAGAAGACAAGCACCGTGCCAAATTATGGCTTTTTTGTTTGGCATCGCATGCAGATAATTGGCAAGGGCCAACTGTGTCTGCATTATTCTCTAACATCTAAGGACTAGCGTTTGCTTAAAATACATCTATTGCAGATAAGTATGACTAAAGGAGACCCAGTCTAGATTCATTTTAAAGAATGAATCAAGTGAAAAATTAATGCTTCTTCGCTGTCAGCTGTATTGGCAACCTGACATGAAAAATTATTGATTTTGTCACATACTAGATAATCTTCCATTTGGTGTGCTGCAACTCGGCATTATATTATTTTGTCTTAAGTTTTTGGAAGGTGTCTTTTTCTGCACTAGCCTAGCTTAGATTATGTAATTAAACAACAGGTAGTTCAATGTTCTAGGTGCTCGTCATTTTCAAGAAATTTAATGACAACATCAAAATATATCACACAATATTGCGTGCAATGTGAAGCCATATAGAGTTTGTACAGAGCTCTTTTAAATTCCAGTGTGTCATGTCATGAACTTAAATATCTTGCACGAAAAAATGTGACGATGTGAATAACTTTTTTGAAGTTAAATGCCACAAGAAATTTAGTCATCGTCAAGCATATATGCAAGTCATTGAAAAAAATCATTCATGTCCACATGAGAAATGTTGGAGAGAGTACGAGAACAAGTTTGCTTTACCTGATAGCTAAGTTAAGCAAGTGTAGGAATCTTTTTCTTGTTTGAAAAACAAAAAAGGAAGGAATGATAGCGAAAGAATCAAATTGGAGCCTCAAAGCTGCTGAAATCCTTGATGACCAGTTGAATTATTGCACTAACCCTCAGAAAGGGAGTATCACAACCAGCATGGGCATCAGGGACGCTTTCACCAACTTGGCCAAGACGGAGAATCCACTCGAATTAGGGCGGTGAAGCAATGGACGACTCTACACAGCCGGCCAGGTCATTTTCCGTGGGAAAGCGGACAGGAAAATTAGAAAGGCAGAGAAAGAATTCTCCTGCTTTCATCCTAAGGAACTAATTTTTAACTAGAACAAAATTTTGATGCCGTGGAAAGTTCGTTCACCTTTGAAAGGGAGGGCCATGGAGTGGATTCATGGATACTTCTTCAAACCAGCTCTTAGATGCAAAACTATTTGGACGCATTTGCCCGTCCAGTTCATGGATCAAAAAGGGATATGCTTCAAAGATGGTCAATTCAATTAGATGCAGACCTTCTTAATTCAAAGTCAAAATATTTACATACTTTCTTGGCTTATCTGTACATGGTGGTGGCAGGTTCAAGGCATGTCAATTAGTCATCTAGCCCGTGTTATAATAAGAGACAAACAAAGTAAATTATAGGCAACAAAAGACATCAATATTTAAAAATATATAAAATACATATTACTATTATATGATTTTGGTGTTATCAAATTATACTTATATAATTAAAAATATTAATCTAATTATCATGTATTTCATCTGTGATTCATATTTATGATATTTTCTGCACATAAGTATCAATTTATAAGTAATTTTAACATTTGAAATCCGTTGCTACCCTATAGCTTAAGTGCTATCAAATTGCAAGCATATGATTTGAAATGTTATAGCGAACTATTATGTATTTTATTTGCTATTATAATAGGAGAATAAATTATTAACTTCTCATATACGTAAGTTGTAGAGAAGTTCATAACCTACCTACCTATATGTAGGTGTAACTTGATGGCATTTAAATCATAAAATAATAATTCATATTTTATCCTTTAAAATTTGAATAAGAAATGCCTAATAAGATTATTTTAATTCATTAAAAAAATCTAAATTCAAGACTTTTGTTATCATATTTTTAATTATATATGATTGATGCCATAAATTATGAAAAATCTAAGAGTATAAGGTATTGGATAAAAATTTTGAGGAATAAAAATATAATTTTGAATGAATGAGATAGAAATCGAACTTTTAATAAAAAAAGTACATAGCAGCTGGACTCTAAATTTAAATACTGATGTTTATATATGCTGCAAATATAGATGTGCACATATAAATGCTTAGACGTAGGCCTGCTCCTGCTTCTTGGATCCTCGACGCTCATTGATGCAAGGGTGCGCATGTTTTCGGATGCAAACACTTCTAAATGCAAACGGCCAAGGAATTAGGATCCAACTTCATGCCTTGTTAAGCAGAATTGGTGCAGGGTCTTTAATTACGAGTACTAGCAATTTGACTGGATGCCAATGAGATCTATGCCGTCCGGCTTGTCTGGTCTGGAGATAAATTAACGTAGAAATTTCTTACACGGTCCCACATATAAGTTTTGTCCCACTAAGCAACCTCGTAAGATTGGCATTCACACGCCGTCATATGAGAATGAGTTTAGAAGGTCTAATTTTCCTGCTGCGCTGGGTCCAACCAAGATATTATTCAAGTCAGTACACGAGATGCCAAGACGTCCTGTTTGTCATTAATTGAGCGAATCATGAAGATTTACTGCCATATTACCTCAGAAACACACACATCCTATATGATTTATGCCGTACAAACGTCCTCAAGGCCTTGTCAAATCAAGAGCTTTGTTTGTTTTACCATGAAACCATCCTACTTCGTAATTCACCAGGGGCATGGAAGGATGTCAAAAGCGAATTAAGGCCTGGAGTTCACGAAAATTAAGAGGGGAGGACAAAGTGGGAGGAGGAGGGAAAATGGACGAAGGCTGGAAGCTCCAAGAAGATCCGAATACTCTGCTTCCCGATTGTTCCTACAAGCAATCTTTTATTGCATTTCTTTGCGACTGACACTCTAGCCGCCCTTTCACAAAGGATCCAAGTCTTTTGCAAGGTGATCTCATCGAAGGATTCCAACCTAAGGAGCTTCACACCTAAAATATTTCACCTGGAGACAAATCTTCACCTAGTTAATTCCCCTGGTCCCATGGAAACATGGTGGTAGGAAGAGACTGAGGTGCTCGTGCCTGCCATGCTTATTTTATGAGAACGAAAACCAGGGGTCTCTGGAGCTCGCTCCCCTCAGCCTGTCCACCAGCATGGATAAAAAAAATGGTGGTGAATACCGCGAGTATAATTGTATCCCTGGACATCCAAATATCGTCGCATTAGTACATGATAATGAGGCTCGTGCCATTTGCATTGCATTGCTGCAGCTCTCTGAAAAGGTTGCGTAGCATTTGATTCCCTTTGAAACGTGCTGCTCTCTAACAGACTTCTCAGAAGATTACACGAACCGTAAAGCAAAATTATAAGGACCTAAGATGATGGCAAATAAGATCATATATTTCTTTATTCCCAAAAAGAGGAGAAAGAGGACAAAAGAAACTAGCAAGAAGATAGAAAAGCTTCCATCTTTTACATTCACCAAAAGGCAACCAAACAAAAGATTTGAAAACTTCTGCTCCCCTTCTTCGCCCCATTCATCCACTAGCACATAAAAAAAGAAACACACCTTGGATGATCTCGAATTTTCAATCCTCTTCACCCTTGTCCCCCTCTTCCTTCCCCTTGCACATATCCATGGCTTCGCCTCCCTCCTTTGGGCTCTCCAATGCCCTCTTCTCTTGCTCCTCCTCCTCCTCCGCCTCCTCATCGAAACTCTTCTTCCTCGCCGCCGCCGCCGAACCGCTTCCCGCTTTCTTCTTCTTCTCCACACGGCTCTTCAGCACTTCCAGCAGCTCCCTCATGGCCTCGTGCTTCTCCCTTCGCCGGTTCTTGATAAGAACCTCGCTGACATCCGCCGGAGTGATCTCCGCCTCATCGATCACCTCCTCCAACTCCTCCAGCAACTCTTCCTCCTCGAATCCCAAGTAGTTCTTCATCAGAATCTTCAATGCCGGGAAGGTGCAATAGCTCATGAATATGTGCATGTCCATCCTCCCCGACCTCAGTAGGGCCGGGTCCAGCTTCTCGATGTGGTTCGTCGTGAACACGAAGATCCTCTCGCTCCCGCAGCAGGACCACAATCCATCCGTAAAATTCAACAACCCCGACAAAGTAATCGACTTGATGGCGTCCTCCGGCCCGGCGCCGGCCCCCGCCCCGGCCCCGGTCCCGGTCCTGAACTCGGATGGTGGCTCCTTCGGTGGCTTCTTGGAGCTACGGTTGGTGAGATTGATGGAGCAATCGATGTCCTCGATGACTATGATCGACTTGGAAGTGGTCTTCATCAGCAGCTTCCTGAGCTCGGAGTTGGTGTGCACCTCGGTGAGCTCCAGGTCGTAGATATCGTAGCCGAGGTAATTGGCCATGGCGGCGATCATGCTCGACTTGCCGGTGCCAGGCGGACCGTAGAGCAAATAGCCTCTCTTCCAGGCCCGCCCTGTTTTCTGATAGAAGGCCTTCCCTTCGGCGAAGTCCCTGAGGTCGGCCATGATCTCCTCCTTCTTGGAAGGGTCCATGGCGAGGGTTTTGAAGGTGCTGGGGTGCTTGAAGGGCACCGACTCCCAGGGGTGGCCGCGGGAATCCATGGCGCCGCCTCGCGAATTGGTGTAGAGGAGGCGATCCTGGTTCTTGCGACGGATTTCGTTGGCGGTGTCCATAATGTGGTCGAGGTAGGCGTGGAGGACGAGGGGCTTGTCCTTCTTCTTGATGCGGAGGGTGAAGCCCCGCTTCTCCTCCGGAAGGGGCCGCCAGGAGAAGGTCTGGGCCTGGCGCTGGGTGACGACGTGCTCCCAGGTGGCCGTGGCGCCGCCGAAGTTGTCCACCAGGCGGTCGTTATTCGAGAGGCCGAAGGTGAAGGCGGAGGAATTGAGGGCGCGGGTGAGGGAGAGACGGCTGCCGGAGACCGAGGCCGAGGAGCTGAGGTAGAGCTGGACGGCGTTGTACAGCTCGTTGGTATTCACGCCGTCGATCTCGGTGATGTCGAAGTAGCAGTAGGAGGAGAAACAGTTGAACATGCGGTTGAACAGCTTGGCCGTCGCGAAGCGGAGCTCCGGAGGGAAGACGGCATGGAGGAGGCTCTGGAAGAAGGCGAACACTCCCATCAGGGAGGCCAGGGATGTCCAGAACTCCTTCATCTCCTTTCTTTGGTTTTATGGCCCTTCTTCTTTGGATCGTGGGGATGGGAATGGGCTTGCTTGGATTGAAACAGAGGAGATGGGCTCTATCTTTTACATGAGGGAAAGAAACAGAGAGAAAACTTGAGATTGCTGTCTTCTTTTCGGAGAAGAAACAATGGGTTTAGACTCCGGGATGGCTAAAGTCTTGTTTTGGCTTTGACTTCTGTTTTTTCTTCCAGTATTGCTCTGCTTTAAGGGAACGGAAGGCGAATAATGGTCGACGTAGACTCGAGGAAAGCAGGGGAACACCAATGGAGAAAGATGGTAGCGTGAAGTCTCAGAAGGGCCTTCGACAACTGCGGAGAGAAGGGATGGATCGCTTCTTTGTTAACGGAGAGGAATTTATAGGAGCCTCCCCTCCTCCTTTCTTCATAGATTTTGAATGATTTCAGAAATCTGGAGGGGAAAAATATAAGATAAAAAATAAAAAATATATTTGTTTTTTTGAAAAAAAAAAAAAAAAGGAAGAAACGAATGGATTGGAGATTTAGTAGGCCATACCTCTTAACAGGAAGTAATAATCAAAAAAGTAAAAGATCTCTTGCACAGAAAAAGTGGGCTCTGAGGCGTAGAACTTGATAGGGATGGATGCATGTGGGCTTGCAGAGAAAGGTAAAAGAAATATTATAACACCAGAAGACAGGGAATATAAGCACGCAGAGCAGGTGCTGTACTCTGCGGCCAAGGTCCCTCTCAATCTCTGCGGCCTATGAAATCTTCTCCTCCTTTCCTCTCTTCTCTTCAAGCTTCGTCGTCACTCTCCCCAACTCTTACTTTTCGCTCATGGGGGAAATTCAGTGCATTTATAGTTGTGATGGGACTGCATCAAAGGGGGAGATTTGTTGGTTGAACTGTTAAATACGTATGGAAATTTTCCCTACCCTTTCTATCTACGAAGCTCTCCCTCCCTCTTCTTTTCAGATGTGCCTTCCATGTGTTGGCCGTCGTTGCATGCAACAGCGTTCAAGGATAATGTGAACAATATTATGATTACATGTGACAGATTATTTTTGCATTTTAAACTAGTAACCGCGGTAATAACATTTGTCCTTCTCATTTATGTGCGTATACAATAGCAATCTCTTATTTTATATTTTAACTAGCTTGCGCGGTGCATGAATATTATTATTATTTTTTATTTTTCATTTAATAATATAATAAATTATAATTAATAAATTTTAATGATAATCAAGTAAAAAATTTTATTATTAAAACTGATATTCATTTGCAGAATTAAGAACCTTCATGCACAACTTTCTGCCACTAATGTTGGCGTAACTAATACAAATCTGCAAGGCGTGCGTTATATATTTTTCCTTCTCTCAATTATTAATATATTAATATAATATTAATAATAAATGGGGATGCTAATGGTGCTTGTGTTGACGTATTTAGAATTAGATATTATTAAATTTCACGTAATTAAAGTTATTTTTTTTTATTGCTATAATAATAATGATGAGAGTTTTGCAAGCAGATTTCACTGGTATAGAGTTTTTGGATGATCATTAGTACATCAGTATTAATAACATAAATTTTACTAAATTATCGTAACAAAATTCATTGCATGACATATAATGAAATGTTAATTATTATATATTTTTTTATTGTAATATTAAATTATATTTTAAAAATAATTTTTAAAATAAAAAATAAAAAACTGCACCCCGCCTGGTTTTTCTTCAAGAGACTCGCTAAGGATTGGTCATCAACCATCACCATCTCGAGGGGAAAACTATTATGCCCCTACAAATTAGCAGGTGATTGGTATGCAACTAAAGGCCAAAATAATTCTGCAGCCTTGGCAAAATGTTTTTTTTGGAGGGGCTCGGACTTCTAATTACTTTGTTGGACTCCTAGTTGCTTAATACATTCATGGGAAATTCTAAAGGTTAAATGTGTCTACTTGCTGTCACCAATGTAGCCTTTCACATCAACCTGTGATGCTGATATCATCACCAGCTCTCGCGCTCTCGCCCCTCCCCTGCATTCTGCCTCGAGAGCTCTCCAACCAATGCTCCCTCCCTCTCTTTCTACCACTAAATATCTTTTTGCGTTCTCTCCCAGGCTTCTCTGATCATTGTCTCCATGCAAGTAAAGCCGCATGCAACAGTGGGCGAGCAAGGCGGAGCCTTTGCCCACAAGGAACCAATTTCTCCGTGGAGGGCGATTGGCGGGAGGGCGTTGGGCTGTTGTTGGTTTTGGTTGAGCCCCAGAATAGTTCTCTGCAATAAATAGGCTCAGGCATCGAGGATGGAAGAGAGCGTGTATGCTCCGCAAGCTCAGTGGCATAAAGAAGAAAAGTAGAAATCATTGAAAAAAACCTCCGCATCCATTAACTTCACCTGAAACCTCCCCTGACCCATTTCCCAAAGCCCCTAGGCGCACACGGCATGATAGGAGGAAGAGAACCACGAAAGAATAGGAAAGGTACGTAGGCCTGGTAGGAGTCGGCTCGGGCCAGGCGCCCCTAGGCCTGCCTGAAAAATTTCAGCCCTAGACTACAACCGGATTTGTTTCTCTCGGCCCGCTCAAATCTCTCAGACTGATCCTGAGCTTAGAGAAAACAGACTTGACTTAAATCCAGTTCGATCCAACAATTTGTTTCACAGAACTACCCAATTCACTCACCGGAGACACATCGCAGAAGATGACAGCCATACACGACTCTCAATGCAATACACGAACCACAATGTATCAGCTGGTTCCCCGGCTAGTGCCCCTCTATTCCAAGTTTTTCCAAGCTTGAGAAGCATTGAAAAGTATCCCCACTAAAACACACGGTAATTCTTGTGACAGTTTTATACCAAAATGCACCTAGCTAACAAACCTGTGCATCTACAAGGACAAAGCTCAGCATGTCACTCTCTTCTCAAAGTCATTATGAACAGCACGCATAGAATCCTCACAAAGCATTCACCCCCGTTCTTTGTTATTGCCAACAAAAGGAGCATCAGTTTTGAGTTGGTCCGTTACAACAGCAATACATAGACAATCTAGCTAGTCTTTAATTATTTCAAAGCAACGGAAAAAAAAAAGGAGGGGGGGGGGGGGGGATAAAAACAAACTGGAATGTACAGTTATAATATCAACCTAATGTGCAAAATATCTGGAAAACAATGGTTATTTCAAAACCTTCAAATGGCATTACTTTGCTACTCTTTATTGTAATATGTGGAAGCTTCCCGCATTGTATAAAAATTAAATTGGTGAAATTCACAAAACAGAAACCAAACATTTCACAATTTTAAGCTGAAGGGAGCATTCTGATCTTATTCCGACAAAAAGTAACAAACATGATCATAAAAGAAGGAATTGACATGGTAGTGACCATCTATACCTGTACGTGACTCTAAATTTTGATCAAAGAGGGACATCAAGTAACACAAAGTGTGTGCCAGCCCAGGAGATATCATCCACTTGTTGCCTCAATCAACAGCAATGATCAGAAAGCCGACATGGATATACATGAGGATAACTGGGTACAGGGCCAAGGCCTTTCGTTTTGGTGAAACAGCAGTGCTCATGAAAGGTATGCAGCCCAGGAATTCCATGATGATGTTACCAGCACCACCATCATCTTCATGATGGCATTGATTCCCAGCAAGCAGATTAGAGCTCCCACATCCAGAGGAAACAGGCAATATCTCAGAAGGCCGAGACTCTCAGAGAAGATGATGTGCCCACCCTATAACAAAACAGTAGTGACGTACTGTAGATGTCTGCTGACAAATAGAATGTAGTAATAAAAGAAGAGAAGCTTACCAGCAGCAAAACATTCAATGTCCGAATTATGGCACCAGCTGCAACAACTGCATATGAGCCAGCAAACACCTCAGACTGGAATTACCAAAGATATATATATATATATATATATATCATATAAAGCTAGAGATAAAGAAAGTGAAATTAGAGTGAGGAGCAGCTCTTGATTTTGGCAGCATAAATGGGAAAGCATATGACTACTAATCATCAATCCATATCTAAGCTTTTATTCACAAGAAAGCAAAACATCTACAAATTTTAGGTCATCTGATTAATTACATTGCATTGAAGGAGGTCACTGGAAGGTGGCTTAAAAAACTACAATATACAAATATGAATGATTAGAGGCAACCTTGCCAACTTCATTATTTTTTATAAAGAGATGGGCAGCCACTCGCAGGCAGAAAAATTACAGTGAATTATCTTAAACTCTACCCCTCATGGATCAATATAGCATAAAATGTAGTACGGTGTCACCCTTATCTGCACACAGCTAAAGGTGTGTCCTGCCCCTACCACCCCCTTCAATTTCAGCTCCACTACCGCTACCATATCTGCAACCTTGTTACTTGCTCCAAGAATTTCCTCTGTACCCCAAACTGCCAACCTCATCACATACGAACCTTTGCCCAGAAACAGCTTGAACAGGGATGTCAAGAGGATGCTTAATGGTGACAATCAGGAAAAGAATCAGATCCAAGGGAGAACCAGTGGAGGTAGACACACAGATGGGAAAGGAAAAAAACAGGAGAATGTACAAGATGATAACCGGGCATGGGGATAATCATGAGACCAGAACTTAAGCACAGCAGGACAAATGCAGCCAACGACAATAAGAAGAATGAACCAATGGAAAATGGGTGGATTTTACCCTGAAATCCCACCTAAATGGATCATTTCTTGCAAATGCTTTTTGTCACAACGGGAGCAGTACTAGCTGTTCTTCATCCAAACTTTTTTAAAAAAGCAAATAATTATGCATCTCCTATACATAAAACTTCCTAATATTTTTCTAACCAGAAACACAAGTCCGCTATCAACATAAATGGCATAACAAAAAGAAGCCCATAGAACAGCATCTTGAACTTTAGAAGTGCCATAGAAATGACTTCAAGAATTGCTTACGTAAACAAATTGATAAAAATTAGTAGAAAAGTGCAATTGAACGGCTGAACAATATTTTTCTGAAGCACTGGAGGAAACAATGAGAATATGTAGCAAAAAAGAAAAAAGAAAAGAGAAAGAAAAATTACAGTTAAGTGAAGGCATGCTGTGTGGTCATGGACAAGGGATGCATGTAATACAGGATTACAATCAATGTACCATGTAAAATTAAAAATATGAGCTATTCTTTGTGAATAAAATGGTAATTTTATTAATACTGGCCGCACCATTAAAAATTTAACAATCATATATTTAAAGATATTTAGCATTGAACATGCTTTGGTGCACAATATGGTCTACTTCTCTTTTGAAATCGATATTCTAGGAGGATTACATAATTCACCCGCTTTTAATTAAAAGAACAACTTTTATGACTAGTTAAATGACACATGTGAATAAAAGAAGTGTATCCTTCACGAGTGTCTTCATAAGCTTTTACTGACATTCATTAAAGCAGAGTGGGCTCATTTGCTGAATGACCGTGGACAGAACATCAGCATCCGTGTTAAAGGGAACTAGACATAACTGCACGGTAGCCTTCCAAAATTATTAATATTTGTGACAGTTCCAGATCACTAGATGCATTAGACAAAATTAAGCAATAACATTTGACAACCAATTGTCTCAATAGATTTGCATGAGAAGGTAGGCATAGACCAACAAACAATTATCCCAACTAAAACAGGTACCATAATGTCAAACCTCATTATGAAACATGCAAGTCATCTGCCACAACAATCACCTACGTAACAGATTGTCAATGACAAGGAACCACCATTATGAACAACTCTGGCAACATTACAAACACCTCGATGAATTTCACCTTACTTCATGCTTAGTGCATTGCAGATTGTGAATGAAAAGCAGAACTCTGGAGAAAGGACAATCAGAGGAGATAATGATGCAATAGAGACGACAAGATAATCAGTGGGTGTGAATTAAAGTGATAACAGTAGTACATCCCAACACCACTCAGAAATTCAAACATCATTTATATGGATGAAAATAATAACTCTCTAAAAGGGGAAAAAAGAAAAAGAGGGGGGAGCATCTTGGAACTATTCTCCCATGACTTTTAATTCCCTGCTGTCCTGATAAGCTTCACCTAAGCCCATGTAGAAAACTCAGTTCTATAACTGACCTGTCTTGGACCATTAAGAACTCCACTCTGTAGCCAAATGGTTCAGATTAAAGACTCCAAGATAGTTGGGCTCACAAGATAAATACAAGTTCTAGTAATTAATATAGTTCAAATGCTCACAACTCTTTGGCGTACATTCTCAGAAAGGTATCACTTTCCCAATATCCAGTACTCATGAAACCAAGGGTACAATAAGAAAATTGCACTGTTGCCTTTGGTCTGATGAGTACCAACTTTCTGAAGTTTTACATAAAGCTTAATAATCCTAGCCAAAAAATGTACAAGCATGGAATAATCCCATGATGTGGTTATCTATCAAGAAATTGGCCTACACCAACAAAGGGCCCAGCTCCCCATGATGTGGTTATCGCTTCAGTTCACCTACATGAAGCCCACAGTCAAACCAAGGGCTCAGATTTAACAAACCTAGTTTTTTTAAAAAAAAGCAATGAAATTATGCTATAGTAGAAAAACACTACCCATGAACATGTGTCCCACTTCTGAAAGTGAGACCTTGATATATACAACCTCACAATTAAAGAAAAGTATAACAAGAGAAGCAAAGAATATAACACAACAAAAAATAAACTTACAATTCAGCCCCTAAAAGCAGAAACTAAATACAAAAGACTCTGTGAAGCAAAGAACTAACCTCACACCAAAAAGAGTATCATTTGTCTTTTTTCAACCCCTCATGAAGGTTGTAAAAGCACTTAAGCAAACTATGCTACTTAAGATGGCCAGCTCATTTCAATGAAGGCATTAACCTATCACCTTGTGATTCTCATTTCCATTGCCATCAACTGTCAGCACATAAAAGAACTAAGCTCACACCAAAAAGGGCAGCATGCATCTTCTTTTGACCCTTGGCCTGTTGCCCAATATTATCGATCACTAAAGCAATCAATGCTTTTGAGACGGCCTACTCATCTCAACAAGAAGCACCTCAATGAGGAAGAGAGTTAACCCATCCAAGACAAATACTTTGAGAACTAGAGCTAGGAAAAGGGGGGCAATAGATATGGCTGCTTAAATGAAATTCACCAAAAACCACATTTAGCTTTCTAAAAATGAATACGAAAACCAAACTCTTCTCATATAAAGATTATAAGGTCAGGAATCAAACATGATGTCAATAACAAAGGGGATCTAACATTGCACTAAATCAATAAAAACTGAAGCAATACAAGGATAAAGAGCAAGATGCTTGCAACCTCCTGAACAAGTTAAAATGGAAAAGCAGCACACAAACCATGGAGCAAACAAAGCACAAGAATAGCTAATGTCCATAATAGGCAGATCTAATGAGAATGGCAACATATGAACAAGTTAGAATGGAAAAGCAACATATAAACTATGGAGCAAACAAGAGAAAACACAAAAACAGCTAATGTCCATAATAGTCAGATCTAAAGAGAACAGCAACCTCACAGCTCTGATGTGCAGCAACCCAGACAATGCATCTTCAAACATCCTCAAAATATTAACACTTGTTTTTCTGAAATATCTGCTTTCCATATTTCCACTGAGCAACAAGACAAAATGTTTCACCTTTTTAACTTCTTTAAACCTCTCACCAGCCTGTTCCATACTACGACTAACAATAAACCCTTCATATTTCCAGAAGGATTAGAAGGCAATTAAGAAACTTCAAAACACAACTCCAAAACTTCCTTGTAAAATCACAAAGATGTAACATGGAAGTTTTTGTCCTCCTAAAGGTAAATTGCACAAAGCTTACTTTGTTCCCTCCTTAATATAAATTTTCCCACCTTAGGATATTTTTGAAGATTACTCCAAACATATATAGGCAAGCTAGACAAAAAGTTGGGTAAAGTATGGTCTTTGTGATTCCAAGCATCACGTGAGAAAAGCAAAAATTTATAGTACAAAATTTGGTGTATTTGTAATGAAGATCAGATTAGGACACCTTGAAGTCTAATATGACAAACAACATTACTTAATTTATCTTCATCTAACTCCTCCTCAAGTTCCTCTCTTAAAACTATCAGTAATGATAATGTCCAACCCTTCCATCTGAAACATCAAGGTACTCAACTAACTATAATAATTTATTATCTTCTATAAATATTGCTTTTCCCTGTCTTATATGCAATCAATCCTTCTCCTTCCATCTATTTGCCACATTGTAAAAGTTGGCATACTGAAATCCTTCTCCTTCCATTTGAAACATCAAAGTACTCAACCACCTATAATCAATTATTATCTTCTAGAAATATTGCTTTTCCCTGTCTTATATAAAATCAATCCTTCTCCTTAACATCTTTTTGCCACATCATAAGAGTTGGCATACTGAAACCATTCTTATATAAAATCTCCAAGCCAGTCCTTCACCCTTTCTGCTCCTCCTTATAGCACAATATCTCCATTAATCACTATCAGATTCTCATCTCCTCTCTCCATTAGAGACACATATCTCTCCTAGCATTTGATTCGTTTAAATTTTAATCAAGCTTTCAAATGCCTCTTTCCTTCAAATTTTCAGACTTCCTCAATTTAAAAATCCTCTGCCCTGACACTTCAGTAGATTCCATTTCCTTCAGCTACACCGTTCATCTGACTTTGACACAGGATGCACCAACATGCATCCAAACTAGAAAAGCCGACGGTCTCAATTGTCTACAACAAAATTAGAAAGAAGATAAAATGATCCGACATAGGCCTAGCAAGTCTCTTCAAATGGTCCAGGCAACTGTTTTTTTTTTTTTTTTTTTTTTTTTTGAGGGAATAATGAGGGAAGAGATTCTCCCCCCCGCCAAAAAAAAAAAAAAAAAAATTATCAGATGAGACGCTAGTTACAATAATTTACATAGAAGAGATAGAGGGAGAAAGTAGATTACAATAGTTTTTGTGAGCCTCCTTCCATTTCTTGGAGCAGAGCTTGCCCCACAGGGTAAAACAATTGACTATTTGTAGATGATTAAAGTTAGTTAAGAAGTCTTGCTGTGAAAGATTCTCAAATTCCTCTCATTCCACATCTACCACATCATAACCATCATCAACTGGTTCCAACATTTTCTCGCATTGGTTGATTCTTCCCTCTTCCGTCGCTTGGACCAAAGTCTCACAATGCTTGGAGGAACCGAGCTTAACCTGAGGCAACAAGCTAGAGATCCCCATATCACACCAGTAAAAGGGTATCTAATAAATAAATGATCAATAGATTACTAATTGGCACTGCATATGGCGCATCCAGGGCTCACAGGCCATCATTTTCTGGCTAGGATTTTTCCAGTGTGCAGTTTATTTAAAAGAGCAAGCTAAAGAAAGATCTTCACCTTCTCCAGAATAAAGATCTTCTAGACTTGATTATAAAAAGGATAGTTGACACCTATGAAGTTGATAAATCAGTAGAAAGGATCCTATACCTGACAACTCTACTGGGCTTCCAAACTGGCACGTCCACAGATTTGGAAGGATGGATGGATGGTAAGAGGCTCTGGAGCTGCTGCAATTGCACAGTTTCAGCTGAGGTGAGGAGCCGTATAGCTTATCATGACCATCATTGGTCCTTAGTTTCTTTATTGGTCCAGCCAACTCATCAAACAAAATATTCCATTGTCATTCTTCCTTGGTTTCTTTACTTCCTACAATAAAATAGAACGTTGAACTAACCTTATCACGACCATCCGTTCTCAAAAAAACCAACCATATCAGAAACTAAACTCACATTCAAGAATCGCAACTTTTGCACACAAGCCTTCGCTTGAATCTTTCTATATCTTTTACCAACATTGTCCTTTAACCATTATTCAAGAAATACAATACCATCAAAAGAAACAAACCTTATTTTTGTCGGGTGGCAATATCTAGCAACCGCTGTATTCCTCAGAGATCCAGACAAGAAATAAGCGATAACTGGAAGGAATCAAGAAACCAAATTGCAAAACCTTTATTGAATATTTCATTTCTTTGCTTTTAAAATACCGGTATATACAATGAAGGTCCTTGTGTTCTTCCAAGATCTGAAGAACAAATTCGTAATAAATGGAAGCAATCAAGAAACAAAACATATAATAAACTGCGCTTTTTGGCACCTTTTTCACTGAGGCCGACCAAGAAAGGACGAGCCCAAGAAAGACGATGAAGAAGAAGGGCCCCCAATCCCGAAGCGCCCCGTTCGGGAACACCGCCAGCTTCAGGTTGGTCACGATCCGAGTGAGATCCCTCTTGACGGTGTCCCAGACGGGCTCCGTCAGCGTGTCGGGTGGCGGCCCCAATGCATCGGCGGCGATGCCCTGGCGGGAGGGTCTCGAAGAGAAGGATGGGACAGCAAAAGGCGGCGGGAGAGACAGCGGCGGCTTCTTGTTGGAGGAGGGCAGCGCGGGGAGGGGGAGACGAGAATGGAGGCGCGGGGAGGGCTAGGGGCCCGGACGGGGAGGACGGCGGCTGGGCTATACCGGACGGTGGCGTTGAACCAAACAAGCCCCCTCTTTTGATGCTTCGCGAGAAAGTTTTGTGAGAGCCGGTGAACTTTTTTATTAACCAATGCTTAGGACAAAAAAGTCATATAAATATATATATATATATATATATATAAGTTTATTTTGATAAAAAAGATAAAAAAATAAATTATATTTTAAGTTTTCATTATCTATCAAAATAGGACTAATACTTAACCATCCACTAAATTATTTAAATTAATTTTTTATAAATTAAATAAAATATTTTTTTATCATTCTTTCATTAATATTCCTTTATTTTTTTCTATAATACTATTATTTAATTAATAAATAATAACTATAAAAATTTATTTTTTAAAAAATAAAATTTATATATAATTAATATCAATATCGAAAGTATAACTAAAAATATAATTTGATAAGAGGAAATTGAGTTTAAAAAAAAAAGAGTATATAATTAGTATATAAATTCATTTTAATAGTATAAAAGGTACTATGCGAAGGTAAATAAATCTTAATAACTTATACGATAAAATTATAATGTAAAAGAATTTAGGTAATATATAATAGGATCACTTTCTACTACACAAAAAAAATATGAAATAAATTATTTTTTAATCAAGTATTACCTAAGTAATACTTAAGAAAATGTAGAATTTCAAGTAACTTTGATATTTCTTAAAAAACAAAACCTTAGGTAAAAATTAAGAAAAGCATGGACTAGACTTTGGATAAAAGCTAATATTGTATATTTAGGCTAGGCCTATAAACCTACTTTTCAATGAGGCTTCAAATTTTATCTTCTTTCTTTAATTTTTAAAAATACTAAAAGAATTTATAATATTTTAAAAATACTAAATATGAATGATTAAGTATTGCCAACAACTTACAACATATCTATTATTTCATTAAATTTACGTATCAACAATAATTGCTGATTAAGTTTACAAATTTATCACATAAATGAATAACAAATTAAAAAATTATAATAATGACATATTAAAAATTTCAGATCAAGTAAGGCTGGGACTAAACTTTTATATTTAAATCCAAGCAAGGCCTGTTTATATTAAATCGGTCTATTTTTAAAACTTGACCCGACTTACCAGGTCTCAGACCTTGGCCCAAGCTCACACAAAAGCTGCGAGCTTGAGCATGCTAGATGTCATGAATAGGTCTAGCTGGCACCAATACCAGAAACCAGGGATCTCATTTGAGTCCAAAATATCATACATTGCCGAGTTCATGTTGAATTTATCCTTAGTTTCCATCCTTTAGGCATGTCCCTGTGATGAAGTCACCTGGTCCAACCATACGATTCTGAGGTATCTCCGACGCCACGATTCACTCCTCCAAGTCCCGTGACAATCTGTACCCATCCCTAACATGTAGTTGAGTGGAGTGCGTGGGATACTACAAGGTTCATTGGAAGCCCATAATATCCCCTTGACTTGTTTTTTATTGACTCAACCAAGCTATGAAGTTGGATATAGATGTCGGTGCTGTTAAATAACTTTGGGAGGCTAAAGAAGTGTAGATCTTACCTTTACCTATGTCTCGATGCAGTTGAAGGTGATAACATCTAAGAAGCCAACCTAATGGCGATATATAAAAAATGATCAAAAGATCATACATAGTAGCCAATTAGATGGCGATATTTATCCTTTTAAAGAGAAAAATTTTGATTAGAGTGCAACCCAATTTAGGATTCGAGTTCATCCAAGCTATCCATCATTAAGTGGACTAACCTAAAGAGAACTCTTTCAAGCGTCTATAAAAGCAGTCCTATACATCTTAAGTAAACTAAGTTCAGCCCTACGCTTAAGCTAAAAACGTTAGAGCATCACTTAAGGAGCTCTAGGTTTTCTATTTCGTTTGGGTTGACTTAAGCGTTGGATGCCCCAGTGAAAAATCTCTAAACCTCTTCTAGTCTTTCTCTCTCTCTTAGAGGACCCATCCATATATTTGTTTGAGAATACTTTACCGTTCGAGCTATCATCTATACATCAATTAGCATCTGGGTGAAATTTCAGATGTCAACAAATTGGTACCATTTATGGGAAGAGAGTAGAAGCACCCAGCCATGTTATCCGAGAGATGAAATTAGGAGCAAGCAACACCCAAGCAGGTACTACCCATGCTTAGGTCGGCTTGCAAAACTCTGTGTGAGAACTAACCAATGTAAATCCTTTATCGACAGTAGCAATCACCCAGAATCAATTCAATACCCTTCTGCAGTGCATTAAGATGTTGACCAATTTGGTCCAAAACTTAGTTCCCTAAGGATCTAATTTTAAAAACCAACCAAAAATTGACTAGAGGGCCCACCTAGTTTCAGGCAACAACTAATCTCAACCAAAACTCAGTGAAGCCTCTCAAGACCCTCAAAATTGACGAATCGAAGGAGTACGCTAGGTGGATGGCTTGAGGAGGAGCCTTAAGATCGATTATCATGATTGAACAAGCATTCCAGCCCAAAGACTCCTGCAACTAGCCAACATCAAATAGAATGATAGCTAAAGGAGATGAACTAAAGGATCGGAGCAGCTATCGAGCACGTCTGGTTGGAGAGATAGACCTATCCAACAAACTCAACCTTCCCAAAGAGCCACTATTTACCAAAGAAACAATAACCGAGCCATTATTTTCTAAGTTCAAGATATCTCAACTGAAGCTGTATAATGGGATTTCTGATCTTATTAACCATTCAGAGTACTTTAAAGCTTTTATGCTACTACACGATACTCTAAATACTATTATTTACCAAGCTTTCACAATAACTCTGAATAAGGTAGATCTATGTGGTACTCGAACATCAAACCTGCTTAAATTGCACTTTTAAGTAACTAAGACAATAATTCATTGATTACTTTATTAGCAGCAAAAAGCATCAAAAGACTTCTACAAGCCTAATATTGGTTAAATAGAGGAAAGACGAGTTGCTAAGGCATTACATCCAGTGGTTCAACTTTGAAGCCCTAGAACTTTGAGATCAAGATTCTTTGATGGCTATTGTAACTCTTATGAATAGCCTGAGGAACTTTAGGTTCCATTTCTCCCTTTGAAGCGGCCACCTAAGGATCTTACCGAGCTATTAGTTCGAGTTGAGAAGTATATCAATACTAAAGAGTTACTCAAAGCTTAAAAGGAAGACAAGGGGTGAGCAGGAAGAGGCATCAAGAGAAGGATGACCAAATGCCCAAGGAAACTCAAAGAGGTCCGTGGAGCTCAAGAGTCCCTACACCAAGCTAAAATTCCTCCAAGGGTGTTTAAAAGGTACACTTCTTTAAATACCCCTTGGAGTCAAATTTTAGTGTGGATCAGCTGTCAGGATTATGTTTGCTAGCCTACAAATTTGAGGATCAAGCCTAGGTAAAGAGACTAGAGCAAGTACTGCCAATTTTATAAAGAACACAGGCATAACACTGAAGAGTGTCAGCATCTAAAGGATGAAATTGAGAACCTCATATGGAGAGGATATCTTGATCACTATGTTCAAAGCTGCCAACAGCCTAAGTAAGCAATCAAGAGGACTTTGGTCTAGAGGGAAGACCTAATAGCTAGCCTGGTGTGGCATGCAAGAATGGAATCTAATTTAGAAGATTAATTAATTGATTGAGCAATGATACCTATATATATTAACATTAATTCAGGCATAAGAACGCTAAAAATAATTCAAAGAAGGGACTACTTAATGAAATGAAATCTACCAGCCATGTAACTCAATCCTGATCCAAAGAAGAAGGGATCTAATGATTGAGGACTCTTAAGACGAAGATGTATATCTTCATATGATCAAACTTAAGAGATTCGGATGGGTTTAATCACCAATGATGAGCACTCACTTTGTTGTTGGAAGGTTATTTTCAACACTCCATTGAACCACTACTGGACTTAATGATTGTCACCACTAGTATGAGAACTCCATCCATAATGGGTTCCAAGATAGGGCAACCTCCTCTTTAACTTCGGATTGTAGGAGACCCTTGAGGGCTTGAAGATGATGATGTGGAGAGCTGAAATGAAGAAGACGCCCCTTGGTAAACCAAAGCTTGAAAGATACCTAAGTTGAACCTCACGCTCATTCCCTCACGGAAGACATTTACATCATACAAATGGGAAGAAAAATGGAACTAGAATAGTTTTCATTTTATTCATTCATAATCTCTATTACAAGGGCTATGGAGAGGTATTTATAGTCCTTCCAAGCTCATTTGAAAATTCAAAATTCATGAAGACTTACATGAAGAAGATAGTGGGGAGTTGAAGAAAACGGAGGGGAGTTACATGATTTATGGAGAAATATGTGGACGGGCCAATTTGAATTTGAATTTAATTGTTGGCGCCCAAGTAGAGAAGATGGAGGAGAGTTACATGATTTATGGAGAAATATGTGGGCGGGCTAATTTAAATTTGAATTTAATTATTGGCGCCCAAGTAAAGAAGATGGAGGGAAGTTACATGATTTATGGAGAAATATATGGGCGGGCTAATTTGAATTTGAATTTAATTGTTGGCGCCCAAGTGGAAGCTGAAATGTTGAAGTAGTATAATCTCTTGAACTGAGTTGGTTCCGGTGCTCGAGTCGAACTTTTGGGTTATGGTTGAGCTGACTCCTGTGGCTTCAAATGGCCTGCTTTATAGTTTAATCCATAACGAATTTGATCAAAAACATTTGTTGGTGTCCGCACCAAATTTTTTAGGGTGGCGAGAACTCGACCCTATCGAGTATGGGTCAACTTGGTTTTGGTAATGTTCCAATAAGTCCGGATCAATTCGTTGCAGGTCCTCCTTAGTGATTCACGAGTTTTCAGATTCTGGTCACCCTTGCCAACGAACCAGATATCATTGGTAGTCCTTGTTCCTGGTAGTGATAGTCTTATCGTCCAGAATTTGTTCAATTTTGTCTCGCCTCTTTGGAAAAGTGGTTGGTGGACACTCGGGGGCAGGTTCACTCTCAAAAATAGGGTCAGGCCCAAAAGGCTCACTAGGTATCATCATTGGCTCCTTATACTCTATCAAGTCTGAAACATTGAAGGTCGAGCTGATACCTAGGTCAGAAGGTAACTCAAGTACATATGCATTAGGTTCGATCTTCTTTATGATTTTAAATGGGCCTGCACTGCGGGCATGTAATTTTTTAAAGGTTCCAGATGGGAACCTTTCAGGTCTGAGCCTAATCATTACGTGGTCTCCTTCATAGAATTCTTTGATTCTCTTACGTGAATTAGCCATATGTTTATAGGCTTCATTGCTCAAGTTGAGTTTTTTTATTGATTTTTTGATGCAAGTCCTTAATATGTTGTGCATAAGATTCAGCAGACTCGGAGATTCGTGCATGTGTGGGTAAAGGGATAAGATCTAAGGGCTTCCTAGGTTTGTAACCATGGACCACCTCAAATGGACTCTTTCCGGTAGATCTATTGACTGAGCTATTGTAAGCAAACTCAGCACGAGGGAGTAAGAGATCCCAATTTTTCACACTATCACCAACTAAACATCTTAGCAAATTTCCTAGACTCCGGTTAACTACTTCAGTTTGGCCATCCGTTTGAGGATGGTAGGCTGTGGAGAACTTCAATTTGATTCCTAGCATATGCCAAAGGGTCTTCCAAAAATAGCTAGTGAACCTAACATCTCTATCTGATACAATGGTTTTGGGTAAACCATGTAGTCTCACCACCTCGTCAAGAAAAAGTTTGGCCATTTTTGAAGCATCTAGGGTTTGAGAACATGGGATGAAGTGAGCCATCTTAGAAAATCGATCAACTACAACGTAGACGGAATCATGTCTTCTTGAGGTCTTTGGAAGTCCTAGTACAAAGTCCATACTAAGATCCTGCCATGGACAATCAGGGACTGGTTAGGGAGTGTACAGATCAGTGTTTTGCTTTTGTTGTTTGGCAATAGCATAAGTTCGACATTGAGCTACAACTTGGGCCATACTCCTTTTGAGGCTTGGCCAAAAGAATTGGTCTTCTACCGCTAAGATGGTCTTGTTTCTACCAAAATGACCTGCTAGGCCTCCAGCATGAACTTCCCAGATCAGAAACTCTCTAATAGAAGTTTGGGGAACACACAGTTGATTTCCTTTGAAAAGGAATCCATCTAGGAGAGTATAATCACTATGTACACTAGATGGTCCTTGTTGGAGGGATTGATAGATTTTACTAAAGTCTGGACACTTAGGGTATTCCTCTTTCAGTCTATCAAACCCTACAACCTCGGTGCTAACTGAGGTCAAAAGCATGGATCGTCGGCTTAATGTATCTACAACCCTATTTTCAGTGCTAGCACGGTGTTTCAGAACAAAGGTGTATGCCTGAATGAATTCTACCCATTTTCCGTGCCTAGAGTTCAATTTCTTTTGGGTATTAAGAAATCGTAAGGCTTCATGATCGGAATAAAGAACAAACTCCTACGGTAGTAAATAGTATCTCCAATATCTTAAAGCCTGAACTACCGCATACAATTCCTTATCATATGTCGAGTATCTCATCCTTGCCTCATTCAGTTTCTCACTAAAGAATGCCACTTGATGACTCTCTTGACTCAAAACTCCTCCAATCCCTACTCCAGAGGCATCACAAGCAACCTCAAATACCTTTGAAAAATCGGGTAACCTCAAAATAGGTGCTTGTATCATTTTCTTCTTTATTTCTAGGAAGGCTCTATCAGCGGGTTTTGTCCATTCAAAGGTTCCCTTCCTAATGCAGTCAGTAATGGATGCCGCTATCGTGCTGAATCTTCGAATGAATCTCCTATAGAAGGTGGCTAGATCATGGAAACTACAGATATCATGGATGCTTTTGGGTACCGGCCACTCGACTATGGACTTGACCTTTTCGGAGTCGGCAGATACTCCTTCAGCGGTGACAATAAATCCTAGAAAGATAACTCTATGGGTCATAAAGTCACATTTCTTGAGGTTGGGATAGAGTTTATCCTGTCTAAGGGCTTGGCAAACCTGTTTCAGATGGTTCAAGTGGTCTTCCTTTGTTCTACTGTAAATGAGAATGTCATCAAAGTAGACCACTATGAATTTCTCAATGAATGTCCTTAAAACCTGGGTTATGATCCTCATAAAGGTACTAGGTGCGTTGGACAGACCGAAAGGCATTACTAACCACTCATATAAGTCATCTTTAGTTTTGAAAGCAGTTTTTCATTCGTCCCCGGGCCTAATTCTTACTTGATGATAGCCACTCTTAAGGTCAATTTTGGAGAAAATTTTGGCTCCCGCCATCATATCCAACATGTCATCCAAACGGAGAATAGGAAAACTGTTGGGGGTCGCATCTCGATCTTTCCTTAGAGCGTGGCACACAACGGACCAGCGCCAAGGCATGTGGAGAAGCGGAAACAAGATGAACTTGCTGCAGAAATTTTCTGCAGCAGCAGGATTCGGATCTCGCTCTTGGTAATCACCCCCATCGATGTAGGCACTAGTTTTCCTTTTTTTTCTCTTCACCAGCAGCAATAGGAGAACGTGAATCCTCTCCTTTTGGGTGTGAAAGTCTAGATTTATTTTAGAAATCTAAAAGAGAATGACTCCAAGTGGGAATAGGCTACAGCAATTCTAGTCCCACAAGAATTCTTCAAGAGAAGGCCACTAGGGTTTCTTCTCTTCTATGGACGCCTTGATTTCTTTCTTTTCTTGGCAAGGGGCGGCTGCAAACCTTAGGAAACCCTAGGCAACCACGTGAGAGAGAGAGAGGAGAAGAAAGAATTTAGGGAGAAAATGGTTTTTCATTCATACCGCCTCTTACAAGATGCCTATACATAAAGTATTTATACATGGTCAAATAGAAACCAAACCCTAACAAAAAATCCCCTTGGACTAACCCATATGTGATTAGACTCACTCACCTTGGGCCCAACTCTAGCCCAATGATAGGTTAACCCCCTCAAGACCCAATTATTTGGACTCAAGAACATTGGGTCCTAATCCTATGGACCTAAAAATCGTGAAGGCTGAAATCCCTCACCCTAGGGCTCACATCAACCCTAGAACCCAATGAACACCTCATGGATCATAAACCTTGGGCTTTTCCTTACCCAATCGAGGTTTTGGAGTATCACACAAGGTCCTACAATCTCCACCTTGATGCTCTAAAGCCGTTGCAAAATCTGCATAGTCCTTCAGACCCATCAGTGTCACACATGAGAGAAAACTGTCCCGCAGAAGAATCTTCGTAAGTACATCTGACTGGTTCTTCTTTGTATGAACTTTCACCAGCTCCATCTCACCTTCTTCCACCAGCTCTCTGATCCTATGATACCTTACATCTATATGCTTTGTGCATGCATGATAGACTCGGTTCTGAACCAACTGAGAGCACTCTGACTATCACTGTGTAGCACCACTGTACCCTTCTCCACCCCCATTTCCTCAATGAATCTCTTCAACCAAAGAGCCTCCTTGGCAGCCTTTGTAATCCCTATATACTCGCCTCTATCATAGATAAGGCCGTGATAGGTTGAAGGATTGATCTCCAAGAAACTGGTCCACCATACATGCTAAACATATAACCAGTAGTAGACCTCCTTGTATCCAGATCACCTGCAAAATTTACATCAACAAACCCTTCCAATGGACCTAATAACTTACTTAAGATATTGGAGTTCTTCTTAGGTCCTTCATGCTACCCAAAATATAGACCAAGCCTTCGAGTTCCCTGAAGATACCGCAAGATCCACTTCAGTGCCTTCCAGTGCTCCTTTCCTGGGTTTGCCATGTACCTGCTCACCTGGCTCACTGTATATGCTATGTCTGGCCTACAACACACCATAGCATACATAATGCTGCCCACAGCACTGGCATATGGAACTCTCTTCATGTACTCTTTCTCTTCATTTGTTTGCGGGTTCTATAGCTTTGAAAGAGACATATGGTTCGCCAAAGATGTTCCAACCAGTTTGGCATTATACATCCCAAACCTCTCCAACACCTTCTGAATGTATCCTTCCAATGACAAGTGGAGAATACCCTTAGTCCTATCTCTCCAAATTTTCATCCCAAGTATTTTCCTCGCTGGACGAAATCTTTCATCTCAAACTCTGATAACAATGCAATTTTTAGCCAATTCACTGCTTCGACACTCCTGCTGGCAATGAGCATATCATCCACATACAAAAGTAGATATAGTGCATCATCCTTATCCACATCTTTCACATACACACAATTATCATGTTTACATCTAGAAAACCCAAGGCTTAAAACAAAAGTATCAAACCTTTTGTACCATTGACGGGGTGACTGCTTCAAACCATAGAGAGATTTCTTCAGTAGACAAACATTTTCCTCCAATCTAGACTGCTTGAATCCTTCTGGTTGCTTCATATAGATTTTCTCCTCTAGACTCCCATGTAAGAAAGCCGTCTTCACGTCCATCTGCTGCAACTCTATATCATGTTGAGCTACAAGAGACAACAACCGAATCGAAGCATGACGCACAACCGGAGAGAATATCTCTGTGTAATCCACTTCCTCTCTTTGTGAGAACCCCTTGGTAACAAGCCTTGCTTTGTATCTGACTCCACCTTGCTCTGAAGGTGCCTCCTTCTTCGTGAACACCCATTTTGAACCAATGGCCCGAGCATCTCTAGGTAGATCCATTAGCTGCCATGTCTTGTTCTTTTCCAGTGACTCCATCTCCTCCATCATGGCCTGCATCCATGATTCCCGTTCAGAACTCTCCATGGCTTTTTTGAAGGTCTCCGGATCTCCATTAGCAGTGATGAGAGCATAGGAGATGGTCTCATCAATGTCATACCGAACAGGTTTGTAGATGTTGCGCTTCGGCTTGTGCAGTGCCACTCCCCTTTGATGATCCTCCAAATCTAAAGTATGTGGCTCTACTTGCACCTCCTCCTGGACTGATGGCTCTCCTAGCTGATCCTTCATATGTGTGGGAACATGTCTACCAAACTCCACCTCAAAAGAAGCACGTTTTGAAGTAGAAGTAGAAGGTACATCACCTGTCAGTGAATGTTGTCCACTATTGTCCTGTCTAGCCTTCTCAGCCCCATCTGTAATCCCGGACTTCTTCAAAATGCTCTTCTCATCAAAGATGATGTTTCTACTGATGATACACTTCTGAGAATCAGAATTCCACAGCAAGTAGCCTTTGATTCCATGTGGATATCCGATGAAAATCAGCTTTTATGATTTTGGGTCCAGCTTACTCCTTTCGGTTGCCTCCACAAATGCATAGGCTGGACAACCAAAAATCTTTAGGTATCCAAGCTCCACCTTCTTCCCACTCCAAATCTCCTCTGGAATGCCTCCATCAAGTTTGCGATTATGGGACCTGTTAACAAGAAAACAAGAAAAAAATTATTGCATCACCCCAAAAGGACTTGGGAAGTGATGCCTGCAGCCTCAAGCTTCTAGCCTTCTCTGTCAATGTTCGGTTCATCCTTTCGGCTACACTGTTTTGTTGGGGAGTCATCCTCATTGTGTAATGGCGTTTGATCCCATTCTTCTCACAGTAGCTTCTGAATTCGCTGCTAGTATACTCCCCTCCATTGTCAGACCTTAGGCACTTCACCGGTTTCTCTATCTCCTTTTCAATTTCAACTCTCCAAGCTTTAAACCGAGCAAATACTTCTGACTTTTTCCTTATCAGATACACCCATACCTTCTTGGAGAAGTCATCAATGAATGTCAAAAAATACCTAGCCCCACCTATGGCTGAAACAGGGGCCGGTCCCCATACATCCGAGTGAACTAGCTCAAGAATGTCTTCACTTTGCTTAGTACTGCTAGCAAACTTTACCCTATGCTGTTTGCCATAGATACAAGGCTCACAAAGGTCATCACCCTCCTTCTTAAGTGCTGGAATCAGACCTCTTTTACTGAGTTCCGTGAGCCCTTTTTCGCTCATGTGTCCCATCCGATAATGCCACAGTTTATATGCTAACTGTTCCTCTGCTGCAGTAAGCACCTTTGCGTCATCTGTCACAACTGAGCCCTCCATCTGATAGAGATTATTTTCTAACCTTCTCCCTTTCATCACCACTAATGCACCCTTGGTAATCCTCAAACACCCGCTGCCCGGTTGGCTTCCAAATGCATAACCATGCTTCTCCAGGTAGCCCAAAGAAATCAGATTTTTCTTCAACTCCGGTACGTGTTTGACATTGGTCAAGGTCCTTATGACCCCATCATACATTCTCACCCTTACGGTACCAACACCAGCAACCTTACAAGGGTGATCATCACCAAGGCTTACACTCCCTCCATCAGATTCTTCATAAGTTGCAAACCACTCTTGATGTGAAGTGTAGTGATGAGAATATGCTGAATTTAGTGTTCAATACCTGTCATACTTCATGGTCCCATCTGAAACTACTAGTAGATCATCTCCACTATCTTTAGATGAATTTGCACCATCATTGCTGGCCGAACTACCCTTAGAAATGCCCTTCCCCTTCTCATTTTTCAGAAGTGGACAATTCCTCTTCAGATGACTAACTTGATGACATTTGTAACACTTCCATGCCTTCTGCTTGCTTCGAAACTTCGATCTACCTTTGGACTTGTCTCTAAAATTTTTTCAAGGTCTTCCTTGCCTCTCATTTATAGCAAGAACCTCTGTGTTAGAACTCCCCATGCGGATCTTCTCTCTTTGTTGATTTGACCGAAGAACACCCACAACCTCTTCAAAATTCAGGGTTTCCTTCCCATATACCAAGGTTGTGATCAGACCATCATAGGAACTTGGAAGTGAACACAACAGTATAAGAGTCTTATCCTCCTCATCAATCTTCACATCAAGACTCATAACCTCCGAGCACACCTGATTGAATTTACGAATGTGAGCGACAAGATCTCCCTCCTTCCGCATTCGTAAGTCAGATAACCGTTTCTTCAACCACAGCTTGTTTGTCATGCTTTTTCCCATGTATGTATTATCTAATCTCTCCCAAAGCCCCTTCGCCGTGGTCTCCATACAGATCTCTGGCAAGACTTAATCAGCCAAGCACATCTGAATCATGCTAAAGGCAATCTCCTCTAACTCCTTCCAATCTTCAGCACTTATGTTGTCCGGTCTTTCCTTCACCAAGACCTTATAGATTCTTTGTTGTACCAACAAATCCTTCACCCTTTGCTGCCATAGGGTGAAGTTCCCCTTGCCATCATACTTCTCAAAATCCATCTTTAGAGTACTAGATGCCATACCCAAACAAGAAACAACACAAACAGCAAAACAAAAAAAAAATCTATTTCAATACCTTACCAAGATCCCGGCCAAAGTTCAATCTTTTCTCCACCGAATCAACCAAGCTCTGATACCAGATGTTGGGGGTCGCGTTCTCGATCTTCCCTTAGAGCGTGGCACACAACGGACCAGCACCAAGAATGTGGAGAAGCGGAAACAAGATGAACTTGCTACAGAAATTTTCTGCAGTAGCAGGATTTGGATCTCGCTCTTGGTAATCACCCCCGTCGATGTAGGCACTAGTTTTTCTTTTTTTTCTCTTCACCAGCAGCAATAGGAGAACGTGAATCCTCTCCTTTTGGGCGTGAAAGTCTAGATTTATTTCAGAAATCTAAAAGAAAATGACTCCAAGTGGGAATAGGCTGCAGCAATTCTAGTCCCACAATGATTCTTCAAAAGAAGGCCACTAGGGTTTCTTCTCTTCTATGGATGCCTTGATTTCTTTCTTTTCTTGGCAAGGGGCGGCTGCAAACCCTAGGAAACCCTAGGCAACCACGTGAGAGAGAGAGAGGAGAAGAAAGAATTTAGGAAGAAAATGGTTTTTCATTCATACCGCCTCTTACAAGATGCCCATACATAAAGTATTTATACATGGTCAAATAGAAACCAAATCCTAACAAAAAACTCCCTTGGACTAATCCATATGTGATTATACTCACTCACCTTGGGCCCAACTCTAGCCTAATGATAGGTTAGCCCCCTAAAGACCCAATTACTTGGACTCAAGAACATTAGGTCCTAATCCTATGGACTTAAAAATCGTGAAGGCTGAAATCCTTCACCCTAGGGCTCACATCAACCCTAGAACCCCGTGAACACCTCATGGATCATAAACCTTGGGCTTTTCCTTACCCAATCGAGTCTTTGGAGTACCACACAGGGTCCTACAAAAATGATACTTAATGGTGATCTTATTTATGGCTCTGCTATCTACACACATTCTTCATGTGCCATCTTTCTTAGGGGTCGAAGGGCTGGTACTGCACATGGTTTTAGGCTTTCTCTAATGAATCCCTTTTGGAGAAGTTCTCCAACTTGACGTTGTAACTCAGAGTGTTCTGTAGGATTCATCCTATAATGGGGAAGGTTTGGTAACGTCAATCCTGAGATCAAATCTATGGCATGTTGAATGTCTCTCAAGGGTGAAAGATGATTAGGAAGGTCTTCGGGAAAGATGTCTTGAAACTTTTCTAAAAACTTTAACACTTCTGGGGGTTGTTTCTTATGGGGTTGGTCATGATTTTCCTTAGTTATTAAAACCCAAACAGATGAACCATTGCTAAGCTCTTGCTCTAATTCCTTAGCAGTGATCATGTTTATTCCTTGTCTTTTATCCCTCAAATGACTTGACCCTCTCTTAACTTGGTCTTTAGGTGGTGAGGAATTGATTACAATCTTCTTCCCATTGTCAGTGAAAGAACATGAATTAGAACGGCCATAGAGTATAGCGTCATGATTATACAACCATGGTCGTTCTAATATAATGCTACTAACTCCCATCGGAAGAACATTGCACCAAACCTTTTCTTAGTATGACTGGAACTGGATTGTGACTTGGCACCTAGAATTGATGGGAATCGAGGTTGAATCTATCCAGGATACCTTATAGGGATTAGGATGGGGCACAGTAGGTAATCCTAGGTTCTTGATTGTACTAGTTGATATGGCATTGACACAACTACCACTATCTAAGATGACCTTGCACACCTTTTCTCTTATCTTGATAAAGGTTTGTAGGATACTAGTCATACGCCAATCTTCTTGCTCCTTGACCCAGGTCAAGATACATCTCACAACCCTTAGTAGTTCTGATGAGTCAATGATCTCTTCATCCCCTTCATGCTCATCAACTAAACTCACACCTAGCTCATACACTTTTTTCTTCTCATTATTTTCTAGGAGTTCAGTTACTTCCTCTTCTACTTCCCCTATGTGTAATGCTCTAGTAGGACATTGGCTTGCGTAGTGTCCTATCTTGTGGCACCTAAAACAATGGACATTTCCTTCTCTTCAAACCTCAGGACTTTTTCCTTTATCTTCTCTTCAAACTAATGGAGTGGCAGGACTGGGTCTATTGGATGTACTTGGGCTTGGACTTGGTCAATTTTCAGAAGAATTAATCCTAATGGGCTCAGGTCGGCGAAATAAAGGTTTCCTCTGGAATCTCTCACAGTCCCTAGTAACTTGGTAGGTTTGGTCTAGGTCATGGACTTCTCTCAAAAATAATTCTCTCTGGATTTCCTCATGTAGACCTACTCTAAACCTAGACAAGGTTGCTGCCTCAGACTCAACTAGATTGCATCTCATAACGAATTCATCAAACTTGGCAATATATTTGGACACTGTCTTACTCCCTTGAGTTAATCATTGCCATTGATCCGAGAGCCTCTATTCATAGGACATTGGTAAATACTTCTCTCTAAGCTTCACCTTCATAGCTCTCCAAGTGGCTATGGGCATGTTACCCCTCTGTTGACTCATGCGTTCAAAATTACCCTAATACAATCTAGCCTGACGGACCAATCTAAGTTTGGCAAACTTAAATTTTCTATCTTTTGACATTTTATACCAGTCAAAATATTGGTCCATATCACCTTCCCAATCTATATACACCTTAGGATCCAAGTCTCCATCAAATGTGGGTGCGTCTAGACGGATGTTTCTAAGGGCTCTCTCATCCTGATCAACATAATCATGGTGAGGTCTTCTTGGTTGTGGGTCAAGAGTATATTCCTGGTGTCGAACTCTAGGATGGACAGGTGGCAATCTGGGTGATTGTGGCTCAGTAGGGGTCAAACGGGTCTCTTCAAAGGTTACTATCCTCTCTTCCATTTGATCAAACCTAGTGTTCAATTGATTGAACTGCTCAGTCATAGTTCTCATGAAAGCTTCTAGATTGGGGTCCATAGTAGAACTGGGTTGGTCTTGTGAGTGTTGGTAGGGAGTTCCTGATCTAGTAGTCATTCAATACACAGATTCGTTCTAGGGTTTGTCAGACCTAGAGATCCAATGTAGAAGGAGTCAGCTAACTTTACAGCCAATTCACCAGTTAATCAATCCACTGGCCAGGTAAGAGGTGGGGTTGTGGGAGGCTCCCCCTGCTTTCGCAGGGTCCTAATTATGAACCACAAATTCACTTACGGTGTTTGCCTCTGGACCTCTTGCCTAGACACCAGTGTCAAGTAATAACCAATGAGTTGAGTGCACCAGCTTTCCCACTATACCTTGAATCAAACTCGTTGGTGTCCCTAGCTCACTAGAGCAATTAAGTTGCTACTCAATTTTATTAAAGTCTTGGGTTCGATGCAAAATGTGTTTGATTTTTTTTTTTTTCCCGCCTATATGCGTCACTTAAGGCCTTGCCTCAAGTCAGTCTTCTCTGTGATGGCTATGCACAGTCCTCTTGATAGTCTACGGCACTCCCGGAATGTAGGTAGTTGGGTCAAATGCCTCAAGGTACTATCGATAGCCTCCCTTATTGGTACGTCCCTGATATCCCTAGCAAACGTCCGTTGGGTCAAATAGCTCAGGGTACTATCTCTAGCCTCCCCTTTTGGACTATCCCTAAATGAGCACAATAGAAACCAAGAGATGCACCTTTTTTTTTTTTTAATCTAAATCAAGGCGCAAGAAACAAGGAATAATAAAATAATGGAAGACAAATCCAAACTTGCCCTGGAACCTAAGCTCTGATACCAAAAATGGTGTGGCATGCAAGAATGGAATCTAACTTAGAAGATTAATTAATTAATTGAGCAATGATACCTATCTACATTAACATTAATTCAGGCATAAGAATGCTAAAAATAATTCAAAGAAGGGACTACTTAATGAAATAAAATCTACCAGCCATGTAACTCAATCCTGATCCAAAGAAGAAGGGATCTAATGATTGAGGACCCTTAAGACCAAGATGTATACCTTCATATGATCAGACTTATGAGATTCGGATGGGTTTAATCACTAATGATGAGCACTCACTTTATTGTTGGAATGTTATTTTCAGCACTCTATTGAACTGCTACTGGACTTAACGATTGTCACCACTAGTATGAGAACTCCATCTATAATGGGTTCCAAGGCAGGGCAACCTCCTCTTTAACTCTAGATTGTAGGAGACCCTTGAGGGCTTGAAGATGATGACATGAAGAGCTGAAATGAAGAAGACGCCCCTTCGTAGACCAAAGCTTGAAAGATACCTAAGTTGAACCTCATGCTCATTCCCTCACGGAAGACATTTGCATCACACAAATGGAAAGAAAAATGGAACTAGAATAGTTTTCATTTTATTCATTCATAATCTCTATTATAAGGGCTATGGAGAGGTATTTATAGTCCCTCCAAGCTTATTTGAAAATTCAAAATTCATGGAGACTTACATGGAGAAGATAGTGGGGAGTTGGAGAAAATGGAGGGAAGTTACATGATTTATGGAGAAATATATGGGCAGGCCAATTTGAATTTGAATATAATTGCTGGTGTCCAAGTGGAGAAGATGGAGGGGAGTTACATGATTTATGGAGAAATATATGGACGGGCTAATTTCAATTTGAATTTAATTATTGGCGCCCAAGTGAAGAAGATGGAGGGAAGTTACATGATTTATGAAGAAATATGTGGGCGGACTAATTTAAATTTGAATTTAATTGTTGGCGCCCAAGTGAAAGCTGAAATATTGAAGTAGTATAATCTATTGAACTGAGTTGGTTCCGGTGCTCGAGTCGGATTTTTGAGTTATGGTTGAGCTGACTCCTGTGGCTTCAAATGGCTTGCTTTATAATTCAATCCATAACGAATTTGATCGAAAATATTTGTTGGTGCTCGCACCATAGCCTATTGTTGATGTTATTGCCATGATTCATGGTGAGCTAGCAGTGAGTCAAGAAACTTCTTTAGCTTTGAAGGCTTATACTGTTAAAATTTAATTCCTTATTATTATCGTTATTATACGATAAGTATTTTATTAATAAGTCTGATAGTTTGTTAGTTAAAAATCAAATGTGGTTAGTTATGAGTGGGTAACGTATTGTTGGATAGATAAGTATGATTTTAAAAATGAAAAAAAAATGAGAATTCTGATGTTCCAATTCTTTCACCTTTCTTCCTGAAAAAAAATTCTGGCTAAAACTACAGCCGTCAAACTGGTATCAGAGCATCGCCAACGATCCTCCGTCGAGTCTCCACCGCTCAAATCTCTTCCTTCTCATAGCAATGCGGTGCTCTCCTTCCGTATTTGACTGAAACGTCAAAACGGATCAAGAAAAAAAAAAAGAAAGATACGGACATAACGCAGGTGGTATCTAAGAAGAAGATCCCGTTTCTGTTCGTAGCCGACGAACCTGTTTTTCAAAAATCAATCTTAAAAAAAAAAAAAATCCAGAGAAGGATTCCGAAGCAGCGCTTAAAGTTTCCTTAGCTTTGGATCGTGCCCAGGAAGTGGAATAGGAAAGGAGGTCATACTTCAAGAATAAAAAAAAAAAAGGAGAAACAGAGAAGATCGAAGCCCAACTTCATCCAAGCAGTCTTCCCACGCTCTCAAGGTATTCGACGAAAAGCTTGAGTGAGATACCTCGAAGCAGTCTCAAGTTTTGGAGATGACGAGTTCAAGCAATCATTCTGTAAGTGTTCAACAATCACAAGTTTCCATTTTTAATGGAGAAAACTATGATTTCTGGTTTGTGAAGATGAAAACAGTTTTTTTATCATATGATCTGTGAGAATATATGGAAGATGGGTATGATGAACAGAATGATACAGTTGCTTTGAGTAATGCCCAAAAACAACAATTGAAGGATCAAAGGAAGAAAGATGCAAAGGCTCTATCTTTGATTCAACAAGGAGTTGCCGATAAAATTTTTTCAAGAATTATGAATACAACAAGAGCAAAAGAGGCTTGGGATATTCTTCAAAAGAAGTATAGAGGCACTTTCAAGGTAAAAACAGTAAAGCTTCAAACTCTGCGAAGAGATTTTAAAAATTTAAAGATGAAAGAAATGGAGTTGTTGAAGGATTATTTCACTAGAGTCATGGAGGTTGTAAATCAAATGAAGATATATGGGGATACTATTTCTGATCAAAGAATTATTAAAAAAATTCTTATCAGTTTGCATGAAAAATATGACCCCATTATTGTTGTTATTGAAGAAACTAAAGATCTTGAATCTTTGAGTGTTGAAGAGTTGATGGGATCAATCAAAGCATTTAAGCAAAGGTTGAATAGGCGTTCTAAAAAATTAATCGAGAGTGCCTTTCAATCCAAGCTCAATGTTAATTTAAGACCTCGCGATAAAGACTCTAAAGAAGAATCTTCAAGAGGTAGAAGACATACAAGAGAAAAAGGTAGAAGCAACTTAAGAGGAAGAGGAAGAAGCAACTTTAGAAGGCAAATTAATGAGGAGTTCACTCAACAAAAATGTAGAATTTGTCTAAGAAGTAGCCATGTAGAGAAAGATTGTTGGTTTCAACGAAAGCTTCAATGTCACAATTGCAAAAAGTTTGGTCATGTCCAAAAAGATTGTTTCTTGAAGAAAAATCAGTAAGCAAATTTCACTGAAGAAAAAGAAGGTGAAGCCAATCTATTCTATGCTTGTCAAGTAGCTATGGACCGAAAGCATGATGTTTGGTTTCTTGATAGCGGGTGTAGCAATCATATGACCAACAATGAAAGAATTTTTGTGGAGATTGATTCAACTACCAATTCTCAAGTGAAAATGGGTAATGTTGCCTTAGTTCAAGCAAAAGGAAAAGGTATAATTGCCATAGAAATAAAGAAGGGAATAAGATATATCCACGATGTGTTACTAGTTCCAGAGCTGGAGCAAAACTTGCTAAGTGTTGGACAACTTGTAGATCATGGATATTCGGTTCACTTTGAAGAAGACTCTTGCAAAATTTTTGATAAAACAAATCAAGCTGTAGCAAAGATCAAGATAAAGAAAAATAGAAGTTTTCCTCTAACTTTCTCTTACAAGAATGATGTAGCTTTAAAGATGGATATAGTTGGTGACTCATGGTTATGGCATAGAAGACTTGGGTATTTGAATTTTCAAAGCTTGAAGAATCTTCAGCAGAAGAACATGGTGTATGGGCTGCCATTTATACAAGAATTAAAAGAAGTTTGTGAAGGTTGTGCACTTGGGAAGCAACACCGAGAAGCATTTCCAAAAGAGAAGGCATAGAGAGGCAGAGCACCATTGGAGCTTGTTCACACTGATGTATGTGGTCCTATGTCAACACCATCTCATGGAGGTAACAAATACTTCCTAACATTTATTGATGACTTATCTAGAATGACATGGGTATATTTTATGAGACAAAAATCAGATGTGTTCAGTATCTTTAAAAAATTTTAGTACTTTGTTGAGAGATAAAGTGGATATTTGATTAAAGTGTTAAGAAGTGATAGAGGTAGTAAGTATAACTCAAATGAATTTGATAATTTTTGTGAAGATATTGGCTTGAATAGACAGCTAACGGTTGGATACACTCCACAACAAAATGGAGTGGCTGAAAGAAAGAATAGAATCATTGTGGAGATGTCAAAAGCAGTGCTTCATGAGAAGAGGCTGCCTTTGTCTTTTTGGAGGGAAGCAGTTTCTACTGCAGTTTATTTGTTGAATAGATGCCCAACAAAAGCAGTGATTAATCAAACTCCAATTGAAGCTTGGAGTGAAAAGAAGCCATCAATGAATCACTTAAAGGTTTTTGGATGTATTTGTTTTGCTCATGTTATAAAGAATGTTAGAAACAAGCTTGATGAGACTAGTGAGAAATGCATTTTTGTGGGTTATAGCTCAAAATCAAAGGGCTATAGACTTTTCAGCTTGAAGAAAAATAAGTTGATTATTAGTAGAGATATTATTTTTAATGAGAAGGATACATGGGATTGGAAAGAGAAGAAAGTCCAAGGTCAGGCCATTATTCTTAATGAAACATCAAAAATTCAAGAATATGAATATAATGTTTATAAAGATGCACCATAAATGTCTCCACAAATATGTTCAAGTTCATCATCAAGCTCTAGTTATTCATCATCAAGTATACCTCCAAGGAAAATGAAAAGCCTTAGTGATGTGTATGCTAGCTGCAATTTTTGTGTTGTTAAGCCAAAAAGTTTTGAAGAAGCAATTAAAGAAGAGACTTGGAAGAAAGCTATGGAAGAAGAAATTAATGTGATTGAGAAGAACAAAACTTGAGAGTTAGTTGAAATATCAAAAGACAAAGAAGTGATTGGTGTGAAGTGGATCTACAAAATAAAATTCAATTTGGATGGTATTATCCAAAAGAACAAAGCAAGGCTTGTAGCTAAAGGGTATTCTCAACAACCTAGAATTGACTTTAAAGAGACATTTGCTCCAGTGGCTCAGCGTGATACAATTAGAGTTCTTATTGCCTTGGCAGCTAAAAATGGCTGGTTATTGCATCAACTTGATGTAAAATCAGCGTTTTTGAATGGTACTCTAAAAGAAAAGGTTTATGTAGAGCAACCTCAAGACTTTGTGGCAAATGGAAAGGAAAAAAAAGTCTACAAGCTAAAAAAGGTTTTATATGGCCTTAAACAAACACCCCAAACTTGGTATAGTGAGATTGATGCTTACTTCAACAACAAAGGTTTTCAAAGAAGCAAGAATGAGCCAACATTATATATTGAGAAGTAAGGTACATCTGACATTCTTATTATTTCTCTCTATGTTGATGATATGGTGATTACTGATAATGATGAAAGAATGATTGTTAACTTTAAAATGGAGATGAAGCAAAAATATGAAATGAGTGACTTGGGTTTATTACATCAATTTTTGGGTATTGAAATTTATCAAGAAGAAGAAGGAGTGTTTATTTGCCAAAAGAAGTATGCAAAAACTCTTCTTGAAAAATTTTCAATGGTGAATTGTAAATTAGTTTGTACTCCATTGGTTGTGAATGAAAAGCTAAGTAAAGAAGATGGAAGCAAAGAAGTGAATGCATCACTCTATAGAAGTTGATTGGAAATTTATTATATTTAACAGCTACTAGACCTGATATTATATATGCAGCAAGCTTATTGTTCAGATATATGCACAAACCTACTCAAATTCATTTTGGGGCTGCTAAGAGAGTATTAAGATACATTCAAGGTACTATTGATTTTGGTGTTTGGTATGAGAAGAATGTTGACGCAAAGTTATTAGGATTTTGTGACAGTGATTAGGCTGGATGTATTGATGATATGAGAAGCACTTCAGGATATATTTTTTCTCTTGGTTCGGAAGCAGTTGCTTGGGCTTCTAAGAAACAACAAATAGTGGCACAATCATCGGCCGAGGCTGAATATGTTTCAGCATCATTGGCAGCTTCACAAGCAATATGGTTAAGGCGTATTTTGAAGGATATTGGTAAGAAGCAAGGAGAAGCTACTCCAATCTTGTGTGACAATAAATCAGCAATTGCTATGACTAAGAATCCAGTTTACCATAGTCGTACAAGACATATTGCCATAAAACATCACTTCATTAGAGATGCAGTGGAGAAGAAGAAGATTCAAATCAAATATTGCAGCTCCAATGATCAAGTTGCATACATTTTTACTAAAGCACTTTCAAGAGACAAGTTCCAGTACTTTAGAAAATTATTGAATGTCACAATAAGGAATTAAGGGAGAGTGTTAAAATTTAATTCCTTATTGTTATCGTTATTATACGATAAGTATTTTATTAATAAGTCTGGTAGTTTGTTGAGTTAAAAATTAAATGTGGTTAGTTGTGAGTGGGTAACGTATTGTTGGATAGATAAGTAAGATTTTTTTTTTTAAAAAAAAAAGAATTCTGATGTTCCACTTCTTTCGCCTTTCTTTCTGAGAAAAAATTCTGGCTGAAACTACAGCCGTCATATACATATCAAATACAATCCGATGAGCCCTCCACCAAAAAAGTGAAAACTGAGGTTGAGCTAAGCATCTCTTTCTCTGGAGAAAATCTAAAGGGAGGTGTAGACCCTCACAATAAGGCTCAGGTAATCTCAACAACTATCACCAGTTATTAGGTGAAGAGAATCCTAGTAAATAATAACATATCAACATATATCTTTTTATATAATATCTTTCATAGGATGGGCATCAGTTCTAGTCAACTGAAGCCAATAGATGCCCCATTGATTGGCTTCATAGAAGAACTTGCCTGAGCTAAAGAGAAATTGCCTTACTGATGACCGCAAGAGAAGAGACGTACCATCAGACGATTATGTTTTGAAGGCTATTATGTTGACATATCATCTCCTAATAAAGTTTCCCTGCTGCAATTGAGGCATAATAGAACTCAAAAAAGATCAAGCTGCAACTTGGCAATGTTACATATTGACTTTGAAAAGAAACACCAAATCAGTTGAGAAACTATCAATAAAAAGCCTAAACCTTGGGATGTGCTTAAAGAAAAATAAGCATAGCCCATAGAAGACTTGAACATCATCTCACTTAAAGATGATCACACCAAAATCATTTAAGTCGGCACCCTTCTATCAAAAGAGGTTCAAAACTAAATTATAGAGCTCCTGCGAAAGAACTCCCTCCAATGTATTAGCCTAATCAGTTGCAAACATGCCAAGTATTGACCCAAATGTCATTATCTATGGGCTTAACATGGACCCGAGTCATAAACCAATCCAACAAAAGAAGAGAAACATTGCTATTGATTAGCAATAAGCTATCAATGAAAAAGTGGACAAATTGTCAGAAGTCAAATTTATTAAGGAAGCCCATTACTCTAACTAGCTTACCAATATGGTGATAATAAAGAAAGCCAGTGCAAAGTGATAAATGTGCATCGACTTCACCAACCTCAATAAGGCCTGCCAAAGAATAGCTTCCCACTATCTAAGATCGATTAACTCATTGATGTAATTACTGAACATAAGCTACTCAACTTCATGAATGCTTTCTTTGGTTATAATCAGATAATGATGCATCCATTGGATTAAAAAAAGACTACCTTCATCATATAAAGAGGGCTCTATTACTATAAGGTAATGCTCTTTTAACTAAAGAATGCTAATGTGATCTATCAAAGATTAATCAATTAGATCTTTAAAGATCTATTAGCAAAAATGTAAAGGCATATATAGATAACATGCTAGTCAAAAGCATCAAGGATGATCAATATGTAGATAATAGGGAATAAAGGATAATCTGGTGAAAATACAAGTCATTCTAAAGATGACACCCTTGATGTTGATCAAGGAGCTTCAATGCCTCACAGGACAAGTAGTAGCCCTAAACTGATTCATCTCTAGATCGACCAAGAAGTGTCTTCCCTTCTTCAGGGCTCTATGCAATGTCAAAAACTTTCAATGGATCAAAAAATGTCAAAATTTCTTTGAAGACCTAAAATGCATTTCAGCTCTTCGCTTCTACTTTCCAATCTACAAGGAGAATAGTTGCAGATTTATTTGGTCACCTCTGAAGTAGTGGTCAACTTGGTCCTCATCCAAGAAAACTAAGAAAAGCGACCATCTATTATGTAAGTGGGGTACTTCATAATAATGAGATGAGGTATCAATAGGCTGAAAAATTTTCCTATGACTTAATCATCTTAGCTCGAAAGTTAACACCCTATTTTTAAGCTCATATGATGAAGGTATTAATTAACCAACTTGTAAGGCAAACTCTTCGTAAGCCAAAGACTTCAAGATGACTAATCAAGCGGTTGATTGAGCTAAACGAGTCTGATAGTCGATATTGACTAAGCCAAACAATGAATATGTCCTGAAAGTCTTGGGTGAATATGTCCTGAAAAGGATGCTTTCAAATGAGTTGAAAGCCACTAAGCCAAAGGAGCTGCAACAATAGTCGATCTAAAGTTTGTACATCGATAGAACCTCTAATGATGTTGATAGCCAAGCCAAGAGCATTCTTATTAACCTTAAAGGAATTGAGTTAGCCTACACCTTGAAGTTCGGATTCAAAGCTTCAAATGATGAAGCTAAATATGAAGCCCTTATTACTACGATAAAACTTTCTAAAGAAGTTAAAGTAACTTAATCGAAGACCTGCAGTGACTTGCAGCTAGTAATAGTCATGTTTGAGGAGAACATAAGGTGAGAGAATCCAGCATGCTAAAGTATTTAAGCAAAGAAAATAAGCTTTGTCTCAACCTTTAAATACTTTAATATTTAGCTGGTCCCAAGGTCGAAAAATTTTTAGGCAAATGCCTCATCCAAGTTGGCCTCCATTGGAGTAGGAGCCACCGAATTATCTTTTTGGAAGAGTTGATAAGCCTAAGCATCAACGAAGATGAGATGGTTCACGTCAGACATGAGTTAAGCTTGATGGATCCAATCGTCATCTATCTTAAAAACAGTCGGCTCCTCTAAAATAAAAATAAAGCCCGAATGATAGTTTCAAGAGCAGTTAAGTATGTACTATAGGCAAGTGGAAGGGGATGACTACTGATCTCATACCAGCTTCTTGAGGGTCTTTGATTCAGCACCTTTGACCTTTTTGAAGAATTATAGCTTCGCACCACTCAAACAAAGAATTGCTCCAAAACAAGGAAAAAAAAGAACAAACTCTTCAAACTTTATAATTCAATTCATTATTTATTCATTTAATGAGGTGCACTAGGAACTTATTTATAAAACAAAACTAGCCTAATAGAAATCTAACTATAGTTAAACTTTTAATCAGACTAAAATCATAAACTAATTTGATATTAACAAAATAAGACTCCTAAAGAGAATAAAATAAAACTCTTGAAGAGAATAAGATAAGTTTCCTAAAGAGATTCGGATGAAAATAAGACTCTTAAGGAGGCTCGTAATAAAGTTTCCCTAAAAGTTATTATTTTTTTATTCTTACTCTTCTAGGGTGCAATAATTTTTTTTGACTTCAAGAATTCGGCTCCTAAGCCAAAAACTAGAGCACTGACTTAGGAAGCTCTAGGTCTTCACTTTCTTGTATGGGCTAACTTTAACATTAAAAGTTTCTCTGAAGAAAATTTGCATACTCCTTTCATTTTTCTCCCTCTCTCTTATAGGAGTCCATACATAGGTTGGATAGAGAGTGCTCTATCATCTAATCTATCATCCATATATTAATTAGTGGTCCGAAGCCAATTTCGAAAGCCAATACCCCCATGGCGCTTGATCGATGGTGATGGCCGCTTTATGGTCCCCATTGATAATGTTACAAAACATGGAGCAGATGTCGATATGAACCGTGAGGTTCGTGTTTGACTGGAAATGCTTCTGACACCCAAGAGTTTGTTCTAAAGTAACCACCGCTTGGTGCAATGTTACCAAAATAAAATAAAATATTTGCCCACACGGTCCAAAACCGCAGCTAACCTTTGTTGCAGAGTTTAACTAGCTAGAGACTCGGAAGGAGCGGTAGCGTTGTGAATTGAATTTTCAGGCGAGTTCACGTCGGGAGCGGACATCGTACTTTGATGTATGGTTGACATATAATTTACGTTTCTGTTAATTTCTTACGCCGCAAATCTTGGGGTACTGTGTACTTAAACGCCATCTCATCGGAAAAGCAAGGTGGAAAGTAGCAGAATTTAGGGCGGAAACAGGGCGAGAGACGGGAAATGTTAGGCTGGATTTAGGCCATGACAGGTTGATATTTCCGCGTCTAAGCTAGCCTTGGCGTGCAAGAAGTTAGGTTTGTTTTGGCCGTTGCCGTTCCGTTTTCTACTTCCCCTTATCTCAATTATTAGGGTGGTTCAATGGCGACCACCTTATCCAACTTTGGAAAGGATTATGCTTCTACAGAGAGATGCAAACGCGCCAAACCAAGTCAAGTACCAAACTGATCGAGCTGGCCTCAGAATACTTGCGAGTGCACGGATGATGAGGACGAAGGACGTAGTCATGATGCAAATCTCTCGTGCAGCGTACTCCTCAGTGCGGTACACCGGTGCATGCCTCGCACGTTCAACATGCGCGCCGGCTCATTCTCGCCACCATCAGCGGTCGCGTTGCTTTTGCTTATTCCGAGCCTAAGAAAAAGAGGGTAAAAATTCGTCGCTATCGGCTGTCGATTTAAACCAGCTTCAGTAGTTGCATCTATTTACCTATTATATAATTAACTTCTGGAATCATGATTCGGGGTGGTACCATGTTAACTGTTGCATTTTTTTTTATTTTTATTTTTTTTCTGATTCTTAGGCTACACTAGACCTATAACTTCACATCTTAGCTATGAATAAGATAGTCGGGTCAACCGCTCCCCGGTCCAAGTAAAGTAAAACTGGATTCAACTAGGAAGGTCGGCAAGTCCGCACAAGAGCAGCAATGCAATGGCACGCGTTCTCGTTTGTAACCATGTGCTTCCAACATTGGTAACCATGCAAGCATGATACATTGTATCTATGTGCAAGCCCCATGGGAGGATAGGATTATATGGCCAGATAGGTTAATTTTTCTATGAGCGAATCTATCTTAGAAGGTTTTCCGACTTCAAAAATATAATTTTATTTTCAATTTTAAATCAAGATTTATTTTCACATAAGTGAGTACAAGAAATTGCATAATTTTGATATGAAATGTAATTTAAATTACTCCAAAGATCAAGAAATATCGTGATTTAGTTGTATATGTCCACAAGCAGTCTAAAAGACAGCATGTTATTCATCAATTTCCATATACCTGAATAACAATCATACAATACTTCCTCCAAAAAAATAGTTGAATTTCTTGAGGAGTGCATGGATGTCTGATCGCAACATCCATGAGATATACATTCAGTCGCAATATTATAAATTATTAAGGAAACTGAAATTTGTGTGTGTGTGTGTGTGTGTGTGTGTGGAGATAAGCAAAGGAAATTCATTTCATGGGATATGGTAGAGCCTGGAAGGCTGCAATGCGTGAGTGACATTAAAATATCTGAGGGTCCTCGCCCATCTCGAGTTGTCCTTGAGCTGGTGCACCGAGACGGTCTCGGGCATGAACTCATGCATGCAGGGATTGAGCGGTGCTTCCGGGTAGTTGTACATGGCCGGCTTCTCATTGAACCTATTCTTTGCTCGTCCTCCATCCTTCAGCCACTCGGCCATCACCCTGTCCTCCGGCCCAACCGTATGGTTCCTTGCCACCTCCGACGTCGCGATCCACTCGACCAAGTCCCACGACAATACATATCCCATCCCCGACATATAACCCTTAAAGGGATCCGTTTCATAGCATTGGATCATACGGCCATAGTACATATCTTCCCTCGATTTGTTCCTCAATGACTCGACCAGTTCTTGTAGCCTGATATAAATGTCGTCGTCGGCCTTCATGACATAGTCGTAAGGGCGGCCACCACCGCTGTTGGTGCCATTGAGTAGTTTAGGAAGGCTAGAGAAGTAGGTGTAGGTCTTGCCGTTGTCCATACTCTCAGCGCAGTCGAGGATGATGATGTCATCGTAGCGCATGATCTCGAGGGCGATGAGGATGTGTTGGTCGTCGTTTGTGAGGTTACAGAAGACGAAGCGGATGTCAACGTGGGCGGTGGTGAGCTTGGGCTGGAGGGAGTAGACGAGGCGGAGGAGGTGCCGGCGCTCATAGTGGTCAGGGAGGGTGAGGATGCCGATGAACAGCCGGAAGTTGGGCTTCGGGGTGGTCGAGTCGATGAAGCTGGAGATTTGAGAGCGGTGGCAGGCAGTGGCCAAGGATTGGAGCTTGGACTCGTTGGGGTAGAGAACGAGGACAATGAGAATTAGTAGGAATAGCGGGAGAAGCAAAAGGGTTGCGGTGGAAGGAGATGGCTTGGGGAAGGAACGCTTCATGGCTGGTGATGGGGCGCTCAAACCGGTCGTAGCCTTGGGGTTTTAAGCTTCAAACTGGGTCGAGTTCCTGCTGGTGCGGCCATGTTCAAGAGCGGTGGATCGGGAGTAGCACATCTCTAATCTCTTCTCAGGGAAACTTGATCTTGGCGAATAATTAATTGGGTTCAGCCAGAGTTTTTTTTTATTATTATTTTTTAAATCCAAACTTTAATCTCATCCGTTCAAAATCTATAGCTTTATATATATATATATTCTTCTCTTCTCTTTATTTATGGTACCGTCAAAAACAGCCAAAAGCATTGTAATTATGTACATTAAATATTGTGTAATGTAACAGCGCGCCGGGAAAGCGAGAATTTAGCGGGGAGGGTCGAACGGGAGGAAGAGAGCCGCTAGATTTGGGTCCACTCGAGCATTAATGTTTCTTTGGGCGCACAAGGAAGAGTGGACATGGGCTTTAGGGGGTCATGGGTAATACGCATGGGGCACATTTCCTTGCCTTTGAGTGTAGAAACAAATGGATTGAGAGGGCGTGCGACGGCTAACGTTGCGCCGAGCAACCAAAAGGCTGACAATTGGGCATGTGCGATGTATGGCATCATGAATGGGCAATGGCCACCGGCCACCTGTGGTCCCCATCGCGGTAACTTTGTTCGTCCGGCACGGGTGACACTTTTCGTAACATTAGGTGCGCAAATTATGACATAAATCTAGTCAATATTATAAAAAATTGTTAAAGTCCATTAATTTGTTAACTTAAAAACATTGCATATATATTATCATGCCCTCAAACCAACATTTCATTCGGATGAACACAACACAATCGCATACCCCTTAAAAAAAAAAAAAAATCTTAAAAAGCATTCCCGACCTATTTACTCTCAACATTTATAATTATAGCATCAAGCGAAATAGTTATCCATCATCATCCAAATGATTAAAGGTACCACAAACTATAAAAAATCTTGTAACCATCATCATCAGTAAGAACATGCTTTTATACAATTTTAAAATAATAGTATACTAGCTACTCTATGTTCCACTCTTCATCCAATCTAAAACTCTTCTCAACATCCACATCCTCGATATCTGTTAGTTATTATGAGTTAATAACCCTATATAAATCTTACACATATAGATATGTATATGCATTATATATGAATGAATAGATAAATATATGTTGGAAAATAATGTGCTAGCAAAAATCATGTTGCAACATATGTCATAAATCTATACAGTAATATATATAAAAAAAAATTGTCATCTTTTATTTTACTTCAGTATTGGACTACGTTACTTTGATGCCAAAAATCACATAATCATGGCGACAATAATGGCGAATCAAGCTTTACCAGTAATACTAACAACATTTGCATCTATATACTATCGAATCAAGCCTTACCAGTACATCGGCATACTAAAGATATATTTGATGAATCAAGCATTACTAGTACTCCTTGTCTAATAACCTAACCTGACTATCTCCTCATACTCAAATTGGTTTCTACGCTAGTACCACATATCATGAACTAGTCAATCCAAACCTCTATTCCAATACTATTCCAACAAATGAATAGAGAAGATAATTCTACTTTAATTTTGGTGGCAAAGTAATGTTGTTGCATTATAACTTTCACGCCCTAAACCCAAAATGGATCTAAAGCATAATAATCTACTGCACACTTCAAAAAATATCTCTAGCATATAAGGCATCATATGCAGAGCAACTGCACATAATTAATTAAAATAAAAAACTAACTTCTACTCAATTCTTACTTATGTCTCGGTTTCTGAAACAAAAAATAATAATAAAGTTTTATAAGCCTTCGCTTAGTAAGTAACACTAAGCATAAATTAGTGGATCAAGCAAGTGAAGATTTATAAAACTTTTATAAAACAGTGCATATCATTAATTAAAAACTGAAAACTTACAGTTTATAACTTCGTATGTCATTGATATACTACTACTTATAAATTTCAAGGTATCTTTAACTAATATTCAAAACTTTTTATAGAATATCTTTCATGTCATCATATTCAAAATTTTCAAATCATCCATTATTAATAATTTTTATATCATCATATTATTAATATTCTACAATCACAAACAGGGTCATATTTATCCCTATGATAGGGTCAATGCACCACATTGAACCTAGTGGATGAAGGTTTCTTCTCCTATATATATTCTGTAGAGGTGGATCCCCATATATTTCATCTATCATCTTTCATATATTATTACATAATAGACTGAGAATTTCATGTTTTCAGTCATATTTTACTATCAATAATTCTTCATTCATTAATATTCACTTGTTCATATAATCATATAATTTTTATTTTTAAAAAATATAAAATTTCTTTTTTTCTCAAAGCCCAAAAGTTTAATTTTTCTTTCCACAAAATTCTCATAATAACAATTCTTAACATTCATGATCTACTCACTTGATTTAGTCTTTATAATAAATAACTATGCAAGAATAACTGTATAATAGTAGGCATTAAAACATTAATTATTTATAAGAAAATAAAATTATAATATTTAATACCTAATTTATAAATTCTTGAATAGATATTTATAATTAAGCAATTTACATAAATCTTCTAATTTATAATTAGCTTACTTAATCCAAGTTTGTAATAAACATGCTATATAGGTTTTAAACCTTTAATAACATTTCAAAAAATAATTACAGAATCTTATTATTTCAAAATAATTGATTATATAAAAGTTAGCAATTATTTTGATTTAAACAATCATCCATCAATTATAAAATAGATTTTTGGCAATCCTATAATATTATAAAAATTTCAATTTATGGTCAAGTTACCCATTAAAGTTTGAAATCTTTTTAGCAATGATAAAAAATTTATAAAATACTCTAACTTATAATTAGGTTATTTACTTGCTTCAAATAAAATTAGAGAGAACAAATAAAATTGGTGAAAACTAATCCTCACATATTAGGACTCTATCAACCTTTTTGATTCTTCAACTTTCATCTTCTTCACCTTTGTGAACTATTGATTTCATATCAAAAGACCTTCATTGAGCCCTATTTAAAGAAAGATTTCTTAGAACCAAAAGGTTTTCTACACTTCATAGGATGCTAATTTCTTAAAACCAATAAACTTTCTAATTTTTGTAGGATACTGATTTCTTTAAGAAAACCAAAGAGATAAATATATATAAAATATTTAAAAATAGATTCTTGATTTAAAACTAACGTCTAACTCATCTAATATAATTTTAAAATATAAAAATTTAGATAAAAATATCAAAAATCATCTTTAATTATCGACAATAGTATATTCGTAATTTATCAAAAATTTGCCAGCAATGATATATGTTCATAAAATTACTTTTAACTTCCTCGATAAACCGTCAATTTGAGTGATTTAAGATACATTAGAAAGCTAACTTAATATCAAATATTATAAATATAAATTCAATTAAAATTTTTAATTACATTATTTTTTTATATTTTTTTTACTTAATTTAGTTAAATTATATATTAATTTAAAGTAAGCTAACCAAAAGGAGTGGATCTTACAAGAACCAGGACCATTCCCCTCCTTATAATCTTAGCTTATGTCTAAACCAGAACTCATTTCAGCTTTTATGAGAAGCATGCAATTGATATAAGTTGCCAATTCATCTTGTTTTAACGAAAAAATAATTCTAGTAGCTATAGAATTAGTTGTTCTAGCAATCAAATTTTGGACCTGTGAAGGGCTATTTTCTTTTAACAAAAAGGTAAAAAGGTCGCCTGACATTTGATTGTTAATTTGATTGTCATTTTATTGGAATTTATACATGATTAGAATTAATTTCATATAGAGTCCCTTAGACATAGGCTTTTCAGCACGCATATGTTTGATATTCTAACAAATGTGCTTATTTATAATTTCAAAGATAAAATGACGCAACGGGCATGCTTTAATAAGTCCTATACAATATATCAGGCATTACCTTTGTTGCGCAAAGCATGTAAGGTTAAGTTGAGCTCTTCACAAAGCGAAATGGAAATACAATCAAAGCATTGGAAGCAAAATATCTCGGCAAGGGGAACCAAATGTCAAGTGTGTAGTGATAGAAATTTTTTATTTATAAATTATCATTAAATATTATAAACAAAATAAGAACAGTATTGATATATTTGTAATCCATATGATTTAAATTTAAGCATACCTTTATTGGATAATATAGCTGGTATGAACCTAAAATCCAATAATATTCCATAATGAAAGAAACTTTAGAATTTTGTTACAATTAGTTTAGATTTTTTCTTTTTTCCTCGTATTGAAGGATAATTTTTTTTATTAAGAACATTGCCTAAAGAATTAAGAAGAGAAAAATTTAAACCAAAGCATTTCTAGCGAGTACAGTTTTAACATAAATCATAGCACAATGATAATAAAATTTTATTTTATTTTTATATTAATATTTTAAAATTTTATATATGTGATTTTATAAAACTCCTAAAGGGGGCATCAGTGTCAAGTTATGGGCCTGAGACTTGTGGCATGGTTTTTTTTCTCTATAATTATCTAAAATTATTGTACTTGTTTATTTTTTTAAACTGTGATTTCATTGCCATCGGACAGGCATAACCTCAGCGCGAGTTTTGTTGGCGCACTGAGATAAGGAATTAGAGAATTGTAGAACTCCAAATTAACACAAAAATGAAACAAAAAAAAAAATAAAAAGACAATCAAGAAATATGATACAATTTGGAAGGCTTCAACCCATCGGTAGCATTGAAGCGCCTGAGCGTCGTGGCCGAATTTAAATTACTCTTCAGCTTGTGCACCAGGATGGTATGAGGCGCAAACTCGTGCCGGCAGAAGCTGAGAGGCTCCGAGTCCGGGTGGTCGCACATCGCCGGCTTTTCCGTGTACCTGTTCTTGGCTTTGTTCCCATCTCTCAGCCACTCCGCCGTCAACCTGTCCTCCGGTCCGACCGTAGGATTGATTCCTCACCATCTCTGACGTCGAGATCCACTCGACCAAGTCCCACGAAAATATATACCCCATCCCCGACGTGTAGTCGTGGAAAGGTTCCATGCTGACGCCAGGGAGGACAAACCCGTAATACATGTCCTCCCTCGACTTGATCTTCAATGACTCTGCCAAGTTATCGAGTATCAGGTAGGTGTCGTCGTCGGTCTTCATGACGTAGTCGTAGGGCCGGTCATCGCCATTTTCCGTTGAATAGTTGCGGGAGGCTGGAGAACCAAGCGTAGGTCTTGCCATTGTCCATGTTCTCGGTGCAATTGAGGATGATAATGTCGTCGTAGTGCAAGATCTCGAGGGCGACGAGGACTCGCTGGTCCTCCTTGGTGAGGTTGCAGAAGACAAAGCGGATGTCGATGACCGCAGTGGCGAGTCTGGGCTGGAGGGAGTAGACAAGGCGAAGAAGGTGGCGGCGCTCGTAGAGGTCGGCGCGGGTGAGGATGCCAATGAGAAGACGGAAGTCGGGCTTCGGGCTCACCGGGTCGGTGAAATAGGAGGAGGGAGATCGAGAGGGGCGGCAGGTGGTCACGAGGGACTGGAGCTCCGCATCGTTGGGGTAGTGGGAGAAGTGGTGGGAGGCCAAGATGGCTTTGAAAAGCGCCTTTTGAATACGAAAAGAACTTCTATGGCTCCCAGTGCCGCCGGCCAACGGAGAAGGCGGCTTGTCCTTAATACAAAAGTAGGGGGACCTTCGAGCCCGAGAGGGCGGCCCGGTAGTCGGCCAATTTTGACACGTCATTTAAGTTAGGTGTTGCACGAATTAGCTTTTGGACTTATCCGTGAAGAAATTAGGTGTCACGGGAAACACAGCAATTAAGTTAGGCATGCTCCCGTGCAAGTGCACGGAATTGCACGGATACTGATTTGGTTGATAGGATAAGTTGGGATCCAACATTAGTCCTCAACGTCAGTAACGGAGCCAGCCTTTAGCTCGATCCAGCAGAGTACACCTTCCGGTCAATCAATTCGTTTTTCTACGAACCGAAGGAAAAAAGAAAAAGGGCTTGATGTTTTCCCCTTGAGAAAAAAAAAAAAAAAAGGCAGGTAAAGTGTTGGACTACTTTTATAGGCATTCAATGAGTTATGATTTGAGCCTGAATTACTTTTAGATGATTTCTAAATAAAATAGTAACTAGAATCCTTTCTAAATAAAATACACTCAAACTATTAGCCTATGCTTTGTATAAAAAAAGATCCCAAATAAATTAGTGCCTTTACCAGAAAATTAGAACTTCCATAATAAGTCATCTGAACCATTTGGTTGGACATGTTATGTTCAATCATAAATGTTTATCTTGTGTGGCTGTCTAGCTAGTCCTATAACTTGATTTTAACTATGTCAGGTCAACTCAGCTTACATCAGTTGCCTTATACTTTTAAGAATTGAATTAAAGTCTATGCTCAACGCAGAAAAGTAGCTCCATGTAGTCGAATCTTTTATTCCTTTAGCTGTTGCGGTTGTCATGAGTTAGATAAGTCCAAGCCCATCATCACATAGCCTTTAGCCATTCAAAACATCATAGAATTTATAGGCTGATTTAAGGATGACTAATACTTCATGTTATTAAAATGAGCTAAATAGTTAGTCAATCTGCATCCTTCGTGTTTGCACAAATTTTGAAGCTAGAATAATTAGAATGATTATCTTGCTGCACGAATCTTAGTGCAAGCACAATCATTAAAGGACATTTTTTAAGGATTAAATGTTCATCATTAGTATTAATAATTATTTTCTGAAAAAAGAGTTTCTTAATTAATGCTATTGTTTGAACAAAGAGTTGCCATTATAACCTATTCATGTCTAGTTGTCACATAGCAGTCCATCATTGACTGCTGCAAGCATCAAGGGAGAGGGTGGTTCATCTCTCACACCCCCATCTCTCTCATCTGACTATATAAACAAAGGAGCAAAGCTTGTTTGCTCCATCTTCCCCTTACTATTAAAAGAGCTCACTACTATTCCCAAGCTGTAGCTGGGCTAGAATCCTTGGTTTTTCCCCATTCCTTAGAGTTTTTCCTTGGCCTCCATAGGTAGGTGTGCCTAATCCTTACCTCTAGGATTGTTGGGATGTCCTAGTCTTCCTCTTCAATCTTAAGGGAGGCACTCCTTTCCTCGTTGTCAAGGAATCGAACATGCTTGGTGAAGATGACCTAATGATAATTCATTAGGTGTACTTCATTCCTAATTCTTTTTGCCTCGCCATCATTGGTAAGGAGAACAAAACCTCCAGCCATGAAGTAAATTAGTTCTACCTTTATGAGGATACACTGAAAGCAAGGTTCGGGTTTCCAATAAACAACTTCATATCGTTCTTCTCATCATGTATAACATAGCTTCAACTCAACTTGTGTTGAACTCTTGGAGGCTCATAGCAGGATTTTTATCTATGTTTTCTCAGCTTGGTCTCACCTCGAGACGAGTTTTACTTCGTTCCCTCTTCACCTTGAAGTATCATTTGAATAAGTAGGGTTAGTGGTGCCACTTTGCTTAGAAGGAAAAAAGAGCCTTTTAGACCTTTAGAATTGGATCCTTAGGAGACTAAGTTTTTGACCATATTCATCAGCACCTCCGCTCATTAGGATAAGGTATTAAATTGTTCTTAAGTAATGGGTGGTGCAGAAGCAATTGGTAACGCCAAGGTTGGGGGGCGGAGCTAGAGTGAGATTAATCAAGTCTTGCATGGAGTCTTAGGAGCCGACTAAGGCATAACTTATGCTCGCCTAGATATTATACATCACTTGGTCTCATCTTTTTGGTGGCATGATTGAATGCTTCTATTCATACTCCAACAGATGGCACTAAACTATTGACGTCTAAAATTAATCCTCAGATGTCAACTAAGGTGTCAACTTTTAGTTCAGTCCAATAGAGCATGTCTTCCAACTGGCCAATCCATCTTTCTGTGAGAAGAGAAGAAAAGCATGAGGTTTGGAGTCTTCCTTTAAAAAAAATCCCTCAACGCTTAAATCGGCTTGAGCAATGAGAAAGAAAACCTAGAGCCCTTCGAATGAGTATCTTAGATTTTAGAGCTAAAGCTTGGAATCATTCATTTGCAAAGCATTATACTTTTATAAATACTTGGAAGAGGTATGATTTGAGACTGGTTCTCCTTTTAGATGGCTCTAATAGGTTTGATCCTCAAATAAGATAATAACTAGAGTCCTCTATAAATAGGACGATAGAGTCCCACCTGGATTACTTTGCGCCTTGAATAAGGAGAGAATCTTGAATAGGTCAGTATTTTTATCAAGGAATTAGGACTTTCTTTATAAGTTATTTAAACCGTTTGGTTAGCCACGTCATACTTAGTCATGTTGTCTATCTGACGTCACCATCCAGTCAACCCAATGGCTCGATTTTGGCCATGTAGGCATGCTAGGTTAGCTCAACTCACATTAGGATAAATCAAAAATATAAATTTATTTTTTTAAGTTTATGCTATTTAATTTAAATTTTAAAATTATTAAATTTTAATTAAAAAGAAAAAGATAAATAAAATATATATAGCAAAGAGGAAGATCAAATTAGAAAGCATACATTTTTAGTGGTGGAGATGGATTTAAAAAATTTTATATTTTTAAAATATTATTTGAAATAAGATATTTTTAATAAAATATCATATTTATGGTATTTTTCAAATATGATATATATCTAAGCCACGACATTATTTTTTAAGTAAAAAAAATCCAATATTCAAACATAGTTATATACAACTTTTATCTATTAGTCCATATATGTTATAATGCTTCAAGCCCATCTACTGATTCAATTAACCTATTAGTGGCCGGATCCATATGATTATAAAAACTAAAGTACAAATTAATCGGTAGCAAGTGAACTTAAGTTATAATTTCTCTAAACTCTTTTTTCTATCCGATGTGAGACTATTTTGGGTTATTACAATCCGAGCGAGGTCGTTGAGAATGAAGAGGTGGCTACACGCTATGACGGACTTTCTACTACCATTCTATGGATAATCCTTTCCTTCTACCCATTAACTTCTGCACACCCTCCTCAGTTCTAATACCATTTGTAATGCTTTAAGCCTACCTACTTGCCCAATTAACCTGTTAGTGGCTAGGTCCATGTGATCCTAAACACTTGAGTACAAATTAATTGATAACATGTGAACTTGAGTTATAGCTCTTCAAACTTTTTTTTATTTTTTCATTTGATGTAGGACTATTTTGAGGTATTACATATGTACATCATGCAAAAGAACCTCAAATAATGCTATTAGTTTATACCTAATTTATTAATATAAGAAAAACAACATCACTTGATTATGTTATTGTCTAAGAAGTAATACATCAAGTTTTAAATTATACATTGCTATCTACATGTCATCTAATGAAATAACTGTATATATATATATATATAGTAAGAGAGAGAGAGAGAGAGAGAGAGAGGTAGATTTGGTTACATTTGATGTAGCCAAGCCTAGATCTAATCATCTCTTTCATATAAATCCAAGAATAAAAAAAATGGCTGGATCCTGAATATATATATATATATGCAGACTTTGCTACATTCGAATATAACCAAACTTAAATTTGATCATCTTCTCCACCTTTAAATCTATACAGTTCACGAATCCAAAAGATGAAAAAGGTGGGATGGTTTCAAGATTTGTGTGAATTTAAGGATGAAAAAGATGATCGAATTCTGAACTTAGCTATATTCGGATGTAGTCAAATATATATATATAAAGTAGTTAATAATAGTATCCTCCAATTTGGAGGCATTAATTAGCTCCAAGACCACGGAAAATGTTTGGCAATTTCATCATCACTTAGCAAGAGAAATATGATGTTCTATGGGAACTCAATAGTTTCACTCATATATAAAATATATTATAGTGGAGGCACCTAAAATTGCTAAAACAACGGTATACTGTTGTTTATCTTAAGTAATTTTTTGCCACATCAATAACTCGATATTGGCATCAAGTGAAGTGGTCAATCTATGCAATTTCGATTGAGACTGATTTGAAGCAGTTTGAAATAGTTTAAAGCAAATTCAAGGTTCAAATGTTGGAATCTCTCGCACGCATATATTTCTTTGCCGAGGCTAAGTATCACTGGGAGCGGATTGCTTCTTGTATCTCAGACTTCTCTCTAGCACTAGGCGTTGATCTCTCTTGTGAAGCTTCCCAATTTTTTTGCAAATTAGTTTTATGTTTTCATTCTGCATTTCGATATTCTTTCTTTTGTTAGTTAATTGTTTATGAAGTTCTTTAATTTAGTGAATCATGGAACTTCTTTAGCGTGATCATCCATAATTTCGCTGGTCCACTTGTTCGATCTAGCACACCAGCGTGTTCGCAATTTTTAGACCTGGCATTTTTCAGAAAACTAAGCATGAGATCGATTACTTAATGAATTTTAGATTCTAAGAAATAAACTGTTGACCGATTGAAAAGAACGAAAAAGAGATCTATGCACTCAAGTTGCCTAAAATGGAAGCAAGATCAAGGTCAAACATTTGGAAGAACGATGATGGAGCAATGTCCAAGATGTTTTCAATTTTTTTTTTTTTTTTTTTTTTTTGGGATTGCACTCTCACGCAACTTGCATTCTTCGGACCCCTTTCAATTGCTTCAAGAGAGGAAAGAAAGAAATGAACGGCCAGATTCTGATTTAGAAAGCTAGAGCGCCTGATAAAGTCAGCGCCACGCATGTTAGCCACCGCGGCGAACGGCCCATACGTTAATTCTTTTTATTTTTATTGCCAGTATTTTGCTTTGGAAATCACATTCATCCATAGCGGGGGTCTGGGTTGACTTGCCTGGTTACTGGGAGCGTGCTTCGCCCAGTTCTTCGAGTGTGCTTCAAAATATCAAAATCTTGTAAAAATTTAGGGTGTGCTTGACTTTTGAAAAGAGTTATTATTTATTTTTATTTTAATAGAAAATAAAAAATATATTTAATATATTCAATAATTAAAAATAAAAATAATTTTTGGAAAGACACAATTTCATATTAGTAAAAAACTCAAAACAGTTTAAATATGTTTTTTCTTTTTTATCAAAATAAAGAAAAATATAAAAAATAAAAATTAGAAAACTTAAGAATATGAGAGTGAATGATATTTTTTTTATTTTTTTATCTATTCTTTGTAAAAAAAAATATTTATAATGAAAATAAAAATAATGAATAATTTTTGTTTTTATTTTGCTAAACAAACTTTATAAATTAAAAAGTAAAAAATAATAATTATTTTTAAGAAAAAAAACCTCATTACAGCATCAAACATCTTAATATGAATTATTCTAATCTTAACAATATTTATAGCTTTGTTGTTATCTAATTGAACTTTTCCTGCTTTCGATTGATAGGTAGAAAACCAATTTCCATTGAGGTTATATAAAAAAAAAACTAGGATTAAGGATCCACTCCTTATTGGAATTATTGACGCCAATCGAGAGCATTTCACTTTTTAATATCATCAGAGCTTTTTGAAGTATTCTTTTCAACTAAATTTGCTTTAGCTTTATAGACACTTTTTTTTATCATCCTTTCTTTTCCTCTTTGGATAAATTTTCCTAATGTATTCTTCCTCTTGACAAGAGAAGCAATAAAATTTATAGCATCTTGACTTTGATCTTGATTTATCTCTTTTACTTAAAACTCTTTTTTTGCTCTTATCTTTTGCAGCCAGGCCTTCTTCTTGGTTCTCTCTACAGGTCTCTGACACCTTGGTCTACAATTATTTAGATTGCAGGCATCTATTGCATCATTGGTTCAAAGGCTTTCTTTTTGATACAATAATGTATTGATAAAATTCTCATACAAGGATAGTAATAAACATAAAAGAATTAGGACTTCATCTTTGTTTTTAATTTTGATTCTAATATTTCTCAAATTAAGAATAGCTTTATTGAACTCATTTATATGGTCTTTCACTAGTGTACCTTCTTTCATCCATAGGTGATATAGAGTTTATGCTTCAAGTATAGTTGGCTTGTGAAAAATTTTGGCATATGCTTGCTCTTCAATTTCAACCATAATCCAGCCACTATCTTCTGCTTAACTTCTCTAAGAATCTCATCTGTTAAACATAATAGAATTATACTATGTGCTTTCATCAATAGCTTATCCTTCTCCCAATCGAACATAGTAGCTAATGATCTTTCCTTTTCTTTTAGCGCCATTTATAACCCTTGGTGCACTAAAAGGGCTTACATCCTAAAATGTCTAATGTCAAAGTCATTAGCTACGTTGAACTTGTTGATTTCAAATTTTGTAGTTGACATTATGAATTGCTCCTTAAAATTAACATTCTGATATGCCTTGTTCAAATCAAGGATAGTTGTGCAACTATTCATTTTTCAAAGGTTAAGACCCTACCTTATACTTGTCTTTCACTTAGAGCAACGCTTTACCACTTTATCAGAAATAGCCTTAATTGGATCACCATGGTAAAACACATTAGAGTAATGCTTTAAAAAAAAACCAAAAAATGGAGGTTGAAATCCTTTGATCTTTATCTGGAGCAATGCTTCAACTTCACCACCTCATTAGAATAGCTCGGATCATGGTAGGATACTCTGGAGCAATGCACCACTTTCATTATTTCATCGAAATAATCTGAACTATATCATCACAATAGGGTACCCTAGAGCAATGTTCTACCTTCACTACCTTATCGAAACAACCCTCTTGAAATAAGACCTAGGATAGGATTGGGATAGTTATTCCATTTGGTTTAAGTTTATTCCAACTTTACTTTGAACTTATTCCAAGCTAGAATAATAACTTCCTTTTTCTTTCTTCTTTTTTTTCTTCTTGTCTTTCTCCTTCCTTACATCCGGTAGCTATATGCTGGCACTATTATTTACGTCTTCTCATCGACATCTGAACCTCAGGTTGATGAGGTCAACATTGCCACAACTTGGCTGTCCGTGATGTCCCCCACACACGAGCAGCTAAACAACGATGAAACAAGGGCACTAGATGCCAACAAAATAGTGACCTCCCTTGTTCTACACTCCCTTGAGATCTATAGCCTGCACACTCCTTTACACCAACTTCGTCTCCAGGAGTGGTGTTACTCCTCTGATTCAGGAAGTGGCCGACCTTTACTTGGCCATTCGAAACCCCCCAATTGGGCTCCTCTCTGTTCACCGCCTCTTTTGAGGATCAGCCCTCATTGACCTCATTTTCTACCATAGTCACAAATGGGCATTATCATCGTGGTGGTCGTGAGTGACGAGGGATGCCTCCTCTCTCTTAGGCACTAGTGAATAGGACCCATTCGCTTTCTTTGTTACAAATAGAATGGTTGTTCAAAATTGGGGCACCGAGGCACTCATAAGTCACCCATCTCAGGTGGCCAAGTTTGACCTTGTGTTACCTCAAGGAGAGAGTAGGAGGGACGGAGTGGCACTACTGCCTTCTTCCATCTTCCTTGGCCTCATTGCGTCCATAAATGAGAGGTGCTCCAATGATGAGAGATAGAAATGTGACTACCTTACGTGGAACGAATCAACCAATTACCCTGAGACCCCAAATTTGGACCGAGGACTCATCCTCCTCTAGGGCCCAACGCTCAATCCATACCACCCTCTTCGTTCTCCAGCATCGTTTAGGGTTGAAGGTGATGGATGCGGGGCTCACAACTTTCATGGGGATTGCCCTTGTTTTGGCGGATGGTTGGCTAGGGTTGAAGACTTTCGTGCCCTACTTCTCTTTCATGATCCATGTTGCTTCGAGATTCATATAGTTGTTACTGCACCTATTCATTAAGGATCAAAGCCTTGCATATGCTCAAGGTCTAAGCTCTAATAACACTTATTACAAGCAACTCTGGTACCACTTGTTATGCTTTCGAGAGCAGTGTATGTAAGAAGAAAAAAAGAAAACGACATACAAAAATTTAATGCTATTCAGTTTATTGACCTACATCCGCACCAACAAAGACATTAAATATTCTACTATAAAAAAAAAAAAAAAATGAGATTATAAAAATTGTTTCCTCTTATATGTTCTCTCTCACAAAATTCTAGACATGTATACATCTAACTTGAGCACTTCTCTAAAACTCTTCATTTCTCTGAACTTACAAATGATGTTTTAAAGTAAGGATATATGTGCTTATATAAAGAAGGAATCTGCAATGTCCTACATACATTAAAATTTATATTCTACAGGCACTAACACTAATAGATGTTGTTGATAAATCCTGCTTCATTGCTCCAAGGAACACATGCTACGCACTTCCATTTACCAAGTTATTAAACGGAAACAATTGATTCACTCTAGCTAGTTATAGTTGGTTTAATTAAGGCCATGCCTCCAAACATTTCTCACGTCAATTCTCCGACCTCTTTACAATATCCAATCAAACGAATGAGAGAATGCTAGCTGGGAAATACAATTAATTAATTGGAGAAATTTAAGTTCTCCGTATTAAAATTTCACGAAGCAAAACTTTTCAAGAGATGCGGTAGAGTTTGGAAGGCTTCAAGCCGTCGGTAACATTGAAGTACTTCAAAGTCCTCGCCCACCTCAAGTTGTCCTTGAGCTGGTGCACCGCAATGGTGTTCGGCACGAGGTCGTGCGCGCACGGGTCGCTGCTCGGGTAGTTGTACATGGCCGGCTTCGTGTCAAATTTGTCCTGCGCCAGGTTTCCATCCCTGAGCCACGTCCATGTCGTGAGGTCCTCCGGCCCAACCGCGTTATTCCTGGCAATCTCCGAAGTCGAGATCCACTCCACCAAGTCCCAGGACAAGACATACCCCATGCCTGACATATAATGCCTGTAAGCGACGACACGATCGCAAGGGACCGCACACCCATAGTACAAATCCACCCTTGGCATCTTCTTGAGTGACTCGGCCAATCTTCCCAGCCTAAAGTAGATGTCGTCGTCCGTCTTCATGACATAGTCGTAAGGGCGCTGGTCGGCGTCCCCGGTGGTGTTGAACAATTTTGGAAGGCTGGAGAAGTAAGTGTAGGTCTTGCCACTGTCCATGTTCTCGGTGCAGTTGAGGATGAGGATGTCATCGTAGCGCATGATCTCGAGGGCCACGAGGACTCGTTGGTCCTCCTTCGTGAGGTTGCAGAAGACGAAGCGGATGTCGATGTGGGCGGAGGCTGGTTTGGGCTCGAGGGAGTAGACTAGCCGGAGGAGGTGGCGCCGTTCGTAGTGGTCGGGCAGGGTGAGAATTCCGATGAACAGCCGGAAATCGACGGGTTTCGAGGTAATTGGTTCGGTTGGGTTGGCAAAGGTCGAGCGACGACAGGTGGTCACGAGGGACTGAAACTTCAACTCTCTAACATAGGGGAAGAAGCAGAGAAAAGCTAGCAGCGCTAGAGGGAGGAGGATGATGAATGGTTTGGAGATAGAAGGCTTCATGGTAGCGGTGGGAGCCCAAACGAGCTTGGGCTTTACAAAGCAGCCTTGGATAAATTATCAATGTAAGAGGGTCGATTAGGCAAGCTGGAAAGGGTGATTGGAAATCTTGGGATCTTCACCTTCCAAGTTTTTTTTAAGGGAACTTCTCCGATCTTAGCCTTCAAGTTGCCTGATACAACGGGTTTGTTTTTTCCCCGCTTAGGTTCTACCTTGGGGAGTGATGGAGTAATCGGTACATTTCTCCTTTTTTTTTTTTTTTTTCTTTTTCTTTTTCTTTTTTTTAAGGGAAAATGGGAGCGCTGGACACGCCAACGGCATGTGAACGATGCAGAGAACGTGGGGCTGGAAAAAGTTGACTTGGGGTTGTGGTTGTGTCCACCAAGCCCACTCGGACTTGAGGTTTTGGACTTTTCCGAGGCGGTCAGCACAACCATAGCCGTTTCAGAGGATCCTTTGATTGCCCTTTTTTTTTTTTGACCGTGATTGGCTGAGCGATGGTAACGCGGGGGCTTTTCTTGCATCTGAATGCGGACACGGTTTTTTAGGCTTTAGACTCGTGACCGCACGATCCACAATTAAGGGCCTTTATGAATTGTCAATCTCAATTCATGTGCAAATTTAAATGACGAGGAGTTGGTGTGCTCAAAAAAACCATTGCAACTCTGCGACAGCCCACCGTCTGGGACGGGTGTTAATCTAAATTGTCACCACTTGACAATAAAATAATGACCGTTCATTGATTAAATCTGGAAAAAAAAAAAAAAAAAAAGCAAGTAACCTTGCATTTATTTAGCATCCTACTTACTGTTCGCTTGCTCAAGCACTACCCAGAATAGGTGCCGTATGCCTTTCAAATCGAAGTAGCAAATTGGCCGTCGACAATAGAATATCACCTTCCAACCATTTTTTTTTTTTTAAAAAAAAAAAAGACAACAGAGATGGTTTGGCACTGGTCCACTAGCAGAGATGGTTCGAGTTCCATGAGCTGTCTCCATGGGTAGAGGTGGATTCGATGTATTTAGAGCAAGATAATACTGTGGATGAGTTTCTCATGAGAGTTTGGCCATCAGGTATCAGACCAGAAAGTGGAGGCAGAGAATGTAGTGGTGAATCTTGGCAATTTCACTGGGAAAAATTTGACGAGGAACAGAAACGGTACTGAAAAAGAGCAGGGGAATTGCTGGACCAAGATGCGTTCAACCTGTAAACGAGGGCTTTATCGGCAAGATATCTTTTAACACGAAAGCATAACCAGTGTTCTTCTCCTTCTCTAGAGTTTTCTCTTGGTTCCAATTGTATATTTTCCATCTATATCAATAGCCATGTAGGGGTCCAGCTTAGATTGATCATCAACTAAATGTTTATTATAATATCACATCAATAAAGGTTTCAGCGTCACTTTCGAGTTGGAATGTTTGAATTCTAGTTAATAGCCATAATCTAGTTAGTAGCCATAAAAAAGATAGGGGGCGAAAACTCGGTGTCATCGCTCGCCTAACGCATTATATATTTACAAGTCCTGCTTGGTGTGCGTATTTTTAATTTTATTTTATATGTTAAGATTGAGAATCATATAAAAAAATATATATTTTTCCTTCTTTTTCTAAATGAGTGAGCGGGAGAGGAAATCGAATCTGTATTTTTTTTTAAAAAAAATAATGGGACAGAAAGAGGAATAAAAATTAGATGACTCATTCCATCACAATTCAGCCAAGAATCATTGTAGCTTATGCAATAAACCACGTTTTAGAAAAGCAAAATAGGTATTGCAAACAAAATTGTTGTAACATAAACACTTTACTGTTTCTCCTAACCTATTTACCTCGCTTAATTCAGAAATAATTTACTCTTATGAAATGATAGAATAATTTAACCAACTTCCTTTCATCAAAATTATTTCATTTAATCCAGCTACTTCCGATGCAGCTTTAGACACCAATCTCTTGGGGGAATAATCCTGGAGAGATGCACCCTAAATCCAAATAAATACATAAAAACTGTGAAGCCGTTGAGCCAGCCTTAGTTGCCTTTTTTTTTTTTTTTTCTAGATGGCAATTTCCTTTTTTATAAAAAAAAAAGAAGTATGGTTGTAGATATGGGTTGAGCATGAATGCTAAGATATTTCCTTCCGTCACGTTATTTCTGGGGATCGGGTTCGGATCCTCTGGGCCAGCCTAGCACATCGACAGCACCCAGCAGTGTTGACATTGAAAGAAGAGCAGCGGTGTTTTAGGCCATCAGGAGGTCCAGTCTCTTCATGTGCACTCTTAACGTTCCGACAAGCCAGGTTCTACCCAAAAAAAAATCGTGAGATAACGTTGATAGTTACTTTCAGGCCTACGTGATACAACCAGAACCAGGTAATCATCTACACTCCACTTCTAACTTTGAAATTGTCCAGTTAGTACTCGAACAGATATATAATCCTATGTCACCAGCCAGGAGGGATAAAGACCAATAGATCACAACCATTTCGTTAAGGCTGTGTTTTGTTCAGAAATAAGAAAAGTAGAAAAGAAATAGTTGGCTCTTCCTATATTAATAATAAAATTTATTTTTATTTTTTTGGTTGGCTAAAATTTCTGAAGTAGTTGTAGGCTTAGGGTGTTTTGAAGAAAAGGTGGGAGAGAAAAAAGGACAGACCATTGTCATAGCGGAACAACCTCAGGATACCAGCATAAGATCCCTGTAGTAAACTGGTACTACGTTCAGCTGTGGCGGGCCAGGCGTGGGGTGGGGAGGTGGCTGCAACGTGAAGGTACATAGCATTCTTTTTGCACTGTACACGTCAATAATTTCTTTTTAAGCAACTGCACTTACGTTCGCTCATCAAAATTATCCAGCACAGTGGATACATAGCTTCCTTACCTATTCAAACAAGGGGAAATTAGGAAATTCCATTAATCGAAATCCATAAAACGCTTTTCGGCTTAACATATACTCAGTTAAGGGAACACCAAACCTGATCTACTCTAGTTCACGGTTTTCTTCAGATCTGTCAATTAATATTAAATTATCATATCTTAGAAGCACAAAAATTACTTTTGGATTGAATATTGTTAATATCAGAATCTGATTTCCACGCGTTAACCAAAGAACAATATTTAGCACATTGCAAACAGAACAAGTAATGCCATCTAGCTTATTTTCTTGCACTCAAAAATAGAGCATTAAGGGATTCTGAAGTTTTCTTCGAAGGAAGTTTCTCCGAAGGAAATCCTTCGATGCTCAACTTAGTTGAAATATGAAAAAGTCTTAGAACTCTCTAGGCAAAGACTCTAAGTTCTAAAAGATTAAAAAAAGTTTTATATATATAAAAATAAGATTATTTTTATAGATGTTTGGAGAAGTTGTATTGAAATCAGACTCTTCTTGGTGACTTTGATAAACATAGCAAATAAGATAGAGAGAGAATTTCTTTTTAAATTGGGTAACAAAATCTTGCTTTAATGGGCTGCTCTCCGAATAAAGATTATACTTTCATGAAGGTTGATGCTTTCTTTCGAATAAAGGAATGGATCGTCCAAATATGGATGGTCGGCCACATTGTATCTAGCTTTGGCTACTTACAAATTATGGTTGTTCGGCCAAGTTACTATGTTATTTTTGTCCACATAGGTGATCTAAGTTGGATCAGTCCACATCAATTGGCTTCCACTTTTGGGAGTTGAGTATAAATTTGTATTCAAATCATGAAAGTAGCTCTATTTTTTGTTGTAATCGATCTAACTTACTAACTTAAACTCATTAACTCTTCTCGATTAGCCAAACTATTACGTAGTACGTCTCTTTTTGAACCATTAATGGCTCTTTTGGATCGAGCTATTTAGTAGCTTATCTTTGTTAAAATTAGCTCATGGTTAGCAAATTGGTTGTTTAACAGCTTGGATTTTTCCAAATAATCAAATGGTGAACTTCAAGCCGAGCCATCAAATAGCTCCATATTAGCATGCTCCGATTGTAAGTTTTTTCAGTTACGTTATCTTTCACATATGAAGAAGTTTCATCAAATCGGGTTATTGGGTGGTTTAACTGTTGGATGACCGTCATAAGGCGTTTAGCGACCATTTGGTTTAGCCGTTAATTGATTGCTACATGAATCTTGGAGTGAATGTGTAACACTCTAAAAATAGTTTTTCATTTGATAAAAAAGAAAAATATTATGTGCTTATAACTTAAGTTCACATGTTATCAATTAATTTTCACTTGAATTTTTAGACCATGAATTTCAGCCCGTTAACAAGCTAATTAGATCGACAGATGAGCTTGGGATCTTACAGGGTGTTATGGAGCCGGTCTTGCAAATCACTACCAACAGGGCGTTGCTTAGATTTGCATGCCCACGAGCTAAGGTTTGAGGTTCGGAATGCAGGATTATTTACTCGACATGGTTCATTGATGCCCTCGGTATCATGGCCACACATGTACTTCGAGTTTAATTAGCCAAATGTTTAAAGCTGTTGAAAAGTCGGTCCGTGAGACTTGTTTTCGCGTTCTTTAAACTAGAAGTTATTTCTATAAAAGAAAAACATATATGATATCTGCATGCACTTCTAAAATCGTGTGGTTGTTCAATAATGGTGGGGAGCAATTGCGGTCCTCAAATGTTGATATTTGACGCTGTGGATAAAAGGATCGAGGAACCTCAAGGCAAGAATTCATGGCATCAAAGCGACCATGGTGACATACTTTTGTATACAGTCTAATTAAGATTTTTATGTTCATTCATGGAAAATTTATGTTCAAGTTGCCAAATTATCAACATTTCTATACTTCAACGATGCTATTGGTTGGAATGCTGATGTTCAAATTATTTTGTTCTTACATTATAATTATCGGTGCACATTGTTCCACGATGCGGATTGAGAATACTGTGGGCTAATGCAAGATGGTGACTTTCAACCCGGCAACACCGTATTTGGGCTCCATCTTGATTGGTGGATTTCACATTAATCCGGCCCAAACATCAATTCGGGTGGTAGGTTCCGAGCGCGGCCTCCTTCAATTTCGATTTCGCCGCCCGCGCCTTGTTCCCTTGCAAATGGGGATTCCTTCGATCCACCAAGGCTTTATTTCGACCAATGAAATGCGCGATCTTGCGATCGGACGGACCGAAACAATAACATATGTCTCTCGCCGATCGCCGTGCCATCCAACGGCTGACACGAAAAGTAGCTCTCCATAAAATCTCCCTCGGCGTTTCCCCTCCCTCCTCATTCGCAGCGTAGCGAGATTCGGAGGTCTGCCCAAATTGATAGAGAGAAGCGAAGATGTCGGGACGAGGCAAGGGAGGCAAGGGGTTGGGGAAGGGCGGGGCGAAGCGGCACCGCAAGGTCCTCCGCGATAACATCCAGGGCATCACCAAGCCCGCCATCCGCCGCCTTGCCCGGCGCGGCGGCGTCAAGCGCATCAGCGGCCTCATCTACGAGGAGACCCGGGGCGTCCTTAAGATCTTTCTCGAGAACGTCATCCGCGACGCCGTCACCTACACCGAACACGCCCGACGGAAGACGGTCACCGCCATGGACGTCGTCTACGCCCTCAAGCGCCAGGGCCGCACCCTCTACGGTTTCGGCGGTTAAAGGATGTGGGAAAGAATCCGTCCCTGCCATTCCTTGGATTTCTAGGGTTAGGGTTTTTCTAGTTCACGTTATTTCCTCTTTTTCAATGTAAAAAAGATTTTAGGAAAAAAAAAAGAAAAAAAGAAGCCGTTGTCATCTTTGTTTATGGTAAATGTTTTATGAATCGATCGGGCTGGGATTTTGACGTCGAAGTACCATTGAACATTGTTAATGGAAACAGCTTTTTCCTCCCCCTTCTTGAGTTCAAATTTTTGTTCTTTACCAGATGATCTTTTCCACGTCATGTTATCGGTTGTGATGCAGGGCTCTTCATCTAGTAATCCAAGAGATTTGAATTCGTCCATCTTCATGCATTATGTACCATCGTTTCAATTGATTGCGGTCAAGGCTCATCACAATATAGCTCTGTTGGAATCCCTAATTAAACCTGCTATCTTGGAGCACTGTGGTTTTATTCTTGATTGAATTCATTCCTATGCTGGGAAAAAGCATCCATCACGATGTAGCGGTGATGCATTTCAAAATTCATTTTGTCCTCTTTTTGTGTGGTACTTCAAATTTAGTCCATACCAAATGAAAAAGATGTGTTATCCATTAATTTGCTTATTATTCAAAGTTGGTGAGAGCCATCCTTTTGGAGCTAGCTTATGGAGAATGACGACCATTATAAGTTATAAAGGGATGAGATTATGATGCTCAACTTTGTTTGTTATTCATTAATTTTTATTCGAGGTTTTAGATTTGGGCTTAAATTTTTTGGGACACGTGGTTTTGGTGCTAGCGGATTAATTGGGTTTGGGCGGCCTTTTCTCTCCCACAGTTTTCTGGAGTATGCTTTTACAGTCCAGAGTTTTCATATTGCTTCATTTGGATGAAAGGAGTTTTTCTTATTTATTTATGCTTTAAGATTTAGTTTTCATAATCTTTACATAGTTTCTGTTCATAATCTCTACATAGTTTTGCGGTCTTCCATGAATATTAGCAGTCGAACAATCATCACGGTATTATTTTGTATAAAAATAATGGATTATATATCATTATTTTTATATTTTTACTTTTTTATTAAAAAAATATTTATAAATAATAAGATAAGGGTTATTATCTTTATTTTTTAAAAAAATAAAGATATTTATAAATAATCATACATGGAATAACTATTATTCTTATTCTTTTATATTTTTTAAAAATATTTATAAATAATTATATATTTATATAAAAATAATGAGATATAAGTTATCATTTTTATTTTTTATTTTTATTTATTTAATAAAAATAAAAATATTTATAAGTAATTATATACTTATACAAATATAATAGAATATAAATTATTATTATTATTTAATTTATTGAAATATAAAAATATTTATAAATAACCGTATATTTTCATAAAGACAATGAGGTATTGATCATCATCTTTACTCTTTTTAACTCTTTATTTTTTTGAAAAGTAGAGGTGTTTATAAATAATTGTACATGATATAAAGGTGATGAGTTATTGGCTATTATCTTTATCTTTTTATTTATTTTATTAAAAAATAAATATTTATAAATAGTTATATAGTTATATAAAAATAATAGGATGCAGGTCATTATTTTTATATTTTAATTATAAATTTTTTATAAAAATATAAAAATAAATATATAGTTATTCATAAATATTATTATTTTTTAATAAAAATTTTATAATTAAAACATAAGGATAATAATTTTTATTATGTTATCTTTATATTATATAATTATTTATAAATTTTACTATTTTTTACTCAAGAAGCTATAATTAAAACATAAAAATAATGATTGATATTTTATTATCTTTATACAAATATATAATTATCTATAAGTATTTTTTTTTTTTTTTACTGAAGAAGTTATAATTAAAATAGAAGAATGATGACTCATATTATATTATTTTTATATAAATATATAGTTATCTAAAAATATTCTGATATTTTTATATAAATATAAGATAATTTATAAATATAATTTATAAATATCTTTATATATTAAAGAAGTTATAATTAAAATATAAGAATAATAGTTCATATTTCATATTATACTCAAAGGTATTTTTGGTATTCTTGCTTCATCTTTCGAAAAAGTGATGGTTAACTTAATACAAGCCTTCAAAGAAAATATATTTTGGGCAGACCTTGGTTGCAGTATCTTGTTTGTGGATGCTACAAGCGCTACAGTTCTTCTCATTTCTGTTACGTTTTTTTAAGCCATCTTAATCTCCATATAGTTGATGTGGGTATCTAGACTGCCAGATGGTTCTAAAAACTTGCATGCTTTTAGGTCTAGTGATTGTGTTGAATTACTATTCACATCTCTTTAGCATATTGTGCCCGAGCTACGTTTAGTAGCTCAAATTCTCAGCCATCTCTTCGATGGATCTTTTACAATATGATTTCTGCACGCTGTGGCCAAGAAGTAGGTGAGAAGCATCAAGTGTGGTTGACCTTCCCTTGAGCCTTTCTTTCTTGAGTTTTTGGAACTGATGAGGTGCATTTGGTCACATGGAATTTCGAACTATGCTGGCTGTGGCCTGTGTTGGTTGCTCCAATGGCTTGAGACAGGTTGATCTTTTTTCTATGCGAGGTTCATTTCTCCAGGGAATAGCCAATAAGTTGTTTCTAGGGAAAACGTGAATGGCCCACATGTGCGCTGTGTGCCGAATGCTTTAATGCCAGCTAACCCGGAGAAAGTGCATGTTGAAACATTTATTAGCTTAGCCACTAGGGTCCATGCATACATACAAAAGATAACATAAGAGCTCCAGAAAATAGTTCCCCCTCCCTCTCTCTCTCTCTCTCTTTCACAGCATAACCAAAAATAAGAGCATTATTGAGAGAGTAAAAGAAAAAATTATCTTCAGGTATAAACAGATTTAGAATTTTATAAAAGAGAGTTTGATGAGAAAATAAATCTTATAATTTTAGATATTTCTTCATAATAAAAATTTTTGATTCTCTTTTGTCTCTAAACATAGGCCAATAGCTGAATCATATTAAATCCTAATATGCTTTCTTGATTGGCTTTCTTTTTTTTTCTTATTAATTTTATTTTATTTATACTTAATAAGTAGTATTAGTGCTTATTTTAATATAACAAATTAGTATCAGAGCTTGATTTTAGAGCGTATGCAAGTAAACTACTCGAATACTCGTAAAAAAATATTTGCATTAGAGCTTTTGGCAAGTAGTACAAATCTTTTGGTAGTGGATTTGTTTCAATATAGACCGCTGCAGGATTGTTAGCAGGCCCTTTTGTGCTCATCCATGGAGCATTGAGATCTATGCTTTGAAATCCATGCTTGGGATCTTAGCAAGTTGGTCATCGGTCCCATTCAAAATAGAGGAGACAGGCCATGGAGAAGAGCTACAGAAGAAAAGAGCATGTTGAGGTGAACGAGGCACTACTCGTGTGGGGATGATAGGTGGGATACATGAAAGGAGGTCATGAATGGAAAACGTGAGAAGAATTAGAAAAATCTAGGACCCTAAGAGGAAGACGATCAATCACCAATGGTTGTTTTAGTATTGCCCAAGGTCATTTCCAGTGATCAACCAAATCGAGTGAAGGATAATTGCTTTGTATTTTCACCCAGTCCTTTGTTTCTTTGTTCTGGCTAAATCAAGCTGTTGGACGTCTAGGATGAGGTTGGCTGACACTATCCACAGAGCTCCATTTTGTCACAAAGCATAGGTGTTATCAGACAAGACGTCTATGACTGAACCAGGGGCACCAGGCACAACACGTCTAGCATAGGTGGAAGATTGCTGTAGCTTTGGGGGGGGGGGGGGGGATGTAAAAAATATTTTTGCTAAGTTCTGGTGGAACTTAAAGTCCTAATGACAACCCAACATGAGAGAAGATGCTTGGAATAAGTTCGTAATAAAGTTAAAATAAATCTAGAATAAATAAAATAATTATCTTAGTCTTATTTCAAATGAACTATTATGGTGAGACAATGAAGGTGGAGCTTTGCTTTAGGATGTTCCATCAACATTATCCAATTTAAGTAATTCCAGTTAAGTAGTGAAGGTAAAATGTTGCTTTAGGTAAAGATCAGAAATTCCCTTGTCATTTTGGTGAAAATAGCCTAGTTTTTCGTTAGGATATTAAAATGATAACAAAGTTTTAAAAGTTTAATCGCATTAAAAGCTTCAACTTGTGATAAGTTAAGATATATATTATCTTGATGTAACAAGGATTATAGGTGTTATTTAGAAATAAACAGATGCCTCCTGGGATGAAAGAGGAGAAGAAGGAAATAAATGCGAAAGCCTTAGCTACAATACAGTTATATTTGACTGATGATGTTCTAAATAATGTTATGAATGAGAAGATAACTGTTTCATTACAACAAATGTTTGAGTCATTATATTTGACGAAATTTATACGTAATAAATTGTATCCGAAGCTCCATTTATTTACGCTACGTATGACTGAAGATATGCTCATTAAATTTTATCTTAAATTTAATTTAATCATCATAAATTTATAATACTTTGCTTTATAGAAAAAATAATCTTCTACATAAGAGGTCAAAGAAGCTTTATTTTCTAAAAACTTAACTGGAAATAGATAATGGGTAATGCAAGTGATAACAAAGGAGAAGGTCGGGTGGCAAGAGGGTGATCTAAAAAAAAGGACTCGGCTAATAGTGGAGACAAGTCTAGTTGAAACATAAAAATTTGATTTGTAATTATTTTTAGAAAAAGGTACATTAAGGTTACTATTATAAAATAAAAAATAAGCAACAAAATGGTAATAAGCAAGGCCAAAAGTAAATTGATGAGAGTGTTGAGACCAATTTAGTAGAAAGATATTTTGATGATCTTAGTCTTATATTCTCTGTGATCAAAGAAGCCATATTAAATGATGAGTGGATTAAGATTTAGTTTATTCCTATTATATGTGTGCTAATAGGGATTAGTTTTCCATATATCAATCCATTCAAGGTCGAGTTGTATTAATGGACAATAATGCCTAATGCCTTGTTATTGAGATTATTCTAATTTGAGAATATATGGTTGTCCTACACATGTTCACATTAATGTTGGCAAATTAGATCCTAGAGTTAAAAAGTATATATTTATTAGTTATGCATATGTAATAAAGGGATATAGATTGCGGTGCTCTAAGACATCCAAATTACTAACTAGTAGGGATATTATTTTTAGTGAGTTAGCAATGTTATACCGAGAGAATGAGTTTTTTTGTTTTAGTAAGATTGGTAGAAACACTAAGCACGTAGAGTTAAAGAATGATGTTTCGGATTCATTATAGCAAGCCTTTTCTCAATCTAGTCCACTTGAAACCCTAGTATAGTTTAGTAGTTTAGTGTTGCTAGGGATGAATCAAGAGAAAGATAAGGCCGCCATAGAGATATAGTTATAAAGACTTGGTAGCTTATGCCTTATTATCAGCACAAGAAATAGTTGATTTTGATGAGCCTACTAAGCATTTAAAAGCAGTCTTTTGCAATGATTCTACCAAATACTTAGTTGCTATGCAAGACGAGTTTGAGTTTCTTCATAAAAATCATATGTGAGAGTTTGTCAAACCACTTGCTAGTATAAAGAGTATTGGTTGCGTAAGTAAATGCTTAAGAAGAAATTAGGAATTTTAAGTGTTGAAGATAATGATATGTTGATTAAGCCTTTTTCGATAACCAAGTTTAAGTATTTCTGGAACTTGATTAATGTATGCAACATTTGAGATATATTCCTATGGAGTATGTGAAAAAAGTAAAGAGAGATTTCAATCATTTTTAATTTTTCAGCATTGTTTGAGAATTAAAGTTAAGGTGGAGATTTGTTAAAATTTATCTTGTAAGTCACAAACTTAATTAAAATATGTTTTTATATATGTATAGAAGATGAGGCTTATTCAATGTAGTATATTATAAATTTTTTCTTTATATAAGCACAAGTAGCCTTGGCTTTCAATGTAAATAAAATGTAGAGTATTATTGAGAGAATTTAAAAGATAATTCTTTTTACATGTAAGTAGATTTAGGATTTTATGAAAGAGTTTGATGAAGATTCAAACTTTTAAATTGTAAATATTCTTTTCATAGTTAAATTTCTATGCTCTTTTGCATATGTGGATGTAAGCAAATGGTTGAATCACATTAAATTTATATCTCTTGATTGATTTTCTCTTTTTTTTTCTCGTTAATCTTTCCTTATGAACTAGTGGTCTCATAACTTACTCTGCCGTATTAATTGTCTTTAGAATACTCCACTAGGAAGCCTAACTAATGAATATTAGGATACCATTGGTTTTTGAAGGGTTAAATATGCATGGTTTTAACCTGACGCACAAAGGGACCATATCCTAGGATACGGAAAGGCTGTCCGCAATCTTCAGGTATAAGTAATTTATATAACTAGTTATATTGCTGAAACTAAAACCATAAACAAAAATTAAGGTATGACCTTTTGGTCGTCAAAAGCATAGCAACTCCTGCCTGCTAGTTGCTGAAGCGCCAATGCATGGGATCACATGCAGCGAAAAGGTAACACCATATATTGTTAGATAGATGGATCAGTTTGCGATACAATTATAATTCTACAGATGGCAAGCGTGTAGAAATCTCTATTTTAGTATGTAAGAAAGAAATTGCCCCTCTTTTTATAATATTATCCAACATCCATCGGCCTCCATATCTATAAGGGCTGATAAGTAAACCGGAGCCGGGCCAGACCAAAAGGGTACTCGGACCTGGCCGGGCGTGGCTCATCCTCGCACGTGCGAGACGAAGCTTAGCGGCGGCGCGACGACGGCGCTGTCCACCCCCTTGCAGCTCAGCGAGCGGAGAAGCTTCCATGGGCCTCTCCCCCGTTCGCATCCCCACCAGCCGCACTCCGCCAGCGGCGGCGATCTCCGTCGCCTCTGCCGGTTCCGGATTTCCTTCATCTCCATCGCCGCCGGTACCCTCACCGACCCAAACACGACGAGATACCATTTCGGCCTCCACCTCGGCGTCGCCGGAGCCTTCGGCGGTGGTGGCCGAGAGGTCCTCGGGTCCGAGTCCGACGAGGCCGCCCTCCTCAGCCTCCTGTATTCCGCCGCAAGCCCCCCGCCGCCGCGGGGCCGGTTGAACCCGTCGAGCGACTCCGACCGTCGGTGATCCAAAGGTGCGATTTCGGGGGCAGGGACGTCGCTCCTCTTCGCCGGAGATGGCTGCGGAGGAGGGGGCTTATAAGGGAGGAGCTGCCCCTTGAGGAAGACGTCGTCGGCGGAGCATATCTCCTCGGCAGCGGAGCAGTTGCCGGAGAAGAAATCGAAAGGGTTCGTAGGAGGAGATAATTGGCGGTCGCCGGAGGAATTGAGGCCGTCGGATCCGTCATGGCCGGCAAGGGGGAGGTCGCAGAGGGAGAGGGAGGGGGAGGCTGAATCCTCGTCGTCGGATCCGTCGGCTTCGGAGGTCGAGGGCCGCTTATCCTCGTGCTCTGCCGCCATGGAGAGGAGAGAGAGGTGTCGATTAGGAATGGGGGTGACCTCGGAAGATGAGTGCTGAGGCTTCTTTGGCTCTCGGCTTTGGTGATTCTCGAAGTTTTCGTCAGGGTACGGTGTGAAGCGGACGCTGCCGGATGGGACTTTAAAGCGGAAGGGAGTTTTCGACTCACCGAAACAAAAGAAGTTTTCGTGAGCAGCGATGCTTTCCGTGTTACCTGTTTTTAAAATAACAAGCTGACCTGTCTTTTTCTGAAGAATCAAATGGAAAAATAAATAAAAATATGAGAGATTTTTTTAGTCAAAAATATTGGGGTGTTAAAAGGTGCAGTGAGATAACGGAATATGATTTACACTGATGTAGCTATCAGTTAACACTAATAATACTAGTTAATATGGTTGCTTTATCATACACTGCTCTTAAATCCCTCTCCTCGAATTTGTGCTAACGTTTTCTTTAACAAATTGGAGCTAAGAGATTTAACTTATTTTTTACAACTGGCATATCGTCATCGTCACTGTTGTTATCTGAGATATGCTCTGCCAGTAGATCTAATCTCAAATTAATTCTTAGAAGCAGGAAGAAACCGTTCAACCACCTCGGTAGTACCTTTTGCTGAGAGGGTATCGTAATTCTTTTGATCGCAGCAATGTTCGTATACCATAACAGCTTTATCTTAATTATTATATCAAAACTTTACACTTGAATGATTAATCTTCTTGTTATTGCATGCGATTTGCATGTAATAACTGATTACCGTAGCATCATACCAATAAGGAAAGGCCACCATGATAATCTTACTTAATCAAAAGCAAGAATAAATGGAAATAGGTCACCATTAAATTCAGAGCAGTGATCACGATGTACCGGCGCATCTTCGTTTCCTTCTACTCAAAGGTTCAAACGGGTTCGGTGGAACCCATCTTTGTTGGGTGATAGCGAGATGAGCCTTGTTGGTTAGTCCACGTCTGCCCGGATGACATGGCCCACTTTTAGCAGAACAAGTGTTCCCACCAGTAGAAGTAAACAGAGTGGGAGTAGGGTCCACTTCCGGAACCAGGAAAGCGGGGATGTATGATGGGGCGAATTTGAGGATAATTGAAGATGCTTCCGTCCGGGCCCACGGTGGCCATGCTCTTTAGCTTTGTAGGCTACGATGCATTCCGTCGCCATCATCCTTTTCTTCCACCTGCTTCCCATTCCATTTGGTTTCCATCCATCATTCGTTCTTTCTTAATTCCGATATATTCCATTCAGACTTCGATAGTCAGCTGACCGGAAGGTGCTCCTAACGAGGGGTTTAGATTGATTTGATTTATCGTGTGCTTTTGCTGAGTTCGATGAATTATGTTTTAAAGCAAAGTTTTAAATTTTGAACGTTTCGCTTTTCTATGAAATAAGAAGCGTCCTTATCTAGACCTACGTTGGCATTTATTGAAATGTTAGAATGATGAATGAATAGCCTTATTTTGACACCAGTGACTTCGAAGTGATCCTTGAGAGTCTTATCTTACTCTCTATTGATACTTGGAGGGGTGATCTATTTTTACGACCTATTTTGAGGTCGACCGTGTTTTCTTCCTTTGATGGAACCTGGAGTGAGTTAAAATAATTCTTCTTGTTGCTTTTTTTTTTTTTTTTTTTTTTTTTTTTTTTCTTTTTATGGAACCTAGTTCTGCAGTTGCTATTGAAACCAGATGCTCTATTCAAGTTGGGCAAATTTCTTGAGATGTTGATCCTCAGGTGCCTTAAGATACCGCCGTACGCCTACCTAGCTTCTACGTGTGCTCTACTCGTATCTGATATCAGGTGGAGTCCGCCGGCTTTCTACGCGTATTCTATGCATTATCAAGAGTGGTCCGTGTCCTTCCTACGCGTTCCTCCCGTCCAGCGTACTCCATGCGCGACTGTAAATATGCGACCCAGGCCCCAGCCTCCCGCCTTTCCCTGTTTCAAGTCATTTAAGCGCGCGCTTCGATCTCTCCTCCTCTCTCTCCTCCTCTGCCTTCTCTCTTCCTCTCCCTCTCGTCCAGAAATCCTAACCCTAGAAATTTGAGGTCCCACGCGAAGGATCGAAGAACGACGAAAGAGGAATCCAAGAACACGGAAAGAGGAACAGGGGAAAAGGAGGATCTCTCGCATCCAGCAAACCCTAGTCTCCTTCAAGAATTTCGAGGTCCCTCTTCTTTCTTTATATGCAAAGGACCTAAGAACAAGGAAAGAGGAGGACATTGTAGGGAAATGGAAATGGGGAGCATGGTGGACTCAAAACCTAGATCCTCGCCAGTCATTCTTCGAAGAGATCCTTCTGCTCGGTACGTTGTTAATGTGAACCTCTTTTTATCTCGGTGTCTTGCATATGGATTCTTTAATAGGCGATCTATTACCATGATCTGTTCTGCGATGGCTGTATGTCTTCCTTTGATCGAACCGGACAAGAAAGTATTGCTGTATTATATTTGATCGTAGTTTTGTAGTTGTTGGATGCAATCGCTTTACTAAGGTTAAGTGAATTTCTTGATATTTCAATTCTCCCTTGGACCTAAAAAACAAGGTGAAGCTCGGTCCATTTGTTTATATTTACGTAGTACTGTGCTTCGAAGGTTCCAAGAACGAGGAAAGGGGAGGGCGTTGTGGTGCTGGAGCCATAGATCACATCATTCCTGTTCTATTGGGCGATTTAAACCCTAGGTTCTCTCTCTCCAATGATACCTCGAAGAGAACCTTCTGATATGTTGTTAATGTGATACCTCTCTTAATCTCTTTATCATATCTATTGATTCTTGAAGAGACGACATGATCCTTTCTTATCTCATTCTCATATCTTTGATTCTTGAAGAGGGGATCCATCCTGTCTTGAGATTAGTGTGCCTTCTTCCCCTCGGATCGAACCAGATTGATCATAAGTTTAGCAATTATTGTTCTTAGATCTTATTCCTAGCTTTCCTGTTGTGCAATTGTGGGAAGCAATATTTTTACTGAAGTCAGGTGAATTTCTTGAAATGTGAAGTTCTTCAATTTGATCTAAAAACAAGGTGAAGTTCAGTTAATTTGTTTTTTGTACGTAGTACTATGATTCACTTCGTCTTTATCTGCAAACAAAGTCATATCCATAGAGAGTGTACCATGCCCGGCATTTCAGGACCATCCGATATGCTGTTAATTATCAGTGCCTGACGAAAAGAAGATTCTAACGCATTTCCCCATTCATGGTTACTCTCTCATGTTTAATATCTGCAATGCTTTAATGCATGGTAGTATAGAGTTATCTAATGATGCCTGTGGATTTAGATCGATCCTGCTCCTTTGCTTAAAGAGGAGATACTGTGTAACGTTTCATTTGCTAGCCAATTAATTTCTAGCAGACCAAAATTATATGATCAAACATCTCATTTGCTAGCCAATTAATTTCTAGCGGACCAAAATTATATGATTCAAAAACTTGAGTAGAAGTTAATAAGTAACTAGCACACTTTTCCATCCAACGTGGGACTAAATTTGAGGTATCACAATGCGATGTCCTTGTCGCACGTTGGTACCGCAAGGATGATTTCATACCATGGTAGGACTCTATCATCAACTTCCGCACACTCGGATCGGCTCTAATACCACCATTTGTAATGCCTCAAGTCCATCCGCTGACTTAATTAACTTCATTAGCAGATTGAAATTATATGGTCCAAAACTCGAGTAAAAGTTAATAAGTAGCAAGTGGACTTATAAGTATATAACGCTTTCTTTTCTATTCAATGTGTGACTAAATTTGAAGTATTACATACTGTTTTGCTATTTATTTATGGACTACTATATTTTTATAGAACTGATACCATAACCTTTTTAACAATTTTTTTTTTTTTTTTGTTGTTGAAAACATTACTTATATCCAAGCCCTTTAAAGCATTGGTGGGTGCTATCAGTGCCCTTAGACTTATGATTATTTACGGCACCATCCACCGCCAACGAAGCATGATAAAATTTATCTACTATTATTTATATTTTAGAGCTTTTATTCCATCACTCTATATCACTTGAGATGCTGTTGCTGTTAATATTTTTTGATTGTTCATTATGATAATAATTTCAATAACCTACATTCTGTTGGCTGTTCCCTAGTATTCGGCATTTTTGTATCTTTATATTGAACTCAAAGTAATGTGATTCCACTGCAAATATAATATAGCAATCATATGTGCAACAACAATTTCAAGTGAAGTCTTATCTACATGCAGTGTCGTACCCTGACTTAAGACTATAATTTGTGGCATGACAACTGCTATATCCTCACAAAAGTTAGCTCTATAAGCATACAAGACTATTTCACAGTTCAATAAATTCATCATAATATAATAATAATGAATTCATGCACAGACTAATAATCGCCGGAACAACACTTAAATTCTAACTAAACTCATAGTCTTAAACATACGATATAAACATTCTAGTTATTAATAAAAATAAAAAAGTATAACTATCATATTCTATTATTTTATATAATTATATATATCTCTAAATAATATTTTAATGCACAATTAAACAAAACTAAGCTCGTCTAAGTATAGAGTCAACCTTGCCTTTGCTGTTTTTTTTTATTTCCTAGTCTCTTAGCAAGCTACAGTTATTGGATCTAGAAGAAAGGATGAAAGTAATGAGGTTGACTGCTTAGTAAATAACACACCTTTTTATATAACTGGATCAAGCAATAGTTGGTATTTTAACTCAATGCATGTAAAGAAATAATGATAGTTAAATGCACATTTGAATTCTCTTTTAACTCTTTAGCTAAGGACTATGTCCATATTTAACTTTTATGACATAGGTCATGAGTACTACATTTAATCTGACGGAGTAGGTCACAAGTATTGCATTTAGCCCTTGTATAGTAGGTCCATATTCAGTATTATCACTACAGTGTAGATCGCATCGGTGTTATCAAACACGCAAGGCACTTTGGAACTAATTTTGAGTTCATAGTTTTAATGTTTTTCATTAAAAATTAAAATTCCAATTCTTATGTTTATAACAAAGTTTAAAATTATGGATTTAAATTCTTATTTTTCATTAGAAATTAAGATGAAAATGGTATTCATAAAATGATTTTATCATATTACCCTCAATATAAAAAAACAATAATTTTAAAAAATTAAAAACTTATAATATACAAAATTCAGGCTTTGATGATTCAAACAAATTCCAAAAAAGCAACAAAGTCCATTTAAGAATTCATATGAAGATCTAATTTTTATTTTTTTATTCTCTAAAGCACATAAGAGAATTATATGTAACTATAGCATATTTGAGAGCTAGTAGTAATTAAATTTTTGTTGGTTGTTTGGCATCCAATAGCATTAATTAGAATAATATGACTACCCTAATTTTTGTATCATAAGGATTATTATAATAATTAATATTTTATTGCAACTACCAGCTAAAAGTTGGAGTTCACAAATAATGTTTGTTACTTTTTAAATTAATTAATAATTTGATTTATATAAAGTTCTACTAAAATCTAGAATTTTTTTTTTTTTTTGCATATAATCAAAGTTAACTCTCATGTGATGAAATATTTTATCATGATATCATAATAAATGGATCCATTTGGTCTGTATAGTATTGCAATAAGGAAAACAAGAAAGTTAAAAGGAACTGGTTGCCATTCAACATAGGTGAAGAAGAATAAAAAATCAATCAATGGTGAAGAAGAATAAACAAAAAGAAAGTTAGAGGTGGTGAATCAAAAAAAAAAATCAATATAAACAAGAAATTTTCCTCTTTCAATCAAACCAAACATAGAAAAATAAGGCGAATAGAAAAAAAATTAATATAAATAAAAATTTTTCTCCTTCAACCAAATAAAGAAAAATGAAGGAAAATATTTTTTCTTTCATTTTCCTCCCAACTAGAGATAGTAATGGAGCTAATTTGCGATGGTGGGTATATTTCTTATTCGTGGCCTCGCTCCCCAACCCCAACCCTCCATCCCTTCCCTAATTTCTAAATGGAACTGATTTTTCTTTTCATTTTTGCCCCTATAATACTTTATTTCTTGCTTCTTTTTTTTTTTCTGATAGATTTAGATTATCAACTTTGGATCTAATTCTATTATATGAAAAAATTAATTTAAAGGTCAAAATCTATTATAAATTAGCGAATATTTAAAATAATTAAAAAATTTAAATTTAAGAGCTTAAATTTAATATTGAAGAGCATCAATTTAATATTTGCATTCAAGAAAAATATTCTGATTTTAAATATAAATTCAAAGATAAAGACTTAAATCTTCATTTCCATCCACAAGCCCGGTTGGATTCCAAAACTTCTCTCCATTTCCACTTTCATCTCCACGTAACCCCTCTAAACTCGATCCCATTGGGATGACTTTTCTTGAAGATCAAATTTTTTTCATCCTCGTTACCACGCGTATCCCTGAATTACGGAAGCCAGACGGTTGCCTCTGAAGCAAAGAGACCCCCGGGACGTCAGGTTACCCAAATATCCATGTCCAGAACAAGACAAAAAGTTCATTTCCACTCCGACTTAACCCTGTCTACCCAACTCCAAAATCCAAAGGTATTCTACAGTCTTATCCATCCCACCGTTCCAGAATCCAAAATCCAAAAAATAATGATTTTAAATCATATTTATGTTAATGTGAAAGTGCAATAACCTTTCCATTTAACAAGCAATACTTAAAATTATGTTTATGTATTTTAAAAAATTGAAAAACACATCCTAATGAGAAGATTCTTTGAATTTTAGCATCAAGAAGAGGATATCAAATCGGTTACTAATCAAAGGATTGCTAGAAGCCACGAGAACTTGTTATCTTCATTAAATATATCCTTTAAAAAATATAGATAAATTTTAGGTAGAAGCTGTTTTATATATATGCATATGTTAGCTTGTGCTGGCGCACGTGCAAGTGGATACGACTCCGACAGCACATGAAGGGCGGCAGGCTCTTTATAGGTGATGTTTGGTACCGGGTGTTATTTGAAATATCATGATTTGGAGACAGTGGTAGGATCGGCAAGGGATCAAGGTCACTGCCTAGATTGTGGTCTTAATCTCATCTAAAAGAATAAAAATATTAGTTTATTATGATGATGACGACATGCATAATAATTTATAGATAATTTTATCTATATATTTATCATTAAAAGAATGAAACTATCTTTAATCATTTTAGGATGCCAAACATTACATATTAAAAATTACTAACATTATATATTAAAAAGTTCGCATAATTTTAAATTAAAAAGTTAGATTGCTGCTATGATATTTATGCATATCTATCTGCTTGTATAAAATTACTTTTAATTTACAATTCATGTAGAAAATATATAATCTAATTTTAATTTTAATTTATTTTTTTGCTACTTTAAAATTAGTGTAAAAATTATTTAAAATAAATTTCAGCCTTAAAAATTTATTTTCATGTTGCTCAACTTGCTACTCTTAGGAATTTAAATTTAAAATTCGTATATATATATATATATATTGTTGCTTTAATAACTATGTAGAAGAAAGTACATTAGAAATTTTGAATAGTTATTTTAAATATTAAAATTTAAAATTATTGAAATCGAAGAAACTTTGAATTCAAAATTTTTGAATTTTAAATTTAAATTTCTAATAATAGCATGATTATCATAGCAATAAATTTTTGGGGTTAAAAATTATTTAAAATAATTTCTATTAAAGCAATTGAAAAGGAAATTTTGAATTAAAAATCAGATTTTATATCTTTTGCATGGATTTTAGAGCATTAGAAGAATTAGTTAGATTTTTTTCACTAATTTTAAAGCTACTAATTTGAAAATAATTTCAGCACTTATTTTAGAGCAATAATTCTAATATAAATAGATAGATATATATAGATAACAGAGAATTAATAAAATTTAAAATTATAATAATTTTATTTTAATATGCAATATTAGTGATGATATTAGCAAGTTTGAGATAGTTGGGTTGTTAAATTTGATTAATATTTTTGGTTTAAATAATTTGGTTTTGTATTGTATGTATTTAAATTGAAGTAAAAGGATATTTTTTATAATTATATTATAAATTTAGGTTTTTTAGATAATTTTATACTTTCTAAATTAAAAATATATATTATATATTTATATATTATATAAATAAATTTTCAAAAGTATTGTTGGTATTGCATACATAATAATCTTTCATTTTGTTGGTATATCAAGCACAGTCATCTACATTCACTAGTGATCTTCGATTTTTGAAATATCTCATATGAAATAGGATAATGTTGGATCATTAGTGATCTTATTATCAAGAAAAATAATTATAGTGATTAACAAAATGACCCCTTAATTCCATGAGCGAGTCATTCATAAATAATTTCATGTATCTTTCTTGATGATTGTGAAACTTATGGTACTCTTATTAAAATTTGTTTTTGATAATTTTAAAACATATAGCTGCAATCTTAACAACCACTAGATGTTTAACATTACTATGATATATCATGCATGGATATTTACTTGCATCTAGGCATATTAAAGTTAAATTTTTGTTTGTGTTGAAATTTAGGTTGAAATATTAAGTCCTAACCCGCTGATTCAACTTGCAACCAACCAACCACTTTAAGTACGTTCAGATTTAACATAAATAGATCATATTTAAGTTTAAGCCTCTGATTCATTTAATTTATTTTTATTATTTAATAGTTAGGTGTCGTCATGATCTGACCTATTGAATCTATTCAGGACCCACTTAATATATTTCAAATCCCCTCAAATCATTTTGAAACTTGCTTAACTAGATGTTTAACCCATATATTCTTGTTTGATAAAAAAAGTTTGATATAGGTTGCAGACTTTGCCTTGACCCTTATCTAGCCCAGCCCAAATCAACTCTATCTAATTGCCATCTTTAATGGAAGCTATATAAAAAATTCCTTTTATTTCCATGTCACTTGCAAGATGTTGAGATTCAAGAATCATCTCTTCATAGAAAAAGTTTAAGTCATTGACAATACCGATATCTTAAAAGGAATTTATGATCATTCAAATTATGAGCTAAAATAGTATAATTATTATTTATCTGTCTATCTCTACGAAATTAAAAAAAAAATGTTATCAAAGTTGTTGGAAGGATTAAAATTTCATGGTGATAGTGACAATGTCATCATGTGGAGCACGAAAGGATAGATTAAAAAAAAAAAAAAATCATTTGAATTAATTTAACTTAAGAAAACTTCCGACAACTTTTAATAATAGAATGATCCCCGACCTGCAATCTTTAACGAATAAAAAAGAAAAACTTATCGGAAAACTAAAAATCCCATATCATATTACCAGATGTGATAGTGATAATCCTTTGTAGTTATCTGAGGATGGAATGATTCCCATTTGGACTCATCTAACATAAAAATACTTTCGAATGCACCAACTTGTTGTTAATTAATATAATGATAACTTCATTATATTTTCTATGCTTGATAAAATTAAAAAAAAGCTGGCATGGTTATAAGACGAACGCATATGACAATACTGCTTGTGAGGGATGGTGACTGCTATGTTCATTTCCTTATTTTCTTTTCCTTTAAAATAAAAAAAAAAGGAGTGCCTAGCATGATTTAAAATAATGGCTACTATAATATTCATAATCATTTCGAACCTTCTTCGCGCCTCACATAACACGTATAATAACAAGAAAAAAAAGATAATTACTGCTAACATTTGTATTACTTCTATTTAAGATAGTATTATTATCGTTTGAAACTTCAAAATTTTGTTTTTAGCAAAAATTTAAAAAAAAATTCACCACTTGAAAAAAATTACTTTATTAGGATAAACAAGGATTTGGACAACTCGGTTGCTAGTTTTCCATTATTGCCAATTATTTTTTTCTTACCACACTTTCTTTATAAATAACAACCGTTACAATTTTTATAAATAACAACTTTGAATCCCACGAAGGGCGGAGGCCGCGGAGCGATGGTATTTTCGACCGAGCTCGCTATAATGGAATCACTCTGCCTTGTGCGAGCTTGGTGGTATGACTCGGATATGTGTTATTATTTCCTTGTCACTTTGTCCACGCCATACCTTTCCTTTTGTACAGCTTAAAACCCCAAAGTTACGGAAGCCAGATGTGGACTTAGTGATGCTACGTTGTTGAGCTAATACAATTCTTGCGTACATAATCATTAACGTGACGAAATAAACGTAGCTTCTCACGTCTCCCTAATCTCCAGTAAGGCGCAGTCTAATTCGTACGCCAAATTCTTTTCTTGACCAAATCTATGTGCCAACTTCTATCTAATTAATAGATTCAACGCGATTTCTTAAATTAAAAAAAAAAAAAAAAAAAAAGGGCAATTTGGAGTTCATGCTGAGACATTAACTTTCAGATGTTTATGGCCCCGGCTGATGTGGTTCGAGAAGGGGAATTAGTCTTTCAGAGTGGCTGAAGAACGCAAGAAATGGAACGCCAATTAAAAAGCCAAGTCAATGTGGAGGATGAGCGTTGGAAGTTTTTTTTTTTTTTTTCCTCCATTTTTATGGACGCGGTCCGTACATGTCTCCGGAGAATAATGATTAAATAGAGATAGATAGGAATTTATATATCATTTAGCTTAGCATGATACCACTGGATTGCTTTTGGTTGATGAATATATTAAAAATAAAATAAAGCTAGTTACTCATGAAAGTTGAAACAATTGTTTCTTTACTATTTGATTTTTTTTTAAAAATTTCCTATTGAAATAATTTTAATTAAAAAAGTGCAAGAATAAAATGTAACTTATTCTAAATCATATTACTTCAGCTTTTTTAGAATTATTATTCCATAAATGGACATGTTTGATAGAATATTCCTTTATTTTTTTTTTGTAAATATTTTCAAGGTTTATTTAAAGCATTGTTCTTATTATAATCTTAAAATAGATGCAGCCTACATTCCCCCAATTGGTGTGTGAATTACAAGAAGGGATTGAATTACGACATATCATGTTAATGCCATGTTGCATGTGAAAAATTAAGTAGATATATGAGTGAAGTGACAAATCACTTTTTTCCCCTAATATAATATTTTCTCTTCTTGTAAAATGAGTTTTTCAAAAATTTTCCTTTTCAATTAAAAGAATAATCTTTAGTAGTCAAAAAAAGGGGCAAGGTCTTTAGAGCCTTGAATTGTATTGTGAAAATCAAACATATAATCCATAGCCATTAATATAACCAAAAGTTTGTATGGTTATAGAGTGAATAATTAGATGCAATTAATTAGACAAAAAATACAATAATTAATGTACATGGCACCTAGAATTTTAAGGAATTCAAACATATGTTTATTAAGCTTAATATACATTATGGACTCATCTGCTATATGCTTAACCCTTAAGATAAATTGATTAGTTCACATGATAACAAAGTTAAAATTAATAAAACACGCAACTATATTGGCTTTATTAATAGTTGCGTGTTTTATTAATTTTTAATCGATTTGTACTAACGTACCTTTGACTTTAAAAATTTGTAATTAAATCTTTTGAGTAACGTGTCGATCCACTTCACCCTGCAGTCCATTTGCCACCTAATACCACCAGTGTGCAATCTTGAAAGACAAAATACCCTTTCCCTCTATAGCCTTCTTCGAAGTCTTTTCCACTTCTCTACTATTTCATTCCAAGTTGATCCTCGATTTATGTCTCCTCTTTCCCTCAACATCGATGCCCATAACACCAAGGTCAATGTCATCGATGAAGATGTTCAAAGGGGAAAAGAGAATAGGGGTTTTAATAGAATCGAGATTGAGTTAGAAGGGGAACATGGTCTGAATGTAGAAGGGCTTGGAGATGAGGAAAGGGAGGGAGTTGGAAGAGAGATAGGTAAGGGTGTTGGAGTTGAAGATAAAGCAGTTGATGTAGAAGCTAGCCTTGTTGAGGATGATTATAGTATTGATGATGGGGTTAGCAACAGTAAGGCTGAGGTCATTGAATGAGGCCATCTTGGAGAAGTCGTGATCAAGATCAAGGTGGCGATAGGTGTGGACGAGAAGAGGCGTAGATTGGAGGTTGCCACAATTATTCTTGTCCTACCTCTTCACGCATGCTCTCTAGATTGATGTAGACAATTGATGAAACCTTATTAATATCCACATGTAAGGTCATCACTCGGCTTCCTACAAACATTGTTGATGTTCCTACTACACGCAATTTTAGCAGCACCTGCCTCTATAGTCCTATGGTCAATAGCCGAACCCTCTTTCAAATAATTGATCTCAGCTTCCACCATCATTTATGGTTGCTTGTCCAGCTAAATAGCCCTCGCAATGCCATTAACACTGTCATCAGCTGAGAATGACTGCACCAGCTACTTGCTTTTAGGCAAACAATTTCCTTGTTCACTTATTATCCAACTCCATTTGGTCATCATTTCTCTTCTCAAGCCAACTATTAGATGCACTATTAGGATTCCGTCTAACCACTTTGGTTTCCATAACTATATTGGCATAGGTGCTTCCATTGATCCACTGATTAAAAATTTAACTACAGGGACCTCTGCCTACTTGGGGATGTAGGTTAAGGTTAGTTCGTCTTAAGGTTTTTCATTTCTGGCAAATCTCAATGTTATGTCATAAGAACTATCAAGTGTAGAATTGAATCAATCAATGTCACATTCCAAGTACCATCATTGTTTATTAGCTGTGAACTATGATGGAGGCTCGAACTCGGACATTGTTATGCTCCATCTCTCTAAAAGATCTCGAATGGCTTCATCGATGCAATAGGCTTTGCAGCACCGTACCCCTGGATAAAATTTTGGCACGTGTATTGATCGGGCTCATGCTCAGATCCATTCATCTCCTCATAGGTAGCCACTGTATCGTATACCTTCCGTATCAAATAGAGCACAAGGGTCAATGAATTATAGGTATAGAGATCCTGGACTATTAATAAATGCTACGAAGTAGTCAAGGGTGTTTGTAAGTCACATCACCATAACATAATGCAATTTGATGAGATTAGGTAGGCGAAGATAGCTGGCAGAACCACATTGCAATGGTTAATAAACTTAAAGGGTTCCAATTGAACTTTTAAAATAAAGGGATTCAACTGAAAGGTGCCAAACTTGAGGGGTGTTTTGCCTTATATCATTCTCCCTCATGAATATTCCACACAGCTCAGCGAGGATATATTAAGAGAATATATATAGCGGAGCATCGTTTCTCTCTCACCACAATCTCATTTTGGTTAAGGACGAAACAGAAGGAAGAAAGAGCAGCGGTTCGCGTGCACAGAGATGGGCTTCGTCAAAAACACCACTGCTTCCCTTGGCGAGGGATTCAAAACCGACAATGGGACCTTAGCGTGGTTAGAAGTACTATCCTGCACCATCGCCGGCATCGTAGTGTTCGCCTTCTTCTTCTCCCCATACCGACGCTGGCACGCCAACCCCGTCCTCAAGCTTCTCCTCTGGGCTGCTGCTGGACCGACGTGGACGATAATGAGCTACACCCTTGGCATCATGGAGTCGACTGACTACAGCAACGAGCTATACTTGGTGTGGGCGGTGTTCTTGTCCATCGCCTATGGAAGTCTGACCACCACCTCAGACTACAGTCTTTACACCAGTAGCAAAGAGCGGATGACGTTTGAAGCGGCAGAGTTTACGAACAACATATACGTGGCCTTGTTTATTGCCTCCTTCCGCGAAGAGTCAAAGTTCAAGCGGCCCCTTTGGGCTCTCTGGTGCTTAACTATGGCGAAAATGATCCAAAGAATCCTCAGTTTCCGACGGGCCAGTCGACGGTATCGGACGGAAAACACGAAGTTAGTTGCGGACTACATGAACTATGAGCACGAACTCACAAATCACGACGAGGTCGATCCTGCTGCTGACATGAAAGGGTACAAATATCTCGTAGTTGGAGAAGATAACGTGAAGATCAAAGCGCGAGCACCGGACTACCTGCCGCGGCTCGACATAACGGACAACAAGGTCATCACCATTGACAAAGTTTGGCAATGCGATGGGAGACTGCTGCGCTCTGATGGGAACCTCGGAAGGCGCCTCAAAGATGTGTGCCTCTCCTTTGCTTTGTTCAAGCTACTGCGGCGAAGGTTTGCCAACCACTCAGCTGCGGAAGCCGCCCATGCCAAGACCCATGACTTTGTCTTCCGTGGGCTCCTCATGACTGACAACGACCACAGAAGAGCCTTCCGGGTGATCAAGGTAGAGCTGGAATTCCTCTATGACCTCTTCTACACCAAATATCCCATTAGCTTCAGTAGTCGTGTGTTCTTAATTTTCTATATCTTGCAAATATCTGTGATCATGTTAAGTATGTGGACCACGATATGGGTTCTTCATGACTACGAAACCCCTCAATCTAGCCGGGTTGTGGATGGGGTGCCTGTGGACGTCATCATCACCTATGTGTTTGTAGTTCTGATTATGATCATGGAAGTTTGGGAATTCTGCAACTATTTGCTCTCTGATTGGGCCAAGGTAATGTTGACATGCGACTATGTCGAAAATTCTACGCGACGGGATCTCTTTTGTCTTGATTGGGTATATGGTATCATATGCCGCGGAAAGATTTGGAGGCCTTTAGATGATAAGATCGGGCAATACTGCCTACTTGAAAATTTCAGGTATACTAGTCTCAGCATTCGATATCACGTAACATGCGGCTTGACGGTAGATAAGAAAGGCAAAGGTGTGAGAAAGCAAGCAGCTGTCAAATTGCCCAGAGAAGTGAAGGAAGCGATCTTTCTTTCTCTAAGACGGAGTGAAGGCCAGCTCTCGAATGGGGAGTTTTCGCTGCGACGGAACGGAGTGAGTGCAAAGCTCTCGTGGGCATGCAGGCTCCCATCTCACGCTCACACGATAATGGTCTGGCACATTGCCACCAGCCATTTTGAAATCAAATCACCCGAAAAGAGCCATCGCAAAGATACCGAGCCTCACAGACTGGTTGCTACGAGATTATCGAGATATTGTGCGTATTTGTTGGTTTTTGCTCCAGAATTGCTGCCCGTTAGCAGTTTCGCTATAAAATACATGCTTGAAGAGATAGTATCAGAAACCAGGACATTCTTTAAAGGGTGTAAGAGCAAGGGCCGCATGTGTGAGGAGGTGATGAAGACTGGAGATCCAGCAGAGACTATAATAAAATTGGGTGCAAGATTAGCACAGCAGTTGGCGTCGGTCGTCGAAGACGAAGGACAGAGGTGGAGGATCTTGGCAGAATTTTGGGCTGAGTTGATACTATTCCTCGCTCCATCAGATGACGTAGAGGCGCACGCAGAAAAACTAGTCACAGGTGGGGAGTTTATTACACATTTGTGGGCTCTATTATATCATGCAGGCATTCTTAAACAACCTTCTCCTCCTCCTCCTCCTCCTCAAGATGATACGGTCACTGCCTTCTCCGTCTAAAGATGTTAATCAACAGTTGCAGCAGCAGTATTGTGCAAATATGTACATGTTGAAGCCTCGTGCATTGCTTCCACCATGTCTGTGTTGTCACAAAAACTTTATCATTGTTGTTTCCTTGTGAAATGGCGGACATGGATGAGTTGTAAGCTCTTACTTTGTTTGACAGACTTTTTCTTTATGTGTGAATGGTGGTGAATTACATGCCGTATTAATTGTTATGTAACGTCTTTGCTCAAAAAATCGTATTTAACGTCTACCTTGCGTTGGTTTTCCTTCTATATATGTCTTTTGATGCACTGGCTTTTCCATAAGAAAGTTTTTTTTTTTCTCTCTCATTTTTTAGGGCTCGCATCGATCGGCCACAGGCCGTTAATTTGGTCATGGTACGATGGATAATCAGTTTATACTTATGGACGGATCAGCAACTTTGTACCACTTTATACTTAAGAAATGCCTGTTAATCTTGCATCACTGTCAAAGGGCTACATCACGTTTCCCGCGTTTCTAAGGTATTTTGCTCGAACCAGTTGGGAATCGAAACGGCAAGCCCGCGTGTTTTGACCTTTGGCACCCCAGGACTAGAGCTCTTAGTGGGCTCGGGAGGCCCAAGGTCCATTGGACAGGACCCAATTGTTTTTCGAGTGGGCTAACCAAGCAGTAACAATAAGCGCTGAGAATCTTGATCTTCTATTACCAAAAAAAATTTTTTGCCACCTTCCAGACTGATAGCCACTTAACCTAATCCGTTCAAGCCATGTTCGTGAATCTAAAGCTTCATACAAAAGATTTACAAGCATACGAGCTATGTGATATGCTACAACCTTACGTTGCGTGGGATTGCATCTCTCAAGATTTAAGCAACACTACTTTTTTTATTATTTTATATATGTGAAATAAATGGTCATAAAAATTATTAAATTAACACATGCAAATATATGCAGTACTTGGCACAAGCTAATGAGCCTTTCACCATCACAGTTGCAATAGAAATTAAAGGCCAAGGAGCCATCATGAGATCGACACAATTAGGTGCGTTGAATCCACTAGGGTATCATGTTGAAGCTTGAAGTAGGCCTAAGCCTATCTCGCTCGAGCTCACCTTGATTATACCCTAATGATCCAACCCTTAAACCCTAAATCTTCGAGCCCTATCAAAGATGCTCCCTGATCCTTTATACCAAGGAGGATTCCACGCTCTTGACCTCCTCTCCTCCGTCACTTACTCTCAATCATCGATTATGCCTCCCCTGCACACCCAATAAGATGGTGAGGCCTACCTCTTCACCATCCTTTACACAAGGGTTCTCTTTTTAGGAGGCTTTCTATTTTTCTTTTATAAAATCATATAAACCTCCCATTGATAACCTTTTTGAAGAATGAAAAAAAGAACATTGGTGACAAATTTTTTTAAAAATCTCTCACCATGTGAAAATATTAGACACAAGGACGAATAATCTCTTTGAATCACTAAGGTATATGCTTGTAGTTGTTCGTTCTATAGTGTTTTTGACGATAGATTGAAAGTGAAGATGAATTTTTCAACCTTTTCCTTAAACTTTTGTTATACTATTACTCTATAGTTATTAGATTTGAACCGAACTGATTGGTTTGACAAGTAATTTAATTGATCTAATTCTTTTATTAATCTAATAAACCAATGTAAATCGATAAAAGATATGGCTTTTTCATATTATTTTTTAATAAATATGATTTAAATATCAATATTATTTTTAAAATTTTTTTTTTATCTTTTAGGTCTAAATCTTCTATTTTCACTTTATTCGCTCTCTCTTCCAACAATTAACCTAAAGAATCAAGCATTGTTTTTTCTAAAAAATTAAGATTAATTTTAAGTATTAATGTAAATATTAAATTATATTATAATTTAAATAATCAAATTTTAAGAATTTAAATTTTGATGCTATTAAATTAGTAAAATTTTACAGAAAAATTATTTTTATTTATCAACATAAATAATATTTTTAATATTATTTGCATCATCACGGCTCATAAAGTTGGAACTGGGAGGGGTTCAGTTAAGGCACTTCTCTAAATTTTTTTTTTTTTTTGCAATCGAGCTTTTCTTCGTGGAACCACTCCATGCAACCAGAAGCTTGTAGAAAAAGCCTGGAAACAAATGGTCCGGTTCCAACTAATGTTCGACTTGATTTTGATAAGTATCATCTACTCCATCACATCATGACGGGACCTTTAAAAATAATCGGGGACCAGCAGTGAAAAATTGAAAACAACTCTCAACGCAACTCTCCAATCCCGGAGTGATAAGAGGTTGGTTTACGTGAGGGTGACGTAACATGAGCCGCACGTGAGGACCCGGCGTCCCGTCTGGTCGGCCCCTTGTCTGCGCGGCCAAGGGGCCTCTTTAGTTTTTAATTTCTCCCAGCTGGATCCCATCTAAAAGTTGTGCTGGTTTCAGGATTTTAACGTAGAAAACGCCAACGATCCACATGCAACGGTGACATCGAGAAGGTGGTCTAGAGACATGGCCAAGGGCATGGAGCAGTTCAAAGCGTAGGGCTGTTTGCTGAAAGATGAAAGTTAGGTGGGATAGTTTTCCTTGACCGCCGTGGCTGTACTTCGGCTGCTAGTTGGCTTTAATCATAATCTTCTGGACGTGTGCATGGAAACTCGCATATATGTGGTCGCATCAGCCTGAAAAGAGAGAGCTTTATCTCATCAGATTCTTATCATTTCACAGGCAAGTTTTGGAGAGATTAACCTCGACAGCTTGCAGCAAATCGGGTCATGGAGTATAGATAGAACATGCATCATGTAAAAAAGATATTTTTATTTTGCTTGAAGATATCCAAGTAGAAATTTTAACCCTCCTTTGATCCCCTAGGTCAGGTGCACCCAATGATGTAAAATAAACTTGGAGATCTATTAGAGTAAATCGGTAAAATCTATGGTAATACCTGGAGGATTTTCAATATTTTTTTGGACCAATAACGTGGTCTGAATCTATAATTGCAATTTCTTTCAATTTTTAATATTTCAGTCATGATAGGAGTCTTTTAGATTTTTGTGGAATTGATTTTAGATTTTCAAAAATAAATTGTTGACCATGCTGAAGATGTTAACAAATCATATATCTATTTTACCCTTTAACAACTTTGAGGGTCTAGATTTAGTATAGCAAATAAATACTATGCAAGAAAAATTGTTCTGAAGCAAGACTATATTAAAATAATATGTATTGAATGTATGGTTCCTTCCTTCCTGTGGCCATCATAATATCTCAGTTACTGTAACGTTAAATCATGAACTAATGAGTTGTCTAGCAAACAAAATTGCTCGTTTGGATTAGATGGCCGAGACAAAGGGATCGCATAATGTTGAGCTGGCGGATAAAGAATATTACGAGAAGTACATGAGAACAGCTTCTAAATCTGTCTTTTTCTCTGGAGGCGTGAGAAGATGGCCTTGGAATCTTAATGAAGTGGAAAGAAGTTTAATCAACATGAGTTAGAGTGGCTTTGTTTGGGACGGCTTTGACGAAATCCTCGGGAACGTGAGAAAGAGGCGTAGAGGAGTGACCCAAGCAATTGGGTTTATGTATTCTATCATCGTAACAGCAAATTAAATCTTTTCTCGTATAGAACTCCAAAACAGAGAACATGGACACGAATCGTATTTTCTAGCGAGTCTGATTGGTGGTCAGGATTAACTAAACATAGTTATGGATTAATGAATCAGTCAAGTTGAAATCGGTCAGACTCGTCCAGGTCAAACAAATTTATTCAAAAAAAAAAAAAAAGGTCTTTGAGTGGCTCAATCCAGTTGTGTCAAAGTTTGGGTTCTATTAAGGTTAACCATCTCCAGCCCTGGGGCTGTTTGTATAATTTACAACCGTTCCTTCGAGGCGGGGAAAAGATCAGTCAAAATCAACCAGAAACGGTGGAATTCAAATTAGCTTAAAAGAATAATATCAATATAAAAGGACATGCACTCAAACCGAGAAACCCCTCTTACGCAGAACTCTATGACATGGATTTCAGCCTTGTTACCGCACTGTGACCGGACCTTCACACGAAACATGGTCCGCATATTAAAGTAGAACCAAATATCGTAACGGAGCGGGGGGTAGAACGCTGCTAAGAATATTAACGCCATGTACGGTGACTGCATGTTTATCTGTAACAGTTGGGAGTGAGCGACAGCAAGCAGAAAGATTTATCAACCATCCCAAGGGCCAACCCAAAGTCAAACGCCGAGCCGTTCGGCGACCGCAGCGCGGTCGTCCCCCCTCCCAGGCCACCGTCCCCGCGGACTCTCCCTTAAAAAAATAATAATCCATCAGCACCATACCATCCCCTTTCTCAGTTGCAAGCGACCCCTGCTTGAGTCCCCTCCCTCCTTATAATCCTCAACCCCAACCCTAACCTTCGCCCTAATTCTACCCTCCCTTCTCTATACAATCCCGCCAAATACTCACCAACAAGATATACAAAGCATTCAAGCCTGTCACACAACCAACTCTCCAAAGACATATCAAACAACGAAAACCAGCCAAATAGACTGTTGTGATATACTACCGAACCCTACTTAGCATTCCCGGAGAATTTCTTAGCCCGGGGAAGAGCATGAAGAGGCTGGAGTACTCCCACCGAGAAGCACCGAAGAGACCGTGGGACGAGAAGGGCAACCTGTACTTGAGCGCCGTCGCTCCGTTCTACCCGCGAATCGCCAGCAGTGCAAGTGCAATGCGTCCACTGCCTCCTCCTCCTCCTCCTCCTCCTCCGGTTCCCAATTCTCGAAAGCTTCTCGGACTGTCGTCCCTCGGTGATGATGATGATGTAGCATCCACCGTCGTCCCTCCGGTTACTGTGGTACTCGACGGCCGCTGCATCTGCCACCGCATCCATCTCAACAACCACAGCAGCTACAAGAGCTTGGCGATGGCCCTACGGCGCCTGTTTGTCGACGCGGACGACAACCAAGTCCTCGGCTCAAATGGGCCCGACGGCCTCGATCTCTCCAACGCCGTGCCGGGCTACATGGTAGCCTATGAAGACATGGAAGATGACCTCCTCCTCGCCGGTGATCTTAATTGGAAGTGCGTCCATTATATTCTACCTGCTAACCCCTTTCTTTTTCTCCCTCCTTCCCTATATACATATAAAAAGAACTTTTTGAGTTTTAAATTAACCTGATCGATCTCGTCAGGGATTTTGTCCGTGTGGCTAAGAGAATTCGGATAATCCCAGCTAAGGCGAGCCGCCGGAAGCACTGCAAAGAGGCGTGAGTGTGATTGAGACCCCATCGAAGCCACCATTGTAGTGTGCGAAATTTGTATTTTTATTATTTTAGAATTTTTATTCACCGTCAAGCAAGGCTTTATAGCTTGTTCTCTTCGGAGGTTGCTTTCTTAGGATTATGTGATCCCATGTGTGACATGGGATCAGGGGGTAGCATTGCAAGATTAGAGGCGTGCGAATAGGGATGTGACGGGTGCTAGCTTGAGGTCTTTCTGTTGAGTTTGCACCATCAAGGCTATTTTTGCATCCAGTTATTAAATATATATTGGAGAAAAGTTGGTGCTGATGGTACTGGCAGCGAACGTTGGCCTTCATGTGATCTTAGTAGCAGCAGTTATGCTATGTCTTTCACATTAAAGTACAACCCGCCGCAGTTAGAAGGGTTGGTCTCGTGGATCCATCTCAGCTTGCCTTTCATAAAAAGGTAGCAGTTTGAAGTGCAATTTCTTTCCCTAGCCCTGCTGTTGCAGTCGCGCCCCATTTTTGCATCACATTTTATTATAATTAATTTGATTTGATATATGTCTTTATTTATGGTCTTGCCTCTTATTATTTCAATTCAGTTAATATGCGCACAATCTAATGAATGAATTGGTATTGCTCATAATCTCCGGCGTCTTTTGGCTTCCCACATCCTTTTATTCCCTTGCTGAATCTGATATCTTATCTTGTTCTTGATGAGATCTAGCAGCAACATTGTTTTATGCATTAAATTTTGTACATCTTAACCACCACTAATTTCTTTGAACAAGGAATTACGGATGTGGTTCGATAACCATTTCACATGTAGGGATAAATTAATTCTTTAGCAGGATAAAACTAATCTCTTGGTGGGAATATGCGACCTAACTATGCATTACTTCATTAAGTAGAGCAATTTTTATCACATGCCATACTTCCAAATAGTCCCCAGAATTAATCAAAGAAATAGTAGAGCAATTTTTATCACTCGCCATTCTTCCAAGTAGTCTCCAGAATTAAATCAAAGAATAATAGGTTCTCGGTTGGAAAATTAAACAAATTAAAGGGAAGCATTGCCCTATCACAAGTTTCATGAAAATGTTTATGATAATGCCCATTTCATTTCATTCTTGTCTTGAATTTATTCTTATCTCGATTCTATTATACCCTGATTCTATTTCTGTAACCATATGAAGCATAACGATTAGAGCGCTACTTTGCTGGTGATGGCACATGACCGAGTTTGCAGTCCATTGCACGGTTAATAGGCTTTATTGCTTGCTCGTGAGCTAATGCTAGCACAAAAGACAAGTGGATGAGCTTTGCTTGTGCTTCTTCCATAATGAGGAATCAAATAGAGTGCCGACTCCAATTATCATTCATGCCATACTTGAAGATAGGTGACACACAATTAAGGGAGGGAAAATTGGTGACGTAGTGTCCAAGCAGTGCACGGTACACCGAAGAAAAAAAAGACATTCAAGTGGCTTGGGAGTTGTTTGGATGGTTTTTCCTTGTACTAATCCTCTTAACATAAATTCAGGCCTTTCCTATATGATTCAAGACTCTCCTATACGATCCAAGACTCTCTATATTGAGAAGACCTCAATGCGGTGCCTATTGAGAGATATGTGGTTGAATTACTTGGCATTTTAAACCTTAATAGAGATAGAAGTCAGTAAGAATTGGACTTTTTGAACGATGTATTGGGAGAGAATTTGCTTTAATTAGACAATGGGTGATTTGTAAACAAAAATCAATTTTTTTAGTGAAGCACACATTATATTATCAAATATTCAATATAATTCTCTGAGATCTATTTTAGTTAAAGTAAGGGACTATAGACATTTGAAATAGGTTTTTTTTTGATCAATTCATAGACAGATATATAAAAGTTTAGGTAGACGTTGTTCGGCTTTGGTGAAAAAAAGATGAGTGATATTTAGCTGCTAAGATATAGTTAAAATTGTGATGTGCGGAAAACAAAACTACTTGCGAGTCCAAAGATTTTCAAACTAAGCAGTAAGATATTTCAAGTATATATTTCTCTTTTAATGAACTGGTGCTGATTATTGCCACCCTTAAAGCATTACAATTGAATTGTTCTAAGGTTAGAAGATTCTTCAGATAAAATGTAACTAGAATAATTCAAGAATCAATTTGCACAATAGTGTCAAATCATATACACCCACCGTTGTCAACAAGTTAGGTTTAAAGCCACTCTTAGCCCTTTCACGATCATGTATGTAAGCCATGATACAATTATACTATCTCATATTTGATGTAAGATATGATAACAGATTGAACAAAACAAAATAACAAACAAAAGAAAATAAAATTATAATTACCCACTAGTTTATCATCTAGCTAGATATTTAATGGGTTAGTTGGATAGAATTTAAATAAATATGGATGCTTTGTTAGGATAAACTGTTCCTCTCCAACCAAATTAGCAATCTCATGAAACAAAATTTTATCTTATCTTTGCGAACAATAAATATGGGAAAAGACTGAAAAAAAAAAAAAAAATTTCTTCTAATTTAGTACACCAAACATGAACTATGAGCGGATCAACATGCATATCAAGTGTACCGCAAGCTCATTATGAGATTCTTTAAACTTGTTTGAGATGTATGATAGCATGAATTTTATGGCCTAAGCATTCTCTTTAACAATGGTTTAAGTGACACTTGTGGTTAGAAAAGATACATGTACTCTTGCTTGGCCAATTCATGTTCTATTTATATATATTCAAGTTGGCCCAAACATAACCTGCATCTTATAGATCCATGCTTTTGTTCATATTCTTCCATCACTTACATGCGAAAAGCAGCCATTTTTGTTTAATTTATTTTGTGAAACAAGTTAAGCAAATAGAAGGACATAAAAATGTAAAGAAAGTCGGAAGAATGTCCTCCGATTGCATATTTTTGTCCTCAATGTTGATGATAATTCTTCTAACGAAATTTCTCTTTATGAATTGCATTCTTTTTATTTTTTAAGAAAGGCTTCATGTGAATTGTGTTGCGTGAGACAATAAATTAATAGCTAATAACATTGTATCATTTTAATAAAAGTTAGTTCATGTTGTAAATTGATTTCTATTCTTATTTCAGAACATTGTAAATAAATCATAATCGAGAGATACCGTATCGTACCTAAAACCTAGTGAAATAAATTAGAAAAAATAAACTGCTTATTTTCTACTTATGCCTTCTCTTATATGAGATAGTAAACGAGGCCAAAATATCTCTCGTATATTGTATCACCTACTGATGCTATCTACAATGAGGGATGTAAAAGGTTGTGATGCGAGCTACAAATAATTCTAACATATTTATAAGCAAGTGCTAAATAACCTTAAGCACCATTTTAGGTAATGGTATCTAATTAAGCATAATTCTTAGGAGATGATCAAAAAGTTAAAATCTACATGAAAATATGTCTTTGTTGTACTTCAGCCTACTCTATACATCTCCTATTCTAGTCCACTAAATCTACTACATCATTGCTCAGATCATTCTTAATTGCTTGACCACTCCTATCTCTCCCAAACTAAGCAAGAGGTAGACCAAGTCTCTGACTATATTTTGAAGGCATGGGTGTAACACATCATGATCTGTTATAAATGTATCATTAGATACCTTATTTCATCATGGACTTGTCTGAGAAGTGAAATTTAAAGCTGAGTTTGATTTTTAAAAATATTTTTTTAATAATAAATTTTAATTTTAATTTATATCTAGTAAATGCTCTTAATAAGTGAGAATAAAAATAATTTTTTTTTTATTTTTATTATAAACAAACAAATTTTTCAAAAGGAGAGGTGAAAAAAATGAAGAAACTATTTTTTACTTTGATTCTCAAGTTTTCTTACCTTTCTTTTCTATTTTATATTATTTCGAAGTTATTTTCTCTAAAAAAAATTATTTTTATTCTTAATTTTTAAATATATTTTTATAAATATTTTTTATTTTTTATAATAATATAAATAAAAAATAAGATTATTCTCGTAAACCAAACACATCGTAAAAGTGATAAAACTTGTGGAGGAACGTGAATGGAACCTGGTTGGACCGGTTCGGACCAGATCGGTCGTTGGCCCAGCCCAGCCCACCCTCACCACGCTGTTTAAACCCTAACCCAAGACCCCCAAAGTCCCCCACATCGCCTGCCTCTGTTCGTTCGCTCGCTCGATTTTTTCTCGCTTCCTCTTCGCTCAGGGGCTCCTCGCAGACTTTGCTTCTCGTTCCCATGGCGGTAAGCCTCTCCCTCCCTTCCCCCTACACCTCCCCCCCCCCAAATATATATATATATATATATATATTTCGAAATCATCGTTTGGAATGGGAAATCACTCTCCCAGTTCTGGTACCAAACAAACCCTAATCCTAATCCTCACGCATCCCATCAACAAGAACATATTACCTCCCAGATTCTCCCACTGGCTGAAAAGAAAAAATGAAAAAAAGTCTTTGGACATCACATATCAAGCCCTAGAACCCTGAGATGCTGTCCTGTCGCGCTGTCTCGCTACAAGGGCTGCAACTACCTCTATGCCTAGAGATTCCCTAACTTGAGCTCAAAGAAAGCTATGTACAAAGTTTTGCGTCTTGATTGGTTGTGAAAAGAATTGGTGGATTTTTGTTGGAATTTTTTTTTCCGTTGAACTCAAATCTATTTTATGTGCAATATTTTTTTATTCTAATATTAGGTGCCCTGTGATAAGTGTTGATGTTGTTAGTTTAGACCGTGACATTTCTATAATATATCTTGTTACGTTCAAAATTTAATTTCTTATTGCATTAGCATGATCATTGTTTTGCAGTTCTTGCTTCTTTACTTGCCTGTAGGGAAGGTACAGACAACGTATCACTCGCCTTTTCCGTGTTTGTTAGAAAACAAGAACCTAGGCAAAGCGAATGTTCCAATCTTGGTTACGGGCCATTGATTAGTTGGTGTTTAATTGAACACTGAGGTTCACATATAGCGTCATCCATAGACAGCCCCTTTCCTTGTTTTAGTTATTGCAGTTTGATTGCAAGCAGCGTCTTTGCAATTTTTAATCGGTAAGGATCTAGATGAATACTCCAAAAGTATATGGCTGACGTTTTCATAAAGGGCATGGGTCTTAGCAATATAAAACATAAAACAATCAGTGAAAGTTAACTTGTCTTGGGCCTTCGTGAGGACAGTTAACGATCCATTTGTGCAGTTACACTTTAATTAAAACTGCACAGGAAGTTTTCTCTGTGTAATAGCATTTCATGTTCTATGGACATTTTCAGTTTTTACTGTAGAATTTGCTGAATGATGGTGCTTCTTTTTGTTGCCCCTGGAAGGTTAGGTTGGAAGAGCTTTTGTTTAGTTATGGATAAAAGAAGCTGAAGAATGTCTTAGAACAATACACAATATATAGAATATTCTTTTTTACAAGGTTAGGGAAGTGGTGATATAACAGATGAGAATATTTGTTGACATGTTGAAAAATTGGAGTGCCACTGGAAAAGAACTGTTTAAAAATGCTTTTTGAGGTTTGTCTCACCTCATTTCTCTAGGAGAGGGCTGTTCAATAATGTCTTTAAGGTTCATGGGAGAGGCTATTTGAAGTAAGGCATGTGCAACACACATAAAGATTCATGAGCCATGCATGTTATGTTTATATTTATACCTTCCATGGAAGACAAGCATAAAGGTATCAATTTTCTTTTAAGGCATGATACCATATTCATGAGATTTATAAGTGCACATTTTAGCCTTTATGCTCAGCATGCTATTAATTTCCTTTTTCCATCACTTATTTCAACACACTATCACCTTAACAAACAGGATTTTGTGAAGCTCATGTTATGGCCCTTGAGACTTATCTCTCACCGTAACATCAGACAGACCATATTACCTTATATATATATACCTTCTAAAAAGAGGATAATGGGAATATCTGTTAATGCTTAGATTCTGAATCTGAACTCTGACAAAGAATTCCCTAGATGGTTTCGGTTGTGTGGGTGATCTATTATCATCAAGATTTCAACTTTATGTTTTGTCCCTAGGTCTTTTTGGGTGGTAGAATAGCATTAAAAGTACAAACGTTTTCGAACAAGGGATGCTCTTGAATTCCACTTCTATACTCTTGCCACTATCGATGGTAACCATAGGCTATCTACCATGCCAATCATCTTCCATATACAAGTCATTTCATGCCTCAATTCTTTTTACCCATCCTCAAGATGTGCTAAGATTATGCTTGTCACATGAATTGCACCATTTCCATGCCATTATTTTTTATTTATTATTCTCTTTTAGATAATATCAAAATCAATACCTGAAAGCAATCTTAATCTAGATTTTACTATGTCACTGAGATATTGAGATCTTGGCTGCATATGAGCCAAGATCTTGGAATATATGGGTTCATTTCAAAACTTCCTAGCCTTCGATCTCAGTTAAGATAAACAGAGATTTTTGTGTTGTTCTCACTGAGCCGACCAATATATTGTCCTTTAAAAACCATGGTTCTGGTATCTTTAATTTGTTCTCACAAGTCTTCTGCGCCGTACATAAGTTATTTATTAAATTGTTTTCCTAGATACTTGAATTATTACCATGTTTCCTTTATTATTTATTTATTTTGGATAGCAACTTAGAGATTGCATGATGATTTTGTTGAGTATATTGGTTATTGTTTTTCCTCATAACCTACTTCAGTGGCTTTCTTGACATCAACTAGTTTCATTATAAGTTGTTGTCCATATTGTAGATCTCCCATCAAATTTTACTTTATGTCACAAATTGATAATCTAATATATCATTTGTAATGCAAATCTTATCTGATTGGTCATACAAGTCATCTATACTACCATTGGACATGTGAACAAGCAAACTTATCTCTATAGAGATCATCAATTTTATGCACCTTATTAGTTATCACCCTCAAATACCACAGCTTAAACATTAATAAAGTCAAAAGATGATTGACTCTGCGTGTGACGTGCATGTGACGAAAATGAATGTAAGTGATGTTTTGATTTGGTGAATGAATGGTCAAAATATATTGAAAATATCATTGAAATTCTTTTTGATAATGATTTATTAGACATTTTTTAACTGAATTCCTTGAATCCACTCTTTTGTAACTAATTTTCTCTAGATAGTGTTCAAGAAAGTGACAAAAGCAAAGAAATACCATATTATCCAAGTCCATTCATTAGTTCTCACTGATGCTTTGGATGGGCTTGTGGGACTCAAAGCTTCAAATTGTCATAAAAAAAGATTAAAGTGTTTTTAATGCACAACCATTGCTGGCATCAAATGCAACCATTTGTTTGGTGTTATGCGTACATGCATATGCATTTGCTACTTTGATTTGTATCATCAATAATTGTTGAAATCAGGTAAAATGGTGATCATGGTATTCCTGTTTTGATAATCACAGATAATTGGTGTTTAATAGTGATACAGAATGTTCCAATTATTCTGAGAGTTGTATGATTGTTCTGAATTAGTTTAAAAATAGCAGTTATTACTGAACTGATGTGTGGGAATGTAAAAATGCATATGATGCGATCATTTTAACATATGGATGATCAAGATTAGATTATGAAAAAGTATTGTGTTTTGCTATGTTGATATACTTTGAGGCTCTATATACACTCCCCATTTTCAGTGTGACTTTGTCTCTTAAATTGTGCTCAAGAGACACGCTAAATGATTGCAATTACAAATTAGAAGTCTAAAAAGAATGGATGAGGGAAAAATTAGGAAAAGGTGATTATTAAGATAAACATGGACCTTTATAGTTTAATATATATGGTTACTATGAAAATATATGATCAGTAGCTTAACTATATCATGGATTCTAGATATAATCTGTAGTTTGGCTTCTTCTTTTCTTTTTTCATTTTTTTTAAAAAAGAAGCTATGGTGTTGACTGTCATGAGCTTTAGAATCACAAAAATGAGGGTGTTAGGTTAGAAGATGTTAGGTTTTAAGCAATGTTGTCAAAATTAGCACCTAGGCAGTGGTCGCCTAGGCATTAGTTAAAAGTATTAGTTTTCCTTTCTTTTTATTTGCCACTTTGCTTCATTTTTCACTTTTCTCTCATCCCATCACCCTTTTGTTTGATCTTGGAGATGCAGCTAACCACCCACCCATTCGCCAATGCACAAGCTAAGGTCCTTTATTAGTTTGTTTGACCACCAACAGCCCTCTGGCAGCCCACTGGCAACTATTCAATTGCTCAAAGGCCCCAAAAGTTTTTCTTTCCCTTGAATGCTCCATCTTCCGCTCTTCTTCTTCTCCTTCTTCTTCTTCTTCTTCTTCTTCTTCTTTAATTCCTCTTCCTCATCCCCTTGTTTGTTAAAATATTGTTCTTTTTTTTTTTCTTTTCTCCATCCCATCCTTTCTCATCTCATTGGAAAAATCCTTTTTCATTTCTTCATCCATGTTTCTTCTCCTGATCTTTTTTCCCATCTTTGCTTTCTTTCTTTTTCTATTTTCTTTCATTTTCCTTTTTATTGTGCTTATTCTACATTTTCCTCCCATTTACAATCTTCCAGAGGAGATTATAGAATGTTAGTTAACCTTATGAGATTCTTTCTTTCTTTTCTTTCTTTTTTTCCCCCTCAAGACATGTCATATCTACAATTTTATGGTTAAACTTTTAATAAGTTGCTTTTGCTATTATTTACTACTTGTATATTTGACTTGGTGGATTGATATGTGATGAGATCATACCTTGGTTCTGACTAGCTTTAGTCCCTAGTTTGCTATAATACTTTTTAGTTGTTTATTTTTATGTAGAATTTGAGAAACATTATTTCATTTGACAAGGAGAAATAATTCTCTATAACTAGCAAATTTTGATTTTTAAATGTGATTTTCTTTTAAATATTAGTTCATGGTCCATGGAAAATCCACATAAAAGTCATAGTAATCCCCATGGAATGGAATGGAAGTATAGTAATCCCCATGGAATGGAAGGACGTTGTGGCAAAACTCATTAGCAGAATCTAGGGTCGTGCTTTCATGAGACTTGTTAGAGTTTTAGTAACTTTATCTTTAATAGCTAGAATATTTAATCTCGGTCATTACACCTGCTTGGAATTTTTCTTTCTCTCAGTTGCTGCCTAGTGCTTCTACTCCTCTCCTTGTTAAATTCATGGAAGTAGTGAGAACCTATACGTTATTGTTTATCATTAAGTCCTTGTAGAACATACTTTTAGGGCTTGTTTGGTTCTGTTTAAGTGGGCTGAGCGGGAGGCCACTTTGTTGAAGTGGCCTCAGCTCCTCCTAGGCTGAAGTTACTTTGGCCAATTTTTCCTTTCATGAGCCATTTTGGGAAACCCATTTCAACTCTACTTTGGGCAAACCGGCACTCAAAATGGGCTCTTGTTAGGCCCAACTGAGTTTGGATGCCCAGTTATGGGTAACCAAGCATGCCCTTAAGCAAGATCTAGAAAGGGTTTTATAATTCTTGCCTTCCTGCATTTGCTCCATAATCATGCTTCTGCAAATAGGCTGTACATGCAGAGATGAGGCCATTTCCAAGACTAGAGAAAAAATATGATTTAATTGAATTAAGTGAAATAGAGGCTCTTCTTTATCACCGTCTATGTCCTTGTAGATCTGTTTTTCAGAAGTGCATCATTTACAATTTGTTTCATGCTTGCACTTTCTCTAATGTATTGAGTATGATTGTTCTTGGTGCTTACTGCATGTCACCTTAACATTCTAATTTTTGCCTAGCATTGTGATTTATGCAACATTTTAGGCAAATTGATGATAATGCCAGCGAGATTTATCTCAGATGTGTTGGCACTCTCCTTACAAGTGAGGTCCTAAGTTCGAACTGGGATGGTAGCATCTCCACCATATGCTGCAAAAAACGATTTCTTTGCACTTTCCTTACAAGAGAGGTCCTAAGTTTGACTTGGCACTCTCCTTACAAGAGAGGTCCTAAGTTTGACTTGGGATGGTGACATCTCCACCATATGCCACGAAAAATGATTTCTTTGCAATTATCTGTCTTGAGTATGCAATAATCATGCTACCCTTTTAGAATCCTTCAGTTTGTCAACACTAGTTGGATTTTATATTATAGAATTCTCCCAGCTTGTCTCTTTCTTTTATTTGGTATATCTATGATGATTAAATGACTAGATGAGGATAAGTTAGACTTTATTTTAGTATTGTTAGTATTTGTTTTGTTAGAATCCTTGTTTTAGTTCTGTACTCCTGTATTTAAGAAACTGTATTTTGTTTGGGTTATTATTGAAGCCTTAACTTCCAAAATTTTATTTATAGTTCCAAGTGAAAACTCCACATCTCAGATCATTCACCATTGCTTTAGAAGGAAATTGTGGTATATGGGCAATCAAGGGAGTGCACATGCACATATGCAGTTAATAATTTTAATATATAAATAAATAAAAATATATTATATATAAGAAATAATGATAGTAATACCAGCAATGTTTTTGTAAATGATAGTAATTTTAATAGCAATATCAAGTGATTAGTGATGACTACACCTGATTCTTAGTAGTGATAATTATAGTATAGTTAACTATTTATATTGTTAATATATATGTATTAGACCGCTTGAAACACACATTCAACTCAACCAGTTTCTTGAGCATGCTTTATTCACATGGGCCTGTGTACGAGTGGCCATGTCAGTCGTCGCACAATGCTAAAAGGGCCATGCATGTGATTGGACAATGATAAGGAGGCTGCATATTTACCGGCACAATGCTAATCCTCCTGCTTATGCATCCTTAAAGTGCTAAGAAACTGTCTTTTTTGGCTCATATAAAGCCTGACTGCTTATAATAGCGATATATAGGATGTGGCCTGTTAAGGGGTGACATATGCATATGCAGCCATATATGTAACCTTATGCACTGCATTTTAAAATTGTGTCCCTTGCTATCTCATTTTTAACCAATGACTCACCATATTGACTTTAATATTAACACATACATATATCTCTCCGTGGAAGGTGTAAAATTTATGGTGTTAAATATATATTGTCATGGGGAATACTGAGAAGATAACAACAGAAGCTTTTTTCACTTTCTGCTGCATGATGGGGCCTGATCATGTTGAAATCACCTTCACAACTTTAATTTATCATGCAAAACCTTTAGCATCCATGGAATAGTTGTATCTTTCTTTTATATTAGGCATGCCGTATAATCATTTTCTGATGGTTTCACTCTATTTTTTCTAGCCCATCCCTGCTGTGTTAATGCAGTTATGGGCAATATGTTCTAAATCAGAAGAAGATATGACAGAATAAAAATGTATTAAATAAATCAATTCTAGGTATGGCTTGTAAATGGAAAATAAGTAGGGTTTTTAATTTTGACACAAGTTGTATTAATTGTGTATGAGAAGAGTAATCATATTAATTATGTATTTGTTGTGTACTCTAATGTTGGCATGTTAGAGAATTTAGTATTGTCAGTGGTTCTATTGAATTCATAATTATGCTTGTATATATTTTGTTTGATTGTTTATTATGGACGTATCTATGTATATATGTAGAGAATTTAGTAGTTGATAATATTCAAATGGATTTATGGTAGTAATCAGCAAAAACATTGAGTTTAAAATTGTACCATTATATTAGCTTTTTCCTCTTGATCTCGTGTTCTGGTTAACATTGAGATGGTTTCATTTAGTACAAGCTGAAATGGGGCCTAACATGCACCTACTAGTTTCTATTTTGTAGGCCCGAACACCAAAACATTTTACGTAAAACACATGCTTAAAGTTTAAACCTTAAAACTATGATTCTCCGAGCTATGTTGTGTTTATTCATTAATAACAATGTTGCTTGAATACTTGGCACAGGTGCTAAGTGCCTACCTGTCCTCAAGTGTTGAACACAGCAAGTTCTAATTGTTGAGGCGCGAGGATAGGGCACACGTACGCATGCATGCACACACAGTGTGTGTGTACATGCGCACCCTGTGTGTGCACATGCGCATACGTGTGTGTATAGTTGGTGTCTATGTATGTATATATATTTATATATCTGTATATGTATATAGTGTGTTCACGTCTTTTGATGCTTATGCAAGAAAAAATAAGCCTAGAATTATAGATGCTATTTGACAACTAAATTAATGCAATAGCCCTGAGTTTGCAAATTATTTAATTTATTTTTTAGTTCCATTTATAATATATTGAGATCCTTAAAATGACAACTAATCATGATATATTTATATTTAAAATATGAATTTTTTCTTGAAGTGTTTATATAACTGTGATAATTTCATATTAAAAGTATAGTGATAATTTGCTTAAAGTGTCCATTATTACTCTCGATAACTTTATATTATAAATATTAGGACATTTTGCCTGAACTATCTAGAAAATTTTAAGGACACTTCAGTTAAAGCATTGAGAAAAACTTAAAGATAGTTTATTGAAAGTGGCAAGGACATGAAGACTCTACCGAAGGTGTGCAGCAGAACTCAGAATTCCCTGCATGATACTCCCAAAAAAAATTGTGAATTGTCAAACGCCTTTTTCACTGATGTCAGTAGAAATTTAAAAGTGGAGTATCTAGCTATGTCGTGTCATGTCATCATTTCGTGTCCAAATGTCCAAAGGAGTCATCATTTTCCAACAGCTTAAAAATGGAGTGTCTATGTAACATAGATTAATTGTCGTCTTTCTTGCTGACAAATCTTTGTTGCATTCTTTTTCTTCTAATGTCTTGATTCCAACATGGCTCTATAGATCAATTGTTGTGTGCTTGTTGGAGCGATGGGATCACAGATAGGGGTAAGATATATTTTGGAGTGGGTGAGTAAAGGTATATCTTGGAATGTGTGATGCCTAAAGCAGCTAGTATTGTTTGCCTGATTAAATGAAACATGAATTGGGAGGGAATTCCCTCTAGGGCTTCAGACCTTAGCTGCCAGGATCAAGAAGGGGTGTGGGTGCAGGTTCACTGATATTATAGAAATACTTTTATCGAGTGTTTAGGAAGCAGGTGCGAGTTCAAGATTTTAGCAACATTCTAAAGTGGATGCATTACCATATGTAGAAGAATCTGGTTATTGAGTTTCAGACACTTCTGTATTCTTTGGATCTAGAATACTTCCATTTCTTTTTTTTCTTTTTTTTTTTTTTGGGCTGGCGGGGGGGGGGGGGGGGGGGCTGTGCATAAAGTAATAGCTTGCTTTTAGCAAAATATTTTTGTTACTTTTGCTTTGTGAAAAGCATTATTTTTAATGATCAGATGGCCTTTTTTTTTTGTTGTAAAATGGTCTTGTTGCATTGTCAAGTTTCAACAACCCTGTTTCCCTGTTGATGTTGCAGACTGTTCCAGTTAACCCAAAACCTTTCTTGAACAATCTGACTGGGAAGCCTGTAATTGTGAAATTGAAGTGGGGGATGGAATATAAAGGTAAAATTTGTGTGTGTTTTATATGCGCAAGTGATCAACATTACGTGATGCCGGGTGTTATCTCACCAATGTTTAAGTTACGTGCTTAAGTAACTAACTAAATTCCCCTTTGTACTTTGTCAGGTTATCTTGTCTCAGTAGATTCCTATATGAACTTGCAGGTATCACTTGTCACATAGTTTAGCTGTTATGGATTTTGCCAACTCATTGTGTGCTATTATTGCATAGTCCTTGTAATTAAATAGATTAATTTAACAGTAACATCCTTCTATGCAGCTAGCCAACACTGAAGAATACATTGATGGGCAATTCTCGGGAAATCTTGGTGAGATACTGATAAGGTAATTACTCTAACTGTTATTTGCTCTCTATTTATATGTGCAGATAGTTAAAAGTTATATCCAACAATGAAAAGTTATATCCACTAGTCCAAAAATTACTCCTAAATCAGATTAAAAGAAATAAATACCTTGTAGGCTCTTCCACATGCATGTATTACTAAGGAAGAAAAGAAAAAAAAAGAAAAAATTGAAAAAAGAAACCACAACTTCATTGATTATAAAACCTGCAAGGTGCTGAAATAGAATTCACAAGGTATGAAGGTTTAATTTGATGTGCAGGCTCTTTTTTGCTTATTTATTACATAACTCAGAGCTATTGACTGCTGTAATTTGGGGGATGATCATGTTCGTTTTCTTTTCATTTATTGCATGCCAGATGCAACAATGTGCTTTACCTTCGTGGCGTACCAGAGGATGAAGAAATTGAAGATGCTGAATGACAATTACATCCAGAAGCCACTTTCCTCTTTATTACTGTTATCCAAATGTCTGAATGCAGGATATGCAGCAGATGTGGTTGTAGTTTTAACTCAACAATGTATCATCACTTTTTATTGGGGCATTGAGACAAAAAGGGTGAAAACAAAAACATGCTTGATTGCTGCTTTATTTATGTATCAATATTCTTTATGGCGGCGTGCTCATCTAAAATTCAAAGTAGTAGTTCTGCAATCCTTTGCTCCAATCAACAGGTCGGACTGGTTTGATGAAGGAATGGTTCGAACCATCTCAGTATTTCAGCAACTGCTTTGTAGTATTAACGAGGCATGCAATATATCATCACTTGATTGGGGAAAGAACTTGAGGGTAAAACAAGAGCATGCTTGGTGGATGCTCCATTCATATTTCAAAATTCTTTATGATGATGTTCCTGGTTAGAATTCTAAGTGATTGGGAGATTGGCGTTACAGCGACTTGCTACCTTGCGGTTCCGTCTCCCATCCGCAAATTGTATACTGACAAAGGTCATTATCTTTGCAGCAAACATTGTTACGGGCTATCCTCCACACGTCAAAAGGTGAGGCATTTTAATGGCCATCACTTAATTTTTATATCTTTTGGAAGTGGCTCTACAAATGACCTTTTCGACGTTGACGTTGTAAACTGCGACAGGATGAAATCGAGCACTAGTTTATCAAGCACCAACCTACCCCAAGGAAAGTAGGCTTAATTTTAATTCAAAGCAGGAAATAATAAATAAGAAGTCTATGTAGATGTGGTATCATGGAGAGAAAAAAGTCTACAGATAAATAAGAATCGAAATAAATGGAGGCATTAGTGTTTTTTTTTTTTTTTTTTGTTCAGTCAGTTCTAACAGCCGTCAATGATAATCTTATTATACCTATTGCTCACCTTTGGTCAAACTTTATTATATTCCTTCATGTTACTTCAGTTTTATGGTGCAGCTATGCGGTAATAGAAAGGGTTATGATCTTATTTGACTTAACAGAAGTAGAGGAACCAGTCAATGATGCGTTGTCTTATTTTGAGACAGTCGAGCGCACTGCATATAGACTCATAGATAAAACCAAGATGACAATGATGATAATGACATTAAAAAGTAATAGTGACTACATAATTATATTGGTTGAGACTTGGGGGTACTCTTTTTTTTTCATCATATTCAAAATATATTGTTATCAAATTATGGGGATATGATTGTTACAATTCAAGTAACACCATGATATCACTATCATATGTAGAAATTTTAACACTTGTATATATGGTGGTCCTCATTATATGTCTGTTTCATGAAAAACAACTTGCTGCTTTATAATTTGCATCGAGATACCCCTCATAATTGAGAGCTGCGTTTAAGTGCACATCGCTGTTTTAGTTGCCATAGGTAGATTACAAGATATCCAATTATGAGGGAGCCACGTGTTGGGAACAGAAGGCGATGCACGTGTCTGTTGCAAGACCATGGTCACACCGTAATAAGGTATGATAGAGAGGAGTCCAAATGCCAAGACAAAATATGAAGTTTTTTATACTTTTTGTCTAAAGGTCGCTCTCATCAAAGTGGGAAGCTTTTGTAGGTCGCTCTCGCTGAAGCGAAGACGCCAGAAGGGCGCCCCTCCAAGGACAGCCGAGGCAGGGGTAGAACGTTGGCTGAATTCGCTTGATGGATCTACTTCCATGTCGTCACTGTCCTCTCATCCATACCATTTAAAGTGCGTATCAAAACCATGTTTCCTCTTGGCCTTATCCACTTTTTAATATATTCTTCCTTATCTCAATACCACCGTATTAGTTGGTATCCCTCCACCCTTCGAGGGAGAAACTCTATAATATTTATTAATAAAAAGTAAGCAAAAGGTTTAAAAGTTAAGGGATCGTTTGGTTAACACGAAGTGATTTACGAATAGAAATAGAATATCTAAAAATTAGATTCTCATGTATAGAATATCTGAACTATCATGTTTGATTGATCATAAGAAACAGGCATTTTCCTGAGAAAGAATGAAGTTGTCACGTTTGATCGAACAGTTTCTTTCCAAAAAAATAGTGCAGAATACCAATTATATCCTTTAGTTCTTAAATTTTTTTTTTTGTCATCTAATTTTTTTAACTTCTATATGGGTTATAAAAAATGGTTAAGAAATCAAGATACCAAAATTTTAAATTAAGATAAAAAGTTTTAGATCAAGTTGACACCCCGTAAATATTTAGCGAAGCGTTTTTTTCTCTCTTCTTTCTCGCTGATTTAGGAAAAAAAGGTATACGATGAAAAAGAAGGGTATGTTGAGAAGAAAAAGAAAGCACGCTGCAGTTAAAAAGTAAATCTTATGGTACCAATAGGATTTTATTTCCTAGAAAATGTGGAAATTCAAATCACGTAGGAATAGAGTGTTCCCATGGATGGGCTCTGAAAGGGCGAACCAAACATTCTAATTCGTGGAAAACAAAATTCCACGGTAAAAGAGCTCTTTTTTACCGTGAATCGAACGAGCCCTAAAAGGCAAAGAGAAGAAGGAAGTTAATTGAGAAGACAGAATGAAGGGAAGAAATTAAGGAGTCATTTAGTTGGAGAAAAATAAAGATAAAAACTTTTTTCGTTCTCATTATCCTACATTTAATTAAAAAATTAAAAAAAATTATATATGAGGGCCACACATTTTTTTCTTTCATAGAAAAATAAATATTATAAAAAGATAATATTTATTTTTTAATGCTCTATTTTCTTTCCATCGAAAAAATTTTTATTTAAAAAATTTTTCTTGTAAAAATACCAAACAAGCACAAAATGGATATATTAGTATTATTGATTGGAGGAGATGGGGATTAATGGAATAAAGGAGTAGGAGGTATGATGTAATCACCATTGGTGTAGCAGTGCTAAACTACTAGTTGAGTTGAGTGAATCCTAAAAAGGTTAGCAGAGAGGATTACTAAAGTTAAGAAGGTAATCCTGAAAATCTAGCAAGCAATCATTATCACATAGAACTAAATAGTTGATGGTGCCACAACTTGAATCTATGAAATATATAGTGATGCAAACTGTGCCGTACTAGCTTGCAAATCGGCAAAATATATCACTGTTTGTAGGTCATGCTAGTATGATGCATGGAATATGGACTGCTGGTCCAAGATGACACATGAACCAACTTTTTATTTTTTTTGTTTTTTTAATATATTAAATTAATCAAAATATTTTTAGAATATAATTGTCTATAATTAAAAGAAGAGGCATCCTAGTAAAAACTCTCAGACTGTTACTGAATCAACACAGCCTGCTGGCCTCAAACCTCTAGCCCGACATATCCTATGTCATGAAAACTACTCAAATTGTCTTTAAAGTAACCATTTAGGCAAAGATTACTTAGAAATTTGAGTTTTGTAAACAGCCAAAATCAAACATTCTTTACTACTTAAATTACACAAAATAAGCAGATATTCTCACTTATTTCTTTTGTCATTATGGATTAAAGCCAAAGTACATTTATGCGTATTTAATTCTATATTTCTGAGGTTCCATGGACACATTCAAATGGATTCATCAAACTTTCTCTTTTCTTAAAATAATAATAATAAAAAAAAAAAAAGGAAATGGGTTGACTGGCAGTGAGCATTTAATTTAGTTCAATTACAAGCCAGAACTTCTTTAATCTATTAATTCTCTCGGAGATAAAAACTAATCAGCTCACAGTTTTAATAAAAAAAAGAAATTTTTAAGAGAGATATTGTCAAACATTTTCATGATTAATTTGCTGAAAAATCATACTTTCTATCAGATGGAGATAGAGATACGAAGGGAGTTGGAACCAAGCTTCTCTTCCCCGCGTCCAGTCTGCGCTTGAACTGGAGAGGTCCGACTCCACATCACCAGCGTACATTAATACACGGACGCCGGATGGTGCGGGGCTGGACCTCTCCAGTCCAAAGTCCATCCTTCTGATGATGAATCTCTCGAGGGAGATTGGCTAAGTAGAAAGGTTGGGTTTTCACGGGTACCGTTAGAGGAGGGATGGTGACAGTATCATGTAGAGAGAGAGAGAGAGAGAGAGAGAGAGAGAGTAATCTATTCATCTCTATCTTGCTAAAGTACTCCGAGAGAGAGAGAGAGAGAGAGAGAGACAGAGTAATCTATTCATCTCTATCTTGCTAAAGTACTCCAAACTCACTTCCGATTCTCTCTCTATCTCTGTCCCCCCTTTGTGCGTCTCTGGCAGCAGGATTGGCCCACAATCTTAGGACCACCAAAATAATTTGAGCTGAATGTTAGCTTTCTTTGTTAGCGACTGAAAACAATTTGTGGCGTCAACAACTACAAAGGAAATAATCCAACAAACGAAAGCTCTCTCTCCTCTCATGCGAGAATTCGTCTGGTGTTAGCTTAGTAAACCCACTGCTTGAAGGTCTAAAACATGCATCTCGACATGAATTTGTTCTTGTCTCTCTCACGAAAGCAGAGTATACACCACAATACCCTTCCACTCTCGACCATAAACAACACTGCAAACAAACCGAGTTATGGCCTATCCTCTTTGGCAAATTATGGCCACATTTGATGTAGAGATGCAAGAAAACCAACCCAAAACTGAGGCCATGTGTACTCATTTGTATAGACTGAAGACAGTAGCGTTGGATAAAAAGAAATTAAACTATTTTGAAAAGCTCTACATTTTAAAGCGAGGCATGGCTTGCTGCGCGCATTGACGCGGTCACGGAAGATAGACACGCAGATCGGAAAATATTTTTTAAATTAATTCAGCACGCACCGCCCAGCGCTCGTGCCGCTCATCACGCGCGCTTGCACGACCGTTTTGTCAACGCGAGCGTGACGCGCGATCCGCGCGCAAACAAACATTTTTCATGACCAATCCTACAAATAGGTTCGGGTCCAAAGGCAATAGTGCAAACATTTTCTCTGCATCCTGAGCTTCGGAAAGAAAAAGAAAATCACTATTTTAATTTTTCTTCCTCCTTGAATTTTTAAGGCATTGGGTAGCCGCAAGTCCACATCGTCGTGCTTATGATAAAAGAATTGGATTGAGACAAATCGTTCAATCTTTAGAAGACAGATCGTTCAATCTTTAGAGCAATCTCAAAAACAACATACACGAAGGGATCAAATTTATTCTTAGAATAGCATTTTACGTGCCTTAATTAGATGTAAAATTGCAATACAGCTCAAATTATTATTATATTATATTATAACATATTTTAATAATATAATTATAATAATAATATTTAAATATAATATAATATTATATATTATATATTATTAAAATATTATTATGTTATAATATTTATTTGATCGTTCTAATATTTTTAAATTATGAGTTTATTTTCTGTAAATTAATCTATGAGTAATTTGGCTATATGTCGACTTATGTGATTTTAAGTCTCATTAATAGTGTATTTTAACTTACAATACGTTGTTATATTATAGCATTTCAAACAACGTAAAATGAGATGTGGTATAATTTAACATGCAGTACAGGAACAATTACATGACCCCAATCAGCTTCTTAGCTTAGGTGGTGTGAAATGGAGATATCAATTGGATAAACTAGTATTGTTGGTGGGAGGTGGCAATGATTGGTAACATAGAGGGGAAGGAGGTGGTAGCACTCGATGCTGGATGAATTGAATGAATCCTATAATAAGAAGGTAATGCTAGAGGTCTGGCAAGCGATCATCATCGCATAGAGCTAGATAGTTAATGGTGTCACAACTTGAATTATATGGAGTATATTATACAAGGTAAATTGGAAGCGTTTCTCAAGAAGGTGATTGATTCTAGAGGACGATAGTAAGAACTAGCTAGTTAATGATATCACAACTTGAATTTTATGGAATACATTATACAAGGTAAATTGAAAGTGTTTCTCAAGAAGGTTGATTGATTCTAGAGGCCGATAGTAAGAACTAGCTAGTTAATAGTGTTACAGCTTGAATTCTGGGAGATATATTCCACAAGATAAATTGGAGGGGTCACTCAATTTGAGAAGGCGACCGATCTTATAATTCTAAGCGATAATTTTTACAGAGTTAGACCTAGCTAATACTGTCTCAATTCAAATTCTAAGGAATAACCCTACAAGGTAAATCTGGTTGTCGGCGCTGTAAACGGATTGACGAGTAGAGCATCTACATACCCTTGGAATTGCATATTTTTGCAAGAGACCTACTCAAATTCTCTTGAAAGCAACAAATTTAAGGGGAGTACTTAAATGTCGCATAATAAGTTTATTTTAGTTCAATTACAAGCCTGAAGTCTTCTTTAAGTTTACTGTCCATTCATCCATCCATCCATCCCTCTCCCACCGGGGAAGAAATCGGAGTCGGACCCAAGTGTAACGCCCTGACTTTTAACGAAACAAAGGTAGGGCAACCTCTTCTCCTACACTGCTCTTACTAGCCAAATAAAATTGCCGAAATTGCTTGGAAGAAGAGAAAAGAAGAATGCAGCATTAAATGCTTGAAATGCAAATGGAAAAAACCACAATCTGGAACGCTCGCAACTTTCGTCTAAATGCTTGATTAGTTAGAAACGGCACCAGTTGAGGGGAAGAACAGCCGCCTTGGGTTATAGGTCAGAGCTTAAACTTGGATTACGGAGAAATCGGCACTAATTTTGCAGTGCTGCGTGTTGTCATCAGAGGCAGTCGTGGACGAAGACCACAGGGATGTAAAAGCTGGTGCGTGTGTAACGCCCGCGTTGGCATAACGCTTGCGACCACGTGCGAGAGAGACGGAGGAGGAGGTTGTCTCGCCGCCGCCTCCGCTCGTCAAGCCATCCCCTTTGGATGGAATAGGAGTTTTTAAAATCTTCCCCCCTCCTGCCTGTCTTTTTTGAGAATTTTTGTATACCGTTTCGCTTTCGGCATTGCCAAACCTTCGCCGGTGCTTCAACTGCCCGTGAGCAGCCCCAAGTAGGTAACTTTCTTTTCCTCATCTCGAGTATAGCCTCTCGCTGCGGGAGTTTTTGAGTTTTGAAGCCAGAGTTTTTTCTAGTTTTTCTCTGTTTTGGCAGCATCAAAAGGTAATTTTCCGGCGATGATCTCTCCTCGCCAGCAACCTTCTTCCGGCAGGTAACCCTGCCATTTCCTTCCTTGTTGCTTAAGCTATCCTGGGGTTTTGTGGTTCGGGCATTGGCTACAGCGATCGCCGGAAAAATGGTAGGAAAGTTGCTCTGTTTTCCTTTGGGAACAGTGAATCAAAGAGAGAGAGAGAGAGAGAGGAAGGAAGAGAGGGGAGAGTGGTCGCCGTTGGCGGCCGGTCGACCAGGGGAGGCCGGCGATGGCTTTACACTGCCGGTGAGCGTGGGTTCAAGATAGAAAAATGGAAACAGGGAAGAGGAACCATGGAAAAAAAGGAAAAAAAAAAAAAAAAAGGGACCTTTCGTTAGCTCGGTGAGCGTGGTTTCAAGATAGAAAAATGGAAACAGGGAAGAGGAACCATGGAAAAAGAGGAAGGATAAAAAAAAAAAAAAGGGACCTTTCGTTAGCTCTTTGAGCCTAGTTGGACTCAATTTTTGGAGGTCAAATTTGTCATCACCCAATATGTTGGGAAATAAGTTTGAATCTAGGATAGTTTTAGTTTGTAGGGAAATTTTTGTTTTTGAGTTGATACATATTGAGATAATCAATTTTCAATTAGGATCCAAGATTAGATTTGGTAGAATGGTAGGATTGAATTTGACATCATAATTTTTAAAAATTAAAATTTTAAATATTGTGTTGTAGGTGTCAAAAGCTTAAATAGTTGATTTGGACGTGTAAATTAGCGATAAAAAGTAAATAGGCCATTTATCACTGATAATTTTCAGTAAATTGCTAAATATTACATTTGAATGAATCACCATATAGCTTTAAATATTGTTGATTATCTACAAACGATTTTCACGACTTCATTACATGCATTTAAATTTATAGTATTATTATTTTAAATTTTAGTTGAATTTTGTAAGTTAATAGTGCTTGTGCAGAATAATTAAGTATGGTATGTTCAACCCAAAAATAGTAAAAATATTTATGCAAGTTATCATTTAGCACTTGAATATGAAAAGTTAGTAAAAATATGAATATAAAATATACTACCTGCAGTCTGTTATGATATGATATGATATGATGACATAATACACTCCATATGGTGTTCTATTTTGGTCCTGTCACAGACATATATGTGGCCATAGCGTGAGATCATAGTATATTTGTAACAAAATAAATGTAAATGATAATGACAAATAAAATTTGGCAGTGATTAAGTCTGAAAACCGAATTTAAGGCCTAATATGGCATAAGCTTTCAACATCTTTTAAGTTAGTGACAATAAATATCAAGGAAACATGTTTGTACTACCATATAAAAATTGATGAATCATGATAAACTATTTTTTAAGATTATGATAATGTTTTTATTTTAAGCTTACTTATTGAGTGAAAGCTTATTAAACTCTTAATGATTTTTTTTCAGAGCTAAGGAAATGATGGGGGACTTGGATAAATTGAAGCTTTCATTTGCTTAAAAGGATTTTGATTTCTAATTATGCTTATAATTAAAACTTATGTTTTATCTAGATTTATAGTAAGAATGACATTATTAACTTTATAACATATTTTGTTTTTTATCCTTTATTTTATTGTTGATCTTTGGCTATTGAATACCTTGCATGTTTGGCATACGGTGGATTACTAACTTTTAAATTCATTATTGGGTCTGGGGCATAACACCAAGCCTCTCTTGAGCTGGAGAGGTCGGACTCCACATCACCAACGTAACTTAATATACACGGACGGTGGACGATGCGGTGCTGGACCTCTCGAGTTCAAGGTCCAACCTTCTTCCGAGGAATCTCTCTCAAGAGAGATCGGCTCTCCTCCTCCTTGCTTCTGTAAGCAGAGAGATTGGCTTCGCGGGTGCTGTTAGAGTACAAACGGTAACAGTACCATGCAGAGATAGTAAATTATTCATGTCTAGCTTGCACCAATAAAGTACAATGAACTGGCTTCCTTTCCGCTCTGTCTCCCTGCCTCCTTTTTATGCCGCAGGATTGACCCGCAATCTTAAGAGCACGTACATCAGCAGGATTGGCCCGCAATCTTAAGACCACAAACGTCGCAAACTGAATTTGTACTTGTCTGTCTGTCTGTCTGTCAGTCAGAGCAAAGCATACCCCACAATCACCCTCCACTCGACCATAAACAACACTGCGAACCGAGTTATACATGGCCTATCCTCTGTAGCAAGTTATTGCCATTTTTGATGCAGAGAAGCACGCCACTTTGTACAAATTGAAGCTATAAATATCACAGAAGAACGAAAAAAATAAAAAAAAAACTGATTATGATCAACATGGAGTAGAGTTTCCATTTTTACAATACTTACGATACAACTCGAAATAAATTATATTATATTATATTAAAAAAAATTATAATTATCTTAAAAAATAATTTTATATTAAATTAAAAAAAATTAAAGTACTTGTGACTCAATTTTGTTCGCTATTAATTAATTTCTACTTAAAATTTTAGGATTAATGGTGACTATGATGCGAAGACCCAAAAATTTTGAAACAATCGCCATAAACGTAAGAGAAAATGCTACAGTAGCAAAGGCAATCATCCTTATAATTTAACATCATTTTTATACGAAGAACACTCCCATGCGCACCTGAAGAATTACAAACACTGCAGCAGACTGCAATAACACAAATCAAGATTTTCAAATCTTAATCTCACTAGTATTACAGCACAACCAAACTTACTAAATTCTCTGAGCTAAAGCTAGCTAGCTAGCTGCTCCACCTAAAACTTCACACAAGCGGAGAAGAAACCAGAACGCAAGATCCACACCTACCATCTTATATTATTTTGTCATGCATCACGCACCTCCAAGACGTTGCGGCTCTTGACGACGATGTCGTACATGTGCACCGAGGTGAGCCTGGAGAAGTCTATCGGGAGAGAGATGAGGTGAACCGACGAGCGCTGGTGGAACTGGACAAGCTCAGGGTGGCTGTGAAATCTCTCCCACCCCAGTGCCGTGAGCTTCTGCTCGAGCATCTCATACGAGGTGATGACCTCGTTGGTAGGGACGTGCACCAAGACTTTGCGACGGTTTCCACCGGGGCCGCCTCCACGGCTATTGCTTGGCTCACCCCCCGGGTTCTCGACAAGGCGGACCACCCCATTCTTGAATACCCATACCCCTGACATGTGAAACTACTACTACTACTACTACTACTTCTATGGCTTTGATTAGATTGTTATGGAGATTGAAGGGGGAGAGGTTATGGCTGGAGAGGGGATGGAAGGGGGTTGGGTGGATTTTATACTCATGCGGATCCATCCTTGGATAAACCTGGTCAGGAATACAGGTCGGAGTCGTAAAAAAGCGCTGGTCTAGTCTTCAACTCGAAGTATACAAAGAATGGCTCATGCGAGCGTGGGAAGATCAATCTTTTGGCAGGCTGATTGAGATTTGTCTGTCTTGGGGCTAAGGTGGGCCAGCCGGGTGCCTAATGTTATAGATGGGAACAAGGGCATTGTCCGGGACCAGTTTTAGGATGCATGTCCGTCCCTCCTTCCTTCCTCTGTGAGGAAAGAGAAATCTCAGTTCTGATCTCCTTGCCCATATGCGCAAGCTAGGGAGCTCCGTACATAGCCACCACAAGATGTTCACTCTTTTTTATGGATAAAAATATGACAAGATAAGAACTGGACTTTGTCTTTGTCCCCCACACCAATCCCCCCCCACCCAACTTGAAGAGATAAGGGAATCGCACATTTTAGTTTTCAGAAAGGTCTCGTAGGCTTTGAGAAAGCCTACGGTAAAGGTGAGGTTAGGTGCGAAGCATCATATTCATATTGTTACATGAATGCATAGCTCCCAGCTGGGCTCGCCGTGGCTCTAATTGTCCAAATATACTTCAAAGTAGAGAGAGAAGCATACGGTAGCCTCCAATTTGAAGGACTTGTTGGTAATTACATCTATAGTTAATTTATAATTATAAAAAGGGGATCAAGTTGAGATATATGCATGCATGTGTGATAAAATCAAGTTTAGTTTTAACTCTACTGGTAATCCCTTCCTGAAGAAAGTGGTCTTTGGTTTTGATACATCATGTAAGCGAAGGGCACGCGAGCATTTGAATTTTAAAGGCTCCAAAGGCAGCACATAAAATGCTATTTGGAGGCCGTGGGCTTGAGGGGCTTGTTGAGCGGTGACAACTGCGTGCTAAACCGGTGCGAAGGGCGCCTGGTTTAGCTATCCAGGAAATACAACATAAATCCTGGAAGAAGTTAGCTGTAGAGTGCTTTTTTCATACCAAGGAAGGAAGCTTTATCCTGGTAGAGAGAGAGAGAGAGAGAGAGAGAGAGAATAACCTCCCAATCTCCTCTTATCTTTTTCTATAATCACCATCATCTCTCTCGCTTAACATCTGGTTCCAGGTGTCATCAACTTTGGACACTAAATCTTAGAATCCAGACATGGCCTAAGCCACAGCATCGCACGGAGGGCTCTCGCTCATTTTGGAGACAGCATCACATTGAGATACCAGCAGTAGAGAAAAGACAGCGGAATTCTGAGTAGACGAGGACACAGGTCGAGAGATTGTGAGCCCTCCGCTTCCGTGACGAGCGGTGTGGCAGCTATCCGAGCATGCACAGTGCTCTACGGTGCAAAACCTGCGCTTCAGAGGATCTGGAGTCGATGCGATGGTGACAAGTTGTGATCAACTTTACGTGCCACAATCAAATGCGCGGACCACCAGGATGCAAAGGAATGGAGGTTCATGCATGTTTAGCCGCCTTCGTATCTTTTCAATACCAGGACAATGACCATCACGATGGTGATGGCAATATAATGATAACGACAATGGATTTATAAACAATTAGCTTATGATTTGGCTTAACCATGTTAAACTAATCTTTGCTCAACCAGTTTAATCTTTGTACTTCTAGCTCATAAACCCACGCATGGTCCATAGCCAATAGTTCTTATTCATGTTAAATACATATTTGATGTTTGACATTTGATCGCCTCTTTAAAATGTTACAAACAAATTGAGATCCGGTGAAAGGAAGGATATCACCCAATTTGGCCGTCATCACGATCGATACTACATGTTATGTATAGTTGATGATATATTTCATTTACAGCTGATTGTATATACCATTTATAAAGGATTGAATATACCATGCAGAGCCGATTGTATATATCATGTATAAATTACCTAGTTACCCAAGCATCACATGCAATACCAATCAAGATAATAAATTCGACTCTCTTGATTATGTTACCTATATTAGTTTTCATTATTAAATTCTACTTAAAATCTATTTATTTATAGCAAAAGTGGATACTGATCTTAGTATTCTTTTAATATCCATTTCCATATTCATGTTTGCTAAAAAATTATTAATATAAATATAGAGAAGCTAATATCCGATCCATTTTCAATAGTCTTTAGAATCAAAATGTTAAAAATATGCTAATCAACTTCTGGCAGGCATACCGCCTTCTCTAGGACCGTGCCTACTTGATTTGATGAAGATCGTAATGTCATGACAAGCACGTTCTACTCCTTAAAATTTCTGAAACAAATGAAGCGTGAAGGCGAAATCTAACCCAAACCTACCACCCAACATTTTTTTGTAATCTAATTGACTCTAGATCGACCCATATCGACCTCATTATATATTTGAGTTTAGCCCGTAGACTCTTATCCGACATAATCCAGTCCGGAATGAACCATCTCCCAAGTCCAACCTAGTTGATAGCCCTACAATTCTTTTCACGGTTTGGCTCATTAAAAAGGAAAAAAAAAAAGGCTATAATGAAGAATTGACAGGATGGCCCAGAATTTCTAGAATATACAATTATATTTTAACTAATTTTTAACTTAATTAATTTATAATTACCGTATGCTATAAATTTCTCAGTTTTATTATAATTATCATGATTAATTAGGAAAAAATTTAGATTAGAGAATGGTTATGAGCTTACGTAAAATAAATCAATTCGATATAAGATTGAGACTTCTAACCAACAACTTGGATATGGGTCAAGAGATTTTTGTCCCAGAACTTATTCGGGTTGAGAGATTTTTGACCCAGAATTGATTCAGCCTGACCTGAGCCCCAACTTATTGCCGCCACTAAGTTCATGTCAATGGTCTCACAGACAAGTTTATTGAATTATACATAATTGCTAGACTGATAAAAAAAAAAAGGTTTTCCTCGTTCCAGCCCCCCCATGCTACATAGTTCACTCTTATTCCTTCTCCAATGAATAACCCTAATGAAAATAGATAGAATATATAATATTGCACAGCAAAATCCTTGTGAGAGGGTCGGAAGAATTATGAACAGAGACAACATGCGCTTTCTAGAGGCGTTGAAGAGGGGTACGGTGAAATGCCCCGCAACGAAAACTAAACTCTTCTGAGCTTCGAGTCCTGTGCAAGTTCGGAAGCACTTTTCTTGTCACGGGAAACTCACCACACATCACGCAAGTACCTCCCTTCCATTTGCAGTTTCTTCACCATGCTCTCAGCCTTAGAGCTATCCAGAGACCCCTGAAATCCATTTCCAAGGCACTGCTTTAGATAAAGTAATACTATTTTCAGAGAATTGTTACTTCAATGCATATCCTTCATGAGGAAAGGAGCACTGCTCCACCCAGAAGTTGAAATATTCTGCTAGTATTCCAACATAATTATTGCCAACAGGTTATATGAGTTCACTATCATCACAAGAACCAGCCCAGCAGGTTCACAGATGAAAACAAGCAGCTCAAGCAATTTAATCTTAGAGACTATCATCAATCCTTCATGCTAATCAAGAGTTCAATGAATCAAAAGGGTTTTGTACTAGTGCAAGATTTTCTTTTCTTTTTTTTTTTTTTTTTTTTGTCTTTACCTGTTCTTGAACTATGGTCTGAAGAACACGGTGGACATCTCTAGCCATGCCTTTAGCATCACCACAAACATATACATAACCGCCCTTGGAGATGATGTCCCAGATGTCCACAGCCTGAAAACACGAAGGAAAAGAGATGGATATCAAAATAAGTTGCAAAGAGTTCAGTGTTCTTTTGGGCATAAAGCATCATGAAGAACAAGCAGAAACAGTAGAATTGTTATTCAACCTTCCCGGTCATCTTGTGCTGCACATATTCTTTGACTGGACCTTCACGAGAGAAAGCAACAATTAACTCAGACAGCGCCCCTGCTCTTACAAAGTTATTCAGCTCATCCTCGTAAATGAAGTCCTGCATGATGATGGTCAAATTACATCTAGCAGAAATTTGCAAGAGGTTGTCCAAAAGCCAACACAAGTGATCTCTGTAATAGCAATCATACATCAAGTAAAGGATAGATTCATTACAAATTACCATTTTACGGTTTCTGCATCCGAAGAAGAGAATAGCAGGGCCAAGTTCAGCTCCAGCCTCTTTCCATGCCAACCTTTCCTAAATATACCAAAGGGGAGGCAGCTGACAGTGTAAGGCCATTATCTAACTCATGACAACATTTATGAAAGCATCAGTTATGAAACAAACCTGCAAGAAGCCCCTAAAGGGTGCCAGCCCTGTGCCAGGGCCAATCATGATAATTGGCACAGAGTTATCTTCAGGCAATTTAAAATTTGATTGTCTCACAAAAATAGGAGCCCAACTACATTCTTGACTCTCCTCCGCTGGGACTGAATTCTGTAAAAGCAGAGTCCTAGCTTAGGCTAAAAGTCATCATCTGATAATGGACCCAAAAATGGTAGCTGTTTCATTTTGTGAATTAAATTGATTACACTTTGACCGACTCTTCTCTCAGAGAGAGAGAGAGAGAGAGAGAATGGACAGAAACAAAAGCAATTACAATCAATTATCACATGAGAATCATATCACATAACCAAAACGACAAACTTAATAAAGGCAACAGAATGCAATTAACATAAAATGAAGCCACAGGTTGTTGAGGACCATAATTCACCAATCCACATACACTCCAAGCTTTAATGACAATTCTAACCTGGAGTTCAGTTCTCATGTGAAGCAGTTGCAAGTCATAATTTCAATCAGCATAGAAGAGAATGATTTATTTTTTAAAACATTTAGGCTGACAAATTCTTTTTTGTTTTTGCCCTTCAACTATATCTTAATTAAAAGCGGTAAACTGGAGTGACAAGAAAAGTGTGCCACAACAAGAAATAACCATAATCATCCAAGCCTTGTCCCAATTATCTGGACTTTGCTTTATGATTCATCAGTTACCAAGAATTCTTATTTAGAGCTAGATCTGATGTTACTTCTTTACATGTCCTTTTGCACAGCTGTGTGCCCCACAACAACATATGCAAAGAAAAAATGGCAATACACAATTACAGTTGTTTCTATTATTTCCCCTTTCCTTTCAAATGAAGGGTTCGTGTTCCCTTTTTTTTTTTTCAAGAGCATGGGGAATGTTGGTGTTATTCAAGAATCATGAATCACTATGGTCAACCACAGATCTCCCGTGAAAATGAGACAAGAAATCGTATTGTTCTTCTGGCATATTTGTTGTACTCAGCTAGCAGAGGAAAGCCATCACAAGCAGCAGAGCAACCAGCAATCAGTTGAGGTACCAGCTGAAGGCTGGGAGAACAAAGTAGTTACATGCTCCATGGACTTTAGAATTATGTAATTAAAGATGGAGACCACCATGCTAGGTTAAAGAATACTAGATTTCAAGTTGGCAAATATATTTCAAATGTTCCAGCTATATGAATAGTCCAGCTTTGTCGTTCCTATTCATCAGAAATTTTTATGGGTACCATGTTATTTTCAAAATCTGAAAAGATGTATAATCTTATATTAATTAATTAGATACCTTCATCCAGGTTGAACAAACTCCTTTATGAATCCTTCCTGTTGGTGTTGGTCCATGCACTAAAGCACATGTGACATGAATTCTAGAAGGTACCATCCTACATAGGATAATGGCAAATTTAGTAATAACATGAGCAAAATAATAAATAAAGTGTAACACATTAATCATGACATAGTGCTCACCTTGGAGAAGATGATATAGAATAATAACGAGGCTGCAAGCGAGGAGCTATAGCTGCAAAGAAAACACCTAGAGGCGGCTTGGCTGATGGAAATTCAGCCATAACTTCAAGAAGGCTCCTCTGACTTGCAACTACCCATTTAGAATATTCATCCTGAAACCAAAAGTTATATGTCAACCAAATTTTAATAATAACAGTAGAAGCATTTGACTTTCTCTGAAATAATACCAACCTTTCCTGCAGGAGAAGCTAGATATCTTAATCGTTCAGCTTCACTTGGATTAGAAGCATGAGCAGCTAGAGCAACTAAAGCAGCCTGAAGATTCATTATAAATACACAACTAAAAACCCCATTGAAGAATTCTGAAGTAGAAAGCTTAAAATTTTAAATTATACACAATTCAAAAAGACCTTTTTTGGTGAATTTAGAAGGTCAGCATAACGGGCAAGTGCAGTTCTCAAAGCGCATGGAGATGGAAAAGGTGGTGCTAGAGAGCTGCCACTTAATGGTGTCCCATCCTCTTTGTCTGCATGTATGGAAAAGAATGTATCCGATGAATAACCTAATAGCCTTTCAGCCTCCTCCACAGTCTCAACGGAATTCTCTGAATAAACACCAACATGATCTCCAGTTTCATACCTGACATTTCACATATTAGACATTCTCAAAAGTGAGCAACAACTTATGATGGTAACTTCTGCACGCTCTAAATAGTTTCGGCAGAATTCAAATAAAGTATGGGCTCTGGAGCATTATTTGTAACAAGAAGCTTTCAATCGACAGAACTCAAGATTATCCGATCAAAAGAATGATTTTTTTTTTTGGCAGAAAACTGTCAGGAGAAATTATATTTAAAGAAAAGAACAAAATGATCATTCCAAATTTTCATGCAGCATAGTATAACAAAATATTAAAAAGTAATTAACTGATAGGCTCCAATAAGATGGCAAGACTAAATGTAATATTATTCAGAAAATAGAATTGTAGACTATGTTGTTATGCAACAAATATTTCTGACTCAACAGAAAATCATTTAACTCGCATCCAACAAAAGATAACATGCTGAAAATCTTTAACTGTTTAGACATCCAGAAACTCGTATATAAGAAAACATAAATCCTACAGAAGAATTGAGGACAAACATAAGGCACCATAAAACAATTCTAAAAAGCAAAAGAAATTGGGCACCCATCCCTTATGCACACATATGAAAATTTGATGACAGCAATGCACATCAAGATCACAATTTTTATGATAAAGTAAAGTTGCACCATAAGAATCAGACTGAAAGGGGTGGAAATTGCTTCAGTTGCATAGGTGCGAAGCCAATGAGGAAACTTACACAAGTCCAGTTCCAGAAATGTCAAACTCAGGAAACTTACACAAGTCCAGTTCCAGAAATGTCAAACTCAAGATGGATGCAGGAACGATCAGAAGCCGGTGTATGTAGCTCCCGCCGCACGGCCACATTAGCTCTTCAAAGTTGAAAATTAGCACGTGTTACATTATAAACTGCACATGCAGCAGGTCCTGCATATTAGAAAATATTAGCACAAACATTGACATTTCTCTAATACCTGCAAGGATGTTGAAGGTCATGGACAGCATGACCATTGGCAAGACTCCAGCCCCTCTCCATATGTGATGCATTTGCACTGTTAAGGAACACGACCCGGTATTCAGGTATGGCAGCAGTGTAATGAGTAGATGCACCCGGTGCATCATCTTCATCCCAAAGCAATTGATCCAACTCTGGCCACACCAGCTCCTTCCTGAAAGCAATCACAGAGTAGATTCAGCCAAGGATATAATTTATAATTATATTAGGAGGCAAGGTTTGTTTTACATGGGTAGCATGAAGACCCTCAATTGGTTCTCTAAACCCTTGCTAATATAGCATTATTCATACCATGCAGTAAAGTCATCCTCAATGCACTGATCATCATCTCCAAGGCCCACTGGAACTAGGCGCTTCCCACCTGCAGCAACAAACAAAATAAAATTCAGTAGCAATTTGAAAAGAAGGGAATCAGATAGACACAGGAATACTTTTGTAAATTGTAATGTGCATCACCCAGCAATCAGATAAATCTTCAGAATCTATTCTGACTCCTAAATTCCAAAGAACTCAAACAGTACTTACCATATATGGAAACATTTCAGAAAATGAAGATTGCTTCAACCAATACAAGCATCAATGTGAAGTAAAATAACAACAACAAAAACCAAGTCTTAATTCAACACTAGTTAGGGTCCGCTACATGAATCATTTTCCTTCATTCTGCACAGTTTAGGATTATACTTTCCATAATATATAAAGATATTAAGCATCAAAGAGTAATCAACTTGTTTTATTTTTGGTTCTTCCACCAAAAATGAAAAGTAACTAATCAAAAGAATGGCTAACTACAAATAAGCAAACAAAAACAGACAAGTACGTGATTAATAAATGTTTCCTTCAAAATCCTGATCGATTCATAAGTGTCTAGTTAACTACATGTTATAACCGGAATAATTTATATAATCAAACCTTGGAAGACACATCTAACTTCAATTTAGGAAGGAGAAGGGAAGAAAAATTTTGCGATGAGAAAATTTGCTATGTACTCTTTATATTTGAAGTTGTATTATTAAAATTAATTATCAGAGTTTTGGACTAGCAGTTAATTTAGGTAGTTATTTTGATGTTTCTCATGTATGGGTGTTTATTAAGAGGTTGTTATTTCAGTAATCTAAATATATTGATTTGTATAACAAATGAATGTATGGAGAATTCAGATTTGAACTAGGGGGATAGGTCCCCCTCAAAAAGGAACTTAGAAGGGTTGGTTTGCCTCAAAGTGAACCTTTTCCATTTCTTTCTTTATTTCAACATCCTATTTGAATTAGGCACACATCAACTGGTATTACAGCTAAAAATTCTGCAGCATGGATATCTTACTGGAGATTTATGATGATTTAAATGATATCAAAGCCCTTGTTAAGAAGGGGATTGAAACATATTGGTGAAATAGGGAATGCTTGAAGAAAATGGGTGGAGGAACAACAACAACTTGCTGAAGGCTTGAGAAATATCAAGAAGATGGTTAAAGAAGACATCAAAATTATTAGCAGGAGGAAGATAAACCACATCATTTTTAGGACTTCTCCAATCTATGTCATCAACATTTGTGCAGGCATGGTGGAGGCATTGAAGATTGAGATGGTGATCCAAATTATAGCAAGCATTTCTCTTACGTGGCAAGGAAGAAAAGACCCACCAAATTGCTACAAAGATGAGAAAGTTGGCTGGCCGCCTCCACTGAAGCACAAAAGGCCAACCTTGAGGACATGGTTGCCTTAAGGAGGTGGAATGTTATGTGTTGTTAAAATTAATTATCAGAATGTCAGACTAGAGGTTAGTTATACATAGTTATTTTAGTGTTTCTTATCTATGGTTGGTTATTAAGAGGTAGTTATTTCTGTAAACCATATATGCTGATGTGTATGAATATGAATGTAAGGAGAATTCAGATTAAGAGTGTTCTTCCTTAGGAGAACTAAGAAGGTTAACCCCCCTCTGAGAGGATCTTAGGAGGGTTGGTTTCCCTTGAAGTGAACCTTTTTCATTTCTTTTTCTATTTCAACATTCTATTTGAATTAGGCTCGCATCAACATTTCAAACATGTAGGAAATATTAACAACAGATGCCAAAATTAACTTAGAGTGAGATATTTTTTATGTCAGATGGTGACATGCTTCAGTATCTTGATTTAGGCAGAGCCCCTAAAAGGGAACAGTTCTAAACCTTCATTGAATGACAGCATTTAGCGTTTCTGTTTTGGTACCACAATCAGATTACTAAAGTAAAGACAATTTCTGACATATGCGATCTAAATGTTCTTCAATTCTATTGAAATTCATTTCCCCCAAAATCTTTCATAATTGCAAGAGATGACATTCACTGTATCATAGAAATAGAATTATAGGGATACTCCCAATCCATAGGATTAACTAAAGCACCACAGACCATACACCAAATAACAGAAAACAAGATGGGTCAGATTCAAGTGAACATATGATTTAAGCCCACAAGCTGTGATAATGTCAGACCCCCAAATTTTTCTCCCAACATGCCAAGACCACTTAAAATCATGAGTCGTATAAATGTAACAGAGTTGTCCATAATCCATGCATTAAAGCTTCCATTCGATTTCATTTCTATCATAGAAGTTCTTTCAACAAAGATAGTTTCATTGCTTAAAGAAAATTTTTCAACTTCAAATGGAATAATTAATAAGAAATGTTCATCAGATTCTACACATCTTCATTACATCTCATGGATAACATTAGAGAGCCAAGTAAAAGGAATATCATAAACAAATACTACGTGTTTATAAGAATCATGCACTATAGGCTGTGTGGCTCACTTATTAATCAGTAAATTGGTGACAATATCTTCACATCATATTGTTTTCCAGGACTAAGGTGGGTTGAGAGCAAATGCCATGAAATGCTAAAGTTGACAGCTGCCAAGAACAGCTAGTAGGTAGATATAAAAGCATTGAGAAAGATTATATTGGGAATAAGATTAGTTTATCTTGGTAGTAAGAAATAGATCTCTGCATCTCAGAGAATGTTTGGCAGTGAGACATGATGACACTCTAGCATGAAAAAAAAAAACTGGCATCAGGTTCTATTTCCTAATTAAGTTGCATTTGTTTGGTTAATATTAACATAATAGCAGCTTTGTTTAAATGAAAGATTTGTCAGAATTATTGGGGCCACAACCTCTTGCAATAGATTTTTCTTGAACATCCTCATCGGCTAGAGAGAAATGGAGAGCACAGAAGACAATCAAGGAGAGGTATTGAGTTTCTCTTGTTTGGTACGAAAAACAAAGAAATAAGTAGAGTGAAAAGAAGAGGAGTGTGGATAAGTCATCTCTCCAAAAGCAGAGAGATTCTAAGAGAGAGAGAGAACTAAATGCTCAAAATAAGTTTTTCTACTCCTCTTTACTCTCAAAACTGGATGGATCAAATAAATTTCTCTTCTTTTCTCTATTGTGCATCCAAGCAAAGAGAGATTTGTTTGCTTTTCCCTTCCCTTCTCTTCTTTCCTCCCTGTTCTCTTTTTCTATCTTCTCTCCATTGTATCCGAACAGAGTTTCATCTCATGTATCCGAACAGAGTTTCATCTTAAGTCTCTTGCAAGGTTCTTGCCAAGTTAGTTACGTATCAGGTGTCACTTGATATTTGACAAAGAACATGGCATCATCAGAACCATGTGTGACTGCCCAAACTCATATATTTAGTGGAAGCCAAGCATATTACTTTCTCAAACATAAATCAGTATGTCTAAAAAGAGGCTAGCTGGTCGGCTTTTCATGGGTAACAAGAAAGCACAGCATCCATAAAGAGCTATGTTTATTTAAAATTGTATGAGGGACCCAGACAAAAAAGCAATCGATAAAACCCAAACCAAAGTGATTTACATTAATTATTCTGACCAGATTACGATGAAAGAACAAAGGGCCAAATACTAAGTAGTTACCTTGTTCGGCAAGGATCTCATCCACCACCTTAGCCACCTATTTTCCCCCACAAAAAAAAAAAAAAAGCACATTTAACATGCTGTGCATCAGCACAAATATTTTTCTCAGAACAAACGCCAGGAATAAATAAATAAATAATATCCAACCTTATTGAAATGCTCATATTGTTTGTTTCCCAGACCAAACACAGCATATTGAAGATTCTGAAGCCAAACTCCCCTCTCTTTCCCCTAAAACCAAACAACCAAACACTGAACTCAGTAAAGCATGGCAAAATAGAACACAAAGAAGATAAATTTAACAAAGGCCATCAAAATCTTCTCTAACCTCAGTAAACCATTTATAGAACCTAGCAGCATTATCCGTTGGTTCACCATCTCCATAGCTGCGATTTCCAAACCACGGTTGGTAAATAAAAATAAAAATAAAAATAAAAATAAAAATAATAACAATTGCAGGGGAAGGAAGAATAACGTGCAAATTACTACTCACGTTGCCAAGAAGAACAATGCCAAAGTCTCGTTCTTCATCTTCTCCTCGTATTCGTCGTCATCAACTGCGTAATCATCCTACCGATAATGGGGCAAACAAGAGAGGGCAACATCAATCCACAAGTAATCAATCAAACGGCTAGGAATTCTCCACTCATCTAATAAAAGGGAAAAAGTCGTACCAGATCGACAACTTTGAAGACGGCCTTCTCATATCGAGCCCTTGCCTCCTCGGTCAGAGACTGCTCAAGACAGCAATTTTAGGGGGAAAGATTTATGGAAAACAAGAAAAAGATTAAAAAAAGTACGATCTGAAAAGCGTTCGAGAAGTCTAACCTTGGCGAACCCTTCCGCGGTGCCGGTCTGGGTACCAAAGAAGACAGTGACCTTCTTTCTCCCGTCATCGACCTCCTGCGTCGGCTCGCCCCTGCCCGGCGGCGGCCGCGGCGGCTCAGAGGGCGGGGTGGCCTTCTTGGATCTCCGCCAGAGCAGCAGGATTGCGCAGCCGAGCAGCACCGCCACCGACGTGGTGATCACCGCCAGCAGCTCCCGGTTGCCGGCGATCCCCCTGAATTCGGGCGGCAGTCCCTCCCCGTCATACTTCCCGCTCAGGATCGCCGACATCAGATCCATGGCCGAGAACTTCATGTCCCCGGACTGCATCCCAAGATCCAGCAATCGATCGATCTCGTTCCCCGATCGCCTTTCTCTCCCCCGCGTTCTCTCTCGCTCTCTCTTCTTGATTCTTGGAGGGGAGAAGAGAAGAGGAGAGGAGAGAGAGCAGGCGAGGGGTTGGGGGAGGGAGAGAGAGAGAGAGAGAGAGAGTGGTGAACGGGAACGGAGGTGGAGGGTGGGGGTGTTTATTTTTTAATGGGCTTCGAGGCGGGGCAGGGCCAGCGACGCGTACCAACCAAAAGCGGGTCAAAACACCTTCTCCCACTGGCCAGGGCGGCGGGGCCTGGAGAGGTGCCCGATACTGCGTTTTTAGGAGGTAAGTTTACCGGAATGCCCTTGGAGACAGCTAAATCGATCGGCCCGGTAATGTGCCGTAAAAGCTGTGCGATGATCTCGGAGACCTCGCTGCAAAAACCCTTTTCGAAAATATCGGCGCACGGGAACCCATTTTCGGCGATGGAAGTTGTATAAATTTGGACCCGATTTTGTTTTTTTCCTGCCGAAACCAGTCGCCTATCCAAATTTATTTCCCGTAGAGCTGGAGGCGCTTCACTTCAGTAGTTTTCCTCTCACAACTTTCCTGCATTCGAACGCAGACAAATTACAAAATCTAAATATATATATATATATATATATATAATTATATTTTTTTATTTTAAAAAATTTATAAATTATATAAATTTAATAATAAAAAATATTTAAATTTAAGTTTAATTATTTTAAAATATAATTTAATTTTAATTTTAATTATTTTTTATTTCTAAATTTATACGAATTTTAAAGCTATCTTATCCTTCCAATCCTTTTTTATCTTTCGATTCATGAGCTGTATAAATTAAAGAACGAAGAAGTTAACTGAATCTCGACTTTATTATATTTGCATGTAAACAAATTTACCTTTATATAAAGAAAAAGAGTTGGACATGTCATGTAACCAAACTACACTTTCGATCATCAGTCGTTATTTTCATTCTTAAATTTGCACAAATATTAAAGACATTCCATCTTTTCTATCTTTTATTACCTTTAAAATCCATGATCTTATGAATTTAAGGATGAAAAGAATTATCAGATCTTGACTTTTTAGTCAAATCTAATTCTTTCTCTCTATATCTATATATATATATATAGAGAATGTGTGTGTGCTTTAAAGATATTTAAGAATTAAAATTTATATATTTTGATGATTTTTAACCCATGCATCGAGTTGATGTAAAAATAAATGGTATCAATTACATTAATATGATCAAACATGAGATAGAGTATGAATTAAAAATTCAAATTGTGATCCATAATCTACACATTCTTAAAAAATTGATATTTTCAAATTCATTAGATTTTGATGCTCAGATTATAAAAAATATATAATATTATGCTAATAAAATAGTTCATGCTAATACCTACGTGATGATTAGATTAGAGATTATTAAAATATATAAATTTTAACTTTTAAACTTTTCTAATAGTATAGATTATATTAAAAGTTTAGGTGTTCATTTTGATTTAAATCACGAACTCATATTTCAAAAAATTAGCATAAAGCTAATAGTTCCCCTCTCTCCCTACATATTTGCGGTCCTTAAAAAAAAAAGTTTGCATTCAACTGCCGGCTTTTATTCGGAAATGTTGTTTGTTTTGACGATGGATTTATAAATGCAACGTCAAGTTTAGGATGGCTTTATATAATGGATGGCTATAATCTAGATGAAACGTTACTTGGCATCTACAAGTCTAACAACTGATCTTAAGGGAGGAAAAATGCATATTAACAATACAAGATAAAGAAGTACTTACTTGATTGGATTTTCTATCAATCCATGCAGAGTTATACGTCAAAAGGTTGTGATTTTGCTAACTAGTGGAATATTATATCGCACACGTAAAGCATGAAATTGCTTCAAGACAAAGGAGTCGTGGACAATTGATCTTGGCCCTGTTATTGACTAATGACACGTTGCTCAACATATATAATGCATGGTACTGATATTTAGGTGGACCATGAAGTATGGACGCATGATTGATGGTCGTGTTGCAGTAGGATTACTCCACAAGTACAATGCTTTGCAATCTTGCCGTAAGCTATTTTGCCTTCGTTTTTATTTGATGAATCTTCGAACATCATAGTCCCAGCTCTAGCGTGTTGAAGGGTCATTTCTATGGTTCTCTTTTCACTTTGGATAAGGCCTGATTGATCTTGGGGAGAGTTTCTGGTGCCAGGGCCATATCATGACAGGACTTGTAATAATTGGTCTGAATTAATGTGGTTTATGGGTCCAGCTTGCAAAATTTCCAATTCATGCGGACGTCGTCGAATTATTACAGTTCGCCATATAGTAAAAACAAAAATTATTTATTGAAACATTCTATTTATTCTGATTTCTTACGTTATTATATTGTATTTCATAAACACTCAAAAATAAAAAAAAGGAAAAAATTTATCCTACGGTATGCCGATATTAATAATGAAATTTCTATATAAAGATAGAGCTTATATAAAAATCTTATTTTACCATGATAGCAGCATTAATGGTGAAAATTTATATTTAGCTACTATTAAAGTTTATTATTTAATATGCATTAAAATTTTAATTACTAAAATATACTATTCATTAGAATTTATTATATTATTTTTTAAAAATAGTTATTAAACTTTACTATTTGTTATAGCTTCTTTTTTTAAAAAAATGTTTGCTAAGTTTTATTATTTATTATAATTCATTGTATTACTATATTTTATTTTAAGACTAATTGAAAACGGGAGTTATTACAGTTCATCATGTAGTAAAAAGAAAAATTTATTGAAATATTCTATTTATTCTGATTTCATACGTTATTATACTGCATTTCATAAACAACCAAAAATAAAAAAGGAAAAAAATTATATCCTATGGTATGCAAATATTGATAATGAAAATTTTTATATAAAAATAGAGTTTGTATAAAAATCTTATTTTACCATAATAACAATGTTGATAGTGAAAATTTTTATTTAGCTATTATGAAAGTTCATTATTTAGTATACATTAAAATTCTAATTACTAAAATATACTATTCATGATAATTTATTATATTATTTTTTAAAAAAATAGTTATTAAACTTTATTATTTGTTATAACTTTTTTTTAAAAAAAAATGTTTGCTAAGATTTATTATTTATTATGATTCATTGTATTACTATATTTTATTTTAAGACCGACTGAAAGAAAAAATGGCATCCTCCACGAGTGATGAACGGGCTGTGCAACTATTTCGGAGGATGACGCCTCTAATAAGTGGAAAAAGTAAAAGCCGCTGAACCCACGGAGTTGGCCCATTGGATTGCTTCATAACGATTTCATCTCATTGTAGAACTTGCCATTTTAAAAATGAGAGCCATGGGCTCGAGACACGTGGGGCTTGGAGTTTGTATTTAATAGTCAGATGTGACGTAGTTATTTTAAAACTGTGATGGCTTCCGGTGGCCGTCAGTGAATAAAAAACAAAGCGTTTGAACGATAGCTGAAGAAAAAAGAACGAGAAAACTAAGCCATTGACGTTTCTTCCTTCAATGAAACAAGAGAAGATTTCCAGCACCATTTCTGCTGTCAACGACCACGTGCCGGAAACGTCGCGTCTTTGTTTCGGCGGTATAAAAATTTTCCACGTCGAATTTGTGACGTTATTAATTACGATCAGCCTTGCAATTCTTGCATGACGTTTTATATACGAAGAAAATATAAAACAACGCACGAGATGGCAGGTGCATCCACCTTGTCGCTAAGAAAATTTTTGCATTCACAAATCATGCGTCACGAGGAGGAGAGTTGACTACCGTGGTGTCTCGGATCAAAGAGTGCTGGTTCTTAAACTCATCCATGCCTGTTGGATATTAAATATACAGACAGTAACCCACACATTTTGTTAGGGAAACAACTAACCATCTGGCTTGCAAAAATAGTTTAGGTACATGACAGAAGCATCGAACTTGGGTTGAAGATTATCCATACGAGGTAAGTAGGTGACTGAACTTTTACCAAGACGCACAAGAAAGTTCTCCATTAATGAGAGGAATCTATAAAACATAATTTTGATTAGTACTGAATTTTCCTAGCCACTAACAAGGAAAAATAATAATAATAATAAGGATGATTACCATAAGCTAACCAGAGCTATATTCACAAATTTTATAGGAGTGTCTTTAACATGGACCAGTCCAAATATCACATAAAAGAATAAAAAATATCACAATGTTTTTTTTTTTTTTTTTCCATTGGTTCCATTGGACCACTGGACATGGATCGGATTAAATCTCATATTTTATAGCACTAAGGCTCTCATTTTTCAATCACAAGGTGGCAACGTAATCCAACAGACCCAATTGGTATGGCCTGGGCATTCTGGCATGGTCAGAAACATCCATCTCTCGTTATCGATTTTAATCAAAAAATATAATTTTGATGTGGTGTATTATATGCGTATTCTCTTGTTTTCTTTGTATCGCTTTTTTTTTTTTTTTTTTTTTTTTTTTAAACCGTCATTTGGTGCTTACGTGAAGGTGAAGATGGAGATGGTGTTAATCGAAGGTCAGTGTATGCATCCCATCCAAGTTCCATACTTTTAATCGAGGTTTATCTGACAATTTGCTGAAGGTTTGGGATATTATAGGCATTGTATGATGGACTGGCGTACCGTACCGCGCGCTTTGCGGTTGCGTCTGGTACCCGGTTGACGCCAAGATATCAACAACCCAGAGAGAGTAAAATACCGTGGACGATGCCCCTGGATTTCCAGACCACCTACCCTTCCCTTCTTCCCATCAAATAATAAATAGTGAGTGTTTATTCACGCATCTTAATGTCGCTCAAGCGCGAAACAGAAAACAAAGCAACGGGCACGTCATGAGACCGGACTGGTGATGCTGTTTCATACCAATATCATGAATTCCAATGTTGGGACAAGGCATGTGGAAATGATGGCTTGGTTAAATGAGCACCCCATGGAATTACTCAAGTTAGAACACATTAAAATTGAGATGCATCAAGGTTTCATTATTGCTGGACTACAAGATCTGAAATAAAAACAGCCGTTGGAGAAAATTCGTTAGTTTGCATGCATGCATTGGTAACAAAGTTCGTATGAAAATTAATGGTGTCAAGATTCTGCCGAAGGATTTTGAGCCCCAAAAGAAATGTTGAGTTGAAAATAAAAGTGATATTCAATCTATTTGGTCTTGCAAGAAACAGCTCCGCATGTAGTCCAATACTCATATAAGAACTATAATATTTTAAAAATAATTTTATATAAAATAAAAAAAATTAAATGCTTAACTTTAAGTTTAACTGCTATCAATTAATTTTTACTTGAATTTTTAGGAGCATATGATTTTGACTTACTATCATGTTAATTGAACTAATAGGTGAAAAAGAATATAAAAAGTAATGAAAACTATCTAGCTAAAACCATTTGACACTCAAATCATTGAAGAAAAATGATTAAGGGCTTATGGATAATAGAGGATAAAAGGAGAAAATGACTTCAGAAAAAAAGAAAACAAACCTCATTCATCTTCAAGTCAAGTCTTTTCTTATAGGCAAGTTTAAGGTTGATCAGCGGATGAAGTTACTTTCTTTGTCGAGGACCATACTTTTTAGCGTAAAGATATACAGAGGTGAGGTGTGGTTGTCATTTTATTTCATGTGCAACTCTATTGGATGGGATGGTCAAGGATTTTACTGATTAAATTCTTCTGAATCCATTCAATTATCATAAGTACTGATGATATAACCCGAGATATATATATATATATATGCTCTCTCTTAATGAGGGCTAACTCGGCATCAACTTAATTTATTTTTATCAATCAATAGCAATTATTATTTAATTATAATATTTATTGTATAATAAAATTATAATTCTTGTTCTAATATTGATCTACTCATCTAAACAAATAATATATTTTAATTTAAAATCATTGCATAAGCTAAAAAAATATTATTGTGTAATAAATAATGATTTACGAATAAAATGTTGTTATCTTTTTGCTGTTGATTTTTTTTTTTTCATTTCAATGATAAACAACAGTTATTGTAGCAATCATTATTTTATTATTAAATATTCAATTTATTTGTAAATTTGGAGGTTTGTTACAGAAGGTTAATGATAAACTGCAGTGTGAATAGGATTGTGTGCGATCTTCCATTCAAAAGCAAGAGTGATAAAAAAAATAGGTGGTGGTTGGCTTGGAGGCTGCTCAATTATAAAAATATCTTTAATTCTGAAGACCTTTCTGTCATGACTTTTTATGTACTCAAATCAAATAGTAACATTTGAATTTCATCAGCACTTCTGCTAATCTTAAACAAATCCTCTTCCTTTAAGAATTAGGAAGGGTTCTAACCCCACCTACTGCGATATATCCACCAACTCTTCCTTCTCCTTCCAACTTAGGCTTGGATCTCATGTCTCCGACCAAACGTGCCTAACATTCATCGCATGGTGTGCCAGTAATGGAACTCAAAAAAAGAGTTAATGCCGTGCAGAAGTGAATCCGTGTCTTGCCTCAAGCGACAAGGGATCATGCTATCTAAACTAAAATTCAATGGTGATGTATTATGTTGTACCGTTTGATCTTTCAGAATAGATGATCTATTGCATAATTATTTTTGTTTCTTTGTATCGTAGACAAGTTTAATTTTGATTGAAAATTAATTTTGAGCATTGTACTATATAATTTAATTTTTTCTATATAGAAGCCTATATGTATATCATCAACAGAATTATAGTACCAAATATATGGCCGATTTACACTTGTTAAAGTTGGAGTCGGCTTCAAAATTATTTGAAATTAGAGAACTATTGTAACATTTCAAAAATAGTTTCACATTGTATGGAAAAGAAATGTATTATGTGCGTATAATTCAAGTCCACTTTCTGCCTATTAACTTCTATTCGAGTTTTTAGATGATAAAATTTCGATTCGCTAACAAAATTAATTAAATCAGTAGATGGGATCAAGGCATTACAAATAGTATCAGAATCAATCTGCGTATGCAAAAGTTAATAGGTATGAAAAAAAAGATCATCCTTGTAATATCAATGTATCATATATTTATAACTCAAATTTATTTACTATTTATTTAACTTTTATATGCTTTCGGAAACGACTATATGATTTCCTTTGGCTGTTCGCAGTGCCCACCACCGAGAAAAATAGAGCGAAGCACGGTACAACTGTACGGAGAACAAAGAAGTCACATGTGAGATACAATCCAAAGACATGTGAATAATATTTTTTGAAAAAAGATGAAGGACCCGAGAGGGACAAGAAAAGACCAGCAGCTGATGGATTGCTAAAGTTATAATAAGCCAAGTCGACCCAAGAAAATGAAAGAATTGCCTATGGGACTTTGGTCTAAAAATAACTCCCTCCTCCTCTTGACTCTGAAAGATAGCACTCCGATCGGCATTGTTAGGGATCAAAAGAATGATATGACTTCTAAGGCAAACCAGGTTGCATTAGAGTTTTAACGCTGTGGCGAAGAGAGTATTCCAATGGCTCTGCGTTTTGGGTCTGGAATTATATGCGACCCTGCTCTGAAGATAAATTCGAAATATTTAAGCAAGCAATAACCCCTCCAACATCATCGCTTCAAAGAGTACCCAACAATAAAACGCCAGCGGGAACCCCAATCCCGACCTTCATGTTTTGTTGTTGTAAAACATGCTATAAATTATTGCATGCAATCAAATTGACCGGTGGCTTGCACGTGCGAATTATCGCGATGCATAAATAAATCTTCCTCATGGCACATGAGAGAGAGAGAGGGAGACGATCCACCTGCTGGCATCACTGCCAGCTGGTCACATGCCAGCGCGTTGACGCACGGATTATGTTTAAATATTAAATTTTTTATAATATAATTTTAAAAAATAATTATGAAAGAATATTTATGATCATGTGACCCATATAGGATTGGTCCTTTCTTCTTTAAATATTCATTATTTTTAAATATTAATTAAAAATAATTATATTAAAAGTACATAAATTTATCTATAAATTTTAATTGAGTTCTTATATATATATATATATATATATATATATATATATATATTCAAGTGAATATACCGTAACTTTTTAAATAAGTAAATTTTTAATGATCGTTAATAATGACTTGTATATAATTTTTTAATTAAGTATACCAACTTCTAAATATTTTTTAATTGAGTGCAACAACTCATAAAAGTTTTTGATTAAAAATTTTCATATATAAAATTCTATATATAATAACCTAAAGAAAAATATTATTGTCTAATTATATATAAAAATTATATACATGAAAGGTTAAGCAGTAAAATTGTGACTTTTTTAATTGTTCCACTAATAATAAATAAAATAATAAAAAAAATTACATCTTATATAGAATTTTTGATATGTTATTAACACATATTTTAACACAAAAATTTTGTCCTCTTCCAAATATTATAATTTTTGGATCATATTCTTTCTACTTAATTAAAAAAATTTTATGGGTCCACAAAATAGAAAACATTAATTAAACAACATCGCACCTAATTGATGGTATTGAAACCTAATTGATGGTATTGAAAGAATATTCTATAATATTCTCACCATATAAGAGGAGTAGCACAACCAAGAACTGGGAAAACGAGTCAGATCCCTCATTCTCACTGAAAATGGATCAAAGCTTAATCTTATATATAATTTATCATTTCTAAGGTAACATATTGGGCTCGTTGGGTACCAAATGAAGAAATGGATACAGAATTCGTCCACCATCAAACCCAAATCTTGATCCAAAAAGCCCAGATATCAATAGCACGGCCCAATCATGGATGCACAAAATCATACCTTCGCAGTGCATCAACTCACCAAATTGAATTAAAAAGATGGCATTTCGTTACCATAAAGAACGAAATTATGAATGGGGAAATTGGAGAAAAGAGCGTGATGCCCTCGTCAATTCTTGGAGCTTTCGGAAACAGAAGGGACATAGGAGTTTAGGATTAAAATTTAGAGCATCAAGTAATATTTAAAATTTATTACGGCATTTTTTTATACTATTCTTGAAAAGCTGCCCTTCACTCAGCCAATCATTTCTGTGCAGCAACGATTCTTTTCCAATCTTATGTAAAACACTAATTAGACTTAGAGTTTAATTAAACTTAGAATGAGAATGAAAACTAGGATATAAAATAAAATAGCTATTGAATTCTCCCAGATAACTAAGCCCTATACCTCTATATCATATATAGATATATAATAATCATTGAGATCGACATCCAATATTTTATGAATCATGCACTTTACTTGAATTTATACTAGTCATTTAATCTGACTTATATTTAATTTATTTTTATAAAACATAAAAATACATAATCAATTATAGCTCACAATAAGTTTAAATTTTTATCAAGAAAGCAATAGTTTAGATTTGAATTAGAAAAATAAAATAAAAAGGAAAAGAAGAATCAAAGAGCCTCTTTAAAGTTGAAAAGAATATCAAACCTAATTGAAAATGATTTATATATCTCTAAGCATTTCATTGATCAAAAATGATTCATATACCTTTATTATCTATATAAAAAGAAAAAAATTACATTAAAAATTATTAAATAAGTTGAAGAGAAGGCGAGTTTATCTTCTTAGGTGTGTGTATGTGTGTGTGTATATATATATATATATGTGTGTGTGTATATATATATATATGTGTGTGTATGTATATGTATATATGTGTATGTACATGTATATATGTATATATGTATGTACATATGTGTGTATATATATATATATATATATATATAGAGAGAGAGAGAGAGAGAGAGAGAGAGGAGGGGGGGGGTTGTCTATAACCACTAACACCATGAGAGTTGTTTCTAATAAATAAATAAATTAAGGGATAAATTTCTTGATAATAATAATAATAATAAAATAAAAAATTCATGTAAGAAGAGGTAAAATGGTTGTCCCACTTGCAGTAAGCCATACCAAGCAAGTACCAAATGGAGACCAACACAAAGAGTCATGTTAACCAAATCATACATGCTTGTCCATTGTTTCAAGTAAATAAGTTTCAAACACATAAGAAAATTACTAGCTTGATCTCTTTCTAGGGGAAAAATGCTTGCTTCTTAGCAAACGATTAGGCCAGATCCTGGTGTTACCATTCGTCTATGCTTTCGTTCAGACGAAGCCCTGTTATTCCCCATCTTCAAACTCTGCTTCAAGGTTTGGCCGCCACCAAATCAATCTTGTCATTCTTGTAGTTGTTGCCACTCCCGTTCATATAGATCAGGGGAACCTATGATTGAGGCCATTTTCTCTCTTTCCAAGGTGAAAGTAACAATAAAATAACCACTCCCAATAAATAAATAAATCTCTATCTGTTGTTCACTTTGAAGTAGTTGATTGTAAGACCGGCAAAAGAAGGCATCATCAAATCAGCTCATTTTGCTAAAACTTTAAAAGATGTTATATTTTATTCTCCTGCTAGTGTCTCCATATCTTTTGACCATGTGTCCGTGAAGGCTTCACTGAATCACATAAAATAATGTAGAATGTTAAAAAAAAAAAAAAAAAAAACTAAGAAATTTAGCATACTTTATGAGCCTTTAAAGCAACTTAAATATATTCAAGAATCAAACAAATTTCACAGATACAATTTTCTCCAAAGTTTTACCATTTCATGATACAATTTGACTCGCCAGACATAGGCACGAGCTGTTTTTATATTCAATATTATACCACCCAACTAGCATTCAAAGCTTCAGAATTGTTTTTATAATGACCTACAGTAAATTCCAAGAGGAGAAACGAATACCAACCCAGCTTTCAGATAAATTGTCACAGCAACGAGAATATCGATATGTAATACTTTGATACAATGCACGTACGAAATCCAAGATTTCTGAACAGTTTTTTTACTACAGTACCACTATTAAGGACTCAATTGATCTCTCTAAAATCATGCAAGCACAATCCATAAGCAAGCACACCAAAAAAGAAGAAGGAGAAGAAACTCGGATGTAACATTGGAGATCTTAAATCCTCATCAAATTCCACTTTCATTAAAAGCAAACATGCTGACCAAAACCTTTGGAGGTGGGGGGAAGTGCTAATGATTTATTCATGCAGCATGAAAGACAATTAGTCATCATAATGGTCAACCACGGAACATGGTTCCATCGAGAAGAAATAATGTGAGAGGCTCGACAAGCTCCCAACAATACTGTGGACGTTGTCAAGTATCAGAAAACTGCACAGATTATAAGAGCAAAGCCTTGAAACAATATACTTATGCGCAGAAGAATCATCATGATGTCACCTATAATCAACAACAACAGGTTAGCCTATTTTAAACAACGGAAAATTTTGCCAGAATCCCTCGTAACTGAACGTCTGCAGGGGTTCCTTAAGGAGTTGGGCCACAAGCCCTGGCCCTAAGAGCCCCCCCTCCAACTCTCCCGTCTCCCAAACTGTGGGCCTGTTGATTTGCACAAAGAAAATAATTTTAAAACAGGGAACAATCCACTACGATTGTTTTCCCCAGGGATTGTTGGGCTGATGCAGGCCATGCACAAAGAAATGTAATTTAAAATCGAATCCACATATCAAGCAAGAAGTCCAGCCTCTGATATTTACCAAGAGCCCCTTAATACATTTCTAAGTTAGAAAGCACCTAGGATTGAGAACAATCAATCCCATGGCGAGCCCTACGGCTGCACTCACTATCACACCGCAACGGATACTTTAGGTGGAGCAATTGCCTTTGGAGTGTCTTTAGATGTGGCAACTGCCTTTGGAGCGCTTGCAAGAATGGCGACCGTCTTTGGAGTCATTGCAAGGGTTTTAGCAAGATTTGGGGCCCTGTGGAGTTAAGAGCGTTTGTGGTGTGGGAGGAGGTGCAGGTGTCTTCTCTGCGCCATCGATGCCAGGTGATAAACACGATGAGTCCAGAGATCTTGAGTAATAACGCTTTGTTAGACTGCCCCAATCATGATGGTCAAGGAGGAGTTGAGTGAAAACCGCAGGGAACCAGAACCAAAGAGAATTTGCTCTGCATACTTGTCCATGATGTTTGCATGCCCTCTTTTTCACGTACATGGCTTACCAACATATTTATATATATTTTGACCATTACAGTTTGATTAGCTCAATCAACTAGCTGTTTATTCTATAACGGACTTCTCATTTCTTTATTCATTAGCTTAAAAAGGGCTAAAAAAAAAAAAAAAAAAGTCATTACCTCTTGGATGGATGGATGATTATTTTGTGCTATATCTCTTCTCCATTTATCTACTATTTTTTGGGAGGTCAAGCAATCCATTCATTCACTATTTTATATATTTTGCACGTATTGTCCCTTTCTTCCCCTCCTCTTGCTAGCCTTTTCATTACTTTATCTATTATTTCCTACATCATCGAATCAATTTAAAAGATGATTTACAAAATTCTGTTATCATTATGTTTGCGAGATATATTTCCATCCTCTCCAATCCCCAAAAATCTCAAGCTTATCTTTCCATGCCATGCTACGTAGAAGCATAGCTGACCCTTCTAAATATCTTGATACAGTAGGACCACCCCTTGGTACAATAGGACCACCCAGCCAAGGAACTCTTCCACTCAAGCCGCAGCATCAAGCCTTCGTTCAAGCACATGGGATCTTCAAGAGATTTCCTATTAGTATAATAATAACATCACCGAAGTTTAGCCCACACTCGAAGCAAGATGCATGCATGACGAGCAGCAAGCTTGCATTAAAAAACTCGTTGCTTAAGGTAACTTTCTACTCTCCTTTTGGAAACCACCGTCTTTTTTTTTTTTTTAATTCCCCTTCCTATCCCTCCCGCACGTGCGAGGCCGGCGTGGATGCGATTAGGCCGCTGCACGGACCCCTCGCCTCCCGTTCTTCCGCGCGTCGCGCTGTGGCGCTGCCGACGCGGTCCGCGCACTGCCGGGCGACACGTGCAGGAGCGTAGGATTCTGGCCACCTTAGTTTTTTTTTAGATGTAGATTAGTACGGCCAGATATCTTCAATTAACAACAAATGAATAGGACCCATGGATGAACGAGCCTTTAATTTTAATTTAATCTCCCCTTTGACCGTCGACTCCCATCATCGCCAATGTCTCCAGAGGTCCTCCACCTTCCCTTAACCACCGGCCTGGTGAAAGAAGACAAGGGTCCCCCCCTCTCTCTCTCTCTTGAGTGCCTTTGTGGTTTGAATCTAAATTTACATGGGTGAATCAGTCAAGTGACAGCATTAATTGTGCTGCTATATGTATATATATATATATATATATATATATATATATAGCCTCGTGTAACACGTCCAGCAGTTTTACATTATATTCTATCTATCATTGACTTTATGTGAACTTTACTAAGGCACAGCAAGGGGGCATTTAGCAGCAGGGTCGCAGCGACGCCCTGCCCAACTTGTTACTTGCTACTCGTCCCATCTACTGTGGACTCAATCGAATCACCCCCTTTGTTAATCATCAATCATGGCCATACTGGTTGCTATGGTCGCAGTACTTGTTTGAAATAAAAGAAAAGATGGAGACTCATCATTCTGCCACATGGTTTTGTACAGGGTTCGCTAGAATAGCTTGGACCATCAATTTGTGAATCACAATTATTACTTTGACCTATGGATATGACGTTTTAGGATAATACTGTAATAAGAGATTGCTCTCAAATTTATCTAAACACTAGATGCATAAGTATATATATATATAGGAGGATTTTAGGTGATTCAAAAATTTTACCTTTGTTTTGACCTATTTCTTTGGGCTATCTTATATCAGGGATAAAAAGACTTGCAAATCATATGTAATGGAGTTATATACCCCCAATCCTGTGTGGCATGTATTTTTTTTTTGAGTAGAATTTTTTGCCTGCAAATTATGCCTACATCGCCTACGAAACTGTTACTCCAAACCATGGGCCGGAATTTTTAAAATGACTGTTGGAAAGTTCACGTCATCGCAAGGCATGGGCACGAAGGATGGTTTAGCCTCGGAACGATAATATTCCTTAAATACGTGGTTGTATATTCATCTACTTCAACTTTATTTGGAGTAAAAATGAAACTATGTGACAATATCCATCACGGTGCATGTGGGTATATACAGATTTCTTGTAAACATTCCTCTGCTTAACCCATTCCATGCTTGTTATACTTGATTACGTCCATTTCTGTACGGTTTAATAGTAAATATCAATTATAAAATATTTTATTTTTTATTTAATATTTTTTAATAATATAAAAATTTGAAATAATCTGAGTACTATTTAAATTTTTTTATTATAATTATATTATTATTAGTTGAAATTTAATTATATTTTTTGACCTCTCCACTTCCCTCCTCCTCTCTCTTTTTCGGGTCCCACCACCTTCCACACGGACCGATGCAGGGAACATCGATCAAACGGCCATGCAGAATGGGATCCGAAAAATCAGATCCGCAGCAGTGGATCATCATACTGGTTACGTGTCGGTGTCACACCTCAATGATCCCGTGGACCCCGGGTACAGTGGACCTGCTCCGCTTCGTTCTCTCTGTCGGACCGCGTGATGAAAGAAAAAGTGATCGAAGGAATGATCTTAGCGGTAAGGGGGCCCACTACCGTCCGATCACCGTTTGACCGCGACCTTGATGGCGTCTTGTCAGTTTCCAAGTCCCATAACCATCCTCATCGTCTACACCCTCAGAAGCTGGGCATCTTCAAAGTATGCGGACCATTTGAACTGGCGGTATGCGCACCGGATATTATAAAGGATTCCTAGCGCTACCGCGACTGCTAGCGGCTTTAAATTCCGAGTCAACCCTTCACCATCGCCATGTGATCTAAATCAGACGCTGTCGGCAGCGGGTTCCACCCATTTCTTCTGACAGCGAAGGGCCCAGATGCTACGTTGGCGACCCGATCCTCATCGGCTGGACCATTCCATTATGGATAGTTGGGACTTGTTCTAGTAACCGTCTGATCGATATCAGAACACTACCACCATCGGGGACCACGAACGGCGAGGACCGGAACACCTCCGTGGCCGCGAGGCGACAGGTAAGAGAGAGAGAAAGAGAGAGAGAGAGAGGAGGGTGAGCGCACCTGTTCGGTGACCGGACTCGCAGGAAGGAAGGGGCCAGAAAAAGGAGCGGCGGCCGTGGGCTTTAGGGGAGTCACGTGGCACGATCTCATCGCGCGAAAAGGCGGCAAGCTGGAATACGGCCTGTGCAACGCCCTTTGGATGGGTCCAGAGGCGTCCCATTCCATCCCCTTGCTTCCCCCACCCCATACGCCCGTATGCGGCACCAGTATACACTCGAATTATGAATTATCCCACCTATTCGCCTTTCTATTATATTATACGTTATCCAAAAAGGGCTCCCGTGAAATGCCCGATCCGGGACCTTGTCCTACTTGCTAAGCGGTCAATAAGGCCGCCACGGTAGCCTGTGAAAAGCTTCCACTTACCTCCGCCCCTTTTTTGTATTTTTAATTTTTCTTTTTCGTAATTGTAAAAATAAATGAAAATTTTAAGTTATACATCGGTTCTCGTGCGATCTCTCTCTCTCTCTCTCTAGGCCTTCATCTTCTCCGCCTCTATATTTGTGTCCACCTTCCCCTGGCTTCCATACTGCCCTTCAAAGAGTTGAGATCCAAACTTCTCTCCTCCTTATTCTTGGAATCTGGCAACCCCATGGACACGGACCATTCCCACAGCTGGCTTGGCTTCTCTCTCTCCAACCACCAGCCTTATCTCCTCGAAGCGCTCTCCTCCGCCCATCCTCATGGTCTCTCTCTGCCCACCACCCCTCACATGTATCTTCTAAGCTTCAAAGTATGACGGGTTCTTTTCCTTTCTTTTTTTGGGTGGGGTGGAACTATTGTAGGTGGGAAGGAGGTGACGGAGGACGAACGGCGAGGGGCGGCTAAGCTGGCGGCGCTGGCAGCGGTGGGGCCGAAGATGGAGGACTTCCTCAGTGGGGGCGGGAAGCCTGTGGGGAGGTTAGCTGGCGGCGAGGCCACGGATGCCGGCGGGATCTACGGCTCTGAACTAAAGAACATTGCCACCGGGTTCCTGCGCGGGCTACCGACGGCGGCGGAGCAGCAGGACACCGAGGCGACGAAGGCGGAGGCGCCGGTACTGGAGTCGCGGAGGGCCGTCGACACCTTGGGCCAGCGGACGTCCATCTACCGCGGCGTCACCAGGTTTGAGTGCTAAGAAATCTCAGAAGGACTTCTCCGGAACGGTGGGCTTTTATTTAAGTTTTAAAAGATGGGGATTTTGGGCAGGCACCGATGGACCGGGAGGTACGAGGCGCACCTATGGGACAACAGCTGCCGCCGGGAAGGGCAGAGCCGGAAAGGGCGGCAAGGTACGGCCCTCTCGCTATCGTCCGCCGTTGGCGCAATTTAAGTTTCCTTATGGCTAGTGTGCTAACGTGCACTTCTTTTGAACTCTGTTGCTGTCCTTGTGGCGCTTTCTTATTGGCCGACGTACTGTCATGTTACTGTTCCTTAGTCTATCTAGGTAAGAAGCTTTTTGGTGCCTTCCCTACTTTAGAATGCTCTAGAAATAGAAATCAATCGAATTCTTAGATTTTTGACCTATTTAAAATGGAAAAAAAAAAATGAAAGGTGGATACGATAAGGAGGAGAAGGCGGCGAGGGCGTACGATCTTGCAGCGCTCAAGTATTGGGGTCCAAGCACCACCACGAACTTCCCGGTAACCTATCTACCATAGTTTTTTTTTTTAAAAAAAATAAAAAATAAACTTCGAGGTGAAAACTGGAAATTTGGTAAATATATTATACGTATGGTGACGTATAAATACGTATTCCGTAGATCTCCAACTACGAGAAGGAGCTGGAGGAGATGAAGAACGTGACCCGACAGGAGTTCATCGCATCGCTCAGAAGGTGACGACACTTGCATGCATGCATGCAACCTTATCTACTTGTACGTGTCTTTTTCTGAAAGAAAAATTGCGCCCTTGGTGCTTTGTACAGGAAGAGCAGCGGGTTCTCCAGAGGTGCCTCAATCTATAGAGGAGTCACCAGGTACGTCGTATCAGTCCATCCATCCTTCACGTAAATTTGGAGCTGTGGAGTGGGTTTTTAATAGTCTTTATAGTTACGGAATTTTGGTGAAATTTTGTGGGTTATTTATTTATTTATTTATTTGCAGACACCATCAACATGGACGGTGGCAAGCAAGAATTGGAAGGGTAGCAGGCAACAAAGATCTTTATCTTGGAACCTTCAGTAAGTATATTTCGATGTTAATTTAGGCAATTATATTGAAGAATAGATGTGGTGGTTAATAATTGATGGAATGAGACGTGGGTTTGCGCCACCAGGCACTCAGGAGGAGGCGGCGGAGGCCTATGACATTGCAGCCATTAAGTTCCGGGGGCTCAACGCAGTGACCAACTTTGACATGAGCCGCTACGATGTCAAGAGCATCACCAACAGCAGCCTCCCCATCGGCGGGATGGCAGGCCGGGCCTCCAAGGCAGCAGAATCTTCGTCACCATCCTCCTCTAACACCGTGACTTTCGAAGCCAAGCAGCAGGTGGACGGCCGGGATCCCTCGGCCTCACTTGGGTTTGCTGCAATCCCCATTAAGCATGATCAGGAGTTCTGGTCCTTATTTTCACTCCAGCAGCAGCAGCAGCTACAAAGTAATGAAGCTTCGAGCTTTGGTCCCTTCCCCTCTGGTGTCAATATGGACTTCTCCACAGCTTCTAATGGTGTTATTAGCCAAGACAGTGCGGGGAGACTTGTGTGGAACAATGGCCCTATGGAACATCAGCAGGAGCAATCACAGAGCAGTAGTTGCTCTTGTACCCCTCTTGCCACCCCCATTGTCTTTGGAGGGAACTACGAGGGCTCCAGCTATGTGGGGAGTTGGGTCGCACCACCCCCCTCTTACTACGGCAAAGCTGCCAAGCCTAATGTGGCAATCTTTCAGACACCCATCTTTGGGATGGAATGATATGGATAGGTGGCAAGGTGAGAGGACATCACATTTGCATGCAGAGAGTCTCTTTTTTTTTTTTTTGTTCTTCTCTTTTTTCTTGCAGAGAGAAAGAGAGTCAAAAGTGTGTGCGTGAGAGACAGAAAGAGAGACAGGGAGGTGATGTGAATTGCCCAGAGTCATAAGCATAAAGAAGGGAAGGGGAGCAGAGGGAGGACTGACAGTAGACTAACAAAAGATCTAAAGTTTTTCTCATGGTCATGCCTGGTTGTTTTACTTTTTGGTTTTTCTTTTACTGACATGATTCTATATGGTCATCATCATCATCGATGTAATCGAAACAAGAACGCTTTTGTAGCTTTGTTTTTTTCCTTTCTTTCTTTTATTTCCAAATTCATGCTGGTGGCTGGTTAACATCGCTAGGTAGGAAAGGAACCCATGTGGGATTTGAGAACACAATACTATGTTTTTCGAAAGAATTTCTGTTCAAATGTGCAATGAATAGGACTGATTGATGGGGTGGGGCAAGAAATAATGCAATGAATGCAACCAGATGAGAGATTTGATTTAAATGAAAAGCCAGCAAGGACAGTAAGGCTGGGTTTTTGAAGTATAGAACCATAAAATAATATTTCTTTGTAGTGAAATTATAGTTTCATGATGTCCCTTGTCTGAGTGAGAAAGAGCTTTGTGTTCATATAAACGTCACCAAGGAGTAGCAGAACAACCCTTTTAGTCATTACTTATCTCCATTTTGTTTGCTCAACTAAACCATTTACAATTCTTTGAAAGTACCTATTTTCACCTTCGACAGCTTCAGTAAGCTCTTCATGTTAGACATTCTTGTTTTCAACTGTTATTTTTAGGACTTGACAAGCGTCGCTCCTTCGGCCGTTCACCAAGGAAAATCTTTTGCATTTTTTTTTCTTAATAAATATGTATAATGAATAAATATATATATATATATATATTAATATGATAAATATGCGTGATAGATGAATAGGTGTATATAATGGAATATAAAGATATACAATAGATAAGTGTATACATGAATCGAAAGTTATATAGGAAGCTAAAAGTTATAGTGCCATTTTTTTTAGGAATCATCTATCAAACACCCCTTATTTTTATGTTGGCATCACCCCTTTACCAACTTTCCCTAGCATTTCCTTTGAATTTTCCCTAGTGGTCTTTAAAATAGCTCATGCACCCTTTTTAGCAAGTCTTCAAGCCTCTGAACCGTGCGGAATTGCACCTCACTCTAAGCGTAGGAGATAGCAACCCAAGTGACACCTTGTATAAAGTGGTCAGGTGGTGCTTGTTGGAAAGAGCCTTCCTGACAAATCTTAAGCATCTATTTTCTTTGAATGCGAACCATGAAAATGGCATCAAAAATGCCACAGTCAGTGTATGGGAGCACTCCTGGCCAGGTCTCTCTCTTATTTCTCGTGCTCGTATATTTTTCAAGGTCGTGTTTAATGAGATAAGACAAAAAAAGAAATTAGCTAGTCAAAATACCATGCATCTCCCAAACGATGTAATACAAATCCGAATACCATCAGATAACATAGAAAATAGACACATAAAATAATCTCTTATTATTGAACTAAAATTCACCTGACTATATCTCAACAGACCAACCACATTAAGAATTAATCTTAATTGCTTCTAAACATATCAAAATAATAATTCAGCCACGTATTTATAGAGTGACAAATTCAAAACCTGGTAAAAACCAATTCCTGTACTAATGCTAACAAAGACTTTCAGCAACCAATCAAAAACATTTCTAATCAAATAGCGATTTGGACTCCAATTAAAGCTAATTCTGATTAAATAAATATTAGAACTTCATGCTTAATTTAATTTCCAACCCTATCACGGGGTCTTGGAGTATAAATATGTGAAACTTCAAGTCACACAAGACACACATCTTCATTGGAAGCTTGCAGTCCTAAGAGATGGCCCCTATTAGCTTAGGGTCGCTTTAACATCAAAGGGCTTGGTGAAGTACCAATCATGCAATATGCTTGCAATGGATTATTGATGGTAAACTATCCTCGATTATGTAATCTCGCATGGGCCATATTTGTTCCCATTGATTGACCACACCTTCCATTACGTTCCATTGCCGCCGCTCATATATTTTATACTTCGGTTTCGCCCATATCACCCACCAACCTAGATAAAGTTTTTTGAAAATAATAATAATAATAAAAGCCAGCCTTTTTTTTTATCAAATATAAACAATGTCGTAGGCCATGTCATATGCACAAATAATAGAAGGACATTCATCGATCCACACTCGCAATTACTCTGAATTGAAGCTACATCGAACAGCCAAGTAATCGACTCTATAATTTGGCTCTCTCTTTTAAACTCTGTTAACTCCTTTATGCAAGTAGCTATGGCCAAAATACACGGGTGGTTATGAGCAAGCCTTTGTTCGAACCACGAAATAGCAGTTGCCAAGTCATCTTCCACCCATTTGACTCCATTCATATATCGTTAACTCTAGAAAGCTGTCATGTTTGTCGACCAAATGTTAAGCCCTCGTCTCATTCAGGCCTCAGATGATGGCTGTCTTGCTTCTTCTAAGACTTATTTGAATGTTTGACTAGCGTTTGATCGGGATTAATATATCATCAAACATCTCATTCTTTCCTTAAGTTAGCTTGGGATGCCGTTATTTTTTTTTTTTTTCCGTAACATATCCATCAGAGATTCTTGGTGCTGGTTAAGATGACAAAGAGCCGCAACTCATAAGATTCTTCACGTGCTATCGCCTGCAAAGAAACTATCTTTTGAGATAACTGGCTTTAGTTAGCTTGCTCTTAATTACAAGACCCCGGAGTTAAAACAATTCAAGGCCTTCGAGTAGCATGCTTTGTTATGATGATCACTTTCCAACGCAACTTCATTAGTGTCTGCATTTGAAAAGAAACGTCATATGCTTGCAAATTGAACCACCATTCTTGCTGATAACTATAGAAAAATAAAAGAAAGTGGGAAGAAATGTGCATCGCATTGTGTGTTTATATTGACAGATATTTATACCTAATTACAAGTTAAATATAAGAAAATGCGAATCAGAATAAAGAAAAAAAATACGATAATGATACACATGATAAATCAAGCATGATTATGATTCTGATTTGGTTTGATGCTAATTTGATTTGATTCTAAATATTACATTAATATATAAATTAAGCATAATTATGATTATGATTTGATTTAGTTCCAAATATATTAGCACTTGCATTAAATCCTTTGCATATAAGCATGGACTTTGGTTGCAATGGTTTTAGTTAAATATCTATTATTGATGATTGTGACCACATGTAATGTTAGATGGGTCTAAATACGTGATCAATACTGCTTATATTTTTTAGTCCCAACGGTGCAAGTTCCACTTCTTTGTAATGTTGGACCAAAGTAGAGAAAAAAGCGAGGTTACGTTTGCCGTCCCAGAAAGCAAAAGATGGTTTCATACTTGGATCACTTTAGCACTCGAATACATGCCCATTAATACCACAAAGGTGCAATGCTAACTACGTCATACATGGCTTCCAAAATTGCAACATATTCATCAACTAGTTTAAAGTTAGCATGCAATTGGTGGTGTCTCCATCGTTACTTGCAAAGAGAGGAGCAACAAAACAACAAGTTGCTGAGCATATTTTAAAAAGGCAGGCCGAAAGAAAATAAACAAAAGAATATTGATAAATTATCATGGGCTTACCATCAATTTATCAAACACCAAGATCCACCAAGGCAATATAAGGGAGTTTTGGACTGGAGGTTATTAATTTGGTAGAATGGTCATATGCGACTGTAAAATCGAGGAGAACCCCTTTTTAATGGTGAGGGACCTTCCTTGGCTTGAGAACTCATGTCTGCCACCTCTATGTCTATGAATATTAATTTATCTTAGTTATGATGTGCCATATGATAGTGGGTATTAATTAATTTATAATTAAAACTTTATTATTGTTGTTATTATTATATAGTGTGCTATATAAGAAATATTTTACTGCAAGCCTTAGCACTTGATAACCTAAAGCTTACTTTATATGCCTATCAGCCATTCACTATGGTTTGCCCCTTTACCGAGAGAACACGAGGAGTAAATTAAGGAGGGTGTTTCTTTGACCGTCCCTCTATTCGTCTTACGATGATCACGGTGAAAAGAAACAAAAATGCAGTCATATCCAACAACCGTTCCCCGTTGATCGTGTCGTCTTGGCCTATCATATTCATCATACAGCTAGGAAGCCTCCAATTAGCAGATGAAGAGTTTGCTGAGACTTTGGGACGAAGAATCGTGTACGTCTCGCCTCCCTTGGCCGTAATCTGCTTACCTACCAGCGACAAAGAAGGCTTGGTATTTGAAGCAATGGTGATAGAAAGGTTGGCTGTAGATTCGCTCCATGGTGGACCAAAGCATGCTTTTTGAACAACTTGCGTGCACCCTTCTACGCGAACACACAGATTTTTTTCATCGTAGAGCGTTTCTTATGGGAATCGTTCGTTCGTACTTGTTGCGAGAACGAGTTCTCATGGGGAATCTAAGACTTTTGGGAACTTATGATTGGAGTAATTTTCGTTTATATCTAATGAAACTTAGGTTGTTTATAGCTTTTCTCTGTGTGTGCGTGTGATAGAAGGGTTTTATTTAACAGTAGCCATGTTGGACAAGTTCAACCCATGAACACAACTTAAATTCGGTTTTGATTGAGCGTAAATATGCTCAAATCAAAACCAGCTTGAATATTTAAATATAATTAATAAATGAATCATGTTTTGGATTAACTCAAAAATTGACTTGATTATTAGATTAGTTAATTTGTGTAACATAATATGCAATCTTAAACATGAGTAACTAGATATGTTTAACTTACCCAAATTATTTTCATCTTTTAATTTCTAACTCTTAAGATCATTATTAAATTATTTTATGATTAAATTAATAATAGATAAATTAAATAGGTTATACGGGTTAGAGTAAAATTTGATTTCTAGTTATATGAGTTAAAATATGTTATGCATTCATATCAAGCAAAACACAAGCCAATTATTAAACTGATTATATGAGTTGTGTCATGCAACTTTTATAACAGATTGGTGAAGTTTGAAACTAAATTTCTGATGTAATTAATAAATGAATCATATTTTAATTAATTTATTTATCGCTATACTTTTAAATTAATACAATTTATTTATGATCCATTCAATTTGTCACTTCTTTTTATCGTAGATAAAATTTAAATATAGTTCGCAAGATGTTTATCCCGTAGTTTCTTAAAAATCAACACATATACAGCACCTCTACTTAACATGTATTTATTATTATTAAATAGAAAATATTAAGTGAATACGTATTGGTTATTGGGAAAAATGGTTAGATGCATGTTGCTTATTATTGCACAATCGGCTGGCAAATAGAACCTAAGTTTTGTCCTTCTATTACAAATTTTTTATTTATTTTTTTTTTCGTTGCACGAGGAATATAGCGGACACTTGCAAAGTCCTGGGACCTTAGAACGGAGATCTTCGAATGCCACGTTTTCATTGGGTTTAATCAGTACGGAAAAAAGAATGACAAGTCAAACAAAATATCGTACTCTTTAACATCATTAGATTTATTGTTTGGAAAAATAAGATAACACATGTACATTAATTTAGTTTGCGTGCAAAAGAGATTATTGAGAACAATGAAAATTGATTCCGGGCCACCCAGGAGAAAAGGTTGGGCCCATACAAGTTACAGTCCGGTGACTGAGGCCTTTTGGGCCCTAATCGCGCGTAACATGCACTCCATCGGGCCCATATCAACGTGAGTAAACGATAGCTTGACGTAGTAGGAGAAGGCTAAGCCCATCTCCTTGGATTTTTAGCATACGTAATCCATCAAATTACTTTGTTTTTTTTTTTAAAAAAAAATTCATTATCTTAAGCTGACTTGTGGATTTTTAGCTTCTCAGCCGCCGCCCCCCAACCAAAAAAAAAAAAAGAGAGGGAAGAATGAAAGAAATCATATCTAGTGGAGAGATGTCATCTTTAAAGTGATCTGAAGATGGGAAAAATGAAAATAATATGCATGAAGGGATTAACCGTTTATGATAGATTATATCCAGTGCTATGAAATGCACTTATATATAATTAATTATACGGGTTCAGAAGTTAAATGTGGCGTTGCAGTCAATTATTTTGTTAAAACGAGTGTCATGATCATACGGAGTTATCGAACCTGCCAGAAATTTCGAAACAGTTATAATAATCTCTGGGAATAGAAGTTATTCCAGAAAGGAGGCTTATCCCATCTCCCGTCAGGACAAATCCCATGATCCTATTCCATGCATACATGGCATGCTCGGCCCGCATATATTTCTTTCCTTATATCTTTTCACGCACTTTTAACGTCCATCATGTATTGCATCACATTTGAACTTTGTGGTGCAGTCTAGATCCCCTAAATAATTAAAGCATAGTTTTTTCCACTAATATATAAACATATATATATATATATATATATATTGGAGGGAGCATTTTTGTTTTTTTTAGTTTTCCTCCCCCGCTAACGTGGACGGCACCATTGGACCACAGGCCCACACTGCGTCAAGTATTATTTTGGTGTCACGCCACGTATTATTGAAGATACGAAGACTATAAAGAATATAGGCCCTCTTCCTCAAATAAAATAAAGTACAAAAAAATATATATATATTCAAAACTTTTGTAAAATTTTGGACAGTCTGCATAATGCTCTTCTTAATTAAAAATAATCCATATTATTTGTAACGCTTTAAGATGGTACGCTTTTGATATAGATTAAATGTACTCTTTCAAGATTCAAAAAAAATAAATATAAAATTAATAAATAATTAAATATATAATAATAATAATAATAATAATAATAATAATAAATCAAGAATTTATTCTTGGCTTTTCTTCTTTCTCTCACATACACTCTTTCAACTCTTTTTCTTTTTTATAAAGTGCCATCAAATAATTATTCTCGGCCTAACATAGTAGATTTATATTTACTCATCATAAAATTTGTTAGGATTAAAAACTAATTTTTACATTTAAAAGCTAAAGTTTGTTAAGATTAAAACCCTACTCTTTAGAAAGTTTGTAATGACTTTCAACACTTTTCATTGCGAACTCCATGCTAATAATGTTGAGTTTATTATGCAAAGTTTTAAACTACTTAATCGCCAATTCTTTAGTAAAAATATTAATAACGTATTTGTACCAATCTTGTTCTCCAAAAATCAAAGCCGAGCCTCATTAGACTTTTGAGTATATAGCTAAAGAATATCTCAAACTTTCTTTAGTTTCTCTATATCCTGAATATATTGATAGTTATTTTAATTTACATTAATGTAGAGAATATGCATGGCTTTTCCAACTTTAATCTTCTACTTTCTTCTTCCTTCTATATTATAATGAGTTTCAAATAGCATTGCTGTGTTGTTCTATTTATGATCTCTTATAAATCTTGCCAAATCAAATATGACTTGATACATAACTTCCAATGAGCATAATTGATGTAACTCAATTCTTTTAACTTTACTCATAGAAATAATAATAGAATTAGCTATGAAGATTCAACTATTAAATCATTAAAAAAAATTTTAAATGCTTACACTTAAGGAGCATAAATTATTAGAAACTCTTTAACAATGCTGAGCTATGAACACATAAACCATAAATGTAGATCAAATGTATTGACTCAAGTCCTAGCATCACCAATGTAAAATAAATAAATAATAGTAAAAAAATAAAAATACTAGAGAGAAATAAAGATATATATATTAAAAAATATCAGTGAAGAGCTTATTGTTGACTCTTCCTTCTCAACTTTTATTATATACTTAACCAAATACGTGCTAAATGTTTATTACTCACCATAAAATCTATAAAAATTAAAAATTAAAATTTATTATAAAAATATAAAAATTATCAGAAATTAAAGTTTTAATTTTTAGAAAGCTCCTGACGATCTATACCAAGCGCTCGGTGCTCCTTGCGTGCTGCATCACATCCCTCCGCGTCACTGCCCGGGTTTGGATTCATGGAGGTCAAGTTGTGGATGGCGTTGCACTGATGGTGACACGAACGTGACTGCGTGGACAATCCAGCATCAATCTTCCCCTGGAACAATGGCTTCATTTTTTTTTTTTTTTAAAAAAAAAAAATGGTCATTTATGGATGCCGTGATCCGAATTAAGCCCAAGCCCCGTTCGATGCTATGATGTCGATCAACCATCGTGTCCCTTCTGAGGCAGGGGTCCTTGAAATGACGTTGGTTTGTTTCTTTCCAAAGGGCCTCGAGTCCCGTCAAGTCCATTTACAGAGGAATATTTTACGCGTTGGAACGGGCGGTGTCACGATTGTTATACAAAGAGGGACGATGATTATGCTAGGGCTTGGACCTGTCAATCAAGGCATAGTTGTTGGTGGCTGGCATCATAAGCAAAGAAGAGTTCAAAAATACAGTAGATGAGACAAGGATTGAAAGCAGCGAACGAAAATTTTAGATAGTAAAACTAAAGTTCGATTTTATAAAAAATTATAAAAAAATAATCTAATTCAACCAAGTTAACGATTTATTAGACAGCCTTGTAAAACCATAGCATGTTAAAAATATATACTCTAGTGCTCACTCAAGCATCAACCAAAGCTAAAATCAGTACCTTATATCTGCATGCGTTTGATATATCGGATCAGAAAGAAGATATATATATATATTTTTTTTTTCTTGCAATTGTTGTCGGAAAGAATAAGAAAAAACTTTATCGCATGTGATAGCAGAAGTATTTGTCTCAACAAAATATTTATTTTTATTTAAATCTTACTTAACTAAGCTAGCAAATATCTAACAAGATGATAAATTTGTATGTAATTATAATTATAATTTTTTTATTTTATTTTTACCCTATCTATTATTCTGTTCTGCATTAAACACGAGTTATATAATTCTATTCTATACTTCATTTTATCCTACACGTCCCATCTATAAGCAACCGATTAGAATAAACGGGTGGGTAAAAGCAGACGACCATCAAAGTCCCTGGAGAGGCCAAGCTACGTGGCAAATCGAATCGTAAAAGAACAGAATGCCACGGATGCATGGATATATCGTGCAAGAATGAATCATTTGCGCTCTTCTTAGAAATTTTGAAATGAAAGCGTAAGGAGAATCCAAGTACCGACCCTCTCATTCCATGAGAAAGTTTGCGATGACTAATCAACACCTTATGTTACAGCAGTAGATGACTTCATGAAATTTTCTTCTTCTTTGTAAAGATGTAAATTTTGTTTTGAATTTATGTGATTCCACAACATTGAATCTGCTTCACATGATGTGTTCAATGTACTCTTTTCTTTTCTTTTTTTTTTTTTTTAAAGATGAGGCAGGCTGGGGTGGACCCAAACCATGAGTTATCAACATTCGGTCCCAGCCAACTTTATGTTCTTTTCAGCCAAAGGCGCCAATTTTGTCTTGACCTGTCAATCCTCCTTGTCCGGTTGCATGGAGTTTGATTTCTAGTTGGAATCAGCTTAAACTTACAGAGGGAAACCATTTTATGTTGTTAGAGAGATGAATAGCTTATCACGGTAAAATTCGGATGACACAAAATGTAGGATACAAATATATATAAATAATTTTAAAAACGGAAAAAAAAAAAGGAGCAGAGAATCTCTCAGTCAATAAGATGGAGTACAAAATAAAATAATTATTTTCAAGTTTTTTCAAAAAATATATATATATATATATATTGGGCTTCAACTTTAGAAGCAAAACTTCCTAAAGGTGTGGTGGTATCATCCTGGTTGATTACAAAATAAATCCTCTCGTAGCTCTTTAGTTCGTAGTTCCTTAGTAAACTCAATGTTGAAGGATCAAGGTGGACCAAAATTAGTTGAAGACATTCAACTGTTTCAAATTGTTATTTTGATGGATTCTTTTAAATTTTGTTGAACTTGTTGTTCATCTTTATCTAAGATAATAATTTTAAATTAACATCCACGCTTAGTGTCCTGGGTTTGGAGTCTATAGACACTTAGTTGGCTTCACACTGAGAATGCATCCGAAACGAGGTTAAAGTGGAGAAAAAGTTAATTCTGTAATTTTTCATGCATGTAAGTTTGTGGAATCGAAGGATAATTTTTTTCATTCTTTATCTTTAAATTATTAATCCAAGGTAGATAGGTTAATTAATAATAAAAAATAATTAATAAAATAAATAATAATAATATTTTTATCTCTTTGATATTAATCTTGTTTCAAATACAACAAACAATTGCATCTCTAATATTTCATCATATATAACCAAACATAGCGAACAAAAAAAAAAATTATACTTTTAAAATTTGTGAAAGAAAATGTTACTTATGTAACGTTTCATCTCTAATTTTCTAAATCCGTACCGAACATGCCCTCAATAGCAAGCAAGGCGACAGGTTTGGCTGTCACATTTACAGTGTTTTCAATGCTGCATCGGCCACGCAACAGAGCATGACAGGTCCTTGCTGTAGCTGGTAGTTATCTTCCTCCTCGCAAAAGCTAGTGGCAAGCCACTTCCTTGCTATTCTAATATCATGATAAACATCAAGCATCTAATGCATGATGGTTTCAGAATGCTACAGATACCGCAGTGCCGTAAATGCTACAAAATGCTACATGACAGCAACTCATTTAATTGAGTGTACCTCGTTTCATATCTGCTTGCGTTCATCCAAAAGCAGAGTACTCTGGTCCTTGGAAGATACTTCTGCTAGTGTTCTACTATGAGTCTATTGATTATTAGACCGTCACATGAAAATTTACAATCTTACCTCTTCTTCATTCAGACATCCCTTTCTTTCTTTAATTTTTTTCATCTGCTTTGTGGAGGAGGGAAGAAAAATGTGCTGTAGCCTTTAATCCTCCATGCTCTTTCTTAGAGAAGTTCCTGAAGTCTCTTGGACCCTTGTTGGCAGCATGGAGTTCTAAGTGACTTGGCCATGCATGGTTAAGAACTAGTCTTATATCTTAGGAGCATGTGACTAGGCCTTCAGGAGATCCAATGCTTAAAGAATCCTTAACTACTCAAACCAGAGGCCAAGAGATCACGGTCTCAGTCTGACTTTTATTTAATTACTTCTGGTATCATCAACTAAATAAGTTGTCCGGCCGCTGAGAGTGGTTTCTTGATTAGTTTTAGGTGATGAGAAGGCCAGGCCTTTATTCCTTTCCTCCTCCGTGACAAAACAAGATAAGGAAAGACCCTTCTCTTATAGTAAAAGACACTGATTTCTTCATCATGATAGCATTTTTGACGCACATATTAGCGTCGGTGGCTGATATCTTCTGATCTTATCCACAGGTTGGCATCGTCGCTATCATGATCCTAATTTTACCAATTATTTGTTCATTGGTATATATAAACGCATGATTGGGTGGACACGTGAAGATAGGAACCTTTTTTGGATCCCTATTGGAGGCTCTGTGCATCTTGGCGCATTAAAGAAAGAGTCTTTCTCAGACTTCAGAAGAAAGTTATCTGATGGATCCTATTTCACCCTCGCAAGCAACCCCACCTCTAAAACTTTTTGAATCATATTTCTCTATTTGTTTTATTTTTGTCTACTCTTTTTAGTTCCCCCTCTCCCAATGATAAAAGGCTTCCTGTTAGATGTCATTTATAAAGAAGATTTGTCTTCATTATCGACATGGATTTCCTTAGAACCATATTATAATAATTTCAAGACAGGCATATACATGTGTGAAGGTGCTTGAAAATTAATTAAGTTGTAATGAAAAGATCTCTCAATTCGTACGAGTTGGGCAGCAGAAGACGAAGCTTTAATTAGTTCATTATGTGCAACCACCGGTGGTTGGCTCTCTTTTAAACACCTGATAATGTACCAATTGGGCATTGTGAGCCAGTCATGGGAGTGCTCAGGATTGAATAATATCACCACGCTAAGCTGTGGTGCTAGTTTCGTCCTACTTTAACTGCTTCAACAACTGTGAAAAGAACTCTGAAATGACCGCCAAGTCGAACGACACCATTTTTGACGATATTCAATGTTGCTTTCATGGACCTACTCTCTTCCAGAGTCACTGCGTGCCTGCTTACCCTTCAAAAGTCGAAAAGATTACGTTGAAATTTCAAAAGTTGTTAAACCCATCATTGTAGCCGTTAAGATAGTTTGCTGAAGTTAACTTGAATGTCAGAAGGGCAACCAAGCTTTAATTTGCAGTGCTTTGCAATAGGTTTCGTTGACGCCACTATCATAATTGATGGCGAAGGGATAATTTAGTTATTCATCAACATACATAATTTTATTATTTCACCTAACTAAAGATAGAGTTTTTTTTTTTTTTTTTCCTCCTTTCACGTTGCACTTGTCTCGAATGAATTTACTCCTACAATTCTATGACACAAAACATGTGAGGCAATAGCCTTTAATTTAGCATACATGGTAATGATCCATCAATTTCCAGAGTAGGGTATTATGCAACTTTAGGCCATAAAAGTTTTAGAACGACTGCATAAAAGTTCATAAAAACTACAAATTAAAATGCATGCACCAGATCAGTTATCCCAGCCATCACCAGTTGCATGACGTGTTTCACTTCAACGTGTAACAAAGAGTAAACAATTTGTTGCCACCTTACCTAAGAATGCTTGTCATGTATCTGATTCAAGTGCCATGCAAGTAGTCGAGTATAGCATCACGTTGTCGTCACATCAATTAGACCTTAACCTTTCTTATTCCAGCACCCACCGCTGTGAGCGAGGATGAAGGTAACTGATAACATCTCCCATGCACACAGGACCTTGGGCAAGACCCACGTGAACGCTACACCGGATAACTTTATCCCACCTCGCGACTATTACATATTCCCAGCTTCTGAGCAGGAAAAAGAGGAGAAGAAAAAGAGGGAGAGGCCGCTCCAAGTCGCATACTACCTAACCTTTGAAGAGCAACGCCAAGGCCTCCTCGCCCCTTTTCCCACATCTCTTTTTCTACCCACGCTCTGCCATCCCCCCCCCCCCCCCCTTCTCTCTTTTCTTGCTCTCCGGTCGTCGATAGAAAACGAAAGTTCCATGAGGGGGAAAAAGAGAGGAGATGAAAGAGTTGACATGCTGCCTCTCTTCTTTCCGTCTTCCCCTCTTCCTCCTCTTCCTTTCCCCACCCGAATCATTAATTAATTCTCTATAATTTCTCCCCTTCGTTGTGATTGGTCGTTGTGATAGGTCGCTGCCTTCGCTGCCCCGGCTCGCTTGCTCTTTATTATTTAATAATGCTATTATAAAAACGCGATCCGCCACCGTTACATCCCTTCTCTGTCGCGGGCTGGGGAGCGTGCGAATCTAGAAGCACGCGGAGAGGAGAGGGAGACCCGGTCAGCCGTGGATTCCTTTCTTGGTATGGTATCTCTTTGCTCTTTCTCGATGGATATAAATGTTAGTCTTTGCAATAGATGGAAGGGAATTGGGGTTCTTAGGTCCCTTCGGTTTCTTCTGGTTTTGATGGGCAGACGTTGTTGTAGAGGTCGGTTTCGAGGCGGTAATGTAAGGGAGAGGAGGTGAGATCGGCCGCGATGGATCCGCCCTTCTCCGGTGGGTTTTTTTCCCCTTCTTTTCCGCTGTTTGCTTTATTTTTATTGCTCGGTTTTGGCTGATGCGTTCGGAGTTCTTGATCTGTGTTGTTGGATTGGGTTATGGGGTAAAAAAAAAAAAAAAAAGATAACGGCTGGATTGGTAAAGATCGGATTTTTAAGGTTTTCTTGGCGTTTTGTTCTTGTGTTCCTGGCTATTGCTTTGAGGATTACGCCGTTTAAGGGTTTTTGTTAATTTTTTTCATCAAGGGAAATAAAGGAATCTGATTCATGATTTTTTTGAAAAAAAATTCTTCGAAGATTTTTTTTTTTTTCATTTTTTTTTCACGCGGTAGATTGTTTTTCCATGGGAATGAGCGATTGAATTTTGAAGTTTTATGTTCATTAGGTATGCGGAAATATTTACAAAGGAATTATAAAGTTCTGTTTAGACTAAACTAAGTCTTTTATTTAATAATTAGACAGAAAAAGAAGTATAAATTGCTTCCATCAGACTTGGCCAGATCAACTTTGATGTATGCTTCTTCTTTTTTATCTTTCGCTTTTAATTCATCGGATTAGTTAAATTCAAATCCCCTCATTCAATTCCCCTCATTATCTAGAGAGTAAAATGTTCTCTATATCATCTTTGCTTTGATCTATAGCTTTAGATGGCTTTTAACTCGCGTTTGTATGTTCGTGCGCAGATAGAAATTTGTCATTCATATGTTTGACTATATGTCAAGCACTTAAGCATGTCTGAGAATTAAAAGTTGTTTAAGTTTTTACATGAATTATTCTACATCACTATTGTCGATCTGATTGTCTGATGCCCAGGTTATTACCCTTGCAATGTTCTATATTCTTTAACCATCTAGAACCATGGCGCTCAACAAACAGATTCATGCCATCTTTGCACCATACTTGATTGCTGTCATTTGCCTTCCATATTGCTATTTTTTAAAAAAAGCTTATGCCGAATTATTGAATTCTTCTATTAAATGTCCTTTGACTTCATTTTAATGCCATGCAAGGTCTTCCAGATCTATTTCTTGCTTGTTTTGCATGCCGTTTAGTCTTCCAATTTGACATGTTTTCTTACCCAGGATTTGTTCTCGACCCATCTAAGTGCCGTAAGCTGAGCATTGAGGAAAAGAGAGAACTTATTCGTGAATTGTCAAAATGGCCAGAGAGTGCCCCTGAAAAGCTACAAGCATGGAGTCGCCGGGACCTTTTAGAGATCTTATGTGCAGAGCTTGGAAAGGAGAGGAAGTACACAGGCTTAACAAAGCAGAAAATGATAGAATATCTTTTCAGAGTTGTATCTGAGAAGAAATCCAGGGAGCATGGAGAAGACATGGACTTAACTGCAGAACTGCCAAAACATGACTCTCAGACTCCATCCAAAAGACAGAGAAAGAATGATCATCCATCACGTCTACCTATTGCAACAAACAATCTCCCAGCAAGTGATGGCAATGAAGCTCTGAATAATACTCGATCCTGCCAGAATTTAGCTTGCAGGGCTACTCTTACCCTAGAGGATGCATTCTGCAAACGGTGCTCCTGCTGTATATGTCACAAGTATGATGACAACAAGGACCCTAGCCTTTGGCTGTTTTGTAATTCAGACGCTCCATCTCAAGGTAATTCATGTGGTTTGTCATGTCATCTCGAGTGTGCACTTAAGCATGAAAGAGCTGGCATTATGAAGAGTGGACAGTGTACAAGGTTGGATGGCAGCTACTACTGCGTATACTGTGGAAAAGTGAATGATTTACTGGGGTAATTTCATTGATATGCCTTTACTTCCTTTTTTTACATTAGTCAATATTCAGCATATGGGAATTTCACTATCATTAATGTAGTAATTAGTCTGATTGTTAGTGAGGTTCTGTGTTTAATTTAACACTCTTCTAAGTTCTAACAAACTTTTTGTGTTTTTCTATCATATAAAAATTATAAGTTACTATGAACTCAAAAGGATTTGAGCAATCCTCTGAACTAGTCTAGAGTTAGTTTGCTTTAGTGTTGGAGCAAAATGATGATGGTTGCAGGAGTTTAATGGGCTTGACCTGTTATATGCCTTTTAGAACTACTTATGGCTTGCCTTGATGAATCATTGTTTTGGTTTTTTAAGTATTAGTTAACTGTGGATAATATTGATCAAAGAAATATATTGATTTGTGCTAGTGGCATACTTGTTCATTTTGTTTATATATCCTCAAGTAACAAAAGACCTCCTTGTTTTCAGCATGTGGTTCTAGTGTGGCCTCAAAAAGGTAAGGATCTTGAGCTTATGGTTTCAACCTAAAAAACTAGAGTGATGTGTATTCTACTGTTTATTATGTATAATGGTGCTTTTATTTGCTGAAGGTACCCAGACAAGCAACTTTAGGTCAGAAAAGTCTAGTCATTAGATCGTCGTCATCAGTCATGTTTCTTAGTGGATCTTGAATATGATGCGGACCCATGAGCAATCCATTTTTACAAAAAATGGATCTTGTCATCAGTCATGTTTCTTATGGCTCATAGTGAATAGAAGATATTTTCCACCTTCGGCAATGTTCTGAAGGACATTTGCCTAGTCTAAGATGGCTCGTAGCCACCCAATCACAGCCTAGCTGCCTAGGCAACCCTTATATGCTACCTGACTGCCTGGCAGGTGCCCAAGTGGTCTGCTTAGACGTAGGCAGCCCAGGCAGGTTAGTTCTAGACTTGCCTTTCAGGGCGTGTTGGTATTAGGTGTGGCAAGCTGGTAATTGGCTGGACAGTTCAAGGTTGTAGGCAACTTGAGCTGCTGAGGCATGATTCCTCAGTACTGGAATTGCCCTCCCCGCAAAATGCACCCTTTCATCTTATCTTAGTTGCATCTTACAAGTTTCACTTGCACTTGTTCTTTATTAGTTGTTTGTTTTCAACTTTTTTTGATTATTCATAGTAGAATTGTTTGCTGCATTAACCTGAATTGTTGAGCATGTTTTTCTTGATAACCAGTTACATATATGTTTTAGGATTTTCCAATAAATGTCTTCAATCTACCCCTTTTCCTTGATTTTTATGATGTTTTATGTCTAATCTTCTTAGTTATTTTTATTACGAATAAGCTTTCATTAATTTGTGTCATTTTATTAAAAAAAATCTTCCAATCCACTTACCCCAGTGCTATGCCATCAGCATACTGCGATCATTTGTTAGAACATCAATTTTTGATGCATGCTTTTGAACTTTTCAATTTATTGTTGCGTACCCAGGCCATGTAATTTATAAATGGTCACAATTGGTACATGCTTCATTCCCAAGTGTTGTATGACTGATTATCTTGCAAATTGGGTAGTGAAGTGGAAGATGAAGAAGCATTGGTCCTCTAGTTTTCCTAGTGTTCTTAATCATGTAGCACTAGCAGATGCCTATGGTGTCTTGTTTTTGGGGCATTAGTCCTCTCTATGTTGTTACCAAAAAAAAAAAAAAAAGATTTCTGAATATGTTTGGGATTTCTTCAATTTCATCTTCAACACTTTATTTTATCCTTAACCATGGTATAAATCTCTTATAATTTTGCTTCGTTGGCATGCATGATGTTGATGTCATCTTGCTGTGTTGTTTCTTTTAATATCCTTGCTTTCATATCTGACATTGGCATTTCCTTTAGATGTACTTGAATTACTTCATTTGTTGTTAGTACTCATCATATGCTAGCCACATTTTTCGATGAGGTGCAATGTTGCTAGATTTATCGCAGTGTGAATATATTTTGTTTGATTGACTAACTTAGCCTTTTAATTCTTCTTCCTCGAGGACCTCATGGTAATGATTAGGTTGCATTTGTATCTTGTTCGCATGCTGGTGATTGATGCATCTTTCTTAAATAGGTCTCATTCCTCAAAATTAATTTCAACCTTGCAGTCTGGCTTGACTATCTTTAGCCATATTCTTCCTTAGAAAGAAATATTAGTCTTGGATGTGATTCCTTAGTTTATGCTCAAACCATGTGAGCATCCATATTTATGGTGTTGTCTAAGATAACTTTGGGATGTAGGGTTAAATGAGTCATTTGCCAAGGTAATGGCAATCAAATATTTACTTTAAATATTTTATAAATTTTTCATTTTGTCATGAAATCAATCCACATTTAACTCAAGATGGTTGCTTCCAAGCTTTTCTACTCTAGCATACATTTATATCCATTGGTGGGCATATTTCCATGTTGTGTATCATGTTGTGTTGCTTATGTCATCTAGCTTATAAGTCTTAAAGTTTTGTGTATCATGCCCATATTAGTGATTATCCAAAAAAAGAAAAAAAAAACTGCTTCTAGTTCCATCAAATTAGCAAGGAAATAAAAAAGACACTAAATATCCCACATATACTCTTGAGGTAGACAATGTTGCCCTTGGGGACCTATTTTTCTAGTCTGAATATTCTGTAACAGGGTCTACTGTAGCGACCCATACTAATCGTACTGTACCGATAAGGTATCAATACGTACTAAGGTTTGATTTTATGTAAACTAGACTGGTTAGAACCAAGTGGAATTGTCCTGTACCACCTAGTATCTATCCGTACCATCCAATTTAAGGCTGAAAGTAAGAAAAATATTGATACCCTATCTTGATATGAGATGCATATCATATCATATCGAATCGGTAATGTATTGGTTGGTTCTCAGAATAGCTTTTGTAGACCTTATTTTGCACTAATTTCCGGTGGTGAATAGACTTTGACTAAAACTTGAACGACATGCTTGGCTTATCAATAAACATCTAACATCATACACTAGTGGATGAATGTGTTGGCATTGGTAAACAGAAATAGCATAGCAGCTTTCACTGCATAGTGCATACCTATGTTGATGAACTCCATGCTATTGAGTTGAATGTCACAAAAAGTTTTGAAGAACTTGACCACAAATTTCAAAGTTTGAGCCATCACGAAATGACTTTGGATTTTAGGGTATGACTATTGGTTTCCCATGACTTAAATGATCAAATTTTTGATGCAATGCCCTTATCATAGTTAAAAACAAAAGATCTTCATTTGCATCTCTTCACTAAAAGATCTGATGATGATGATGGTCATCCATGTTGTATTTTGCTAAGCTGGAGGATATATTTTGATAATTTTATTGATGATATGATGTCCAACTCTTATTTGACTCGTAATAGATGAGGCTAACATCTGAAGCTAGCCTATTTGATTGATTTACATGGTGGCTGCCTTGTTGTTATGAGCATCTTTCATGCTAGCATGGCAAAATAAAAAATGGATTCGCTAAACTGACTGTGAAATGATTCTTGCATGCAACCATGTGTCATGCTTATCACCCAAAATGGGTGAGGGTGGTCTAATGGAGTAAATAAGTTGGAAAGCTCTTGTTTATTTAATAACATGTTCTACATTTTAGGCATTGGAAATATGAAATGAAGATGGTCTGCAAAGAGGCTTGTGTTTTATTAATAAATTTAATGAGATGAGATTCATATGAAGCATTGAAAATATAAAAGGGAGATGGTATGCAAAGAGGATTTTGATTGACACCTGATGATAGGACATTTGAGGGTAGAGCAGTTTGAAGGTATAGGTAAACATGGAAAGACAAGTTGTTCATTGAAGTTGTATATGGCGTTCCCCCCCTCCTTTTTTCCCTTCTGGTGGAAGGAGAAAGTGATAAAATGATGAAGTTGAAGGTGTAGTGTGTTAGAGATGAGCACATATGTGGTGCTAGAGGTAGAAGATAAAATAAAGATCTAGCATTGACTTTGAGGGGATGTGTAGGCAATGTATGGTTTCAGGTTAGTTATATAAGGTTAAAAACAGATTAAAGCTGCTTTTGACTCGAGATTGACTTGAAATATTTGATGCATAATGAATGACAAGGTTGTAATTAGATTTCTATATAACCAAATTTTATTTTGTTGTATGTCAAATTTTTAGTGTTTAGGTTCATTTAGGGCTTTCTTGTTGTCTTCCCCAGACTACCAAATGCAGAAACAAGGTCCCTGTTTTCTCATTTTCACTTGTTTGCAGATCAACCAAAGGTTTTGGTTTTTTCCAATTGAATGAAGTGAGGCATTTTAGTGTTGCTACCTTTCTGTAAAGAGTCTTACAGTTGTCAACCCAAAAAAAGTCTTATAGTTGTCAAAGAGTTTATCTTTTTGATTTGTCTGTTCTTCATAATAATCCATCTTAAATTAAATGAATAGCCCCTTTTTTACCTCTAGTTCACTTGATAAGAAATGTTCAAATGCAGTGACTTTCTGGCATTCTCGTTATTATCCATGAGTTTTTAAGCTACAGATGATCAGTCCAAACAAGCATCATCTTGAAGCACATGTACATGGATTTATCATCTTGTTACATGTTATGCAGTAGTTAGGTTAGACACCAAGTACTTCTAGCATTATCCAGAACCGTACCATAATCAACTATCTATATCCCACTCTTTTTTGGTCTGACTTATGTGTCCATTATCTACTGTCATGCATAACTTAAGAAGCCCTTTCTTTCAGCTTCAGCTGTTTTCTGTTAGATCTTCCATTCTTTTTTTTTAATCACCCAAGACAAATCTGAGTCACTTTCATTATGAGAGCTACCTCAATTTTTACTTTTCTATGTGCTATCTATATTCACATAGTTCTCTATTATTTTGCTATCACGCAATATGGGCTCATGTGCTTCCCTCAAAGTGACCATTCCTAACCTTGGCATTTCATTTTTTGTTGGCTGATAACTTTGCTGAATTATCATCATCGTCTTCATGGCCCGAGCCTTTTCCTATAATATACAGGGTTGTTATTTTGGTAATAATGGACAAAAATTAAGTTTAGCCATCTAATGACTGTAACCAACCATAAGTAAAATGTTGAAGATGATTTTCCATGATAGTGCACGGTAAATAGTGCTCCTTTGTGATCCTGATGCTTGATTGAAGGCCCTTGATTTAGTCGAGCGGTCAAAAATAAGTAATGCATGAGCCCTTGATATTTGAACCATAGATGTAGGACAGAAACTTCTTAGTCTTACATTGAAAGTGCATTTGTGTGCATGCTTGTATGTATGTGTGTGTGTGTGTGTGTGTGTGTGTGTGAGAGAGAGAGAGAGAGAGAGAGAGAGAGAGAGAGAGAGAAGGGCCACTAGAAACAGCAGAAAACCAATATTACCTGAATTTGTTCTATGTGATTGACATATCAATGGACAGCAGAAATGAAGCAAAATGTCATGTTAGATTCTTTTATATTCCACTGGAAGAACCCTAATGTATGAGAAAGAAATTTAGAGTTATAAGATATATCTCAAAGATTTTAGTCTCTTCATATATAATTTTGCTTAATTTAACTCAAGCATTAATCATATTTTTAATTTGATAATTTGTTGGGAAACTAAGTTTGTATTTTTGAAAAAAATGTTCTTCTCTTGTGATGGTGACCAAGTTTGGTATTTGCATGTACTGATTTTGTCATTTGCTTCCAATAGCTACCAAGCTGGGAATGTAAGAATTTGAAGGGAATTGAAATGAGAACTCACAAAAATCATAAATGAGACCATTTGATCCGAATATATTAGTTTAATAATTGTTTATTCTTTGATAGGATATGGTGTTTATTGTCAATCTTGTCCTTTCTTTTCTGTGGGACTAGCTTTCTTATGACTGCAACATTGATTTTGTTTCAATATAATTTATTGGAAATAAAAGATGGGTGCTCTCACTCATGCTTTGACTGAATTGATTTCCACTAAATCTACATATCTACATGTCAGTAGTAACATGGGAATACTTAAGGGGCTGTTTAGTTGGAAAAGAAAATTTCTATTCTTTGTCTCTAGTTTTCATCTCTATATCTAATTTTCCTTCTCCATAGAAAATTTGGAAAATGTGTTCATTTGTTGAAAATGAAAAATCATTTTTTAATTTAAAATATTAGAAAAAGGTGGGTCGTGGAGGGTGGTTTGTACTGGAGGTATATTGGTGGGTGGGGGAGGGAGAGTGGTAGTGGTGGTGGTGGAGGTATGGTTGTGGTGGGTATGGTGATGGTGGTGGTGGAGGGTGATGGAGGCTTGGTGATAGGTGGAGAGGGTGACAGTGGTGGAGGTATAGTAGTGGTGGTAGTTATGGCTCTGGTGGTGGGTGTTGGAGGTATAGTGGTGGCAGCCGCATCGGTGGTGGTAGGTGGTAAAAGATGCTTGATGGCGGAGGTATGGTGATGGAAAACGTAAGAAAAATGCTGTTTATTTTGAAAAGAAAAATAATAAAAAACAATTCAAAGATATTTTTTAGACCTAGTATATATTTGGAAAACTGAAAAACATAGTTTTCCGGTTTTTCATTTAAAATATTATATTTGAATACAAAATCCTGTTTTCTGTTCTTCATGAATTTTTTTTTTTGAAAAAACATCCCCAGTCTTCCACAACTAAGCAGGCCCTAAGATGTGTCTGATTTAAATAGTTTTATAAAATTTAATCTGTTTTTTAGGCCACTGTAATGAACTCATGGCTTTGTGCCATCATTTTTTAAGTGAAATGGTAAAATAGTTCAAAATCTATAGATTTTATAGAAACATCTTATCATATTGAAAAACTTTTTTCACTACTGGCAACATAGGGTCACTGTAGAAGGATTCATGATATGCTTATGAATGAGGTTTTTTACTACCATGCAGGATGAGCCTTGTTTTGGGCATGATAGTCACATAGAAATATGCATGACTTGCCCATTCATGAAATTACTAGTCTCTATATTGTCCAGATCCTTCTTTGCTGTCCTTCTGGTTTATATTGTTGACGTTGAGATTTACTATATAGTGGAAAAAAGGGCTAGAAAGTGTGGTTAAATTCAGAAATTTCCCCTTTCCTGCAGATGCTGGAAAAAGCAACTCATAATTGCGAAAGATGCTCGACGGGTAGACGTACTATGCTATCGAATTTCTCTTAGTCATAAACTTCTCAGTTTAACAGCAAAATATCAAAGCTTGCATGAGATTGTAGACACAGCAATGAAAAAGCTGGAGGCTGAGGTTGGACCAATCACTGATCTACCAAACATGGCACGTGTGATTGTCAACAGACTATCTGTTGGCGCTGATGTTCAGAGGCTGTGCGCACGTGCTGTAGAGTTACTAGACTCTATGCCTTGTACTCCCCTGTCAGTTGACCCTCAAATACAGGGTAAACTTTTCTATAAATTTGCCTTAGCTTAAGGATTTGCTGATAAACCTGTTTTCTATTTTCACTGAACTTTTGTTGTTGGATATATATATGCCAATTGCAGAAGAAAAGTTGATATCGTCCAGCTTTATAAAATTTGAGGATATGTCCGCAACTTCTGTTACTGTTGTGTTAAGTTTGGAAGATAATACAACATTATCGCGAGAGATAGCTGGTTTCACTGTGTGGCATCGGAAGGCTGAAACTGCAGACTATTCCACAGAACCATCTTGTACTTTATTTAAGCCGAACAAACGATTCCAGATACCAGGACTTGCTCCAGCTACAAAATACATGTTCAAGGTGATTGCCTTTAGCAATGCAAGGGAATTGGGTAAGTGGGAAGTTGGAATCACAACTGAAGGCATCTCAAAGAATGATTCGAAGGACTTGGTGCCAGAAGCTGCTTCCATTAAACTGCATTGTGGAAGTGCGAAAACAAACAGCAGTGGCCTTTCTAATCATACTTCAGAAGGAGATGAATCTAATAATACTACTGCATATGCTGACCTGAACAAGTTGCCTGAAAGTTGTTATGATTATAGTGAGAAGCCTGAGATTCTTGACTCGGGAAAAATATCTGAACACACCTGCAAAAATGCAGGCCACTCACAAGATGCATCCATGGGCCACATAAGTGGAACAGAAGGTACTGAGCTGGGGGAAACACCCCATTCTGGTTCTGCCTTGGATGAGGAACCCCATTCAACTATTCATAGCGAGTCCCATAGAGGTTCCACAAATTCAGTGGAGCACAACAAGACATTGGATGTCCCAAAGTCGAAGAATGAATCCAATGCACCAATTGGAAATGCAATGGTGATTGTTCCATATGGACGTTCTGATTCCAACCTGCCTGTCAGGCTGGAAACTGGTAAAGAAGGTTCTGAAAGGAGCGGTAAGGTTAAGTTACTTGAGAACAGTCCATCAAAAGCAGCTAGGGAGCCAGGGAGCTCATCAAAGAAAAGAAGCGTGGGAAAGTGCGAGGAGATGTGCATCAAAGATGGTTCGATGGAAGGAGAATATGAGTATTGCGTCAAGGTGGTTAGATGGCTGGAGTGTGAGGGACATATTGAGACCAACTTTAGGATAAAGTTTCTGACTTGGTTCAGTTTGCGAGCAACACCACAGGAGAGAAGAATTGTGAGTGTGTATGTGGATACTCTGATTGATGATCCTGCAAGCCTTGCAGGACAGCTGGTGGACACCTTTTCCGAAACAGTCTGCAGCAAGAGGCCTCCGCCGGTGTCAACTGGATTCTGCGGGAAGCTCTGGCATTGAGACTTGGAGATCTATCCTTCTCTGGGTAATGTATGAGCCCAATTCTTTGGATGCAAATTGTTGCATCAATTCTTCATTAAACATTTCATTTATGGATCAGTAGTTTCAGGTTGATTCATACATTAGCTCATTATTATTAAATATTTTCTTATTTATAACTGCAGCTTTCATTTATAGAACTATTTTATTTTCCTATTTTTGTGCTAGAGGAATGGTAATGCTCTATTTTCATCTTTGCAAGAATACCAAGCACTCTTTCTTCTGTACCAAACCGATTCACTTTAGCTAAATTTATACTCTTTGATGAAAACAGGTCTGGTATGCATATTGATAATTAGATGATTAGTTGTCATAAAAATAAATCAGTATGTATCGGAAGGCAGAGAATAAATGGATAGGTTGTTGGGTTTTTTGTAATTTTTGTTATTGGACCCCCCCCTCTTTCGGCCCTCAAAAAAAAAAAAAAAAAAAAAAAAAAAGAAAATGCTTGGATTGACTGGATAGGACCAGTTAAAGTCCCCACAATGCATGATGATGACTGTAAATTGCTGCACATGAACTTTTTAATGATTAAAATACAAGCAGTAGCGTTATCTGCCATAACTATATCGAAAAATCGAACAATGATTTTATAGAATATGTAGTTTAAAATCAGTTTTCAAAAGTAACTCATGAACTCAAATTAATGTGAAATGTAGAGCAGTAGATTTGTAACTAAATTGGTGTGCCACCAATTCTATCATGGTAAATCAGCACAACCAAGGTGTGTTGTGGGATGGTGTGATTGATAGCTGCAAATAGATGTTCTCACACTGTAGTCATGGAAATTTTAAGCAATCACAGCTTTTCTCCTTAAATCAAGACAACGTTGTGTGTACCTAAAATTGTATGCTGACATTGTATGGTAATGTTGTGTGGTCAGAGGATCCTTAAATAGTATGTTAGTTGCATTGTAGAAGTATATAATCTTGCACCATACAGTATGGAATGATATAATAATGAAGGATGTTTTTATATGGTTATTGATTTTTGTGTAGTTGTACCATAATATCGCTATACTATGAGAGATTTAAATTGCTTGCATGGCATAATAGTATGTATTGTATTGGAGCATAGCCTGATGGGGTGAAATAGTATGATAAAGTCTGGTGTGACATGGTATAGCATGATATAATGTCATTATATGATAAAATCCAGGGTGGAATAATATGGAGTGTTATACTGTGGCATAGAAGTATGGTAATGGTTAATCACAGCTCTTTGTATTGCTTAAGCATTGTCGAGCAAAATCTGGGCCCGTGAAATCCTTGTTTCAGAATTCTAGTTAAGGGGTCATTCAGCCCTGAAATCAGTAGCCAGTGTTAAGAGGGGCAGTCTTCCGGCCGGCTGGGATGTGAAATCCACCGGCTCTGCACTGGATTTGATTTGCTGCACGGCCATCACTGGGTTGCAAGAGCTTTTTAATCGGACTGCCGATCTTTTTCATGAGAAGTTGCAAGCTAGCGAGCTCATCAGCAAGAAAGAATGGAAGAGGGGAGCATTACAGAGAATGAATGAAAGCTTTGCATTTCGTGGAAGGATAGAGGAATCGGTGTCTGGGGCTGGTGGCGTCGAATGAGGAAAAGCTGTTCCCAATAAAATTTGCTTCATTAATCACTTTAAACTTCTAAAAATTTGAGTTGGGCAAGAGCTAGATTTGTCTTATTTGAGCTAGATTGGGTAGATGTACGCAACCTTTTATCGCCACTTGCGACTCAAATCGCACAATATTGCTAGACTTAGCTTCTTTATTTTAGGATGGCCAGCGCATGGGACCGATATTATGAAGCATTTGTCTCTACATGGAGAGACTGCTTTACAGCCTTATCACCATGCCAAGGCTTGCCATCTTGACTTGTTTAATCAAGGCTCAGCTAAAAGAGAATCATAATTAAACAAACAAACAATATATTATGTTTACTATTATTTATAGATCATATTCATTTTATTAAATATTTAACCAGATCTAGGTCGGCTCCGCTTCTGCATGTGATTAAATAGCCCGAGCAGTTGTGATGCAAAGATTCCACCAAATTATCCAACCAAGAGCAGAAAAATAAATTTCTAATCCCGTGGATTGTATGGGATGATATACTTCAAACAACGACAGAAACCAAGATGTTACATGGAACACTTATTAATCGTTTCATTTAGAAGCTTCCGCCAACCCATGTTGACGGTAGCCATCAGTACCATAAGAGAACCCATCTTATCCTCTTGTTCAGGGAAAAACTACCTTCCTGGAGAGTGAAGCTCAGGCATTGGCACTGGTGGCGGTGGGCTTTTGGATGACGAAGGACATGCACTGGCATTGGTGTTTGTTGTCGAAGGACAGCAGGCGAATGTAAGCATTCGGGTAAGCCTTCTTGCACTCCTCAATCTCTCGAAGGACTTGAGCAGAATCGGTGCATCCAAACATTGGCAGCTTCCAAAGCGTCCAATACCTTCCATCGTAGTAGCCCGGCATCTGGCTGTTGGTCCTATGCACTTCTCCCACCTTCAATATTACGTAACTTTTGATAAGAAAGTGATAAATAGCGCATCTCTAATATTCTCGCTGCGATCAAGTAACACTGACAAAGAGTAACAACCTTGCGACAGAATTTTAGCTTCAAAAGTGATGAATTTTATCACACTCATTTAAAAGTTTTATTTTATCTTGATTGAGAAATGTATTTAAAAATTTGAGTCAATGAATAAGAGAAGCAGATTACCAAGGTAAAACCACTTGCACAAAGCCTAACAAGTATTATTTTGTGAATGTCATTTTAATCTCTCTTTTTTTTTTTTTTTTTTATTCTGAGTATGACTTAGTTGATGGCAATATCCTCCAAGTTGCAAGGATAGCATGGAAAACTCTGAAGCTCACCTTCCAAATACGACAAACTGAAAATTAACCCAAAAAAAAAAAAAAGGTTGGTTCAAATATATCCTGTTCGTGCTCTGTGCCGGCGATACAAGGTTTGCGTACCAATAACTAACAGAGCAGAGTATATTCTGGTTATTTCTACAGGGACCACAGCATCCCAATTCGGTGAGACTACATGCAGCCATCAATTCTAAATGTTAAATTAACAGGTTTCAAATTTGGTGTTCTTAAAAACTTTAAATCAGGTTTTAGAATTTCATAAAAACTTTGCATGTAATGATGTGAAATATATTAAACTAAAACAAGTAGATTGTTAACAACAGATGGTGATATGGGATTGTCCATTTCTATCTAGGACTGAATTTTGTGGAAACTAAATCTAGATCAAAATTATTTTGATGCAAATTCATTTTTGTAAATAATATATTACCTCATCAAATTCCAAGCAGGGGATCCATTCCTTTGAGATCATATAATCAACCTCCTTTGCTATGGACTCCTCGGAGAGGGGTGGCAGATAAGAGAGTGCCTCAAACTTCTTATTGTTAATCGGGTTCCATGTCTGATATCATTTAAAGAAAAACAAAAAAAAGTGAAACAAAAATATAGTTAAAGAATTAGAGATGAAGAAGAGCCGCATATGGAGCATTAAATACATAGCATGGCTTGTGCACTAAAATCATGTGACACAGAACTGGCTCAGGGGATTATGAAATTCTTAAATAGAATATTCTAAAATCTAAAATGTACATAGCTGGGCTAGATTGAGTATCCTATGGCGTAAGTAGCAGACAAGTTTATTTGTTCTTTGACTTTCATAACAGATGGCTTTTGTTCAAGGCGGCATAACTCAAAGCAATTTATTCATTTTATGACATTTTATAGCGTTGTACAATCAATCATTCTACACTATTAAACTAGTGTACTTCTATAAGTTATCTGGATTCACTCAAAAGAATAAGAGTATATAGTGTTACAGAGGGATCTAAAAGAATTCAAAAGAGAGGTGTTCGAGTAGCATAGCAACCAACATCTTCATAAACATCTGACCTCTTCATTGCCCCTTCAGCAGAAGAAAAACCATTTTTCATCATAATAAATTCTACCTTCTTGACCGCAGAAAAAAAGGGACAAATAAACAAAAATAACATATGGTATAGAAACTAAAGAACAATAAGTTCCTGTAATGTCATCCTCCAGTATTCCAAGCACCTTATAAAAATATTTAAGGACAAAAAAGAACTTGCCCAGAAACTACGAGAATATCATAAATAGAGAAAATCACGAGGCATAAAAAAATAAATAAATATAGTGTTAAACCAGTGGATGAAAATTTAGTGCTAACCGGCTTAATCTAGATAAATGTCTAGATCACCAAGTTGGCTGAGGAAAGCCGAAAGAAAAACTCGGGTTCCCCATGGTCAAGAGCCAACAACCTCGGTGACTTGGCAAGCCATTGAACATGGCTATGATTCACATGCTCACCTTCATGCAGTGGACTCTGGAGCCATTTGAGACTGTTCTCCCCCTCCATGCAACCGAGCCCGTCTCCGAGAAAAGCTTGCCGGAGGCATCAGGTCTCAGACCGATGAAGGGCGATCCGGCAACCGGGGCAGCAGAGAGAAACCCGACTGACATCTTCCTAAATCGGAGGGAGATGGGAGTATGGGGCAATGGGGGTCATTTTGAAGGGGGTTGGGGAAAGAGACAAAGGGAGGCGATTGAGAGAGAAAGAGACGATGGGCACAATTAAGAGGGTATGGTTGGCTTTGGGAGGGAAGGGCTTTGGTGTCATCGCCACCTTTTCCCTTCTTTCTTTTGCTCGTTTGTTGCATTGTATTAAAATAAGAGATAAGAAGGCAGAGGATCCCGTTCCAGTCGCACATGGTATGGCAAAACAACAAAGAGCCGGGGAGACTAGCGTTTTACCGTTTAGCCTATCGTTTTCCCAGGTCTCTGCCCCGTTTCTGACCTTTGTTTGTAGCCAAGACTGCAGACGATAAATAAGCAAGTTCTCCGAGATCGATCTCGTAGAGTACTACGGGGTGGGGCACCGAGCCGTCGGTCACTGTTTATATCTGGCATCATTCCATATGCCTCTAAGATGCCAGTCCGCTGCATCATGGTTTATCGTATGAATTGGCGACAGCTACCAAAGGAGCGGTAATTAGCTATATCTATCATCTAAGTGCCCAAGCGAACTTCCAATAGTTGTTGGCTTTTACTCTTCCAGTGATGTCCGTGCGCCATGCTAATTGTCTTCTTCTATCAAGTTTGCTCTGGTCTTTGAGAATACGTACCTTATATTGGGGATGGCTTTTGTCATCAGCTAGAAACCGGTGGCAGTTGCCACTCCCCTCTCCCTCATCGCCCCACCTGACTTGCACAACACGCTCCCACCTCCCCACTGCAGCGTACACTTTGGCCGGACCCACATCTCTCTCACAATGGTGTGGCTCCAACACAGTCAAACGCCAAACAGCTCCCTCTCCCTGCGTCAGAAGGCCATTGAACAGAGCCCAGCGCCTCTCCCCCCACCCCCCCGGCAATATGGCCCCATCGGGCTCCATAGGCATGCACTGTATCCATCTTTCGGCTTCAGCAGTCCTTCCAGCAAAGCTTAGGAGATCGACTGCACTTCCATAATGCTCTATGGAGGGAGAGACACCATAAACGCTACTCATGTCCTCAAAATAAACCCATTCTTCATCTAATAGACTTCCATAATTGCAGAAAACGTTTCGACGGCTAAACCGCTAAGACCTCGCCGAACTCCAATCGGTCACATCTTTGTAAACCATCTTGCGGAACGCTTGGCTCGTATCTACGACGGCAGTCCATAGCTCTAAGTCCATACTCCATCCCTCTCTTACCAATGTGATCATAAATCCAGCTTCCCTCCTCTGAAGCACGCGAACCAGCACGCGCATTCAAAACACTGACGAGCACCGGAGCTCTCGTCGAACACCTGAGAAGCGAACTCCAGGCCACCCAGATTGGAGTAACTCGTGATGAGAGAGCTCGTTGCAAAGTCATCGAGATCGAACTTGGACAATCTGTCGGCGTATCTGAGGCAGAGACGATAAGTATGATACCCTGTTTCACATAACAGGTATCATCTTCTTCCGAACTAAAACCGCGCTCTCTCCCATTTGTTTTTTTTTGTTTTTTTGTTTTTCCTCTCTCTCTTTTCCCGCCATTTCTACCGGCCTCAACGACCTTATGATTCATCAGCCACGTGTGTAACGGCCGTAGCCTAGAAGCTTCTCCTTCGTCTATAAATAGGAATCCCATGGCTTCGTTTGAAACCTTCTTCCGAAACCCACATCTGAACCCATTTCCATTGAGCTCTCTTTCTCTCCCCTTCTTCCCTTCTTCCTCTCTTCTTCTTACTCTTCTCCTTCTTCTTCTCCTCCCCTTGTTTCTTGACCTTGCCGGTGTTCTGTCGCAGCGCAGATCAGCGCCGGAGAAGGTGAGGCGGCCGCTAGTAAAATTCGCGATAGAATCTTCTGTTCTAGCTTCAATCCCCTGATCCGATCTAATCTTTCTTCATTTGATTATCATAGGCTTTAATGCAAGAAGTTGGTGGTCGGCGGAAGCTCACCGGTGATCGGAGGATCATCCCTACCGTTGATCGTCGCCGTCGACAGCCGGGCGGTTCCGGTAAGTGGATCTTCCGGGTACCCTGTTTTCTCTTGAAAGAAGTAGTTAATACGAGGTCCGTAAGACCCTTGATCGGTGAGTTCTCCGGCATGGATGTTGCCGGAGGGCCTAAGCTTTGGTGTGATAACTATATCTCCCACAGCCGCTGTGGATCTGCGGTGAATCAGTGGGTTTGGATCGTGCGGTCGATCCAAGAGGTCGCCGGCACCCACCGGGCCGTCGACTACACGCAGCCGCTATACTAGATCATTGCCAGAGGGGAGGGTTTCGCCACCAGTGGTCGGCGACCGCGGAGAGGGATCGGCCATAGCCGATCCACGGTTCCATGGCTATCGGGAGTGTTGGCTGAAGGAAGAAGACAGCCGGTCTTCTTTGATGGGTGAACCGGGTAATTTCATCAGACCGGTCTAAGGGCCAAATTGAGTCAACCCAAAACCAGTCCAACCCAATTCAGGATAGTTTAGGCCAATTAGGACCTAATTTGAGTTGATCCGAGTCTAATTAGAACTAGAGTTAACCCTATTGTAATGGAATATAAGTCAATTTGATCAAATTTGAGACCTAATTGCTGAAAACCCATTTGATTTGGACCCAACCCCAGGTTTAGTTTGATTCAACTGGGTTAAACCCGTGGATCTAAAGGCATCTAGATCCTTACCAACTTTATTTGATTAGCTTTTGGATCCAGTTGCTGCAAACCAACCTGAGTGTAATTTTATTGAACCAGACTTGATCCAAATGCTGATTTTATTTTTTGAACCAGACTTGATCCAAATGCTGAATCTTTTGATCCAATCCTAGCTAGTTCAGTGAAGCAGAGCCTAATTCAGGTTCAATGCACTGAACCAGAACCCATTTTTTAGCCAATTACTGATCGATCCCTTGGAAGTAGACCCTGAACCAAAAGGGGATTGGTGAACCAGGACTTAGAAGTGGTTCAGTTTATTTGACCCAGTTGTGCTGGTTCAGTAAACCAAATTTAGAATTAGGTTTCGTTCAATGGACCAGAACCCAAATTAAGCCAAATCAGTGAACCTAATTGTTGAATTAGTATAAATTATGTTGGGTTCAAGCTAATCTATGCTGGGTTTAACTTAATTGGACCCTAATTAGTCTAATTAAACTTCAATAAAGTTACCTAATGATCCAATTGAGTGGTGATTAACTTAATTAAGCAAGAGTAAGTCTAATTAAAGCCAATCTTATGGTTTAGGTGTATTGATTTGAGGATTATAACCCCTAATTAATTAGATTAAACCCTAACTAAGGAACGAGTAACCTAATTAAGTTGCAATTGATCTAATTAAACTAGTGTAAGTTTAAGTAATGGTTGTTAGATCGACCTTATGCTTAGATTAGAGGATTATTAACCCAATTAGGCCTTAATTAGATTTTAATTAAAGATAGCTAAGTTAGGTTCAAGGCTTAGTGGGCTAAGAGGGTATTAAGGTAATTTTGTTAATTATTAATTTTAGCATATTTAATTAATTACTTATTGTTAATTATAGATGATGAATCATTAGATTGATTTGTAGAAAAAGGATTATATTATGGATTGCGATTGAAAATAGAAGTCTTACACCTACTGGTGTACTCATATGTAATCTGATCATTTTATTGTATATATTTTGACTGCATATATTGTACATTTATGCTAGTTATTTCATCATTATATTTTGATTACGCATGGATGAAACTCATGTTTCATATATGATATCATGATTGCAGATTATGTATGGCCATGACCTATCTTATATTATGATATCTTGATTTTATGATGTTTATGATGTGGATTTGAAAATTTAATTTGTATATAAAAATGAAAAAGATGTGATGGTATGATGTTGGTTAGTCACAGTGATATAAAAAGGTGGCATAGTGGTCGGGCCCGCTATTATAATTATATTTTTGCTAGTGATTGAGGTTCACTAGGAACCAGTTCGTTGGTGATGATTGCATGTTCACTAGTATGGAACCAATTTGAACCTATGGTGACAATCAAATTAAATTTATGATACTTGATATGATATGGTTGATTGATGAGGTAGCACTAGCGTCAATCCACTACAGTGACCATATATTTGCTAGTAATCAAAGTTCACTAGTGATCGAAGCGATAGTAGTGGCTATATATTCAATGGTATAAAAGTCAATATAGGTCTCGGATGATAGCCAAACTAGGTTTATGATACTGATACGGTTATTTGCTTGATATTGATATTACTGTTATAGGTTTATGATTGTGTGCTTGATGTTGATTATGAAATATTGTATTTAGTAACGTAATCTAATGCCATAGTAAAATAAAAGTTAACAAAAGATTTTATATGCTAGCTCATGAATTTCTGACATGCATTATAGCATGATTTTCTTTTATCAAATATATATTATTTTTATAATATATATATATATATATATATAGCTAATTTGATTCATTTTGATTCTATATAGCATTATACTTGTTGTCGAGGATGATGATGCCCTTTCATGGTCGTCAAAGATAGTAGGTGATAATGTATGGATAATATGAAATTTATATATATATATATTGATATTATATTATAGATATTTAGGATAATAGACCTGCATGTTCTGTTGTTAGAGGATGCACTCTTCTCCAAAGTTGTCGTGACGATAAGCGATCAGAAGACGTCCATGTTGGTAATGACCCTTCAGTGTCTCACGTGTGCCGAAAAGATGAGACCCTTTGTCGGCGTGGGGAGTTTTGGAATAGGCCTCTTGCCTCCGTCTTCCGGTTGAAGATGGCGGACTGTTGGATCCGGTCGAAGAACAGGTGGGCGGAGTCGATGTCCGGGTTGGGTGGAGCGCGTAGTGGGCGAGGAGCCGGACGAGGCAGAAAGCGTGGGCGCGGAGATGCCTCAGTTCTTTTACCATCGAGCAATTGTCGAAGAGGGAGATACCCGGGCAGGTCGTGGTGGTGGCATTAGGATTTGGAGGGGGCTGGGATGAGGATGGAGGGAGAGGATGATCGATGGAGACAGCGGAGACGGCCCTCGAGAAACCTCTCCGCGGGTAGAGAGCCGTCTGTGAGGCAGTACAATACACCATCTTAATATCGGTTACAAAAAATCAGAGTCATCTAATAGTATCGGATATATCAGCCGAAACGTCAGATATTAGGCCACAAAAACAGTTCTTAGCATAAATGCAGATAGCTATCGGTTCATATCTTCCTACAACCAATATAATAAAACATTATTTATTTTTTAAATAGTTCAGAAACTTTCTTTATTGATATCCCAACCGAGTTATTCGAAGGAAACAAAATATTAATACAGGGTCAAAAATAATAATTATAACCTCTATCAGCTAGCTCCTTTTTTGAGAAATTCTGAATTGTTACGCTTCCAACTATGGTTCTGAAGTACCCAACTTCTAACTTAAGCAACATGTCATGAATTTAGAAGCACATAAATCAGGTGTGAAATCTATACACAAGTTGCTCAGCAAAAATATGATGCAAGATGACAATTTCATTGCAGCATTTTAACATGGAAAAACATGACTGGTTAAAGGGCTGCTAGAGTTCCTTACCTGACTGGCCATGAATGTGTTTCTGCAAAAAAGATATTGGAACAACAAATAGAATAGTCAGCAATGGTAGTTAGCAATGGAAATCTTAAAGCAACACATTATGCAAGCAATCTCATGGGGCTCACCAAATCACATGAAGTTACAGCATGCCACCTGACAGTTTCAATATATTAGCAGCAAATCTCTTGTCCTGGAATGCCCATAAAGCATAATAGATGAAAATAGCTCCCATTACCATCCTATGGATGTTCCAAAGTTTCATATCCAAGTCTCAAAAATTATACATGGCAAGTAGAAGTTTATCGCTGGGTTGAGCATGGAACATCGAAGTCACCAACTTGTGCTGCATTACTAGCATCCTGAAATGACAGAAGTCTTTGCATCAATGTCATTATATATATATATATATATATATATATATGTCGTGATATGTACAGGTGGTTAAAAGAGATGCCCAGAAGCTGAACAGTTTTATCTTGAAGTTTTGATGGCAAGACATCAACATAGTGCAATACGTGTGGATGATAAAGAATACGCTTATATCCAGTGCAAGTGGAAAAATTCTCCAAAACCAACTCCTTGAGGTTATAAAAAAATGATAAGCATTCTTTCCTCAAAACTACAGCTGTTCTTCTACATGGCAATCCAAAAGTTAGATTAGGTCCGAACTTCCATTTCCTCTGGCATTTTAGGAAAGAACCAGCAGGTCAACCCCATAGGAAGTTTATAACCCAATCAAAGAAACTTGGATTCCATTAGGCCAGGGTAAAATACTGTTTTCACATATACTTAGCCTTAAAAGCCCCGGGTCAAGCAGCTTCTTTAACTTTCTATTATATAGACTGCAGCTTTAATGTTTTAGTAATGCACCTACTATTTCTGTTTATGAATTATGATACTTGTACCAGACGGAGAAGTGAGATAGGTGATGGAGAATGTGCTAACATAATGGACTTGCTTCTCTGTAGTTGGCAGCCTTATTCTCTTTTATTGATCAATGGTGTTTAATTCTTGGACTTATCCTTGGCTGGACCTATAAAACTGCTAGGGCGATAAAAGTTATGCCCTTTATCAATTGTAAAAGTAGGCACTTCATTTTCAATCTACTACTAATACCAGATCATTAGCCACTTTTAGCTCATCTCACTTCACATAAGGGCCAACAATCCTACTTTTATAGTTTGTTTCATCGTAATATTCATTTAATTAATATTTTTCATGATTTACTCAAGGCTGCTCATCTGCCACTAACAATGCCAGTCTTAGTCATGACTTGACTACTTCGGTTACATCAGCGTGGAAATGAGCAAGACCTATCTGCTTTGGTGGAGCTACTCAGCAACATCTATAAAAAAAGAAAAAATGTTTCAATTTAAGGAAATATACACTGCACATTCAACTCATAAGCAAATGATCTGCCAAAAATAATAATGGTGTGCTCTCATATATCTAAGTTCCACCACAACGTCCGAAATGGTATTTAATCTTAAACTATTTGCATGCCTGTATGTATTACTAATTATAAATCCTCTGTTTTGTCAGCTGCCTGCCAATGAGAGCATACTCTAAAGCTTCTAGAGCACCTGTGAATGCACATCTTCGCACCTTTGCATATTCATGCTTTTTTACTCCTATGGAAGAGCCATTAACCATTCCTTATATTCATCTTTCAATATAACCTCTCTTCTCCAACCATAATCTCAATCTTTATATTGTAATCATCAGCCTGATTGCTCTAACATCCGGAATGTGGATATACTACCATGTACGGGAAAATTAACATTCAAGGTTACCGTCCCATAAGAAAATCAACCCAATTATATTGGTGTTGGGATGAGGAAGGGTACTTACTCAACAGCCATTACATTAAAAAACATGTTGAAGACCCTTTCAGTTCTCTCTAAACAATGGTTTCATTATTGAGTACCTAATAGAGCACCTCAACCATTTCATGATTGCTTGGTAGATTTTAATGGTTTCCAAGCCAGTAGTCTAGACTACAGATCCCAGGTCACATTCAGAAACAATTTCCTCTCAGAAGAGGCACCAACAAATGCCTTACATCAAGCCACAATAAGTGCTGATGAGTAGTCAACTCATGTTCCATGCTCGAGTGTGCAGAAAACTTAACATCAACACCCACATTCAAAAGTACACAAAAATAAGATTTCCTTTGTAATATGCATTGACCTTTGAACTCATTCCTCCTTAATTAAATGTCATACAGTCATGAGTTGATTACCACATCTCTCACTCATGTGTAGTTAACTCAATCCTTTATTTTTGGAATTTCACATGAAACCTTAGATGAATCTCCAATCCTTCAATTTTTTTGTCCACAGGGTTCAACTATTCTACATCTATCACAAAATACAATCAGCAAGTTATATTCTATGTAGCATTTTGATTACATAGAATTCTAGAATGATACGAACTTGCAAATCTGGTAGAAGGCAGCAACTTCTCATATGATATTAGTGAATGATTATATAGTTAGCTTCTGAATTAGTTAATCTTCTCCATACATGAAAATTCAAAACTTTAACCAAGGATTGTCGGTCAGAGCTGTATCATACCAGAACAGGAAGAGACTAGGTCCTTAAACACATCTGGGGCCCGGGTCTCACCAAAAATGGATTATTCCATCCTAAGTTCTTTATTTTTCTTTTTCCATTTTTTCCTTTTCATTCTTATTGTTAATGGCTGCTGCAATCTATCATGATCCATCCCAATGCCATATTGACCCATGACCATTGAGACAGGCCCATATTGACTATTGAGGTAGCTGTATGAAGATTTAAACCTTTGACTTTAACCTTATACAAATATGAAAAATCAAAGCATATTGACATATACTGTGTGATACCTAGGCCCATCTTAGAAGAAGCCAACCCAGGTAGGAAGTCAGGCCCACCTGAGAAGGTGGCGCCTTCTTCATCAACGAAACAGAGCCAGCACCCCTGTTTCTTCTGCTAAAATCACCGAGCCTCACCGCTATTCCCATGAGCTCTCTCTATCTTCCTCTCCTCTCCCTCCCAACACCGTCTCTCTCTCTCTCTCTCTCTCTCTCTCACACACACACACACACACACATGCACGCTCGCTTGCTAACAGCGAGGGTAGAACCCTCTCTCCTATCATTCACCAACTCCCACTCCCGCTTCCTCTCAAGTTTTGTCTCCTTTTTCTGCCCCTCATTCTACTAGATCTCTTTTGAAGGAGAAGATAGTAACAAGCCTCTCGTCCACCGTCTCTCTTTCTCTCTCACACATGTTCTCTTTCCTTCTCTTATCTCTCCCTCTTTCTTTGTTGTTCTACATCTTCTATTGTTCCCATTTTAGAAGTGTAACAACGTCCCCATCTTGGTAGAGGAGGCAAGATAGGTCAGTAGGCTAACCTTTAATGTAGTAGTTTCCATGTTAAATAGCCATTATTTATGAATTTGAATTTTGAAAAATTTTAAAGATCATTTGAAAATATTAGTATGGCACTGATTCAATATCTTTGTGATTTTAGATTATTAGGTCCAAAAGATTCTAGTGAGGAGATTACGTTAATTTGATGTTGGTGTTTATGAGATAAGTAGCACTCTCTACTTATGGTATTTTATTAAAATTGCATTAGAGAAAATGCAATTCATCATGATTTCTAATTTAATTGCATTAGAAAATATCTATGGCTATATTATTTGATATATGATTTCATTATTGTTGTATGAAATTGTGGATCATCAAGATTTATAAATTATGACTATTAAATCATATTTAGTAAATTAACCATCTGATTTCATCCATTTTGCCTATATTTTATTAAATTTATGTACATTGGATCAAGCAAAAATGATCGTATTTATTGAATATTCTATTGGAAACCAGGTGGTGTGCTTATATGATATTGTAAATTTATGCATATTTTGAAAATATTGACTCTTTGAGAATCCATTTATTTTGTTAATATCTAGAACATCTAAGAAATTGGCAATGCTTGAAAAGAATATCATGAAATGGATAACCATATATTTATATATGGACTCTCAGCTTGGCTATGATATGTGACTTACAGCATAAGTGCGGTATGGATATAATATGTTATTTACACTACAAATGCAGTAAAGATATAATATGTGACTTCCATGGCAAGCGTGGTATGTAACCTACACTGCAGTGATTGGATATGTTATATACCAACACCGCAAGGGTTAAATGTAGTATTTGTGATCTATACCATAAGGGTCAAATGTGATACTCATGACCTTTATTGCAAGGGTTAAATGCGGCCGTAGTCCTTGGTTGTAGAGTTTAAAGAAGCTTGAAATTTAATAATTATGAATGAATATTTGATTATTAGTTAGTTAGAATATAAAAATTTATATATTATATCTTACTCCGATTGAAAAGCAGCATTTCATTTTGTAGTCATAATTGAAAATGAAATAATTATAATCTTCACTATATATTAACTTGCATTTGTTGAGTTAAATTATTAAATATTGCTTGATCCAATTATATAAAGAGGAGTGTTGCTTATAAAGACAATGAGCTAATTATTTTCACTTATATTTTTTCAGGTCCAGAGACTAAGCCTAATAAGAGACCAGGAGTGAGAAATTAGAGACAAGAACGATTATATAGGTGGACTAAGTTTAACTTTGGTTCAATTGTATATTAAAGTATCATGTGGGGATATGTATAATTATATCAAATACTAAAATATTAGAGTTGTACTCTTTTGTAACCATTAGTAATCTATCTAAACATAAGTATTATTTTAAAACCAAGTTTGATTGGAGTTTAATTGTTGTTCTGGTAATCATGTATTATTCTTACGATGTTATAGTGAACCTATTGATAGGTGGAATAGCCTTGCATGCTTGTGAGGCTAACTACTATGAGTATATGGTGGTTGTCATGCCCTAAGTAATAGTTTTGGGTCGAGGTGTGACATATTGGTCATTAATGAGACAAGAAACTAAAATAACTCCTAATAAATTGGAGATCAATGTTTAGTTTATTAAACAGCTCTACTTAGTAATTTCTTTTTGAAAATTGTGCTGTTGCACAATGTATTCTTTTGACTCAATTACATTCTTCTCCTTATAGACAATGTCAATGGGTTTTCATGAAGTCAAGAATATCATAAGATTTCATATCAGACTTATTGTTCCAACCTCAAACCTCAACTAACAAGCCTTCTCCCATGTGTATGTCTAGGAAAGGTTGTAGAAATAAAAATATAGATCCATTCAGAGTTCATATGATGAACAAGTCATTCACATTATGTTTTCATAATTCACGAGACCACATTGTTTTTTCAAACATTCTTTTAGCTTCTAACTTTGCCACTAATCATGGTACCAGTAAAATGCTAACACAATGTTGGTACGCTCTCTACACCGAATATCAATATGCCTCTTATACCAATATCGATACAATGCCGATACGGTACGGTATGCCTAGTATGGTGGCATATTCACTGATATAGCATACCTTGGCACCAACATAAAAATCACTTAATATCTACAGTTTGCAGCATTTCTCATCCTAAAATATTATCATATAGATTCCAAACTAGCCCTTAGAAACATATGCTACTCAACTATAAGTTCACTCAATCCAAACAACTAAATCTTAACTTTGCAGGATGTAAATTTGAATAGGTGTTGAGTAATGTGGCTTCTAGAAAATAGAAATAATACTTTTTTTCCGTTTTGGTTGTCAATAGAAAGACAACTTTCAACTCTGCATCAATGTACAAAATCACATCAATGGGAACATCAACCCAAGCTCATCTAAAACATGTAGGAAATTTAATAAAATCCATACAATATTTGGATTATAGAAAACAAATTAATGTTCAGAGGTGTAACTTATCCCGAATTCTGAGTCTAGTACTAAGGTCTGAAGTTCCTTTAATTTGGGCTGCGGCTGCCTTTGTAGCAACAAATCCAAAAAACTAATATATATTTTAAAGATAATCATTGTACGATAGTGCATTGGTTACACAAGCTATCTTGAGTGCACCACAGAAAGAAAAATAACCATATTTTCAAACATTTAAATAGTGTCTTTTGGACCAAGTTCCTAGGATGTCCATAAGCTTTTGCGTATCTGATGGAGGTCCAGTCAAAGGCATTTAAGAGAACATTTTTTTAGACACAATTTCGAAAGTTAGGAACTATGTATTAGCATTTATATGTATTTTTTTTTTTTCCCCAAAACCTAAAACTTGTTTTGCATTTAAGATAGACTTTTCCTAAGTACCTGCCTTTTGACTTTGTGTTTGAAACTTGTTTTACATTTAAGCTAGTCTTATCCTTTGAACTTATTGCTTGTCATTGCGTCTTTAAAAGGCTTCTTATTGTAGTTGGAAAGCAGTTCAGTAAATAAATTCAAAAAATTATCAGTATTTTCAGATTTGTCTCTTTCTTTCTCTCTAACTCTTTCTTCTCTTCCTCCTCTCTTCTTTAACTTTCCTTCTCTCTATCCTGAATTTTCTCTTTCTCTTTCTAACTGCTTTCCTTCACTACAAGTTCTACATCAATATCTTAAATTTTAAAGGGTTTTGTTAACGAGCGTGCTGAAGACACTCGTTTAGGGACATTTAACATCTCAATCACTGAATCTTTCACAGAAAAAAAGGGAAAAAAGAAAAAACATTTAAAAGGGTGCTTAATATCTCACTCTCACTGTCTCCTCTACCTTTCATTCTGTCATGGCAGATGATGGTGCATAGCACCGGCAGCAACAGTGGTGGAGTAGAGAGAGGTCGAGTCACGGGTAGCAAAGGAGCAGATGAGAATGGTGGTGTAATCAAAGCAAAGGAATTCATTGCCGTCGACGGCACAACGAAGGTTCTTCTTGATTGAAGGGGTGGCAAAGGCCACTGCCAGCTACATGAAAGTAAAGGAGGGTGTAGGGATTAGAAATGACAATGGAGTGAGGTAGGACAGAGGCGGAGAACCACACTTCATTCCCATTGCCACCACTATTTTAGCTTCCATCCCTATCTCCATCCTCGCCAATGGGGACAGGAACTTTCCTATCCCTATTCCCATCCCCATAGGGATTTTCATCCCCGTAGGGATCCCTATTCCCAACCTATCTCATTTTTAATAGAGTTTCTATTTTTATTTTTATGAAAATCCCTATCCTATTGGAGGCCCCATCTTCATCAATCTTATTTTTGACATTAAAATATTTATTTTTTAATCTTAATTCTTAGTCGCTATATTTTAAAAATAAAAATGAAGTATTGAGTTTCATATAATAAATGAAATAAATTTAAGTAGATTTATTATATTTATAAATTTCATAAGCTAATTCATAAGAAATATATTAAATCATAATCTCAAAAAGCATAATAATGTAAATTTATGATTGTGAGATATTTTATAACAAATAAATACATTCAACCATAAGTCTTAATATATATAAAAGGTAAGCATGTAGTCCTAAAGTATTTTAGGATTATATATGAAACTATATTTAAAATATTAAAATAATATAATAATATTAAAATAATATAAAATATATAGAAATTCCTTAGGATGGAGATCGAAGACAACGTGGAATGAGGAGTACCCTTGCCACCCTACCCCATCCCCATTTATGAGATAGACCTTTTTTTCATCCCTGCACCCATGAAAGAAAAATTCTCCATCTCCACCCTATTTGGGGTGGGTTCCCACGCCATTCCTAGTAGGGACTTAGCAGCTAGCCCTCGAGGTGATGGTGCACTAGATTTTGTAGAGGAAGAAGTGGGAGTGGGACATTAAATATCCCTTTAAATATTTCTTGAAGTGTTTCTTTTTTTTTTTTTCTTTAAATGTTTCTTCTTTTTTTTTCCCTCTTTTCCATGAAATATTCGGTTGAAACATTAGATTTCCCTAACGAATGCATCAAAATTAAATTACTTAGCTTATCTCATTAACAAAACCCAATTTTAAATTACATATCTTCACACTAAATGCATCAAAATTGATGGCTTATTTTCTACCAAACATCCTCCGGGTCACCCAAAAAGGCACCATAATTTTGATGAACAAAGTGAAAGCTTGCAAGAATCGAATTATTTTTAAAAGGAACCCTGAAAATAAACGGGAAAGAAAAGCAGAGAATCCGAATCGCTAGGGAATCAAGAAATCCTTACCTCTCGACCGGGCGTTTGAATTCTACTGATTCCTTTCCGAGGGCAAGGGGCGATTAAAACCTCACCGATTCATGTACTGCCTCGGCTGCCTCTTGGTCACCACCCGCACCCCACTCACGTCGTTCCCGATACGGGCTTCCCTTTCGTGGAATCGAACCCCATCGGGATCCCCAGCTTCCTCATCATCTCCAGCTCGTCCGGGTCTGCGTCTGCTGGCAACGCGGCATCCCCCTCCAACGGAGCACTGCCGTGGGGGGCAGCGGTGGCGCCACCCTTCCTCTGGTGCCCCTTGGCAACGCGGTATGATTTCTGCGAGGGTGCAGAAGAGCGGTGTAGGTCCCACTCATCGTCGCTGCCTCGCGGCGGCGCTTGCGGCTACGGGCGTCGAGGGAAGGGGAGCAGCGATGGTGGTCGTGGCGGCGGTGGAAGCGGTCGGCGGTGGAAGCGGTCGGCGGAGCGGGATCGGGAGCCATGGCGGTCGTCGTGGTAGCGGGCGTGGCGGCGGTGGTCCGGTGAGCGGGCCCGCCTCCGGTGGTCACGGTCTCTCGCACTCTCTCGATCTCCGTCGCGATCCCGTTCCCGGTCTCGGCCGCGGGGGTCGTTGAGATCGCGATCTCGAAGCTTCTCCTTCTCTCTCCGCTTTTCCGCCATCGCGCTCTCTAGCCTATATACCATCCCACGGGGAGGGAACGGGGAGCAAAGAAGAGGGCGTTGGAATCTTGAACGAGGCTCACGACCGCGGCGTTAGTTGCGCGAGCCAAGAAATGGGGCTTTCGTGCGATGCGCTCTTTGGAGGATCCAAACCGTCGATTTCACGGGTACCTTTTAATCCAAACCCGTTCTAGCGGGTGGATCATTCAGCCGGCTCTTTCGGAGCCACGCAAGCGCAACCCGAACCCTAAGTGCTGTGGCTTGACTGCAAGTTGGCCCAATAAAACTGGTTGATGACCGACCAGGCTCTCGGAAGCGGGTCGGGTCCCACATTCGTTGGACCCGCATCCGCGGGTCACATAAAATATCACACTTTTGAGGCACCTTGACCAATAAATAACAAGGGCCGGCGCTGATGACATTCTCGATTCTAATTTAGATCATGACATTATTTTACCATACAAATAGACAAGTTTTGAAATTTATCTATCCTTTTTTATCTTAAAATTATTTTTCATTTTTTTCTGTATTGATTTTGCAATCCTTGCTATATACAAATAAGAAAATAAAATACAAATCTAGGTTTTAGATAAGTAAAGAAATTTCATCTAAATGCAATCATGATAATGAACAAATAAAAATTAAAATTTCAACTTCCAATAAAATAAAGAAATAATTAAAAAACAGTTGCATATGCTAAAGAAAGAGTCTTACTAAAATATGATAGCAATAAATAACAAAAATCAAAAAATAAATACATAAAATATGTAAGATAAAATGTTGAGATCATTGCAAAAAATTGTTTCTTTTTGCTATTCTCTTTTAATATTTTGTGAGAATAAGTAAATAAATCATAAAAATTTAACATCATGTTATATGGTGATAAAAATTTAAATAGAATTCATATAGTATAAAAAAAAATACCAGCTATAAATCGATATGGAAACATCTAGTTGTAATATTATGAGAGTAGATAAATATAAAAAATATAAAAATTTATGAATAAGAAAGAAAAAGCTATTTTTAAATTTTTTATAATTTACCAAAGACTAATATTTATGATTTTTATTTTTGAAGTGCGCATCATTCATGCTTTGATATCGGAACTTTATGCATTAAGGCTTATTTCAAAGATCATATTTCTTAGCTTAGCAATTAAAAGTTTGGGGCCCCATTCTTGAATAATGCATTTTCAATATTTCAACTTAAATAAATGTTGTATAGATATAAAAAATATATCATAGAGATAAGTCTTTCTTTTTCTCTCTTTAAAAAAACATGCATAATATTATACTTTCATAAGAGTACTTAATAAATTTTTTTTTTTAAAAAAAAAATAATATCTCATGTTCGTAAAGATAAGGAATAGCAACAAGTTAGATTAAGTAGAGTTTGGATAAGATGAAGATAGATGATAATATGTCCAATTTTTATCGATATCATATCCCATCCATTTAAGGATCATGCCCTTGTGATCTCTACTTAATAGTCATTTTTAGTTGTTCATTATAATTCAATCAATAATGCACCTCTCAATTTTTAGTAGACATAGTTTAACCCATCAAATCAAGTTTTGTATTTTTTATTGACTAATTTTTAAAATAATTAAATATTAGTGTAAAAAAAAGGGGAAGCCATTTAAAATTATATACAAAATCATGATTGAACATTATCTGAATTGTTTTTGATTCAAATATAACCCAAAAATTATGACTGAGCTGTTTCAGAGTTTTAATCCATGTGGAGCCTATTTAAAGTCCAAGCTAAAAAATTAGTCCATTTTTGATGCTAACATTTTTTTAAAAAAAAATCTGGATCCAAACCAAATAATGTCACTTTGGGTCAAATTTTAGGTTCAAATTTTGCCTCCCTTAAGCTCTGAAGGATTGCAAGTTACAGAGTTTTAAGACGATGGAATATGCTTGCATATGGATACTGTCTGCAGGCACCGTTCGGTATGAACAGAACTTCTGTGGCGAGGGAAGGGACACGCATGATGTTAGGAATTAACTCAAGCCTTTAACTGCCTCTCTCTCTCTCTCTCTATAATTAACTGCGGGAAGACCAACGGCGTCGACGACCACTAGAGGCAAATCAGACGCTCGAACCGAGGGGTCAGTGGCGTTGCGTAACTCTTTAACAGCAGCCCACTTCCCGCCGTAAAAATCTCCCTCGCTCGCTCGTGGCGTGGTCGCATCACGCGTCCCCTCTCCTTTTCTTAAATATTCTTCATCAAATGCCGCCATCTCTGTCTCCTCCCTCATCCCTCGCTCATATCCCACACCCGAGAGCTCAGCGAGGGCGTTGCGGGAGACGCGGAGATCCGCCAAACGGTCGTCGAACTAATCTCTCCTCTTCGGTCCACCAGGTGACCATCCATCTCCTCTCTCTCCTCTTGCTCTTGGTCTAAAGGAATCGTAAAAAATTCTAGGTTTTATTTATTTATTTTTTTGCTATTCGATGAATTGAATTCCGGAGAGAAATCACCCCCTTCGGAAAGAACAAAGCGACAGAGAGAGAAGAGGGGAGGAAAGGAATGGGTTTGAACTGGGGTTTGGGATTTTGGGATGCTCTCACTCTCCCCTTGGTTCTTGAAATGGGAGGAGTGGGCGGGCGGTCGCAGTTGTTCACCCACCGGACCGTCGGCCATCAGGCAGGGCTCTAACCCACGAATGGTGAGCGATCGGAACGTGTAGTGGAGAATGGGCCCCAGCCTACCGTCGAGTCACAACCGTTGATTTGATTTGTGGGACCCGACCCAGTAAACGGACAGCGGTAGGTGAACGACAAGCGACGCCTCCGGATCCGGATCCCAAACCCGCCCGGTTTCATGCAAAGGGTGTGAGAAAATCGTACGGTGATCAAATTAGGAGCGAGAGAGAGAGAGAGAGAGAGAGAGAGAGAGAGAGGCATACGGCAGGCGTCGCTTGCCGACTACTTTTTTGACAGGGTTGTAACACGTGGTCGCCATCAGACGCTGCTCTTGTAGCTCTGCGTGACATCAATCATGCAACTCGGGCCCATTGTATGTTCCGCTGTCCAAGCTGCATCCAACGGTCAAGATCATCTGATCAGGATCGATGGGTTTGGCAGCCATTGGATCTTTTGAGATTGACTTGGCTCAGCTGACAAGCCAAGAGATACCAATTTTATACTTGGCTGGAATTTGGTGCATCGAGAGTTAAGCTCGCATTGCGCGTTATTTTGGGATGCATCTTAAGTTGGTTTCGGACGGTGCCAATGGTCAGTAAAAACTTTTATACTCTTCTTGCTGGTTGTATTGTTAGATTCGAAACATGTTAGCCCTTTGGTTTGGTTTATGTCTGGCATGATCTAGTTTGAACAATTTTAGTTTCACAAGAGGATTTTGACCTCGATCTAATATTATTGACATTGATCATTAGTTCTGTAATGCATGAAGCTACATTTGGTCACATCCGGGTCATGCATGAATTAAGGTATCAAGTTGTTTGAGACTGCAGTTTTGGAATAAAGATATGCAGCCTCATCGATTTTTATTATCTAAAATATAAAACAACCGTCCAAGTCTAGTGACTCCAATGTCATCCTTTGAGAAATCTATAATAGTAGTGTATCAATAATTTTGAAGATATTATAATGGGCAGCAGGAATCAACCCTTCATTCCTGGTACTGGATTCATATACTTTGCATTTGTATGCATTTTTTTCGTGTTGGAATCTGATGTGGGATCCCCCGTACAAATAAGATAGATAATGGAGATGATGATATTAAAATAAGATCATTAGTACATCCAACATTAGTACATCCAACAGGAAGAGCTAATGTATTTGCCAAAATAACTCATGATAGCAAAAGAAAAGCATGAAAAAAAGTTATCATGGCATGCCTCTTTCAATACTTAAGTTAGTAGAGAAGGATGATAAGGGCAATCAAGGTAGGACCTTGTAATCTTTCGATTTATAAAGGAAATAGGATGTGACAAAGAGGGAAAGAAAGTATAGCCTTTCTTCTTTAAACATTAGTTATTATTATGTTTCTGTTCGAGCATTTCTTTTATAAACTGAGACTAGTGTGCGATATTCTGGCATGTATCCCATATATTGTGAAGGAACCTTATGGATCATTTAAATTGTGAGTCACATGTCTCATCATATCTCTTTAGATGAGATGGTAGGGAGTACTTAGGTACATACTTTACATATCCTCACAGTGGGGTGTTCTTTACATGGTGATCATGATTTATGAGTTCCATGATGCGTGGATCCCACTAAGTCATGAGACATTCTGCCTAAAGTTGCAAACTTATTAGGTATGCACCTCATGCTGACCTATTAGTTGTATACTTGGAATATTTTGTTGGTTGTGCTGATGATGGTATTAACATTGATCAAATTGTCACATGTCATTCTATTATAATTGAAGAACATTACATCATCACACTATATAATGATTTAAAAATTACTAAATTAGTTAAAAGATCTAGATCAATATCGTAGATACCTAATCTATAATCTAAAATTTAAGCTAACACTACATCCATCAACAATCAATATAAATCAATTTTACCCTTTTATCCTAGTTCTCTAGGTATATAAAAATAAGGGTGGTAACTAGGGCGAGTCAGGTTAAGTATAGGTTGAATTAAAAATAGGTCATGATTAGACTTTAAATAAGTTTCTTCTCTTCCTCTTGCCTCCGACCTCAAACCTTAACTCTTAATTTTTCTTATTCTAAGTCTTAAATTTTAACCTTAAATTTTATAAGTACAATGGATTATCAACACAAGAACTTGTTGAGGTTGGTAAGATCGTGATGAAAGTTGAGGAGGTCATTGGAGTCATGTCATTAGTCGTTCTTGATGTGGGGGATGAAGGGGTGCTGAAGAGAGAGGAAGTTGCTGCGAATGACCTTCTACCATAAGTGCTCCTTAACGACACTTGAATTCTTACTAGACCAGAGCTTGGCTTTAGGTGGAAATAAGGGCAGTAGTGGAGATTAGGGAGATGGCTATAATTTTGGAGCAAGGGATTGCGTGGTTAGGGATAAGAAAATAAGAGAGAAGTTGGCATGGTAGAGGGCGAGGGGTGAAAGGGTGTGGTGGGTAGATGAGAGAGATAGAGAGAGAGAGAGAGAGAATTTATTAGGCGCCTTTCGAATCGATTTATTTATGATTTGAATTTGTACATGCCAAATTACTTTTAACTTGGATTAGATGGAGTTGAATCAGAACCAAGTGAATTTTAAACTAATCCTATTCAAATGTCACGAACGTCAGGCCAAACCAAATCAATTAGAGAAAGCATGGCAGGCCAGTTATCTCACCACCCAACTGTTACAATGTTATGGTAACATGCTTGATTGATTTCATAGTTCCATTCTATAATTCTTTTCCAATTTTTTTTTTTTTTTTTTAATAGTGAACAGTTGCCGAACTTGACATCGATCCTCTACTCCACCTCATCCCTAACATTACAATTATCCTGTTATCTCAAAATATTCCTGGTATTATTCCAGCACAACTTATATAGCCGCCACAAACCACTCAATAATACAAATCCCCCACATTATTCATGCTTATATCTAGAGTGGAATATTATTAAGTAATCGACGTGAGCCGACCCATTTGGACCCCTAATTAGTTGCCTACCCGAAAGACAAGCAAGTTGTTGGTCCCTCCATTAAATTTGGCACCGCAGAGGCCAAATGGTTCGATACAAGGGCATTCAGCGCTGCCATCGGTGTCCAACGCCAGCAATCAATCCAAGCGCTAGGAACACCTGGAACGGGCCAAGCCGGCAGCTTGAGGACCATCGATGAGATAAGGCCTCGTTGGTGGCCCCCTCGGTGCGCTGGTCCTACCATTCCCTCACGTTTACTAATGATATGGAGGTGGGTTAGGTTCGACTACTCTTTCATTAGGCCATTTTTCGCGGCTGAGTGCAACATATCTAACGTACTTTAATATATGGACGATAGACATTGCATTAGACACTCTCAATTGATGTTGGGACCTATGTTTTGTCCACCGTGTGACACAGTTGTTAAAAATAATTAAGGTGAAAATATACCTTTGGTCCTTAGCTTAAAAAGTTATTTTGATCTTTAAATTTTTAATTATTATTAGTTTAAATTTTTTATAGTTAAAAAATATTATTTTTTTGATGATTTATTTATTAAAATTAATCGAATAGCTGATGTATTATTTTATCTTCTAGTTCATATATTATATTAGTTATTTTTATCCATTTTAATTAATTTTAAATTTAATTTAAAATAATTTAAAAATATAATTAGGTAGCAGATTGATTCAATTTTTACTTTTGATTAACAATAGTAGTAGAGCACTTATAAGTTATTCCTAATCTAAAGTATATGCCGCGAGCTGGAGACTACTCCGATGATATAAATAAATAACAATGCTCTGATTTTTAAGTATTTAAAAGGTACTTCATATGTTTACAATATTTTGATCCTACGTAGTTGATGCTAGTAACTACTTAATATTTATGATAATTTCTTATTTTATCTATTTTATTTTAAAAACTACTAAAATCTTTTATCAATTCCTATAACATTCATCTACTACGATCATTAGTTTTTATAATTATATTTCGATTTTCACGATCGCTACCAATTTCTTCTTTTGATCAAGTGAATCAATCATACTTTTTGATTTAATTGCTTTGTAATATTTTACAATGATAATCGATTAAAAAAAATATCTTATTTAACAACTTTTTTTAACTTAAAAATATAAAAATCATCGATCTTACTTATTGAGGCCTATCTATTACAATTTTTAAACTAAGGCCAACATCAATGTAAAAATTATTAAAAATATAATATTTGAAAAATATTAAAAACTAAGTTGCGGTAAAAAATTTTGAGGATGAAAATGAATTTAAAGCTTGTGGATCAAAATTCAAAAGTATATTTGATTTTTTTTTTTTTGAAAAAAAAAATCCACACGCAAGCGCATGCTGGCGAAGGAAGCGACCTATTTCATTTCCGCTAATTAAAAAACGTCACCTCCCATTCGTAAAGTATTTTACTGGTTAATACCTCATGGAATCGATTGGAAGGCATCTCCCTTTTGGCTTGCAGGCTTTTACCGACCGTTTCGAGCTTTTAATGCATTTAAAACTTCCCCTTCTCTCAGGCCGGGCTTCTCCCGTTACCCGCTGCTTCCCTTCTTTCCCCTTTGGTTTCCAAAGTACCTCCCAAACACAGCAACAACCAATAGAGAGTAAGCGCTCTCTCTCTCTCTCTCTCTCTCTCTCTCGGCTACCCGTGCTAGAATGCGGCGCTTGTATCTTGGTAGAAGTTTCAAGCGCCTTCTCTCTGTCTCTGTCGGCGAGAGGAGAAGAGAAGTAGGGGGAAGTCCAGAGGAGAGCAACTCTCCTGGCCAGGATGACAGCAAATCCACGGAGCCGCCACCGGACGTGAAACCGCCTCAGAAGCCCAGTTGGAGATGCTTCTCCTACGAAGAAATCCACAAAGCAACGAACGGTTTTCATCAAGGTCCGTGATTGTAGCCCTGTTCGAATGAGAAGAAGGTAGAATACGTTCTGTTGGACGCTTATCTCTTTTATGTTCTTTTGGCATGGAAATGGAGCAGATAATTTGGTCGGCAGAGGGGGGTACGCCGAGGTGTACAGAGGATTGCTGGATGATGGGGAGGTGATCGCCGTGAAGAGGCTGATGAGAGCTTCGACTGACGAGCAGAAGGAGAAGGATTTCTTGCAGGAGCTTGGGACCATTGGCCATGTCCGCCACCCCAACGTGTCGGCCCTCTTGGGTTGCTGCATCGAACGCGACCTTCATCTCATCTTCGAGTTCTCTTCGCGCGGTTCAGTCTCCTCCAATCTCCATGGTATCCAATCGAGCTTTAAAAATAAAAGAAACAAACAAACAAACAAAAAAGAAACAGCTGCGTTTTTTCTCCAAATTTTTCTCAGAGAAGAACAGAGTATAGGTGGCTTCAAGTGTGTTCCATGTTTACGTTGCAGATGAGAAATCGCCGCCGATGGCCTGGAAGCTGAGGTACGGCATTGCAGTGGGTACTGCTCGTGGGCTTCATTACTTGCACAAGGGATGCCAGAGAAGGATTATTCACAGAGATATCAAGGCCTCTAATATACTCCTGACGTCGAATTTTGAGCCGCAGGTACGAGCCAGAGCTCTTTTCCTTTTGTCAATGGATCAGTTGCTCAAATAACTTCAATGTCTTAATCCGAGCCAACATCGCCGTCTCAGATTTCGGATTTCGGGCTTGCAAGATGGCTTCCCTCGGAGTGGACTCACCGTGCCGTCGCACCGATTGAAGGGACATTCGGGTTGGTAGTCTTTGAGACACTCCTGCTTTTTAACCAAAAAGAATTCAGAATTTGATCGAATTTGATCGAGTTTTGTGATATTTCTAGGTGTCTGGCACCAGAGTATTTCATGCATGGGATTGTCGATGAGAAGACTGATGTCTTTGCTTTTGGTGTCTTCCTCTTGGAGATCATATCAGGGAGGAAGCCAGTGGACGGGTCTCACAAGAGCTTGCTTAGCTGGGTAAATGTTATCTAAACTTGGGATTAATCTTATATCCACCCACATGGATCCTTTCTTTTAAGTTACAATCAAATCCTATCATATTTTTTTTCCCGCTAATTAAGTTAGCAATGTTATGGCAGGCAAAACCTTATTTAAGTGACGGCAGTATTCAGAAGCTGGTGGATCCGAGACTAGAAGAGGACTACGACATGGGACAGTTGAAGAGACTTGCCTTCATAGCCTCTCTTTGCATCAGGGCAACTGCGACATGGCGTCCATCTATGACCGAGGTACTGAATGTTTGTTTAAAGTACGTTGCCTAATTGTTCTTCACAATTTGAAACATGTAGATCATGGTGAAAGAGGAATAATAATCCATGAATATAAACACGTTAAATATTTATTTTAGAAAAACATATGGGAAAAGGTAATATGATGCTTAAAGGTTGTGAAAATTCTTTTAGAATATAAATTTTGACACGAAACAAAAAAGTCCAGCAATGTATCATTCATTAGAATTGATGAAGAAACTTTCCAGGCCTGTGAGGTTTTTATGTGTTCAACTATAGAAAGGAATTTATAAGGTTCTTGTTTTATCATCAAAATATGTTTGCTTTAAGCTGTTGGGAAGGGGAACTAATTCCAGATTCTACTATCAACTTGCATTTTAATAATAATGCCAGCTTGAAAACAGAGTTACTTCCAAAAGATGAAGCACTCTTCTCATGCACAATTCTCGATGTTTATTTTTGCTTTGATGATTGGCTCCTAAATCTCATCTAGATTTCTTCTGCCAAAAGTAATTACCAGAGCACGACAAAAGCTCACTGCGACAGGGATATATTTATCTAAGAAAAGAAGAGTTTTGGTAATAAATCATGTTCCAAGGTAACAATTGTTGTCAGCATCCATATATCATAGTGGTTTACCTGGATTGTCTCCATGCAAGAACCAAAAAGATAGTAGTTACTGTGATCAAATAAGTGTCCTGCTGGCATGCCTTTGCCTACACCTTTATAGGCCTAACGTTCTGATGCTTAGTCTGTTGCGTTGGTCATAGATCCATAGAAAAAGTGGAGTTTGAATGGTAGGAACGTTGGATACCATGAGCTGTTCTTTGCCTTTTTCCCCATTTTTTGTACTCTCGTGACTCACGGGATGCTGGTGGTTGCGATAGCTTTGCTTGACATTTTGGAAATCTCAGTTCAGACAAAGATTCAGAACATGTCACTGCCCAACGCATGCATCTAAGAGAGTCTACTAATAGTTTAATCTGCCATAGTATTAGATATAACAAATATTGCTAATAGAACGAAATGGATGGCGACAGGTATTGGAGCTATTGGAGGGTGGCGAGATGCTGCAAGACCGATGGAAGATGCCTGAAGAGGAAGAAGAGGAAGAAGAGTTCTGGGGCTTTGATGATCTCGACGATGAATGCGATACCCCCTCATCATCTTCATCAACGGGAAGCTCCCATTAGTGATTAATCTCAGATGATCTATCCTGATATCCCAACCCCGGCCCATTTGAGTGGGGGAGAGAGAATGTACGTAACTACTCAGTTGTAGCAAAAATGGGATTCTATTGTCTACGTGTATATCTGATTTAAGGTCAAGGCACTTCTATCTCAAAGTATATGAGACTTTGGTGGTGGGCTGATGACAGGGTAATTTTTTGGTTGAGTTTGGCAGCAAGCACAAGCACACAGCTGGTGAAGTGGATGCGCGTGGGAGTTTTTCTGAACGCAAGGGCATGGCCCGCCATAATATTATTAGGCCTAGAGATGGTGGTGGTTTGGGATCTGTAAACTTGTTTCTGGCTTCGAGTGCAACAACGATAAGTGAGTGGTTTGTATACACACATAAACGACTAGTTAAGACAAAGGGATTAGTTGGGACGTTTGAGAGGGGTTGGGGAGAAGGTGGCTAGCTTTTACTGCTCCTCTTGGCTCTGTTACCTCTGAAAGGTTGTTGGAGGCTGTTGAGATTAGAAGACCTTTGGGTGTGTGGCTGCTAAACTGATCGCCGGAAGCAATATCACACGAAGAGAGGGCATTTAAAACGCTTCTCCTTTATAAACAACCCTTTAAAATGGCATTGGCACCATATGATTGGCTATGGAAGAGAAATATCTGACCTAACTCAAGACAGGCATATTACGCTTCCGTGGGTTTGGATGGACGCTTGTCTCCTCTTGATAAGTACCGCATCCCGCACCTACTTTGAGCGAGACACATCGCTGAAAACAACGGCTCGCAATAACTATATGATAGTTATATGATGGGAGCCTTTAAATATTTTTCTTTTGTTTTTTAACGTTATAAGTTTAGCCCAAATTTATATTCAAATCCTCGCTATTTCAACATGCTTTGGCATGGTCTTAAGGTATATTGGCAGGCAAAAGTTATTGTAGCTTTATATATACTTAAGCTGCGTCTTTGATCATAGGTTATGTGGAGTGAGTGGTGGAACAGGGTGCTATTTTACCAACCATATTTGTTTCTTTGAGAATTAGTTTTACTCTGGCCAATGTGGGTTAATCCTCAACAATTTTAATTTAGAGAGAGAGAGAGAGAGAGAGAGAGAGAGAGAGAGAGAGAAGGAACTTCGAACAAACTTCTTCTATTCGATCACTCATTCCAACCAACTAATGCAGTCAAAAAAAAAAAAAAAAAGCATTCAAACGCAACCTAAAAGGTAGTAGAATTTTAAAGACTAAAAAGTTTATTGAAGAAGGGGATTCATATCATCTAAAAGTTAGTCTTAGTTTTGATTAAAGACTTTCATTTAATAATTTATCAAATTATCTTTTCAGTTTTAATAGATGGCTGTGAATTTTTAGGATCAAGAGATTAATAAAGTTTGCACTTTTTTTTTTTCAAAAAAATGCACATTGTTTTTCAAAAGAAAATAGGGGAGAGAGCTTTCAAGACATGTTTTCTAACACGTTCTAAACATTGATCCGGTACTTGACAAGAAACTAAAATCACTAAGGATCGGGAGGGAGAGGGAGAGAGAGAGAGAGAGAGAGTAGAACCACCAATGTAAGTAAGCATCTTTCCAGCAAGAACCAGGACGTGGAGATTTAGTAAGTGGCGTGGAGTAGTAGACCATCTCATCCGAGAAAACTGAAATCCCTTTTATCAATTATTATAACCAAGGCACGCGACACCACGTAAAAGATATGTCACAGTAGGACAAAAGTCCCCACATCAACCAAGAACAATGTAGCTGACCAGTACACACATTAGCCTATGGGATTACCTTTTCCTACCCAGACATGCCATCCTTTTCCTTTCTCTTCATCCGGTGGTACGCTTCTGCCCTCTTTTCCTCTTCCAATACGCCAGCTCTGGCTCCACCAAAACTTTTTCCCACCACCAACTAACGCAATAAACCACCGGAAATTTGGCTAGAATGCAAGTCAACACCTAATACAAGTGGGTTTCGTCGGAACGAACCATCAAGCACAGCAGAATCCACTGCATCATAAAATAATTAACAGCTAGTTTCCGCCATCAGAAAGCTCTGATCAAAACTAACCACAAACAATTTCGAGCACCTTTAAATAATGTTTCTGTGCTCAAATGTTATTTTATACATAACAGCTGTCCATAAAATCCTCGTTGCTGGCAGAACGCGACAGATCATTGCATCAAAAATGAATTCAAGCCAACCTTAACAACTAAATTGGAAGAATGCACAGGTAGTCCCTCCATTGCACGGCGCCATGTTCACAAGAAAACTTTCAGCGACTGTTAGGATTTTGGTGATCGTGTAAAAATCATCCCTGTGATACAATATGGATTCCTTAGGGGACTAGTTTGTACCTAATGCTAAAATCTTAATACAGTCAACTTCGCCCCAAGGAAAAAAAGTTTGGCTTATTGGCATTACTTGCCAAGTTGCTGAAAATGTTCACATAGTGAAAAACTGCTGCTCAAATCTTTCTTTGATTGCTTTGTTCCGAGATCTGTTTGGTGCATGTCAGCCAGCACATACGGACTTGAAGTGATATTCATCCACAGTAGAATATATGTGGCCCGCATCGACATGGTAGTTAATTGCATCCCTAGTTAGAAAATGCAATAGCAAAGTAAATGTCTACAGTAGATAGATGTAAATACAAACATGAGAGAGAGAGGGCGGGGTGGAGATACATGACATCATGTTTTGGGATCCCCAGCACCCTGACAATATCATCAACATGCAACCCCTCTTCACGGACACTGCCAGTAGAAGATTAAAGCCACAAAGAACTACGTTTAGGATTTGGACAAAATCAACTATTCATCAAAACGCTTGCAAATAGAAGCATTTATATAGAGTCATGCAAAAGAATGAGTTTTGAAATGGCTCTCCGACTGACGTATCTGCATGATAAAGAAAGGTTCAAACCTAGTCGGTGAAATAAGGAAGGAAAGAGGAAAAAGAAACAGATGGAGAGGAAGGTGCATTAATTTCCTTCAGATAGGATAACCCCATTGCCTATTAAGTGCATGTAGTTCCTTACTGGTGTGGTTTTACCAAGCGACAGATATAAACGATAATGAACCGAGTTCAAGAAATAGGCTTCTATTTTCAGTGTACAGATCCGAATATATGGATAGTCGCAACTGCTTCTTGTGAATAAGGTTTACTTTCATGTCTCAGATGCCACAGCGCGCAAACAAACAAAAACTTAATGACAGGATTGACCATGCAAAAAAAAAAAAAAAGATACGTCTCTAGAGATGCTAAAATTTTATTGATAAAAGGAAGGATAGCAGGTCAACCATTCGCTGGAGTTCAAACAACATAATTAACAAGCCTTATCTCATCTACATTGGGTTGGCAACCACAAAGGGAGGCCCGCTGTGGAAAAAAAAAAGAGATTTTTTTTAAAAAAAAAAAGGAACTCAGCTATGTAGCAAGTACCATCCTTCAACTAACACATGCATGGACAGGCGCACGCTTTCTTATGTATTTTGTATGCATCTGTAAATATGTAAGTGTATTTATACATTAGACGATATAAATAACTTACATGATTGCTGGTTCCTGGAAAACTCCCAGAACCAAGTTGCACAGGTCATTTCCAGGTTTATCCATGCTTGAAAAAGCAGAAGACTGGTATAAAAGACCAAAATTGCAGATGATTAACCAATTGTCCAAATATCATAGCTCTTTCTTTTATTTTGATTAGATAACGTAACTCACATAGTCCTTACAAAGATAAGGGAAAAAATCAAATCACAAGTGCATTACTTGATTGATTAGAGGAGCATGGTATCCTTTCACTCCATTAGAAAAAGGGGTACAGATGATTGGAGTTGTCTGGATCTGAGCCGGAACTCCTTTCTGTACCTCAGTATAAAAGAAACAAAAAACAAATGAAACCCAGACTCGTTAATATTATATACTGTTTGCACATATAAATATGCAGGGATAATTCATCTCTTATGTGCAGGACATATAAAGCACCTCCTCACATGCAAGTACCTTTAGTCTTGTATTTTCAACATATACATATATGCACTCAATGAAGTGGAGCACAATATCATTAAAATCAGTCACAGGCCTGAAAAAAGAGATGTGAAATATTTTTCAGAAAGAAATTGTGTTAAACAGATGTGATATATTTTTGAGGAAGAAATTGTGCCAAAAATTAAAAGATGTGATATTAAGTTCCGTAAAGATCACAATAACCAATTGCTCCACATCATACGAAGCACAATATCGGAATTGACTGGCTGTTCCAACTTGATTGATTATGTGAATATCAGAAAATCTTCCTTTCATAGCTGTTTTCTGAAATACTAACCTCCAAGACAATGTGCATGTGGCATAGCAGTATCTGGGTTCTCATTCCTTTTTCTTTAACCATATTAAAAACGCGCTATGATGTCACAATAAACAATGATGAAATAACAGTTCAGAAAACCTTTTGAATTAGTCAGATTAATGGGATATTTAAAAACAAACCAAGTTCAGAAAAATAACAGTTATTTAGAAGTCAGCCAACATCATAGACAAAAGTTCTCAAATCTGGATTGTTACATAGACAATTCTGCAGAAGTGCCTAACGAAAGTCAAAATAAATAAAAAAAGATGGTTTAGATTCCAGTAAAATAGTTGCATGCTTATATGGTCAGCCAACAACATGATAACTTTTAAAATTTCTGCAAAAATTTCTGGCAAACAACTATAAATAAGCCTCCCCAGTCTGCATAAGAGCAACCTACATCTCTCGAAGTTTCAAACTGGTGTTCAAACTTTTAATGATGCATTCTTCCTACTTAACCAAGATTTTTCCCTTTCGCTGGGGCAACATAATATGTTTGATAGGAAGTCGTGCTTTTCTAAGTGATGTTTGGTCCCATATATGGTTCAATACAGGCCGGAAGCTAAAGAAATTTTCTTCAAGGAAAACCAATACACTGACCTGGCTCTAACTGAGAGGCATTCGCATTTTGTCACATCGCATGATCTTTGTAAGAATATAATTTTTATCAGATGGGCACAAACAAGTATTTTTGTGTTCACTCCATATATGATTGTTAACCAATGTCACTTTTGATGGCACTGTCACATCATGGAGCACATCTTCCACACGTACGAAAAATGGAGCATTCCTTATTTATGGGACTCCTTTTAATAGTTCTTCAGATATTCCTAGTCTGAACAATTAATCAACAGAAATCACAGAGAGATATCGCAGTAAACAAGCAGCTGGTCGATCCTGAATTTTTCTAAGACACAGACTAGCATATTATGATTTGAATCTTTGACTGCAGTGCATAGTTTCTTTTATTTAAAATTTTAGCATAGGATGGGAATGAGTCGTTTTATCTTCAGGGTTGAAGAAATAATTTTACTAGGAATACTTATAGGGAATGAGTAACAGTCTCGAAATGATAAAATATCGAATCTGAATAACTGCTTCATGACATTTACCACACAAAATCCACCAACCTATCGTCTGACATAACATGAGTAATTGAACAAAAGGAATTTTCTCTAAGTTAGTTCGCTTCATTCTTGTTCTTGTTGCTGCTGCTGTACCGTCATCAATACAGTCATCCTGGCCTAAAGCTTGACAACATGAGATCAGTCAAGACTGAAGCCACTAATGACACATTCCTGACAAGGCCATTATGTGTTCTTCAGGCTTCCTCAACATTATTAGTTCCATTTGCCAAAATTCTCACATAGAACTTATGAGTTACCGAAAGTTATTTCAGTCGGCCAACAACTTCATAATTTCCTGCTCAAGCTTATTTCTTCCAAAGTAAAATCCTAGCACCCTCCCACACTTCAACCTCCAAAAATGTAATGGAAGAACAGACACTAATGGCATCAACTAATGCGCAGACACATAAGATCTGAAGTCAGCACCAAATTATAAGCCATTCAATCAATGCCCTATCACCTTCAAATTGACACCTGAAAAAACAAGGTTTATCTCACCTGTCATGACTCAAGATGAGGTGCTCATGCCACATTTAGAAAGGCTGATGTTATCTATTGCCTATTCTATGCTCCTATTAGAGATAGCATAAATTTTACATTAGTCCGCATCACAATTTTCCACGCTGAAATAACTGAAAAAAAAAAAAAAGCCATTTAGTTAAACTAATTTAGAACTAGAGCTTTATACAGTATGAAGAACAAAGTTTTCAGGTGGACAAGACTAAACTGCATACTAACTGAAGGAAAGAAGCGCAACTGAAATTTTATACCACAAAAGAAAGTGCAATTAATTTAGAGCAAATAAACATCAACTGTGAAACAACATCTGAAACCAACCTAAACGAGAAAAGAAAAAAAAAAAAAAAAAAATCAAACTTTTTACCTCACAGAGAAGGCATGCCTTTTGCTCTGAAACCCCTTCAAATGAGCATTGACTTTAACATACATCCCATTTCTTTATTATCACCGACAAAAATCCCAACAGAGCATATACATTAAAGCAGGGTCAAGAAGTCGATATCAGAAACCCACCAATTAGAAGAACCAATCAATGGCGCTTACTGGATGGCAGTCACTTCATTTGCATCTGAGAACTCATCGACCCTGTGGACTTGGTCAGTGAGACGTACAAACCAGTGAGGATCCCACGAATAGAAGAACAAACAAAAGATACTATTAGAGAGAAAAATTTTCCTCACCATCTATTGATGTTGATCCGGCCCGTGCCGTCATCAAGGGTGAAGGAGATGTCAGCGACCCTCTCCACCTTATTCGTGACCAGACCCAATAGCCTGACCTGCCAACCAGAACCAAGATCAAGAAAGAAAATCAGGGTTAGAGTTAGGAAGGGCCAAGGAGAAGAGGGACGAGGAATTGTTACGCTGGCAACTTCAGAGCCATTGACGGTAAGGGTGGACTTGTCATCGCTAGCGTAATAAGCTTCGGCGATCTGCTTCACGGTCAGCGGAAGGGAGCGCTGAGCCCCGCGACTCTGAGATATAGAGGTGGATCAAGAACGGGGATTCAGTGATCGAGACATCAACATCGAGATATCCAGAGAGACCACACAGAGAGAGAGAGAGAGAAAGAGGTGGTGGGTACCTTTGCGGGGGAGGAGGGATCGGGGGCCTGAATGGCCAGAGAAGGCATGAAACCACCGCCGGAGAAGAGGGAAGAAGCTCCGTCGATCTGGTTATGGAGCATGTTCTCTCGCTTCTTGGAAGGAAAGGAATGGAGGATGTCAGACGGCGGGAGGGAATGGCTGTTGCCCTACGCGCGCGGTTCGGACTGGCTTCAAAAACGTAGGGCTTACGCGGTCCTATTATATATATATATATATATGTATGTATGTATGAATTGGTCAACAATAATTAGGTCCATATCATCCGATTGCAATATTACCGTTATATATTAGTTAACGATTTTATAAAACTATATTAAAAAATAATATATTTTAAAACCTTTTTTTTTTTTTTTTTTCATGTTAGTATTTCTTAGGCGGCTAAACAGCCTTACCAGTGGATAAAGACTTTTACATTTGATCATTTATTCTTCTTTATATTTGATGTGATGACAGCACTTTAAGGCCATGCCAAACATCACTCCACCGGTATGACTTATAATTTGTCCGTTTTATTCTCTTCTGCGGAAGAGGAGAGAGACTCGAAATTTCATTAACTTTTATCCAGCGGAATGCTAAAAGATTGCCATCGGCCGAGTGGGCAACCAGAAGTGAACTTGCCATGTGGCACTCTAGGCAATCCCAAAATCATCCTATCCTGGCCTTCTTTTAGTTTTTCTTTTTTCTTTTTTATGCATTAAAAAGGTCCATCATGTCTTAACTTCATCACATCACGTTGTGCCCCACATCAACCAGCGTCATAAACACCTCGTGAAAATCTTGTGCTGTACGATAACTTGCTACATCGAGAATTTGACTACAAAGCTAACTTGAGCTGCTTGGCAGAACCATAATACACCCACATTTGCACTTGAATAATCCCAATGTAAATTCTTCACCCATGAGAGATCGTAACCATTCTTTCAGATGACCTCGTTTTTACTCAAAAAAGAAGATCAAACCTTAGCCAATGCACGCCAATACACCCTTCTGGTATTCACGGTTACACACTTGATGCACACGACGTAACTTACATTAAAATTTCCAACCACAAGAAGGTCGGTTGTATTACTTAAAGCTGCCATCTTTTCATTCTATTTACCCTTCCGATCAAGTCAGAATCCAGGCGGGCCAGTGGCTGTGTGAGCAAGGTCAAGTCTTTCATCCATTGCGATCGAACTGCTTCCCCAGTCACAGCGCCAGATCAGACTAATGCCTCACACTCACGGCTCCCCGATCTCCAATATAAATTTTGCAAGTAAAGGAACACCATCCAGCTTTACATCAGTGTGAAAATTCATATATTTGGGCTCAGAGGAGCAGACGAACGAGAGAAATTGATCTATTGTAAACACAATTGGCTGAGCGCTGCATAAAATATAATAGCAAGACCATTAATATGCACAAACAAATGTCGTAGACGTCCTATAGCAACAAAGCGAGATTGGAATTTAGATGCAAGAAGTCGGAAAGGAGTCCACACAGTGCAGTGGATGCCTCCGATGCCTTCACGTCAGGGATCAAAGAAATGAGATCTGCGCCTCCCATACCTGCTCATTATTTTGAGCAAGCAACAAAATATCAGCCACCGTTACCAGAAATCAACAAAGAAAGCCATAACAGCAGAAAATAAGACCAATCCCATCTATCTTGATGTTACTAATCCTATGTATCATGCTTGAATTCTGGACCATGGCGGTTGGCAGAGGTGGGGCATGGGGACAACTAGGAAAACACGAGCGTTTGGAGAAAGGAGAGGAGAAAGAAGGGGGCTGAGCGGGATGGTTGGGTTTAAAGAACAAACCGTACACTCAAACAAGCAATAGTGCTTTGCTGGGAGAGCACTTACGAAGATCTAATCATGTGCATAACAGAACTCAGACTTCATTATGTGACTGATCAGCGAACCAAATCAAATTATTCAGGAGGAAAAGCATCTTTATCTTCCGATACAACCAATGCCTAAGGTACACCATGAAAGGAAATTTAAACAAACCTGTAATGGCTGGGGATTCTTCTGGATGCGGCAGCACCACCACTGGCAGCTCCTAGATACTCATCATCATCAAATCTGTATTCTCTTATGTCTGCAGATCTCATGGAACCCTCATCCAGGTTCGAACCATCGGAGCTTGATCGGCGACTGCTTCTCCTTTCACTTCTTCTTTCACTCCTTCCTGATCTCTGCCGGTTTCTCGAAGCTCTGAAGTTTGCAAACAAAATACAGGAAGTCCACCACTTGCGTCTATTCCGGTGGAAGTTTTCATACTCATCTCCTGCCTCTTCATCCCCATACTCGATGACATAGTCTCCCAAAACCACACCATGAGGTACTTCTGCATGTATGGTGCTCAAGACATCTATGATATCAGAGGACTGCTGGAAATTTTCCCAATCAAGCTGTCGTGCAGGGTCTATTTCTGAAGGACGTGAATGTGGGTGTTTTAATTGAGTGTGCTTCTGCAGCTCAAAATAGTTGCCAACGTATGAACAGTGTTTCTCTTGGCAACACCGTTTTTTCATGTTCAGATGCAGACGAGCTTCATCAATGATGACCCATCCAATTACTTCTCCTCTACACAGCGGACAGGCTGGTCGGCTGTCAGGGCTTGATGGGATCTCTTGAATGCTTTCCAGATAAGTCCCATTTGGAATCGACGAGACTTTTGCAATAGCAGACAACCCATATGCACTCTTAAAACGACTAAGACAATTTGAGTGGGCGTGATCTGTATCACACATGAATGGTCGACACCCCTTATCGTATGAGGAGCACTGCAGTAATACTCCATTGTGCGGGGAATCCAAACATATTGGGCAAGTCACATCTTCCCAATTACTATCCAACTGTATGTCTTCCAGGTCCAACGACTTCTGATCAATACCTCTCTTCTGACAAGTGTCTGAAGCCATGCAAAGCATTCTTAAGCAAATTTTACTGCCATTGAAAGTAGATTTCGCTAAAATCTAACAGCATGAACCTGCATATGACATCAAGCAAAGAGATATATGAAGTCTTTGAAAAGCAAATGTCTTAATCAGAATATCTGGGGCAAAATCTATTTACATATGCATATTTGAAAAAACATTAGTAGCCGTTGAGTTTACTGATAGCTAAATGATTGCAATTATATAATATGCGCTCACAGGTATGGCAATGCATTTGTTCTACAAAGAATGTAATTCCAACCAGGTGAATCACTTTATTATCACTTCATTAGATGTAAAATGAAGCAGCTGGAGAAGCAACAGTAACACTCCTCACTATCACAACAGTAACACTCCTCACTATCACTCAGATGTCAGACTTACCCAAGCTTCTTCCATCATAGATCAGCTACCAGTATACTGCGCATCAACCACAATTTCCCAGGTAATTTTCTACTTGATACCATAATACCATATGGCATGAAAGGGAAGGACTGCTCTAATAATTTTCTCAACACACAGATAACTATCTCAATCAACCTGAATCCCAATGCAGGCTTCAATGAAAGTTCAGCTTAAATATGTTTAAATGAACATGTTATTTGGTGTGATAGCCAGATGTTTCATTTCCACTTGTGCACCTTATTGTCAGTAAAAGCTGAAATGAACCCCCCCCCAAACCCAACCCCAATAATAATAATAATAATCATTGGTAGAGCAAAATTCATCCTATGGTGAAATTTAGTTAGAACAGATTAATTCTTGCTGATATATAAAACAAAAAATTATAACAATTCATTTGCTACGTTTTCATTTATGAAATATCTATCTTATAGCATCCACAAATTTCCCGCCATGATGCTTGAATTAGTTACCATAGCTGATTAGTTACCATATCACAGATAGTGTTCGAGCACACTTTAAAATCATGTATCATCAACTTCCATATGTAAGAACCTGTATGGATTTATTGAATTTGATAGTAAAAACTTCTTTCCAATATCTATCATAAATCCTTCAAGTGCATACTATAATTTAATTTGGAAGGAAAATATGGCTCCTCTATTTTGATCCACTCGACAGATTTATCTCATAAAGTGAACAAAAGAATATGGCTTTCAAAGGAGTCCAAATGTTAAACCATATATTAATAGTAGGAAGTGATATGTGCCAACTGATTTCTTGAGATAGCCATGATATTCATCAAAACTTTATAAAAGTCTCAAATTATTCATGACATTCCACTGGCCAAGAGATTCTCCAAATTAATCTCAAATAATTGAATTGTTCACCAGTTATTCAATTCAACTGTTCAGAAATTATTCATGAAATATTCACAACTTATTCATGAAACACTACAAACTAATTCATGTAACAATGCAAGCTGATAGTGTTGATATTATCTAGTGTCACTACCCCATACTAAATTTTCACATACCATATTAATATACATCATGGTTTGCTATTTCGGTACCGAAGGGCATACTAGTAAAATTTTAACACAATGTTAGTATATCCAGTATGCTCGGTACAAGGGCATACTGCACTCAATATGTCCCCAATCAGGATGGCATACCATGATATACATACACAACTACACTTTTGTTTTCCCGATTTCAATGCTGTTATTAAGCTTACCAATTTCTTTCCAATCATGTGTTAATTTTCCCAAATTCTGAATGGTCCATTCAAACTATCTCAAAAAGTGAACTCCTTGAAAATCAGAATCTCCACTAAAATATAACCTCTCTACACATGCGAGAAGTCTTATTGATAATAACAATAATGATGATTAATGAGGCTGCTTGCACTATATAATTGACATCATTTCATCATAAATCCAACACCCCCCTCCAAAAGAAAAAAAGAAAAGCAAAATCAATAAAATCTTCATGAGCACAATAGATTATCAGCACATATGAAATCTCTAACTTATCTGTTTGCTGACTACCAAAAATATTAACATAAGCAAACAAACTAACCCATAATGCTTAAGTAGCCTTTGCTATATTTTTTTTCGACAAAAATTAACCTTGGCTAAAGTTGACTTGTAAGGATCATTTCCAAGATACCCCTGGACTGGATGGAAGGCCATTCTAAAATAACTAAATTCATCAACCATAAAAATGACAAGTAAGTGCTACCCAAAGTTGTGTATAAAATAACTCTTACTGCCCAACAGATTACTCATACGATTCTTGATACTACATTTTTTTCGACTCCAAATATCTATAACTAATATGAACAAGGAGATACTTAAAATTTAGAGTGCCAGATGCCTGAAATGTGCGAAACCACACAATATCACTTTATCACATATGGAGCATTGACAGCCATAGAGTTATTTGAAATATGGTGCATGGTTTTCATGCACAACTTCCCAGACATTAAATCCAGGCCAGCTGCCTAGCTATCATCCTCTTAATTTGTCCAAAGAGCAAGCGGTCATCTAGGACTCTGATAAATGTTGAGGCATTTGGCATCATGCCTAAAGTGTAGGAAGCAACAAAGAAACATAAAGATTGTACCAATATTGCAACTCCTATGTTATTTTAATGGTAAACATAATTTTGTCACATCATCATTAGTTTACTGCTGCTATTTATATTTTAGCACGTTTTGTTTCCTTTTGGTAACTTAGCAAATAACTTGGAAAAAGTTCAGGGCAAAACTGTGAAAAGAGGCAAGCTATGAGAAGCGTGGCTAGGTTAACTACAAAGCCTGTACAAGTCCAGAAGAAAGCTAATATTGGCATGATGAAGATCTGGAATGTGAACTTCGCCATAGAAGACAAGTGGTATTTCAACCAAGATATCTTACAGTCTAGATTTCCTTGGAAAGAAGAGGTGAGGATGCAGTTCTGTAAGGTGATAAAGGATAGCTATTCCTCATCTCACAGAAATTTAACTTCTTTCATCAACTCAGGCACTTTCAACAGGAAATTTTGAATTAAAAGAGTGGAAAGATAGAGATATGTCATCATACAGCATTATTTTGAAGGGACAGGTGCCACGACTGATAACAAATTGTACTCTTGTGAAGACGAAGATAAATTTGGAGGTGACATTATAGGGGAACTCAGCTACAGTCCCTACACAGGTTCATGCTATGACCTTCAGTGATTGTTATGGAAGTACCTAATTTCCAATAGTCCCCAGTGTTTGCATAGCCAGTGACCTTAAGGAAAACAATCACCAACGATGGCCATTTAAAGAAAAGTATGTTAAAGTATAACTCAAGAAAGGCAATATCTACATTCACTCAAAGTGTTCCTGTCAGTTTATCCAAAATACATGTCCATTATAAATGGGGTTTGCTGAATGTCAAAAAAAAAAAAAACTTTTTTACCTACAAAACGTTTTCTATCCACTGAACACCATCCATTTTATTTTACTTACTCATCCATCCAACTTCCCTTTGCAATTTTGTTCACCTCCAATCCATATGATATTATTGCATAGTACCTTTCGAAGTTCCCTTGAATTTCAAGGAACACTTAATTTTAAACTTAAGTAATAATGTCCTTCATCTTATAATAATATCCTCATTCCATCTTTGTCAAAAAATTGGTCCACCCTAAATTTAGGTATCTTAATTTTTGATTGTATTATGCCCATCATTTATGTTACTGGACTCTTCTCTACCATATGGGATCTCATCTATTTTCATGCTTAAATAACCCCCCATGTTCGCTATCCTGCCCCACCCTGTCCTGGAAAATTTTCCTGTCCAGCAGCTGATTCTCTGTTACAAGACCTGTCTTCAAGACAAATTTAAACCAATGAATTTCCCTAGCTTCTATACAAACAACCATCTACATTTTTTACTTTCTTGAAGTACCTCCCACATTATCCATCAAGCAAGAACTCAGTTGAGCTCCACTTTGGGCTAACCAGACGCCTGAGTAGGCTCTCCTAGCCTGGACTGAGTTTGGGTGCCCAACGATGGGCAATCAAATAGGCCCTAAATCTGCAAGCCCCAAAAACTCATTTGCCTCCTCAGCAACCCTAAGTTCACGCTCATGGATATCCTTCCACATCCTCTCAGTATCAAAAGGACTTATTTTCAAAATTTTAAAACGACAACATGCCACAAAGTGACAAGAACCCTTATTAATTATAGAAGAAAAAAATAAATGAATGCCCTCTGTAAAGTTTATGCACATGAATATGCAACATAAAAAGAACAGTCCAACACATAATTAGAATTCACTAGATAGAATAGCTAGTTCCAATTGAAAACTATAGAACAAATAATTCATGTCATGAGGCCTTCAAAAATTCATTTTTAAGCTTTACAAACGAAAGAAAAGCTTATACACAATTTCCAACAAAATTTTCAAAAAAAAAAAAACTGTACAAATAAACCAAGCTTAAGTGCAGCTTGGCCTTAATCTGAATGTCATTCATCTATGATGAAGTGCTGCACGAATTAATCAATCACTCAGCATGCGTCATTTCTAATTGACACTAAAATATATCCTTACACCAAATCCACGCAACCATATATGGAAAATTATGAGGACTGCCTAAACCACTTGCTAGATAATCTAAGCAATTCATCCAAACACTCCAATTATAAATTACTACAACATAAATCCACACAAAATAAACAAACGTAAATTCCACGAAACCCCAGAATTGCCATCCACACACCCCGACTAACAGCAACCCTACTCGACGAATTCACAAACACAAACGCATAAATTCAAAATCGAATCATCAGCACAGCATCACCAATCATCCAATTCCTCAAATCAAATACCAAGCCGTAAATCCAAGGCTGCCGTCAAGCCAAGAAAGCAAATAAACCCCTAGAATCGGCAAGAAAAAAAAAAAAAAAGTGGTCTTTCCGACAAGAGGAGGCGAGAACGAACCTTCCATCCTTCGAGAATTCCGGCCTCCGCGGTAAAGCGAGGGAGAGCAGCACCGAGGAGAATTGAACGAAGCCCTAACCCTAGGTCTCCATGGCGTGCGGGAAACGGAAAACATGAGAGAGAATCGGAGAAGAAAAGTAGTTCATATTTATAATATTATTTTATTATGATTAGAAGAAAGAAAGAGCAGAAGCGACGAGTCTGGGAAAACGGCTGCTCTCCGCCTCTCCGGATTCAGAGCCCCCGAAGCCGAGGGGCCTCTTCTCTTATTCCCTTTATTTTTCTTTTAATTAAATAAAAATTAGGGAAAATAAATAAATAAATTGTTGCCGACTTTGTGTTACTCACGTGGGATGCACCTGAGATTGCAGAGCCGACCGGCTTTAATCAAAGCCTGGTATCCTGGCCATCTTGGCGGGCGGCCGGCGGCCAACACTGAGGTGGTACGTTAAAAAAATTTGAAAAGAATTAGGATATTTTAATATTTTGACAAATAAATATAAATATCCATGTAATATGACTGATATTAGTTTATATTTTTAGAAATTAATTATAATTTTTAATGATATGATGAAACTTCTCTAAATTTGGGACAAATTAATTTCTAAAAAAATATATTAATTGATATTATAGCACGGATATCAATGAGCATTAGTAAAGTTGGGAGAAGCAAAATTTTCTTTTTATCAGTAGTAGAGATTTTAGTCCAACCAAAATTTTAGTCTTAAGTTGAGAGGGAGGTCAGTCCATGGCTAAATGCATCTCTTTAGGCCTATAGTTTAGAGTTATTTTTATTAAGAGGGTAAAAAAAAATTTTTAACAAAATATTTTGCAAGAATGGTGTTAAAGTGAAAAACGTCATTTTAAAATAGCATTTTTTAAGTCAAAATTCTGCCTCATCGGTGCCAGAGTGAAGGACGATGGGGCATTCTGAAAACGCCACATCGTGTGGCATTTTTAGAAACGCCACACGGTGAGGCGTTTCTGAAAACGCCACTCCATGTGGCGTTTTCATTCAACCTCCCCCATCGCCCTCCCCCCAAGCCCCTTCGGTCCCCCCTCCTCGTCGCCCCTTCGCCCCCGAGCCGCCCCCTCGCCCCCGAGCCCACCCGAGACCGCACGCACCCCACCCCGACCCCCTGGTCCCCCTCGGTCCGCACCCGAGCCCACCGATCCCCCCTGCTCCCTCTCTCTCGTGCGCGCCCGAGCCCCTCGTGCTCCCTCTCTCTCGCGCGCACCCGAGCACCCGATCCCCCCTGCTCCCTCTTTCACGTCCGAACCCACCCGTCCCCCTCTCCCTCTCTCCCGCACCCGAGTAGCCCCCCCTGCTCCCTCTCTCTCGCGGCCCATCTGTGGCCCGTTTTGCGACCCATCCCCTTTCCTCTATCGGGCCGGTGGTTTCCCAAGATAAATTTTTTTAGTTCAATTAAATTATAAAAATTTAAATATACTTTGTTACTAACTGCTTCACATTCATCTTTATGATAAAGAAATTGATAACTGAAACAATGATATTTTTTATTAAAGAACATCAGTTAAAAAAATCTTTATCTTGTAACATCAGTTTTAAAAAAATCTTAAATTTTCTAAACAACGGCATCGTTCTTTTAAAATGCATGGCATTTTCGCAAAATTACTTGAATCATAAATTACTTATGTAAATACATTCTCAGTTTCAGGCAAATATAATTTATTTTAAAATTAAATAATATTTGAGCTATTGCCTTGATTGTTTACTGCTGTTGGATTAACATTCATTGAAATAATTCTATTGAATATTTTATTAAAAATTTCATTGTACATCATCATGGTTTCTATCTTATTATCATTATAGTTATGCTTTTTTTGTACAAATAAATCAAACTTGTTTTTACTTGTTATTATCAAGGAACATAAAAATTTTTCTTATGTGGTGTTTTTACTTGTTTTGACAGAGTAGTACAAGATGACTCATAATATTTTACATCCAGAGCCTCGCGATCCTAGTGTTCTCACTCTGCAAGCCTCGCATAGATCAACCAAAATATTTGAGGGCGAGGTATGCATTATTGATCGATGATTCTTAATTAGTTAGCATGCGATTATGTTATTGATATGTATTATTGCAATGAATTTGTTGCAGGAATTACCAGTGTTTAGATGCCATCGACATGACATGCAGATATGGAAGGAGACACCGGGCATGGCACACCCACGAGTGCAATATTATTTGGAGCAGGTTGGCATGTATGGCATATATCGGATAGGCCAGATTCGACTCGATGTCGGCTTTATTTCTGCACTTGTTGAGAGGTGGCGGCAGGAGACCCACACATTTCATCTTCCATTTGGCGAGGCGACAGTCACACTACAGAATGTCGGTATTCTGAGTAGTCTACGGATTGATGGGTTAGCGGTTACTGGGCTTGATCCGCGTTATATATTAGAGCAGTGGCAGGATATATTTGTGAGGTTGTTTGGGGTTGAACCCCCTGCCGAGGCATTTTCTAAAGGCCGTTTTCGCTTATCATTCTTCGATCAGTTCTACCGAGACTTCCACTTGGATGATGATGCAGATGATGAGGTTGTCCAACAGTTTGTGAGGGGGCAACTTATTCGAATTATAGGTGGAGTCATCCTTCCAGATACATCCGGATATTTAGTAAAGTTGATGTATGTGCCTCTTTCAGAAGACCTGGGGGCATTTGCTGCATATAGTTGGGGTTCTGCTACACTTGCCGGTTTGTATCGGGCACTCTGTCGCGGAACGAACCCTACTCAGACAGAGATAGGAGGATACTTGCCCTTGCTACAGGTAAACAGTTGATTAAATCGAATGAGTACGGATTTTTTTCTTTTGTATTGTTTACTAATATTGAGCATTATTGGAACATTCAGATGTGGGCATGGGAATGATTACCTATTTTTCGTCCCATCAGATTTGAGACTCCGGAGGCTAAACCTGCTGATGCAGATGATGCTTGACACTTAGGTGCACCGTGGGGGCATAGATGGAATGTGAGATTGAACCAAAAGAATGTCCCAACTCATACACTGCGTTCCTATAGGGACCAGTTCGACGTATTGGATGATAGTTCCCAACGGGTATGACATTATTAAATTTCAAATCATTTTTCAATGTTATTTTTTTATTTTATGTAGGTAGGTTGTGGATTGATGATTTTTTTACATGCAGTTCATTTGGTGTCCGTATACGCCCGAGATTATCTCTATTTTGCCACCAAGCTGCTTGTTCGGTACAGATATTTGGATGGCACAGACCCCTCTTATTTGTTTTGATTTAGTGGAGTAGCATTTTTCGGACCGAGTGCTTCGATAATTTGGTTGCCGCCAGTCGATACCATCACCATGTGATACATCACTTCAGCTTCATCAGATAGATCGACGAGGGAGGGCACATGCCACGTGGGATGTCATACATGCCACGTGGGATGTTATACACGCCACACATATTACTACATGGAATGAGCGGCGTGAAAACATCATTATTGGAGAGTCTATCGCTGAGGGAGTCTCATTTACTCCTGAGTACATGGAATTGTTTAGGAGTATAACACGTATATGCATTAGCCGTTCCGAGTATCATATTGCGGGCTACGAAGGAGAAAGAGCTTCATTTGAATTCATGGTATTATTATAAAATAATTATTTAATATCATTTATTTTTGAGTTATTATCTTTTGTTTTTTGATATTATATTGTCATAAACATGCAGCATGAGAGGTTTCAAGAGTTGTCCTTGAACTTGGATCGAGTTATGCATTCGACATCGGAGGCCGAGCGGCAAAGGATTCATTTGGACATGAGGGCGATTTTAGATAACACTTTTTCTATAATTGGCCATCAGTATGTGAGGAGTACACCTGCCGCGGCACGAGTTCATGAGGAACCGGCGATGGCACACGCATATGAGGATCCTAGGACGAGTAGATTTCGTTATACACCATCGCCTTCTTACATGCCGTCGCCATATGCACACGATTTTTCACACATGGGGCATGCAGGTGAGGGTACATCTGGTAGTCATGATCAGAGGGCGTTGCTGATTACTGACATTGCTGATACGGATATCATCGAGGTCGGCGATGATGTCTCCCACTATTTGAGCGACATTGATATGACAGATACGATCCCCGCGCAGGAGGGGGTCTCCCATGTGATTAATGAGGGCCCTCGATCGATCGCGACATATGCGCGATGCTCTAAACGAGTTCGACGACCTCCTAGACGGGGCTGTGGTACTTAAGCTATGTAAATAAACTAATTGTTGTAAAGACTTTTTTTGTTTAATGTATTAAATATGTTTCATCTGTTGAGACAATGGTTGTTGTTGTTGTTGAAAGTTTTGCATTTCTCGCTAATAATTTTAGATGGACATTTGTCCTAGATTGAAGAGAATTGCTATGCAAATGCATTGCTTATTGATTCTATACTTTCTGTAAGAATTATGTTCAATAGATGGGATGCTTGGAATGGTACGCCACTTCTTGGGATTACTTCAATTGGAACACCAACTTATATATTGGCAGGCATTGTTGCAGATGATGAATCCTTCCACTCAGAGGCTGTTTAGTTGCCTGCAATTTCCCTTGCCTATAGAATTTGCTATTGCAAGTAGAAACATCACAAGGCTGCTTGCAGGTGACTTACAACTAAAACTCCTTTGAAAATTAATTGATGATTAAATTGCAATTAGGTTACTAGCAAACAGTGAAATGATACTGAAAATTACAGAATGATGGCGATCAAGATGGACCAAGTGAACATAATTAAGTACAAAAAGTTGCAGCCTATGCAATTCAGATCAAGATGGACAAAGTATACAGAATTAAGTACAAGATGGATGAAGTGAAACTCTTCTGAAACACATTTAGAACTTTCTGAAACTCTTTTGAAACACATTTGAAACTCTTTGAAACTCTTCTAAAACACATTTGGAACTCTTTGAAACTCTTCTGAAACTCTTCTAAAACACATTTGGAATTCTTTGAAATTCTTCTGAAACTCTTCTAAAACACATTTGAAACTCTTCTGAAATTCTTCTGAAACTCTTTTAAAACACATTTGGAACTCTTTGAAACTCTTTTGAAACTCTTCTAAAACACATTTGAAACTCTTCTGAAACTCTTCTAAAACATATTTGAAACTCTTTGAAACTATTCTGAAACTCTTCTAAAACACATTTGGAACTCTTTGAAACTCTTTTGAAACTCTTCTAAAACACATTTGAAACTCTTCTAAAACTCTTTTGATACACTTCTGAATAGTTTTAAAAGTGTTTTAGAAGAGTTTCAGAAAAGTTTCAAAAAAGTTTAAGAAGTACATTAAAAGAGTATCAGATGAGTTTCAAACTGAATAAAAAGCATATAGATGAACATGAGTATAAGCACAAGAAACGTAAAAATACTAGTGATCCATAATTTTACATGCAGTTGTTTCATACATAAAACATACATTAATTCATAGATAGTATAATTTAGGATCCTGAAGGTCCAACATTTATATTAGGGCAACGGCATCGAGAATGACCCGTTTGCTTACAAATACTACAACGACTTTTACTTCTTGGTTGCACCTCATCCATTTCATTATGAATGCGTGTTGACTTAGGCTTACCTTTTTTCTTTGGTCTGAGACGGTTGTGATCAGGAATGCATGTGAATGTGTCCATCCAGTAGTCTTCGTGGGGTAACGGATTAAACTCACCTCCTCATGCATTTATATAAGAGCCAATTGTGTATACTTCATCAACAAGAGGGGTTGTATCCATGGCAATTTCGTGGCACACGGCTAAGACATGTGAACATGGATACTTATAAATTGTCTACTTTCCACAAGAACAATTTCTGTCAATGAGTGACACATTCTGAACGTTGCCTCCTCCCCTAAGAGCTTCACTTGACCTTCTTGTAACGACTTCATAGGTGGCTCTCTGCATGTTGTATCTAAACACTCTGTGCTCATTAGCTTTGGCTTAACTTTCAACAAGCTTAATTGTCACATGAGGAGTGAAAAAAGTATTTCGATTATCCTGCACATATCTCATGGCTTTCGCGCATCTCGTATGGAAATACTTAACAAGACAGTAAAATGTCATCTGAACACAGGCCGTGATCGGCACATTTCTAACTCCCTTCAGTACACTATTAAAAACTTCTGATAGATTTGTTGTTAGGATACCATAGCGGAAGCCCCCATCATGTGCCAATGTCCACTTCTCTGGCTTCAACTCCGATAGCCAAGTCCAAGCCTCTGCATTAACTGTCTTGATCCATTCCATGATAAAGTTAAACTTTCGAAGCCGATGTTCGCTCCCCGCTTTCCATCTGACTCTTTTTAATTGAACATCGAGAATCTTGAGTTGAAATTACTGCACACATGTCTCAAGCAGTAGCGATGATAAGCTAGAGGTAGAGCCCATCCATTACTATCATCTGCTATGGCACTTAGTATACCTGGATGTCGGTCAGAAATAAGACAAATGCCATTTCTGTCTTTCACAACATGCCTCCTGAGATTCCACAAAAACTAACTCCAGCTAGCAGTGCACTCTTCATCCACAATTGCATAGGCCAGTGGAAATATCCTGTTGTCAGCATCAGTGCTTGTTGCAATAAGCATCTTCCCCTTGTACTTTCCATAAAGATGTGTTCCATCAATAGAAATGACTGGGCGACAATATCGAAACCCCTCAATGGATGGATGAAATGCCCAGAAAATATAATTCAGGACACGCACATTAGATGTCCCTGCATTGTAGAAATTCCAATAGACCACTGTTCCGGGGTTTGCATTCTAAAGTGCAAGCATGTATTTAGGTAACTTAGCATATGAGGGTTCCCATTCACCAAATACATCAATCAATGCCTTCTGCTTCCCACGCTATGCTTTGGAGTATGACACAGTATAATGAAATTGTTCTGCCACTGCTGCAATGATGGCTTCAATATTCACACTTGGGTCTTTCTCCACAATATGTCGAACCGCATGACTAATAACTCGTGAACTTATGTATTTGTGATCCCGAGTTACATGACTGAATAAACAAGAGTGTGGCCCTTTGTACCTTGTGATCTCAAAAAATTCATGCTTCTTCAACTTTGTAGCATGCAACCTCCAATGGCAACTCTGTGCAGAACTTGAAGAGGCACATTTCACAGACCAGAATGCTTTCTTTGACTCCACAACATTATATGTGCGATGCTTCTTGATGTGATAAATTTCACATGCTTTTTTCAGTTCATCTTTGCTAGTAAACAACAATCCTGTAGCAAACTCAGTCATTGATGAATCCCAAAATTGAGAATTAAAGGGTAATTTCTTTGAGTGCTAATACAACCACCATTCTGCAAATTCAAGTCATGATAAAATTCCGGTATTTGACTATGTGCAAAGACTTCATGCTCATAGACCTGACTAGGAACAATTTCTGGATGAGTAGATACAGGAACAGAACTACAGCCAGTTTCATGAACCACATCATCTCCATGTGAGTCCTCATCCTCATCTCACCCTTCGTCAGAGTCATCATGTTCAGGCCAATAGTCATCATCTGCACTGTCGTCTGACTCAAGTCCCCGACTATCAACACTCTGATTGTTTGTCACATCAACACTCTGCACTACTGGCATAACTCCTTCCATCATCGGGAAATTCACTGGAGTTCTAATCTCCTGCTGGGCAATAGGAGAACTGTCCTGAATATCCTCTGTATGATCAACATTGTATGGAGCTGGAGCATCTTCTTTGAAAACATATAATTCAACATAGCGATAATCTGGAAATTTGGAAGGAAATGCCAACATTTCCTCCACATCGTCATCCTCCTCGATTGGATGAAGCACATATTTCTGATGCATTGTTGGAAATCTCCACATCAATCTCAAAATATATTGCTGCATTAGAATTTTAAGCACACTATAAACTTGCTTGACCAACTCAACATAACGGGTTCACATACTCAATCTAAAACTTTTACGAGAAGGTTGATTATATTGTATCCCATTTAAGCCATGTTCAACTGATCCATCACAATAAAGCAGCAATCGAACAGTATCGGTGTTCATCTAAGAAATGGCGTTCAAAATAAATTTAGCATCAATACATAATATTGTATCATTAAGCATAGACTGAAATAAGCATAAACTGATCAACCGCAAACAAACTAATAATGGAATATGCACGTATTTCAGAAGCATTTAGCATTTAAATAATAGATACGTACCCTGTTAAATAATTGATATTAACCTATTTATTTTCTGTATGTTTGTTTTATGGTAAAAATCAGACTATATCAGAGACTTGACATCCAAAGCATTTATTTTTTTTAATTATTATTATTACAAGATATATTGGCATATCAAGTTATCAACGTTGCTCATCATGACTGATAATATAGATCATGCTCGTTAAATTTTTTTTACTCATCTAACAATGCAAATTTTTCAAAAAAGGTAACTAACCTTAACTTATTTATGTCGATACATAAATTTACTGGTTTTATAGTTTTTCTATCGCGATTAACTGATGTAATTGAACTAAAAATATCATTGTTTCAGTTATCAATTTCTTTATTATAAAGATGAATGTGAAGCAGTTAGTAACAAAGCATATTTAAATTTTTATAATTTAATTAAATTTTAAAAAAATATTACCTTGGGGGACCACTGGCCTAAGAGAGGGAGGGGGACGGGTCGCGAGACGAGCCGTAAATGGGTCGAGAGAGAGAGGGGGGACCTGGTGCGCGCACGCGAGAGAGAGAGAGGGAGCCGGGGGGCGCTCGGGAGGGGACGGGGGCTCGGGATGGTTCGGAGGGGGACTCGGGGTCGGGGGGTGTGGTGGCTCGCGCTCGGGGGGAGGGGGGAGCGCTCGCGGGGGGGGGGGGGGGGGGCCATGGTGGCTCACGCCGGTGGGGGCGGAGCGCTCCGGGGGGGGTGGGGGTGCTGCCTCGCTCGCGCTCGGGGGGCGGAGGGGGGTGGGGCGAGCTCGTGCTCGGGGGGCGCGGGGAGGTGGGTCTCGCTCGCGCTAGAGGGGCAATAATTGAAAAAGCCACATGGAGTGGCATTTTTAGAAACGCTACTCCGTGTGGTATTTTCAAACAAGGCGTTTTTGAAAACGCCACACGGTGTGGCATTTTCAGAAAACCGTATGGTATTTTTAAAATGCTCCATCGCCCTCCATGCTGGCGCCGATGGGGCAAGATTTTGGCTTAAAAAATGTCATTTCAAATAGTGTTTTTCACTTTAACACCATTCTTGCAAAATGTTTTGTTTTCGCTCCGATTTTATTAAAAAATTTTTTTTTTATCCTTTTAATAAAAATAGCTCTGTAGTTTGGCCAACTTGTCCAATAAATTAAGAGAAAAAAATAATGATATTGATTGATGATAGTGATAAGACCTTCACTATTTAGAAAAAAAAAAAAACATCAAACCTCAATGATAGGAATATATCTTCAAGATTCCACAGATACGCATACTTTTTTTTTTAAGTTCATGAGTAGTTCTTTTCTAAAACAAGCTATATGTCCGAACGATATTTTTTTACATTAAAAAAAAAAAGAAGAAATGTGTGAACGGTGAACGTCACAATTGACAAGAAGAGCACATAAAAAAGACTACCGGGTTTTGTTTCTCCTCTTCCCTTCTAATGTAATTAACCACCTGACACAACCGTGTCAATAATTCGATTCCAAGCTTGAAGCTTTAATAGTTCGGTGGCCTTCTCATCTCGACCACTAGTGATTGGAACGACCGTTGCATGGAATGATTCCAATATGAACAGAGTAGCTATTAAGATCAAGTATAATCAATGAGTAAGATTAACCTACCATGCAGTCAAAATAAAATTAAAAAAAAAAAGTTAGTATTTGATTGGTAAACAAACACACCCTCTATCTCTTCAATATACAACAAAATATTTAGACATAAATTTTTACTGCTATGCTTTTGTCATGCTTTTGATTGGCTGTATGATGATGATGCTGTAAATAAAAAAAATTAAAAAATATTAAAAAATAATATAAAAGATTGAAAGCTTTAAATGATGAGATTGAAGATTAATTTTTTAAAAAATTTTATAAAAATATCATAATTAAATTTTTTATATATTTGATACGTTTCCACATGTTCAAAACTTTGGCAAAATTTATCGAACACCTTGTCCCAATATTTGAAGTCAATGATTCATTGCAATATCTTAAAAAATTTAAAAAATTTCAAACACGTGACATGAACATTAATAGAATATAAGCCAAACAAATGCCAGTATCACGTAAAAAAGTATATTAAAATTAATAAAATATTAAATAATTTTTTAATCCATTGTTCACAAGCATAGCGGAGCTAATAGAAAAATTTTTACAATCTTAAAATTTGTTTCTGTGTGGGAAAATATTACACCCTAACTTTTCACCGTTTCTTTTTAAACCTCAAACCAAATACACCCTTAAGACGGATGAGAGAGCCAATTAAGAAAAGCCATGGAGAGGGGACAAGGAGACGGCGGACGAGGGGATAACGACAGGAGGGTTGAGATCTTTGCCGAGGCTGGAAATGGGGAGGGGACCGCTTCCGCTGCTTTGATGAAGGTTGGCGAGGTGGGTGCGTGGTTTGAGTTGGTAACCAAAACGTAGTGAAGAGAGAACAAGATCCTGTTAGGATGTTCTAAATGGACTGCATGAAGAACAAGCCACTAGATGGACCCAGGTTAAATTCATATATGGTGATCTCATTCACCAACCATACACCGCTTTGGCCACACACTATTCTACGAGATGGAGAGACCTGTTGTTGAGTTCAACAGCCAAGAAACAGGACTAATATGGAACATGCCATGGAAGATTTCTGACATGTTACTCTTCATCCCAACCTTTGAGCGCGTTGCCTTTTGATTGCACTGTTGCCAACCCCATATTTGGGTACCTGCAGACAGAAGAGCACTGCTTACAGACTCAATTTATGAAAAATATTAAAAGAAATACATCAGAGAAGAATCAAAGTAATGGAGATGAATACCCATGATATGATTTAAAAATATTCAAAACAATCTGGGATTTATAATAACTCCAAAGCTAGAAGTGTCTACAGTATAGTTAGTAATTTTCAGTCAAAAAATTACTATAGCATCAGAGATGGTGATAGTTTCTGTTATGGGCTTCATCAAGAGCACAAAAGCCACTGCAAACTGATCGAGGAAAACCTTGCTAAGTTATGGGCTCCATGATAACTTACAAGGGGTCACATAACTTGAAGTTAATGATATGGCTAGGGCAATATCTCCCGCTGGAGAAGGTCGTGCCTTCTGGTGGTAGTAATGGAGAAATTCCTGAGAACCAAGAGTTTGAAAAAGTACTTCAGTATCAGTCTTTCGTGTTACGGTAAGTTCATATCCTCCAGTTTCAAGCTCAATATTATCAGACATATCATTTGCAGTCACTGAGTGCTTACCATCTGCATCCAAATAGCCATAAAAAAGAAACACCATAAATCCAATCTACCATAGTCAGAAATGCACAAAATTTTGAAATTATCCTAAAAGAAAGCAAAATCATCTACCAATCATAATAGAATTCCTCATCTCTTTTTGCAGTGCTGTGGTAATTTTGAGCACATGAAATGAAATGCATATGTTCGAATAAAGGAAAAGGAAGGCTGGAATGATCAAGGGGCAGAGGATTAAAATGTGATAGTATGACTTGCAAGAACAAGAATAAGCTTTATGCTCCAGATTTGCCTCCATAACCAAAACTACAATAACTAGTCCATGATCTGAATCTTGGGTGAGGTTTAGATTCTACAGTACCCAACAAGCACTCTCATGAATACTATTGCTGATTGTACTCTTTTTGAAATAAAATGCATTTGATGAGGAACATGTGCCCTTTAAATCATACTTAACGATTCAAGCTGGCACATGTCTAAATCGCAAGTGCTACCTAGGTTCAATCTGACCCATTCCTCTGGATGTAATGATCCTGATCAAAGCGACTCTAACCGGAACTTATCCTAGGATCAGGATCAGTTATGATCTCAAGTTAAAATCCATATGGATCATATAATCTCTTGGATCATAAGAGCCAACTAGATTATCTTATTCGCATATCAAACCATGAGGAAGTATATTTTCTCAAATTTATTTGGCTGTATAGCTTTTACAGTCACTCATCTATCACTAACAGACCTTGAGCGCAGAAAATTAGCAAGCCTATTAGGGTATCTAACTATAGACAGTAAAGAAAAAGAAAGGTTAGAGTTTGTTGAATTAAAAGTCAGAGGAAAACCTTTGCAGTTTCACAATCAACTCTCAAAATCTGTTTTTTGTAACTAAAAATTGTTTCTTGAAAACATAATTGAATTGACATATTTTGAATGCAAGTTTTTAAACGCTAAACATGATTATTTCATTAAATATGCTATGTTGGGAATTATGTTCATGGAAACTAGACTCTTTACATGTATTACTTTCATTTTCTATTCATCTACTTTACAACTTTCACATCACTTTATATTTTTCGTATTTTTGAAAGAAATCAGCAAGGATCTTGGGGTCTACAATCTGATTCAGATCCAATCCAATCTGTGCCTCTCCATGACTTACAACTCGATCCCGATCCTAACAACATTGATTCTACGGATCCAAATGTATGAAATAGTTAATTTGCATAAGACCGGTGAAGGAAAGGAGGAAAGACTATCAAAAGATGATATCATACCGGTACTAAAACTAAGAATTACAAATTTTGAAGATAACCTGCTGCTATAATCATAGAAATCTTTCAAGTCCCCATCATCAACCTCCATCTGCATTTTGTATTCTGCAATGACTTTTTGCTATCATGTGCTTCCTCACAGCATCTTTTCCTGTGGAGGGAAAAGAAGAAGTTGGAGGTTTAAGTCAGCAAGATTTCAGAAATGACGTCTCAAAATACAACATTCAAAAGATGCAAGTGCCCTGCTACCTTAAGGCCAACATATGTAAAGAAGCCCTTGACGTCCTTCAGATACTGAACAACAGGTATGAAAAATCCATGCTTCTTATGCATGTCAAGCATGCAGCCTTCTATGCCATGATGCTTTTGATCACATGAAACAACACGAAGGGCCCAAATTTTCAACTTCATCCATTCCACAAGAGCTCTTTATTCATGTTTTCAATTCTCACTATCTAATTTGACATTTTTTTTTACAGCAATGGTAGTTGTGGGTGGCATAATGCTAGTTGTGATAGCTATATTGATCATCAGGTGTGTCCCAAAAAACGTAATGCAATCAATCATTTCCTCAAGGAAGACAGCCAGCAGCACCATCACAAATACACAACTTTCTGCTGAGCAGCACCATTGCAAATACACAACTGACTTCTGCTGAATACAAAAATTAAAAGATTGAAATGGAGACAATCGAGAAGTTCCTTGAGGACATCCGAAGATAGAAGCACACTAGATTTACACCTCAGGATCTGATTAATTTCGCTCACAGCTATGCAGAGAAATTGTGTTCAGGAGGTTCCTGAGTAGTTTACACAGGACAGTTCCGTAATGGGGTCCAGGTGGCAGTTAAGGTCTACCATGGAACCTTGAATAAAAGAGCTGAGGACCAATTCCTGGCAGCAGTTGGTGCATTTGGATGAACTCAACATATCAATTTGGTCAGGCTCTTTTGGATTCTTCTTTGGCAAAATGGTGAAAGCACCAGTATATGAGTGATGGAGAATGGATCATTTAACCAACACCTATTTGATAAGATCCACAGGGTTGAATGGGGACAGTTACATGAGACTGCAACTAGGACAGCGAAATGAATCAAAGACTCACATGAGGAGTGTCAACAGAGGATAGTCCATTATGACACAAAGCCAGTGACTGCAAACTTTTCTCCCAAGTCTGCAAATTTTGGACTGGGAAGGCTTTGCAACAGAGAGAAAACGCATGTCAAGCTGTTACCTGCAACGCATAAGTGTGACTTGTACAGCTTTGGGATGCTTTTATCTGAGATCTCGGGGAGAGGAGGAACATTGATTCTACACAGGCTCAGGTTCAAGAGTGATTCCCAGAATGGGTCTGGCAGAAATTTGAACAGGGGCAGACCGAAAATATAACATTGCATTCTGGAATCCAAACAAAAGGACAGAGAGAAGGCAGAAACATCAAGTAGCATTATGGTGTGTTCAGTATCAGCCAGAAGCAAGACCTTTGATAAGCAGTGTCATGTTGGAAGGAGAAGAGGAAATCATCCCACCAGTGAACTCATTCCCGCAGATGGCTCCCTATGATGCAAGCCCTGCTGCGTGGAGTGAAAAGCACAAGATATACATCATTAAAGAGCTGCCATTTTGGAGAGTGAAAAATGATACACTTATGCATGTGTATCAATTTGGCACATCATTCATAAGCAATACCACAGTGTTTACAGGTTCTTCCAACTCTACTCTAATATTTTTGTTATTGAATAGTTATCAAGGCATCTTTTCCAAACAACTCTCTTATATAAAATGAATGATATTATTGTTCATACACTGGTTCAGATATCAGGCAACTTATCCTGCAAAGCTTGCTATTAACCAGAGTTTAAGCCCAAGTTTTATGATGTAGCTAGTCCTGTAACTTTGTGGATGGTATTTTGGTAATGTGAGAAACAATTTCTTTGTTCATCCAGCATTTACATTCTCTAAGCCATTCTGCTAGCCCCGCTATCAAACACCTTCCCACCATAAAACCCTATTTCTATAATTCCTTCCCTTCTTTCATGCCCATCACATGACGCAAGGCAATAGAAAGCATTATGTTGGAGAAGCCAACTTCTGAATTTGGAACCATCAACCAGTGGGCATTTTCATTAAGATAGAAAAATGAGGGGAATTCTGTACCGATATCTTTGGCCCGAAATCAGCCACAATCCTCTTCTTCAAAATTATTACGGTAAATTCTTATGGTGATGAAAGAAATTTTCGGGATTCCCACAAACAAATAATTCCAAAAAAAGGTAAATTCGCACAAACCAGGCAATGAAGATCACGGCTTATGAAGCGAATTAAATCGATAACTTTCAGAGATCGGAATATAAGAAGAAAACCGATTTCATTAATAAAATCTACCACCATTTATTGACATCTGTGTCGGCTCATCCAGATGAATCAACAACAACAAAACACCACGAAAATACGGTTCCCCTCTAAATCATCAAAACCCTAGAGTCCTTGCACACAAACAACGATAAGAAAGAGAATTTGGAGCCACAGACTACTTACTTGGAAACAGGAATCCACCCCCCCAAAAAAAAAAGAAAAAATATTGGGAGGCCTGTCAGACAACCTCAAGACCACCCCAGGCGATGATGATCGACTGGGAACGATCCTCCACAACTTCGATCCCGAAGGACCTCAGCTATTAATCACGCTCTGATCCTGAGGTTTCGTGTCATCAACCAGACTGGGTTGTTCGTCTCCTTAACAATGAAGGATACGGTTGTACGAGCCTATAGAACAGATCCTGTTCAAGTAAGGTCGTGACAAGAAGCCGGTAGCAATGATCCATTAAGCTGAAAAATTTCTTACAACAGCCGATGTGGGACTTTAAATCTTAGGTATAACCCGACAAACAGCCAAACCGATCATAATCTAGTTTTGACCTAATTATACCTAACTCGGCCCACATCAAAGACCAATAGGTTGGAGCAAATTCAAAAATTAATCCAATAATAATAATATAATTAATATAAAAATAATAAAAATAATAATTTCATATTTTAAATTTTATATTATTAAATTTAAATTTTTATATTTAAAATTAAAAATAAGATAAACAAAATATATGTATTAAATTTAATTATTTTTTAAAAAATAATTGATTTAAAACTATAGATTAAAAAAAGGTAAAATATTTCTAAGTTTTTTTTTAAAATAAAAAATATAATTAAAATAAAATAATGTTCTTTATGATAAAGGTGTGATTACTATGAAACTTGCTCTTATAATTTCAGGGAAGCTTCTCAAGTGTTTTTCTTAGATAATGTTTTAATTTCTTAGTTAAATAATGTTCACAAACAATTGTATGATTAGTAAAATAAAAAAGTATAAATCTTATTTTTTTAAATAAAAAATTAAAATAAGATAAAAGAGAATACATGTATTAGATTAAATTATTTTAAATTTTAAAAAATTAATTGATTTGAAGCTATAGATTAAGAAATAGATAAAATATTTTTAAAACTTCTAAAAAAATATAATTGAAATAAAATAAAATTCTTTGTAATAAAGGTATAATTATTATAAAAATTACAACTATAATTCTAAAAAAAGCTTCTTACTGTAATGTTTTCCTTAGTTAATATTTTAATTTATAAAAGAAAATGAGTTAACTTTTGAATTGTTTCTTGTCTATCATTTATTTATCATATTTTTCTATACCATTAAGTTTTTATTTTTAAATAATTAAATATATTTAATATTTAAATATTAAATATATATTTAATAATGTAAATATATAAAAAATATATAAATATAAATTTTCAGGTCAGGCCGAGTTGGGTCTATTTTTTTTAAGTACAGACCCGACTTCCTTATTTATCAAGTGAGAGAAAAATCTTGATTCTACAAATATGCTTTTTATAAAAAAAAGAAAAAAAAGAATAAGAAGAGAGCCAAACATGAGTTGAAATAAAAAAAAGAGGTAATTATGATTCGTTAAAAAATGCAAACGTTCATTACAAAATTATAGCAAAAAATTAAAAAAAGGAAAAAAATCCAAATGTAAGTTGAAATTAAAAAAATTTATGGCTCACTATAAAATGAAAACAAAAAAAGAAAAATTATAAAATAAAAGAAAAAAAATAAAAAAGGGAAAAGGGATGATTTGTTATAAAATAAAAGTAAAAAATAAAAAATTATAAAATGAAAGTGAAGAATAATTAAAAAAAGCTAAACATATAGTTTTTTCATTGACATTATAGTTATTGTATGATAGGTAGTCTACCCATCTGTTTAGTCAACTCAAAAATTTGCCTAAAAACAGACCTATAGGATTGGTCTAGCTAGAAAAGTTAGGCTCAATCTAGAGTCAAAGTGTTCAAATACTTTTGAAAAAGCAAGCTCAATCAAACTTGAGGATATGCAAATACTTATGAGAGTTGATTGCAGGCCAGTGTTTTGCCTAGCATAACTAGTTTAACTCAAAATTTTACAAGCTTAGATATTAAAAATCTTAATTAAATTCTTAATAAGGGGAGGAAAAGTGAACTCGAGCTTGATTGATAGGCTTGAGATTTGGTTCCCTAGAATTGGATTTAGCTTGATAAAAAATATAGGCTTGATGACCAAACTAGGAAAAACAAAGGAGTGAGCATCAAGTTTAGCTACCAGTGGAGCTCAATTGGGACTGCCATCTAGTTGGTTCTCATTGGCATGCATAACTTTTAAATAGGCTAAACTTGATGAACCAACTAAGTATGCCAACGCAACAACATGCATAATTCCCTTAACCCTGATGAATAGGGAAGACGGTAGAATAAATATAAATTTTATTTATTAAATAAATAATATTGTATTAAAAGAGATATTTTTACATATCTACTTGTGTAGGGCCAAGTTCATCATTGTAACTTTGTAACTTAAAACAAAAAAACATCAAAACCATAATCTTACTACGGTAGGTAGGTAGGTAGGTAGGTAGATGAATAAAGTGTAATTTCAATTAGTTTTTGAAAGAAAACTTTAAGCTCAATTTGCTCCGTATAGTCCTGTTCCATGTGCAAAACAAATAAAGTGTAATTTATTACATATCTATGGCTGTCTTAAGCGCAAACTAACATGAAGTTAAAAACAACAACAACAACAACAATAATAAATCTTAATCCTAAATTAATTGGGGTTAGTTATATGAATCATTTTTATTCATTCAGCTTTATTTTAAGTTATTATTTTTTATAAAATATAAAAATTTTAAAATTTTCTTTTATCATTTTTTTCATATGATTTTTGATCTATCTTTATATATATATATATATATAAAGTTATTTTTTTACATAAATACATCTTTAGGCTGCTAACACGGAGTTGATTTTGAATGTTGGGGCAGTTGACACTGAAGAGACCAACTATCATTCTGGAGAACCCCTGTCAATAGCTTCGCTGCAAATTAAACGAACTAGCGGTAGTCCCATTAATGATTAGAGAAAAGGAGAAGCAATTTGTCTCGGAAAGCCCGTTCCAGCTAAGACCTGGAGGATGGCCTCCAAGCGTAGCTCATCATAAGTCTTCTGGACATCCAATTTAAGCATCATGGCCGGTTTCTTCCCATAACCATGTTATCATGAATGCCGCGTTCAGCAGCAAAGGAAGATAACGCAACAAAGGCTGTTAAGACGATTAGCAGGAAGCTTGGCTAATAACGACGCATAAGCAACACTGCAAAGAGAAAAAGGCCGAGAATCCTAGAGACGGGTGGGATTAGATTTCTTGGGAATTAACACAGTATTATCATAAGTCTTGTCCCACTGCTTAGGAACAGATGAGGGCCAACAATATCTCAGTACTCGAAGAATTCAACAAGAGGCTCTTGCCGCCAAGAATGGGAGACAAGGTGGACATCAAACATTAGCCAATAAGAACAGTGGATTCCACGTTGTTTGGCTCATGAAGGCGAAGTTTAGACCGAGAGGCTCGCATAAGACCGGGTGGTTTCCCACTTGCAACCGGAATTGCAGATCTGGCATCGACACACAAATTTCCATACGCAATCCATTGGATTCCACTGACCGAGTCCTCAAGCGATCATCACAATAATTTAACTGAAAGAAACAGACGCTTCGGCATTGACAACCCAGGGATGGAGGAGTGTAGCTTGCTTTCCTTAGCTCATATTCTTCTCTTTAAATTGTTTGTTATCTTATAGATGCCTTATTAATAAAGTTTGGTGCAAAATTTCTCATCCCTTACTTTTTCCCTTAAAAATAATAATAAAAAAAACCTAAGGAGGAATAGAAGACATCGCCATACATCTATCAAATTCTCTCCTCTTGCACTTCTTATCATGGTTATCTATTCTATCATGGCTAACGAGAGATTAACAAGAATAGAAAGTAAAACCAAATAAAAAAGCAAAATTAAAGATTTATCTAATTCGGTCCGTTGATCTACATTCACGAATAAAGAAGAGTCAAGAATATCTACAGATTATAAGAATTATTCTTCATCAAATCTTGAAATTATATTTTCTTCATAAACTTTCATACATTTGTAGACCTGCTTACATCCAACCAAATCCTTTCTTCAATTCTCACGATAACTCTTTGAATTACTGAAACACCTAAAGCCCAGATCCTGAACCTAAGTTAGAGCTACCTAGCCAAGACTACCTATGTTTATGCCGAAAAAAGATATACAATATATTATAAGAATTAAAATAAGAGTTCTGCATATTTATGCAAAGTTATCCTACTTTATCTTCTGAATCCCAAAACTAGACAGAGTAGAATTGAAATCCTCCGTGGATACGGAAACATATCTTTCTCAAACTTGAGCTTCAAAATTCCAAGACACTCTTAACATATTCCAGCTTTTTTCTCATAAATCTCTCTTCCTCCTTTCAACAAAACCATCCATCAATGCCACTTTTGTAACCACCATCACACATCACATACGCTTTGCATTACATATGTGGAGTTCTAGTGAGAAGCTAAACTTAAGACTCTGCCAAAAACGGCACATTCCTGAACCATAACCAGTGCCCCAGCCAACAAAAAACCTGGCAATCCCAGCACTGGCATTCATTTTTCTCAAGGACACTAAGATGTAGAGCTCCATCCAATTGCATTCAATTCAACATATAAAATGTGGGTCACATGCACACCCCTGGGAAAATAAATAAACAAATGTATAAATAAGGCAAAATCTGCGCTGCACGAGATCTGAATAGGAAATAACTATGCTTACCAATGCTGATTCATGATGTCTTAACAGTTTGAAACAAAACTCAACAAGGATACACCAACTCCGGAGCATAAGGGAGGGAAAAAAAAAAATTGCTTAACAGGTGACCACACATGCAACAACAGCAATCCCATTTGTCAAACATTTACACCTCAGTTGGACTGATGCAATGGAACAGGCACAGCTGCATGATATGTTAAAACTAGTTGGTGATTTTGAATGGAGATCCCTTGAATGCCTCCGCATGGTCATACCAATGATATAGATTTTCTATCATCACGACCACATACTAATATGCCAGACAGCATACTGCATGATAATTAGAGATACTGGAATCAGAAATAAGCAGGAAAAATGGGAAGAAATAAATAAAGCAAGATGGAAGATTTATCTTACCATTAACATATTAGACGGCCTGCCCTTTGCCAGTAAGTTCTTTTGGTTTACCACCTTTGCCACCTTCCATCTGCAATGAAATGATTTTGTTAATTCAAATTGCATCCTAAAGAAACAAAAATAATTCAGATTCCTCCAAATTCCCTTTTTTTAATTAGCTGATCATTTCAAATTATTTCTAGAATGCCAGGGTTTATTGGAAAAATAAAATAAAATTTCCTGCTTTTTAATAAAGACACGCTCATCAAGACCAAAGAATTGAACTCACCCAAAAAAAAGCCATAGAAGTACGGAGAAATGCCTATTATTTCATATTTCCTATAACTCCATCTCAAGATGATGCAAGACGGCATATTACACCAAAAAAAAACGTGGCCTATCACTGTTCCCTATACCTATGCTATAGGCCCAAGACAAAATTCTCAACATCTTAGGCTGCAGTCCCTAGTACCACACCTCCAATCAACTACAGAATCCATACAATCCTAAGTAATACATTACAGAAAAGCTGTGCACCTAATGTTCAATGAGAACAGAAGTGCAGTAAAAGCCTCGTAAACCTAGGATGGTCAGACACAGCTGGGAGAAAAGTTCTCACCATTTTAAAAGTAGCTGAAGATTTGATGGTATCATGTGGTGTGGTCTGCATGGTAAAAGCCTGGGCAAATGCAGGATGGAAGACACAAACCAGCAGCCAAGTTTTTGTCATTGTAAAAATAGCTCAAGAATTCATGGCACGTTGTAGGGCATCCTAGCAAACAACTAACCTACTTAGTAATTTTTCAGAGGAAAAGACAGAAGATCAGACACCTTTACAACACCGGCATCATACCATTCAAGCCAGAAGATCTGAAGCCCCTTATATTAATGATCAAAGACTATGCATATGTGGACAAGCAACCAAGAATGTTCCTGCAGGAACCCTGAGCTCGATAATTTCAAATAACAACACAAGCGCCTGGGATTTCATATTGCTCTTGAATGGCATTCCATGAATGGAACTGAATCTAATGTGCTCTTCATTGATAGAAGATAACAGTAACAGGAAAAAGACTTTTTATTTGGAGATGTTCATGTCTTGCAAATAGGGTACATCCTGCTGAATCATGGTGTTAAACAAAGAAAAGTGTCCAATGATGTTTACATAGACAACTTAACAAATTGAATGAAGTAAATGCAAAATATTTGTCTATAATTTCTGCAACAAGTACTTAAAATTACAAATATTGACACGTTTAAAAGCAGTGCAACTAGATTTAGTTCAAACAGCTCCCAATTTAGCAAAATTGAGCTTAATTCAAGCAGCTACAAACAAGACAAAGAAGCCGTAAGATTCAAAGCTTATGACTCGTGAGAGTTGAGTTCGCATCTAAGAGACAGAATCAATATGAAAACATAGAGTCAGCAAATTAGAAATTATGAGCTGTTCTGTAGCGTGTCACTTAGGTGTAGATGCCATATACACTCAGAAAATATACTAGCAAATATCTCTATGCTTCATGGAAGGTGGAGCAACAAATCCATGATTGTCAATGCAAGATGCTAAAAAAACTTGCACATGATGTCTTTAATTTTGCATTGAGAACAAAATAAGTAGGGTCAAAAAAAAGCGATTGACACTTCAATAATCATGACCTGAGATTGGCATCTGTTATAATTATGCAACAGACATGTTATAATATATAATATAGCACCTATTTCTGACTTCAAGACCTTTATGATGGGAAGGAAATACTCCAGCATAATTTACAATATCAATGAGCTGTATCATGAAAAACCAAGCATATCGCATCTATACCTGCACTAAATGATTTGTCACTGGCCCATGAGTAGCACTAACCTACATTGCATTAATAACATTAGTGCCTAGCAGGGAGAAGCCTGAATCATTTATTAAGTAATACATATAGCATGTAGCCTGGCATAAGTTACATCATCATTGACTAGAGAGGGGAATATTTTTTATTAAAAAATCATCCTTAGTATTAGATGATTTCTCAATCTAACTTTATCATAACCATGAACATGACTACATATACATACATATGACTACATATACATACATATGTACATACGTACATATGTATGAATGCACGTACATATCATGTAAATATGCTCCTATAGAGAATTTTGAATGCACATGCTAATCTTGTATACAGATGTTTACTGAGCCACCTGCCTCCTACCATGCTCCATAAATAATAAGTTAGTCAACACAATCAGAATTAAGATTTCTATCCTCAATTTCTGGCAAGGTAACATTCTGAGGTGCACAAAGATCTGCGTTACAGTTTTGCTAAATTTTTCCATTGTACTTACATCAAAGAACAGTTAGGATAAGCTTCAACTTTTCCTACTTCAATTGATTAGATAATTAATAGTCATTAATGGACATCAAAAAGAAGCAAGTTAACAAAACCAATAAGACAGCAAAAGAACAAAACTATATAATGATCAACATTAAGGATCTGTTTGGATCTTTGAAAGGGAAGGAAGGGGAGGATGAAGGGTGGGAAAGGAAAGGAAGGGAAAGGAAGGGGAGGGGAGGGTTGTTACCCTCTCCTTGTTTGGGAAGGAGGGAAAGGAGAAAAGTAGATAATTTATATTCATCTTGTTTGGATAACGAGGGAGAAGGAGGAGAAGAAAGATTATGCTTACAAAATCACATATGTGCCCTTACCATAAGAGAATCCAAATCAATTTATAGGAACAAAATTGAAAAGACGAGATAAAAATTATAAACCTATTCCATTCCCCCTCTTTACCTTTCAGTTTGAGAGGTAAAGAAATTTAACCTTTTGAGGAGGAATGAAGGGGAATGAGTAACCCTCATTTCCCTCCCCTTCCTTTCCCCTCTCTTCCTCACCAAAGCAACTCATTACCTAAATAATCAATCGATTATCAACCCTGTCATCATACATCCACACAGAGTTGCCTCAAACTTAGTTTAGGAGGTTAACATGTTAATATATTTTGCAAAATCAACATTTTGATCACAATTCTGCCTTGTAATATGCAACTCCTCACCATTCCTTCTGGTAAGACTATTCTACTAACAACCACCGAGTTCTTGCAATCTTGCCTCTCACACTCAGCCAGCATTACCCACTGTGTCACCTGTAATAGTGATCACTTTCTTAAATATGAGATCAATATAAATTGCAATCTCTTTCATCAAAATCTATTGAGATGCTCTTAGTTGTTAATCGTATATGATGAGATGGCAACACTCAGGAGTAATATAGATAGCATGATCACGCACATTAAAAACATTATTGCCATAACAAGTATAAATAGATGATGAATGTATTAATAACTTCAACATCCCTAATTGCTGTAGCAGTCACCTCGATAATCCCTTTGAATATTAAAAAAAATTCATCTACTAGAGTCCCCCAAATTGGTTCAATTTCAAACAAATGTCTATTCAAGATAAGAATGAAAGACATAATTGTAAGGAGAAACCTAACAAGCGATGTAAAGATAAAAGAACAGCAGAAAGAAGTTTTGAAACCAAGGTCAAAGCCAAACAAGCAAGCAAATAAACAAACAAACAAATAAAATGTCAATCAAGCAAGCTAAGGCTAACGTCTTGTTAGATTTTGCGTGACTGTAATCATATATTAGATCAGAACATAGATTATCAAGGACCCTCGCATCAACTACATAAGCTAAGGAGCCAAAGACCTGATTATCAGAATGAAAGAACCCAATCTCATAAAATGAGCTACAAGTGGGATAGGATATGATTATTTGAGACCATAAGAAGCTAGAAATCACTATTCAAAGATATATGATCCTACCAAAAAATTAGCATAATAATTGCCACACAAAGATGACAACATCAGCCAAAAAAACCAATCAATCACCCAATGGTCTTTTTCAATAAATGGATGTTTATGCTACTGGGAAAAAAAAGGCAACAGATAATTCTGAAATCAAAAGAACCGAACTTGATTACTGCTATGCCCTTAGTTTTTACCACAAAAATATAAAGCAGAAATGGTAGCTATTTACTGAGTAAAAGAAACCTAGTTCAACTCTCAACCACCATGAACTCTTCGAGATTTTGAGAGATCATCATCACAGGTAAGATTTTGTCACGAAATTCAAATACTTCTACTCGAGGATGATAATAAGAACTTAAAGATTAAAAAAATTATACATCCAATTCCTTACTTTAAACAAACAATCCCATGGCTTAAAATAGAGATCTCTCATTTTAGAAATCAGGACAGATCCCTAAACTAAACAACAAGGAGCAATAAAAATCCAACTCTTATAATTCCAAATTCAAATAATCCCAAGACAATATACAATCGTATACCAGCAAGCTCGGAAGGAGAGAAAAAAAGTAAAAGACAAAAACGTTTAATAAAATATAAATTAAAAATTAAAAATTCTGGAATCAAAAAATTAAAAATATCAGCAACCTTTCCATTGTTCTCGTAGTAATCATTCAACGCCCACTGATACTTCGATTGGTTCAACCCAAACCAGTCCGCCAAGTACTCATCCAAGCTCGAATGTGCTGCCAAGCAAAACAAACGCACAACACCTTAAAACTCCAAAAACCCCAAAGAGCCGACAAACAGCCACACAAATAAACCCGAAGACCTTAAAAAGGTACCATCTTGGACTTTGGCTACGGCGTCCCAGAAGAACCCGAACACGGATCCCGACGCCCGGGTGGCCGGCTTCCCGAACTGCTGCGGCGGAACCTGAACCGGTGGTGCCGCCGGCGCCGGAGCCGGCGACGGCGACGGTGGAGGCATCCTGACAGGCAAAGGAGCCGCATTTCTTGGACTGGGACTAGGGCTCAGGGGTCTCGGGGCCTCGGAGGGCTTGGGGGTCGGCGGCGGGGTGATGAAGACGGTGTACCTCCCCGCCTTCCCGATCACCGGCGGCGGGGTCGCCTGTCGCCCCTGCGCGGCGGCCATGGCGAAGGAGGGAGCGGACGGGCACGGGATCGGAGTGGAGGCGGTTGAACTCGGGCTGTTGCTGGGGTTAGGGTTTGGGCGGAGCAGGGAGGGCTCGTGGGAAAGCTGCAGTCGCCATTGGCGTGGGAAAGGGGCTTGGGCCTTTTTAAACGGCATCCGATGCCACGCTCCTTGGATTTTTATTTTTAATTCTTTTTCTTCCTACATCTTTAATGCGGTGGGGAATGGGGATGATTTCCGCAGCATTTTGGTCTCGTCCTTGGAGGAAATATCGATAATGCCACTGTGAGTGGGAGCTTACCTTGAGGTGAAAGTGGTGGGAAGTGCGAGGATTAATGGAAGGGATGATTTTGTGAATAATTCGAAAATAGAGGGGTAGATTCGGGTTTATGGGCACGCACGGCGCCATGTGCTGGGCGCCACCTGCCGGCCTCCGGCAGTCAAATTTTTGAACGGAGGTTACACTGAACCGCGGAGGAGAGTAGAGTGCGTTTGTGTTGCTTCTCGTTGGCTGCGACAGCGTGATCGTAAGCCTCGCGTTCGATCATGACCGTCTATTTGAACGGGCGATGGAAATTTGCATTTGGAGTTCAACTATTTCTCAGAGGATTTGGGTAGTAAGTGAGCAACAGCTATCATGAAAATAATTAGGCTGCATTTGATTTTTGAAATATTTTTATTTTTATTTTTTTAAATAATTTTTATTTTGTACTTTTTGACCTTTAGAAAATATATTTTGTATATGAAAAAAAATATATATTTTTAATTTTTATTTTCATTATAAATGATGGTTTTAAAAGTATAAAAAAAATTAAATAGAAAATACCAATTACTTTCATATTTTTAAATTTTCTACTGCTTATTTTTTATTCTTTTTTTAATTAAAAATAATAAAAATATTTTTAAACTATCTCTAGTTTTCTACTACTTTGAAATTATATTTTCAAAACAATATTTTTTATTTTTAAATATTTATATTTTTTTTACAAAAAAAATAATGAGAATAAAAATAATTATTCTTAAAAACTAAATGCATTCCTAATATTTCATTTTGCTTTTAGAATGAGATATAGCCTTGAATTCTACGATAGAGGCCCATGCTTCATTTTTGATCAATTAATTTAGTACCTATTTTATAACAACAATAATAACAAGACGTAAGCAATCATTTATGATAGTATTGTAAAATGAAAAGATTATGTTAGGTCAGTGATAAGACATATTTCATATCAAATATTCATCTAATTCTTTCTTGTGATAAGTTAACTGGTTGATTGTAAAGAATCAAAGAAGTTTAAGATAGGATTACCGTTGAATATATGATCCATTATTTATATAACCTTATTACATCCAAAATTTTAGGTAAATGATAATCCCAACTAGATAAAGAAAGCAATCACAAGTTTAATCACCATTCCTTTAATTATTAGAAATGTAAAAATATTACTTTATAAATTAGACTCATGCTAGCTCAATGACCGCAATAATACTACTCCCTAATTTGTGCTCGAGACAATCATGCCTTATAATGGAGGGATGCTTTGAAGGTTCATTTTCATAATTTACATTATTTAAATAAAAAAAATGTAGAGTATTATAAAAACAAGCCCAACATTCTAAGGTTAGGCAGGATGGCTGAGATTATATTCAACTATAATTTAGCAACCTAATTTCCAGCACATCTAAGCCCCAAACAATTCTCTAAGGTCTAGCCTTGTACATCCTTATGCGTAGCTCTCTTACGTGCACATCAAAACCTCAAACTTATTTATGACAAGATAATAAATCATCGATCAATTTTAGTTCAGAGGAGCGTTAGGGCAAAATAAGATTAAGCACCAAGGCAAAGTCAAAGAGGAAAAAGTAGCGTTTTATTAAAGATGTTTTTCTCGTGACATTTTCGGCAGCAAGCACGTGGTATGTTCTTAATGTAGTACTTTTACCTTACAAGAGAAATGAGCCAAACTTCTTTTTCTTTTTTTTTTTTTTTTTTGGTTTTAAACAGCGGCAGTTTTGGATGAATCTTGTAAGCCTATGCTATTTACCGTTTCTTTGTTTTTGATCAAATTCCGATGGATTTTGACTTTAGATTCTCTGGAGGGAGTACATATCAGCATGCCAGATTGTTGCAATTGGTGGGCATCGCTCAAACACCTCAAGCGATTTCTTGGATCAGCCCCTTGGATTGGGGACCAGCAGCAATTGTTCTTGTTCTTATCGGGTGGATGCCACAGGGGGATAACCTTCGGAGATCGAACTCACCTCACTTGGGGCACAGGAGGATGCTCTCCGAGCCATGCGAGACGATCCGAATTGTCCAAAGGGGGTCTACTAAGAGCCTGATAACGGCATTATCTCAAATCGAGAACAGAACGAGGGCAATTTTGGACACAGAGCCTTTCTTTTCGCAAAGAGGCAAGGTCCTGCCACTAGTCTCCGACGGGCCCATGACAGAGGTTTTTTATATCGTTAATCTGTCTCTTTGCTCGCTCCAAGATGGGGCACATTGCACTTTCTTTTTTAGGGCTAACACCCGACAGATCTAATCAAGTCATAGTTAAATCTTAACCAGAGACGAGAGTAGGGGAAGGCCATGTCATTCTTTGGTGAAGGAATACAAGCGATGAGGATAATAAATAATAAAATGAAAGCATCCATGATCGGAAGGGAGACTAGAGGACAAGAGTCGCTGGTCCGCTCGGCACGAGTCCCCACGCGCCTGACACGTGACAGACGAAAAGGATTCGTTCTTTGGCGGGGATCATCGCACCCGGCCGTACGATATGCTTGCAACGGAGATGATTGGATTGTGATAACGGCTTCCAGCGAGGCACGCGTTGCCAGGTCGGTCGACCTGTTGCATTCGATACGGCCACCACTGAAGCGTGGCATCGTGACAAGAGCCACTACCGCGAGTACGGTTTCCCCATCCTCATTGCTCATTTACCACCACCACCCGTGTGGCCTTTTGTTCGCTGAGCCAGATATTTGACATCAGGACCCACCACTCCAGGCTCGAGAGAAGGATAACACAGGTGGTAACAGGGCTAATCAGTCGCGAGCGGCTGGACTGGGGTCCTGGTGGTGGTGGGAGAACGGATGCCCACTGTTCGGAGATCTGGACCAGCAAAGAACGGGCGGGGCGCTTAGGCAGATATATATATATATATAGAGAGAGAGAGGGGTAAAAAAAGCAACCGCGTTTGAAGTTGCTTCGCTGGAGAGAATTGCTTAGGGAAGCAGAGCGCTCGGACCTTTGCCCTAACAAGCGATGTACAGGTATACTGCACGCCTTCTCTTTTGTCACTTACGTTGAAAAACAGTGCATGAATTGTTACTTGTAGAGGAGGAAGCGTGAGGACCCTTTGTCCTAACATATAGGTAAAGGGCTGAAACCAGTACGTTCTTTTGAAAATGGATGCGTAAGCCAAGCACTGGTAGATCCGGATACTACCGCATTTGAACCCAAAACCTTCACGGATTTCAAGCATTTAAACACGTTAAGTGTCCAGACTTCGTTGCGTCTGAAGGCTCAAAACCTGCCTAGTAAGCACCCTCAACATGCCTCGTCTGTACGATCGTCCTAAAGCCACGGCTGCAGGGGTCCAGCTTAGAAATCCGACATCAGCGACTTCATCAAGAGGCAAATGATCAATTACGTTAAGACGTGCTGGGTTCTACCTTTTCAAATACGACCCGATGAAATTAAAAAAACAACATACACGAACATAAAGAACACATTCAGGACCTAAATTCTCATTAAAAAAAAAAAAAAAAAAAATCATGGACGAAACTTACTTTGATAACGCCAGCCAAAAGAAAAGACCACAAAAAGGCAATCCAAGAGGCACAGAGAATAGCGCAGCCGGAATATTATCCAATCATACCGGGCAGAAAGGAACAAAAGCAGCAAGATGTTATAATAACATGACTCGTCTAATGTGCCACTTCTAGATGGACGCCACCTACGACCTTTGGTGGAACAATGACCAAAAAATGCGGCATTTATATTGCATCATAACGCTTCATCACGAAATCCATCGCTCTCCAGTATAATATAGCTATAAAAGCTTAGCTCCATTTCCCACAATTTCAATTGTAGTGAATTTCTACAGCTGTGTCTACCTATTTGACAGAATTAACGTGCAAAACAGTAAACAGAAAAGACGAACAGCACTGCATCAACTTCAAAGCTTCCAATCGACATGCAACCTTTCAAAAAAAATTAAAAAGCCTCTGCAACCACATGCAGGAATGTAAGAATGATGAAAAAATTACACTTCTTTCCCCGATAGAAACCACTGCATAACCCCGTTACAGTACATAATCAACAAAGAGCAGAACCAAGCAAAGTGAAGACAAAGAAGGGGAGAAAAAATGACAGCCAAATCATTGTAAGTGCACCACAATGTGAGAGATGCAGAGATGTACACAGAGGCAAACCCTTCATTTTCTATTTAGATACATACCAGAACCAGAAAGAAAGCTACAACAAATAAGATGCAAGCTACTCTAGTACTTTCTAAATGTTACTTATATGGTAGCAATCCCAAACACATAACCCATAAAGTGACCCATAAAGTGACATGTATCTCTACTTATGATCGAGGAAGATAAGCTTGGAACTTCCCAAATGTCCAGACCATAAAAAGGCTAAATCTAACTGGATCAGACAACTCTGTACTCCATGGGTGGCAGTGTTTAGTAACCCCAATTTCTTATTGGAATCAAAAGAGAGCATATGCTTTTCTGGCAAACTTTCCAGATAACTGAAATGGTCCCTCACATCACATCATATGACAGAGCTCGCTAGAGACAGCTCATGCAGCTCACTTAACATCCACTCTTCTCCAGTTTGGCCACCAAGCACAATTGCTCTTGTTCCTCCAACAACGCAAGTACTGTGTCCCCAAGCAAACCGTGGTGGTCGACCAGGTACATTCAGAATCCTCCAGGTCGGTTTCTCTTCAGTAGGATCCAAGAGATAAAGCTGGGAAGCTGAGTGAAGACCAGCCACAGACCCACCAAATATCAGCACCCTACCACCAGGTAGGCTCACAGCAACATGATCAAGGCGGGGTGGAGGGCCAGCTCCATCAGGATTTCCTGCACCTGGCATTCCACTTCCAGTAATGCACCTCCAACACGGTTCTTCTTCACTTAGATCCATGGTGAACACATCACTGGACCGCAGCCGAAGAGGTCCGCTCTTAGCCAGACCACCAAACATAAGTATTTTCCTGCCATCATAGACAGAGAGTGAGTGGCCCAACCTAGATGGTGGAGTCCAAGATGCTGGTATTTCTCTCCAAACTGGCTTTTCCATTGTGACATCCAATAGGTAGGTATCACTGAGTAGTACACCAGAATCAGCACAACCTCCTGAAACCACCAATTTCGTGCCATCAAGTGTGCATGAGCTGTGCCAAGACCTCGGCAGAGGAGGAGCTACCCCTGAGATCTCACGCCATTCAGGATGTTGTGCATCCAAATCCAATATGAAGACATCATTGAGCAAGCCCTGCCTTCCACAGCCACCAAAGACGACCAACCAAGATCCATTTAAGCAAGATAGAGTATGGCCCCACCTGCCTGGTGGTGCAGAGCTCACATTAACATGCCTCCACTCTGGTTTACTGGCATTCAGATCTAACACGAACGTATCATTCATCGGTTGCATGTTCACACCCTCACCACCGAAAAGAACCACCCTATTTCCAACAGCACAAGCACTGAAATTGCAACGGGATGGCTCCACAGCACCACCAACTGTCAATTTCCTCCATGCAGCAGCTTCAAGGGTGGTTAGCTCTCTCGCAAGTCTTTCCCATCCTAGTCTCTTTGCTCCAGGTACAGTTTCTAATGCATGAGTAGTTTCGCTGCCCCAAGCATTCTGACAAACCATTCTCCAGAGATCCTCATTCTTTGTTAACTCATAAAGCCTCTTGCACACAGAACCAACTGACGCAATATCTCTCGGAGACAGCCTTGAAAGTATTTTTTGAGATAATACTTCATCACTCAGTTGTAGCATGCTACAAAATTCACGACATATATGTCCATGCCCTGCAGAGATAGGTCGGCAGGAGTTGTCTACATTGAAGCAGGTGGAGGGCCTCACAGATTCCTTTGTCATGGAACCAGGCAATGGTCCCAAGTCAACACTTGTATCAGTGAAGAACTGAATGCCCATAACATGGGTTATCATCTCATCATCCCCATAGATTGGGTTTAGCTGCAGTCTGTTCATCAGTGGAGAACCATCTTTCCTAAAATTCAACAGATCACCCTGGAATTCTATGCCTTCCTCAAGACATCTTCGTATTTCAGCAACTACTGTAGCATCCACTAAGGGATGCCTCCTTTGAGCAAATGGCCCTCGGCATTGCAAGAAGCGACTGAAACAAGACAACACAATAGATGAATATAGCTCTTAGGGTTATTGAGAAAAAGCTGATCGAAGACATGCCTTTCCTACCAAATAAAAGTGGTCCGAGAGGAATAATATCTTCTCAACAAATAATAGCTAAATAAAGATGAATGATTCATATAAACTAAGAGAGTATGGACATGATTCATGTAATCAAATTCAACCATAACAATGTTGTTAAAGGCATGCACGAGGCATATCTAAGGTGCGAGGTGCCAAGGGTTAGCGCTTCTTATACCCTATATAAGAGGCCTTCATATAGATACATATAAAGCGAAAAAAGCATGTACTTTTGATCTGATTTAAGATACAAGAAAAGCATGCTTTTCTTCATAAGTTATATTTATAACATATTTTTAAGTCTATCATATTTATTAAATTGTCTTGACTTTTATGATGCACCATCCCATATACAATTGCTTTTTTACCTCAAAAAAAAAAAAAAGCTAAAATTGGAAGATAAAAAGATAAAACAAAAAAAATTATCTTATCAATTGAGAAAGAAGAGAAAAGACATTAAGAGACTAACAATTTCAAGTAAGAAAGAGGAGGCTTTTCATAGAGCTAATAGGTTCAATATATTACCACTATGACTTTTTTAACCTTTTCTATTTTGTATTATAGATTTTGCTTATATAAATTATTCTATCATTTTGTTTAAAAAATGTACACCTCACTTTGCTCAGGCGTACGCTTGCGCCTTGTGCCTTGAGCCTAGGCTCTAAGAAATATGTGCTTAAGTGCGCGCAATACTTTTAACAACATTAAATCATGATATGGGTTTTTGGCCGGTTCACAGTTAATAGAGGAAGAGCCTCAAGTAGTTGTTGCTCTGTTGTTTTTCTGATTTATGTGCATGTGCACGCCTACTGTGCGTATAAAGTAGTTCGCAACAAAAAAACACTACTAACAAGATAGTTAAAAGAAGAAGCATTTTGTAATCTGGACACACATTGTAACCAGAATTGTATAATTTAATTTATATTCACTTTGCCACAATATTCCTATTGACATATAACTCCCGAAAATATTAATTAAAGGATGAAAACCAGATCAAAACAAAGAGAAGTATGAAAAGGAACAAACAAAAGAATCAGCTTGAAAGCAATAAATGCAAAGCAATAAAAAATGCAGCATGCTCATGGCAAAGTTTCCCCAATTTCATCAAAATGGTTTAAGCATTTGCTCCCCATTTCCCTTATGCTCATGGATTCAAAAACTGCTGAAATGGCATGGCACGACTAGCAGCATACCATTTCATTGTAGAACCATCATTGATATAGATACCAAGACACCAAAACTCCGAGTATTAGTATGTATTGATTACACTAGTCCAAACCAGTACACACCAACTGTATCATAGCAGCCACAGAAAGAGAGAGAGAGAGAGAATTGGGTGAAGTATTGGAGTGATGACTTTTGCATTTAAACTAAGGATTGGAGAGAGAAGATAAGATCCCTCCTATTTTATTTGGATTAAATGAGAATAGTTGCTAATTTTTTTTTAAAAAAAGAGGCATAACAGCTGGTGTTTTAGGAATGGTGAAAACCCTCAAGAGAACTTTTTTTTACTCTTTTTTTTTTTTCCGGAGTCTTGGGGGGGTGGAATGTTTCTACCAAAAAAAAAATAAAGGCCAACTCATAATCAGCGTTTATATCTTGAAGAGAAATATATTAAGAAGTAGAGTTAATGAATCTAAGGGGGATGTGGCCCCTGCCAGGTCCCCTAGAACTGCCACTAGCTGTATGAAAGGTAGCTTCTCATCTGCCCTACTTAGATCTCCCACAGAGTTAACCTTGGCATCTCTGAAAGTAATAATCAAACCAAATGCCAACACTACGTCTCCCTACATAAAGAATACTGGTTTCTATTAAAACAAACACCATATTGGCATTGATGTGTTCAATAAAATCCTAAATCTTGAACAACCAAACTTTAATAGACATGTGCTAGGTTGTTGCAAAATTATTCATTAACATGATGAAATTAGGATAGTTTGATCATCACTCCTTGAGAGTCAAGTCAAGTAGCAGGTATTTATCACTATTTCCACAGTTGTTCAACAAACATTCTCATCTTGAGTGAAGCAGGTACTCCAAACTCAGAGTTTGGGTTATTAGAATTGGTCTGAAAAGATAGAAGAACTCTTTGGAATATATGTATGAGTGACCAGGTGCAGAAAAACCATTTGTTCACATTTTTCATTTTAACAGAGTGTAAACTCCTTCAGGGAAAAGAAGACAGACCTTGATGGTCTCTTAACAAATTTCCAGTAAAGCAAACAACCCACAATGTTATTGCTTTTCCCTCTGGTCATTGGATAGAGTTTGGAACAGGTTTCTTTTGCTAGTATCACTAAAGTCGCATAATCTGCCTTTAGGTTCATAAAATCATATCAATCCCATGGTCCCATCTTTTTTTCCTTTTCAGAGGAGAGAGAGGAAGGGTTGGTGGTAACCCACCAGATAACCTTTTCTGAGTTGAAATCCTTACCTATTCTCATGTGCCATACCCATCTTAAAACTGAATTCCCAACTGAAAGTATTAAAACAGTTAGAAAATTTGAAGCAAAAGTACATATTGCTGAGATATAATAACCCAACCTTTAAACCAATATTGGGCACCTACAAACAACAATGCAGCGTGTACACTATCCTTTCAATTCCCAAATGAAAGGATTAAAAGCATTGAATGTTGAGATCATTGGCCCTCAGATACACAGAGCCCGTACAAAATCTTTCTTAAGAAATTGTCAAACCTCACACCATGCATAACCATTGTGAAAGTTTTATCTTTAAATATCTTATTTAAAGGTTGGACAGCTAAATTCCAATTGTTAGTTGGGCACTTAAATGCCATGTCCCTGCTTTATATATTCCCAGTCATTCACTTACTTGACATAATGACTCTTTCTCCTAGGCCACCACATTTTTAAAGGAAAAAAAAAATTGTACGAATTTCTGCAATGTAAATTTCAGGTGGGCATTTAATCAGTCTAAAAAAGGTGATCGCACCATCTAATGTGATACTCTTTGAATTCTTATTAGTGATTTTTCTTTTCATTGCTTGCTATTCTGGATTCCTGAAATAAAGTGCGAGGGCCTCATAAGAGAAATAGCTAATACAGATTCCTGAATCCTGATACTCTCAGTTCTTATGAGTAATGCTTATGTTCTCTATTTACTATTTTGGGTTCCTGAACATAAGTGTGAGGGCCCTAAAAGAGGAGTGAAGAGCCAAAAAGCTAGAAACTAAGAGCACAGATACCTCTGTTAAAGAAGCATTATTGCCTCGAAAATGTTCATTCCACATAGCTAGTACAAATGAGTCTAAATCAAAGCATAAGACAATGTTGTATGTCTCAGAAGTCCAGCATTGATGGTAACAATAAACCATATTGAGATCAGTGCATTTAGACTGAGGATATATTAGAGCATATCCCCCTAAAAGTCTACATGCCAAAATGGGATGCAGAATGGGGTCTTATAAAATTGGGCCTGCAAGTCATAACTCTATTCCACCACAATGGTGAAATAGCCATAAATTATGGAAGAGGGGAAGCTTATTCCCTCCTAATAACAATTTCGTCCCCCTCCAATTCATTGTGAAATCCAATGCATATTAAATGCCCTTAATTCCTGGCACTTATCCCTCCAACCAAATGCTAAAAAGCTCCTATTCTGCAGAATAGGTCTGCCCCTCCGCCAGTACAAGGGAAATCCCTTCCAAAATTTATTCTGCAACCAAGCACTAAATCGCTCTTTGAAGAAAGAAAACAAACATAATGAGAGAACCCATAAATCTTATTTCCCTAGATTAAAGTAGGCAAATTTTATAAGTCAACTAAAGCCCCATTTGGCAAAACTTTTAGATGAACCAAAAGTGCTTTTGAAGAGATAAAAGCATTTTTTAGTATTTTTAGGATGTTTGATAGACATTTTAAAAGTGCTTTTAAGATTATGCAAAAATTGTTAAATGCTCTACTTGGAAAAGTTTCAATTAGGAGCTTTTCCAAAAAGCTCTACTTTGGAAGAAATGTTTTCATTAGATTTGAAAGTCATAGATTTGAGACATGACAATCGTCACATTAAATATTATAACACAATAAAAATATAATATGACCATAATAATATAATATGATATAATTATAAAATAATAATAAAATTTTATATTATAACCATTATTATATTATAATACTATTATATTTTTATACTATTTTATAATACTATATTATGATATATTTTACTATTATTATAATATGATATTATTATACTATAACATTGTTATAATAATTTATAAATTAAGAATAACTTATAATAATAGTTTTTGATAATACAATAGTTAGACAATTGAAAACACTATGCAATGCTTTTTGTTATTTTTTAATATAAAAGCATTTTCTTAGTTTGGTTACCAAACAAATGTTAAAGTTTCATAGCACTTTAGAAATGTAATTCTCAAACAATAGACAATATTTTACAAAAGTTCTACCTTCAAAAGCTCCACTATCAAGCCTAAGCATTAAAGCACTTTTGACAGCATTATGAGGCCTCATGAGACACAAGAACAAGTTGTTTTGGTATATGCTATGTTTATTGGGATAAAGCTACTACTCTATATTCATTTAGTCAGTCATCAGAAGCCTAAGCATAGTCTTTTGTTAGAACTACATGCTCCAGAAAGGAACAAAAGATCCAAATTGAAAATTTTAATCATTTAGAATTTTAGAGTCCAAGATCACATATATGAGATAGAACCAACCAATTAGAACTTTTAACCTAATCTTATTGATGATAGTATTCTTCAAGTGTTTTCTTGAGTACTGAGTAATATTACCACTAAAGTTAACAAACTTGCATCCTAACGGAGACGCGATCAACTCACCAAAGGGTCAAACTAAAAAAAGCTGATGCTAGCATCCTTTGAGTATTTTTTTTTTTTTTCAATACTATGAGTAATATTACCAATGAAGTTAACAAACTTGCATCATTCAGGACATGTGATCGACTCCAAGATTTAGGTCCGGCCAATATTAATCTATACTAGGTGTGCTACATTGGACCAACAACCAACCAAGTCTTAGGACAAGTCTTGTAAGCCAAAACAACAAAAATTTCTCTTGCTTAATAATCTTTTTCATCTCCGTTAGCATCAGATGTCAAACCCTGTCTAAACCTCAATCAGGAGTTGTTATGGGACCTCACCAAAGAGTTCAAATAAGAAAGTTGATGCTCATATTCGTTAGGTGTCTCTTCAGTTTTATGAGTAATATTATTGCTAAAGTTATAAACTTGTATTCTTAAAGAGATGTGATCAACTCCAGGATTTAGGTCCCAATTGATACCGATTATTGAGTATGTGACAAATTAGATTCATGACTAATTAAGTCTTAAGATACGTCTAATCTGTATTGTTAAAAGTGATAGGCATACTTAAGCATAAAAGACTCTTGAAGCCTAAGCACAAGGCACAAAACGTAAATGTGCACTTGAATGAAGTGAGGCACGTATTTTGAAATAAATAGTAGAATAATTTATATAAGTAAGATTTATATCATATAATAGAAAAAGCTAAAAAATCATAACAATAATATATTTAGCTTATTAGCTCAATGAAAAGTCTCCTCTTTCTCAGCTAAAATATGTAGTCCCTCCTTTTTCTTATATGATAACATAATTTTTAGTGTTCCATCTCTTTAACTTTCAATTTTTAACTTTTTTATAAGGCAAGAAAAATAATTGTATATGATATTGTTAATCTTTAAAATCTATTATAAATATAGTTTATGAAGAAAGATATATTTTTCTTACGTCTCAAATCATATCGAAACACATGTTTTTTTTCGCTTCATGTGTACCTAAATTAAAGCTCCTCACCTAAGATATAAGAAGTGCCTAACTCTTGATGCCTTGTGTTAAGGCGCAACTTAAAATATAAGAAATGCTTAACTCTTGGTGCCTTGCGCCTTGCACCTTAAGTATACCTAAGGCATACCTTTGATAACATTGCGTCTAGTACCTCGTAACCACAAACCATGTGGTCCTAGCCCTTCACCATAAGTTAGAGACTAGCTCATTCACCAAAGACTAGACGGGCCACAGTCAAAAGGCACCTAGCTGGATTTATTTGCTGTGTTTCATCCAAAGATGGAGAGGTAGAAAGAAGAGAGATGGAGAGAAAAGAGGATGAAAGCTTAGGTCTTGCATGGCACCATAAGAATAGATTTGCAATGGCACCAGAAGCTTGATCATGGGCTCAAAAACCTCATATAACCCACAAACAAACTGGGAGAAAAAACTGAACAGTATGAAAAAGCACCAAAACAAATGGGAAAAATTGAGGTCCATGTAGGCTACCGAGATGCCATGGCCACCAAGTGTTTGTATGCTAGAACTTGGTAACATATCAACCTAGTTCCCAATGAATATAACTAGGGATTGGATCTTAAAACCTTGGTTCAACTTGATATTAGTAAATATTGACAAAAAAAGAGAGAATAGTTTAATTAATCTTTAACGTGAAATAACCTACATCCAACATTGCAATCAATGTTATTCTTGGCATAAAGTTGACAAACATCACAGAAAAATTTACATAATCTTAAGCTTTCTCTTAATCATATACTATAGCAATATGATTTTTTCCTTCATGATCCAATCTTCAAAACACTCATACCAATTACACAATTGATGATTAGTGCATCTAAAGAAAAAGAGCAATTCTAAAAAAAAAAACAAATATTACTTTCTGAAGCCTGCATCAGAGCATCTATGTAATTTTGCTTATGTTATGCACAAGCTAATAGGTTGAACATCATGGATATCTTTTGGTCCTTTTGTTTTATGTGGTTGTTTTAAGGGATGAGTAAGGCAAGATGCAAGCAACAAAAATAGCAATACCATACATATATATCAACTAGCTCGATAAAGTTATTCAAAAGTATAAAAGGGGCCATCCTTCAAAAAGTTAATGGTTCATCATGACATAGAATAGTAGATACATAGATTAGTAAACTAATTAAAATGAGAAGATCCAACGTTACATCAAGGTGACACGCAAGCGATAATAGAGCATAAAATAAGTAAACTAGGTCCAAAGACCATTCAACACAGTCAATTGTGCCCATCAAACTAAGATGGGATCCAAAAGAACACTACCACCCTCATTGAAATTTAAAGATTATGTGACTTTTGATTAGAACAGATTTGATCTATTCTATGCATCAATCACTGAACTGACCAAAAGAAATCAGCTTCAAAACTGATCGCTAATCTGCTGCCAAGTGAATAACAGCAATAGAAATAATCCCAGATCTAGATACAGATCTGAAAACAGCAGTAAAACTGCTGGATCAGAGCACAGCATAAGAATAAGGTGTTCGACAGTAGAAATAGGAGAAAGCAGAGAAGAATAAAAAGAAAAGCAGAGGAAAGAAGAGAAAGAAGAGACAAGATGGCCTACGGCTTCTTATTTTCCAATCATGCATAATACTCAAGAATCACCACCACAGTCAGCCACTTCTCCTTTTAACAAATCTGACCATCTACTAATCATACCATAATAAGGACTCTTTAAGTCTAGAAATAACCTAAACTAAACAGCCAGCTTAAAACATTATTTATAATTGATTAGGTGGCCCACTATTAGACCCACACTAGGACTCCCTAACCTAGAGAGAAACTGAAAAAAACATAGAGCATCTAAATTGCTCCAACAAGTCACGGCTACTGTTCATAGTACTGTAGCATCGACAGTCCCCTAAACAATATATACCATAGCAAGTTGAACACTAAACAGTAACAATGATAGGAAAAAAATACTGAATACTATAACACATCAATTGCCTCAACCACCTCCCTTGTGTGGATCTCATCCCCAAGATCATGATGTCTGCAAGCCCAAGCCACAATTGGATCTCCATAATTTAACTAAGTTTTACCACGATTTCCTTGCAATCAACTCATCAGATGGTTGTTGATCAATGATCCCAAGGACTTCAATCGTATGATAGATGTCAAAAAACATTAAATTAAAAATGTATCAATGTACAGATCAACATACCATCTAGTTTCAATGTCAGTCATTAAAAGAGTATCAAGTTTGTCTTCCATCACCAAATTCTTTCACTGTCTCAGGATGGCTCTATGACAATTAGTTTCAGTGCTTGTTACTCCAATTGCGAATGATCAACTTTCTGCATTATGAATCTTCAATCAAAAGAATTGTAGTTAGCTGATTGTCAACATTTTCTTCTTCATCTTTTCAATATTCATATGAGAATCTTCAATTCGATCTTCATCCATGTTTTGTGTATCCTCTGCTTCCTTACATCTCAAAGGAGAACTCAAAGAAAGAAAAAATAAACCCTCTGCCTCCTTACATTGATCATACTCTTCTTGTCTGCACCACTGCTTGTATTGTTGCAATCTGTCATCACATTCGGCACTATTAATCATCTCGTGGTTGTTGAAAAAGCCCTCAAGACATTGGATTTCTTGCTTTGATACCAAATTAATGTAGCCTCAATGAAATTTAAAGGCTGCAATAAATTTTCATGCAATAACTTCTTATTTTTTTTAGTTTGCAGTCCTCCCTTATGCCATGGGCTTTGTTAGCCAAGACTCGAGGCAAAGAAAACACCATCGAATAGAACAGGTTCAAGTAGATGAGCGAGAGAGTGGTCTCTATGAGGGATGAACTATAATCCAGAGGAGAAGGGAAGAGCAACTGATTTGCCAGCGGGTGATATGCGAGTGAGACTATCCATTAACCAAGTCAATCCCTTTCCGCTTTGCACTCCGGTTCTTGATTCATTTTTAGTCCTTTCCAGCCACATGTGATCAGCAATTTTTGCTTAGAGAAGATTTGATCTGTTATATGCATCGACCACTGAACTTATCAGAAGAAATCAGCTTCAAAACTGATCGCTGATCTGTTGATTCAGATCTGAAAACAGCAGTAGACCTGCTGGATTTATACCCAGAAGAAAAGTAGAGGCAAGAAGAAAAAGAAGAGAAAGGATGGATTATGGCTTCTCATTTTTAAGTATAATTTACATACAATACTGCCAGCTCTCCTTTTAATAAAACTAATCATCCACTAATCCTACTACATTTATGGCTCTTAAATCTAGAAATATTCCAAACTAAACAGTCAGCATACACATTATTTTCATTTTTCAATTGACCAGCTGTACTCCCTAACCTAGACACTTAAACTGAAAAAATAGAGCATCTGAATTACTCCAACCAGTTACAGTTACTGTTCAAAATACATTTATCGTCCTGTTTTTGCTACCAATTACACCTGCATCAATAAACTATACTTTAGGCCAAGAATGGGCTAAGTTTTCTAGGTCATAATAAATGTATTTTGAAGAGCTTTTGATTGATTTTTATGCTGGATTCTGTGGAGACAAGAATTTTGCTATTTAAAAAAAATCTTATAATATGTTTTTCTTTGGGAACATTTGAAAGTGTTTTATCTGCCTTTTTCATTCCTTGGGAGGATTTACAGATGTCCTAGTTAAACAAGTAATCTGATTTAGCATGTCTTCTAAAAGGAATAGACATCTTATGTTTCTATTCATACTATGAGAAGAGGAGATTTTATTACTTTATGGTGAATGATTGATTTAGCTATTTTGTGGACTGGGGCTCACAACCCTCCATCTTCTTGGAGGAGGTTCTGGGCTTGTGTCTAACGTGGTACATTGCCAAGCATGTGGACCAGGTTAACTTTATCTAGGTGGGTCTTTCATCACTTTCTCTCGATAAAAAGGGAGAAGGGGTTTGCCTCCTCTCTCTCTCTCTCTCTCTCTCTCTCTCTCTCTTCGTCTTGAAATTTTCCTAAATGTTCTATTTGAGCTTGAGGAGTTATCCTGCAATACAAAAATAACCACCCATCGTAGATTCTATCTTCCTGGTTATGCCAACATTGACTGATATCGTGGCAGCAAAATTTGTATAGATGCAATGATATTGAGGTGTGGCATGCACAATGTGAGGAGTGCCTCAACAATAAGAAGACTTCTTTGGTAAGTGACAACATTAAGAGTTTAATCAGCAAATCAATGTTGTACATGATCGTATGAATATCATGCAAGAAATCCTTGCAATCTTTGGAGTGCAACAAAAATGCAATGGAGAATAGATTCATCAAACATCTTTCATCCTCATATCTTGTGGTTGAAGGCCACAAGGATAAAAATTCCATATGATGATTCACCTGTCTGATGATATTGCGATTGTAGACTCAGAACTAAAAACATAGATGATCCCCAAATGAAGTGCCATACATTGGTCCTGCTCCTCAATGAGCCATCAAAGGAACAACCAATGAATCTAACTATTGAAGATAAAGTCCAATAAACCTTCTATCTTCTTGAATGAGATACAGAGTCACCATGACCTGTTCTTCATCTACCCCCTAAATTTAGAGCTATTAACATCCATCAATCAGTTAGCGAATTCAACACCACTAATTGCAATGAAGATCACTCCTTGTTTCTTCTTTTCTCTTCTCTTCTCTCTCTTCCTCTGACTACCCAGACCATCTAGCCTGCTTTTTTTCCTTTTTCTTCCCTTGTCTGTCTTCAGCCATTTCAACCCTATTAATGGCCCCTTTTTCTTCACCCTTGTTCCATACTGATTTGGCCTCTTTTTCGTTTTTCCTTCTTCCCTTTTCCCCTTCATCCAACATAGTGAAGTTATGATCCCTCTAGTTATTCCTCTTTTTTTTTTCTTATCTTGAAAACGGATGCAAACCTCAGTTCTTCATTTTAGCTGAAAAATTAAAGGCAGAGAATTCAAGACCACAATCTGCTATGATGTTATGACGGGTATAACGAGTTTTGAAAGTTTAAATTGTTATCTCACATAGTAGGATCATTCCCACTTTGATTTAATTACCTTAAAGAAAGATAGGATTTCTTCATTGCCTAATTCTACAACCACTTCATCGCTGATGAGTTCTATATTTCAATAGAGATAGAACTAACATATGCCATCACTATATGAGCGTGCATGTGCCTTTGAAAGGGCGAGAATGTTTGATTGAAAGGTTTGCTAGAATATCAGAAACGAAAGTATCCACTACTAGTCCAATTCAAACAGTAAAGACAGACGGAACCGACCTAGCAAAAGGGAAAGAGAACCCAGAAATCTAATGACGAGATTTTGGCAACAGAAACAGGGCAGGGCACTCACCAGTTCCTCCCGAGCACCTCCTCGGCGCGATAACCCGTCGCCTCTTCGAAACCTCTGTTGACGTAGATGATGGGATAGTCAGGCTCAAGCGCGTCGGTGACCACCAGACCGCACGACGCCGCCGACCGAAGCATTCCCTCCACGGCGAAGGAAAAGGCCCCGCCTCCGTCGCTCAGCACGAAGGCACCTTCCTCCTCCTCCTCCTCCTCCTCCTCCTCGCCGCTGCTCGGCCCCTCCGAGTCGCTGTCCCACTCCATCGCCGCCCCAAAACCCTAGATCCAGGCGACGAACGACCAAGTCCTTCAACCCATCCTTGTAGTCGAAGGCGAAGCCAAGAAGGCGGACGGGGAGCAGAGGAGAAGAATCAGGGGAAGAAGAGAGTCGGGGAGACGGCGATGGAAGGAGATGGTTTCGTTCTTCTCTCTCGTTCGCTCTCTTCGGGGTTTTGGAGAGAGGAGGAGGTTTCGAAATGGGTAGAGAAGGGAGGTGGGGTGGGAGATGTTAGGTCGCGGGGAGAGGTGGGGGAACGAGTGGATGGAGAGCGGTCTGAAATTAGCCACAACCCACAGACCGACCTAAAACCGGGAGAATGGGGCGGTGAGTGAGGTCGGTGCGGTAGCCTGTGTCATCTCCGCATATTTTTCAACGTGAAAGTTGGCATGAAGGTTTATTTCCCCCGGTCTGAAAAAATCTGCGACCCCTTTCCGATCTAGGCGGTCGCATAGAAATGACGTTAGGGAACACGTGTAAATTTAAGGGCCATGTTCATCAACTGCGCGAACGGAGCACGGGGAAGGAAAATTGACGAGCCAGAACGGTTTCCACCGCATAATTCCTCGAGCTTGATCTTGCGACTTTAATTGCCATTTGTTTTCTCTTTTTCGCTTAAAATTTTATTTTTCAAAATCTTACTTAATATAGTTTGAGCTGGTAAGTTGGCCAAACAACGACATATAATGAGCAGCCAAAACATTATACATAGCAACTAGCTTAATGATAGCATGGGTCCAACTAAAAGGAAAAGCCTCAATTGAAAAAAAAAAAATTACTAATGCTACCATTTTATTTGATGATTTAAGTTGTTTCAGCTATCTATTATTAAGCGAAATAAATAAGAAGGATTCTTCTAAACAACTCTAAAAGCACCCTTAAACCCTTCAAATACTTTAAGCTCAAGCAAAACCTAAACCTAAGCTAAAATTCTAAAACTCCATATTGATGAGTTCTTGATCTTCTCTCTCTTACCTAGGCTAACTTTAGCGTCAAAAGGTTTCCTTGGAAAAATTCTTCAGACCTTTAATTGAGTCCTTCAAGCAGTTAAGCCAATAATTCATCAGCCACTTTATTAATAATCGAAAGCATGAAAAGATCTCTGCAGACCTAATGTCAGTTAATTAAGTAGATGGAAAGATGAGCTGTTGAGAGTCCAAAACCTCAGAAGTTTGGGAAATGGATTCTTCGATGGTTATCGTAGCTCTTATGAATAGCTTAGGGACTCTAGTTTCAACTTCTCTTTAGCAAAGGATTCGCTTAGGGATTCTACCAAACTATTAGCTTGAGTTGAGAAGTATATTAATGTGAAAGAGGTACTTATGTCTTGAAAGAAAGATGAATGATAGATCAGAAAGAAGTATCAAAAGAAAGACAATCAAAGAGATAAAAAAACTCAAAAAAGGTCCCATGGAGCTTAGGAGACCCCACACAAACTTAAGAATCCTTCATGGATATTTGAAAAGTACACCCTACTCAACACACCTTGAAGATAAATTCTAATGCATATTAGCCATAAGGATTGTTGATTTTATAAGGACAATGGGCATAAATAATAGGAGTGCTAACACCTAAAAGATGAGATTGAGAATATCATTTAGAGAGGATACCTTGATTGCTACATCCAAATTCGTTAGCAACCCAAGCAAGCAAGCCTTAACGAGTCTAAATTAGAAAGAGAGGCCTAAGCAACCCAAGCAGGTAAGCCTTAACGAGTCTAAATTGGAAAGAGAGGCCTAATAACTAACTACAACAGTGTTATCATCGTAATGTATAGCGGATTGGCTGCTGGTAAGGAAAGCTGTTCGAGTTGGAAGGCCTAGTGTGATGAGTACGAGCTAAAGAGCTCTCCATCAAAAGGGCAAAGACTGAAGTCGAGCATCTCTTTCTCTAGCAAAGATTTGAAATGGGTGCCAACCTTTCACAATGATGCTTTGGTTATCTCAATAACTATCGCTAACTTTCAGATAAAGAGAGTCTTGGCAGATAATGATAGATCAATAGATATCTTCTTCTATAATGTCTTTCAAAGGATGAGCATTAGTGCTAATCAGTTGAAGTCAATAGAAGCCTCATTGATAAGCTTCACAAGAGAGCCCGTACAAGTGGAAAGGATAATAATCCTATCATGACCATAGGAGAAGAGTCATCCTATAAGATATCATGGTAAATTTTCTAGTTATTAAGATACCTTCTACATACAATGTCATTCTAGCTTGGTCAAGTTTGAATGCCTTAAAGGCCATTGTGTTAACCTATCACCTCATAATGAAGTTTCCCATCGATCAAGGTGTGAGAGAACTCAGGGAAAATTAAGTTGTAGCTCGACAAAATTATATAACGACCCTCAATAGAAACTTTAAGTCCATCAAAACATTACTAATAGAACATTTAGACATCAGAGATAAGCTAGAAAAATAGTGAGCAGAGCCTATGGAAGACTTGGACATTGTCCTACTAGGAGATAATCATACTAAAGCTATCTAGGTTGATTCCTTTCTCTTAGAAGATATTTGAGATCAGATTATAGAGTTCTTGTGGAAGAACTTTAATGAATTCACTTGATTGGCTGCAAATATATTAGGCATTAATTCTAAAGTCATTATCAAAATGGAACCATATCATAAATCTCTTCGGCAAACAAAGAGAAATTTCACTACTGATTAGCAACGAATTATGAATGAAAATTGAACAAGCTATCGAAAGCCTAATTCATCACGGAAGCCCATTAATATAGTGATAGTGAAGAAAGCCAATAAGAAGCAGCGGGTGTGCGTTAACTCCATCAGCCTCAATAAAGCTTATCCAAAGGATAGCTTCCTATTGCTCAAAATAGATCAACCCATTGATGCGACTCTAGGACATTCTACTCAACTTTAAGAATACCTTTTCTAGTTATAATCAAGCAAAGATGCACCCAACCACTAGATGAAGAAAAGATTACCTTCATCACAGAAAGAGAGCTCTACTGCTATAACATGATGCCCTTTAAATTAAAAAATGCTAGAGCATGCTATCAAAAATTGATCGACTAAATTTTTAAAGATCTAGTTCGTAAGAATGTAAATGCCTAAATGGACGAATGCTGATCAAAAGCATCAAAATGGATTGACATGTGGCTAACCTAAAAGAAGCTTTTCAACTACTAAGGCATTACTAGATGAAGCTTAATCTAAGTACATATACTTTTAGAGTAACCTTGAAAAAATTCCTTAGCTTTATGATCAGCCAGTGAAGAAGAAAGGTCAATCCAAAAAAGATACAAGCTATTTTGGAGAGGATGCCTCTCGGGTTGATTAAGAAGATTTAATACCTTATAAGTCAAATAGCAACCTTGAGTCGATTCATCTCTATATCGACTGAGAAGTGTCTACATTTGTTTAAGGACTTATGCAGCAACATAGACTTCTAATGGACCAAAGAATGTCTAAGTTTCCTTGAAGACATAAACGGGTATTTAAGCTCTCCACCTCTACTTTCCAATATGCAAGAAGGAGAAGAGTTGTACCTATGTTTGGCCACTTCTAAAGTAGTGGTGGGTTCAGTCCTCATTCAAAAAGATCAAGTAAAGTAGAGACTAAACTATTATATGAATAGGGTACTTCGTAATGCTAAGATAAGGTATCAATAGGCTTAAAAGTTTGTCTATGCCTTAATCATCTCAGTTTAGAAGTTAAGACCTTATTTTCAAGTTTATACAATGATGGTATTGACCGACCAACTTATGAGACAAACTCTTCATAAGCTAGAGACTTTAAGATGACTAGTCAAGTAGTTAATTGAGCTAAGAGACTTCGATATTTAGTATTGATCATGCCCAGTAACAAAGGCTCAAATCTTAGTTGACTATGTTGTAAAAAATATACTTCCAAAAAAGCTAAAGCTAATGAATTAAAAGAGTCGTAACAACTAAGTGGTCTAGAACTTGCATGTAGATTGAGCCTCTAATAAGGCTGGAAGTGGAATCGGGCTAATTCTTATTAGTCTTGAAGGAATTGAGCTAGCATGTGCTCTATGATTTGGATTCAGAGCTTCAATCAATGAAGCCAAATATGAAGCTTTTATTATTGGGTTGATGCTTGTTTGAGAAATTAGAGCTACTCGATTGAAGACTTACAGCAACTCACAGCTCGTAGTAAATCATATCAAAAGAGAATATGAGGTGAGGGAGCCTAGCATGCTTTAGTATCTTAGCAAGATAAAAAATTTGATCTCAAACTTTGAGTGCTTTGACATTCAACTAGTCCCAAAGTTGAAGATTTTTTAAGTAGATGCCTTAGCTAAGTTGGCCTCCATGGGAAGCCAAAGCCACTAGACAATCTTTTTCTAAGAGCTAATAAGCTCGAGTATCAATGAAGATGAGACAATGTTGGTCGAGCATGAGCTAAACTTGATAGATTCAATCATCATCTACCTTGAGAATAGTCAGCTACTTCAAAATAAAAATGAAACCTAAAAGACCATATGAAGAGTAGCTAGGTATGTCTTGATCAGAGGGATATTATATATAAGACTGTCATACCTGAGGTACCTTTGACCTAAGACTCAATACATCCTTGGAGAAGTCCATAAAGAAGTTTGTGGCAATTATCGAGGAGATAGTTGTAACTTATAAAATATTCCGATTGAGGTATTACTGGCCCTTCATAAAACAAGAAGTCATCTAATTTATGCAGGGGTGCGATTAATGGCAGAAACATTCAATAATACCATGCTGACCTGTCACATACCTAACCTTGCTTAACAATTCTTGCCATTTATTAAATGAAAGATGGACATCTTTGGACTATTTTTTCCAACATAAGGATGAAAAAAATTTTTCATCATTGCCATCACTACTTTATTAAATAGGTAAAAACTAAGCTCTTAGATTGAATAACTGAGTTGAAAGTTCAAAATATAAACTATAGGTTTATAATCTTGATTTGGGATATGCAGAGTTCTTATCATCTCTAATTGGCAACATTCGATTCATGAACCAATGATCGATATGACATATTGGATGTTATATTCTAAGTTAATATAATTTATTTATGATGCGTTAATGATTTACCATTCCTACTTGTGTCTTATGGTTGCCAATAATTTAAAATGGATAATAAAAATTTTAGTTTATCTTAATAAAGAGTTTCCTATGAATTGCATGCTTTGGGTTCGCATGGCGACCTGGAGTCGCACCCATGCATGGATGAGTTCTGCAGCTGTGCTAACCGAGAACTGTGACCGGACGGATGGAAGGCACTCGTCCTAAACATATTTTGGCTTCCACCGTCGATTGGTGGGACCAGCGGTTTTACAGCGATTTTATCATTTAAAACCCTCTGCCCGGACGCTGCGAGGAGACGCGTGAATTCTGGTAGCGTCGTCGCCGGTCCAAAGGGCCTGTCTTCCGGCACCATTCTTTCCTCTCTTCCCATGTCTCTCTCTCTTTCTTCCTCCCCCCGACCCCCGCCTTTTACGTTCAATGCACCAGGTTTTCCGAACCGATCAAGAAACCCGACCATCTCCAGATTCACCTCCCCATGGCGCCACCGCTCCACCTATCCCTTCTCCCCCAAGAAGACCCGCCAGGAAGTCAGGGATTTCTGCTTGTGCTACGCCGCCCTAGATTCTCGCCGAGGGGGAGGATTCCCCTACCTTGTATTGGATCCAGAAAGACCTTTTCTTTGCGACGAAATCGGCGTTTCGTGAGCTGTCCAAAGCTGTTTCCCTTGAATCGGAGCGTAAGTCGTTTGTGGACTTTTGCCGGAGGTGTCGTTGGGTGTGAAGGGAGTTATAAAGGAGAGCTGTATCGATACGAAGGAGAAGGAGATCGTGTCGTCTTCGGCTTAGGAGCCGGTGTATCATGCCATTGTCGCGGCTCATCAGTTTTGGTGGCTTGTGTCCCAGGTACGTTGGGTTGATGGAGGTTTTTGGTGTAGATTATTTGTTGATTCTAGGGTATGAAGTATTTCTTCTTGTGATGTTTATTGGCGAAAAATTTCAGGTTGGTTACCCTAATCGGGAAGCTATGCTTGCTGGCCATTCCGTATTCTTTGGTCACCGGTCGCCCGAAGTGAAGGTAGTAAATTTATTGGTTGCAAAAGAACTCTTCAAGAATGTAGGTTTTCTCCCGGACACCATTAATCTGCGCCAGGTTTTTTGAAATTTTGAAGCCCTCTAAGCCCCTCCCCCCCAACCAAAAAAAAAAAAAAAACCCTGCATTGATTTGTTTATCAGTGAGCCTTGTTTAACTACTTGCTTCTCAATGGGCTAGACACGATCTTTAGAAATGAGATAGTGGGGCATATGGTAAACACGGCATTGAATGTATGTTTCGACATTCGTTGGAGAAGCCCTTTCTTGAACAGTATCTTGATTTAATCATGAAATTCTTATGCCATATACTTTGCCACATTTTTGGTATTGGGCATCTAATACTTACATTTGCTGTTGTCCATCCCCTCGCTCCTGTGTACAGGTGCAGTCATGTATGAGGTAGAAATATTATCCTTGCATAAGAATGGCGGCTGAGTACCGGGTGCATGACACTCTTTGAACACCATCTTTTACTCAAAATTGTTGAACCTGTACATGTATATTTGGTGCTGGTAGCATATTTTCTTGACATCATATGGTCAATATTCCAGGGTCCATATAACAATATACTCATATAATATTGCTGGTTTAAAAAAATAAGGTTTACTGTCACATTTTTAATCATTTTATTGAGCAACACAACACATTGTTTTGTGGAGACAATTCAGATTAAGAGTAAGGGGAATGATCTTGTTTTCTTTTTATTCAGGAGCAGGGAATGGTTAGCTTTATACATATAGGAAACTATATGAATGCAGCTGAATTAAGTTGGTGTGAAGAGGCAATTCTTGATGCATGTTGCCCAAACATTCCTGAAAGCGATGAGTTATGGCATCATGTAGTTGAGGTGTCTGTGCTTTTTGTTTATGTGCAACAAGCTGATGAATCCTCGTAGCTCTTGGTATGTTCTATCAGTATTCTGGTGTCTCACATACTTTTTTCCTTTCCATGTTTTCCTTATGTGTTTTCTTTTCTTAGAGCAGTATTTGAAGGACAAATGCTCATGTAATAGGATATTAGGGGGGCATGTTTTGGTGATGTGATTATAAAGGGTTATGTTATAGTGATGCAGGAATGGTATAGCAAATGCATGGACTTTGTCTTATATGTTATAGTGACAAAGATGCAACACTCAGCCAAATAGACTTTGTCTTATAATGCACCATTATATGTTCTGACAAAATTACAAACCACAAGTTCCTGAACCTCCTAGCTTCTTTCTGATGCTGTATGATATGTGCATTAGTGCTGTTTTTGCATACCTCTGGTGCAAATGAGGATTGTAATGATAACAAACCAAAGAACCAAAACATAGTTAGAATAGGTCATTTTTGGTTAGAAAATCAATCATTTATCAGCTAATTATACAACTGTCAGATTAAAATTTGGTTCAGAATTATATAACCAATGCAAACATATATTTTGTTTCCTTAAGTTCTGTAATGGGTGATGTGCTTTTAAATCAGCCGACTCTTGAATTTTTGTTTTTTGGTTTAATCTCAAACCATCTGAATGTGCCGGGTTAGGCCCTTCTTGCATGCTTAACTAAGAAAAGACCTGCTTCGGCTATAGAGGGCTGGTTCTAAGCATGAATGAATCTATCAGATTTAACCCATTGACTGGATGTCAAGTTCCCAACAAGATTTTAAGACAAACAAGCTCCTGCCATTACATGTAGAAGGTAAGTTGATAAATGGCGAGACCTACCTTCCTGGTCATTCTGTCTAGGCTAGTGAAATATTGCAGCAGCCTTTGAAGATGCCCTTAAACCTGGATTTGTGGTGAAGACTGAGGGCAAGCAAGCAGAAATGTGCAATTCCTGCTAGTAATTTGAGGATTCAAAGGATCCAGGAAAATAGTATGTTTTGGTGTTTTGAAGGTTGTCAATGTTCCATCTCTCACTTTGCCTGTGCTGACTTGTGGTTGGTGGAAGGAGCCATATCATTGCAATCAATATCTTGCATACTCATGATTTAGTGCAGTTGGTGAGGTGACCTTCATACATTCTTTCAGCACACCATCTAGCAGCCCTGTGTAGATACAAAATTGCTGCAGGTAATTACTGTTTCCCCATTAATTCTGTACTCAACAAAATTGGTAGCATGCAGTTTTATGGAAGTATGACAAAACGAAAATCACAAGAGAATCAAAATTTGTTTTTTTTTTTGCCAAAGTCATAATGATGGAAACAATATAAAGAACATGGTATAACTTGTTATACATTGGGACTTGTTTTATCACCTTCACATGCATAACAGTTATATCATGTTCTTTGGATTTTATCATGTGAGTGGAAACATCTGTTATCCTCTGTTCCAGTGCGTTTCACTGCACTTTGTTTGACAGCCTTATGCTAATGTGATTTGAAGGCTCCACCATCCTGTGTTTCAGCACTTTCACTGCACTTTGTTTATCTCCATATGTTATTGAAATATCCATTGTACTGTTTTCCATCACTTTAGCAACCCATGATTTAGAATATTTATACATGTGATCTGTTGACTTTGAGTTTTTTAGTTCCATAAAAAAAAAAAGACTCTGGAGTTTTTTAGCCTATGGGTACTGTGATTGATGTTGTTTATGGAATCGTGCATGATTCTTATCTGATCATTGCAGTAATTGATGTGCATGCTTTATTATGTATACTAGTAACATTGCCTTTTTTATTAGGTTTGAGTGAAAAAGTGAGATGCTAGCTCACTTGGGGCACCAGCCATTTAATAAAGAACGTCATACTGCATGGCTTACACTTACTGAGCCAGTTTTTGATGCCATGGGTCTTTTTATATGGGCGCACTTCTGGTGTACTTTTCTCTCCTTTCAGAGGATGGATGCTGATGATGATAAAATTGTTATTTTGGTAAGGAATAAGTGCATCTTTTCTTAGTATCGTTTGTTTAATGTCTGAAGCAATCACTGGCCCTTGTATTGAAACCTATGCTCCATTTTTCAATTAATTCTCTTTGGAAATTTCTATTGCTTTGATCATTTTAAAATATGAATCATTTAATTGCAGCACCCCTGTTCCATGGTCCATGCTATCCTATGGCCCTGCTGATGCATGACATGCTTTAAAATATGAACAACTGCCTTCTTCAAATATATGTACGCATGAGGTATGTGTGTATATATGTGTAGGGTTGGACTGTGATAACTTTTCTCTCAAAAATAGTTTTTTGAGTGGAGGATGCAGAAAATAGTTGATGTGTGCTCAATTAATTTGCAGATAAAACACATTAAAAACTTAATGTTTATGGAATATATAGAATAACAATAATATGCTGTCTGACATGTTTGTATTGGTAAATTGGGATGTATAATATATATGACATGGTGTATATTTTATTATGCCAAAATGTATGCATGCATTTATATTGACAATCTCACATGGAAGGTCTCAGAAAAGCTTATAGAAGTGCCTGCACTAAAAAAGCTTTCTTTTCCCTACACTGAGCAAGTATTTTGAGACAAACAAAAAAGAGATGGCGGGAACTGGAGTATGATCATACCATAATTGACATGCCTTTTCCAATTGTTTGTGTCATAAATTTTTGTTATCATTTGACTGAATCTAATTTTTTATTTTCCAAGAAATGGTGCAGTACTACTGGTGAGTTCTGACAGGCACTTTGCTCCTTGATTTTCAAATTTATTCAGCACACAAGGATATAAATTGATTAGAACTTGTTTGTGTTTGTAAACAATATAGAATGTAGTGGTGAATTTGGATGGTTGAATACTTTGAACTAATCCCATCATTTCACAGGTTCTTAAATGGCTGCATATTGTAATTAAATTAACATGGATCAGAAAAGCACCATATACTGAAAGGTACGTTTAACTGCTCATGTTGATGTGATATTATCTTGTACAACCCTGTTCAGCTTAACAAAGACTGACAACTTGACAAGCATCCATCTAATAGTATATAATCATTCCCTTTTCCTCCCAAAATTTATTCTGCTTATGTCTAGGCTTATCATAAGTTTAGAAGCACATAAAATGGTGTCTATCACCATCTGCAACAGATATTATCATCTATAGCAGAAAGTGTATGGTAAATTTGAATGAATTTACCTAGTGTCAATTGTCCCAATCTTAACAAGTTTCTTTTTGACAGCTCATCATTCCCATTTAGAAACAGGATGGCAATTTTGGACTGTTTATTGAATCTTGGGTGAATATTTAATCTTTTAACATCTTTTATAACTTAGGTATTCTGCTAATTAATTGTGCAGTCACAGGATCTATTGAATAAAGGCTACTGCCGACTGTTGACGAGCTTATTCTTTTGTACAATTATTTGGCAGCACGAAAGAGCTGTGAAGTTATCCGTAGTCACATTTTACGGTTTCTGGTGTCGATGTGGTCAGGGAAAATGTATGGTGTTTATCGATTGTTCCACATTTTTTCTTTTTTACTGCTTTGTATATCCATGCATTTACCCTGACAACCTTATGCATTGCTCTTTGCCATGCAGATGCGATTGCATTTTGAGACAGCTTGGGGCAAGCACAAGAATGATTCCGACACAGCGGCAAGCACAAGAATGATTCCGACATAGCGGCACTGGCATGTCAACCGCAGTCGTAAGGAATAATTTAGCTCTTCCATGATTAATGCTGGTTGGAAAACTGTTGTTAAAAAAAATAAATAAAAAAGCTTTAAGTTGTAAGGAATAATTTAGCTCTTCCATGATTAATGCTGGTTGGAAAACTGTTGTTAAAAAAAATAAATAAAAAAGCTTTAAATTTTTAAAGCTCCAAGCACTTTTAACGGTTCTGACTATTTTTAGGGCATGTTTGTTCACAGGCATGGAGCCTAGTAGAAATCGGTTTTCATTTCCGAGTGAATAGGTATGCCATTTTGATTCCCATAAACTCGTTTGGTTTAAGTAAAATTGAAATGAGAATAGTATTTTAATGCTCATTATTTGTGTTTGGTTTACATAAAAAGAAAATGAGAATCAATATACTTTTAGCACAAATGAAAAAGGCGGTATGGGGTATATGCAGTCAAAAATATCTCCACCGATTCCTCATATGTGGTTATGAGTCGAAGAGAGAGGTTGATGTTGTGCTTTTGTGGGTGCGATTAGAAAAGCAGGAGTTGGTAAAACACTTAAGGCCTTAATGATGGTTGTAGTGGCGTCGGAGGAGAATGGAGAGTTATCTGGATGGAGAGAGAGGGCAAGGGTCTTCTATTAGCACCTAATGGAGAAGTAGGAGGCATAAAACCTTGTAGTTATTAAATGAGGTGACCTTAAGGATCTTGAGGATGGTGACTATTTAGAAGATTCCATTTAGCTTGGGGAAGAACTAGATGGTGCATTTTGTGTGCTTGAGGGCAGATTTGAGTAATAAGGATCAGAGCTTCTCTTCCACTAGAGATTTTAGCCAGAGAGCCTTTGCTTCTCGATCGTTCGACGTCGATGTCTCTTTAGGCATCGTATCCACCACTTCCTTGGGTGGTGGTGGCACCAGTGGTGTAGTGGTGGTAGGAGTAGTGGAGTTGGTTCATCATCCATGGAGAGAGAAATAGGAGAGAGGAAGAAGAAAGACGACCTCGTTCATGCTTTTATCGAAGGCAGACTTCGAAGTATGGGAGTTCGCATGAGAATGGGAATCACTTGCAAGGGTTGGTAGAATGCCAATCTTCCAAAACATATATTTGCTATTCCGAATGGAATGGCAATGAGAATAAAAACTTTATAAACCAAACGAATGAAATGGGAATGGAATGTTCATTCCCATTCTTTCATCTTCATGAACCAAATACGCCCTTAATGCTTTTCAAGAGGCATGCATGATATTTGGCATGACTTGGATATATGGATACTTCCGAGATGCGATTATAGGCACCAATCATGTGGCCACACTGTTCAAATTTTTTTTTTTAAAGAAAATTAACATCTAAATGCTCATGATGCTCTGCGACTAAGATGTGGGCATGAAGTGCATGCTTTCATGGCCGCTCATCACGTGTGTGTGTGCGCATGTGGTTGTTTGAGCGCAGGCACGGAGTGTGATTGTGTGATCCGTGTGCTAATAGAATGATTTTTATGTAAGATAGCCATTGGACCAAGCTTATAAATAAGTTTCAGGCCTAAGGGTATCGCACAACATTTTTTTCTATTTTGAGCTTACAAAAACTTTATTATTTTAGGTTTTTCTTAGTGACAAGATCATTAGTGGTCCAACATCACTCCGTTTGATATGAAATATTTTAATAATCAAAGATCATCGTGATCACAAATTACTATGTTTGATATATTGTGTGAATGAAAGATCATCATGTATGCAATACCAAGGATATCCTTTAAAACTTATTTGCATGGTATATTATAACATTATATATTATTTAATAATACTATTATTATATTATACAATATATTATGTATAAATTATATTTTATATTATGTATTATATACTATATATTATATAATTATAAATATAAATATTATAGTGTAATATTAAAATAATATAATACTAGTTACATATTAATATATTACATATAATAATAATAATATTATATATTTATTAGTATATATTGATTATACATTAATATTATAGTATATATTAATATATTATTATATAAAATTTATATATATTATAAATAATATAATATAATATATTAATATAATATAGAGTAGAGAGATCAATAAATATAAAGATAAAGTTGTCCAAATATTTTGGTGTAGATCATCACTACTACGGTGATTAACATTTTCAACCCTTTGGATAGGATTAAGATCAACTTCTTGAATAGTGACCTTAATCTTGCAATGATTATAAATCACCCGCAAAATGGATATACCAAAATAGATGATATTATTATCGTCCTAAAATCGTTCGGTGATAATTTCAAAGATCGCCTCATATCAAACACTACTTTAGTGTAGTGTCTAACATGCGTAAGTCCCACATTAAGCTTTAATAATTTATTTTCTAAAAATTTAATTATCAGTATTTTTTAAGATAAATTTTATCTTAAATAATAAATTCGTTCTTAAGATATTATGATCTGGCTTGATCAGATTCTTCTTTCATAAGTATAACTTTATGGAGGTATGATCCAAGAATTCCTTTAGAAAGTGAAAATAAAAAATTAAAATCATAAAATTTTTGCAATCTCAGAATGGAGGAAAATATTGTGCCATAGCTCTTAGATCTAAACTTATTTATAGATTTGATTCAATAGCTATTTTGCAAAATCATCATGTCAGCATGCTGGTGTCTTAGCCATATAGCGCCACGAGTGCCTGAGCGCTGTTTTTTTGTTTTTTCAGTTTTTCTAAGTACATGATCGTGTGACTAGCCATGGTGGTTGCATCCCATATGCGTCGATGTTAGCAGGTCATGTCAAATACTCGTGCATTTTGAAAGGTATTAAATGTGTTCGTGAAAAGTATTAATAAGTGTTCGGAAACTTTAAAAATTTAAAACTTTTTATTTTATTATATTTTTAAATAACAGTTTTCAACAACGCTCGATAAACATTTGGAAGGGATTGATGGCGACGGTTCCAGCGTCTCGAACATCGCACACCACTCCAATGACAGCCTTCTGGATGTCCCTTGGCGAGCTGCTGTTTGGTGATTTAACTTCCAGCATAATCTTTCATCCAAAGTATACGATGAACATTTTAACGCAGGGAATCTTAGGCCAACTTTATGTCAGAGCCTTCTCTGTGAGAGTTGTACGAGTGCTCACTTCTCAACGACTCTCGTTGAGGCTTGGTATTTTTGGTCTCGCCGCTGTCGGTTGGAAGTAAATCTCCATCAACCGTTTTTCTATGGCGTTTCGGGAATCTTGGTAGGTCTGGCTGCTGTTGTGTTGTCGAGTTTTTATAGCAGCCTCGTGAGGCCCTGGGACTGGTTCCAGAATGAAAGCCAGCCGCTGGACATATTGAGAAGGCAAACGGGGAAGTTCTTGTGCCCCACCGCCCAGGCCACGTGCAATCCCTGGTCCAGACCTGCGGCACCCACCGTGGGCCTGTGGAAGTCGTGTATTCTCTCGTGGGCCCTCCTTCCAAGTTGGTGGTTTGAGGCGTCCGGGTGTACGTTTTGAGCTGTGTGGATTTATTTCGATCGCGTGGAACTCACGTGGCGAAGAAGGGCACCGAGATAACCGCATCCATCCGAACAAGTAACCCAGGTGCGTTCGATCCATCCATCGCTCCCCAAAATTCTGGTCCCAGATAAATATCACACCCCCTCTTCTCCCCACCCCAGTCAAAACCCAGTCCGAAGTTCCTTCTCCTCCCTCCGCCATGGCCTCTATCTTTAGGGCTCGCCGCCAGGGGGAGGGGGGATCGGGAGGGAAGATACTCCGTGGTCGGCGAGCTCCGCCGCAGGCCTCCCCTTATGCTCGCCCGGAGAACCCACCGTCATCTCCTTATCCTTCTTCGCCCGCACTATCCCGAAGCCCTAGGTGGTTCCAGGGCCTCATCTCGGGCGCCGGGAAGCTGATCTCCACTGTGTTTCGCTCTGAAGGCAGCTTGTCGACTTCATCTTCGGGTTATTCTTCGGACGGAGAAATTAGTTTGAGCTCCGGTAGGTTATTTGCCTTTTTCCCATGTTTGATGGCTTGGTCCTGATGTAGTTTTTTTTTTCCGTATTTCTTTACCTTTTCGTGGTGATTTTGCTTGATTTTTTTTTTTTCTTTCTCATTAATAAGCGAATGAAAAAGGCTAGATACAGCTAATTTGCATGCTTCACTTTATGCAATCCTCAACAATTCAAATTCTAGTGAAAAAGCCCTGAAATGCCATTTATAAGTGACTTAATTTTGGATTCCTAGTAGAGACACTAACTTTGACAATAAAGGCTAAAGTATAACCAATTTTTCATCCTTCTACTTGTTACTATCTAGCTAAAATCAACATAAAAAAAATTCAGAAGTACAAAGAAATAAAATAGTAACCCCAAATTCTTTCTAGTCCTATAACAGCTTGCTTCGATGCTATGATTTTCAGATTTGCTTCATTTGTTGTGTAGAGACTGGAGAGAATCCTTCCAACTATCTAAATCAACAGAAAAACAATACCAAACATGAAACTTAAAAAAAGTAATACATATTGCTAGATTACCTTCTTTATTACAGCTAGCTTTTGCATTAACAACTTACGATCATTGCCCCTTGATGGTTTTCTTGGTTAAAACTACTATGAACTATGAAGAGGACTCATCGTAATTTAAATCTTAAGAGAATAGTCTTGCTAACTGAAATTGAATATCCACCATTAAATCTTTTTTTTTTCCTTTCCTTTTCTTATGTTAGATTTCATTTCATTAGCTGCCATACACCAGCAGTCTTCCAGCCATCCAACCTGTAAAAAATGAGAGTATCAAGATCTGTGCTTATCATCCTACATGATTGGTCATCCAGGATTTTGTTGATTAATCACTATAAATTTGAGTTATCTCAAGTGAAAAAATTAATTTCAACATTAATCCTCATGAGATGTGGGGATCATGATCCTGTAAAACTGTCAGCTGTTCATGTTCCATATCTTATTTGGTGTTCAGTTCTTTAGTTACATTATTGGGAAGCAGACTTTCCTTCTCATATGGTTGTAACTGCCTCCATTGGATCATCTTTATCTCCCTGAGGAAGAGATCTGGATTAGAAACTAGATCAACTAGAAGTTGTACTCCAGGTCATTGATCTTCACATTGGGCTTCAAGAGGGTGACATTTCTGTAAGTCATGTAATATTCCATGAAAGATTGCAGCTAAAAAAATGCAATTCAGGTCTCCAAGTCTTTTACTTGCATGCGAGGGAGACTGCGGATTCCATTTTATATTGCTTATCTGCAGAAAGGGTGTCATGCAGATTTATTTATCTCTTTCTCCTCAGTATTTATAGTTTTACTGACTCAAAGGTGGTGAGGCGGTGACCTTTGTAATGCTTGTCATTTCTGCTTCACTGAGTAAGCTTAAGTGTATGCAATGGAATAACATCCATTTCTCTGTATCTCCTTCAGAGTCTGCAACATACCTGAACTTTGATGCCCTGAACACTTTGACTGTGCTAATAGATTTTTCATGTCATATGCTCTAATATGGAGCTTATTTGTGTAAGATGAAGTTATTTTGGTAAATTTAATTAAATTCAATTGGTATTGAGCAGGTAATGACTGATCTTATTTGTTTGTGCAGATGACAAGGAAGATGTTGAGGCCTCTTCCAAAAATCTTCATGAATTAAATCAGGTAACTTCATTTTTTTAAAAAAATAAAACTGGTGTCATTGTGTCTTATTTTCTCTATTTATATGTTTATTGATCCATATGATCTTGGTCGATGTGTTCATATTGAAGATAAGGGGACCTTATGCTGTGAAGACTGTTATAAGTAACTTTTTGTTAGTGATTTACAATTATCACCACTTTTGACGATTTGGCAAATAAAGTTAGCAAGTATTGCTGGCTATTACTTTGTCTTTATTTAGTAAGAAGTACTGGCAAGATTCATTTAACTTGGATAATGATCGAAGTCTCCTTTTTTTTCTATTAACATATGATTAGGGAGGAAATAGGTCAAGTTCAATCAGGGATTGCATGGAGGGGTCGCGAGCAGTTGTCTCAAGAAGCGAATCTAAACTTGTTATTGAGCAGTTGCTTATGCAAGAGACCTTCACAAGGTAGCTTTGAATGTGACCATTTTTGTAATTTTATCCAGTTTAGATTCATGTCAGCTCCTTCTCCACGTTGTTGACTGTTCAGTAAAAGTGTTATGCCATGATCAATTGGGAATGCAAAATATTTGACAAGCCCCTCAAGTTCCTCTCCCCTCTTCCTATACAAGATATTTGCAGGCATTCTTGCTTTGTGGATCAAATTCTCACTATCTCTTATTTACATACAACGAACCCCCCCCCTTTTCCCTTATATGTATGCCGTTATAAATAACCGAAATTGCACGTATACCCTCACAAATTTAGTATATGTATGTATGTCCTTGTAAATTATTTCTTTTTGATTGTATACCTGCACAAATTTACTATTTATATGCATATACTAATAAATTATTTCTTTTTATACATATAATCTTATTAAAGTAAACATGCAATATCAGATATTTATAAGGGTATAAATGCAAAAAGAAATAATTTATAGGGACTATATGCAAGTAGTAAATTTTCAAAGATATACATGCAATTCAGATATCATACAATAAAATTTTTGGAACTGTTAGGTGCAGAAGGGGCTAAAAGATATAAATCTGTCGTTTTGCTGCATTGCATATATCCTTTGGGAGCCAATGCTTGGTGACCTGGGAAGGAAAAAAAAGTGCAGAGAATTGAAAATTAATAAGATAGATCATTTTCTTTCTGATTTTAGATAGCATATGTAGAAGATGCACTATAGCACTGAAGCATAAATATGCTTTATGATATCTAGGGCATTTGGAGTTGTAAAGTTCTGAATGGAGTCTCATATTTGCTTGCCAGGGATGAATGCAACAAACTGACAGAGATTATAAAATCACGAGTTAGAGAGTCCCCTTTTACAGAAATTGTTGATGATGGAACACAGAAGGAAACTTCAAACAAGGCTACTGGCAGTGCTATTGCATTTTCAGGAGCCTGGCGATCCTTGAATCAGAATAAGAAACTATCTGAATCAATTCAATATTCTGCTAGTAAGCTGAATGCCATTTCTCCTGGGTCTTCTCCTGTCCAAGCGTGTACACCTGATCTTCATGACACAGCCATTATGGAGGCCAAGAAATGGCTAGAGGAGAAAAAGCAGGCATCAAGTTCAAAACCTGGTCCTGATTATGGACCTTGCACTGTAAATACCGATATGATTCAATATGTTCGTATTGCTTTCTATTTTTCCATAATTTCCCTTTTTTTGTCTGTATTTGAAGATCCATTCTAGAAGAATTAATTGGTCTGTTTGTTTGAATATGTAATGTGAAAGTGAGTAAGTTGATCTTCACCGAGATGAACTTGAATTGTTAGTTCTTGTTTTCTAATGGCTATCATATGAATTGGAGAAGTGGGACGGCCATTTTTGAAACCCCATCTGGGTGAAACTTATGTGAGCCAATCCTTTTAATTATCACCAAAAGCTTATAATGGTATCCTTAAACATGTTCGCAAAAAAGATGCTTATGTAATTTTGTGAAAACTTCTCATTTTCATGAGCATCATGTTTATCAAGTCATAATGCATATAGTGTTATATGTTCATTTACCATGCAAAAGGATAAAAAGCATGCTTACGCAATTTTGTGAAAGCTTCTCATTTCCATGAGCATGATGTTTATCAGGTCATAATGCATATGATGTTATGTGTTCATTTACCATGCAGAAGTATGTAATATTAGCAATCATATTCTATAGACTTTACCATCTTCTGGTCTACGCTCTATTTACCCAAGTATGGAATATCATATGGTTATAATCAATAAGAACAAGGGAAAGAAGAAGAAAAAAAAGTAATCTCAACTTGTTGGCTGTGTCTGTGTGTTTGTGAACCTCTTGCTATGGAACTGCATATTTCCTCTCCAGATCTGTGCATTTATTCTTTACAGGTTTCTCTCTTAAGGATGAGGAGAGCCCCATGTTGAATTTTTGTCCTTTCTTGGAAAGGTGGAAGGAAGGGGATTCCTATTTTTTCACTGATTTCGATATCTTTTTGTGAAGTTAGTTTTTTCGTGTGTGAACCATACTGTATCTTATTTTGTTATCATCGACAAGGTTAACTTCATTTTGAGTCATAATCAAGAAGCCATTATGCATCTTTATTTAGAACCTTAATGAATCCTGCATGTTTTTTCTTAAGCCTTTATGCATCTTTATTTAGTACCTCAATGAATCCTGCATGTTTTTTTCTTTCTTGTAGACACAATTTTATTTAAGAAACTAGTTAAGTCCACCCAGTTTCTTTTATGTCTTCCCACCAAGTGCTAGCCTCTCTACTTAGAAAGTCTTCGACATGTCTTGCACCTGATTGTACCATTCAGTTTGTTCTCAATCACTTGTTCTGTATCATGGATAACTTCCAAGACTCTTTAAGTATGTGCAATGCTTATCCTGACATGTCCTGCTCAAGAGCCTCATCTTTGCAATGCATATTATATGTGCCTGTGCTGTCGTGCCATCTTTAAGCCTTAGCAACTCTCTTAGTTAATTGCGAACCAACTTGATTACTCTCCTTGATGCCTTTTTCTTTTTTGAATGTTTTCTTAGTCCATGTGATGCAATGTTAGCATGTGTTGCAGTAGTGATATAATGCTCATATTATTAGTATAATTTAGTTTTCAACCTCTCCAGTTTTTAAAAGAATATCTACTAATGGAGTTGGCAGAAACTTTCTTGAGGGAAACATTTTGCTTTGTAGGCTAGGGCAAAAAAGCTTGAATCCAATTATGATTTAAGTACATAACATGTCAACATTTGATTTGCTGAAAAGTGAAAACTAAATGTCATATAATTTGGAAAATTCTCACAAACTCATCAAATAGACAATAGTTTATTAATTGTAGATCATTATAATGATGTGGATTTCTGATTTATGTGGTTAAAAAAAAGAAGAAGAAAATGAGAGCTTGATGCATGTCAATTGTGGATGGTTGCCAAACTGTAGTTAGACCTTCTGACACCTAATTTCATAGTTAAATCTTCTGACTCCTAATTTCATTTAGGTGCATGATATCCTAGAGCTCTAGATAATGGTCTTTGCTTTCATTAAGTCATGGCATATTAGCTTTTACCTTTTTTAATTTTTTCTTCAATCCTTGTAGTAGAAAAATGATTATGTTCGTATTACCTGCCTGTCATGTGAGGAGCAAAGTATTTTCTTCGCTAGGATTATTCAATCATAAAATTATCTGGTCATCACAGATTTGTCTCAAGAACATGCTTCTTGCCTCCCTGTTTTCTCCAGGACCAATGCATTTTCTCCTCAAATGTTTAGTTCTTTATTTATTTATTTTTCCATATCCATTCCTTATGGGAACTCAAAATGGTTCTTGACATAACTCTGTGTCTTAACCTTTGAGCCAGTTTTTAAGACCATACGATGCTTATTAATTTAAACTTCGGAGATGTAGTACTGTTGTCTAACATCCTTTTCAAGTTCATTATAATTCTGGCATCTATAATTGGTTGCAGTGCTGCAAAATTTTGAGATAAACTAAATTCTTTTGAATGATGATTTTCTTTAAGCTTGGTTACATGTCAGAATTACAGGATTTCTTCTAAAGACAAAGACTTTATCATTGCCATAATCATATCCATGAAGGGAAGCCACTAGTGTTACTGCAATTTTTTTTTGAAGGAAATTCTGATACCTTTTGTATATGTTAGCTCAAGTCTGCGCCTCCTCTGTTAGGGTTCCTTGAGATGGTTTCAGTTTTTTTATACCTCTTAACTAGGGTTCCTAAGGAGTCTTTGTTGCATGTGTTTCTATAATTCCGTTGTTGGTTTTCTTTAGCTTGTCCTCATTTTGTGCCTCTCCTATTCTTCATGTAATATAATCATATCTTATTTTTCTTGTTCCTAGTTTTATTACATGTTCATTGGGACATTTTCATTTTTGCCATATACATCTTGTTTGTTCAAAATTTTCTACCAAATGTATAAAACTAAGGAGAAAAAGCTAACAATGTCTAGAACATTTGGTCATGCTAGGAAACTGGTCTGCAAGAGTTCAGCTGAATTTCATGTGATGCACTTTGCATGTTTCTCATTCCGCTGAAATTATTCTTCTCCGGGCAGGATTAGAAAAGCTGAGCAGCTGTTTGTGTTCATTATGAAACTTGTACTTCTACCATTACTCTACAAGGGTCAGAGATGCGCATGACATTCTTTTTGAATTGTTTGGGCCGTGTGATTTGTTCTTACTTGGTTTACATGTCAAAATTGTAAAGATTATATTGACAGACATTGCAGTGACTGTTTTCCCAACAAATTGATTGTGAACAAATTATTGGCAAAGGTTATGCCAGATTCAGGTTTTATTGTCCTGGTATGGAAATGATTAACATATGTTAGTGGGCCTGTGGAGTCTATCTTTCCATCATAATTGGCAGAAAACGGCTTTAATAGCTTGTGCTAATGGGACTATTTGGTAACTAGGAGACAAGACACCACATCAGTAGCTATCAAAAATCCTTTTCTTATTTTTGACACAATATGATCATTCTCTTTCTATTCTGATAGGGATCTATTTTTTCCTTGCGTAATATGTTTTTCCTTTTTGATCTATCCAGATGGTATTGTGCTTATTCTGACTTGTTTGTTGTGTCTCCTAACATCAATGTAGAAGAAATTTCTGACTGGCTCTATTCTTGATAGCAATGTTGTTCTGTTTGTAATTTTTTATACGTCAGCGGTTTACTGTCTGTTTAAATAGTTTTCTTCGCAGTTTTGGGTTTGTTCCATTTGTAATTTTTTATACGTCAGTGGTTTACCGTCTGTTTAAATACGTTTTCTTCCTAGTTTGGGGTCTGCTTGATTTTGGACTTGTTGAAGGTTTTCTTCTGTCACGTGTATCTACAGTCCTTAGAGATCTGTAAAAGGCATGTGATGTGCACAGAAGCCCACCTATTTCAGCACAGAAAAGTTTGACTATGATATTATGTTCTTTCAAAAAAAAAAAAAAAAGACTTGCGAAATTATGTTTACCCTCTCAAGGCTTTATGCTATCATGGAGTTGTGATTATTGGATATTTATGCTTGTATAAAGTTTGTTTTCTTTCTTTCTTTCTTTTTTAAAGTATGTTATCTATGTTGAGTTTCCTGAGCATCAAGTTGATCGATTTCTAATTTTCTCTGCAGGGGATTGAAAGTGGATCAGGCTCACCCGTAGATTTAGCTAAATCGTACATGCGTTCCTTGCCTCCATGGCGATCTCCATCCTTACATAGTAGTGGGTTTAAGACCCCACCGCCTAGCCAGATGCATCTTTACAAGGATGAAACCACATATGCTACTTTAAATCATTCCTGGTCCTCATCCAAGGTACTTTTTATAGGTCGTTTGTGAAAAAATTGAAAGATTATGTATGGCATGCCATTTTGTGTGCTGCATAATTTTATTCAATTTGTTAGTACTAATGGGGTGAAAATAAAAAATTGATATTAAGGAGAATAAGGTTTGTGGATATTTGGATAAAGTCCACAACTTTAATGCATATAGGGAGTTCTATGTCAAACTATAGACTCAAGTAAGGACTAGAGAGTGTTGAAATTAAATCGTTCAAATTGAACGTAAAACTCTAGCGTGAACTCGGTTAATGATGATGTTACTTAAGGTGACCAATGACAATTTACATGTAAACAAACCAATCTTGAGCGAGCTGGTCCATCTCAAGCTTGGCTCAGTGATTTGCTGCAACATCAGCTCGAACTTGGCTCAAGTTCATCACAATCTGGAGTTACTCAACTTGAGCTTGGCTTGTAAGAAATCAAGCTAGTTCAAGTTCATGCTCAAGCTCAGCTTGTTGGGCTCATTTAAGCCACTTCTTCAATTCCTTCATGGAAAGAAGCAATCATGAGCATGGAGAATTGTGCCAAGATGCCACTGCCAAAGGGGAAGGGAGATTGGATGGTGAACAAGTAGGTAACATCATTGCTGCTAGCGTAGATGAAGGGTATGAGGTGTAGTCTGAGATGCTGCTATAAATTGTGGAAGACTGTAAGTGGTGGTGGTTGCAGTTATGGAAGGAGGTGAACAAAAGCAATAAGGTGAGAGAGAGGGGATGAGGTGGGAAAAGGGAGTGGGTGAAGCAAGGGGCAGATATAGATTAGGTAGGCATAAGATTGTGGCTTAGGAGAGCGTGAGATCAAGTGAGAGGAGATGAGAAGGGATAGGTGGCTGCTAAAGAGAGGAAAGAGAAATCAGGATAAAGAGATGTAGGATTTGGGCAATTGACCTGCTACCTTATAAGATTCCTTGTAAGTTGGAAGCCAGGAGTAGGACCATCTCCAGCCATTGGGTCTTTAATCTGACAGCTGAGCCAAATTAACAAATATTTGAACCAACCACTACATTGAGATTAAACAACAATAACAGCAATAAAGCATTAATTCCAAATTAGTTGGGGTCGGTTACATGAACCCTTTTTCTCCATTTAACTCTGTTTTGAGTTATATTTTTAAAATATTAAAATATTTTTAATATTTTACACTGAGATTAAAGGCTATTGTAATTATTAAATTTTTAATAAAATATTTTAAGTATTATGCTTGCATTTTTTGTATATATTGATATTAATGTTTGTATGTATCCTTGAGCTAGTTTGAGCCGAACACAGGCAATCTGGCATTGGTTGTGTTTATATTTCAATCTCAGAACCATTGCTTGTGTTTGGCATGTTTACTGTGAGTCCAATTCAAGCTAATTACAACATGTCTGATAGCTAAAAAAACTCTCATCTGTTCTATTAACATTAATATGTAAAATTCATCTTAACAAGATCAACAGCAAGCCACACTTCTTCTCATGGTACATGAATGAAAATATGATGTCTGTTCTAGCTCATATTTGTCTAGACTGTCTTTTCCAACAGGCTGTTTTTACGTTAGAATGTTAGTGTTCCATATGCTCCTGTATTATGCTGTTTTGTCATGCTCCAAACTGCCTCAAACATGCATGCAGGTTTTAAAAAGGAGCTCTCTTTCTGCTGGATTGTGGGACACAATTGATGAAACTCATAGAGTTCGTCTGAAGTTAACAGATGATATAATGGAGATTCCTAAGTCAAAACAACTTGATTCATCTTCAAGATTGTTTGAAAAGGAAACCTCTAAGATCTCATTAGAAGATGTTGACAGGGATCACATAGCTCTAGGAGTTGGCCATTACTCAAATTCTTTAGAACCTACAGAGGTTTCCAGTGCATCTCCAAAACTGTCTGCAGAGTTGAATGCTGAAAATCTTTGTTCAAATGGAGCCCTCGAATTAACTGGTCAAAAGGCTGCAGAAGTAAACCCTCTCTTGGAAACAGGCAATATGACTTCAATCAATATAGTTTCAGAGCCTGAAGAAGCTCCTAATGCAGTGCAACTGACGAATAAAAGTTCACTGCCAGATACTAATTTGTTGAGGTCTGTTAATTCTATAGAGGGTGGACCTGAGTCTTCCAATTGTGATTTCCTGATTTTAGAAAAAAATAAGGTGAGCTAAGTCTGCAACATTGGCTCTACTTGACCGCATTTTTTTTGAAAAAACTTGTTTCTTTTTTAATTTATCTTATTCAGTAAGGGCAATCTTTTTTCACAATATTAATATTGGAATGGTTCATCTTTTATGTCAGGAACATCGGATAGAACTTTCACACAATGAGGTTCAGGATGGCGCTATTGATGTTTCCCATGAATCTCTTATTTTGGCTTCCAAATCAGTGGAGCACAGTGGTAATTTCTTATTCTGTACTAATATTGGATTTTGAAGTTTTCCAAAAATTAGGTACCATGATACCAAGTATTAGTTACTTTTATCTATTAATATATAATAATCTTTCAATTCAGGCAATCCCTTATCTGAAGCAAAAGTCGTGACATCAGAAGGCAACAACTTTGCAGCACAAAGGTTAGTTATGTCATGCATGAACCATCATCATAGTCAACTTTTCCAATGGTGTCATGACTTAGATGTTACATATACTACAGGAGAAGAGTATGGCCTCTTTTTTTTCCCTTGTGATCTAAGGAGTTGAAATATCTAGTTGACTTTAGACTCCTTAAACAATTCAAATTACTATAAAAAAGGTCAAAACTCCAAAGCCCCCAAAAAATGTGCGGATACCCTTCCAGGATCTACTTATTGGAGTGGTTAGCTTTCATTTGCAATGGTTTTATTAGTGAATGTGGCCTCTAAATGATTAAACATTGATTGCTGTCGGTATATACGGTGCAATGGCTTTTATCAATTTATGTCATGTCATATATGCAATGATAAGATATTCAAGAGTGATTCTTGAATATGTTTCAAGAGAAAACTTTGGTCAAGTGAATAAGGAATTGTTGGAGTGATAAAAAAAATGATAATCTAGAAAGCATTTGGAGTGATGATTAAAGGACGAGCGATAAACAATAGTGACAAGCATTAGGACTTGAACGGTGATAGTGGGTGAAGGTATCTATCGCGGATGGTGTCAGCTTCTCTGGAAAGATTTGGTGGAACTGTGCTGTCCTTAATAGAAGCTTCCTTAAGTGATTGAGGGTTGATTTCTGAGGTTCAATGAGGATCGATGAGGGTTTAAGGAAGGGACTAGGAGGTTAGTAGCTCTAGTAACTACCTCTAGTAACTACATGTAACTGTGGACTTGGCCATTATCGATGACATTGCTATGGAATTGGGGAATTGAAGTGACGAGGGTGGATCTAGCATTTCTTCTAACTATTGGTAGGGGTGGATGGCTTTGACATCTAATAGTGAGAAGGGGGACCATTCCACTGGAAGTGGAGGCTAGAACCCTTGTGGTCGAAGGTCATCCAAGAGCACACACGTCAAGGCTAGTGTAGACTCACAAGATCACCAAGAAGGAAATAGCTTCCCTTCTCCGACATTTCAGAGAGATCCCTGTGTTGCTGGAGGAAATGGAGGATGCTCACCTGGAGTGGAAGTCAACGACATTGATGGCTAGAAGGGTTTGGGTTGTTGAGTGTCAGTGTAGTGAGCAGCTAAGGAATTTAAGGAGTTGGGCAAGCTTTTGCATGATGTTAAAGCATACTCCTTGGCTGAGAATTGTTACTTGTTTTGTTGTGTTAGAGGCAGAACAGTGACATTGTGCTAACAAAGGGGCTGTGGATGGTTGCTGGCTAGGTGCTAGTTGTCCAATTTTGGATCCTAGACTTCATCCCAGGTGAGAATGCAATTAGGTCGACTCTTCTATAGGTCAGGCTGTCAAAGCTTCCTATGGAACACTGGAAGAAGTCCATTCTTAGCATCATGTTGGTCACAAGTTGATATACACTGATGCGTTTAGAGATCATCTGAGAAAATGGGGAACACTCGGGTTTTGAAAGGGAGAAATTGACATCACTGCCCCTCCCACCCTAGGGTGCTCCATGAAAGGGAGACAACAAGTGTTTTGACAGCAATTTCAGTATGAGAATGTCTCGATTGTTTGCTTTTGGTGCAATCGGATCAGCCACAGGGATGACTGCCGTTTTCCACCCTTGGAGCTGATGATTGGTGAAAATGCCCAAGCCCTAGGTCTAGACAATTTTGTGGTTGGGGAGCAGTGGGGCGGTGACTCGATTGCTCAACCCTCCTTGATAATCATTGAAGAGTGAAGGAAGCTTGATGGGACCACGGGATGTGCCAAAAACACCTAGGGCGAGGGATTGGACCACTCAAAAGCTCCTTATTGACTGCTATTGGACCCTTGGTGACCATTAAGGGCCAAAAACCCAAGGCAAGGAAACCAATCAAAAGGTGGGTTGGGAGCCCTAACACCATGAGATTGGGGAGACTAGTCCCTTGCCATCTCAATCTTCTTCCCTAGGTTTGCCACCAGGTTCAAAGGTGTGGCAAAATTGACCAAGTTTGATGTGCGAAGATTGTTGGTTTTTCGCTCTTCTAGTGTTGGTGGCTAGCTGAACACTAAATAGAAGATGAGCAAATCCCCAAGGCAGCACTGGGTTGCATTTCAAGTCACTCCAGGAGCTTGATTTGGTGAGGGAACTAGTGAGCAGTTGGTGGATAGGTAGGTTAGTGGCATCTTGATGCAAGATGTCGGTTTTGTGGTGGGCCCTAGCTCTTGATTTGCCTTGGCCAAGCGGGTTGGGTTGATGAGATCATCAATTGCTTAGTCCATGCCAAAGCCCAGGTTAATATTTTGGGTTTATGAGTTAAGCTCAAACTTTTTAATTAATCCCGACTAGAGCCCATGTTGAGGAAATTGGGTTAGCGCAATTGAGCCACTACCTTGCCTACCTTGGTGCCGCTCTCAGTTGCAGTGATTTGCCATTCGTAGGCTTTGGTGGATAGCTGGGAGCTCAGTTATAGTGAAGCCGGCTAGTGACATACCTCTGTTTGAAGGGAGGCGCTGGTGGGCCCTACTCTGGCACACATGCAAGGCGCACTCGTCTTTAGGGCTAGCAAAGTGGAGAAGAGCAGTGGTAGGTCATTTCCATCGATGTCGTAGTTAGCCATGGTTGATGGGACATTGGATGTGCCATGCACTGGCATTGGTGGATGCTAATGGCTTAAGCGAATTTGGTCACACAGTGTTCGAGCTATGTAACATGTGGATATTGTTTGGTCAATGGCACTAGTGTGGGAATGATGGGGCCAGGAGGGGCCTCTCACGAGATGGCTATTGCTCAGAAACCTCAATAGGATGCTGATGGTGTGGTTGAGGGTACAACCACAATGGTGGCATCTTCCACAATCACACACTTTCCTCCTTGAAGTTGCTTTTATGGAATTGTAGGGGGGCAAGGGAGCCTCCTTGTCCTAATAGTTATGTGCTTTATCGAGTTGGATAGTCCCTAATTCCCTAATTTTATGTATATGTTGAAACTCGACTTGCAAGTTGGAGCTTAGATCGCATCCAGTGCCAGCTTCCAAGTGATTAGTGTTTCTATGTTGTCGAATATCGAAGAAGGGGCCATTATTGCTATTTAGCAAAAGGATTGTGATTCAATTGATGCAATGAATGACTGTTCCCTACAGGTAATCGCTGTGATTACTGAACATAATCACACATCTTGGCTATTAGAAGCTATGTATGTTGGCACAGGGAATCAAAGGAGAAGAATCGTATCGGGTAAGGTGACTCCTGCAGTCCAGCTTGGATTTCCTACTCCTATAGCTTGAGACTTCAATTGCATTAATAGGCCCAATGGGAAAAGAGGAACCATGTACTGACAAGATTGGCATCCAAAAGTTCAAGGAATTCATTGTCTTTGATGGCCTTCATGATCTTGGTTATGCTAGGGTGTGCTTCACTTGGTGTATGCATGAATCTGGAAGCACATTGACAAAGCCTTTTCCACTGGTTGCTGGATACAATACTTCCTAAATGATCAAGTTTGTCACTTACCTAGAGTTTCTTTGAATCATTCTTCGCTTCTTTCAATTTGAGTAGTTTTTATTGACTTACCACAAACCATGGAATATTGTATGAGGTGCTTGGAATGTGCTGGTTAAGGTTGATGTCATGTAACGAGTGACCCAGAAGCTAGAGTTTAGCTGACGTTGACGCGGACTGTGGAACTAGAGCAGAGTATCAATTGATAATACTTTTAGTAGGTTGTGGGAGGTGGAGGCTAATGATTGCTCATTTCCAGCAGGAGTATGATGGGGGTTGGATTATCCAATAATAAAAAAGTCAGATGTCAACCTTTTTAACCTGTTTAACTTGTTTAACCTGTTTAATCTATTAATCAGTAATATAAATGGGTTAGATAAATGGGTCAATCCAACCGGACCCAACCCAACTAGTTATTTATATAGGTTAAACGGGATAAGGATATTAAACCTGAACCTAGTCCACTTAATATACAGGTTTATCCGATCAACCTATTTACGACCTCAACCTGTTTAACACAAACCCAAACACGTTTATGGCAAGTCGAATACGGGTCAGGTCCATTTTTGCCACCCCTATTGATGAGCTGTTGTAATGCTTCCAAGTGATGAGATTATTATTTAGAATGCTGACATTTCAATGAAATTAAGTAACAATTAAAAAACTGATGAACTGTTCTAATGCTTCCAAGTGAGCAATTTTAGGTTAATTTCTGATTATTAATAATAGGAGTAAGGCCAAAAATCTTGTTTTTGCGGTAGTGGTTGGGATTATAGATGACATGAACATGAACATGAACATGAAATGAGAATTGTAGTTTTAGCTTTTAAGAATGCTAAGATAGGATGTATAAGTAGTAAGTCCGAATGCCTAGCAAAGTTTTTCTAGAGTTCTCTTTTGCAACCCATCTATTCATGAGTACTCTTCCTTCCCAAATCATCACCATCAGAAGGAAAACTTCTATATTAGTGATGAAGTGATTATTTATTGTTCATTCTTTTTTTTCCTTTTTTTCTTCCAGGGCTGAAATTTATTTAAAGCGTTCTCTTGTGTTATGCTGCTTTTGGACTGTTGTAAAAACACAACTCAATAGGATCAAATTCATCTTTGACTTTACTTTTTGAATATCAAATAGGCAATGGTTTTAAAATTTGTTGCAATGAATAATCTTTTTTGCTTTCTATGCCATCTTTAGCTTTGTTATGGTATAATATCCTTTACTTTGTCTGAGTCTCTACCTTTACTTTCCCCCTAGTTTACATTCCCAACCTATGAGAACAGTAAATTATCAGTTGACCACTGGAGTTTTTGAAGATTTGTCTATGAGAAGAACTTGTTAAGAAGAACATTGGACTTGCCAACCTGATTGCTAATTTTAGTTTTATGCTAAGTAGAAAAGATTTGGGCATGTGCAATGCATGCATGTTGTGTGTTCAAAAAGGAGCATTTGATGGGTGGATGTGATCCCATTGATTGGGATGTTTTGAAGTAGGTTTGTTAAATATATATGGACTGTTGGATCAAGAGATGGAATTTGTGGAAGGGGGTACATACAATGTTGAATTATATTAGTAGAGATTTAAGAGGGAATGTGTTTTTAATGAATTAGTTAGTCCATTAACATCATAACTTCAGATTCTGTGCGTTTCGGTGAGTTGGGGATAGCAATTCGTCATTTTATGTTCATCTGTGGGTAAACTTGACATATTCCATGTTTATGCTTTATAACTTCCCGAATTTCTTATCTTCTACTGCAGTAATGCTGATGGTGCTGCCAATCATGATAATAATCACACTCACAGCATACAAACAGTTCCTGAGGTTTTAAGCACGTTAGAAGCCAATGATTTCCCACAACTGAATCTGGATCTAGGTCTAAAAGAACCATATTCCATTGCTGGTATGTTGGAACATTACAATTTGCTTATATTTTGACGTTTCAATTTGCTTATTTCTGGCATTATCTGAGTTTACCATCATTGCTTCCACCTTTTACATATCACAACATTCACAGAGCTAATAGTAAGAAAATGATGCAGCTGACATGAATCTTTAGGAGTTGATATATGATACGTTTTATACTTGGGAGACTTTGTGGATGACTAATTAGTATAATTGAAGATATCTCCCACCATAGTGGGAGTCAGCTGAGATGAGGCGGTGCTGGTTAAGTAATGTTCGCCAATCAGTGAGTTCATGGATTCCCTGATTCCAAGTGGTACCAAAAATCATCCCGAGGTGGTTTTCAGTACCGAGTTTCTTGGATTTGTGGGATGAGTAGGACCTGCTGGTCCTCTAACTTCTTCCACTACAATCCCTTGTAGCCATTTGGAAAACCTCGGCACAAGAGTTACACATAGACATGGCAACTGGCTGTCCAGATAGACACTCAGCATACCATGTTAATAGCATAACCATATGTGATTTTGTCCAAATATGTTTTTTTTTCTCTTTTTTCTTTTCCTTTCTCCTTTTTATAAAAGATGCTAGCACTTACCTAAGAAGTAGAGCATCTTATTTAAGTGTTAGTATTGATAGTGTATGACCTGTTACCTTCGTTTGTGGTTGCTCAGCATGAATCATATGGCAGTTCCCTAGAAATTCCATGGCAATTACCTGTTATATTCTTTGCGCTTAATTGCCACTTTGTATGTTGCCTCATGTGTGGCAATTCCCTTGAGCCAGGTGCTCTTAGATAGATTACTAGAAATTGAGCGTGTTGCTTATTCTATTTCTGAAGTCATTCCTCTATCGAGTAATTCAAGGATGTGACATATATCTACACAATGGCTAACAGCCATCTCAAGTCATGCTTTAATTTGATGGCCAGATTAAATAAACTGTTCAATCCTTCCAAAGAGTGCCTTCAACTTAGTTTTATTGTTCCATAGCTGAACCACTTTGATTAGAAAGGACCATGATGATGATCATTATATATACCTCAATTGTCATATTGAAGATGTTCGATACATGATGCTTCCAATGAACAGATTGATTGTGTAGTGCCAAGTAAGAACAGTGGTGCCTGACCATGGATTCAAGACCAGCATATGAGCCCTATTATTTTTGTACCAAATGGGATTTCACCCCAAACATAATTTGTTGGGCAAAGCTGATGCTGTCATTGTTTGGCGTTGTCTATAACCAGTAAAGCTAGTCCCATTTACGTCCTTAGTTTCCTCAAAATTCTTTTTATCGCTTCTATCCTAGTCATTCGTGCTCCCAAGTTCTATGTGTCGTCTACAATGATAGGCATGGAATTGGTCACATCTACTATGCATAATGTGTAAGGTCTAGATGCTGGATGCTGTTGGAATGGGCCCACACACAAGGTTACAACTCTACCTCTTCTGTTTCATCCGAGAGTCCATCTCGCACAAGTATCATCACAACCATCTGATACTTCTTTTTGTTGTGTGATAACCTTCGGTGCTTATCTTCTATTGCCATCTCTTAATATTCTCATCTCCTCTTGGACAAAGCTGGTGTATCACACATGCCACCTACTAGTCAGATAAAATTAGTGTTTTTGAGGTGGTTGCATGTTATAATTGGATGGACTTAAGAAACAAGGTTTTCAGAGGTAGGAAGCCAGTAACTCTAGTTGAAGATTAGGTGAGAGAGAAACATTTTAGAGAACTTCCCCTTTAAATCTTCTTGGCATGGAATTGAAACCAATGGTGAAGTGGCTTCTCATTGAAGGTTATTTGGTATGGAACAGAAACCATCAGTGAACAGATGAAACCAATGGCACTGTCTTGTTCATTATGTTCAAGTTACAGAACTACCATGAAACTTTGTCTTCATTGTGTTTTCATATGAATTAATATCTTTTAATTTGTTTTGATTTTTTCAATTCGATGATTTTGGCTTAAGATTCACTCTGCTCGAGTCTAAAATCCTAGACAGGACACTTGATTTTCTTGTTTTCTTAAGAGTGTTGGCACTTGGCACTTGGGTATGAAAACGGACAGCAATTGTGGCACCCTGAAAATAGTGTTTCTTGTGTACGATAATCCCATATATCGACACTTGCACATAATTCTAGATTTTTGGTGTATCTAATGCTAGAAATGAGGCTTCAACCATCAACAAATCCAAGTACCAAGCAGTAAAAGCCTAGAAGTGTTTGAATACCTGCAATGATGTACCGAAACTTTTTTTTCTTTTTTTTTTTTGCGCTAAAATGAAGCACCAGCTCATTTGACAAAAGCACCATTAATTACTAAATTTAGTATTATTTCAATATACGCATGCCATGCTTTTGTGCTTAAAAAAAGACCTTGAATTAGCTTTTCTGGAGGCCATTGAACACATTGGAAAATCTGCTCTGCTTGGCACCTGTGCTAAGGATATAAGTAACATAGTTGCTGAAGTTTCTGAGAGAACCAGCAATTAAACTTCTTCCACACGTGTTTTCATTGCACCAGAACTTCTTGCCCATCATGAAGCATGATTGAAAATAAGACCCACTGACCATATGCCTGAGTACTCTGTTCAAGAGAGAGAATATTATAAAATTTGGCTGCTAGGCATGTTCACTGTGGTAGCCAAACACAAGCACACGTAGGAAAAAAAAAAAAAAAAAAGAGAAGAGTGAGAAAGTTGTGCCTCTTTAGGTTGTGCTTCTTCATTATGGTTGTTTTCATGCGTCTCAAATTCTCAATGCTTGTATCGCACATTAGGTAGAGGGGGATGGCATATTGTGGGTTGTAACGTTGCAATAATTTTCGTCACTTTCTGATGTTGAATTGATTTGCTCTCTCTTAATGTTAGCAACCATCTAATCTTACTCTCTTTCATGTAAACTTCGATTTGTCATGATGTCTTCAGATAGGCTTGTCATTGACCAAATCATGCTATCGTTAAAAGAAGTGTTATGGTGAAGATGACAGGACTAGAGAAACGAATAGCAGTAAAAGAAGAAAAAATAAAATTAGAGGGGATTGAAAATAGTTCATGCAGTTGAAGTAAACGCAATCTGTCCAGAAACACTTTCTTAATTTTTGTATTAGGCTCTGTAGCTAGTCAATACTGTCATCTGCATTAGTGAAAATGGACCAAAATAGACTCTTGATACAAAGAATCTATTCCTATAATCTCTAAGTTCAAACGACTTAAAAGAAATTCTGGTCTCAAATTGATAAGCTTAATATAAAAGTCATATAAGCGTTTCCTTCTAGGATGGAAAAATGTTGCAAACTGAAAACCTAAATATTACTTGTCTTGGAAATGTGCGCTTTTAATGGAGGTTTTGTTGGTTTCTTAGTGTGCTTATCCTATATATTCTTGTGATTGTCTTTCCCAATTATCTCGCATTGTTATTTTAGAAGAGAAAAGATGTTAATTATGTGTTTTTCCTTGGGAATTGGAATAAGCATTTCCAAACAGGCATCCCACTTTGTAGGATGAATCATGGCATGCTGCCATGTTACAAAGGACCATTCGGATGCTTATGAGATTTATGAGAGCTTGAGTTCCAAGCAGCAGTTGACGTGGTAGAATGCTGTTGCATCTGCCGGTTCAGTAGCAGTTTGTTGCCCTGATGCCATAATTTGGCAGGGAATTTTATTTGGTCAACTTGTACCAGATGCTTGTGATCATGTTTTATCTTTTATTGGCATGTGCTCTCTCTCTCTCTCTCTCTCTCTCTCTCTCATCATGCCCCACTTTCAGTTAAGAGTTAAGATAAACGGAATAATATGGATTTTTACCTGCATTTTCTTATATTTTCCTTTGGTTATTTGATACTCGACAGATTCAAGACCACTGGATGGGAATTCTCAGATACAGAAGGAAGCTAATGGATCAACACATAAAATCTCTGCCACTGGGTAATAGACCTTGTTTGTCAGCCATCTTTGTTACTTTGCCACTCTGCTCTTCCAACAGATTTGTTTTGTTGCTCAGTTCATCTGCAGAATCGAATGCCAATTCAGATCTTGAGACTTTCAGCAAGGGAGACCCCAGTTATACCAACTCCATCAATGATGATGGTGAGCCAGCCACTGCAGGCATCTCTGAGGGAACTCATGAGCTCCAAAATGAGATTGCCACTGACATCTCTGCTGGTCACAATACCAACAGTACTGGAGGCAAATCACGGAATGGTACGACGATGAAATCGATTGAGCGGATGCTGACTGAACCTAAGCCAAGCGCTAGGCGCGGCAGGCGAAGAGCAGTGGCCAAGGCTAAAAGAGGAAGAGGGGCAAAGTGAGAACTGGTTGCTTGAAGCCACGTTGTATACTACTTTATTTCAAGGAGGTGTAGCGTGAATAGGTTGTAGCATAAATATAAATTTAATCAGCATCCTAACTATGGTTGGGTGAAATACCATGGTGTACATGCATGCAATGTGCATGTGGTAGCAAATTTCCATTCATTAACGGATTGAGGCTCATTGCCTGTGGTTCTCTAGTTTCTGACTCGATCATACTGTAACATGTATGTTGGTTTTCTCGTCGTTTTCATTTTTCTCTCCTTTTGAGGACATAAATTCCTGGTACATGAACAAATGCTTGGATTGCAAGTTGTCTTGGAGTTTTGGTTTTGGTTATATTTTTCCGCACTTGGTCAAAGGCCAGAATGCAAGTTACAAGTACAATATCGACGTGGACGCCTTTCTTCATTTTTGGTCGGACCATGGCATAGGAGTTGTGCACTTTTTTTTTTTTTTTTTTTTTTCTTTTTAACCGAAAGTTCTATTTGAAATGTGATAATATTATTTTGACTGTTTTATCACTTGAGACCCAGCCTCGGCCAAACAAATGGTCGTTGGTGTGCTCGAACAGCGTTATCAACGGAAATTACAGCATCGAACCAGCTCCAAAATAGAGTTATTGGAACATGACTCGAGCATCGTCAGATGCACATGAACGACCACATACAGGTCCATATATTTAGCATTCTACCTTACTGATAATCAGAAGAGTGGATCATGCCCGACATATGATCTTACAAATGGTTCATCTCTTTATAGCCTCAGACCATCACCAAAGGTCTTTATCAAGCGGTCATAGGTGATCTCACACCTAACCAGCCCAGCCCGTGATGGTTGATAGTTTTCCCCTATTATTCTCTACATTCTGTTGTGCAGTAAACCATGACACTCAATCAGAGCTTTCCTTGAGAATCAGATTGAAATATGAGATCAAATGAACAAGCCAAAGGAATTTCTTATGGGGGCAGTCATCATGCCTGGTGTCAGCATCTCCATAAATTACTTATCATAATACTCAGCAATCCAACTTTAAAATTGAGCCGATGATCCCAGATCCAAATGCTTCTTGACGCTAGGAAATTGTTGTGGTATTTCAGACTGAGAGATCAAACCAAGTAGAACCAGCTATTAGGCATACACAAGGGGGCAAGTGTTTAACAAATCGAGAGCTTGGCCTAAATGCTGCTGTAGGCACTTTCATGCTTCGACCATAGGTTCAGGGCCAGAAGCGTCTGGAAGGCTTGGGCGTGCGCTGCTAGAGTGACGCACAGAGTTGAAGAGGATGTCCTTGATAACCTGTAGCAGATGAACGGAAAACAGATTAGATAAGGGAAAATCTGACACTAAATTGATTCCAAAAAGAACACGCACCTGTGACATAAGACCATGCACCTGCTCAACAGTAATTTTTGAGCTATCACGAGTTGTCTTTGCCAGCTGAGATTCCTCATGCTGCCCATGTAAAAAATAACAAACCAAAATGCAAACCATGTATTTCAGGTTGGGAAATATGTTTCTAAGATAAAAGAGGCTTCATGACATTTTCAAAGAATGAAGGACCACATAAGAAGGGTAATAAGCATTCATATTTTATCATAACAACTTAGGTTCTTTGCAACCTTATATTCCCAGGCAGAGGTAATTTATGGGATTTTAACTCTAGACAAAGCCAATATGTTGGTCATAGGTGTGTGTGGTATCAACGTAGGTGGTGAAAATTTTGGTTGTTCATGACACGACTAATTACTGCTGACTACTGGTTTTTGTGTGGATATCTTGTTGATGTTCTGCAGGCTTGTAGGTGGTTTCAGTTGAACCTAACATGTATGCGTGGATCTCCTAATTTCAGTTGACTGCGATACAGTTCTTTGCTAGCATCAAGATTAAGACGGGTACTGTTTTACTTTCTCTGATTCCTCTTTATCAATCACATCTGGCAGCATGATTTCATCTGGCCATGCATTTGCGTGTACCATCTAAAATGCATCAGCTTCATGAGATACGAACGCATGAAGGTATGACAGAAGCAACTCTAGGCTTGTAAGTCCACATGAACTCCAACAAACGAAGGCCTTATCATATGGTGATAATGCTTTAAAAATTTTATAAACCAATTCATATAACAAACCACTGGGCAAAAGAGAACATAGGGAGTTACAAATAATGTACAAAAAAACAATGTGCTATACATGTTTGATAACACAATAATCATTATACATATGAACACACCAAGTATACTTGTTATATGGTTCACAATGATTCATTATATTCAACATGACAGTTCTCATTTTAATTAACCACTTAGAATAACAACCAGCAAATTTATGCGTTTATGAAGACTTTCCTCCATGATATCAATGGTAAGATGACACATCCTGTGCGTAAAGTATACCTATTTCCCCATAATATCAAGACAACATATGTTGTCTTTTTGTCAAAATACAGAAGCCTTCAGGTCCTTTCTTATTACTTTGTAATTGCAAAGATCATGAACTCTCCCCAACCTCACCAAGAAAACTAGCAAGCAATGATCATAATAGAAAGGGCACACAAGATATTGTGTATAGAGAAGGGTTCCTTTCAGGTGCATCTCACCAGGTAACTCCCCATTTCAGTACATTATTTAGCTAGTGGGATCAGGTTCAGAAAAGCTTCCTTGTTTTACTTAGAAGAAAAATGTCTGCTGATTATGCCGCCTCCTCTTTTCATTCTATTATCATGTCAATCAAGTTTCTTCATTACATGCCAGTTTTTAACAAATTCAAAAGGATGCGACAAAGTTATAGGAGTCGAATGTCCTTGCTCAACTTTGTATTTACCTGATAAATATATTCAATGAACTTAAATCCTTCCAATTTTAAGGTGAACCCTCGAAGAAAATCCCCAGACTAAATCCTAAAAGAAGTATTACCATCCCTACCAACAAAACTTCTCCACTTTGCTTCATCCATCACATTTTGTTGGTTGCAAAAATTAACAATGTCACAAAATTCTATTCAATTCTGAGACCACATTGATGGAACAAAAATATGGAACACAATTCTTTCCCAAAAAATACTTTCCATAACATACTTTGATGCATCCTTAGTAAAATAGGCAGATAAACTGGCTAATAAGGATTCACCAAACTTTGCTTTGCAGGCATGGGGAAAGACATCAGTACCCCTCCCAGGCCTCCCAGCCCTCACCCCCTCCAAAAAAAAAAAAAAAAAAAAAAAAAAAAAAAAAAAAAAAAAAGTCAGTGTCAATTGAAAATAAGTAAACAATTGCTTGCAGTATAATATATCATATGCATATAAGAAGTGATAGATGCTGCTTCTAGGATTCTCAAATATCGATTCATGTCATCCAGACTTAAAACACACCAGGCCAAGACAAGCAAACATAGAGCCAAAGCCAATCATCACATAGTGAACCAACATCCATTGTAAGAACCAAATGACCTGACCTCTTTCTTTCGTTGCGAGGGCAAAAGGAAAGAACCCAAACGTGTATGAGCCAATTGATTTTCAGCATGCTCCAGTTTTTCCGCTGCATCAAAAGATCACAAAAATATGTCAAGTAACTGAATTCTAATCCTATGCATCTGAGCCTTTGCGCAAACAACTCTTCTATGTGAAGTTGAACATCAAAAAGTGGAACTCACCCAAATCAGAAATTTGCCCTGCAACATAGTCTCGGTTGCCTAAGAGTGGGGATGAAGATAGCGTGTTCACCCAGTATTTATTCCACAGAAGATCCAAGAGGTGGCAGTCCAAAGAGGACTTGAAGTAAGTAATATCCAGTGCATAATACTACAAACAACAATGGACAATCAGCAAGATGAAGTATCTATATGCCAAAGGGAGGGACAGAAGAACATTTGACGTTATCTATACACACCTGTTTGCAGTGAACCCCAAAATCTTCAATCTTGTTAAGTGGAATGGTCTGGTACTCTGATACGGGTTCATCAGCTGGTTTGAAGCCCTGTGGATATGTCCTGAATGCACCAATCTCCACCTTTCCAGCTGTAACAGTCCTAGTGGGGTCAATCACAACAGCCAAGAATGGCTCTTGAAACTGTTGATTAAGCATCTGAGTAGATACATCGATACCCGACAGCCAACACCCATATCCAGGGTGTGAGTGGTACCACCCAACTACATTCTCCAATCTTCCAGCCTACTTACGTGTGAAGTAATTTGAATCAGCACCAAGATTTTTGAAACTAAATTATTTTTTGACAATGGACCAGCCAAAAAAAAAATAAAACAATTGGACATATGCTGCTTGTTATGATATATAAAATTAAAGACACAAGCAATAAATTCTTTAGTATTATTGTGTGTACTCAAAAATAGCAACGTTGATGTTAGGTTACAGCTAGGTCCTTGCTGGTATCTGGGAACACAGAATTTTTCACTATAAATGTGTGCGGACAATAATAACAATGCCGGAATGAGGCCAATATTAGGACTAGGATACATAAAAATGTAGAATTACTCATCAGTATCCAAGCTACACAGCAGAACACCAGAACAACTAGGTTGGCTTTTGCTCGTTGTGAGAGAAGCATGTACCTTTGTAAAAGATAACATTGCACAGAATAGGCTTAGCATTAAGCTGCTTGTTACTAGGGAGCAATTAATCATACACTAAGAGCAACAACATCAAATTTGTGCACGGGCTAGCACCGAGAAAACTTCGATGCTGGTCCAGCTACTGTATAAAATCGACGACTTTCTTTTAGATTTCGGAGCTACATTTGGAAAATAAGAAGAAAGACGTCTAGGGTTAGGGTTTATGAAACTGCTAATGATAAGTGACATCTTGAGGAACCGACATAGAGTACTAGGGTTTATGGAACTAAACAAACCCGTCTACGATCAGGGCTAACAAAACTAATCATGAATGACAAGTGACTTTATTGTCAACAATCAAGATAGATTGAACGGCATGAGATGAGAATGGGCTAGGGTTAGGGTTTTTTTCTTGTTTTGACGGTATAATCCAAGTAACAGGTAGTCTCTGTTTCTAGGGTTAGGAGATGGAGAATCGGAAAAGGGCATTTACCTGCTTGTTGGTCTGGGAGTAGTCGACCATGTACTCATAGGCGTCGGCCTGGGCGTTAACGCGGGTTTCGGTGCCCTCGACGGGAAGGGCGAAAGCGTCCATGACGACGATTGTGTCGCCGTCGGTCTTGCCCTGCATAAGGCCCATGACCTCGATGGTGCCGCCTGAGCGGGCGTGGACGACCATCTTCAGGAGGGCCAGGGCGGAGATCTTCACCCGCCGGAAGTAATTGGGGTCGTTCTCCCAGGGCTTCTCCTGCTGGAACTTGGCCTGAGCCGCCTCGTCGTAGTAGTAAATAGCATCCGCGTCCGCCGCCCCCGCCTCCATCGCCACGATGTTGTTCTCCAGCTCCCACGTCTGCCGCGCCATCGCCGCCGACATCGAATCCATGGCCGTCTCTCCGGCAAGCTCTCTCGTTTTTTCTCTTTTTTCTCCCTCCTCTTCGAGCCCGAACTGAGGAAATTTGACGGGAGGTCAGGGGCTCGGAAGGGAACTTGAAAAAAGGACAAAACTTAGTGCGGTTCCTTCGACGTTTGCGTAATATTTCACCGGAATGGAGTTCGTCGAATCGACGCTTTTAGCTGCACCTCCAAGAGTTTATATAGCGGTGATGTTCGTGTCCGAAGACGTCGAGCCAAAAATATCCCTCATATATGTTAAAAAAAAAAAAAAAAAAAAAAAACTTAACCTTTTTTTTTCATATTAATATAATATAATTTAATATTATAAAATAATATAATATTATGTTAATCATAATATTATATTATTATTATTATATAATATAATTATTATCATTCTAATATTATATTTATATTATAATGTAATATACTACTATAATGCTATATCATAATATAATGATTTTAAAAATTAATATTATATTAATTTAAATATTATAATAAAAAAGAATATAAAATAATGATAAATTATTATGATATTTAAAAAATATATAAGATAAAGTTGTCTTTTAAGATTAAGTGAGTTTTATTAATAAAAAAATATTTATATTTTATAAACTATAATGTAAGATTTTAATGGTGCATCAAATACGATGATGGTAAACCATTAAAGATCTTTAAACATACTAAATTTGAGGATAAAACCACCTCACTGCAAGGTTACTGGTGATCTAATATTACCTTCAGAGATGAGAGAGAGCAGAAAGTGAGTTTTGCTCTTCTAACCTCAGTCTCAGTTATGGAACACGTGCCTATCCATCAATGCATGGAAAATTTAACGTCTGGTCCTTTGTTTAATAAGTTTTTTGAAGGAGCGTTTAACTGGAGGTAAGAATTGTCCTCCGCTCTTCCTCACATCCTTTGTTTAATAAGTTTTTTGAAGGAGCGTTTTAACTGGAGATAAGAATTGTCCTCCGCTCTTCCTCACAAAAAAATAAAAAATAAAAAGAACTGTCCTCTACTCAAAAATTAACCCCCATATGGACAAACTTTCCACGTCCAATCCTCCGCACACTGTCAGGTCTCGTTGCCCACAAATCCTGTCCCTATTTGACAGAAGACCACCACAAAAATGAGATGAAGCTCTGCGGTAGGAGCAGCAGGAGACTCAGAGATTCAGCATTTTTTTGCCCTCTTAGAATGAAAAAATTCAGCACTTTGAACTTTACAATGGCTAGGTCTTACTGCATCTTTCATTTAAATTAGCTGGGGATAATATAGTGGCAGGAGAAATATGATTTTCCTTGACCAGGTTCTGATCCTGATGGTATAGCGGTACATGGACATGGCCACAATGATCATCCTGTTCTACAACAGTAGTACAATATCTTTTAGTGAAATGTTCAGAAAGGAATCCCTGAGTTGCTAATTTCACACAATGCAATGCAGCTAACACCTAGCGCGGGATCAAGCTGATGAATTCTATTGCAGAACAATATTTTTGTTCCAACTAACAACAAATAAAAACCAATAGCTGAGCAACCTACAAAATTTTCACCGGTTTCTTAAATTACCAGTTCTGATAATGCACCGAATATGTCAGAAACTTTTGAAATGGAATAACAACATCAACAAGGTCATTGCTCCCAGAAAAACAAAGCAAATCAGCAGCTTCACTGTGAAAATCAATAGAAAAGAATGGAGTAGGCAGGAGTCATTGCGCAAAATCTTTGTGCCATCAAGCTTTTATCAGGACTATGCAGACTTTAGGTTGCCATCACTGTCATGATCTGAAGGAAAGCACAGCGGCAACCTCCAATATTCACAAGAGTTTTTTTTTTTTCTTTTCCTTTTTTTTGAGGAATCAATATTCACAAGCGTTAACGCACACCCAGGGCACCGTGGGAGACAGACTGGTTTGCAAAGTAGACGGAACTCTGCAGGCAGATGTGTAAAACTTCAGTCAATATGAATAACAGGATGTCATGCATAGAGTAACAGAAATGTGTAATTACCTCTGACCACTGAGAACTCCATGCACCAATGATGTGCCGAAAGATAGACTCAACCCGCAAACCATGTACCTGTAATGTGGTGAGATAATTTTACCTGCAATGATTAGTCTCCATTGCTAGGACTTGGATGCAAAGACTAGAAAACCAAGATAAAAAAGAGGAATTTTTACATTCTAAAGAAATGTATCATTGAAAAGCTTTTTTCCCCAAAAACTTGGTAATTTGCTCTCTTTTTTTTCCTGAAATACTTTTTTTTTTTAGGATCAGAAGATTGGCAGCAGCATACTTCTGTCATTTTGTGATGCATGTAGAAAGTCTGAAAATTCCAGTGTTTCATCTGGGACAGAACAGTAATTGATAGTAAAATATATTTGATAGGGAGAATGACAACAGCCAAAATATCAAGCAAAGTCTCATTTTAAACCCTTTTTTTTCTGGCTCATGTTTAATCCCCATCAATGGACACAAATCATGTGTGTTATAAGCCATAACCTTAGTCCTTTGACCAACATAGCATGCCTCAAACTGGAATAAAGAAACGCCAGCCTGTCATGATTTAAGTGTTCTCAGTAACTAAACTTCAGATCTCCTTGACAAGCCATGGCTGGAAAGTTGCATTGAACAGAGAAGTCATGATCAACAGTGCATAATCATCATAGAATTTATAAAAGAAGCCAACACTCGAAATATTTCAAGCATGGAGAAAGCAGTGTTAAAGAACATGACGGTACCTTAATTTGCTTTATATGCTAGAAGTACAAAAACCTTGGTCAAAAAAAAAAAAAAAAAAAGAATGAAAGCTTTAATAAAGTGTGAACTGAAAACTAGCAAAACTGGTTTACAGTTCTAGTAGGCACCAAGTTTATGATATTAGAAATTGGAAATCTCAGATCTCCAATGAAAATCTGTTTTCCAATTCTGCACTATGACATAACAGGGGAAAAACCTTACGCATGTAGCAGGGAAATAACCAATCACTGATTAATGATCCATCATCAAAATGTTTGCCATGTTTTTAGCAGTTACACCTGCAAGACACATAATATAGATACAAAGAATTAAGACGAACTACATGGATGAAGCAGGCTGCTACACAAGAACTGTCTCACAGACTTCCATGAGAGACAAAAGAAAAAGAGGTAGTCTATCCAAAGACAAATCCAAGAAAAGAATAGAGCAATAAAATAAAGGGGTCAACATTTTACCTGAGACAATGCTCAGAATTATAAAGAGAACTATTAACAAGCAATGAATAAAAAATATAAGGCAGGTAAAAAAGGAGTTTGGCAACAAAATATATACATATAGATCAGCACTGAGGGATTTCAGATGAAACAGGTACCCAGAAAAAGGATGGGCATCACTGGATTTTTACCTATCATAGCATAGTTACTTCAGAGTAGTGAAACCAAAGTTTTCGATCCCCACTTGATGGAGTAAGTGGTTTTCTGTGCATCTAATTGGATGACAATCATCTGACAGTTCATCACCTGCACAGGTATGGTCAGTTGAACCTGATATGGTTTCAAACCATATTCCAGAGGGAAATCTCCTTCTCTGTGCGATCCATAGTAAGATTTCAGCATGAGTAGTAGCATGCAGAACAGATATAGTTATCTCAATCATGAGACAGATGAAAGCCATGATGGTACTCATCATGGTGGAAAAAATGTAGAATACAGAAGTTGTAGGCAGAAGAAGAAGGGTGTAAAAAGAAGTGAACCTTTGGCATGCTGCTCAACCGTGTAATCATAACTATCCAACCTTTGCCAGAGAGGATTCCATTTTCATCCTCTGCGATTGAATAAATAGCATAGTTAGCTCATGAAAGAAGCCATAGAAGAATCAGTACAACCATAATCAACACTGAACAAATCCTTCCATGCATGCATGGGGGCTTTTTCTGTATGCATGTTTTGATGGATAAAAAAGTTTTGGAACAAGAGGATGGAGCTTTAGTGATCTAACAGTCTAACACTGCATTTCATGCACATATGTGTTTGTGTGGATGAGAGAGAATTAACTTATTACAAGAAAGGGTACAAGGGGTAGAATTTATGTGCATTGTACAATTTATGTAAATTTCACACAAAATGTCAACAACCTAATCCAAGAATGAGTGTTGCTAAAATAGCATGGAACAAATACTCCACTGAGCTAATTTATTTGCAACAGTGGAGTACCACTCATATATATTGGGATGTGGTGTAGCAATTTCATAGTTATTCATCACATCCATGAGTTGCTAATACTTCAAATGCACAAAGCCCATCTAGTCGGCATATGGCCTTTTATGACACAAACGATGCTTAACACTTGAAGAAGAGTTAAGGTCCACTTCATTTGAGATTGGGTGCACCATAATTAAACCATGGTTCATGTATATAGAATTGTTTCTGATGTTGTCGCCGCAAATAGTTTCCGATGGCACTGTGGATTCACCCTGTTATGACTACTGGGTCTTAATGAAGAATTTTCTTCCATTCAGAAGTCTACCAGTGCAATATGGAGTGCAGTGTCCAAGAATAGAGAATGCTGTTGACTATTGTACCCGCGAAGGCATAGCTCCATTTGCAGAATGAAGGATTTGCTGAATCAATGAACAAAAGTGTTGGCATTGCAAGGAGATTCATTATAAGCAAAATGGATCAATTCACTTAACCAAGAGTTGACAGAGGATAGAGCCTTCCATAGGGAGATTAATTATGAACACAGCTCACAAACTTTCAACATGGCTGCAATTATCGAGAGCAAGATTTTAAATTTGTCGATGATCATATGAAGTAGTGTAACCATAATTCACCATGAAGATTAGTTTCTTTGATGCTATAAGGCATGGTTTTAAATACCAATACCAAATGCTGTATCATTTATCTATTAGAATAGTATAATATCAGTATGGTATCAGTGCCTACAATACGTACAGAAACTAACATATTCCAAAAAATTGAAAAATCACCGGTACTAACCGGTATGGCCAGTATGTACTCGCACCGCCATTTTGATGTACCAGCACCCGCACCAATATGGGTTTCACACCAATAGTATAGTACAGGTCTTATGGACCTGTCTTTACAGTTTTTGAAACCATGTCATACAGCATCAATATAGCTTAGTGCAATTTGTGCTGAGTGAACCTACACAGTGATCACATTACTCTACAGCTAGTTAAGTCCTTCCAGTCAAATTCTTTTGACAGTTGAGAGATTAAGTACAGATATATCTTTGTTTAGAACTTAATTTCCCAGTTCAGGAAAAGATGTGGTAGGACTCATTGCAGAAGTAGGAAGATACAATCCTGAAAAAATTAGGATGAACAGCAACCTTTAGTAGTGCACTTAATGAAAACATAGTCATTTATTAGTTGCATTTTAAAGAGTTAAGTGATATGGGAAACTGTGAAAAATAATAACAATTACTGGCAGCGGGGGGAGTGCTAAAAAGGAACGATGACTTCCAAAAACTGACTACAACTTTTTGCAGGCTTTTATCTCCTCGACCTTCTTGTCAATGAAGTAACCATCGATTGTCTAAGTCAAATTAACAAAAATGCTTTAAAAAATGTGCTTAGAATTTGACAAATCAAAACAAATTACAACAAACATAGTTTAGGATGTTAATACATGTATCCATGCATAAAACATATATAAATGCAAAAAACATTAAAATTGAATCAAAATCAATAGCGAAGAGACATGCTAAAGCGACAAATCATCTTGGTTGTATTATATACAAATGAGGGGGATAGATAATAATGAATCAAAATAATGAAAAAACATGAAGCTGGAATGCTTCTAAAATGCCAAAGATATATTCAGGTGCATATATCTAGTGCCAGGTTGGATACTTGGCAGAACTATGGGCAAAGGGTCAAACTAATAATGGATGAGGAACTAAAGATCTACTTGAAATGATACTCAAATATCAAAGCTTGACAGAGCCTCATTAACATAATGGTACTAGATTATTGTTGGAGGGTCTTAAGGACCATGGTTAGTATACATGCTTGAGGACTTTGAAAAGCCTTGACAAGGACCATGGCTATCCTTGAGCAAAACCCAAATATAACCTTGATACTCTACCCCTTTCACGATAATTGTGAGCTCACTCATCCAAAAATCATCTTCCGCACAACTCCACTAGCACGTCATAATGTGCTTCTTCCCCGCAAGCATAGGAAAATTAAGGCCCCATGTTCTGAAGCTTATAACCCTCCACAACATAAAAAAGAACTCAAGCGGGTTTATAGGATCATATCATCGTAAAAAAGAATTTGGAATCAGGCTTGCCAACTCTTCTTCTTTGCGGCCAAGAGAGAGGTGATGACCGCAAAGCCGCGTGAGGGATCGAGATGGAGGTCTTCGGTCGATGAGGAATGCCGGCAGCGAGAAGAGGTAATAGGGTTCCCACGAAAGGGGCACCACCATGGGAACAAGTCGGTGGACAATTCCGGCGAGGAGGCGGCGGAATGCCGGCGAGGAGGCGGCGGAATGCCGGCGAAGGGAAGCGGGAGGACCGAAGAGAGGAAGTGGTAGTTTGGAAGGAGCCGCGAGGCTTTCCTTTTCAGCACCGCAGGGTTTTTTACCTTGGAGAAAGGTAAAACGGGGTTACATCCGAGACCGTCCATCATCAAAAGGAATAGATCAAAATTTGCTCTCCGCGCTTTAGAACGCCACGCGTCTCATGTCGTTTCGATCGACAGGATCATAACCGTCCATAGTGTTTAGATCAAGCGCATCGCGGATATGAAATATTATTTTTTAAAGCAGACTGCGCGGTGTCTCCGAATCCAGTATACCTCCAGTGCATAAATTAGGTAGTGAAATGGAATCGGTTTTGGAATAGGTTTTAAGTCCGTGCATCAAAATAGCTGCAGGATTGTTTTGTTGACCGACGTGAACATCTTAGACCAGTATAAGATAGACGATGCCTCCTCTCTCTCTCTCTCTCTCTCTCTCCTGGCGTGCGCTTGATGTCAATTTTCTCTCGAGATAATTTATCCACATGATGACATCATGTTTTAATTTATAAATTATCCTTTATGACACCATGACAGACATCTAACTGGTTCAGTGCATCGAACAAGTTTATATGTATGATAAAAATATTGGATCCTATCCTGAAACAAGATTCAGAAAGGAAAACGCCTGTTGGGTTGTGTGAGACATCGGTCGTTAAGTCATCGAACTCTTCTACTGCCAGGGCATTATGGGACTTTCTGGGGAAGTACATGTAACAACAAGGCAATTCGTCGCCAACTAGATTCATTTGTTGGGAATACGGATTGGGCCATTTGATTGCATAAAGAGAGCTGGGGACGAGAGGAGGTAAGCCCATCAGGCTTGAACGCTCTGCCACGAAGCAGGGGTTGAGAACCCGTGGCTGCTCAATCTAAAAGAAATATTAGCAGAGAACCGATATCGCCAAAACAAGCCCTGCTTCTATACATAAACATATACAGTATCGTACGCGATGGAACTACAAGCTCGCAGTTAAGAAGAAGAAGAAGAAGAAGAAGAAGAAGAAGAAGGGCAAGATATCTCCACAGATCCATAATGTAAAAGTTCCTTGATCATCTCCTCGATGTACTCTTCATCCATGACCTCCTCCTCGGCCTTTGCTCCCTTGGTCTCTTCCTGAGAAGAAGCTAAGCAGCACTTCTCCAGCTTTGCCATGAGGCTTGGTGACAGGGCCGACGATGCGCTCGCACCATTAGGATCGATGGGGAAGTTGGTCTTCGCTCTTGGCCCGCACATGAGCCTGGCAGCCTCATCATAGGCCCTGGCCGCATCCTCCGCAGTCTCAAAAGTGCCCAACCAAATCCTAGTCTTCCTGCAATAGGAGAAGCATGGATGTTAGAGAGCCTTCTCGATATAAAAACTACACCTGTAGTTCACTGTAAGTATAATAACATGAGGGAGAGATTACAGGAGAGGATGGCGGATTTCAGAGACCCACGAGCCCCAGTGCCTCTGCCTCACTCCTCTGTATCTTTGAAACTTTGGCATGTCCGAGAGCCGAGAAGAGCGCAAGAGAAGGACTGGATTAGAGAGGAGCAGTGGGGGAGGGATCCTTTTTTGCAGCTGGTGATCTGGGGGGCCTCACTTCTCTCTATATGTAGGCGACGCAATGGCGTAATGGCATTAGTGCCCCAAGCTCGGCCAGCCCGTCAACCCATCGAAGGCCCAGCATGCCGACCGAGCTCGTTCCAGCGAAGAAGAAGACAGGGGGCAATGAATGGATAGCATGGGATCTCTGTCTTGTGATCTGCATGTTGGTGGGCGGGCAATGCCCTTTGATCAAGGCCCAGAAGGGACCATCAAGAAAGAAAGAGTTAGCAATGAAATACATTACAAAAATGTTGGCTAATTTGGTAGGGTGCGAAAGATCCTGTTTGACTGACCCATGTGGTAGCTGCTCCTTTTCCGCCTTTCAAATTAGATACAATGCTCTGGTGCTATGTAGACCTTATGGTCTGTCGGCCTTGCGGCAAAGTGACATCACAAGGCTATGCATTAACTAGAGCGGAACATAAGCAAACGAGCTATATTTCTAGTTATTGTCAAGTGATCCATTTTTCCTCAGGGCCATGGCCTCATCCATCCTGTGCTTTGAGTCATCCAAACACAGTAGTTTGTTGTCTAGCTAACCAAGTCCTTGGGAAGATCCAATCGTAGGTCACAAAAAGTAGTAATTTCTTTGGCGTCGCTTTGCATGTCAGGGTGTGAATCGTGTGGAAAACGTAGATGAAGAAAGGCTCTGATAGGGAGTAGATAGAGAGAGAGAGAGAGCAGGTCACATGGAATCGTTTCCTGAGCACATGAATGGCTTTGCTTGTTAAAGGCTCAGGTGGGGAAGATTCAAAGGTTGGGTGAGGATGGAGGGGAGGCTTGGGTCCCACCAGCGTGTCATCTAGCGCGAAATTTCAGCAAGGGGGAGGGACACTGCACGTGCGAAGGCAGGCCCATGTGGGTGATGAACCATGTGGACTGAGTTGATTGGGAATGCATTTTGTGTTGGAAGTGGCCAAAAGAGTTGTTAGGACTTGGGAGTGTTGATGAGCCAAGTTAAGTCGGCTGCTTCTTGAGCGTGGCTTGCAATTGTACATCAACCATCAAGTGATGGAGATCGAAAGCAAATTAATTGGACCCAAGCTAGGCTATTCTATCAATTTTTATTAATACTATATAATAGAATAACGTTAAGAATATAATAATTTTTTGGATGCATACTATACGATACTAATTAAAAATTTATTGATCATTTATTTATTAGATACTCGTTCACTTGTGTGATGTTAAGGCCTCTAGCTTATTATTTTAGGCCCAGCCCTTTTCCTTTTAAGCATAAATAGTCTTTGGTCCAAATAGTGAAAGAGAAAAGTATCAGCCACTTTGAGAAAATACTGAGATCAGTTGATATTTATGATGCAGTAGGTAGATCGATAGAAACTTGAGAAATTTTCATAACAAGTCTTCTTCTCACATTTTAATTATCCATAAAATTATCAACAACTTCATCTTATGAAGCAAGTTTTGCCTCAAAAAAATGGATAGATGCTCATAATTATTTTTTATAATTTACTTTCTTCCTCCATTATCTCTCCTAAATACTCAGCTCTTAATAAAATCAATGAAGAAAAATCTCTTTCCCCCACTATTATATATATATATATTTAAAATATGAGAGATTAAACTATATCAAAAGTTTAAGGAATAAAATGATTTTTGAATGAAAATTTAAGGATTAAAGGTAGATTTTAGCCTATAAGATGACAGTAAGCTTTGTGAATAAAATAACACTGCAGACGTTGGATTAAATTGAATGGCTGAAGAATGAAGGGGCAAAGGGCTTAAACTGATCCGTGTCCTAGCCAGCACGAGCTCCTTCTGATCGCACGGCTCTCGAAGCTTCGCGGTGCTTTCCATGATTTCCTCCCCCTCTATCACGAGAGATGACGATCTCTCCTCTATCCCTTTTGAAGTTGTGTTCATCCATTGCTGTGAGTGTATGGTTGGTTTTAATCAACAAACGCAAGGGGGGTTTGCTTTTTAACCATCATGGGTTCAGGCATACCTCTGCAATTCACCATGCCTTGCCTCTCTGAGGGATGGTTTCTTTGGCAAGGATGATGAGCCAAGCTTGAGCTGGTCTTTCCAAGCTTCACTCGAGTTCAGCTGGTTCTAAAAAAAATTGAACCAAATTCGAGCTGGCTCTTGCCCCTCGTAGTTGGCTTCTTTACACAAAAAAAAAGAAAAAGAAAAAAAAGGACATGGTTTTAGGTCCAAATTTTACTAGAGTTATGCAAGCAAGGCATAGGCTAGGCCTCTTCTATAGAACACGGTTTCTTTGTGAAATGGGCTGGGATTGGTCTTGCCTATCTGGTCCAATTGCATATGGACCAGAGGACAAGGGAGTCGTCTAAAATGAATTCATAGAAAAGATTTATGGTACCCATAATTTAGTTTCATATTGAATGAAAAAGAAAATATTATGCATTTATAACTTAAATTCACTTGCTACCTATAAACTTTCACTCAAATTTTTGGGACACATGATTTAAATTCGTTAGAAGTTAATTGGATCAAATTTAGCTTCATATTGAATGGGAAAGAAAATGTTATGTGCTTATAACTCAAGTTCACTTGAGTATACGGATCATAATGTGGAGCCATTCTTACAGCACCAACGACCTGTTTTAAAAGTAGATTCTTATTAGCTTGTGGCATGTGATGAGTTTTTGGATCTCCTAATGAATTAATTGGACTAATAAGAATTAATTGGATAACTAGATGGGTTTGGGATGTTACAGGATTTATATATGATGATTCTCTTTTTGCTATTTACCATAGCAGACCATTATTCTTTTTTAAGTTTAAAAGTCTAAAACGTAGTCATCCTTCAGGGAGGGAAATGCAATTGTTTACTAATAAACAAGCAGATATCCGTAAACTAATTAACTTTGGGCGGATAAATGCAATTGTTTACTAATAAGCCATATACTTTGGGCACCAATTGGAAAGTCTCTGAGAGATGTGTTGACCAAATGATCGCTTCCAATGAAATGCTGAGAAGATTACTTATGCAAATATCAAAGTACGTCATGCATGACACTCCCTGAAGAAATTTTATTTCTGATATAACACGGAACTAAATATATAGTTATGGACCTCATGACACGGTGCAGAAATAGCTTAGACTCAATTCTTGTGTCATTCTTACTTCTATGCCGTCATTACCAAAATAAATAAATAAAAATTATTTGACTATCGCCAATTATGAGGAAACCCCGTGACAGATGACGCTGTCCATAATTTTTAGAACTTCACCTTTAGAAAACTCCCACTCCCCTAGGGTTCTACGCAAAAAGATACCATCGTTCCACGTCTCTTCTCTATATATTATTCAAATCACGTCACCTAATCTTAAACTAACACTGGAAATAACATCGAACTCTAAAGAGGAGTTGTGGTATCATGATGCCACAGCTACGACAATCACAATTCAAAGCTCCTGACATTCGTCTGCATTATTACAACAGACTATTTTATATTTTAATGGGCATTGACCAAAACAATGCTTTCAAATAAATGACCAGAACAATGCTTTCAAATAAATCTTCGTTTCCGTTCTTTTTTACAAAGAAAAACGGTGCATGACCAATCAAACTTACATATTACACGAGACTAAACGATCACGCTATTTCATTTTCTACGTCCGAACATCATCTTGCACCTTAAAGTCCCTTTCAATTTATATATGCAACTAAGAAAAAGTAATACAAAAGTACAAAAATATAACCATAAGATCCCAAGTTTTAATGCCAAAAATCTTTCATAAAAATCAGATCAAAAAAATTTTCAGCTATTCAAATCAATAATGAAATATAATAATTCTTTTAGCAATATCAGAGTTCATTACAAAAGAAAAAAAAAAATAAAAATTACTCACTCAATTCAAATAAATTTTAATTAAAAAATATTTATAATAAATAAAATTAACTATTTAATATGAAGAACATCTCATAAATAATTATTCTGTAAGAAGGTTGCATAACTTTTTGAATTAAAAAAAAATTGTTGACCGTAAAAAGAACTTTTATCATTATTATTATTTTTTTTTTCTTCCTTTGCGTTTCTCCTATTCTACTTTTTTTTTTTTTAAAAAAAAAATTACTTAATATATTATTTTATTAGATCATGCGCCATATGAAAGCAAGCACAGCATCATCGGACTTCTCTCAGGCTACTTGGAGGCTTTTGTCTCCGGAGAGAGGACTCTGGGTTGGTCCCTCCTCCTGAAGAGGGAGACGCCGGTGCCATACCGAGCCGACGGCGTGGCACGCGGCCTGACCTCAGCTGCCGCCGGCCGAGCACCGGGGACAAGGCCAGCCATCAGGAGGAGGACCAAGACGCAGGCAATTCAGGTGCTGGCGGTGGCCGTCTTCGGGTGGGAACGCATGGGCTTTTGGGGGCGCCGAAGGCGGTGTTCATGAGGTCATGCTTGAATTCTGGACTCGTGGATCTCGTTTGGGCCTAGGGCTCGGTCAAAAGAATGACTCGGACGAGCCATTAATTGGCATGACGACTGCTGGGTACGATGGCTGCTGACCCTGCGGGCATCCATGCAAGGCCGTGGCCGGCCGGTGGGTCAGTGGGACGAGCCAGGCGGCCTTTGGGCAGATCATGGATTTTAACCCACAGAAACGGCCGGACTATAAAACTTAAGCCCATTGAAATTTTAGATCAAAATCGGACTAACGAAAAAACAAACCCGGTCCATCCCGAATCTGGTTCGATAATTTATATTTTTATATTATATATATATTATACTTTTTAAAAGATATAATATATATTCTTATGTATATGGGAATCAAACTCGAGAGCTCTGCGCTCCCTGCCTTACCTTCAACCATCCAATCTTTGGTTGACTTAGGTTGGGCTCAAGTCTTTGAATATTGTTTTCGAACTGAGCTTGGACTGGCTAATTTCAGCTTGAAGTTGGATCTGATTGGATGCCTTTGATTAAACATTTTGCCTTTGACTTGATTTGATGGAATCTATGCCTACCCTTAGTCAATGGTCAGATCATGGGCCTTTTGAGCTTAGTCCTCTACAAGAGGAAGAATGGACATGAAATCATTCGTTTTAATGTTACTTGGCCCATCTCTATGAGTCCTAGACAATAGGCTTTTCTAATGGCTTAGTAACGGAAATGCCTCCATGAAATGCAAATGAATATTCAGGGACAGCAATTTCCTCTAATCCTCGGATCCCATAAGTATAAGCTTGCCTTTACTTCATTTGCAGCAGGTGTGAAGGTCAAAAAAATATATGTATTGATATAAATATAGGGACACGTAGCAATACTCATCATAGATACAGAGCGGGTTTGGATATAACAATTTATCCACCTTATTTCACTCTATATTCATTGCACTCGCTAGTAAAATTACCTAAGTATCCTAATTTATAATTTTCAACAAAAAATTTATTCTTATTTAATAAGGATTAGTGGGCCATGCACCATAATTTTTTGGAGCCTATTCCATTTGATTGGTTTAAAATTGAAGAAAAAAAAAAAAAAGAGAGAGAGCTTATAATTGCCCTGCGCCAAGCTCATTTTAGAACGAAGTTGAAATCTAAAAAAAAAAAAAAAATTGTTCAAACTAATAGCTAGAAATTAATTAAATTTATTTAATTTTAAAAAAAATTAAAAGAATAGATGGTGGGTATGGGTATGAGTAATGGGATGTGTATGAATAGGGATGGGTATAGTATGAATATTGCGTAATTCTTATAGGTATAAATATAAAATTTTATACTCATAGTGAATATAGAACATATATGAATATAAATTTTTTTTTATTTTGTTGTTGTTGTAGTTGTAATTGTATGAATACGAGCATTTAGATATCTTTGCCTATCCATTCCATCTCATCCTTTAAGCCGTCCCTATGGCCTGAGCACGTTGAAAATGAACGAATCCACTGCAGATCCATATGCTGTCCCGGAGGGGAATAGTTAAAATGACGCAGATTGGAACGCATGGACCCAAAATACGAGACGTCATCCCTCTGCAATCGTCAAAGCTCATAAATTGATACGGTAGGCCTTCTCTGTAGCTTGTCCTTCTCAAGATAAAACAGTTTGACGAGAACGTCGCGTGGCTGGGAACTCAGACTAGAACTCTCAACAAGAGGTTGGGTCTAAAGGGCCACTGGAAGAACGTTTGGTTTTTTTTTTTCTCAGCTAGAACTTGTTATTTGTGCGCTGGTTTCAGGTTATGGCGGAAAGCTTGATGCCAATGAATCTATTTACAGACTAACAAGTCTTCCTAAAATAATAATGACCATAATGCTGGCACATCACCCTTAGCAGTCAAATAAATTTATTTAAAAGTCATACATGATGTAAAGTCATTTATATTTACATAAATGCATATATATATATATATATATATATGATAATTTAGAAGTCAAACTTATGAACATAAATATTATAATAAGTACTTTTATATAATCTCAATTATCCTTATTTATTGATTATAATTAAAAATAATTATATTTTAATATATATATATATATATGAGATACACTTAGCTATATTTAAATATAACCAAATTTAAATCTGTTCATTTTTTTCATCCTTAAATCCATATAATTCATATATCTCAAAAATAAAAAAAATGAAAAAGATAGAATGGTTCTGAAATCTATATGAATTCAAAAGTAAACTTGACTACATTCGAATGCAAACAAGTTCAATTCTCTTTTTCTCTCTCTATATATATATAGATATATATACAGCATGCGTCAATATCTTCATTTGTTAGCATTTATATAGTTAATTTAGTTTTAAAAAATTCTTTGCTATCTTTAATATCTTTCCTTTTTTTTTTTTTTTTAATGGTCTAAGAGAGGGTGCAAAGGCTTGATAGAGACGTCCAATGGGCCAAGCCAGATTGGCATGACTTTTGTAAGGATCAACTCCTGTCATGAGTCATGCTAGCATAGCTCACAACGCCAACAAGGTCGATGTAGTCCTTAGGCTTATGCTAGATCAAAATTAGCATGTGCAGGGTAGGTAATTTTTAAATTTTTAAATTAATTTTATAGAAATTAAATAAAATAAATTAAACATGCATTCGTAGCTCGCCATTATAGCTATGTCATCCTGCCATTATATTTATTCTTCTTCATGATCACTTTTTTCATCTTCAATCTTTGGTTTCGAAAGAGAGTCTTTATCATTATCCTTCGTTTGATATAGTTCGAACTTGTGGGCTAGGCAATAACTTTATAAACTAGACAATTTTAGTCATTAAGAAGGATCAATAAATCTTTTTAAGTAATAAATTAGAGTATTCATAAAAAACGATTATCTTTAGTTGTTGAAAAAAAAAAAAAGGATAAAAGGAGCTTTTCATAAGAAAATGAACAAAAATATCTTTGAAACTAACTGTTTGGAACTAACTGTTTACGGACGTCACAGATAGCAAAAATATCAAAACATGTAAATGGACTATAAAAAACCCACCGTATGTCAGGTCAAGCTAAGTTAGGTCATATGCCTAGCTTGTGCCAACTTGTGGATTACTATAGCAATCATGCTAGACCATAACAGGGTCCCCCAATCTGTTTAATACCTTAAACTACAACTCTTAAGAACTATCGGATATAAACTTCCATCTTTTCTCCATTTTATGATCCAATGTCCATGTCCTCCGTCATCGTGGATGGCTCCACAATGTTATTTAACCAGATGCTGACTTTTGAAACAAGATTTTGGAATCCAACCCTAACCAACCCTAACCAACCAAAATTTTGCCGACAAGTAGGATAGAATGGATCTCCTCTGCAGGTGACAGTCACGGAAATTTGTCATGTTGCGAGCAACATATACTTAGAAGCAATTTTCAATTATATGGAACACTGCCTCAACGACATATATTTAGAAGCAACCCTTCTTTGTATTCTATTAAATGCTACATTGTGTGTGGATTAGCTCCTTGTCTTCAGTTCTCCTATTTGGTACTTACTTTCTTATCCCGAAACCTTTAGAGGCCCATGTGATGCTCCTACATGTCTGCCAGTTTTATATAAAAGGCCATATGCATTGAATGCCACATGCTAAGCTCAACAGCTATCAAGGCCTTCCAAAATAATTGAAGATATAAAAGGAGTTCAATATTATTCAATCACATGGAAAATAAAAAATAAAAAATGAAGCCACCTAATCCCCGATTTCTCAAGCAACTGTCCATCTGCGTCTTTCTCAAAAAATAATCATCAATCACACCATACATATGGTGCCCGGAGGTGTGATTCGGTATGCTAAAGAGACAATATATATATATCTATAAGAATTAAGAAAGAAGCCATTATTGATCCCCCAACCCCAAGCTTGGCCATTTGGGCTGGTTGAATAAAAGATGAGATGATGAAATGGATGTGGGGGGTCAATGGATGATCTCCAATGTCGCATGGCAATAAATTTTTCATTCTGTCACATACGCAAGATGTCATTCATGCCTGCGGACCGACCTTGTCGTATTGACTTTGTTTGGATGGATTATATATATATATATATATGTACGTGTATGTGTGTGTGTGTGTGAGGTGTGAGCATGGCTTTGCAGTCGTGCACACTGTCGTCATGGTTTTGTCTTTCAATTCGTGAGAACAAGAGGATGGCAGGATGTGGACTAAAATTTTCCGAGAGGTATCTTTTTTCCTTAGTGGGTATCTAATCCACACCAAAAACCTTTTACTTGTTGGGCTGGTTGAACTGGGAACTGTTCTCACGTAGCGATTGCTGGTGGTTGAATGGTCCCTATTACGTGGCTTCTGAAAGGGATTGATGCCTCAGAAATCAGAAGAAGTAATGTTTGATTACAACTGCCTCAAGTCTCCCATCTTTACATTTGGACGTGATTCCTCTAATTACGATTGGAAGGTCGTCAATTACGATTTTCTTACGCAAATACCTACCACATAGGGGAAAGAAGTCAGAGACTCATCTCATCTCATCTCATCTCATCTCTCTCTCTCTCTCTCTCTCTCTCTCTCTCTCGATGAGCATGGCCATGAAATGGATACATGGCAGCCTCTAATTAGTTGGCTATGCATACACCACATGACATATTTGACCATAGGTTAAGAGATGATCAAGGTGGACATCAGATATATGTGCGAGAATGCTTGAGTACCTGTCTAGATAAGTTCTGCATATATGTGCAAGAATGTTGAGCGCCTGGCTGGAAGAGTTCTGCATCGACAAGCAACCAGTGCATGTATCCAAATCTTCTATAGTGGTAGATGCATAACATTCTACCCTCAAAAGAGGAAGCAGACAACTTGATATTTAATTAGTTGCTCATATTAAAAACACAAAGAAAAATCTCCAATGTGGTTATCATGTCAATAGATTAGAAACATATTGGATCCACTTCAAAGTATAATGACAAATGCATCAATCCAAACCCAATCTATTTATTAATTAGGTTAAAAATCTTAATTCGAACCCGACTTATGTATTACATAAGTTATATAGCATGATGAATGTAACTCATTTAATAATCAGATTATATTTGGATCGACATAAATGCATGATTTATATGACCTGTATAACCCATATAATTTATTAATCTGTTTAATATATATGTATATATTATATTATTTATTATATTTTTAGTTTTAAGGGTTAGGATTTTGAGTTATAAATTGTGCTGATATATTTACTTGGTGTAATTTTAATTATTTCAAATATTTTTTAATCGAACTGTTGAATCCTGTATGATGATAAAATAATAATTAATTAAAAGATAATATTAATTTGGATAAATAGGTCTGATGAGCATATTTGAGTTGGTAGATTGGATTACATAAATTGATCCATTTAATAATCGGATCAATTTTAGATCAATGGGTCAATTTGAGATCTAACTTATTTATTAATAATCTCTAATAGGTCAATTAGATCTTGATCTAAACCTATTTATGGTCAATCCAAATCTACAAACTTTGTATTAGGTTCAAGTCGTGTTTATAGATCGTATCTAAAATTATCATTCCTAAACTAAAATAGTATTATGTATAACAAATATGATAGCATAGCGACGTATGATCACCCAACCGCGTGACATTTTGTTCAGTTCATTTTAGAATGGAAAAGTGGCTACTTGTTGGCTAAACTTGTGCACATATGCACAATTGACCTGCATTACATGCGTGTGTGAAGGATGCTATTAAGATGTTTTGCATGAGTTGTACACGAAAAGAATGTCGGGCCGGGTTCATAAGTTAGCATCCTTGAATGAATGGGAAGCTCCAAATGTGGAATGATAAATAATTCAAAAAGTATGCCTCTGTTTATGACGAAGCAAGCTAGAGAACCTATCATTGCAAATCAAATGTTTCATTCTTGGAACTACAAAACGAGAAGATAAATAAGAAAGGAGTAAACCCTAATATCAAAAGAAGAAAAGAAAAAAAAAAGAAAAATATAGTTCTTCTGCAAATATCTCTTACAAATACAAATAGGAGATCATATGGAACAACAAATTATATCTCATGCCTTCAAACTTACCAGAAAATCCCTTTTTTGAATAGATAGGCGTCCTGCATGCAGGAGCAAACGTAATTTGTGTCTTGCACCACCAATAAAAAGCAAATGCTCGTTTGTTTATAGCCTCCTTTCAATGCCTGCATGGTGACTGCCTTACACTCAAAAATATTCACCAACCATGCATCTTGATCATGACACGAAAATAGAAAAAATAAAGTATATTCATTTTTTTCATAATACCCTCTATATTACTGGACCTATTTTGAATACCAATTATATATTATCCCTTCATGATTAAAATTTAATTTTCTTATCAAAGTATATTTTTAATCGTACTTTCGATATATACATTAGTCATATAAAAATATTTACTATTTATTAATTAAATAATAATATTTTATCTCCTTATAAAATATCAATTATATTGTAAGAAGACATTTTTATTTTAATCGTAGAATCTTTCATAAATGCTCCATTCTTATCCATTAAATGAAATTCTAAATCAAGATTTTTTTTCTAAAAATTATTATTTTATTGCTATCTAAAGATAAATTTTTAATTTGCTTTTTCTTCTTGAAATGCATCGAGAATAAAAGATAGCTAGATATATCATCGGTGATGATTGAAGGAGGGAAAGAAAAAGAAAGAATTGAAAAGCAATGATGGAAAAAAAAAATCTTGATCATGCACGAATATTGAAGGGAAAAATATTTATTTTACTTAATCAGTAGAAAATCAACTTAGACATCTCTTATATGAGTAAGTCTTTACTTCAATTTGATAGATAAATGATAACTTGGGAATATAACTTATCCATTTAACTTTTTTAACTAAAGTAAAAGAGCACAAGTAAGTTGGTTAATGAAAAAGTTGATTAACTTTTTCATGAAATTTTTTCACTAAAAAATGGGGCCTTAGCACAAAAAAGAAAGCATAAAAAGAATGCCATGCAATAAGAAATTCTTGAATACTAAAAAAAAAAAAAAAAAAAAAAAAAGCCATATCCCTATGAAATATTTTATGGTAAGAAATTCTTAGATAGACCTAACTTATAACATGGGATGTTGACCAAACGAATCAGTGAGCATCATACTAACCATTTTAAATTTTAGATTTTGGCAGTTTAGTGCTTAAATTTTCAGTAACAAAATTTTGACTACACACACGACAAGTTGAACTAGAGTTCGAACTACGTTACAATGTGATTTAGTAAAAATTATCGGCGTAATGTTCACTGCCCTATTTTGCATGTCATATGGTAGACCAAATCTATCTATTTTTTTTCCTGTATCAATTATTGGGGAGCTGGCAGAAAAGCCAAAATAGGGCTCACGGCAGCTTCATGGCCGCTTTCAAGGCGCGTCAGGTTTAGGGGTGTTTGAAAACTTTCTACGGGTTCAATGAACATGTTTGGCAACTTGGCAGACGCCGAGGTTGAGAGAACTGGGAACAAACAAGCGACATGGGACTGCGGAATTGAGCAGCGAAATTTATTAGGATAGGAGAGATGGTTAATTCCAAACAATTACTCGAGACCTAAACATCACTTTGCGTTTCTTCGGATTCTTCCAGGCTTATCGAATTCTTAATATACTAAAATATATGCGCTAAAATATATATATATATTTTTTTTCCAGACCCGAGATTCAGAGAACAGGGAAGAGAGCCAGTTCAATGCATCTGAGCCATCACGGAATCAAAAAAGAATTTAAGAAGAGGCCCCAAAATATGACAGAAATTGAGATCTCCGTGACGTGAATTTTTCTCACAAAAATGTCCAACGGATCTTTCCCAATATATCATCGATACCTACTAACAGAGACGTTATACGACTTTGGCTTCGGAAACTGCTGTCAAATTTAACCGACTTGCATTCTTTTCTCCAGCTAAGAAAGGGTCCATCACTCGTGTGGCGTTCATGGGTTACAACAGGTCGATGGATCCAAAGGCAATATCGTACAATGTCTACACCCCGTAGAGACCACGGAATGATCCAAGGAAATCGATGGACATTCTGTTGGACATTTTGGGCGTGATCGTTTTTGTTTTATTATCATTTTTTTTTTTTTCTGGCCACCTTGGTTGCTCTCCATGGCAGGAAGCGTCAATGGAGGTGACCAGACTGGAGAGTGGTCCCAACGATGAAAATAAAATATGGCTCGTAATGGTTAATAATGGAGCCTGCCAACGTAAGGAGGAAGACATTTGGGGAGGGGGCTGAGTTGGGCAAGAGACGGCTGGCCGAGGAGAGTTTGTTGGCATTTGGCATTGGGGAGAAGTTTCTTTCCAGTTTTGATCACATTTGGTCAACAAGCTGATCTTCTTTTCCTCACACAGTATCTCGGGTTGATTAATTTAGATCAGATCCGGTTTAATTTATATAATACTTCAATTATTCCAATTTACTTGGCTGCATGTGGAAAGAAAAAGTTAGAAGGAAGGAAAGAGCACGCCTCAAGCTCTTGTTGGATAGGAAGCTCCACGTCATGGAAGACTTTTTGATACAATTAATAATATTTTAAATTTATTTATTTAATATAATTTTTAAAAATTAAGTTTAAATTAATTGATAGTTAATAAACTTAAACTAGTATTTTCTCAACATATTCTTTTTCATTCATAGGCTATTTCAACGATGATATTACATATAAGGCTAAAGTACTTCAACGTATAATAAATTAAAAAAATTTAAAAATCAAAAATCAAAAAAATTGAAAGAAGGTAGTTAAAAAACTATAATTTGGTAGTTAAAAATTATAATTTTTAAAATTAGAATTTTGCACGTGTTATGCATGTGATTCGGAAAGGAAGGAGACGGAGATATCAAAAAAATAAAAATAAAATGAGTGAAATGGTATATTTGGATAAGGTTAAAATTCATGCATTCACCTTATAGATAGCTGAGATGTTGACTCATGACATAAACCTGTGTGTTTGAGTATTTAAATTTCAATCTTCCCACTGGGATAAGAATGGATGTGATAAAATTGGACTTGGCCTGAGTAGATAATAAATTACTTGCAATTAGAGATGCCGCAATCCGGCCAAGACCGGTAACGGATGAGTTGATGGCGAGGCGATCATAACTATTTTTCACTTGTCTAAAGTCTGGTTTGTGAACATAATCAACTAAAAGAAAACTTAGAATAATAGACTACATCAGAGCAGGTGTTTTAATAATCAACCCCTCCTTTTCTAAGTTAAATTAATTACTGCAAGAGTGCCCATAAAAAAATGTAGTTGCTTAAATTTTTTATAAATTTATAATACGTCAACCAGCTTTGTGCCTTTGCGTTAGGTAAGTGTCAAGGTCATCCATTGTCATATAACTGCTTCTATTCAAAATAATTATCTTTCTTCAATATCGTAGGGCTTTGATTGCCACTCAAACACATCAGGTGTCTGTAAAAAAGGCTTAGCTACCGTAGTTATGGTTTCTTTATAATATATCATGCTAATTATTTAGACCCTAGAAACCTTGAGGAAGAAAAAAAAAAAAAAAAAAAAAAAAAAAACTTTTAAGACATGATAGCTATCATGAATATTTATTCTCAGAAGAAATTAAAGTAAGTAGAATTCCCTCAAGCTTGACTCAAAAAAAAATTATTTTTCAGAGATCTTAAAATTTTTGTTTTAGTATGTAAACATTTATTTGGCTCATCTATCTTTAATATTATTAAACTATTAAGTATAAGATCGAATTTGACTTTATAAAATAATGATAATTTTAATTTTGTTTGAAAAAGTTTGAAGAATAAACTTCATACCATCCAAATGGTTTTTTTATCACATAACAATTACAAACTAACGCATCATAGCGGAACAGGAAGGAAAGGATCTTTATAAGTTTAAAATTTTTTTTATTCTTTTAAGATTAATATATAAATTAATTAAATTTAAAAAATTTTATATTTTAAGATAAACTTAATTATATTTAAATATAATTAAAATTAAATTTATTTTTTTATAATGTTTTTATCATATTTATTAACTCTTTGTTGTTGACATCAAAGGAAAAAAAAAATGCCACCTCACCTCACCGGAAGCACCTCCTCCCGTTGTGTACGCCACCTTCTCACGGGAACCACCTGCTCTCGATGTCTCTGTTCTGGAATTAACCAGGTCCAGGTCCAGCGTGAACCATGCGGCAAGCAACCGTTGGCCCGCGAGCAGTCTCGCCCATATTGGCCTCCTGAGGCGGGCCCACACCAATTCCCGTGCCCGCATGCCACCCATCTTTCCCAGCTATAATTAATGCTAATTCCACTAATTCCAAGCTATCCCAATTTATTAACACGAGGTTGTCAACAACGTCCCCACCAAGTATCTTATTCCGTAATTTCTCACCGGCAAACTTGCTTTTCGAGCATTCGACCGGTGAAGCATCGATCCAACGGTCAGAAATCAGAATCTTATTATTCTAAGAATAAATAAAAAACAAGGAATAATGATGGAATTAAATTTAAAAAAAACCGGTATTCCCGATTCCCGTGCCGCGGCCTCGGCGGGCGCGGGGATAACGATAACAAACCGCCGGTCCGGGTCCCAACCCTACCGGTCCGCGGCAAACCGGAACTCTCCATCATTGCCGCGGGATCCCTCGTCATCTGAGCCGCCGGGGCGACGACCCCGGGGTGGGGAGAGAGAGAGAGAGAGAGAGAGAGAGTGGGGGGCCCATGGTTTTCAAGTCAAATTCGCCCGAGATTTTTTACTGGCCTCGAGGGCGCCCAATGGGAGGGCAACGCGTAGAGGAAGGAGGGTGCGCCTCTCAAGGCGGGCGAGAGGGCGGGACCCGGCACTTCAGCGGTAAACGTAGGACGGCCGGAGGAGAAGGGAAGGGCATCCACCCGCGCGCGTGGGCGGGCTCGGGCGTCCGGGTGGGGCCCGCCAAGTTGGACGGAGGGGATGCGGCTCCAGGTATAAAGCAAGGGGCCATCAGTGCATCAGGGGCCACCGTGAGCCGTTGTCTCTCCCTCTCCCATTTTATTCCCTTGGAAGAAGAAGAAGGAGGGAGGAGAGAAAAAGGGGAATGGTCGCTTCCTTTGGTCTCCTTTCTCGCCACATATTGGGGTTGTAGGGTCATTTTTTCTCTCTCTCTCTCTCTCTCTTCTGGGATTTTAGGGTCTCGGTTCTTTGAGCCTTTCGTGTTGAGAATTCTTTAGGTGTTTTGAGGAGGAGAGGAGGAGGGGGAGGAGATGGGAGGGGACAAGGGGATCAGTCTGGAGGAGATCAAGAATGAGAACGTTGATCTGGTAAGCAGCTACTTCTACAGCTAATCTCTGATCCTTAATTCCTCTGTTTTTTTGTTTGGTCTAATTTTAGCTCAAATTGGTTCTTTTTTTCCCTGTGGATTTTCTTACTTCTTCGTTGCGTTTTGATGGCGATTACTACTTTCTTTTTATTACTTTCTATGTGGACGATGGGATGGAGATCCAATTGCAGGAACTGGTTTTTTAGTGTTGCGGGACCGAGTATAATCTCTTGTAGATCTACTGTAAAACATGGTTACACTCGCTGTTCCAGTTTCGTATCACTTTTTCTTCGGAAAACGGTCCCTTTTTTTTTTTTCTTTAAAATAAAAAGAAGTAATCTTTCGCTAGCCGTTCTTTCTCTTCATTTTATGCGATAAAAGAGATATATATATATATATATATTCTGCATCTATATTTTTCGATTCTAGAGTGTTTTTTATTATTAAATAAATAAATAAGTAATTCAAGATTTAGAATTATCTGTACTAGATCCGTTAGAGGCTCACTTTTTCTTCCACCTTCAATCTGGAAAACATGCAACTCCTGCTTTGAGAGCCGTGAGAGGGTTGTTTTCTCTGCTATCCATTCCCTGATTGGCTCTCGAAGCCGACGCTTACGGTGATCAGGGCCCGTAGAACTTTGTTTTCACGAAACCTGCCAAGAATTTTTTGCCGTTCCATTGACCCTCTTTACTTGCTTCTTTTCCCTTCACCCCCCCCCCCCAAAAAAAATAAAAAATAAAAATAAAAATCTTGATGATATCTCCCGTCCGATGCACGCAAACCACTTACGCCACCTCTTCGATGCTCAACGAACGGCTGCCGTGGTCGGGCGGTGCGCGGTGGTTTTGGTGAGCTCTTCTCCCAATTCTTTGGTGGTCCCGGAGGGTTGTAAGTGTCTCAGCGGTGATCTTATCGGACGATAGTGGTTTCTGACGTCGTGCAGTGGTTGGAGATTTATCTTCTTCTTATTATTATTTTTTTTTTGTGTTCCCTCAAAAATAGAAAAAGAAAAAACCTTCTTATTGTTTGTGCACATGGGAGTGGGGTCTCTGATCATTGACTTCCGAGAATATGATGCATCGCATCCGAAGGGTCTGGTTGTCCGATCATAAAATTTAATCATTGCCTCGTAATTATGGGGATGCCACTGAGAAAGTACCCCGTCCATGCTAAATATACGTATTATTTATCGGTTAGTGGAGCAAGTCTCTGCGCTGTGAGTTGCTTGTAGTTGGTTTCCCGTTCAAAAAAAAAAAAAAAAAAAGAGAGAATATTTTGGTAGTTGGATTTGATTTCCCCTTTGCTTCTCCCCTAAATTAGTCACAATTTACGCCCACCGTACCTTTGGAATATTTGTTCCCTCTTGCCCAACTTCAGAAAAGGGAGCGTACTGGGCAAGGCTGTAACCGGCCCGAGCTTTTGATGAACGTTCCGGACTGAACTGGATCACTAATTAATAATCTCATTAATCTAGAAAGCAAATGAAGTTTGATAACGAGTTCCTGAGCTTTGCTTTGGATACAATCGAGCTTGAATTTTGAAGGACCCCTTGGTACAGCAAGACAAGAAGAGCTTTGCTTGGCCTGGTTTCCTTGCCAGCAAAAGTCAATGGACTTTTGAACGAGCGAGCGAACGAACGAACTTGAAGTGGAGGACTTGGTGCATAGTTTCTGCCAAGAATACGTTTGTACAAAAGTTTGGCACTTTTGATTGGAATTTATATGGTTTTGTCGAATAATTTTATGGAGGCTTTTGACGCTGTCGGAATTTAAAACCTCTCATAGTTGGAGGAGTTGTAGGAGATCGAAGCTCACGGCTACTGACTTGTTTGGTTTTTGGATTTGTTAAACAGGAACGGATTCCAATAGAGGAAGTGTTCGAACAGCTCAAATGTACCCGCGAGGGTCTCTCGGTGGAGGAGGGAGCCAACCGGCTCCAAATCTTCGGCCCCAACAAGCTCGAAGAGAAGAAGGTCCTTTCCTTTGACCCTCCAAAAAGTTTTTTTTTTTTTCTCGTGTGCTTTTCTAAATGCTAGAATGATGCTTTTGTAACAGGAAAGCAAAATTCTCAAGTTCTTGGGATTTATGTGGAACCCTCTCTCTTGGGTCATGGAGATGGCTGCGGTCATGGCTATTGCCTTGGCCAACGGTGGCGGGAAGCCCCCAGACTGGCAAGACTTTGTGGGAATCGTTGCACTGCTATTCATCAACTCCACCATCTCTTTCATCGAAGAGAACAACGCCGGCAATGCTGCGGCGGCCCTCATGGCTGGCCTCGCTCCAAAGACAAAGGTAAGAAGAAGCTCGAAGCTTATCCAAAAAGAAAAAAAGAAAAAGAAAAGGATCATATCTTTCCTATAGTCGAATTAATTGTCTCTCTTTCGATGCTTGTAGGTGCTCCGAGGTGGCCAGTGGAGTGAGCAGGAGGCTGCCATCCTGGTTCCGGGAGACATCATCAGCATCAAACTGGGCGATATCATCCCGGCCGATGCACGTCTCCTGGAAGGAGATCCTCTGAAGATCGACCAATCCGCGCTGACCGGCGAGTCTCTCCCCGTCACCAAGAGTCCAGGAGACGAGGTGTTCTCCGGTTCGACCTGCAAACAAGGTGAGATCGAGGCCGTCGTGATTGCGACCGGAGTTCACACCTTCTTCGGGAAGGCAGCCCATTTGGTGGACAGCACGAACCAAGTCGGTCACTTCCAGAAGGTCTTGACAGCCATCGGAAACTTCTGTATCTGCTCCATCGCCGTGGGAATCTTCGTGGAGATCATCGTGATGTTCCCAATCCAGCGCCGCAAGTACAGGGATGGGATCGACAACCTGTTGGTCCTTTTGATCGGAGGAATACCGATTGCCATGCCGACAGTGTTATCGGTGACCATGGCCATCGGGTCTCACAGGCTCTCTCAGCAAGGTGCCATCACCAAGAGGATGACTGCCATCGAGGAGATGGCAGGCATGGATGTCCTCTGCAGTGACAAAACTGGGACTTTGACCCTCAACAAGCTCAGTGTCGATAAAAACCTCATCGAGGTGTTTGCAAAAGGTGTGGATAAAGACTATGTCGTCCTCTTGGCAGCCAGAGCATCCAGAACAGAGAATCAGGATGCCATAGATGCTGCCATGGTCGGGATGCTTTCTGACCCCAAAGAGGTATATCTCCTTTTATCACAATATGTGAGGGTTCTTTTATTTTGCTTTGATGCTTAATAAAGTTCATCCATCAATCTATAATGCTCAGGCAAGAGCTGGCATTAGGGAAGTGCATTTCTTCCCCTTCAACCCCGTCGACAAGAGAACTGCTCTAACTTACATTGATAATGATGGAAACTGGCACCGTGTGAGCAAAGGTGCTCCTGAACAGGTATTATGCTTTCTGGATTTATTCATCCTTTGTCTTCTCACTTGGCTTTGAATGGATTATATGATTCTCCGTGTTTAGATAACTTGTTGCTCACGAATTCTTCTTATTGGTCGATGGAAACAGATTTTGAACCTTTGCAACTGCAGAGAGGATGTCAGGAAGAAGGTTCATACCGTGATCGACAAATTTGCTGAACGTGGGCTTCGGTCACTGGCTGTTGGAAGACAGGTTTATGATTGTAGTCATTATCTGTTCTCTTTTTAGCATGGTGAACTCCTTATTCCTTACAGTCTTGGTCCCAACTCCCTGGCAGGAAGTTCCTGAGAAAAGTAAGGAGGGTGCAGGGACGCCATGGCAATTTGTTGGCCTGTTGCCTCTCTTTGACCCCCCAAGGCATGATAGCGCGGAAACCATTCGCAGGGCTCTCAACCTTGGTGTGAATGTGAAGATGATTACAGGTAATCAAACTAATCCCTTCCACCATTAAATTACCAATCTATCATAAATTTAGTTTGCCATCTGTTCCTAATGCAATTTTCTGCCTTCAGGGGATCAGCTTGCGATTGCCAAGGAGACTGGCCGTAGGCTTGGAATGGGAACAAACATGTACCCTTCCTCTTCATTGCTTGGACAACACAAAGATGATTCAATTGCTGGACTTCCGGTAGACGAATTGATCGAGAAGGCTGATGGGTTTGCTGGAGTTTTTCCTGGTGTGCTTCATTTACATACTCCCTGCTGAAAATCTGAAAATCAAAATTTCATTGTGATGACAATGGGACATTTTCTTCTCTCTGAAACAGAGCATAAATACGAAATCGTGAAGAAGTTGCAGGAGAGGAAGCATATTTGTGGAATGACAGGGGATGGTGTGAATGATGCGCCGGCATTGAAGAAAGCTGATATAGGAATTGCTGTTGCCGATGCCACCGATGCTGCCAGAAGTGCTTCTGATATTGTCCTCACTGAACCTGGGCTCAGTGTTATTATCAGTGCTGTTCTTACCAGCAGAGCCATCTTCCAGAGAATGAAGAACTACACTGTAAGCTCTATCTATCAATGTTCCTTTTCCATATCTTCTTGTTTGCATTGTTCTGTGGCTAATATTTCTTTTCTTCTCTTTCACTTGCAGATCTATGCAGTTTCTATCACCATCCGTATTGTGGTAAGTACCAAATAGAGATCAGAACATCTTTTCCTTGTAGAGCATCAACAATTATTTTTCCATCCAGACTATGGATACTGATATGACCTGCTCTCACTTCTTCCCAAATTTTGTAGCTTGGGTTCATGCTTATTGCTCTGATATGGAAATTCGACTTCTCGCCTTTCATGGTTTTGATCATCGCCATCCTTAATGACGGTGAGTCCCTTACTAAATGACTTTTAATTATACTTTACATATGTTTCATCAGCTGATAGGGACTCCCTCTTATGTGGTAATTCGAGTGCAGGTACGATCATGACCATCTCAAAAGATCGAGTGAAACCATCTCCGATGCCAGACAGCTGGAAGTTGAAAGAGATTTTCGCTACTGGTGTAGTGCTGGGTACTTATTTGGCATTGATGACTGTCATCTTCTTCTGGGCTATGAAAAAGACCGACTTCTTCTCGGTGAGCATTTTAAATTCTCTTCTTCTTCTTCGACTACATCTGTAACTGCTTTTGGATGAGCACGATAACTGATGCTGCACCATTGTCTTCTACTTTAACGCTGATTTGCTCAATTATGATGCCATGATGCAGGAGAAATTCAAGGTTAGGTCATTGAGGGACAACGACCACGAAATGATGGCTGCGTTATATCTGCAAGTCAGTATTGTGAGTCAGGCCCTCATATTCGTCACCCGGTCTCGCAGTTGGTGCTTCGTCGAACGCCCCGGACTTCTTCTAGTCAGTGCCTTTTTGATTGCTCAACTTGTAAGTTCCTCCTTATATCCTCTAGTCTTTTTCATAATTCCCTAGTGCATCTGTTGTTGCTGTCATGACCGAGCTAACATTTCCTATTGGCAGGTTGCAACCCTCATAGCTGTCTATGCTAACTGGGGATTTGCACATATTAAAGGTATTGGGTGGGGCTGGGCTGGAGTCATCTGGCTTTACAGTATTGTTTTCTTTGTCCCACTTGATTGGTTCAAATTTGCCATTCGCTACATTCTGAGTGGAAAGGCTTGGGATAACCTCCTAGAGAGGAAGGTATGGCACCCTTGGGATAATCATTTTATTGATTCCTTGGCATTTGATGAATACTCCTTTATTTTGCTGGTTTCTTGCTGCTAATTCTTTTTTGTTTTTGCATCCATTCACTGGTTTATGACTGCAGACTGCCTTCACCACCAAGAAGGATTATGGTAGAGAAGAGAGGGAGGCTCAATGGGCTTTGGCACAGAGGACACTTCATGGCCTCCAACCTCCAGAAACTAGCACTCTCTTCCATGAAAAGACCAGCTACCGTGAGCTTTCAGAAATTGCCGAGCAGGCCAAGCGCCGAGCAGAGATTGCAAGGTAAGCGGCTCTCAAATTCCAAGTAGTTGTTACCCTCTATGGTCACGGTGCTTTTCAGAACCTTTGGTGGAGGTTCTATGCGCTCGCTACATTAACCATCTGCGTTGGCTTTGATAATCCTTATGTGCCAAATGTTTCTGGACTACCTTTAAAGTCATCGTTACCTTGGGTCTGCTCCTGCTCTATTTTTTTTTCTTTTAAATCCTTCAACAGCTAGTCAAGCATCTCTCCTCTGTAAATCTTCTTGGAAATTTTGTTATGCATCCCCCTACTATTGCTATCACCATTCTACCATGTTGCCTTTAACGGACTTGACCCTCCTTTAGTTCCTTTTACTACTTGTTCCTTGCTCTACTTTTTCCTAATTTTATCACACATATGTTGCAACGTGCTTCTACACCACATTGCTTCTCTAATTACTTCACTGCATTTGGTTTTGCACCCCCAGGTCTGTAAAGATATTTCTAGTTACTTCAGGCCCAAAACCGATTGCTATTTCTCTTAAATAAGATCAGTAATTGCTGGACATTAAATTATGTCATTTTTGTGATCATTTGCAGGCTACGAGAGGTAACCACTCTAAAGGGCCATGTGGAATCGGTTGTTAAGCTGAAAGGGCTGGACATCGACACCATTCAGCAGAGTTACACTGTGTAGTGGTAATTCATGTTGAGGAAGTTGGCCTGGATGAAGTTACGGGCATCAAAGGGAAGCAGAAGGCGCTTGAGATTAGGAGAAGGTAGAAATTATGTCTGTAATGTAGTAAGTGCAATGTAATGCTGGGACTGTTTGTCTTAGCAAGTTGTATTCGGTTCGCTTGTCTTCTTGCCATGAGCAGTGCTGATGTGAGATGAAAATAATGCAATCCTGCTGCTCCACTATCATTCCTTTTTCATTCCGTCTCTTTTTAGTTTTGGTGGTAGTGGGTGGGATCGTTTACTTTTGCATGTTTTTCCAAACTTGCATCAGCTTTTCCCACAGAACGATTATGTTACTTTTTGTGGTGATTTTCTATCAAATTGCAGTCCCCATCTGTTCATATTTGACTAAGGTTCAATGACTTTTGTTTGTTTGTTGTTGCTGTTGTTGATGTTGTGTGCTACTACGTGGAAGATGGCTGCGTTACCCTGCATTTGGTCCTCGTCAGCCTGGGGGCTCAAATACCAGCTAGCCTTCTCCTAATATTGTTAGAATATGAATTGATTTTAAAATGATGGATCGATGACTATGTTTATCTATGGTTATTGTGATGGTTGTCTACGTCTCAGTCGTGGACATGAGTTGCTAAGCTCGAAGGAACGTAAACCCTCTGCTATAACCATTCTCCCTTCTTCTCACCAGCCTCGCAGGAATCTTGGCTGCTCCTCTCTTTTACATCCATGCTCTGTAATTCGCCAAGCGTAAGTCTAATTGCCAGGACTTGGACTTGGCCCCGCCCATTTTAGTCTGCTTTAAAGTCATTCATAAGATATTGGGTGCTAAATCTGAATTTTTCTAACCGTCTCTTTCTTATTACCTTTCATATAAATTAGCATCCATCTCTTTCTCATTACCTTTCATATATATAAGAAGTCATTGTACGTTTCGCATTTTCACGGTAGAGTTATTTGTTTTCGTCAAGGTGGCGGTGCCGTAGCGGCCCGGGAATAGGACGCTGCAGTGATGGTGGTGGACGACGACAACAACACCGAGTGCCATCTTCTCCTCATCGTGCTTTCGTCCACATCCTGACGGACCTGTCATTTAACGTGAAAAATTGCCAACAAAACAAATCAATGAAATTTGGATGGTCTAAGTGCTGCATCATCTAAATCAAATGGCTTGCTATGGATGGATGGATGGATGCCACCTTTTATAGATTGTTTCATGTCCTTAGCTATGAGGTTTCTTTCCTCCAGATGCCTGACCAAAGTGCGAGGCGTGCTATACAACATTTACAGAATAGAAAGAAGACTACTGCTGATATCTTGTCCACCATTGTCACAAGTTGGGAATTATAAACATTCTTTTTTTAAAAAAAATGAGAAGAGGGAACGGTATAACACATTACTTGATGTATCACACTTACATCTTATATTATCAAGAGCTTATCATGAATTACTGCGCTACAATGGCTTACACTAAAACAAGCTTGACGTACAAAGCTGACTGCAGCTTGCCAACAAAAGCCTTCTTAGTTGCAACCGTACACTCCACCTATGTCTCCCATTCTATCTTCTCTCTCACACACGCTAACAAAATAAGCATGAATAAATTATAGAATTTTGCTCTTCACATGGCTACCAAGGCCATGACTATTAAGATTCATTTATATACCAACAAGACACCGAAGGACGTTCACCTGCAACTGTAGACATACTACATAACTCTCCATCTCGGAGAGTAATTCACTTGAACCCATCTCATTACCACCAGGCAAAAGCAATCTCAGTGTCTTTATACGGCCATCAATGTCCTCTTCCCTTCTGCTCTCCTTTCTTTGAACACCTTGCGGCCGGCTCATTGTTCTCATCGTGCTCGATTCATTTGGTTTAGAATTTGGTTCTAAAGTCGTATCTGTCTCAACATGAACGAGAGGCCTCGGAATGGCTGGGGGTGGCAAGGATTGGCCTGGCATTACAACATTGAAAGTACTAATGATGGTTGGTTCAAGTGTGGCAGTGTTATAAAGTTTTCTTAGGCTCATGCCATGCTCGAGTTTGTGTCTCAAGGCACGGCTCCATCTGAACTCACCAGTGGATAATACCAGTGCCATGTCTACTTCAAATCTGATGATCTTCTTGATCTCATTATCTTTGTTTCTGCTCGAGGAGCTCATGCTATTGAGCTTTGAAAGAGCTGACAAGAGATGGCTAATGTACTTGTGCGAGAAGTTTGCACATGCCACGGCTTGTGGTTTAACTGAATACACCCGCCTTCGCTTGCTTCTTTGCTGCTCTTCCATCCAAGCAAGAAGAACTGCGATCTCTATGGCATGGAAGCAGATGGTAATTATATAAACAACAAGAGTAGGCACTACTAGTTACTACTTGACAGAAAGTATATATAACAAAGGAGACGGCATCCACTACCATGAAAGCCAGCAAGATTATACCAAGATACCAGTGATATTAAATTATAGAAGCAGTTGAAACGGTGTTTAAAAAAAAACTGATAAAAAACAGTTGAAATAGTGATATCAGCGATAGAATAATGCATGGAATAGAGGGGGAATTCTTGTTGCAATGGAGGAAAGAAGAAAAGAAATGCTAATAATTAGGAAAGAGGAGGAAGAATATATTCCAAACAAGACATGAGGATAGATGCTGATAATAAAGAAGGTGGCGACGGGGTAGGAGGAGAAAGCTATCAATTACCTTGCAAAGTCCTAAGAGCTTCTATATTGTCGAAGATGGAGTTGTGTGATCTCCATTTAAGCACCAAGGGAGGGTTGGAAGGGCAGAACAGCCAAAACTTCCTCCTACCACTGCCCCATTAAAGCCCAAAGGCTCATCCATCTCAAGTAGTCCTTTGGCATATGGAGGCCAGCCCACAAACAAAAATTATTGAAAGTTGGAGAGGGATATATTTGGAGTGATTGGTGCAACAATTTGCAAAGAATAAAATGCAAAGTCATGAAGGAAATAAATGTACCCAAAAACTAGTTACAATGATGTTGCCTTTTTTAAAATTTTCAATTTTAACAATTTATCACCCAAACTTTCTATAGCCAAGTTTTGACCATATGATCGTTCTAACGAAAGTTAGAATCAAGTTGTAATATGAATTAGTAAAATTTGTTGATATGATGCTTATTAATCGAACTGATGTATGTTCCATGAGGTAGGTGAGGTTAATCTAAGAATTTCTCGATAACAGTATCTAAAACATTTGGTAAAGACTAAGGACCCGCTCAAATGACTCTGGGAGCTAAGGTGAGCTGGTGGAGCACATGGTGGCACATGCACCCTTTGCTCTCTAAACCTAACAAAAAGGACAGCCTACTCCCATGTGCCCTTCGGAACAAGACACCAAAACCTCTATAAATGCCACCACATGAATGAAGTCCAAGCACTCCGTCTTATGGTTATGGCAGTGACCTTTCTCTTCTCTTACTCAGGCCCCTTTCCAGATACCTCTCCTCCTAAAGCATTTTGAGCCTTTTCAGCATCACCACTTCCATTCTGCTGCTAAATACTAGATTCTCTACCAAATACTTGGATCAAATTGGTGCCTCTGAATGTTGTTTGATGGGTCCTTGGAAGATAATTTAACCAAATCATCCCTTTTTTTTTTTTTTTTTTTTTGATTTTTCCTATCTGAAATTGTCCCTCCAAGGCCATGGGGTGCTGTTAACCGAAATGCCTTGGAGAAGGTCCACTGAATCCTTAGATTAATTTGAGGTGGGGTTCCTAATGACAAGATTGATGGGAGGGACGTGCCAGCCCCATGCACTACAAGACAAGGGAGAGATGTGTCGTCAGTGTCGACGTGGTCACCTTAGAAGACACCTAGGCCCAATGATTGATGGGAAGTTTGTAGCCTTACTTCAACGGGGGGCCTTCCATCCACGTGAGAACTATAGTCCCAGATTTATCAAGAGGACCACGAGTGCAGTGATTGTTTTAACTACTAAACTTGTGCACAAACCTTTCATTGAAAACCACACGGTAATCCCTGTCACCTTGTGGCATGAGGAATGGAAGTTTTCCATTTCTTCTTTCTTCCCACACCGCTATTGTAGTCTTTGAGGGCCTCAGAACTCAGAAGGAACCATATGATTCCGTTCTTCCTCTTCTTCCTTTGGATTTTTCTTTTTTTTTTTTTCCTTTCCTTTTCTTTTCTTTTCTAAGGATTGTCTGATGGATTCTTAGGAAGAAGAGATACGGATAATAAAACACGAGTAATAAGTAGATGAGAAGATTAAAAGATAAAATTATCAAATAGTAAGCTTTATTAACTCATACAAGTCTCCGTTTTTCAAAAGATTATGTACATAAATATGTATATAGACACTAAAGAAGATTTCTAGACCTCAAAATTTTATAAAATTTGAAGTTAGGTCCCTTTTTTTTTTTCCCTAAGGATCATGAGTTTAATCCAAAAATGATCTTTGGAATACCATCTTTATGACACCTTTTATATTTATTTTAACTCTTATACTCCCATTTGCATTTATTTTAACACTTAGAATTTCGCTTATATTTATTTTAACTTTTGTACTCCATGCATTTAACATAAATACAAGTGACTCGTGAATACTCTATTAAATATTAAATTATAATTAAGTTTATTTACTCAACTTACTGGATTTCATGCATGGAGTTTTAGTGGTTGTTAAACCAAGACAAATGCACTCTAATCATTACATATGGTTAAGAAATTTCCTCTTGATTTCCTTCGAAGAGAAAAAAGAATTCCCTCAGAATGTCATTCTTCTTAGGGGCCACAAAAATTAAGTATGGAGACAATGTTCAAGCTGTTAAATTTCAGTGTTCCTTCTTCTTCCTCTTATTCTTCACCCAATACAATGGGCGCCGCCAGTGATACAGGAAACCAAATCAATAGTGACAGCTAGAAGGTTAATCCAACTTGCTCTAAGTCTACGCTTAATTGGATTGCTGTTGATACTGTGGAATACTTTTTATTTTACCTGATAAATTCATTCTGTCTTCATAGAAGTCCACATTAAATAATGGGAACATCAATTTTGACTGAGTTCATTGTTCTAGGCTGCTTGTTCTGGTCACTGAGACTCTTCTTACAGAAGGCTAAATCTTTTTTGAGGGAATTGCAGAAGGCTATGTCAACAACTAAAATCTGCGAGCCAAATAGCAGGAATGCTAAAGTCTCTTTGAATGCGTTAAATGTCCAGGTTTATCAACTTATTTTGGTAGCCTTTGCATATGTGAAGGTTTTGGTGAATAGAATTTGTTGCAATCTCTCTCTCTCTCTCTCTCTCTCTCTCTCTCTAAAGAAGGGGTGGAGAAGATTATAAAAGAACAACAGCATTTAATATTACAGCATAATAACAATATAATATAATTGTAATAATATAATATATCAAAATTATTACTGTAATTTTATCATAAATAAAAATATAATTATTATAATTACATAAAAATATTATAATAATCATTAGATATTATCTAGTATAAAATAAGATAATATTATAATATTATAAAATACTCTAACATCTTATAGCAATATAATATTATTATATTATATAATACTATAACTTTGTACTATTACTATAATAATATATCATAATATTATGGTATTATGCTATTAGATAATAATTATCATGATTTTAATAGTATATTATAATATAATTGTTAAATAATATGAAATTTATAATTATAATTTTTAATAGATTAGATGATTGAAAGTACTATAAACATTTTTTATTTTTAATTTGATTGCCAAAGAGATATTAAAGCTTTTCATAGCTCTTTAAAAATATTGTTACCTTATAGCAAACAGTATTTTCTCAAAAGCTCTACTGCTATAAATTTTATTTTCAAAAACCCTACCATCATCAACGACTCCATGGAATGAAGCTTTAGACTAGCTATACTGATGGCATAACCAGAGAGTCTTACTGCATTTACTTGAGGCTTGTCCACCATGCTTAGCCATTGCATGAAATTGCTTTGAGAACCAAAGTTCCTCTCCTTCCGTCCGCGTTCAGAACATGGTTGAGCTTGGAATCTAGTGAGAAGGGGAGCACATGGGGGTTCACTGATGTGGTGTCCCAGTGGGCAGATCTTGTTTTGGACTCGTGTGGATCATGCCTTCACGTGCAAACCTATGGACAAGCTTCAAGGTAGGTGCTAAGAAATCATATCCTGCCCTGATTTTAAGATGATCCAGTTGTCCTTCCAGAATTTTTCACTCCCATAAACTCCAAGAGCTAGATGCACAACCAACACTAAATTATTACTGACAGAAAGAGATCATGTGTACTACGCAAATGAACAAAACAATCTCCTGGTCCCTGCTCAAACACAAGGAGTAGGGCACGATGTAGTCCCCGGTTATTCATATTTTATTTTATAAATCTTATTTCCTTGATTCTTTTAAAGAGCATGAAAGTAAGGTTTATCGAAGATACTTTTTTTAAATATTTTTTTTAGAAAAAGAAGCTTTAATCTCATTCGTTTAAAGCTATTCATCCGTTCAAGAGCCCCTTCTGTAACACTTTAGCCTTTAGACTTCTTCTATTTATGACATCATTTACGTATATTCAGAAACATTATAACAAAAGTCAAGAGAGTAATATACTGTTAAGAGGATCGAAATAAGAATCTCTCGAAGGGCAAATCCTTAGAAAAAAAGTCTCAGCTAGCTAAACCAATAATTATTTTGCTTTATAACACTTATATTCACATGAAAAAATATGTTAATTATATAGAAAAAACAGTATTATTTGCTTAAGAATTTGAATGGGTTTGGATAGAGAAAATTTGCATAGGGAAGATTGGTTAAATATAGATTTTGGAGAGGTAGCTAGATAATTTGTTATAATATTCCCTTTATAACTATAAGTTCCTGGAGATGTTGCTATTATATGGTTAAGCTTTACAATGAGAACTGATTAATTTGCTAGTTAGGCAAATTTGATATACCTAAGGACCAAAAGAAAATTTTCTTCGTGGCTATTCTAAATTTCTTGCACACCTTTAATATATTTAAGTTTTTCGAGAACAAGCTACTGACCTACCGAGGGTATGGAAAAGATGGCTTAATGTGAGAAAGAAGAATACATGTGGTCTCTTTGAAACCACTCTGATGATTTGATTGGGATAAGAACTTAGAAAAGAGCTGCTCTTGGTGCTTTTATTTTTATGTAGCATTTTTTTGATTCTTTTTTATATAGTGTTTCTAATGAGATGCTACTGTAAACATTGGCACAGCACTTCTTGGCTATTCTGTTTTGCCTACATGAAGATACAATGGCCATGGCATGTACCTCATAATATTTGAAGAGGCAAAAGGAATTTTTATTTCCCTAAACAAACACTCCTATTTCCATGGCACAAGAATCATTCTAAGTTGCACAGCTTGATGTTGGTTAGAGCATCAGTACCTTCTTTGTAACAGTCAAGAATCCAAATCTATTAATTATAAATGAAATTCTCTGTCACGCTAGTGTTTTATCAATTCTCAAAAGTGAAAAAACAATTGGGAGATGACTTGTGAAACATCCTGCATTGCCGACAAGGGTACACTCTGAATGTATCATGAAAATATATAATAGAATTATTCTAACTGCTTTTTTTCTTTTTTTTTTTGGTGCGCAAAGGGATAAACCTATCCTAGATTGATCCAGTATAATTTAAAATGCATTTGATGATCATTTTGAGATCATTCCATTGATCTTAAATCACTAGCAATCTAAATCTTAAAATAATCGGATCCTCATGATCAAAAATCATCGTACTTAGTATGCTATGTTTCAATGATCAAAAAGTGATTTAATATCATCATATTCGATATGCCATATAAATATAAGATTACTAATAATAAAATATCAAAATTACTCCTATTATATTTATATTATAATATATATAATATAATATATTAAGTTATATTATATATTATAACACATAAACTAATATTATATACATAATATAATATAGTATAATATAATATTATAATAATATCATATATTATATCTTATATGGTATATTATAAATAAAAATTACTAATATGATATAATTTAATATTATTCTATTGATATTATAGTATAATATTATAATTAATATAATAATATAATATATTAATATATTAATTATATATATCATGTTACATATAAATTATTACTAGTATAATATATTTATTATAAATAAGGGATATTTTGGTTCATAAATTTTAGTTCTAAATTAGTGCAAGGAGTTGATCTTGAATCGCCATCCTTAGAATCATGGCTTTGAAACATTATCAATGAGATAAGAATGATCTTGAGTCATCGTTATATAGTATCATCTCGATACAATCAAATGGGATGATTGCATCACCATTATCATCACATGAAACTTTAGTTATGATGTATGGTTTACCCTTGTACCAAACGCCCCTCGTCCATACAAAAATTTATATGAAATATATCTTTTCCCTTGATTGGATTTGGGTGTCTTGGTAGCTTGTGAACTCGAGCGGTATCCTACGAGGGAGTGTCTGGGCTATGTAGTCATCCCAAAGAGTTTGAGACTTTGATCGGAGCATGGACCCCTTGAGTTGAAGCATTCGTACATGTGGATGACAGCTGGTTTCATGGTGTGAAAGGCTTTTTTGTTTTTTTCTCATTTTGTTTGCTGCATGGTTATAACCTAATTTATAAGGTAGTTTATTTTTCTTTCAAAATCATTTTATATTACTTAATATTTTTATAAAGACTAACATATATGCATATCCAAACGAATGAAATAAATAAGATGAAAATATACTTCAGTTCTAAAAATTTCACATAAACTTTTATGATCACAGTTTAGGCCTTGATGTTTTGAGAATATTATTTTCCTCATGTTTCATTATATAGGATTAACTTAGGTTAATGGCTTGCAGTGTGAGGTTAGTTAAAATTTGAGGATCAAATTAAATTTTGTGTGAAAGTTTGAGAATTGAAAATATATTTTAGTTATAAAAAAGAGAGAAAAAAAAAAAAAAAGCAACTACTAGCTACAATGTGAGAGCATTTGTAAGACATCATTACTGTGAGCCATTTAGAGTCGGAATTCTTACCATTCTACGGATATTGGGCCTTAAACAGATTCAAGCACGGATGAGATTAATGCTGTGTGGTTATAAGCCAAAATGTGCTTAATTAGCTGCTCGCGGTGCAAACGGCTCACACGTGTGCCTTGCACATACATAGTGATGTAGTGCTGTATTAAAATGAAGTTTGCATGCATGTGGAGGCCTCACATCTGTCATGAAATCTACATTAATTGTTGACATGAAATCTACGTAATTGTTGACATGCAGTACTATGCACGAAATTTACATTAATTGTTGACATGCAGCGCTGTGCAGGAAGTTTATGTCCATTCATTCTCACTTGCATTAAAAGCATGCATCAAGAAATTTTTGCTAGAACTCTGGACCATTGCATCAAGAAATTTTTGCTAGAACTCTGGACCATTGCAACAATAATAGTGATAATGATGGAACAATGGTGGCTAAAGTAAGACAATGAAACACCTTGTAGATGACCACATACACACGGTGGATGAGCTGTGAGCTGCAAACTTAAAAATCTGATGCTGGCTCCACTAATTAATTAAATATGGATCCACAGAATGGCGAGGCTGGCCATTCCAAACACCCCCTTCTCTCTCTCTCTCTCTCTCTCTCTCTCTCTCTCTCTCTCTGTGCATTCAGACCATAGTTATAAACCTAAGAATTTAGGATCAAATACGTGAATATTAGAACATTAAATAATAACTAAAATTTACATCCACATGGCCATCTTTATGTCTATCTTTTATTTATGCATTTCAACTCCTTTGCTGGTCATTCCAACCACACACACTCTCTCTCTCTCTCTCTCTCTCTCTCGCAATGCATTCACAGCGGTCAATGACTAGCAACTATAGTTATATTTGTAGAAATTTAGAATCATATATATGAATATTAAAATATTAAATAATAACAAAATTTATATTCATATATGTTTGTATCATCTTTTTTATTTTTAATTTATACAAAAGCTAAACTATAGCTATACAATATGCAACATAAGAGAGCATTTGCCAGTTCTTCTCTTTTTCTCACTTTATGTTGTCATTCAATAAGGCTTGACAATCCATTAACTTTCTTTATATAATAGATTAATCAGAATTAGAGCTGAATTAGGATGGGAGTGAGAATTGTGCCATAAAATAAAATAGATATTGAACTCTTCCATTAAGGAACCCAAACAATCAGACCTATACTTTCATACTACATATACGTACATGTATAATTAAATTGAGATAGACCTAATCCAATACTTTATGAATCATGTACTATATTTGGGCTTATATCAGTTATTTAATCTAAATTACGTTCAATCTGTTTTTATAAAATATAAAAGTATACAATCAATGGTAGTCCACATTAAGTTAAAAGTCTTATATTATTGTCTTTGGACGGTGCCTTCAAAGAGAAATATATATAAATATATTTTTTTACAATATTTTTAGCTGTATATGGGTGGTACTATGAAAAAAAAAAAAAAAATTCAAGGGCAAAGGCAGTGGTATAAGGTTTGAATGCATTGAATGAATGGTTCTAAACGTGTTTGGATTGAAGCTGAACTCGTATGTGAATTATGATTCGTGCTTACAATTCATCATTTGATCTTGGATGGAAATGAAGACAGAGAAGAAGAGCAGACTAGCCTCTGATAACCTTTTCGCAAGTAATGGTCTGATATTTCTCAATAGCCCATTTGATCGCATTGAATCCTGGTGAGAAGACCTAGAGGGAGAAAATAACAAAGTCATCTGCATGGAACCTATGACAAAGTTTAGCGTGATCAACCAAAAAATAAGCCTTAAACTCAGCCTTGCTCCATCTCAATTTGAATTGAGCAAAGCAGTAAGCACCTGAGAACACAAAATAAGCAAGAGGACAAAGGGTCACCTTGCCTAACGCCACGAGAAGCATAAATTTGAGGAGCAAGTTGGCCATTGATAATGAAAGTCCTGGAGACTTGTGACGTACAGGCCCAAATCCAGTAGTTTATAAAGGTTTGAGGAAAATTCATGCCGGCCAACACCCGAACAATCGCATTCCATCTAGGATGATCATAAATCTTCTCCATGTCTTACTTTAATAACATAGCAGGATCCCCCTTTACATCAGCATTCATGGTAAGAAATATCTGTGGAACAGTCATTATATTGTCACTAATATCTCTACCAGCAATAAAAGCACACACTGCTCACCACCAATGGCACAGCTTAGCAAGCAGTCCATAACAGACATTATAGACCATAATGGGCCCCTGCAATCCTGAATTTTCTGTGGGTAATCTTTCTTAGATATCAATACAATGCTAATATGGCACCAACCACGATGAAGAACAAACACCATGTTGATAAAAATAAAAAAATAATAATAAAAAAAAAGGCATTACAAAGCTCATTCCCTAAATTAAAATCCATTATGAAAACCATCCGATCCTGAACCTTGTAGTAGTAGGCATAGACCACAAAGTGTTTTTAATCTCCTGCGAGGTATAAGGCTTGACTAAAGCATCATGAAACTCATTAGCAAGTGCATGCATTTAAGCCATCGGCGGCTTTCGTGCTGACCTTCTCGCTCGATGCCGAAAGAGGCACTGGAGACGTTCGATAGAATGGGAGAGGCTGGTGTTAAATTCGACGAGGACTTTGGGTGATCGGTTCCCCGTCCGCATGTGCCAAGTTGGGTGCCGCGCCCGTGATGCATGACGGATTCGCACTGGAGATTGCCGAGAGGTGTGGGTTGCAGAGGAACGTCGTCGTAGGGTCGGCGACGGTGGATGGTGCGTTGGATTAGGTGTCGAAAAGGTAAGCAAGTTGCAGGTGATGGTTTGCTCGCTCGGTTAGGCACCGGTGGAATTTTGAAGGGGCTTGGTTTTCTATGACGTTAGTGATGATGAGAAGAGAAGGCTGTTGAAGGGTCACAGTGAGAAGCTAGCATTGGCATTCGGTCCGTTGACGACCAGCGTTGGAGGAACCATTAGGCTTGTGACGAGGGATAACATGAGGTTCCACCACTTCAAGAATGGGGAATGCTCCTGTCGTGAAAGTTTAGTGAAGGTCAGCTTTTGAAGCAACATAAACTTGAGAAGGGAGGAGAATGGCATCACTTAATTTTGTTGAGAAATTCCTTGGTTCTTTTGAGGCTCAGTTGCCAATTTGGACCCTTGTGAATTCATTTGACCTGCACCAAGCTCTGCTGAAGCAGCACAAAGAGCTGAACACAGTCATCACTCTAAATGCAGGGAATTAGTTGGCTAGATGATAGCGATAAAGATGATAGAAAAATGAAACTAGGAGTTGAGATTCTCAGTTGGCTAGAAGATGCAAACCAGTTTTCTCATCAAGAGAACCATTTTAGATGCATGATTCATTTATGTTTTCTGAAATTTTTATAAGGCCCATGCTGATCTCAAACGTAGTCCGGAAGTGAAGTATAGCTGGTTTCTATTATTATCTGCACAAAAGAATATCATCTTTTCAATAGAGATCGGACCAATCTAGTCTGAAAAATTGATTCAACAATGCCACAATGTACCGGCGCAATTTGTGTGAAGTGTAAGTGGCTCTTTCTCTGGAGGAAGATGGATTTTAAGAGATTTTCGAATCCTCTTCTTGCACTGGCTTCTTCTTCCATCCTCATTGCCCCCTCCAAGTTCTCATGGTGCACTGCCAACTATTGACTAACTCTGGTGTTATCTACGTTTTTCCTATTAGTTCTTTTGTTTTATCTTTATAATTGATGCAGAGACACTGATGGTAGTTAAATATACTTGTTTGCCGAATTCCCAAAGTTCATTTTCATGTTTGATAGCAAATATAAATAATCTTTTGGTGTCCACATAATCGACCAAATACAGAACTCCCAAGCCTATGATGAGTCCACTCCTCTGCACACCCCGGTTGGAGGAGCTTCTTACCTTCTGGTACTTTTTGAATTGATGGCAAAATAAGAATAAAAACATAACAAATATGCTGACTGAATCAAGAAAAATAACAGATCGGTACAAATGGAGGAACAACATGAGAAAGTACTTTATCCTTACAGAAGCAAGATATTAGCTTGCATTTATACATATAAAGAAGTTTCAAGTCAGTGTTTACAGACAACAGATATCACCTTGTTATTGATCATGACTCTCCTTGTGGGATCAAGCCTCAGTGAAACTTAGTCTCATGAGTGTGCTGCTGGAGATGAGAACCGCTTGCGAAAACATTGCAACGGAAGCTAATTTACTCCTAACTCCAATACTTGGAGTCTGTTCCATATTTTTGCCAAACCAGTCCAGTTTCCCACTGATTAAAACCAATATTAAAACCCTGAAAAATGAAAGAACTGAAGCTCGAATGCAATGACCAGAAGAGTATAAGATGCAGTGTTGGGAAGACTCTTAGAAATTAGGAAGCATGATTCCTGAATGCCGGTTGTCGCTTGTACTTGAAGGGGAGCTGATTCACTGAAGTTGAAACTCCTAGGAATGAATAGCAATTGCCCATGCCCAAAAGACCTGTACTAGTTTTGCAGTTATGTCTTATTCAAACTCAAAGCTTGGAAAAGCCAGGGGGGCCTCTGCAGGCTCTCTCTGTCAAAGCCGGTGGAGTGGTCGCTGCATTCCTCTGCTCTCTCTGGCCTTACTGTTGTAGACAAAAGCGGTGGCCTTGTATCACTTGGAGTTGGCCTAGAGCCGCTTATTTCATTATTCAAGCTAAGCCAATGTTCTGATCTCTTCTTATTTGTGCCACTTCCTATGCCAAGTGTCAGCTCGACATCACTCTCTTCCTCAGTCCGTAAATCTGAGCCTTCTGTGTTCATTTTTACTTTCAGATGCTTCCCCAAGTTGGTCTGAATTTTGGTATGTCTAACTTCTGTTGAGGTGTGCTCTTCAGCAGGCTGTCCAAGATCAAAGCCCTTCTGCACTTTTAAAGGGTCTTCTGAGCAGATGCTAAGCTCCTGTGAGCTTGGGCCTGCCCTTGTGTTGTAGTGATGATGTAGGGGACTGTACTCTGAGCTTAGACGTGCTGTGGAATAATGTGTGCTACCGACATGAGAAGAATGGCTGGTCTCTGAGGTGGATGTACCACCCTGAAATCTGGTCCTTGTATCTGTGAACCCTCTGGATCTGTGAGATCGGAGCATCTCCTTATTTCTCATCTCAGCCATTAGCATCTTCTGAACTCTGTATAGCCTATGGAGATCATGGACCTGCAATATCCAATCCAAAAACTGTGCATCAATATTTTGTTGCAATTAACAACAACAACAACAAACAATAATAAAGTAGTAACAGTTGGTAGAATGAGAATGCCAAGATGTATGCATGGTAGAACTAGGAAGGAAAGTGACAGACAGGTACTCCATGGAAGCATGAGTTGTTAAGTAATGGAGGCCCAAAAGAGAGCGTTCATCATTTGCAATGAAGATTTGCAGAAGCCCCAGAAAGAAGAGGGATTTGAATTTATGTTGAAAGAAGTAGGGTAAGGGGAAGAACAAAGCTCACAAAGAAGTGGCGCAAGAGGATTTAGAAATCAGTCATATCCATAACACCATCTTCCTACTGAAAGATGCATTCAAAGGTAGGTAGAAACAAAATGTCAGATACATGTGCACAGTTTCACCTGCTGTCTGAATGTCTCTTCATGGCTCAACATTGTATTCCTGACCAATTCTCTGTAGTTTTGCAATCTCTCCATGGACAACTCTTGGAGATAATCAAAAGCAGACTGGGTGCCTGCCTTGAGCGATATATTATTAAACCTGTCCCAACTATCTATAGTGTTTGGATCAATGGTTGTTACTACATGACGGTTGTTCTTCAGCAAGGTAGTGAAGGCATTATGAGTGCCATGCAGTTTTATTCCCATTCCTGAAACAAAAGAGACCCTGTCAGCTATGTTTTTTTTAACAATGATTTGATCATTGTTGACATTTTCTTCATATATTTCTAAAAGAATTGGCCTATTGGAGATTCAGTTGCAGTTCGAAGACTGAGATTAAACCTCAATACTATACAGAACCATCTTCACAGGTAGTTAATAACAAATTCTATTGCCAAAATATGTCTTCCTAAAATAATGATCTGGTGATGCATGTTAATCAGCTGACCGCTCCAGTCACAGAATTATGTGTTATTAGTGCATTCTAGCAGAATCAAGATGTTGTCAAAGCTTAAACTTGTACTTCCAACCAAGAAGACAAATATAGAGAAATAAAATAGCTGTATTCATACCTGACAAGAAAGAAACTATAATAAAATTAATTTGACTAGACTCTGGAAAGCGTATTTATCTTTTGCATTGCTCTAGAATTATGAAGACAAGAGAAAGCTTTGAAATAATGGGTTGCAGAAGTGCTATTTCATCACCACTACATTTTTGGCCAGTGTTAGAACTTCATTAAGGTACCAGAAAATCCTAGCAAACAACAATAGCTCAGAACAATCCATAATTTCTTACGTGCTTGGCTCGTGCAGGCCCTGCTGCAGCATTGCCATCAGAGGATCAACCACTCGCATCATCAAGAAATTTTTTTCCCCCCATAACAGCCTCACATATGCTTTGATTAGCCATGGTTGCTAATCCTTGACCCAAAAGCTTCAAGAGGTGAAAAGAAAGAAAAGCACCCTCTCCCAGAGAAAGAATGAAAATTGGGAAAAAAAAAAAAAATCAGTATCTGAAAAATGAGACATCCTACCTTTCCTTGAGAGATCATAGCAGAGCCCAACTTTCTTTGATTGGGTATGAATTTAAGAGGTAGAGGTCTAAAAAAGTTTCCATAGAGGTGGAGATCCAGGAAAATTCTTTGAGATCAGGGTAGACCTACAGTATCACAGGGTAGGACAGAACACAAGCAACTGGAAACGAAGAACATGATGGATTCAAATAAAGCACAGGCAGGTAAGTTGCATTCTTGTCAAGGAAGATATTGAATTTATGAGCTAATAGCTACCTTTCAGACTTCATAAAATTCTGGTAAATCATATAAAATTGTTCATAATTATTTTTTCCCCTCTCTGGGAAGAGCAGGCAAAACACTAGAAAAATTGAAAAGATTTGTTAGTAGGGGAAAAGAAGTTGTCATAAGAACCAAAGCAAGGCCCAAATTGTTGCAGGAAACAACAAATTATATAGATCATTTATGTGGCCCTTCCGGGTGAACCTTATTGCAACATTAAGAACAAAACACTTTTTTCTTTCTTTTTTTTTTTTTTTTTTGAACTTGAGAACAAGACACATCTTGAACCATTTGAAATGATAAAAAGACTGTTGCTTCTTCTTCTCCTTTAGCAAGTAAGATGACTATTATTGATATACAACTGAAATTCAAGACACTCTCCAGCTCTCTGCTAATTCTCAATAAAAGACTTCTAAAACAAGACCAAGAAAGCACCAACAAGAGATTATAGCTCTTCTAAGTAAGTGCATCATAGATTTAAATCCCAAAACAGCAAGGATTACCTGATTTGATCCAAATGAAGCACAATTAAGAAGTAATCAACCATAAGTTAACAAAAGAAAGGACTCGGAGGTATTAAGGGAAGAATAAGAAGGCAGTATAATTCACCTGCAAGCTCCGTTTCTGCTGCTTATCAAGCATCTTCACCCCTACCAACCCTTCTCTCCTCCATCTAACATACCCGTGAATAAGAAAAGAGAGCTGGAGCCCACTCCGCCATCAGCCTTCATGACTCATTTCCAGCAATGACATCGTCGTGGAGGTCTAGTCTTCGGAGAAATCCAAGCAAAAGGGGTGATAGATTCGGAGACCAGTTGGATATGGGCAGGTTCTTTCCCACACATGAACAACCAAGCAATGACAGGCTGTGAAGGTGGAGAAGCCTTGGCGAAATCAGATGGGAATCGTCTTATATCCGCAAGGAAGGAAGGATCAAAAGTAGCAAATCAAAACAAGAATATATAAATACAAATCTCACTCAACTACGTAAGCCATCTAAACATGTGAACAAAATATTCCGGACAGCTCTTACAGGACATGAAGATACCAAGATGCTATGGCTGGCTAATGCTTCCTCTCTCTCTCTCTCTCTCTCTCTCTCTCTCTCTCTCTTTTTCTCTCTGTCTCCTCCCCTCTCCAACTCCCCCAGACAAAATCAAATCTTTTTCATTTCTTTCTTCTGTCCTTTTAGATATCTACAGATACCCATGCTTAGGATCTGTTCATATGGCTTCTATCCTTTGCGTTGGGATCACTTTTTTAATACTAGATTTCTCATTTTAAACCCGACCCCATACCTCGGATGGGTAAAAGGCTGAACTTTTGTTGGATGGCCTTTTTCGATGCTAGAAAATGGTGATTGCCTCAAGGCATTGGATAAGGAAGTCCTCAGAACGAAAAAATGATCCTTTTTTCTTCTCCACTACATAGTATTCTCCAAATTCTTATTTGGCATGGAATCCACTAATTTTTCCAATCAATCAATATGGTTAATATCCTGGGATAGTGCTCACGGGCTTTTTCTGCAGGAGAAACTGTTACTGGGTGGATAACTAAATAAATTCTACAAAGAGTAGGTATCCCTAAAACCAAAAAGCCGATCTTTTTCTTGACTAGATGGTACATTCACAGATTTTATACTCAACCCAATCATTGATTTGGTATAAAGTCTAGGGACCCTTGCGTTTGTTTCTTTTTCATCGAAAGAAGGGATGGTACGACTTATAGACCAGAAAATTCTCTCCCCCCAAGTAAATGTTCCATCTCTGAACTCCATGGCTTGCGTGTTCCTTGCAAAAAGTTGCGATTTTTATCCCCAGTCATTAACTTTGACTGCATTTTCTCCGAATTCCAGTTAAAAATGAAAAAAAAAAAGGAAATGAAATAAAAAATTTGAATAGATATAAAAAAATAGAGAGAGAAATCAAGAGCAGTAATGCTATCGCTTTTGCTCAAGAGCCATACCTCTCCATGGAGGCTTCAAACCCACTAAAAAAATCCACATCTCCCAGTTCTGATCTGGTGACGCCCACCACCACCACCTACAGCTTCACATGCGTCAGAAGAATTAGTTTAATAGGACCTAAAGAATTAGTCTAATAGGACCTACCCATCTCTCTCTCTCTCTACCAAGAAAGACCACTATAAGAGATGATAGGAAATTGAATATTAATTGTCATCATGTACCAAAACTTGTTATTGTTATCTAGTGAGTCGCATCTTCTTCCATTCATGTTTTGGGTACCCCTTCTGTTGAAGCCATCTACATCCTTTTACAACAAGTCCTCTGATCAAGTGGTGATTATTGCTTACCCAAAAATAAAAAATTAAAAAGATAATAATAATTTGGATGATAGAACACAAGAGAAATGGAAAATAAACTAAAATTGGTCTTACTTTTACTCTAATAGGATCAAACTAAAGAATATTAGGAGATAATTTAATTTAAAATAACAGATAACTTAAACTAATCCCATTATCAGAAGTGCTTGTTGCAAACAAAACACTCATAGAGAAAGAGCTACATAATTATCATCTCCTTCTAAGTTCTAACACCATTCAAGTTCCTTGAGATCAATGGATCTACAATCCAGCTTACACAAAATTCCCACAGAATGGAAACAGGATAAATTTATTACAGGCCAGAGTTGCCTGACCGAGAAAAATTTTGTGATATATCTGATTGTAGAAATTTTCTACAGCCAAAGTTTAGAGGATAAGATCATTGGAATAGTAGACAGCATCTGTTTGACTTTTTTTTGTGCAAGATTCATGCACCATATAAGTATCTATTTCCTCGATAAATAAAGTCCAATACTGGCTAGATGGAGCATATAGCCATCATCATTTTCCCTGTAAGGTCAACAAGAGCATCATTCCTGGCCAATAATTGTGGCCTTATTGAAATCGATCTTCCTATTTTCTGTTTCCCTGGTACTAGAACCTAGCAATAATGAAGGTCTCCTGCTGGGGTTGAGGCAGAAGGTAGTCTGGCTCCAGCCGGGGGGTAGAGAGGGCGAGGAAAGTCAAGTCTGAGGCTTAGGTCTGGGATGCATCCAATGATCTGTAGCATCGCGGGAGGATTTTCCTTTTCCCTCGGAGAGAGCTGTCGTTTCCAACGGCATTCGGTTGCGGTGGTGGAAAATCTTCTCTGATTTCAAGAATCTGCAGTCGTTTTTCAAAGTTTTTTAACTTCGTATCTTCTGACAGTGTTTTAAAATTTAATGGCAAGAGCCTGGCTTCGGGGACGGCGAGGGGAATGGCTGGACTTGGAAAAAAAGGTGAGATCAAGTTGGCGACATAATCCCGTGACTAAACAAATGGATTCCACCAAACCAAGATCATATCGAAGCAAAGGCTAAAATATACTTTCATCCTGGAGTTTTCACTCAAAACTTATTTTAACCTTTAAACTTTTTATTATTATCAATTTATTTTTTATATTTTAAAATATTATATTTCTAGCACTTCATTACATGAGATCAATCAAAATTGATAAGATAATTGATGTACCACTTTGATATTTTGATAGAAGAATCAGTGTCAGAATAATATATTAACTATTTCATCAATTAATTTTAATTAACTCCCTACATATCAAAATATTAGAAATATAATATTCTTATAATATGAAGAACTAAACCGTAATAAATGAAAATTTAAGAACCAAAAGTATATTTTTGCCTCAAGCCTAAAAAAAAGAAAAAGGCACATGAGAATGTGCGAGAAGATAACTAGACCTATTCAAGATTTTTGCTCATGTTATGAGGATTTTTTTAACAATGCTTAAACTTTGTCTTTAACTAAGGGATGTTTAACCACTCAACTAGACTCAAATTAATAATGTAAATATACATACACGATATGTTGAACAAACTCATAGACCATTTGATTATTTAACTGTACGTTCTAACAAGATAAAATACCATTGCATCCTGCAAAAGATTGAGCATACATGGATTTGCATGCTAAAATGTTGCATATACACGTCTCGATGACATGATCAACTTTAATACTGTGATATTCCAATATTAAGTAGTTCAATAGTTTACTGAAGTCTTATTTGGAGTAATTGTTGGTTTCAACTACTAAAAAATAGCTATATATATTGGTTTCTAAGAAATATTTTTTGATGAAAAAATAGTTTAAGCCTTCAAATATTAAACTTTTATCATTATAGTTTACTCCTGTATTTTAAGAATTATATTCTATATGATCAAATAAAATTGACAAAATAACTAATGTGTTTTAATGTCTTAAGCGATATGTTAGCCAATATTTTGAGTGAAATTTTAAGAAACAAAAATTATATTTGGCCAATATTATTTTTTGCATAACTATCTTTAGAAATTTTACTATTTAAATATGCAAGATATGCTAATGCCACAATACATGTTAGGCATTTCATATGATAAATTTTGCTAAAAATAGCATTTTTCATTGCTTTATTCATAATCTATTACTTTTAAAAATAAAATAATTGAATTTAGGTAACATATACAATTTTTGATACTATTATTTTTATTTTATATTTTTTTTAAAAATTACATTCATTATTACTAAAAAATAATTTAAGAAATACTAGCTTTTAACATTTAGAAAAAAAAAAAAATTTCTACCACCATTAATAATTTTACTACCATATCTTTGCCATCAATGTAGTTGCCACATGGTAGGTTTTGCATGTTAATATTTTAATCACAACTTTGCCATTATTATTGCTTTTTCATTGTACCAATAACATCTTTTATCATCATCATTATTACTTAGGGACAGATCTTAATAGAGATTAAGGAAGTTGTAACTTTCCTAAAAATTTTGATTTTTTTTTTAATGCAAAGTTTATGGTGTATATATAATCTTAAATTAAAGTTCATCATATATAATTATAAAATAAAGTTCATTATTTTTATTTTGATCTTCCAAAAAATATTCTAAGACTTGCTATTATTACTATTGCCATCATATTATTGTTATAATTAATTTTACCTCCATCGCAAAACTGGCATCCTTTTTGTTTTGTTATTAGCATCATTGCATTATCATCGTTACCGTTGCTATCACTTCTATTTTAATCATCGCATTCATGTTTATAAAATAATTAATTATATTTTTTATATTTTTAAAAGTAAAAAAGTGGAAAATTATTTTTTTTATTTTTGTTTTAGAATTAAAAAAAAATAAAGGTGATGCTGCACAATTCTTAAGGGGATTCGTTTCAATACCATTTCATAAAAAGCTAATATCAAATAAACTTAATATCTGCCATCAATTTTAAATCTTTTAAATTTTTTAAAAAATTAAAGGCTATGATTTCTCGGTGGTTCCCGTCCACGTTTCTAGGCTTCGCTTAATTCTATCTCGGGCTCGCATTGACCCAGGAAATTGGGATTCTCCTTTCCCCAATATTTTTTATTTTTTTTTATTTTTTTGATTTTTATTTTTAAAATTATTTATATAGGAAGACTTATTTTTAATCAGTACTTTCGCTATCGATCGGGCCGCCAACCAAAACTCGCGGATGGTTCGGGCGGGCGTTCGGAGGATCGCGGGTTTTCCATCATCCTAGAGAAAGTGATCCCAAATTTTCTAACGATTTGATGGGATCTCAGGTTGGATAAGACCAAGGCAAGTGCGACATACGTGCGCTGCAGTGCGTATCCAGCGCAAGCTTCGCAATTATTTTATCACTATCATCTCATTAACTTTTGTCCCCTAGCTCAACATTTTGGACCGCCATGTTGATGACCCATAATTTGAATAGAATATAGATCACATAAAAATTTTAAAACTATAAAAATATATTTTATTATTTTGGACGAGATCATTATCATTTGATATGAATACGGGGCCGGTTGATAAGGCAGTACGTTCACTTATAACCAGGTTGGAGAACCAGATGCACCTCTTCTCAATTGATAAAATTATTATACGTCAATATCCAATGATATAAATTATTTTCATCTCATTTTCATTTGATTCAGCTAAAATTTCTTCCTTGTCAGATCCCAAAATGAAAGTTGTTTATATTATAGAAAAATTTGATCCAATACCTCTTCATTTAAATTTCCTCCACCACTGGCTAACCATCATTAATTTTGGCTTATGCCACAATGGCTTTTGATAGGCTAAGTCTCCTAAAGGACAAAATATCCTTCCAACTTATTTTGTAATTAACGTTCATATCCTAAGTTTTAACATTTGACTTCTTGTTTATCCACTGCGAATGACAATTGCATAGTTAATTTTTTTTTCTAAAAAAAATATTTTTAATTCTAAAATTTTCATCCAAATTTTATTATGATCTTCAAACTTTTGATTGTTATAATTTAACTCTTCATATTTTAAAAATATTATATTTTATTATATAAAATTTATTAAAATTAATTTTATAGCAAGCATGTTGCCTTATACTAAAAAGAAGGTTTTATCGAATGAGATAACTAGGAAGGAATGAAATTTTTTAAAATAGTATATATATCCAACAAGTAAAGAAACAGCTATCTTATCGCAGATTTGAAAGTAAATATTTTTTTGTCAATAACCATTTGTAAATAACATATCTCAATATAGGTTTTAAAAAGAGGAGTTTAGATTTTACAAATCTGTTCAAAATTTTATTATTATTATTTTTTGGGAGTGGTGAAATAAGTAATTTTGATTCTCAAATTTAAAAACTTTTACTCTAACTAAAAATTAAAGTTTTTCGTCCAAGCATAGCTTTGAGGCATTTAAGTCTGGCTTGAAAAGGAATTTTTCCGCTGTTACTGGATGACCGGCGGCCAGCCGCAAAGTCCCCCTCCATGCCAAGTCCAGCGCTCCAAAATAATTGGTTGATGCATTGGAGCCTTGGACCGGCAAAACTTCGTTTACAAGGAATAGTTTTTATTATTATTATTATTATTACGTGCCCATCTTGGTTTGGCATCTAGGATCTGACATTCTTTGATTGTTATAAGACAACCCACAAAAAAATAAAAAAATAAAAAAATGGTACGCTTGTGAAACAATCCTAAAATTACTGACCATTATTGGAGGTTCCGTCAACCAAGCATCATGTCTTCAAGACTGACCATTGAATTTAGCAGGGGATGTTACCTAGAATCCACCGGTTAAAAGACTCATAATTCAACATATATATTTTTTTTTCTTCATTCACTGTAACCATTCAGCTATTTCAGCTTCAAACACATACAGACAAAACATTAAAGGCTCATGAGCGACGTGAATATTGAAATTAGTAAATATGAGACACTTCTTGACCCAGGGATCTCGAGTTAAATGGCATTATATTTTTTTTTATATACGTTAAACCATCTCCTCAGCAAAAATGTACTGCACTAGTTTTTATAAGTCGTGATACATTATCCATTTAAGCCCAAACAAAATTTGACATAAAGTACTCAGTGGTTCTCTGTCTCATCCTTAATCTAGGAGGACTTGGCCTTGTGAGACATAGGATGCTTGATACAGTGAAGTTGATCCTCATTAATAATAGGCAAAAATATGCTTTTAGCCCTTAAACTGTCACTCAAAATTTAATTTATTTCTTAATCTTTTGATTATTATAGTTTACTTAAAATTATATTTCTGATATAATGTTATATGAGCTTAATTAAAATTAATAAAATATCTGATAAATTATTTTGTAAAACATGATGTATTAAATTACGGTAACCATAAGTTTAGCTGCCAAAGTTATGAAAATTTGAGGATAAAAAGTATATTTTAGCCTTGGTAATGTAAAATATAGTTCCTTGCTCATGGTATCAATTTTTAAAGAGCATGGGTACCTCCCTCACCAATTAAAGCTAATATTACTTGTTAAAAAAAAAAAAAAAAAAGAAAACTAAAGCTATGGAGTAAAACAGAACAATTTCGCACACGTCTGCTGCAATTACTCGATGAAATTAATTCCCAAAGCTGAGGCCTATCTACCGAGGGTGATAGATTGATTGAGTTATGAACGCATTCGTTTGTTCCACTGTAGGTGCATTATAGAGGAATCTTCGCAACAGTACGTCTCGCTGCATCATCCTCTCCAGAGTTAGTGCAGATTTTTTTTTTTTCTTTTTTTATAAAAATAATAAGGTACTATAGTTCTTGTGGTGTGACGAGGATATGATATTCCAATGGGGTCGGGTGTCTGTCCTTTCCCTTGGAAAATTAATCCATTCAAGGTTGGTGGTACATTTTAGCTGTGGTAACTTGGTACATTGCAAGGATTTGCCAGAGCTAGCAGCAGCTCTCATGGTGGGTGCCACTCAATCCATCCGTGGCAAACGCAATCCACTCCCACGGGCCCAGCCACGTTATCTAAACGAGTCGGTCCAATTCTCAAGCAACAAGAAATCAAGACAGCACTGAGATGTACAACTCCATGAACATGATATCGTGGCTTCACTTCAGCCTGGACTCCTTGCACAACCCATCAGCTTCAGCTTGTTGGGTCAAGGGGGTCACGGTTTGTTAGGTACCGATACGTCATGCCGGGCAGACACGAGTTTGGCCTCCGAGCCTGCTTTTATCTCACATGATTTCTCAATCCAATTACATACCATGGGCTCAATCATTCCGCCAGTATGGACACCAATGAAGATAGAATTGGCAAGACCATAGCCTTCCCTAAATCCAATAGAATGGAATTGATAATTCTCTCTCATTCTAATCTCAACAGTGAACCAAACACGGCCTTAATGGTTCCAACCTTCCACTTTGACACGGAGAGATGTAGTACAAACCTATCATGCCTGATTCAAAGAATAAGCACAAAAGATTGATGCGTGGACGAAAACATCAACCTAAAATGAAGTGCTAGAGCCACTTTCATTTGAAAAGTTATTAGTCTTATAATATTAAATTAAATTATGTTAATATAAAAATAATATCAAGTAGTAATTTTATATAGGAGGAGAACATTTTGATTCTTAAATTTTAAGTTATGATCATAATTTTGGATATTTAACCTTATAGATGTGCATGAAATTACTAAATTGGACAGCAATGCAATAAGTGCAGTGATCTCATTACTCTGACTGATTATCGATGATCTTAAATAGATGGATGGAATCGTATCAAAAGCCTCATTAGCCATCATTTTAGAGGGGCTGGCTAATTATCATGCTTCGAGGAGTCCCTTTATTCTACCTCTCGCTTAGTTCTCCCACCATTCCAACCATCCAAACTCCTCCATCTTCCTCTTGTCCACCAACCACTCCCTCCTCCTACCTCTCGCACTCCCTTGTTCCCCTCTCCTTTTTGGCCCCAAAGAGCCTGCACCAAATCAAAACCCACAAAGGCTCCCAAGGCCTCAGCGTAACTTCCAATTTCGCATCGCTCAACTGTCTAGTAGTGGACCATATTATGTGGATTCAATGAAATCAAGAGAGAATGATAGGTTCAATGATATTGTTGACCACTGCTAAGCCAAACACTGTTGTAGTTCGTAGACCAAGCCAATTATCCGTGGGAGTGGAGGCATGAGCTCAGGAAGCACTCCTAAGCCAATCATATTTCTTACAAGAATGACTTTCATTGGATTAAATTCTCTACAGGGAATTGAGGAAGGTTGTGGTCTGTGCTTAAGAGGGTACAGTGAAGAAGAGGACAGCTCTGCAGCTGATGCTATCATTCCTAGTGTTATTATCATTCTTCCTACTGTCAAGCAAGAAGCCATGAAGGCCTACACTTGTTGTGTCACCATTAGTGTTACTCTCTTGGTGTCAGTTTTTTTGGGACCTGTCCTACATCCATGTTAGTAGTTGGACTGTTATCTTTTATCTACACATGTTTCCACCTCCTCCAGCATTGATGTTCTGCTATGGCAACATGAGAGCGATTTCCTTGGAATATTAGACGATTATGGCCGCATGCAAGCAATCAAAGATGTTACAAGGCATACCAACTCTTCCATAATCACAACAAAAGAATTTAAGTCCGCATCAAAAAAAACAAAAGAATTTAAGTTTAAGCAGAAGATTGCTTTCAATCCTTGGGACGAAGGAAGACAAGTGGGAGGCATCCTAGTAGGTTGGAATAGCTTTCATCTTTCAAATAATGGACCTTGATTTCCACCAAAAAGAAGGGGAGAGGATAAAATAGAAAACGGTGTGCTTTGACTCGATAGGGATGGGTTGGATAGTTAGGTAGGAGATGAGAGGTGGGCGATGAAGCAATTGACCATGCGCACAATTGGTGTTAGTCAATTGCTTGATTAGAAGAAGACATCAAGATTGTTTAATGGCTTTAGGGTGGAAGAGAGATGGTAAGGGTGGTTGAATGGATGGGGATAGTGATGCGAGGGAGCACTTGGAAAGCTACCACAGTCAATGAATCCGATTTGGCACGAGATACAAAAGCTAGAAAACAGGATGAAGAGAGGGAATCAAGTTGATGATGCCTCTCATTTCTTGTTTAAAATATCTCCACTCCATTTTGTCCGGATGCTTCCTTCCAAGTGACTTGACTCTGAGGACTATTAGACCAGTAAGAAATATGATTTTTTTTTTTTTTTTGGCACCAAAATCTCACATGTTAAAAAACAAAAGAAAATTTAAAAGGCAGTGTGTGTGTCTTTCATTGCTTTTTTTTTAAAAAAAAAAAAAAAGAAAAAAAAAAGAGAACATAGGCTCCAGATAGGAATCTCATAGACAAGATGGCTGAATGGACGCCATGAAAGATTGAGAAGCAAACAGGAATTTAGACGTCAGTTTTGAACTTTTTTTTGTTTGAGATTTATATTTTATACTAGTACAATTCAAAAGTATGTTATTTGGCTCTAAATAGCACGCCATTATAGGTTGTCTGTCTTTTCTAGTTGGTCAACACTTGATAGCACGTAACCCACGGGTAGGCCTCCTCCGGTCTTGCTTCTGGTGGAATTTGCGTTGTTTATGGCACTTAGGAACTCCACAAGCGTAAAACACTCGAGACAATGACCAGCAAACCGCATCCAAATGGAAGGTTGAATGTCCGCAAAGAGCCATTGGAGCCACTTAGGAGTCAACAAAAGCCAACTGCACATATAATTTCTCCATATAAGATCAAACATGTCACGATCAAGCAAATAGGCTTGTCTGAAAGGGCATTTTGCTGAAACGAAGTGAAATATTTTATGTTTAAGAAAAGGATATAAGTTTAGCAAAATGGGGCTGCACCGAGGGTAAAAAATGAAGTCCGAAATGAAGCACAAGCCACAAGTGGACTTAGGCCCAAACTCGGGCCAAATATGGGCGGCCTGACCCAATGAAATTCTCTCGGGACCCGAGCTCAGTCTAGCCTGGCTTCTCTCTCGCTCTCATATATATATATATATATATATCAATGAGATCAAATAATAGATGTACTACTGATCTCTCTTAGAATACATTTTTGAAGTGCAGAGAAATTAATCAAGAATAGAAAAACAAAGTGGTTTTGGTGTCGCTTTAATGCGGATGTAGCTATACAAATGATGGCATAACAATCAGTAGTCATCTTCATCGACTTCTCTCCGCCCCGTAAATCTTCGAATAACAGCCGCAATCGCTCCAAGCGCTAACAGTGCAGCGAATACTTCAAACCCTCCTCCAATTCCTACTGCAACGCTGGGCCCTGGCGCAAAGAATGTGAAAGGAGACCAGCCCCATCCACCGTAGAATGGTACCCCGTAGCCATACCCACCACCAAGAGGCGGAGCTATCGGTGGGTTGATGAACACGTTGGTCCTGTTCAGAAAGGCAAAATTATTCAATTGGTGAACAGATATCTGTGCTAAAGCTTTATGTGTAAATGTCAACCGTGACATGGCAAGGAGAGGACATTTAAATTCATTATTAATGTTAGATTCTTTGATCAAATAATGTTCCAACATGGCTATTCCTAGAAGTTCCGTCTCTAATTGAGCTGGTTGATTTCTTGCCTTGAATTATTAATTCGTGGGCCCGACGATCTCGGAGCTGCTGACCGGAAGGCCTGGCCTCCAACTCTGCCACCGGACTTGGCGGGCAACGCATTGTTGGTAGACCCAAGCGTTAGGACGCCAGCCGCCAACGTGACAATCGCCAGTTTGGCCAACTTCATCTCACTTCTGCTGCTCAATCCATGGTACAAGTCAGTCTTATATCATCAGACGCCAATCTAACCGGCAATAAAAAAACTAAATATTGAAATGGAATATGCAAAGAAGGGGAGCTTTTCGTAGTTATACCCAGGCGGGTCTGATTCTTTTTCCATGGAAGACCGGCATGAGAGCAGTCGGGGTGGGAGTGACCTTCTTGTGGGCTTGGGAACTAGGGAGATGGGGTTGCCTGTAAGGAAGCAGTGTTGGGGGGAGGAGGCTGAGGCCATGGTATCCTTCTTTCCCTGCTTTGCTTACGAGTCTTCATTTGTATCAGATTTTTATAAGCTGTGGCATTGCCCATGGGGAGGTGGGAGGAGTAGCCTGTGCCTTATCTTTCTAGAGATTGGGAGCTTGCCACGTGGCTGGAGGACGATAGTCCTTAGGAAGTTTCAAGAGGAGCTTTTTTTTTTTTTTTTTTTTCTCCTAGCTGGACAAAATTTGGCGAACTTTTCACTGTCATAAGCAGTCATGTTCAAGCCCGATTTATTTTACTCGGGATGGAACCAAGTTAAATTTGCGGCGCTAGTGCCTTTGAATTAGAATATTTCGAGGTAGTAACGGCAATCACGAATGCCGTCTAGTTCGAAGCATGCAGGTTGACGGCGTCCTACCCGTGTCCTTGGGTCGGAATCAGAAAAACAGGACCTGGGCCGAGGTGTGCGGGCATGCAATGGGATCAATTGGCCCCGCTCGCCTGAACTCATACGGTTTCGGTTCCGGCACAATGGAGTGACCGGGCAATCCTGACATCCGGACGCAATGTGAAAGTTCATAAGCCAATCCTGGCAAGCGAGATATATATATATATTACATTTTCACCCATGCAGTGAAGCCAACTTAATTTATCTACAGCAAAGACCGAAGGCAATTGCACCTGTTGGGATGGCAGCAGGAGATCGATGACACTTTTTTTTTCCTACTAAGCATTAAAATGACATTCAAAAAATACATTGTGACATGTGTGCATCAAGCATATGTTTGATATAATCATGGCAAAAATCTGCTCCCCGCATCATGCATTAGCTAGAATAAAATGTCATGCAGACAAACACACAAGAAACTCCTGCACAATCGCTCAAACAAATTCACTCGTCAAAGTTTAAAAAATTGTATTCGATTATCGTCTGACCTAAGCATTAAAAATACATTCAAGGCCAAGTGGCAACTTCGCTATCATTCTCTGTCACAACAAAAACGAGGACTTAGATTATCAACACATGCATGTCGAGGAATTAGATTATCAACACATGCAAATCCTTGTTGACGGGAATAACTCCAAAGGCTAAAATCATCAGCTTTAAACCAACCAGGCTAAGTGATTAGATTGCCAAATGAACATCAAATTTGGAACAACAATAATTTTCGCCACTTTCAGTCATGGGCCGTCATACCAGAACATACTTCAATACTGAATTTCATACATACTGCTAGAGAAACACAATACTAGATACTGGAGGTGTATTGAGTGCCAGTACCACGAACTGACCATTGATACTATATTACATGATATCAGTACAAGTATCAAAACGGGTCCTGCAAACGAAGTTTGAAGAATAACGCTGTCAGCTACATAAGATTTCGTTGGCAAGCAAATTACAAGCATGTGCCACACAGAAATAAAGAGGCGGTTTTTCTTGTTTTTGTTGGGCGGGGGGGGGGGGATTGAAAAGCAGCAGCATCTTCCACTCTCCTCAATGATCACATCCAAGTTCCCAATGGAACGCTCTCATGCATGTTACTTGATAATGTACATACCTAGAACAAATGCCACCAACACAAAATAATCACATTTAAGTAAAGTTCATGCAAGCTTGAGGCTCTGTTCCAGTCGTCATCTTTAGACTGTGGATTGTGCTTGAATGAACCTAAGCACCTCCAAGATGCGGGAACATTTGTTGCAGCACTCGGGGCAGGTTCAATACAATCTCAGCGTATGCTACGAGAGACAGAAAGTGAAAAAAAGAAATAGAACAAGGTTAGGAGAAGAAAAATGTCTTAAGCTTGTTCAATAAAATAAAGAATTGAAATACAACAAACCTTCTGGCAGGCTCATAGTTCTCAATGCATCTTCAGCATATGAAAGACGGGATGGAATAGATTGAGCTAGTGCTGCCCCGCTTCCTTTTCTATCTCTTGTAAGAATTTTTTTTGAAGGATGAACAGGCCATGCCAGAACCCTTATTCGGCTTGGCAATACTGAAACAAGATCTGCATATCTAAGACTGACGGTCACCTTGCTACACAAAATAAAATAATGGAATGACATTAACAATATATTATTGGATAGCATATGATAAACTTCTTGTCAAAGAAGAAATAGTTGCCTTGTAGCTAATTTGTTTCTGTTATATGAGCAGAATCAAAACAAGCACTCTAAATTCTAGAGTATGAAAAATAAAACTCAGTGTTTCATAGCTGTTTTCACATTCTCAGGCTATGCACCAAAAGAGAGTAGCTTAAATTTCTGATGCATTTTATTATTGAGATTGGTAAAGAGAGGGATTAAGATCTTCGGTCTTGGCATAGCCCAAGCAGCTCTTCAATCAAGTGTTTTCTATGTCGAGCAATGCTCTCTCTACTATTTCATATGCAGAGCTATACACGCAATTGCAGCCTATAACTCTTTACCTGTTTACTTTTTTGTATATTCATTGTGGTATGCTTGCCACTAGTAGGTAACAAGCTAAGCAACCTGCAAGCCTTCTGCTCACACCTGACACAATTGCACTGGCCCTAGATCATCAAGGAGACATAATTTTGGATGTTGCTGCCAGTAGAGAGTGGAAGGCATTTTATCATCTTTCCACCAACAGAATTCATAATTGTCTAGTTTTCTGTGCTCCAAAAGATTTTCCACAAGCAGGTTTGGCTATGACAGGGATATGATCATTAATTAAATCATTATTAGAATTTGAATCAGCATTCTGATTTATAATATTCACCTCATGTACAATGATTATATACCGAGATCAATCTTTACCTAATAATAAGATCGATGCTTTGTCTATTTTTCCTGGTTTGTTTCATTATTCCATTTATAAGCAAAACACTTGTGTTTCTCAATGAATGCAAAAAATCTAATGAATAACAAGGATCTTGTTCAATTTAAAAAGTTGTCGGCCTTTTCAATGATATCTAGAGTAATTGAATGTCACCTTATTTTCTCATACTCCCATGTTTTGGTTTAAGTTATTCTGATTTATATCTGCAATAAACTATGGCATTGTCCATTCAAGCAATGACACCAACCCAGATCAAGGAGTGCATTGATGCATCATATTGATACCTGTTTTAGAATAAAGTGGTCAAGGCTTGTCCATCATGGCTACCAGAACATGTGATCAATTAATTCTCTTATTGAATGAATGAATCTTCATAATCATGTTTTATCTTAATCATTTTGACAATGCTTCACTAGTGAATGGGCATGTAGCGACGGCCAGTTTGCTGCATTCCTTAGCACATTCAGAATATTTTATGTCATAACAAAATGATTTGTGATACGGGAGAAGAAAATGATTTGTGATATGGGAGAAGAAGATCAAAATTGACCCAATTAGCAACTAGGAAGCTTGTAATTTTCTCACATTTATTTATGCGAGCTATTGCCCCATCTATTTAGTTGGTGTTGGAAAGGGCTGCCATATGTCACATCAATCTTTCTCAAGAAAGATACAAGGTTCTTAAGAAAGAGGGAACATAGTCAAGGGGTGGCTTTTGTCAATATTTTTGATATATCAATTGCAAAAATAACCTGTAGATTAACTGTGTGATATTTTATAGCCAACAAAAGAAAGACTCACAGGTTATTTGAACTTTGTCCCCTCTATTCAGTTGTTGTTGGAATGCGCAGCCATATGTCACCTCAATCTTTCTCGAGAAACATACAAGGTTCTTAAGAAAGAGAGAACATACTCAAGGAGTGGCTTTTATCAATATTTGTGATATATCAATTGCAAAAATAACATGTTTATCTTGTAGATTAAATGTGTGATATTTTATAGCCAACAAAAGAAAGATTCACGGGTTATTTGCAGTTCATTGTTCAGTCTCCAGAACAGTAATGCCTTTGCATGCACGTGTTAATCCAAATACATAGATGCATACACAGAGAGATACAGCCCAAACTTCACGCTTGGACAATCCAACATCTAGAACTAATATTCAACATCTACACGCACATTAACAACCAATCAGCTTAACTCTTCATTTCTGACTAACTACACAAAAGAAATGATTCTTGGTGGGTACATGGTAGAAAAAGAAAGAAATGATTCTTGGTGGGTACATGGTAGAAAAAGAATGATTTGTGTACTGCCTGATAATATATATTATGACACTAACTGGAGATTTATTCCTATTATTTGCAAGTGAGATAATGAATCACAAAATTGTGGTTCTGATTTGCTGTCTGTATGGCTTGTTTTCCTCTGGTGGACATAATACCACTTTGATACAACTCTTTTTCTGCCTTCAATAATTCACATTCTCATTCTACCTTTTGCTGTCATCTACCTAGCTGTTTATCCTCAACACTACATAAACCACAATACCTCACATGCATATCCTACCTGCACCTTGCTGATCACTCACACAGTATTATTATTCATATCTTATTTTTGTAAAGTATTTCTTCCAATACATTGATTTGTGCATCTTTCCTTGCCTTAATTTGTGCATCTTTCCTTGCCTTATTTTTGTAAAGTATTCCTTGCTGATCACCCTGCAATCCCACTAATTTGCCCATCCATTCTTTTTGAACAAGAAAACTGGTTTTGTTCACCAAATGCAAGGACTTCCTTTCCTTCCCCTCCCACAGCCCTTCTTTAGGCTGAAAAGTCCTACAATGCACCCACAACCTATGGATCAAGGGCAGGACTGGTTCACATGCCACCAACAACTCAATTAGAAATAGGATTTCATCACTCAACGGTCAAAATACTAACCAAATCAATTAACCTGTTCAGACAGATCCACATATGAAAAACAGATCATATGTCTCATCACAAGGCTCATTCTGATTTTTGGGTCATTGGGTGGGCCACATAGTCCAGAACACAAGGTCCTGGTACTATCCACATGCAAAGAACCCTGGAAGTAACTGCAATAAATAGAAATGTCACTTGCTGGCTTCAATGACAAGCAAAGACTCGAATGTGAGAGCAAGGAGTCACCCAATGAAAGGATGAGCTCCAAAAGGGAGGATAGAAGGAGGCAAGAACCTTCTATAATAACCAAACTGTATCAAAAGGAATGCATCCAAATATGTTTTTTTTGTATGGCTAGCTGATTGTAGTAATGTTTTATAAATCCCCAGAACTGTTGAACATGTAAAAATTTCGAAGTTCAAGAGTGCCATAGTTGGTGTAATATTCCCTCAATTAAGGTTTTGTTTTCTAGGTGCTTAGATTTCATTGCATGGAAGAAGTCTTCATTTCTTTTCGTGCTGGATTAGAAGTCCAAAAATCATGCAATGACACGAGTTGAAGAAGTTTTGCATTCTTTATAAGATTTTGTGAAGTTCTTGAATTTGTAATTTGCAAATATATTAATCAATTTAGATCTCTCTCTCCCCCCTCTCTCTCTCTCTCTCTTGGACGCGCGCACGCAGCATGCATGCATGCATACATCTATATGACACACACACACACACACACACATATACAAATATATAAACGTGTGCATGTGTGACACCCACATGTTCCTATTCTTTTTCCTATCCAAGTCCTTGAATGGTCATAAACCAAGTAACATACAAAAGAAAAGAGAGTGCCCTGGGCCTGGGAAATGTATCAAATTAGGCAGTAAGTGCAACTACAGACTTAAATATTATGTTTTATATTTTTTTGAAAAAAAGAACTTAAATGTTGCGTTAATTGTGGGCCCAATCAGAAGACTGCAATGCAAAATAATAGAACAGTTTTGCCTAAAAATGACTCAGTATAAGAATTATAGTCCTGCTGACTATTAAATTATGATCGATCTGGCTTCCATATGAACACAATTGATATAATTAAATTTCTATTTAAAAAACCTAAATTCATAAAACTAATTGTACAAATGGATCACAAAAGTAACAATGCATTCAAATTACACCCTACAGATAGGCACTTACCAATCAAAGTCTTCTAATACAAATTCAATCAAATTGTAAGCAAGGCTATGGAATAGTTCCCCAATTTGGTTTCCATACAGTTCCTTGATAAGGCGAACCTATAATGAACCCAAAAATAAGTAAAAATTGTTGAAAAAATAACGTTTCTATAATGATAGGAAATTTGCAACAGACATGCAAGGGGAGAAAAAAAATCTTGCAAGCTAAATTTGAAGACAAGTTTGACAGGAGAGAATAAAAATTAAAAAACAAAAGAAAGAAAGTACCTTGCGTAGAATATGAATAGCTATTTAGAAAAGGGAATAGGATCAGAAACAATCAGTATAATGTAATATTCTCGGCCTCATTATTTCCTATGTTCTTCTGAATAAAAATTCATAAATACTTGCAAATTACTCTCACTAATATTACAGCCCGCAATGTTGAATATTGCAACAGCAAGGTAGCAAATGAAACTGAATGTTATAGTGATATATAGCTCATACCAATTTCTTGGCAAGCAAATTTGCAAATTCATCAATTATTTATTGTAAATGATCTATCTTCATTCCATAGCCTACAAAACTAGCTCCAATGCCTCGATATATGTACATGTGACAGCACATAATCATCCCACGTGCAAAATAATTTAGTATATAAATTCAAGTGATAAAATTCATCTTTCTAAGAAGCTACAAAGTTCAAGTGATAAAAACAAAAGGTTCACAAGCATATACTGCCTGGGTATTAGCAGTAACCAGTAACAAGCGACCAAAAGAATTGTTGTGGAATTCTGCAAGCCTTCAGATAAAGATTGTAGTGGATAATTATAGTACGAGCACACAAGCAGGCTTTATCGATCAACATCATCCAGAGATTTTTCCCCTCCTCTAGCTAAAGATGATGTAAATCATGTAATGTGCCTTCATATTAATTTCAGGCCCACAACTCAGCAGGGTATCAAGAAATTTATTTTTGCTAAAAAAAAAAAATTTAAACCACCTCACTTATACATATACACATCAACATATTATGGGAAACTAAGAAAATTCCTTCCTTCCATTCACTCTAGCTAGATATCCATATTTTTGTATTTAACATGAACCTAAAGACTAATGATAAATTCTTTGTTGATACATGTCCAACAAGACCAACAACCGTGTCACAGAAATCTTATACATCCAAAATTTGCAAAACAAATACCTAACTGTGAAGTACATGGAATTAACTTAGAAGTGTAGTGGCCAGTTCATATTCATGACTCTACAACTTCCAAGAACAGGAAATCTTTATATTAAATCAAAATCAATTTTTTATTCTTTATTTTCGGGTATTCAAAGGGGAGATCATGATTACACCCTATCAAATTAACATCCTGAAGCATCCTCTTGAGCCCTATCAAATTAACAGTTCAGCTGAAGATGGGAGTGTGACATCTGAGTAACTCTTTCGACAAGGAAAAAACCACAGTTGACAACTAAGTCCATTGCCTCATTATATGCCACATATCTCTCAACCAGAGATAACAGATCATGATCCTCCCTTAATCGAAGTTATGCAACTATTAACATATCATGAAAGCATTGATATCCAAAAAAGATAATCACAGATTTCCGATGTTAACTTCTCATATTTCTTTTCAAAGAACAAAATATTAATACAAGAATAATCGCAGAACCAAAAATAGCATATCCCTGGGTATAATGTAAATAATATCGTAATGATACATGATACAAGCACAATATTTTGATCAATGACTCTGCAACTTACAGAATGATTAGGTACCTAGTACACCTAATTTCTGAAGTATTGCAAAAACGTAACAGCCACTAGAATGAAATAAAGACAACAATACAGGTTTTTGAAAGCAACAATAAAGCAACATGTAGCCCCACTAAATCACCTCTTCATAAATATTTGATGCAGATGAACAACCTATGCAACATGGTACCATCCTCATAAAGCATCAATATAGACATGACAGACCAGAAGAATGAAGAATATATGAAGATATAAGATGTAAACATCAAAGGTTCAGGCAAAAGTGGCGAATGACAGTTAAAAGCAAGATACCTGCTCTCTCCTGTCCACATAAGATTGCAGCATATCTCCAACATGGTCTATAAATTTCTGAAGGCAAAAAATCAATCCCAGCAGGTATGATTAATATTCAAGAATTAAAAAAAAAAAAAAAACTCAGATACAATAAATAAAAGTAGAAAACCCACAATTGCACTAGAAGAGAGAAGATCATTTTCTGCTTCACGTATTGGAAGAAAGAAGGGAACTGTATGTTCGATTACAGTCATTTTTTCAAGAAATGATTTGCTTTCAAGCACACAGTGGTAAATTTCACAAGGTTCTCCTGCAAAACAGAACTAAATATGATGAAATTCTCTAATTATTCAGAGAACTTTATTCAGGAAATCACAGCATAGATCATGGGATCATCATGTGGGGCCTACAATTATAAAGGACTAGAAAATGATGATTTTAAAATGTACATGATCAAGTGTTGTTGTTGCCAAATTAAGCTGACTCAGCAAACCACAAGATCGTAGTGAGATATTCAACTGAGCTAAAGTAAATGCAAATGTTTTACTCATTACAATTAAATTTGAAGCAGACATTAGGATTAAATTAAGTACAAGTAGTTTAGCAGTTTTGAAAAATTTCTGCTTTTGATCTAAATCATATAAAAATTTGCACAACTCGAATAACAATTTGGGGAGCAAAAGTCCCATGGTTTCATCTTTCAGATCTCTTTGTAGAGTTTGTTTCTTTTCTTTTATATTCCCAATGCGACGTAAGTTTCATGATCCTTGCAATGCCCAAAATCTGCTTAGTACATCCACGTAATGAATTCTAACATTTTATGGGTTATCTAAAGGATGAAGCAAAAGGTCATTAGGATGAATAATTAAAATAAGTCAACTATTTTTCCAGCTACAGATAATAATTTTGCACAATTACCGGCGAAAGATGTCTCATATTGTATGCCAATCCTTGCACCCTCCAGACAACAGATTACCTGCTAACAAGAATCACAAACTGCAGACCTGGTCAGCAAGTTTCACCAACAGGTCTTCAACATAAGGACAGAAGTAGCAAAAACTAAAGATTGATAAAAAATTTTTGTTACCACCTTTCCAGCAATCCAACATCTTTCCAGCAATCCAATTGCTTTGCAGGAAAAAGCTTTGCAATGAAAAATTGATATTGAAATCTCAAGGTGAACATTTTTGCATGTATATGCAACAAACTTATTTCAATAGCAAGTTAAAATTTAGCTTTGGGCATATACCACAATCCAAAGTAAATAGACTAAGCAGTTGCACTAAGGCCATTCATTGCCTTACACAGGAATTGCTAGCCTAATCTATTAAAAAAATTCTCATACACAGGAAAAACAAATTATTTGTCAACTAAGTCCTTTGTGACACAAAAATGGTCTTATTTCCATGATTCCATATACTCATCCTACATCACAACCTCTGTTATCATCATACCTAAATCAAATTTCCTTCATGATAGTTTACATGCATGATATGATGGACAAATCTGGGTTGTTCAACCTTAACACACCGCAATGACAACCCTGGCCAGAGAAAAATTTGGATTGTTGTTATATGGGTCATATTTGGTGAGAGATGTCCAAGATTTGGATAAACTAAATGGCTTCAAATTTAGTTCAGGTCTCATTTTTTTGAGGTCTGGACACAGGTTAGTATTTCAAGTTCCTTGACAAGTTCAGATAGGGCTGAACATGGAATAAATACAAATTGGATTTCAGTATATTCGGTCTCCTTCGTTTTCATTTGGGGATATAATTATAGATATGGATATTAATCCATAACCATAAGCATCCAGCCTTATCCCAACTACTAGGGGTCAGTAAGACAATCAAATTTGGATCCATTTCAAATTTGACACTTATTTTTGTGGCTGGCAGCCAACCTAATGTCAACCCTCCACCTTTCTAATCAAAGCTCGGGATTAGCAATGGCAATGTTCTAAGCAGATGTTAGTTCTAATGTTTGTATACAAATATGTTCTAAATGGATATAAATATAGAACAGCAGCAATAACATTCATGTTTTTCAAATTATAACAGACCTAAATCAAATTTGAGCCATACCTCAGCTTGTTTTAGACAAATATCGATATTTTTTAAGTGAATATATATATATATATATATATATATAATTTGTATTCTTTTCAAACGTACCTAAAAATTTGTAGATAGAATATAATTCCACTTTATTCTCTATTAACTCAAGCAATACATGCTAGTCTTTCAACTTTATTTCCAATTTAAAGGCTTGTAGTTGGCAGTCATCACAAGAATTTAAGTATCACATGCCACTGGCATGCCAGCCTGGTACTATTGCGATACATACTAATGTTGAGCTGTGTCAGCAATGCCAATGCTTGGTGCACACTAGCACAACAGCATGCCCAGCATAGGCATGCATCCAGTAGCATGCTAGTGTCTCATCAGTAAAATGGTGTGTATCACAGTATGCTGATAAGCAGTTAAAACCACCAATCCTAATAACTCTAGCAAGCTAAACACTTTGGTTTAAAAGGCTCATTTACTGGTCCAATGATGGAATCACCAAGTTAAAGATATCACTCTGCAAAATTGAAGACGTTGATGTTGCCACTTATTAAGCCCACAACAGAATTTAAGAGCCACATAATACTGAGGAGGCTAAAACAGATCAGATACATGCCTATGCATACATCTGTATCCACTTTTATTTGGTGGAACATATATGAATACAGATACTAGTCAGATGCTAGAACCTGTCGTCCACCCAGATATGCTGCGCTATGGAAATGGATCTAGAAAGACACAACCTAATCAGTTTTCACCCCTATGTTCAGATCCATTATTGAATTTAAACAATAACCCCTCATGCAGTGCTTCAGACAGACACTTGCCAAGTTCAATCTAATAGCAGCCACTGATAAGCAATCTGACAACCAGTAAGTACTTGAAATATTGCAAGCAGTATTATAACAAGTACATGTATTTAAAATATGTCATATTAACTATTACACATTATGCATGTTGTATATGCGCACTGAATGTTATAAGGTAAGTGATGAGGTTATAGTGGTTGAATGCAACCATATCTATTTCTAAAAAGTAGGATCTGAGGTGAAAACTATATTTTGAACCAAATAGAATATTTTGGGTGGTTGTGCCATAAGAACCATATATGAATAAAAAAAAAGAAAAAGGAGAATATATAATACAAAGTTAACTGATCACTCCAATCTTTTCACAGTAAAAACTTCTACGATTCTAGTTTTTGCATCTAATCAATAGTCTAAACCATGGAGACATCTTTTAGTCTCATTTGAAAGGAATCGGTTGCCAATAAAATGAAACATCAGATGGTTGGAAATACAAATCACCTTATTTTTTATTCTGTAAGTAGTTTTTGCATGAAAGTGGGTATCAGGAGGAATGCTTGTTTGGCTTGACATTGCCTTTCTATCAGCTTCCATGTGAACCTGTCTACGAGATTAAGGCAACTCATTAGCAATTCTGGTGCACTTGCCAAATTCAGGCCTAATGAATAAAACAATATCTTTATTATGATACATCAGCTCACAGGCAGCAGAAAGTCGAGATTTAAGATGATACCATCAAAAACGTTAATAAAAACAACAACAATAATAACCTTTATTTTACTTTCCCAGACAAGCAGCAAATCTTGACAGAGAAAAAATGTCAAAGTAATTAAGGCAAAGAATTGAAAAGAGTAGTACCCTCTCACGGATTGTGGCTAGTAATCCCTCATTCCACTGCTCACCATCCAAAGATATCTCTGCAAAATGAGGAAGATTTAGTTTAGGTATAGAAACACCAAATGCACAGTGGATAAGAAAGTGTATCAAAATATTTATGAAGTTCATTCTTTTCCAGTTGTCAATGCTTGCTTTGTTTCTTTATGCAGTTCAACTGTTCAGCAATTGTAAATACTGCTAAGATCTTTTCAACAAATATAAGACCATCGGAATTACAGTATCATATTGTTGAGATATGTACAGGATGAAACCAACACCGGTTGATCAATATGATTGATCCTCAGTACCCTACACCATAAACCATCGCACAAAGCACAAAGATCATAAGGCAACATTGGTGCAAAAAATATAATGATCATACAAAATGAAGACTTGTAAGTGGGTATTCATTAAAACAAATAAATAAAGATGTAGTGGGCCATGAAAATAGATACTTAAGATAACTTAGATGCAAAGAGGAAGAAATTGGATCAAAAACCTATTGGGCACATCAAACAGTGGTGGTTGACAGTGTGTTCCACTGCATATTTTGATTAAGACTTAGCATACTCTGTGGAAGATGTTAGAAGGGCTATATAAGAGAAAGACAGCTAGAAACAATATTTTCCTGATTTGGAAGCTGATAGACATGAAATTTCAAGGTGGATGGTTGCAGAATACCTCAATAAGATGCAGTGTACTGTGAATACACAGTCCTCCATGAAAATGATGTTTGATGATGAATTGCATGCATTATTGCTACTTCATTCATTATTGGATAGTTGCAAGACCATGGTTTTGTCTTTAAGTTACTCTACTCCAGATGGGACTGTGATGATGGGTTAAGTAATTGATAGTTTGCTGAACGAGGAGATGAGAAGAAAATCCATTGATTCCTCATACCCACATGTACTGGTTAGAGAAAATAAGGGGATAGCTGAAGATACGAATCCTCACGATTGTATGAAGTCTAAAAAATGTTTAAATCTATAAAGGATAACAATTATTACCAACATGGTGAAACAAGATACCTGAAAAGGGAGTGTCGGAAGTTGAAGAAAGAATTGAAGGAAAACAAGGCAAAGACAAATGAAGTTGCTGCCACGTATTCATATGATGATTTGATTACCCCTTCTTGACTTGATGCCAAACTTGCTTAGGTTAGGTCACATGGTATAGACTAAATGATTTAACCTAAATTCAATTTAAAATATTAAGAAACAGTTCAACAAATTTTTTAAGCCATAATGTAAAGGTACCTTCAGTTTGAGCAGCTCGTGCAGCTCCAAATTCTTTTTGCAAACGATCAAAAATCATCTTATCAGAGTCCCTGTGCCAGAAGAGAAAGCCTTAGAATCACAACAGCAGCAAGAAATGCAAAGTTCATTCCTAAGAAGTAAGGAATAATGCTTAGTTGTTTCGAATAGTAAGTAGAACAATGGCATGAATGTTATGTATGTTTGAGTGTAGTGGTCTTTGGTGCCAAGAGATTACCAGAATTCACAAAATTCCAAAAAAAACAACCTTGAAGTCATGCCATTCTTCAATGCACATGCAACCACAGTTCTATATCAACTCCAAAACCTCCATACTCTCACCACAGCTCTTGCACCACTTTTCTCTGTGGGAAAAAGGCCGATACAAGGGGTACCCACCCATGCATTCTCTCTACAAGTCCATGTCATATCTTTGGGTCTACCAAAGCTTACGTTCAAAGAACCATTGCCAACACTTTTCTTGCTAGCCCAAATATACCTCTTACAATGTTCACATGTTGGACCTTCAATGATCACCAATTACTCATTCTTAATTCCTATTAGACTCCTCTTTATAGGAGATGCATGCATACTTGGACTTTGCATGATAGGCACCCAGTCCACAGCACCTCTCATCCCCATCTCATTGACTCTCTCCCTCTTGTATTGAGGAAACGAATGGCAGGGAAGAGCACAACGGGAAGAAGGATGAAAGCTGAGTTCCCCATTTCTTTTTGCTCCCTATGTTCATTACTTGTATGAGTCACCCACATACTTTGGTCCAACCTGGTGGTCTCATATTTTGTTATTGATTAAGCACAATAAAACTGATTGGATCTAATACATGCATCCTACCGTGGATATCTTCATCATATTTGTATTACATGCACTATACATGCACTTGCACTCTGAAAGTCAAAAGCTATAAATTAAGGAGATAAGGATGTCCATCCAACCTGGGATAATAGAGGGAGCAAAAACAGAGGACATTCCAGAATAATTGAAAACTAAGGCAGATTTGAAGATAATTGTTGAGAAAAGAGTGGTTAAGAAGGAAGGATGAGTTTAATTGGATGTATTTCAATGGTCATACACCAGTATTGGTGACTATAATATATGTAGGGGTTCATCCAACTTCTTTGCATTGAAGGTCCTTTCTCACAGTAGCCTGGAAGTGCTCATTGACTTATATGCAAGAACAGATTTATCATTTTCATTATTTAGAATAGGACCATAATTTGAAAAGTGAGAAATATACAATTCAAGCTGGACTTTATGGTTTCCATCTTGCAAAATACTTTCTTAAACAAGAAGGATATTCTTGGCTTGCAAAAATTTTTCTGATCTGCTATTACATTCTATATTTCTATTATGTTTATAAGTGTTCTATCTATGTTGTTTAAAATACCTTTCCATCACTTCATGATAGCAAAATCCAGTCTCTTCCCTAATAAGTGCTCTGAGAACATGACGTTTGGTGCATGGTAGATTGGGTGGGAGATAGCTTCACAGCTAGTTTATCATAAGGAATATGAAGGCTAGATTTACATGTAAGATGAGGCATATCAAAGCATGACTAAGCCTCCAAAAATCCAACTTTGAAAGCATCAGTTGCTTATTGGAAGTGAGACTGTAAGATGATGAGATATAACCAAAAGAGATTTGAGATTGAACATATGTTCAATTTCCCTTTCTTAGATTTCTTGTCATCCTCTTCATGGTAATGTCCATATTTAGTGGTACTTCCTCAAAAAAAAAAAGGTGCACATTCAGTGATTAACATTAAAAAAAAAATATCCCAACATTTTTTTATATACATTTGCAAAAGTAAAACTCATAAAACCAGCCATGTGAGGACAATATAACTTGATGACGATTTTTGGTAACAATAATCATAGAAAATTAAGACAAAAAATAAGAGAATAAAAAATTAAGACCAAAAAATATGAGCAGCACTACCAACAAGTGTCACAACTTTTCATTCTTTGTTTCCTGCTTCTTGCTGATAAAGCCACAGTCTAATCCACTTATTGTATATTCATTCAACTGTCACTTGTTTTTGTAATAAAAACTTTACTGATTACAAAAACTTTACTGTTCTTTAAGCGAAAAGCCTACAAATTGGTTTGCCTGTAAATTTGATATATACAAACACATAATCTCCACATGCTGCAAAAAGTGATGTTTCTATAATGTGGAAAAAGCATGCAATCAATGAAAAAACAGGGAGTGAAGCAAACAACACTGGATGAATTGACCATCCATTCCAGCGACAACATAATGTGAGTTATCAGTAGTTTCCGACAAACAGATTACCTTGAGAGACGCTCCTTCAACTCCTCATGCCTTCTAAGAACATTTGTCACTGAGGAGCCAAGATATGCTTCAAGTGTCAAAAACAACTCATGACATAAAATAACTTCAGGTACTTCTATATTCTCTTTTATTCTTTTTTTTTCCTCTAAGGAAAATGTGAAGGTAGCAACATCAAATGTAACAACAGAAAATGTAACCTTACATCTTGCACGTGTGGTTTCTAATCTCGTATCTTCTTCCTGAATGAAATTCTACAAACAAAAAATATAATATGTTAGAAAATCCAAGACCTATTTAAGTGATTTCCTCTCCCTACCAATAAAAAAGTAAAAGGATCAAAATAGCTGAGAGTTGCTTACCACTTCTCCAGTTAGTGCATATGGACGCCTCCTCAATTGCTCTAGTTGCTATAGAATTTGAAACAATGTGCAGTTAGTATATCCTGCTATAATTTATGAAAGTAGGGTTTTAAAGAAGATTTTTGGGAAAAAAAAAAAATCCTGTACATTGCCACTAAAAATGTGGTAAAGTTCAAGAGAAATTGACCCAAGTAACATAAGAAAGTTCATTCTCCTATAATGAAAATACTTTCCAGATGGACATCTGATCTGGTGCTGCCCGACATCTCTTCATATCCAAAGCTCCTTTTTCAAGAAGAAATTGCTTCCAGACTTACAAAACAGTGAATGTTGGCATTGGCCAACCACCTATCTTCTTGTTATTGGGCATGTAAAGGAAGGCTGAAGCATGAAGACAACTACACATCACAAAGCACAGAGACAGAAAAGTAGGGAACTAGCTCTCACTCTCTTCTCACAGAGGAGAAGAACACAAATACTATGGTCCTCTGTTTCCTCTTCTTGCAAAGCCAATGCTGGTAAAGCTCTTCCTTATGATGGCCACCTAGAAAGAGTTTGAATCATCTGTAGAACCATTCAGGTCAAATGCTACATCCAACTTTATCGAATCAAACAATACCCATATACTTTTACAAGTTTGACAAGTGTGTCGAATGCTAGCACCATAAAGCCACATTATTTCTCAGTTGTTCTGTCTCTTGTCATGTTTAATCCTCTTTCTATTTATATTTGTGACAGAAGAAAGATCTTATGATGATATAACAATGTAAAGTCTGTGATCACATAAAGCAAGGACATGGCAGAACTTCTCAATCAATACATATGAGAGGATATCCTGTCTCAGATATCTTTCACCTGCATCTTAATAACCAGCCATTTTCAAGATTGATTACATTTTCAACACAACTAGACCACCTCTAATGATAATTCTATTTCCTTTTTTTCAGACATGCAGCTTCAGATCTTTGCCTGCATGTCTAAATATCATTTAACCCACTCCTTAATTTGCTTGGCATCTACATCCTTAAGTTTCAAATTTCTTTCCGCACCTCATCCTCCTATTTTCAGGCTGATTAACAGTTCCTATATATCAATTACAGCATCAATCTATTTGCAATGTATTTTGCTGTCAAATCATGAGCCTTTTTTCATAAATTCCAACAACCATACCATCACACTCAGTTTCTTCTGTTTATTCCTTTTTTTTCCTTCACAACTCCTTTGTAAGATATTCCTTAAATTTGAGAATCTAATCCACATTAAGAACATGAAAATTATAATCTTAATCCTCCGTATACCAAGCCAAATTCCATATCATGTAGATCAAATCTTTCTTGATTCAGTTCAAGAGAAAAATTGTATCACACTGTTAAGCTTAATTCAAGTAAAAGATGAGGCAAGGCACAGGACAGACAAGAGGCCAATAGTTCACCAGGTGGATACAAAGAATCTCTAACTCTCATTTAAAATTGAGAAATCCTAAAGTATGTGGCAGGACCTAGTCATGCCAAGAAGGGAGGAAAATTCAACAGGACTTAACAAATTAGCCACAAGTTTGAAGGGATTGGAAGTGCCTCAAAGGGTTTCTTCTGTTCTTCCGGAAAGATTTATATATCTTTCCCATTCCAGGATACAGCAAGATCCAGAAATACATATATACATTAAAGAAACATGTAGAAGAATTCAAGAAACACATAGACGCATTATCAATTAGGGCAAAAGGAGAGTTTCTTGAAATTCTTGCTCAATCTTTTAGCCTCCGAATCTTACCTTTTCTTTGCAAATTCGTGATGTTCATAGAAACATGATCTCCCAACGTAAATAAACGAAAGCAGAAATACACAGATGAGATGAAGAACAAAACGATCGCTCAAATCAAAAAAATAAGGAGAAGAAAAGATAACGCGAGTTCTGATTTCTTGTGTCAGCGAGAAGTTCCAACACGAGAGCCAAAGAGAAAATCGAGAAGGCGAGAAAATAACTGAGTAATTCAAAGAGGGGAGAGGGGAGAGGGAAGAGACGGACCTCGGAGGAAGCAGCTCTGAAGCCGGCCTTGTCGAGACTGGTGATGCCCTTGCTGAACTCCATGGGATGCCTCTCGGTCGACATTGGCCAAATACCCAGTAAGCACAAACCCTAGCCTGGCTCACAGTGAGACGATGAGCTGACGACAAACACAATAATAAAAATAAACAGAGACTATGATGGTGCTCCCGAAGAGCGGAGGCCAATGTTTAAAGGGGACGGAAACAGAGGGCAGGGAAGCCGATGAGCGCCGGGGGATTCGGATTAGGTCGTTTTGTTTTCAGAGCCGGCCCCGTTCAGCACCCCTGACCCGAGTTTTAATAAGGAGTCGTGAGAAAAACGGCCGACTTCATGCGTACTCATCCGATTTTGCCGATACATTTTTGCCGACTTTTCCCATTTAATGCATGATGTAACGTAGGAAGTCGGCTAGAAATTCACCGACTTAATATAAAGTCGTCTAGAAATTCACGGACTTAATGTGAAGTCGCCTGCCAACCTCGTACCCCAGCCCTATAGAGATTAAACAATGATTTCTTTCAGTTCTGACCCTAATTTTAGATAATTTCTCCTTACGTCCGATGGAGTTGGTATTAGTTCTAAAGGTTTCATCATTTAAAAAACAATTAAGGCTATTATTACTATAATACCATACTTACTCCTTTTTTTTATTTTTAAAATTTTTTAATTATATAATTTATTTTTAATACATTAGATTAGATTAAGTGATCAAATAATTGTTCGATCAGGCGTGGCTATGGGACGTGACTACGAGAAGGTGTTGCCAAGTGCCTTGTGGTGACATTTTGCGACGAAAAGATTGGACGGAAGTAGTCAGAGGAAATGAAACCAAGTTCATCATTATCAGTGAAGAAAGAAAAGAAGAAAATCGTAATCTAATCGAACCCTTCACTCGTTGAGAAGGCAAAGAATTTGCCGGGAATAGTTTTTTTTTATAAGATTTTAAATTTTAAAAAATTTTGAAAGAACAGTGATCCCTTATTTTTTATTCTCTCCCTTTCGTTTGCTCCATGTTGGACCGAACCTACTGAGGAAAAAAAAAAAAAAATCATCCGACGTATAGGCTAAAATTTCCCGGAGACAAAGACCTCGTGTAAAGCCATTCATCAAAAACCCTCAAAAAAGAAAAATCGAGATAATTAATTTATTTGATAAAATATCTAAATAATTTTATTTTAAGAATAACTTTAAACATGATGAAGAAATACCGCAGCAAGCCGCAAAATTGTAACATAAGCTTCTTATCAAAATCTTAATTGACAATAGCATTCATTTACGTGACTTGGATGGCTTAATCCAGTGAAATATTTTTAGTTATTTATGTGAGTTTTGTTTGGGCTTACCTTGATTTGATTCCAATGCACTCATATACTGAACTAATTTTATTGTTCCATTAGCATAAAATAAGAAAAGAGAGAAAATATTGAGAGACAAGAAGGGAGGATGATTTATTTGTTGGCCATCAATGAAAGGGGAAAGGATAGCTTTCATGCAACATTAAAAGATGCAATGCCAATTACTATTTATTTTATTGTTCAAACTAGAAAAATTTCTCAAAAAAACTATCGTAAAATTATAGCCCGTATTCTTCAATTAAAGAAAAGTAAAATTAAGGATGTGTTTGATTTCTGAGAATAGTCTTATCTCATATTTTTATTTTATAAAAAATAGAAAATACTTGATAAAACACGTTTGGTGAACAAAAATAAAAATGATTTTCTAAAAATTACAATTCTAAAATAAGATAAGATTAAAAATAGTTTAAAGATATTTTTATTATTTTTTATTAAAAAAATAAGAAAGTAAAAAAAATAAAGGGCTCGATTTGTATCATTTTTATTTTTTATTTTTTATTTTTAAAAATAGAAACATAAAAGTTATCTAAAAAATACGTATGGTTATATCATTTGCAACTGTAATAAGTAGGACCTTACTGGGATTCCTTGCATGCATGTCATTTTTGCCATTTGCATCATCATCCTGCAGAGTACATGCATCCATCTTACCACAAGGAGACCAATATAATGATATATAGCCATATAGTTTGCCTTGAAAATGGGCTTAAGCTGAGGCCACATTAACATAAATGTAGTTCTTCCTTTTAAAATTAAAAGACCATTTGGAAGATCAAAAAAAGAATGGAAAGAGGGACTCAGATGTGCCCATGCAATCATATAAAGTGAGTAGGATATATACTGAGATGAAATGCAACAGATGCTAGTAGTATTGTTATAATGTTAAAACATGCAAGGGATCCATAAGAAGATAACCCTTCGTTAGGAAAGCTTCAAGTCGAGAAAAGAGAGGCAAACAACTACCTGTAAAGTTAGAGGTCAAAATATTACTTAGTTTTGACATGTTGTTTATCAATCTCTTATCTTTTATTATCTTTGATGTAAATTACAAGGCATCAAACAAGTATGGGCTTCAAAACAGCTAAACATGATATGCAACAGCAAGAGATGTGTACCTATGTCGAGACACCTACTGGGATTGGCCTTATATATGGAGTATGTATTGATCACTCTTTTTATAAGCTTTAAAGTTATTTGTTGATAATTAAATCAGGACAGTATTTATATTATTTTATAGGGAAAAAATATAAAATAAAAATTTAGAAAAAAATTTTATGTACCATATAAGAGGTATGAAGCTTAATCTGGTGTTACTATCAGAGGAAACAACACTCAATCTAGTGCCACAGGACTATCACGAATGTTCTTATTCGCTGGTTGCTTGGATTTATTGTGGATGTGGCAGACTGTTTGATGGATATATTACTGTTTGTTTGGATGTAGCAGTGGTGGTTGTTTGTTTTTGGCTTTTTATGGTGTGAATTATTGGATGTACTTTATTTGGAATCATATTTCTGGTTGGATGTACTGCGGTTTGGACGGGTTTGGATGTACTGTGTTTGGTCTGGATTATGGGTGACACAGACTTGTATGTCTTACTTTGGATAGTTTATATGACTGCTATTATGTAGTTTGGACAGGTATGAATTTGGATACTTTATGTGGTTGGACATTTCACTTGTTATTATGAATTTAAGATGACATTGAATTTGTATGTCATAATAGTATTATGCATCATATTAGTGTTCAGTTTACCTATTATTTTATGCATTTGTATGACATTAAATTGTGGTTGGACAAACATGAATGTGATTGAATCTCCATATGTCTAGGGGCTTGCTACAGATTAAGCACTGAAACTATTTCAACAAATTGTTGATTTCTTGATGTACAGTTGGTTACTGCAGACATGCATGCACCATAAGTTTGTGCATATATTGGTATCTATTTTTATATGTTTATATATGTTTCCACTTGATCCATGTTTGACCGCCTGTTATCGTAACCTGCAAAACCAACTGCATCTCCTTTAACTCCCACATACACTACGTTTCTTTGAGACCAATTGATGTGCTTAAGCTAGGTTGCAGCATATAAAATTTGAGAAGGGATGTTGTGTAGTCTACCAATGTTTAAAGTACAAAAAACTGAGAACACACAAATAGCTGCGACTTGCTAGGGCAGAACATGCACAAAATGGAAAATATAAGGCATTATAATTTATTGTGCTTTTAATATATATATAGGCATAAATGCAGATACTAAACATTTACTTGGATAATATTCACTTCTACATAAGATCTTAAATATTTGTCTTACTACTAAAAACAAGGGCTGAAAACTCCTACTTCAAATAGAGGATTTTTTCCTAGTAAAAATTACATTAATCGGTAATTCTACTCCCATGAGAATTTCAATCAATAAGAAATTATGGATTGAAGACTTCAACATGCATTCGGTAAGATTTTATTATTTTCAGATTCATTTTAAGAGGATAATACAGATTGCAAAGGGTAAATAACATGATAGACAACTTGAAAAACCTATCAAGTTTATGAAGCATTTTAGATATATTATGAATATTTACATAAATAAATGTTTACATGATACAGAACCAGATAACTACATTAAATATGTCATGAAAAATATAGCATCCTAGCTTCTCCACTCTTCTCTAAGTACATACTCATAAGTATAACAATTAAGGGTTGCCATGAAATTAATATGGTATACCAATAATTCTTCTACCATGCTTGATGCATGGTTACTTAGTTCTCAAGCTTTAAAGATTTTTCAAAAATCCGATATCAATTTCATCCCCCGAGAGTGAATGGAGGATTGTATCAAAAAAAAGACCCACGAGCTTTACTATTTTTATATCATTCACGGTTGAAGAATCTTCTACCCATATTGGCACTCGTCCACGAAGTAAAATATCGGGCACCTTCTCGACGGCATGATTTCTTATGAAAATTAGGTAGAGATCTACTAGTCTTTATGCTAAGTACCATAAAGCCCAAGCAATCCCTATTCAATTGCCATAAGTTACATGCACAAAATACTAAATCTGCTAAAAACTTTTGACATACTCAATTCATTCATACTATTCATAAGATTACATCACAATTTATTTTATCCTGCTCAGATAACATAAGATTTTCTCATCTATTCATCACATGATTCTAGGCAATATAACTTTCATCACTATGCTGTTATAAAGACCATATACACAAATTCATTCTACAACAAAAGTCATTTCTCATAACCTCCTAAGTCCAAAATACATCATAGGTTTACAGTCATATACATCGATCCATATCCATATTCATATCAAATACATATACAATTCAAGTAACATAAGTCCATGACATCAATCAATTTATCCACCTTTAGCATTCCATATCAAAATCAGGCATCCAAGGGCCAACCTGCTATATCTGATCTGAAATCCAAAAATTTTAACAGTAGAGGGGAGAGACCTAAGTCCCAGTGACTGAATAGCCATCTAACAATGGGGAAAACTAAGAACCACATTTTAAAAATCAATTTATATATTGATACAACATATCACAATTGATACAGAAATTTTTCTAATGAGATAAGAAAACTCATAAGTTAGCTTATGCTTTCAATAATGCAACTTAAATAAGATAATGTCACTTTTACAAAACTTTATAATGATGGGCTGAGTGTGCTACCACTAAGGTACATCCCTACAGTCGCCCTTCTGCGGGTGTACTCTTAGTGGGTGAGTGTACTGAGCGCCGAGGATCCCCGCACCATATGGCACTCCTCACATGTGCGGTTCACCCCAGGTGTGAGCTTGCCCCTTTCTCTGGGCCTCTTGCTTGCCCCCTCCTGAGCCTATATCTCTGTGCCCCCTCGGGCTATATAATAACCTAGCTCTTAACCGAGCTGTGATTCTTGCCCCACTATGCTGCTTGCAATCTGCCCCACTTGGCTGATCTAGCTTGTACTCCCCTAGCCTCGGGATCATAGTATAATTGAGTCGCAAGGAGGTGCCGGCTATAATAGTGTGTGTAATGCTCATGCTATGGCACAGTCTACAGGGTGATCAGCCCTATAGATGGCCCCATACTCTTTATACTTATGCTGTAAAAATACTCCAATATAAGTTTATAATCCAATATACAACCAGCTATACTTTCTTTGAAACATTAATTTTTATGCCCATGCATCTCTTTGAAACATAAATCTGAAAAGTAAATTTCGTGCTTTACTGAAACATATGTTTTCATCCAAACAATGCTTTTTATGAAACTCTATGCTTTGCTTTGAAACATGCTCTAGCTCATGTTTCCTTTTCTTTTCTCAAATTCATGCTTTGCTGAAACTCATGCTTTTTCTAAAACTTATGTTTTGCTGAAACTCATGCTTTTCCTGAAACTTATGCTTTGCTGAAACTCACTTTGCTTTGAAACATGCTCTAGCCCATGTTTCCTTTTCTTTTCTTAAACTCATGCTTTGCTTTAGAACATGTTTTAAACTCATGCTTTGCTTTTAAATCATGCTTTGCTTTAAAATATGCTTTAAACCCATGCTTTGCTTTATAACATGCTTTAAACACATGCTTTACTTTAGAACATGCTTTAAACTCATGTTTTGCTTTTAAACTCATGCTTTGCTTTAGAATATGCTTTAAGAATAAGATACATCATAACTGGGTTCTTATTTTCCATATTTAACTACTTGAAATACTATACTTAGCATAATATACTCTGATTTATAGCAAAATATCACTATGCTATCATAAAATATTTCTCAAAGCTAGATGAGAAACCCACTCACCTTAGCTGCTAGCACACTGCTATAGCTGCTATTTCTCCTGATCTGGCTCCCTTAAACCAATCTCTTGGCCTAAGTCATCATACATGCATTATTAGAGCCACAAGCACCAAGGGTTTCATGAAACTATGCATACATGCTCTCTGCCTTCATATCTTAACATAATATTCTTTAATCCCTAACGTACTCAAAGATTTATAATATATTCATGCTATCACCTCATTAACTTTAAATCATGAGCCTTTAACATCATTCTCTAACTTAGGAAAGTTTGGGCTTACTTTAGAAAAGATGGCTAAACCATCAAACTTCTTCCCTTCTTCTTCTTCTCTTCTTCCTCTCTTCTTCTTCTTTTCTTTTTCTTCTTCTCCACAGCTGGCGAAACCTCTCCTTTTTTTCTCTCTTTTCTTCCTTCTCTCTCTTTTTCTCTCCTTTCACACGGCCGCTTAAGGACTAAGGAGGGATGGACGGCCTTAAATACTCTTAGAAATTCCTATTTTGCTCCTCTCCACTCTTAAGTCACGCGTTTCAAAGCCTAAATGGCTCCCTTCTCCACCAAGTATTTTTACCACTTAAATTTTCTTTCATACCTTACCCTTGATCAAATCCTCAAATGACTTTTTACCAATTTTCACTTTTGCCTCTGATCAAATTTTCGTTAATGCCCCTGGTCAAATTTTCATTATCGGATAAATAATAGGGGTTACCCACCTATTAGTCAGCATGGATGCTAGCTAACGAGAATGAAATTATCCTCAAACCACTTCCACATAAGATTTTTATCCATCTGAAACTTCAGTTAAGCGTGCTTGGGTGAAAGCGATGGGTGACCCGCTGGGAAGTCCTTAATTAAAAGTGAAATTGGTCTCAAATCAACTTCACAGACAAAATTTACATAGTAGTCGACTAATTAGTCGGCTACTGTAATCAAAATCTCTTCTAAACCACTTTTACAGAAACATTTTTCAAAGTAGTTGACTGCCAAAAATCCTCCCAGGCAAGTTTTACAAAAAACTTTTCCACAATAGTCGACTAAGTAGTCGACTAGTGTAGCAACAAAAATTCTCTCAGCCTCCAAACAGTGAGCTTCAGGGAGAGTCAGCTAACTTCCCCTATTAGCTCATAGAAACCAACAGTCAGCCAAAAATGTCAAAGTTAGTTGACTCTAGAGTCAGCTAACTTTCAAATTTGGCTGACTAACAACTCAAAAATTTTAGTCATCATCCCAATTAGCTGATAAATGAGTTACAAACATCATAAAACCTTTCCAAAAGTCATTCTAATGCATTTCAAACTTCCAAATCTTCATTCTAACTTCTCTCAAGGATCTAAAACAACTAACAAACATTGAAATCATCACAAAAACTTCAATCAAAAGCCCAAATAAATGACTTTATTAAACTTTTGGAAGGATTATGGAAGAAAACTCAAGATAACCTCCAAAATTTTAGTTTTCACATTTTTTTAAGATTTCTACTCAAACATTCACACTAAAAGGCTAAACTAACAATAAAAATATGCTTAAAATAAAATTACAAGACCTCCAAGTTCAGGATATTACATAAAAATTCTTGCTTCTTACCCATAGTGGCACTATCTCCTCCTATCTTTTGCATATGAGGATGATGATGAGGATCTTATAAATGAAGCCATAGAGCAGATTTATTCAAAGATAGTAAATTGATATTTGTAATAAATACTTATCAACTACGTACTTGGGAATTACAAAAATGTCATTGCTTATTCTAATAACTACTTAATTTATCATGACTAAGTGCCCAAAAATTTCAATACAATTAGTATAATAGAGAGCGGAGAATGAGTTAAAGCATAACAATTGAGTTGTCATTCTTATCCATGACATTAATAATTCATTACATACAATCGCTAACAATTGAGTTAATAATAGAAATCCTATTAACCAAATCATCATGCGAATACACATAATTTAAAGCATCCACTGCAATAAAATTTTATAATTAATAAATAAAATTTAATAAATATTTCCTCATCCGATTTAGATTGGATTTAGCCATATGCATACTTATCTACAAATTTTACCAAGTTTAGCTCCCAAAATTAGATTTTTTATAGTAAATTTTAAATCCAAATTAGGATATGCTAAATAAATACTCTCTAATAAATTTACTTGCACACCTATGTATGAATAAAGTTCTACGATTGTCTCATTGTTAACTGATAAAAATATTGAGCATTAGAGATCAGACTTATCGCTAGCCGAAAATAAAAGCTACTTGAGCAGAGATATTCTAACACTTACGGTAGATAGATATAAAGATCTGTTATTTGAAAGATAACTTGCAATTAAAACCTATAAAATACTCCACCGTTATAAAAGATGGTCCACAACTTTAGTGCTTAATAACCAATTTCATTGATTCAGACACTACATTAAAGCATAAGAAGCTCTAGCATGTAGTTAGCTCTAATTTTATAAATAAGATTTCATTTGATGCTCTCTAGTTTATACTAATCCATTGTAATCAACAACATCTATCTTCATGCCACATTTGTTACTTTTATCCATTCATCTTGGACTAACAAAAGGGATGTGTGTAAATCTCAGAGGTTAAGGTCACTTTCAATTCATGGTTAAACTAAAAAGGTCCAATTCTTCAGCCCTGAACCATAAAAGATGCAAACTAAAACCATCTCCTATTTCGTTGTTGCATCCTTGCTCTTTTACATTCCATCACTCAAAACATGAATACCCTATCATGAATAACTACATCTCTTTGGTTCATGAGTAAATTGTGAAGAAAAAGATCCAAACTAAAATTCAGCACCAAGATCATTGTTGTAGTCTTGCTCTATCACAAGCCATCGCATGAATGACCTGTCACGGAGGATTAAATATCTTCAATTCACAGGTAAACCATGAGTTAGAAATGATCCAAACTATCACCCACCACTTATCCTATAGTTATTGCCTGTTATAGAAAAATGGATTTCTTTGATTTATACGTAGATCATGGATTGGAATGGATTAAAATGATAAATCAATCATTTATATCTTGCAAACATTATCACATGTATGGTGCTTTCTTTCAATCGTATAAACATAAATAGTTTTTATATAGCACATTGTTAACTTTATGCGCAAAAATATTTGTTGATAGGAAACGAGGACTACCATTACTAGTGCAATATATATTATCCATTTCGCTTTTATGCTATTTGAGCGTTTTAAATTATGGGTTATTAGCCAAATGATTAGATGAAAGTTCTTCGATCAACTCAACCTGAATTTTTTTGAAAGAAATAAATTAGTTTACGGCAATTAAGATGATCTTCTAATTATCAAAAGCCACAAATGGATCAACAGATCCATTTATTCTCGCGATGAAGAACTAGGGCTCGTGTTGATCGATGAAGTTAGGAGGATCCAAACTAAAGACTAATGACCTAAATCTCTTATGCATGCTCACATGCATGGCACTTACTTTACTTTACGAGTGCAGAAAAGCTGTGCACAGTATAATACTAACCTTATGTGCGTACGTGCGGACTAGTGGACAAACCCATTCCATATGCAGCATGTGAAGGAGAATCGATCCTCTTCCGTCGAGCGTGGTGCCAACTTCATGCGCATAAATGCGGCACGGCACGGTACCAAGTTTTCAGACGCACAACCGCGGGCAACTTGGCCATAGGCCTCGGCCCCCACTCCACCCCACTACGACGATCACTGAAATCTGCGCCGTCTCTTCTCACATAAACGGTCCAAAGCACAGGCTCTCGTCAACGGCTCTCAGACGGATGACCGGATCCTTCTCCAGCGTTCCTTTGTTCTCTTTTTTTTTTTTTTTTTTAAACAAAATGGAGCACGGTCACACCATATGGAGGGTCTAGATTCTCTCATGCCCAACTTTTTACTTTCCAGTGGACCTCATCGTGAATAAATTCCCCAGCCTAAAAGTGCTTTTGGTTCCCTTGAAACAGACGAAAAGTCGCGCGATATCGTACCGTAGAGAGTCCCCAAAGAAGCCAGACAGACGTACCGGATCGCACGAAGGCGGGTCTCACCGTATGGATGAGTTTACGGTAGGCCTTGTTTCAGGTATTAGTTCGATTCCATTATCCTGAGCCATGATGAAAACGGACGGTGAATGGAAAGCCCATTGCTAAATGTCCGTACTAAAGTTTATATGCGGTAAGAGAGGATCATGCTTTCATCCTCTGATGAGTAGAACGGACGGTGGATCTTAATTTTCGCATAATTGTTTTTACGGGCACCTTCGGAAAGTCGGTGCTGCTCCCTCGTAACGACCTGTGGCACAATGCATCGAGTGTGTGCCGCCCCTCCTTTCCTTTATTCCGGTCCTATAAATATACTCGGAGAGCTCTCGATTTGTTTCCGTCGTGGTCTCGGTCCCCTCTCATCTCCGCCGTTCTTTCTCACTGGTTCTTTCTCGACTCCGGGAGAGTGGGGAGGGTGGGTTTAGATAGGAGAGAGAAAGAGAGGGGGGGGAAGGAGAGACGGTGGGTTAGGGTTTCAGGTTATGGGATTGGAGCGATGTCGGGCGAGAAGCCGCCGGTGGAGCTCTGCAAGGGTGTGAATGGCCTTGACAAGGTCGTGCTGAGAGAGGTCAGGGGGAGTTCGGCCGAGGTTTGCTTCCTCTCATCCCATCCCTCTCTCGATCGGTTTTTCTTTTTGTTCTTTCCATCCAGTTCGTTTATAGATTCTTGGTGGAAACTTCTCTGGAACGAGAGATCATCTGTTGCAGAGACATATGAATTATTAATTCATTTCTTGTAGCGTCTTTACAGTGGAGTTGGATCTGATTCATTTGTTATGGATCTGATGCGGTTTCGTGGTTTTATTTAAGTTTCTTATAGGATTGTTGATTCTTGTGGTATTCTTGGTTTGATCTTTGGTTCAGCAGCTGTTGATAACGTGATTCCCAGGAATTTGCCCTCCTTATATGCTCTGAACGTCCATCTTAGCAATTCTTGGTTTATTTTTCGGCTGGCATATCAATGTCTAATTTGAGAAATGGAATATGGAATCCTTTTGGCTCTATCCATTCTTGTGAATTTGATTGCCATTGGATCAGTGGTTAGGCCATCTTGTTCATGCATGCCAGGTAGTTGGGAAAAAAAAACCCTGCAGGGGAGTATTTTGCATGCATATTGTTTGGTCTTGGGTTCTAGATCACTCTGTGAAACAACCCCCAAGTCAGAATTTCGTGATATGTAGATTATAAGTTTATCATGAGCACTCTTGATTAGTTTCTCATCTCTTGGTCCAAAGAAAAGAAAGAACTTAAGGAAGAAAGTGAATCATCTGGTAAAGTTAAAGGATGAAATCTTTGAGTACCTTGATCCTTTTAAGGAATGATAATATAATAGTTTGGGTGATTTACATCAGAAAAAGAGAAAGGGATGTGTATGGTAAAAGATAGTAGTCAAATCTAGCAAATATAATATGACGAGTCAATTTTGGGATTTTTTTTGGGGTCTGGAATATCTTACATATGCTTACAGATCTCAAACTTTTCTTTTAACCAATTTTCTGTTTTCATTTCCTTGATTGAACTTCATTAATGCATACTGCATACTTTCGTATGACTATTTTCGTGCATGCTTCCTTGAGTTTCTTGCCCGAGGTAAAGGTTAGAGATCAGGGATTATAACATCTAGGGTAAAACTCATACAAGTTTCTTTTAAGTCTAGGCATAAATAACTGAAAAAAAAAAAAAAGCAATAATAAGTGTTTATAAAATGCTGGTGAGATGAGAAAATTGTGAAAATATGCTTGAAAAAATTGGATATTTTTCTGGCATTGTACTCTAGGAATCGTCTTTGATTTATGTATATCATTATTTCTAAGTTATTAATATCATATGATATATGCAAGAATTATTAGATGCAAATTTAACGGCCGCATGGAATTTGGGGATAATTCTCTACTAGAAAGTAGGGAAAACACACCAGAGAGAATATCAGCCAAGTGAGTGAGTAATGTATGACTAGAGTTTCATGTGTGATGTGATAAGAGGCCTTTGGGTCATTGAAAGATAGGTTCTTGGGACTTATAATGCTAAAAGTACATGTTTTAACAGTCTGGGGAAAGAAGTAGCAGAAGATTGGAATGGATTTCGAGGGTCCCTATATTTTCTAAGTTGAAGATAACTAGGAGACTAAGAGATTAAGTCTGCGCTAGAGGAAAGAGATGTGTTTTGCAGTCTATATACATATATGTAGGAAAATTTACAAATATGATCATGAATATTAAAAAGGAAATGGAAGGGAAGATATTCAGAGGCAAGTGAGAGCTGAACTTGTGGACTGGTTTGATCATGCATCAAAGTAGACCTTTGGTTTTGTAAGAGAGAAAGGGCTATACAAGGAAGATGGAAGAAAGAACTTAGAGGAGATAAAAAAGAAGAAGAAGCAGTAATTGAATCTGTTAAATATCTTCGTTTTAACTTAGATCTATCTACAAGATAGCTATCCTCTCTTCTATAGAGGATCTAGGAGCACACCATTTGTTAAGATATACAAAACTGCCTAGAAAACAATATAAAGTGTAGAAAGTTCATATTGCATCTCTTGAAATGCTCATATCCTATTACATCTAGAAATGTTAAGAGAACAATTCTTTTTCCATAATCATCTTGAATCTTAAAGAATTTTAAATTCCCCCTTGAAAAGGTCTGCCAAAAGTAGGTTTGCTATGCTGACATACAAGAGACACTCCTTTGTAATCAGGGGGAAATGTCTAATGAAAGGCTTAATGAACAAAGATGCTTTGAACAAATCCTTTTAACAGTCTGTTGCTGCTGAGTACATTATTAATTGATATGGCTACAGAGACTTTCTGGTGATTGTGCCTTTTCTTATGTGTGTTGATCTGCAGGTATATCTATATGGCGGTCAAGTGACATCTTGGAAAAATGACCATGGGGAGGAGATGCTTTTTCTCAGCAGTAAGGTATTAAAATCATTTGCAATATTTAATTGGTCTTTAGGTGCAAGGTTTTCTGACTAAAAATCTTCAGTTCAAATAATATAGTCCTTTTTGATAACCATTTGATCGATATCATTATTGATAAAATTTTGATTAGAGAACTCAGGTGGCCTTTAACCATTTCTTTCTATTGTCTGAACTTCTTTGTTCTTGTTAAGTTTTTCATTTTTTGTGGCAATCTTAAGTGCACTTGAGCAACCAGGTGCCTATGTAGGATACCATGTTTTAAAGGTTGGCCATTGAAGACAAAGTTCTTTCCCATTCCTTAACTTGAAATTGCATCAACTTTAGCAAGGAACACACAATTGTGCATGATGGGATTGCTCATGGTAAAGAATTTATGCATGCTAGTGTGACAAAACAAAAGATGAAAAAATAGTGCACATGCGGGCATGCGCACATGGAAGGAAGAGGGAGGGGGGAGGATGATTGACAAACAACCGAAGTATCAAAGTTTCATAACAACTTGAGCATGGCCATGGAATTTGGCCTTGACTTCTAAGCTAAGTGGCTAACGGTTGATATTTGAGGCTACGAATCTCCAAGGTCCGTTCTCATGGTTCAATTCAAGAGCAGGGTTTTTCCAGCTTTTTGATTTATACATAAGTTTTTCTTCTTTCTAACTTGTGTACACTGTAGAAAGAACCTAAGATAATAAACATTTGATGACCATTTGGTTGGTGCAAAACTAGGCTATTGTGTCATTTGATTCAATAAGTCTGATTTTTATCATAGTTTTTGGCATGGTTTTCAAGATGTCTCATGGGGTGGGATGCTATGACGGGATACCATTGCAAGTGTCGGGTTGAGGACCATCCTAGCATCCCGATCAGTGCATCCTAGGACTTTCCCGATGCCAAGTTTCAGGACGGGGCGGGATGATGGTGTGTCTTGATGCACAGGAAAACAAGGATGGACCTATCTCATGGGATTTCAAATTTTAATTTTTGATAAAATTTTATGAGTTAGGTTTAGTACATCAAGGAGTTAAAATTAAATTGCATAGTGCTTAGAGATCCCACTTTTATCTAAATCTAGAATAATATATAATCCATTTCATATGTGGTTTATCATGTAATAAATACTAACAATTAGGAGTTTAAATAGTTTACCATTGCTTGTAATATTCAAGTACTACAAATTTACAATACATCTTATCCTTTGTTTTCTGTCACATGGCCTTGTTGATAGAACTAACAAAAGACCTATGTAATATTCAGTAATGACTGAAGACTAGTTTACTTTGGTAGCTCTAATTTTTCAGAAACTTCTATGACCAAATATGCATCATAAGTCACTAAAGGGGATGAACTGAAATCTTCTCCGAGCTAGTTCATATGTTTTAGGCTGTATGGTGATTAAATTGTTTGATTTCTGAAGCTCCAAATGTCAGTTTTCTCTCTCTTCTTAAAGCAAAATCTTAAATAGCTTTCTTACCTTTTTAACATATGTTGTGTTCTCTCTTATTAATAACTAAAATAGATTCTTCATTTTCTTTATTTCTATCTCTTTATGTATATGCATATATGTGTCTGTATGCATGCATGCATGCATGCATATGTAATGTATTATGACCAGCATCTTTTCTAAATTTTTGGAATTTTGGATCCTTTATTTCATATATGAAATCCACTTCCAATTTAGCTGCAGCTTTTGCATGTTCAATTGGGACCTGTATAGAACATTTTTTTCTTGTCATGTTGCTACTTGCCGCAGTATCCCTACTATATATTAGACATGAACTTAAATATTAATGTTCTTGTTGCATAAGTGGTCTTTCTTCTTTTGGTGATGGTGGACGTTGAGGGATGGTGGGTGGCCTTTCTCCAGTCATTTTGGATGTTCATTACTAATGGTTGTTTTCTTTTACTTATAACCTTTCATTAATCATGTTTTGCTTCTTCTTTGTTCTTTTTAGGCAGTTTTCAAGCCTCCAAAAGCTATACGTGGGGGCATCCCAATATGCTTTCCTCAAGTATGATGTTTACTGATTGTAAGCATTCTTCTGTTATACTTTTCTGGATTCTATTCATTTTCATCACCTAATTTCACTGCAAATGCAGTTTTCATACAATGGACCTCTCGAACAGCATGGGTTTGCAAGGAACAGGTTCTGGAGTATCGACACTGACCCACCCCCTTTCCCAACAAATAGCTCTAATAAAGCTTTTGTTGACTTAATTCTCAAAACATCTGAAGAAGATTTAAAGATCTGGCCCCACAGGTGTGCTATCCAGTAACCAAACATGAAGTCTTGCTCTCTTTATAATGTTGTATGAATGCTGTCAAAGTTTTTGTCTGCTCTCATTCTTATCATGTTGATTACTTCTCTGAATTGCATGTTTAAGTATATATTTGAGGTGTATGACCAACTTTCTGTCATTGCAGTTATGAATTTCGTCTACGGGTTACTCTGGGACCTGGAGGAGATCTTATGCTGACATCTCGTATAAGAAATACTAATAATGATGGAAAGCCATTCTCATTCACATTTGCATACCACACTTACTTTTCTGTTTCTGATATCAGGTTTGTCCTTCAACTCTGTTAGCTTATTCTGTAATTGAGGATTATGTGTTGTGTTACCAATAAATTGGATTGTGATCTGTGCATTCACTGACTTGAGTCTTTGTATATTAATTGATGGCATGATATAGGGTTTCTTAGCATATTGTATCATTTACATTAAGGTGACCCCAAAAAAAAATACTAATAATTGTACAGTAATGCCACTCATATGGTATTGTTGGTTCTGTGGTTCTCTTATATACGTGAGAAACACAAATTCCGTGGGTCATATATTTCAGTTATTCCTTGTGCTGCTCAAACCTGGTCAAGCAGTCTACTTTGGATTCATCTTGGATGGTGATGGACACAGATTTGTCTCACTGCCTGCACATGCTCTGCTTGACAATTGTTATTTTACTGTAGGAATTATCATATACTTTAGTCCTTGTTAAAGTTTTCAATCTTAGTTGTATATCATGTTTGATGTAAAATCATCTTATTCTGAGAATTATTTTCATCCGTAGTAATTTTTTCTTTGTATTTTTTTCTTTTAACTTTTCCTGCAAATCAGAAGGTTGATATGTTTGTTGATGCTGTCAACTTTCAACAATGACACTTTGTAGAATAATTATTAACTCAGATGCGAGCTAACTTGTTTTGCTCAGTCTTTTGTTTCTTTTTCCAGAATAGAATTTGACTTATAAAATAATTTCATCAATTACAAAAGTATTTGGTGGGCATACAATGACAATGATTTTGCACATTACCTTCAAACTTAGGCTAGTTATGGGTGTACATGTTGAAAAGTGAAAAAAGAAAAGCATCCAAACATGAGTTAGTGTGGAATGTTACGAGTAGTAAATTTCTAGCATAAAGATAATTTTTTGCGAGGGGGAATCTATCTATGTAGTAGCATAAAGATAATGTCATGTACACTTCTATAATAAAACCCAGTTTTAGCATAGGTTAATTGGGTAATTAGTGTAGAATTTCTTTATTCAGGAAATCATAAAGAATTAGGGAAGCTTAATGCCCCATAAGAGGCAGAAACAACTAGAGGGAAAAAATGCAGTTATTTATCTTTTCTTTTCCTCTTTCAGACACACTGATGTAAGACATTCTAGGAGAAGGGAATGTATCAGGGTTGAGGGTAGGGCTGAAATCTATAGGTTGCTGGAATTTTGGGTTCAGATCCAAGTTTTAATCAAAACTGAACTCTGGAAGTGGGAATTTCAATGCTAAATTGATAGTGGAGACGGTGATTAATCTAAGAATACGAAACTAGGGTATGGTTAAGGAATAATAAGAGTTCTTAAGGATGGATTTAAGTCTTGCTGTCCATTCATAAATCTATCAACAAACTAGGGTAGCAGTTGATGAGATCCGATCAGATTTGACTGGGTGCTGTTGGCTGTGGAGGAAAATATAGCAAAAGAAAGGGTGGGGGAATGCAATGAATAAAAATATAGAGGCAATAATAGGGAAGGAAAAAAAAGAAGAAATAAGGAATCAGACTCTCTAACCCCAGGGATCCACATAGGGTTGGAAGTCCTGACACCTGTTTTGGGAATTACACCACAAGAGAAAAGAAACCAAAAATTCATTCCTTTCTTCATTGATCAATCCAAATACTTGGAAGTCTCCTTGAAACACTGAATATAAACATGAAATTCTGGATGCCCATCACACGAGGTTTCTTTATTGCTAACAAGTAGGTTAAATAGATGACCCATGCATAATTATTGATTGAAGAAATCACAAAGGGCTAGTGATTTATGGTCTTTTCAAATGTATTATTGTCATATAAGGGTGAAGAATGCAGTAAGACACTACATTACAATTTCCTTTTGCCCTTCCAATCTATATTTTAGCTAGAGGAGGGACAACATATGCTTCGAAGGACCTTTTAGCTACAAGGATATCGAAAGTAGAGTAGGCAATAGTAAGGATGAGGAGGTACATAAATTCAGGACCCATAACATACCAATTGATCATTGAAGCATTGCTAAACAAACTTGATTCGTTTAATGGAGGGAGTGGATTATAGGTAAATGCCAAAAGAATGGATGAAGTTTATCTACAAAGAATGCCTATGAACAAAAAGAGCAGAGCATACCTATCGGCCTATTGGGAACTGTCAGACAAACTTACTTGGCTTAATACTGGTGGGAGTGGATGCTGGGAACATATCAAATGAATAGGGAAAGTTTAACTACAATAAATGCGGGACACTAATGATATAGAATTTGCACTGATTACATGGAATCAAATGTACGAGTCATGTTACGAAGCTAGAGCAGACCATATTCAATTAAAGATTGACATGGATGCCTGAGTATGTGACTGACTGTGATATGTATACAACCAACATTTGGTTGGTAGAATCTGAGAAATTTGGTTTGCTTAGCATTGGGGGTCTCTTGGGTCTGTGATCTCTTAAGGGTTGTTTCACTGTCTTATGATAGATAATTGTTTCTCAAGAAGAGTTCATTTTGTGTAACTGCTTATTCTTCATTATGTTAGGTGGTGGCAATGCAACCCACATGCCAATAGTTGTCCTTTATGATTATGTGGTCTAATTTAAGCTTTTCCAGTTATGTAGGAGTCCACAGATTCTATAAATTGGAGGTCCATGGAATTATTTTATAGAGGAATAATAGCAGCAATTTCTTAGGATCATCAGTTATGTTTCATCTAAGTGGGAATCCAGCTTATGCTCGGTTACACTTGGGTGCTAATCAGGCTTTTCTCCATTTCTTAGTAGTCCTATTGAAAATTCAAAAAAGTATCATCATACAATTATGTTACTTGCTATACTTGCTGAAATTGGTAAAACAGATGATTCCTCTACTTCTGATGTGATCTCTCATGATGCCATTAATGAACCTGGTGGTGACTCTTGGAGTGCCATGTCGTTTTGCTGTTGAAATTCTGCCTCTTTTTTTTAAGATAAGCAGTTGTCTCTTAGTCTTAACAGAGGTTTTGTCCAGTTTTTGCTATGTTAAATCCTTAGCTTCACAGACCAATCCCTTCTATTTAAATATTTATTGGTTCGCCTTAAATTCAAGTTTTTACATTTTGGCTTCCGAATGTATCTTTAACACCGTCAACTTTGAATTAGCACATGCTGCTTTTTTGTAATCAGGCATTGCTTAGAAAGAGGACAAACTGCATGATAAACAATCCCTGGGATAGCTGCCAAATGAGCCATAATGAGAGGCTGAACTGCTGACTCCTAACAGTTGGGTCAAATCATGGATAATCAGGAATTAGTACTAATTCCATAGGTACCTTGGAACTGGGCATCTCAGGCATTTGATCCCACCTCTTTTGAAATGACCAAAATTCCCTTCATTAACAAAAAAATAAAAAAAAAATTCATAAAGGGCAGTGAGATATTTGTCTTTTAACCAAAAAGTAGCCATATTGCCGTCAACTGTACTGTAGTATTATGTAATTATTAGATGGGGATTAAAACACTTTATCCGAGTACAAACTATGACTAATCCCTACCTTGTCCTGGAATTGACCATACCTGCTGATGATTAGCAGTCATACCTATCCAGTTTCCAAAGTGGTCCTGAAGGTTGTGGGAACAAAACATTCTTTCCAATTGGTAGCATTCCAAACGTCAGCAACTTTCTATTTTCATTTTCATAGATGCAGTGATGCTTTCATGAGATCTTGGAAAATATATTGGCTACCTTGCTTTTATCTTTGATTATATATTTTGTGAACATTGTGATCACTTCAAAATCTGTGTGTACATTTGTTCTGATCAAAAGAAATTTAGATGTTGCCAAAGTCAAGGAAATGGAAATAACATAGCCGCATACTGGTGGCTAAAATTAGCAATTGAGGGGAAGATGGATATGCAAAATTGATCTTTGATTTTAAGAATAAATCAGAAGCTGAACGTTCTCTTATTCTCTGCCCCTTAAAGAATGTCTTCTTTTGGTGCATATGTAAAATACACACATTTGTGAACATCAACTTGTATATCTTCTATGTTGCTCATTTTTTCTGGATCTCAAGTAATTTTTCAGTGAAGTGCGAGTAGAAGGACTAGAGACTCTGGATTACCTGGACAACTTAGAGGACAAGCAGCGTTTCACGGAACAAGGAGATGCAATAACATTTGAATCTGAAGTAAGGAAATGTGCATGATTAACTTTGATTTTGTCATTTGATGATCAGACTTTGTTTATATTAGGTGGACAAGATATATCTTAGCACGCCTACCAAGATTGCAATTTTGGACCATGAGAAAAAAAGAACTTTTGTTCTGCGGAAAGATGGACTTCCAGATGCAGGCAAGTTTGATTTCTAGTATCTGCTTTGCTTACTTTTATTTCTAATATCTGCCAAATTTATCTTGGGATAAGACTGGAAAGGGACTAATTGCATTTGTAGTATCTGCATAATTTTACAGTCTGATGACATATTATATCTGCAGTGGTATGGAATCCATGGGACAAGAAGGCCAAGGCCATGACAGATTTTGGGGATGATGAGTACAAGCATATGTTGTGTGTGGAGGCTGCAGCCATTGAGAAGCTCATTACTTTGAAGCCCGGTGAGGAATGGAAAGGGAGGCTAGAGCTGTCTGCTGTTCCCTCCAGTTACTGTAGTGGGCAACTGGATCCTCAAAGGGTTCTTCAAGGTTGAAGCATCTAGCTGTCTGCTGCATCTTGTACAGGTTGGAAGTTCTTTCTCAAGCATGGCCTAGCTTTTGAATTTTAATTAGAATACTAACTCTCTAGACTGGACATAAGAATTTCAATCTCTGGGACTTCATCAAAAATAAATTTCAGAGTATTTAGTAACTTTGGAGTCCAGAAAATAATCACTTGCTAGATTTGCATTACCATGTGAGATCAGATGATATGGAAAAATATTTTAGCAGTTGCACCCAACTTGAATTTGATCTTCTAATCAGATATTTAAGATAGAGTTTCAGGTGGTGTGCTCCCACAAATTTTTTTTTTTTTTTTTAAAGGCTAAAGGGGTTATGTGGCATTCAAGGTGATGCATGTGCTTCTTCTATTGAGAAGCAGCTATCATGCTATAGCATGCATCTCAGGAACCTGAGTTGGCATAAATGTTGGAGCAGGTCACAAGACTTTGAAAAAGTTTAGGATGAGAATGATAAGGATACAACTGCATAACAAAAAATGTTTAATCTGTATCTTTTTTTGCGAAGGAAATCTACTTATTTCATTTATAGATTTTTTTTAGAAATACATGGTGTATGGGTAATAAAAATTGATGAAATGATTTGTAGGCGTAATTTAAGAATGGATTGAATCAGGAAGCAGCACTCTAGGCAGAATATTCTGGTACTCATGTATTTTGTTTATCTGCTTTGGCTGAATCTGTACGCTACTGGCACCTTTACATGGCAGTGCATTGGAGCAAGCTACCTTGGTTTCTACAAGCTGCAGCTTCTATCCCGATGCTCTTATGTGCCAAGTAGCATGTATGTTTCCAAACATTTTGATGAGAGTTTCTAATAATTATTTGAGCATCTAATGATTGAAGTTGGCACTGAACATTTGCCATAAACTTCTAATTTCATTTCACCTTCAGAGACGCATCAAAGACAAACTATGTGAAATTTGTTTGTTTTATACAACTTGTCCCTTAGTTCATTTTATTATTTCCAAGATTGTCCACAATGCTAATCTTGTATTGTTGGTATCCTCTTCAGTGCCTTCTGTTATTTTGCCCACCTTTTTGTAATTCTTGTTGATGATTACGTTCAAGAAAATGCATCAAGCATTCCTTGTGGAGGTGTAAAGTGCTGATGCTGATAGTCATTTTCTGCATGAACATTTCAATATTTTGTCAATTTCAGCCCAATTCCATCTTTTCTTTCTGATATAATGCATCCTTGCAATCACTGGTTTGCAGGCGCTCTCTTGTTGCATTTGAAGTATGGAAGCAAGTTACCAGTTCTTTTCTTTCCTTTCCCATTCTCTTGTTCCCTTTAAAGCTTAATTAATGGTGGGGATTCAGAGGCAGACTTTCTCTGAAATAATAGTGCTTTATGTTGAGATTTGATTCATATCTCATGCAGAAAAAAAATGTCAGTTTGAACCAGTGTGTAAAAAATGATAGTAGTGCTAACTGTTTCTTGTTTTTGTATCATATCATGTCATAAATTTATAGTTACCTGGACATGTCTGAGGTTTATTATTGAGCCTTTCTGGATGCATTTATTTGTTGCCATTTTATGCCTTATGCTGTGAACTGTCTGGTTGGGTTATGAAATTCATATTACAAATGTCCTTGCTTCTTCAACATTTAATCCATTGAATTTCTTATTGCAATATGTTGCTGTGGATCAACTAGGTCTGTGAAAGCCAAGATGGGCATGTTGAGGCTTAGATCATGCAGATCATGCAGTTGTGTTTTGAAAAAAAAAAAAAAAAAATCCTTGAATAATCAGCTTGAGCTTTTTTGTGTTGTTCTCCAGGCATCTGCTAACACCGGTGTGATCATAAATTAGCTAACGCATTTAATTGCTTCTTCAAAAAGTGATCTGCGATTTCAGGTCTGCTGCTTGTCTGTAAGCCCCTGCCTGCATCGAAGTTGTCAGAAAAAGGTTATACTAGTGCGTGATAAGTTTCTTCAGTTGAACAGTTGAAGGTTTGAGTCTTAACTACGGAACTAATTGTCTATACTATAGAGGTTTTTTAATTTTGTAGAATTTTAAAGTTGCATATTGCTGTGACTGTGGAAGTTAGATACGCTATCAAGCATTGATATGGGTTTCCTGTTAGAACTTACGTTCCACCTAAATTAGAGCTAATCATGACCCTGGTAGAATAAATTTTTAGCTTCCGCCTATCTTACTAAATCAACACCACTCATTAGCGTCTCGATCCGGTGATCGGAATTTGGCTCACGAAAGCACAATTGGGAGTCCAGATAAAAATGATAGATGATTGTAGGTCAACATTTCATGTTGTCTGTTAAAGAAAATGAGAACAGAAGTCTAAAGCAAATTCGAGGTTTTTTCATTTTTTTTGAAATTCCTTATCTATTGAAGAAATGAAGAAATAATGACTAATTAAATTGCCCCCTGGTAGTCACACAACACGGGATTGATTAATAAGGTGTCATAATGTCTTTTGATTCTTTTCTTTTACTAGGGTTTCTTTTTTTTCGGTTTCAGACCCTGCAGTACGAGCACAGGCGCGGGGAACGATGTGCGCTCACAACCAGAACGCCGCCGCACTCGCGTTGGTACCTCCTCCCATGAAACCGAGGCCACGCATGTTGACTTTTGACCTTGGATGCCTTCAATTCCTCTCCCCCCTCACACTTTGGTGGTGGGCTCCCAGCCGAACATCCCACTGTTCTGATCCCACCCGCATGAAACTTGCCCGATTTTCCCTGCACCAGGGGCACAACACCATCCCCAAGCAGCCTCCAGCACGCAAATTTTACCCGTCAGCACTGCGAATCCCACACAATCAAGTGTATATGGTTTATATGAACCCGGCCGAAAAGCGCCCAGGGTACTGCAGAAACACAACATCCCATTAGCCCATTAGCAGAACTCCCCAAGGGCGCAAACTCTAAATCCATCCAGTCCCTGCCGCTCTAGCCCAAAGACCCAAAATAAATAAATAAATAAATAAATAAATAAAATTAAAAAAAATCAGGAGAGGGAGCGGAGGAAGAGAGAGAGAGAGACCGTGAGAGCGAGAGGCGACTCGAAGAGAGAGAAAAGGGGGGAAACTAAAAAAAAAAAAAAAAAAAAAAAAGGCGAGAGCGAGAGAGCGAGCGAGTTTTTTCTCCCTCCAGCGATCAATCCAATTCAACGGGCCGTCCGAGAGAGAGAGAGAGAGAGAGAGCGAAGAGCGAAGCAAGAGAGAAGAGCAGCAGAAGGAAAGAGAGAGAATTGGAGCTGTGTCCGCCGGCGATGCGCTTCGAATCGAAGCGTCTCACGCTACTCCGAGCGAGTTCGAAGAGGTCAGCTGGATCCCTTCTCTCTTCCATTCGTCCTTCTCGATAGATTGAGATTCTTTTTCTGCTTCTTTTCTTTGCCTCTCTTTCGCTTTGATTCCTCCAAGCCGCTCCCCGACTGCGATTCCATCGAGATCCGTCTCGCTTAAGTGGCTTCTCCGATCGCAGAGCGCGGAGAAGATCGCCGTCCGCTTCTATCCGGAGATTCCGGAGCAAAATGAGAGCTTTTTCGAGCTCCAGGCGGCCGAATGGGGCTCGATTCTAGTTGTCTCGCATTGTTCTAGGGTTTTCGATCTCCCTTTTTGAGAATTCGAATTTCAAGCTGGCGTCTTTGGAGGGATTCGAGCTCGGAATCTCCATTCTTGGTGTCGGTTCCTGATCCTGTCTCGGTTTAGGGTTTTGGTCTGGAAAGATGAGATTTTGGTCTGCATTGCTCTGGCTGAGGAGTTGGGAATCGGATATCGCTCTCGTTTTCTCCAAGAAAAGGTGCAAACCCTAATCTTGGCTAAAACCCGGGAAGCACACTAGGGGCAGCGTTAGAGCTTCAATTCGATTGATCTGGTGAATAATTGCATGGCCACCGTTCATTGAGAGATGCCGCCGCCTCCGCAGCCGCCGCCACCACCAACTCAGCACTCCCGGACCAACCTCGGCGACCTGAAGTCTCAGATAGCGAAGAGGCTTGGGCCAGAACGATCTCAGAAATACTTCAGCTACCTGAATGGGTTGTTATCTCAGAAACTGAGCAAGCCTGAGTTCAATAAGCTCTGTCTTTTAACGCTTGGGCGCGAGAACCTCCCTTTGCACAATGAGCTCATCCGCTCGATCCTTAGAAATGCCTGTCTGGCCAAGATTCAGCCCCCTGTTATCCATGACAAGGGTGTGTCAAAGCCCGTTGGAGCTGTGGCTAAGAAATCTCCTCAGATAGATGATAGTTTCTATTCATCCCCTGCCCGAATTCCACCAGCACCGATTTGGGCCAATGGAGATATCTTCCCCCCATCCCCCCGCAAGTTCAGGTCTGTCATTCGGGACCGGAAGATCAAGGACCGCCCAAGCCCCCTCGGACCAAATGGGAGGGCAGAAGTTGCTGCTCTTCCATCTTCAGTACCCCCTGATGTGGTTACCGTGCGGGAGAATGGCGATTTGAATTCGTGTGATTTTAAGAGACCATTGCAACATCAACAAGGTGGGCCTGCTGAGCAGCTGGCAAAGAGACCAAGGATAGAGAAGCTGTCACCACTTGAATGGGATTCTGTACAGAGCACGGCTCTGGCTGAACTGGTCGCAGTCGAAGATAGGGAGGACTTGGAGCATAGGGATGATCTGAACTCTGCTAGAGGTCCTCTTCAAGCTCCACTTGGAATTCCCTTCTGTCCTGCCAGCGTTGGTGGAGCTCGACGGTCTCTACTGCTGGCAGCTAGTGGAAGCAGCAGTAGCTTTAGAAGCAGCTATGATTGTGGTGAACTGTGCGATACTGAAGTATTGAAGAAACAGATGGAGAAGATAGCAGAAGCACATGGCTTGGGAGGGGTTACAATGGACTGTGCCAATTTTTTGAATAATGGGCTGGATGCTTATTTGAAGCGGCTGATTAAGTCATGTGCTGAGATGGTAGGGGCAAGGAAGAGGCATGAACCAATAAGGCAGCTAGTCTACAAGCAGCAGCCTCATGGGAAGCCAATCAATGGTGTTTTGCTGGGAAATCATGTGCAAATACAAAGCAGTGGTGGACCTTTGGAGAGCACACATGAGCTGAAGAACCGTCACTCTATATATCTGCAGGATTTTAAGGTAGCAATGGAGCTAAATTCACAGCAACTAGGGGAGGACTGGCCCTTGCTACTTGAGAAAATATGCCTCCGATCGTTTGAAGAATAGGTACACATCCAGATCAAGCTTTCTGGTTTGAAGAAAAATGTGGCTGCATGGGTTATGATACCCAAGTGCCAGTCTGTTTGGGCCATTACAGACAGAATCACACTCCACAGCTTAAAAGGTGCAGCTTGGTTCATTTCATTGGGGATCTGAGCAGAAGAATTCTGTAAGATCCTACTGTGGGGTCGATGCTCAAACAAGAACACATTTTTGAAGATCAACCTGCTCAAGGAAAGATATTGTCCCTTGCTTGATCCATTTGTTGTTTGTCTAGATTCCATTGGGGGGCATCTCCACCACACCCAGGGATCTTGAGCTTTCATGTAATTTACAGCACGGAGTGACTCCAAAGGCATTTTTGCAGGAATATTGTTGTGTAACTTATACCATCTTGTTCTTGTTCTGTAAGTTTTGCGGGTCGCGGTGTATGTATTATCAGTTGCAAAAATTGCTTGGTTGGTTCAATACCATTTCATGGATCGTTTCTGATTTTTTTCTTCAATTTGAATCTCTTAATCATTTGATGGTCAGATACATGGAAGTTCTATTTTGTATGTTTTCTATTAGGTTATGTTCTGTTTATGTAGTATTTCTGGACAAAATAATGAGCATTTAATAATAGGAATTTTCCTTTTTCATATGTTTGTTTGACTACCGACTTTTAACTTCTTTGTTGATGTTATTGTTTCAGTAAGAACTATGCCATTATCACTGAGGCATTAAGAGGTGGGAAGTTTGATAAAGATGTTCTTTATTTTGTTACTCGTCATTGGAATAATGAATAGAAATAGATGTACTTGCTGTCAAAATACTTTGTGGGTAGCAATGACCTTTTTTTTGATGACTACTAAAATGTGAATTTCCAAGACCACTACACCAGACAAAGCATAAATGAATTTTCTTTTTCTAGTTTCTTCATTTTTATTTGGTTGCACAATCATTCTAAGTGTGAAATATCTTGATCAAATATCTTCATGCCTGTAAATTAAGATTCTTTTAATGGCTGTACCATCAGAGAAGAAAAACATAATGTTATGCTGATATCTCTTCGCCTCTGATCTACTCTACTAATACAATATCCTTTGTTTCTCCTGTATATTTATATTGACAAATGGGAATGCTGGGTTTTTAGCCAACTTCCTTTTATCCTTAATTGGCTCTTATATGTACCATGTAGACTGGTTACTGCTTCTTGTCCCTTTAACTTGTACCTTCACTCACAATGGGCTGTGCTTAATCTTACCTAGACTATCCTACCGAGTTGAGGAAGTAATATTGCTGGACAAAGCTAAATCATGCATTTATTGATTGATAACCTTTATTCTTACAATGATTTCCTTTCTTATTGTTGGACTTTGAGACCTAAGTAGCAGAAACATAGAACTTCTGAACTATTTTTTGCATACAAGGATGGGCTTTCTTTGTACTTATATCTAAACTTTATGCTGTAAGTATTAAATTATGCACACGTTTAATAAATTGGGGCTTGTCCTTGTTATCATACCCCTCTGGCTAGCAACTAGAGGTTTTAGGTTTGAATGTTGGGTGGTGCGTCCCTAAGTATTGGGTCCTAGGTAATTATAGTGCAGTAGGCTTCCCTCCCCTTCTCTCAAAAAAATTATACATGCACACATCTAAGTGTATCCAAGAATTTTAAACTGTATGTGTGAGAGAGAGAGAGAGAGAGAGAGAGAGAGAGAGAGATGTGTTTTAGTAGATCCTTACATGGACATGTCCATATGGTTGCATACATGTATGCAATAATGGACATGCAGGAAATAATGTCATTAAATCTATGAATCAGCTATTGAGATACCCTTTTTGTCCTTAATTGCGCATAAGTTAGATAAAAAATGCTTCTTTTTTCTTTGTCCTGGAGCCTTAGGACTGACCACACAACAAACAAAAAGATTGAAGTGAAGCAAGGAATTTGGTTTTGTCCTTCCCAAGTGATCATGATCTCACTATATTACGATGTGTGTTTTTTTGCTGAATGAATTTAACTTTGTGGTCATGCTTCTTTCCTAACAGTGTGAATTAATAGGAGTTAAAGAACATGTTAGATGATTCAAATTATTAATTATAGTCTCATGAAAATCACCTTTTGAAAAAAATTTCTTAGATATTAAGCAATAATTGTGCAAGATCCATGCAAACTGGGTGGTAATGGACTGACTTTGCTTCGCTTCTGTTTATGTAGTTGGATTAAATGAGGTTCCTTAAATGTGCTTAAAATTTTGAGGATATATGCAATATGTCCCTCAATATTGCTTCTATTAATCAATTATCCTCAAGTGCAAAGTCGTTTCATATTTAAAGATGCTCATATATATATATATATATATATATATATATATATATGAGTTAGATTTTGCTATATTTGAATGTAGCTAAATTTAGATACGGTCACCTTTCCTACCCTTGAATCCACATGGTTCACAAATTCCAAAGATGAAAAAGGTGAAAAAGGTAAAGTGGCTCCGGGATCCATTTGAATCTAAGGGTGAAGAAGGTGATCGGATCCTAAACTTAGCTACATTTGAATGTGTGGATCTAACGATGGGGGAGGTGACTGAATCTAAGTTTGGCTACATTCGAATATAGTTAAATCTACTTTTATATATATATATATATATATATATATATATATATATATATATATATAGAGAGAGAGAGAGAGAGAAAGAGAGAGTGTGTGTGTAGTCAAGCCCAAATCCAATCATCTTTCTAACCATTAGATTTGCATGGATCTTAAAGCTAAAAGGCCATCTGTTAACCAAAGTTAGCTGCTTTTTTATAAAAAAATAAAAGAGAAGTATTTATGAAATAAGACACGCATTTATGAGACACGACAATACAATCTACACCTCTATCACAGAAACATATCCCTATGCTTATAAAAGAATATCCATGAAAGAAGAGACTGGAATCTATATGTTCACCTATACTCTAGTTTCTATTGTCAAATGTCTAAAACCATTTATCCAGCTGAAAGAAAATTGAACAAAATTGAGACATCTGCTTTCTGCATATAGATGTTGTTAGCTACCTCCTGCAGCAAATTCAATTCTAGGTTGTCACAAGGAACACTACAAAATTTGCGGCCTTTGTTTCTGGTAAGTAGATAATTGCATTGAATTTTGTCTTTGTTATAATTGCTTCTTTTTCTTACTTGTTCTGATCCTTTGCTCTTCTTTTTGCCATGGCTTGATGGTTTATGTTACATAATTGATTTTTTCCCCTAAGTAATGAGGAGAATCATAACTCTATTTTTTCTATTTCTGTCTCCTGTACTTAGTTCTTTATATTTCAGATTGTTGGTTAGGCCCATTTTGCTGATTACATCTTTAGGAAATGTTTAGCTAAAGTTTCATCAGATTCTTTTGTCATTAAAAGCTAGTGGTTCCTATATTCATTTTTTGACCATGCTTTTTTGCTGATAGCTAATTAATTTTTTTAGTATCTTGTTGTATTAGAGATCATAAAGGAGAATATTTATTTTTTTCCTTTTTATTCCTTGGAAGGCTTCCCCCCCTCCCCCAGTCTCGTCTCAAAATGCTGGTTCATTTTGTTGATAAACCCTGCAGGAATTTGACCTCAGGTTCATGTTGTTTTGCAGATTTCTCATGCTTCAGTTTGTGACAACTTTTTCAGAACTCTTTAGCCCTAAACTTCAGTACCACTTGAACTATCAGTTTATCTTCTATTCTTTTGCTCTTTAAAATGATTTAAACCATTGTTATCGAGCTCATTGTTGAAAGCTATTAGCCAATCCAGGCTGTAAGGTGGAGGAAATTGCTGAGTGAAAAATGGATTCCACCAAGCAGAAGAGGTAGACTTGGAGCTCTAAAAAGAAGGACTGAAGTAGTCACATAATTTTTTTTCATCACCTCAACATGTATTCTACAGTATTTTGTATCTAATTTGATTATTTGGCGAAGAAAAAATAATGAAATTCATTTATTATGCTTTTACTGAGTTGCTTCCCTTGGCATGCTTGAAGTGCAAGAGGCAAAAGAAAGACTGTTACTGCTGTTGAAAGATAAGGTGCATAATTGGCTATGCTGTTTTTCCTTTGAGAACAATTTTAGTATTCTAGTTTGCTATAACTGAATTATATTTTTGGATAGTTTTAGATTAATTAAATCTAAATATGTGGGGAATGCCTCTCTTACATAATCTGTGGCATCATTAAATTGGTCATAGTTTGCGTAGCCTTATAGTCGTACATAATATTTTCAAAAGAATGGTTAGACTAACAAGAAGCTCATGTATGTCAATCCATCCGAACCAAGTTGGAGTTTAATAAGCCCTTGTTCACAATGTCGGAGCCATAGTTTGCAGTACCAACTTGTATTATGGGTGTCATATCGTATTGATAAAACACCTGTATATCACTATGGTTCAATATGGTACAAGGACTGAACCCGCCTGTATCGGATGGAATTGACCAGTCTGCTTTGTTTTGTGTTATATTGACCTATATCTATTGGTTTTGGGTGGTACCATGGCTGGGTATGAGAAAAGGATCTCCTAGACTTGTGTTAATATAAGGGATGTACCATATATATCCCATGTATATTGCATGATACTAGCAAGAAACTGCTACAGTACTGAGTACTGGCAGAGTGAAACTTGGTTGGAGCTTATGTTCACACCACCACCTTCCCGTATACCATCATCATCATTATTATCGTTGCTACTGCTGCTGTTTTTTATTAATAATTTTATTATCATTGTTGTTATTGTTATTGTTGTTGTTGTTGTTTCATATTTGTTTATTTTTTGAAACATATCCTTTTGGGTAAATACATCTGTATTTTGTGTAGTTGTGATAGGCCTTTTGTGTTTATTAATCAGGAGTTTAGCTGCATTAGCTGGCAAGCCATCACCATGGAACTATTTAGGACAGTTCTGCTTTGAACCATCCATTCCTCCCCTGAAGGTGACATGGAAGAAGACAATTCCTGTATCTGATTCTTTCTTTCTTTGGTTCCCGTATTTTGAGGTAATGTTAGGCAATTGCTTCAGGAATATATAATGTTAGGGGTACTTTCCTGTATTCACTGTGCATGTTACTAGACTATTTATATGTTGGAAGAAGGATGTTTTGTATCCTTGCATCTATGGGGGATGAATATCTCTATGTCAAGCTGGTGAAAAATGAACGTGATACTTATCTACAAGAACTAACTCTAATCCTTCATCCTCATGTCTAATTTCTGCATATAGTGCAGATAGTGCAGACTGCAGGCTGATGTCTTATTTATTTGGATTTGTTTTATGATATGTAATGTCAGGTAAGGAATAACTGAGTTTATGGCACGATCAGCCAAGCTGATGAGCCTGGTATGGAGGTAGTGGTTGTTACCTAAGAAGGGAGTTGTATGTACTTATGAAAAGGACATGAGGTTATAATGTAGAAACCTAGGGGATTTATGTGAATTTTCTTTTACTACAGATGTCCCTTTTTTTTGTCTTTTTTTGCTCTTTTCTTTTCTTTCCAATTGTTCGATTCATTTGATCATGTTTTACTAGAAAAGCTTCATGATTATTATCTATAACCATTCTTAACCTGACAAGCTATATCAGAAGCCACCACTTGAGCTGTGAATGAGGTTCGCTGTTGAAATCAGATCATGTTGAAATTTAGCTTGTTTTTGTTAGAACCATGAAATCAGACACCAAGACTGGTTGTCTTTTTTTAGCAAAAAGTTGTCTGATCCACACCTTTTTTTTTTTCATCAAGAGTATTCATCGTTAATAATTTTGAGCTCACAGAGAATGAACAGGTTAGCAAAAGCTTGTGATTCTGTAAACATGAAAAAAGATGATGTCATGTACTGTAAGTCATGCTTGTTGAAAGACATGTTCTATCTGCCGTTCTCATGTTTTTTTTTTTTTTTAAGGTAAATTGGAGGATGAGACTCCCCCAATCTGTTCTCATGTTATTCCCATATTTGTTAGTCTCTGTAGAACAGTTGGAGAATGACCAGAAATATGTTGTTTATTTCATTCTTTTAGACTACATTATAAGCACTTAAAATTGAATGCATACTTTAATGAACAAAGTCACATATTTCTCAGCTAAGTTCCTGATGATCATGCGAAATGATGTCCACCATTTGAACCTGTATAGTGTTCGCATCAAAGGCTAATATAAACATGAAGTTGTCTGACAGGATAGATAATGCTGGCCTTGAGAAATAAACTCCATGTTCATAAAGTCTAACAAGTGATCGAGATAAGGAGAAAAGCTAATCTAGTTAGCAGAGATTAAATCTAACATCTCAACAAGGATTTGGGACATAGTTTGGTAGGATGACAGTAGAATAAGGAACTTTGAAGTTATCTGACCTAAGACAAACTAATATTTATCCATCAGAGTTGTCAGGTTCTTTGAAAAAGGAAAAAGAAGGATCAGATCTTCAATAATATTAATCACTTATTTTAGACAAAGCTTTATTTATTTATCTATCTGCTTAAATTTTGTGTGTATGTGTGTGAAAAGCTTGTTTGGAACTTGGATTCCCCTTTATAAAATGAATCTTCTTGTTTCATGAACTCTAGTCAATTCATATGATGTGTTAGAATGAGTTTTCCTTGCAAAACTTTATCGAAACTTTGATTCATGTGTGCTATCTTCGCCTTCACTATTTTCAGGAGTGCCTAGATTTCCCTTCAGGCAAAAGGTGCACGCAGGATGGTGACCTGTGGGTGGGAGGTGGGGACAGATAGGGCACTATCCAGCGAGTGTATCTGGGACTCTTCTATTAGGAGGCACAGACTGGTTGACATGTCACTTTCCAATGCACAATTACATGTTCAAACAGCTAGTCTCGAGAAGGCTTCTTAACATTAAGAACTGATCATTTCTTTTCGAGTTTGCGAATGTTATTGCATTTTTGTCTTCTGATTGATCCCAGTTAAAATCTCAGAAAATTTTTCCCTTTAATTTGGGAAGTAACTCTGCAACCTGAGTCTAATACATGTAGCAACAAGAACATCTTTTAGTGGAAGGGGCACACCAATGGATACATACATTTATACATTAAACTTTTATTGTATGGCATCTGAAGCGGTCATCCTAGAAGTAGAAAAATCGTTCACTATGATATCTACAGCTATCCAGGATCATTCAAAGCCTTCATGATGAACTGAAAGTTAAACCATCAGATATTAAGTGAACATATCTTCATGTTTTGCTGTCCAGATCTGTGTGGGGACAGATCTGACACAGATCTGGACAGAAAATTCCAAAATTGGTTGAAAAAGATGGATATAAGGTTCTTGAGGCTGCTAGAGATTTTGTAGAACATGAAGGACAAGTCAAATATATGGTACTGATAGAGTAACCAACAGAAAATTAAAACATTTTCCTGCAAACCATATCAAGTGCCCCCACAATTTTCATAAAATTCTAATTGATAATGCCCATATTTTTATGTTTCCCCTCAATTATTTGAAAATAACCCATTGAGCAAACCCAACGTGCCCCTTGTATGTGAACCTATGGATAATAAGTAATTCTTGGCTTTGCGCAATAATGAGTAAAATCTTAAAGAATCTGCTACTAACTTCCTAAGCCAACTTTAAATCAAATCCATAGGTGAACTACTTTAATTAAATTAGATACTAAGCTATCACTGCAGCTACTTTTCATGTTATCATCTCAATATTCTTTGTCATCTGATATGCTTTTGTAGCGAAGTCCCCTTCTTATTGATAAGTCATCATCCAGTTGAGTTCTTCTGAAGAACAGTGTTTCCAGCAGATGATGAGAATCCCCTTGTCAAGAGGCCTGTTTTGAATATTCAATTTGATGGGCATACCACCATGCACCAATGGCCTTCAAGACATCTAATCAAATGAAAGCAAAAAGATCAGGATCCTCCTAGATCTTCTTAGAGGCATGGACCTTCAGGAGTTCCATTTAGCGAAGTGCCTGATGCATCAAAACATCAATGTGGTTTAATTACATCAGGATAGCCATCAGTCCAGATCAACTTGTCACCAGCCTTCTACACAAATTGGCATCCTTCTCAGCATCCATATTGGCTTTTTGTAAAGTTGTTGAAGCTCAACTGCCTGGAAATCAGCCATCCTACAGTTGCAGAGGACTGAAAGGTACCAGGAGCCTGGCATTCCTTATGTAAGATCTGTGCAAATGAAAGGCAGTCTTTCTCCACAATAATGAGTGATGGATTGACAGTATTCATCAAAACATCAACCAAGAATGAATCTTTTCTGCTCCTCATAGTAGGGTAACTGCATCGGCATAAAAACAGTCGTTCGCCATTCTGTTACGGTATATGCATTTATATGGAAAGTATCATGAAACATGTGTCATATTTCTCATATACTTTGAGAGTTCCGGACGTCTGGCAAGTATCAGACTTTTGAGTTTTTACAGGCTACAAAACAGTATAGAGCATATTTCTCATATTCCAACTCGTAATGATGGTCCTAAGAGTTGAACTCCTGAAATGGTACTCAGTTCTTATAATAGGTTAATTCTATTAAATGGATGAGATGGGTTGTATTGGTTATGACTATTGCTTTTTGTAGCTCAATGTCCACTTACAGGTGCCATGTGGAAGAACACCATGCAACAGGGAGTTGGAGATTATAACATAGATTTTAAGACAATGTTGCAAATAATGCTGTAAGCATATTTCTACTTCATTTTGCCTTCATCTTTTAACTTTATATATACATTTTCTCATCTCATGCATCGATTTGTTTCTAGATGTTCTGTGAAAATTTTAAGAGACTTTATCAGGTTCATTTTGCCAACTTCAGAGAAAAAGCTCTCTGAACCCTTGTAGGAAATTATGCAATTCATGAGGTACCTGCTTTTATAATGATAGAAGCCAGCTTCATATTTTAACTGAAACTTAGACAAATTCGGTGCCATCTAGGGAAGGTGCTGATGGTGGAAATTCTTGCTTCTCTGCAGTTCAGCAAAATACATCTGAAATCTCTGTGAAAGTGGAGGAAAATGTTGTTACCAGGGGTGGGTGATGTTGGCATCCAAGTATGATGCGGTTCTCTGATCTCAGATGCTGCATTCTTGTAGAAATCAACCATAAGGAAAATACGCCAGCCTAGTGAACCCCAGCAGGACAATATGGATCCATTAAATGCAATCTCTTCTTCCATAGCTTATACATGTAACAGTGGTGGATGAAATGGTTTGAAGAACTGAAATGATGCTGCATTAGATTCATAATTGGCTGCTTTGTGCCCTTTTTACCTTTGTAAAAGTTATAGTACCATCTGTCACCTTTGATATTTTGGGCTCTTTTCATTTATCTCTCTCAATAACAATGACGGCAACTATTTATATTTTTTTAGTTTTTCAGTTTATGTTAGCTTCCAATCATGGTCTTTTAAGTATGAAGTGATATTCCTGTTTTTATCTAATTTATTGTTGAAAGCTTGGACTAGTTTTTATTAAATTGGTGAACTAGATTTTGGACTCTGATGCGTCATCTGGATGTTCTGTGGTGTGCAGTAATTTTGAGCTACACAGAGTATTATTGGTGTGCATTAATTTTGAGAAGCTGTAAAAGGAAGAAGGAAAAAGTTCTTTACAGCTCGTTGTTTACTGAAATGCCTTGCAATCTCATATCTCATTCATTCACTCATTTCAATCTCATATCTCATTCATTCACTCAAAAACTGTTCTGTCAGCAGAAAAGACAGAAAAGGCCGTCACTCAAAAACATCTCATATCTCATTCATTCACTCAAAAACTGTTCTCTGTCAGCAGAAAAGACAGAAAAGGCCGATATTTGAAACTGTTCTGTCAGCAGAAAAGACAGAAAAGGCCGTCACTCAAAAACATCTCATATCTCATTCATTCACTCAAAAACTGTTCTCTGTCAGCAGAAAAGACAGAAAAGGCCGATATTTGAAACTGTTCTCTGTCAGCAGAAAAGACAGAAAAGGCCGATATTTGAAACTGTTCTCTGTCAGCAGAAAAGACAGAAAAGGCCGATATTTTTCAAGGTATATCCTTCTAAGCTTGAGTTTTACTACGCCTCTTGTGTTGTCTTTAGAAACCCTCTGCAGTTTTAAATGTTTTAAATTGGATCGAAAAGGACCTGCCATGCTCAACTATGATGATAATCGATACATTTTACTAGCACATGTGGTATGTTATTTAGAATTAGTTCAAGCGTCTCGGACGTTTCTTTTGAGTAAATCCCTAAATCCTGTCTTATGACAGGATCTAGATCAATCCATATGAGTCTTGATCTAATCAGCCAATGTATTGAAACTAACCCACATAAGACAGGATCTAATCAATCCATTTCGAGTTCAGCCAGATGAGTCTTGATCTAACCAGCCAATGTATTGGAACTAACCCACTCAGAAGTCTGAAGGTTGGACCACTTTTATCCCATTTTACGCAACCCTCACCCGGGGATTTTCTTTCCATTTTTATCGAGGCACTCAATCTAAGATTAGGGGGCAGGGCAAGAGAGAATTTCAGTCATCAGATGGTATGCCTTGTCAATTTAAAAATAAAAAGATGAAAGATGACTATTTTATTAAGGACTCATCCAAGCATGGATGTCAGCCTTCTTAGATTAAAGTATGCAAAAGTTTTTTTTTTTTTTTTTTTTTTTGAGAAAAACAACGAATGAAACAGAAGAGAACACCCCTATATCAACATTTCTGCTAGAGGGTTTTCAAAAATAATGTATGCAGATAGACATTTGGACTAGAACCTGAAAGAAAGTTCTGCATTTCTGGGATTATTTTATGGGAGGAATGTAGAAAGATTTTTATGTGAAGGAGGTCTCTAAGCTGTGTTTCTGGACATTCTTTATGAGGGAATAGCGGATGCTTTGCAAATGGGGCACCAATTTTTCTGCCCAAGCCACTGATGGATGCAAGCCACATGGTAGCGATGGTCGCATGCCAACTCTCCCACCTCATCTCCGCTGACATACTCTTCCTGAAACGAAAATAGCAGATCATCCAAGTTAGAGAAGCGATATAGAGTAACAGTCTAATACTTAACATCTACCCCAATACTGAAAAGAAAAAAAGGGAAAAAAAAAAAAAAAAAATCCAAACATAACGTTTTGTGATCAAGTTTTTCTTAAATTTGCTTTGGTGTCCTTGAGTTTTGTATGGATATGCATCATGCAATATGATCATGCACTATATATGGGCTACAATCAGGCCACTACCAGTGTGCCTGTCGTAGGAAATGGGCACACTTTGTGTAAGTGTATCAACTCAAAGGCATGGAATCTATAGTTCTGACGTTATCTAAGGACAAACAAAAGCTAGCATTACATAGGTCGCACACAATGAGATAGTTCACACAGCTCCAATCACTGCGAAGTTTAGAGATCAGCCAGTGGTTAATGAAAGCAGCAGCAAATGCAGGGACTGATCTGGAATGCACCAATGCAGACATTGTATCCATTCATGTCAGAAGGAATGACCTTCCTGACTTTGTGATGAACACCAGGCATACCAAATGGGTTAAAGTTGGCAATCCACATAAAATGACCTGCCCAGCCTTTATAAAATGTGAAGCTGAACGAGCTTTACAATGTAAGAATCCCATAACAATATTTCCTATATTAAAATTAATTTTGTAGCATGTCAGTGAACAGAAAAGAACCTGGCATATGCTGCATTTGCTATCATCACCAGAACTAGTGACTTCCAACACATCATCAGGAGTGTATATGCTTCTCTTGAGACATTCTGACAATTGGTCCTCTGAAAGGGCTGTGCTAACGATTCCCATTTTCTCCTCCAGGGCTAACAGTTCCTGTTCACCAAGCATTATTATTATTATTGAGTTTCTTTGCAGGGTAAAGGAAAAAGCTTGGTAACATTCAAAACTTAAGAACAACCTTTGTAACAAACTAGTAATATCATAAAAATCTTTTTACTGGTCAACAAAACATGAGATATCCCACATACAGAAAGCCTCCATGAATTAAAATTATCAATTAGTAAATGGAAAGAATTTTATGAATTATAGAATAGTGACCATTCAATGATTATGCTATCCAAAATGTGTGGACTTTTTTTGACTATATGTTCGAGAAAGGCAAGAGAAAAGACATGCCAAAATAGAAAAGAACTAATTGGTCGTATGTTAGAGAAAGGCTTGAAGTGATTTGCAGAAGAACCAGGGACCTCAGTATTTCACTAGTTCCTACTCTTCACAAAGACTTTTCCTGGATAAATGAACAGGAACATACACACCCATATAAACACAAACACACGCACGCATGCACACGCAGAGAGCAGAGAGAGAGAGAGAGAGAGAGCAAAGTTTTATATTGAAATGAAACATGGCTACAAGATGCAAGTCTCAACTGAATGTATAGCTGATAAAGAATATACCTCATAGGACATATTATCAATGTCCATTCTCATCTCCCTGTGCTGATCATAGAAGCTCAGGCCTCCTAGGGAAAAATTTGTCTCTAGCATCAATAATTGCTGCAAGGAAGGAAAACCTCTTTTAGTTAACAAACAAATATAAGAAGCAGGGAACTAGAACACAGATCAACAACCTCATATGTGGACTCCGCATCTTGTTCAATCCTATCTAAAGCCAACAATACCTGCAATGTGTCATAATTCATGCTTCAACTTCAAATTCTCACAGACAATTACATAATTACTGATTATATAGCAAATAGAAACACTAATTGGAATTTTACTCAAAAAAGGAGAAGAAACTAGTTAAACCATGAATTCTTTCTGAAAGAATTCTAGCAGGATTTTGGGGTGGAAAAAATATGGTGATTACAGCTAATAACCATGCACAACTAAAGTATATAAGAAATGGCTGTTACAGAAGTGTTGTATAAAGACCTCTGCAATTCTGTCCACATTGAAGTGTCTGTAGCCATCCCTATCTCTCAGAGAGTCGTGGAGAAAATGTGTGCCGCCATCTTCAGCACGAGAAATTGTTCTATTTCGGGCAGCCCTGCCACTTGAACCCAGATGTCCAGATGAATTGAACACATGTGGCAACTCTAAGGAAAATGATCGTGATGAGCTTTCTGGAACAGCTTCTGCAATAGAAACTTGATTCTGCTGCAGGTGAGGGATCACAATAGGCTCATGTACTGGAAGGGTATTGCCAACCCCTCGACCAGATAATCTTGCTCTCGAATCCCCAGTAGAAGCCCGGCCGATTCTAACTGAAACAGCACCATCCCTACTGGTAGGTTGGTTCCTGGTCCTTATCAAAGTTTGTTGAGGCATTAGATGTTCTGGAAGGGTTCCACTTGACAAAGAAATGTCTGTATGTGTAGAAACTGAATATCTTCCAGTTGAGGGGGCACTTGTGCCCTTGCCCTTGGCAGCAGAATTCTCTCCACCAGAGGGTCTCTTTCTGATTGCATCAATCCGCCTATTGCGATTCAAGTCAGAGGATGAATGACTTGATGGAAGTACATCCGCTACTGATGTGCAACTTAGAGTTTTAAGGCCACAATTATGTGCCCCAGTACCCACACCCTGTGAACCAGGCCGAGCAGCTTTGCCAGAGTTTCTAGATGCATAAGTAGAATGCCGGCATAAAGATCTTGAAGAAACAGCTTGATTGCCTGAACCTAGCTGATGGTTGATTTGCTTATTCGGCTTTGAACTCGATGCCATGGTGCAGCTACTTAAGCCTTCAAGAACGGGCAACTCAAGTTCCCCCATATCAGTCAGTACTGTCTGAATGCCACTTGTTGTGGGATTGGATTCTGAAAATAATGAATCTAATATCTCCTGCGATTCGCTACATATTTCTTCTAAGAGACCTTGCGTATTGTTGGTCTCTGAATCCTCGATATTCCCCTGCCTGTTGCTACTTTCTTCTATAACCTTCTCTTGTTGTAATGTTTGCTTCTGTCGTTCCTGAAAAGACTTTGGGTAAGCACTATCAGAAGATGATGATTTACAGGACTTTCCAGCAATGGTCTTACTGCTCGTAGAGCGAGAAGAAGCCTTCACATTTTTGGCTTTTTCTAAGCCATCAATCTGGGTCCCTTTCATGGAGTTACGCCTGGTGCTGCATCCTAATCTGTTGCAATACCGAATGCTTCTATCATCTTGGTTTCGATCTCTAAAAACAATGCCAGACCCTCTATTGGAAAAACTATGCCCTCCAGCAGCTTTCTTACCCACAATTTCATCCATTTGAGAACCAAACTTTGAAGATAAGTGTCGCAAATTTCAATACTCTGGCAAAGGATGATTCCTCAGTTCTGCAAATGGCAATTTGAAGTTGTGAAGAAATAGCAGGAATGGAAATTTCTAATTGCACCAACTAAAATAAGTCACCATAAAGAAAATAAATAAAAGTAGGAGCACATAGCGGTGTTGCAAAAAAAAAGAAAAAGAAAAAAAAAAACTCTGGGTTCAATAGAGAAAGGGTAGAGAGTCACAAGTTTCAACCAACAATCAGAAGGAAAGATCCTAGAATTAGCAAATGTCTCGTGAGCATTTTAAAATCAGTGCTTGGCAAATGAGGGGGAAAGGTAAAAAACTACAAACCGATATTCAGAAGAGAGCAGTGGAACCAAGAAAAAATAGATCAATTATTTATATAAAATATTTGAAAAATAATTTAAATAAACAATCATATCTTCTCTTGTATGTTTCGTACCTGAAACATACCTTGCACAAAAATAGCATACACTTGCAAACAGAAGCTAATCTAATACACTGCATGGCGAAGTCAAATCTCCTTTCTGCCCATAAGTTTGTCATGCTTTTTATTCTGCCCCCAAAGTCATAAATAGACTGATTTATCTATTATGATACAATGCTACAGTTAATTTATTCATTTTACAGCTTTGTGACATGCAGACGGTGAGGAAGAAGAAATTTGGAGATTAGAGAAAAATGAAGGCAATCGAGAAAAGAGGAAAAAGTTAACAAATTCAATTCGGATGTGCAACTAGAACTATAGTACTGGTTGGCAAACTACATGAGATAGCACACACATATTTCAAGCTTTGCGAGATTAAAAAAACACTCATTGTACTAGACTTAAACATAACCTTCCTTGAAATCTGAAGACTTTCAGATCTCTAGCTCATCCTCGAAGGAGAACCTTATATAGCGAGACATCATCCCAGATGATGACATGATGCATCCAACTTATGCATGTACCAAACATTTATGATTAAGAAGGGCAGCATTCTGTGCCTTACTGTTACAAAGAGAATTTTAATTTTATTTGCAGAAGTTTCTGTATTTCAACTGCCCTCATCACAGCTTTGTGTGATATGCCAGCGAAAGAAAATATAAATCTTCTAAACTGAAGAGCCAGATCCTGCAGATCATCAGGAGAACAAAGAACTGACATACTGGGACAGTGTGAAGTTTCTTACAGAGGCAAAACATATTTAAAGGAAAATTATATAAAGGCTGATAAGCCTCCATCTATATGCAAAAAATTCTTAACCTACAATAGAGCAGACACAAGATAATATATAGAGATGTCATAGGTGAAAACATGCAGAACCATTGATTTGAGGGGGGGAAAAAAAAAACAAAAGAATTGAAGCTTCTGAATGAGCTCGACAACAAAAACAATAACAGACACAAGATGATATATAGAGATAACAACACCTTAAAAAAAAAAAAAAAAAAAGGTGCCTTGATTCCATTGAGTTGGGCTACATGAAATGAGCTCGCATATCTGATTTTGTACCATCAGAAAACAGGATATAACAAGACAGAGAGCAGAATCTTTTGTCAACCAATGAAAGAAACGTATCTAATATGATTTCTTTCCAAGATGGCAACAACTCAGAGGCCAGAATCTTTGATCAAATAATGTAAAAACTTATCCAATAAGCCATACATCCCAAAGAATCGACCACCATAATACAACATGAACTTAACTCCCCTCCCCCCTTTCATGGATGATTTACAAACAGAACAGATTGAAAACTGCTTAAAATCGAACTCCAACGAGGGTCGCTAACGACGAAAAAGATCATCACTTCACAGATAAGAAAAGGTAAAACAAAATCCGTTAGGGTTATAAACCCAACAAATATCAAACAGATTACAAACCATCAAAACCAAAAAAGCGAAACTCCCATGTTTAGCAGAGCTTTGAGCTATTCTCACAGCATCCACGATCGCACGTCGTGCACATATATATATACACACAATCAAAAGATCGCTACCTGAGGCGACGAAAACGCTCAGATCATTAAAATTGCACATGCCCTAACCCAATGATCAGACCTTTCAACAAAGGCTGGAATTTTCAGATAGAAAAGATCAAAAAAAACAAACGATCAAATCGAATCAAAACGAAAAAAAAAAACAATTTTCGCCTCTACCTTTCGGTGGCGGCGTATTCGGCACGCAAGAGAAGAGCCCGAAGCTATCGCTCCGCAGGGAGAGGAGATGAGATCAAATGAGACGCGCCTAACAAAAGAGATCCGAGGCTTTAATAGTCCCCCACCAAACAAAGTCCAAGGGGGCGCAACGCGCAGCAGCCAAAACCGAACACCATAGAGGTCGAATCCAAGCCCTAGGATCTGCGTCGCGATTTGGGTGATGGGTGATTGGGGACGGATATTCTCGGGCCGTTGGCCCACGCTTTCGTGGACCGCACACGGGAGCGGAGCAGTGAGCCGACCGTCCACCCACTATTTTCTACCCTCCTGTTCATCTCGCATTCAGTTTCCTCTTTTTATGATCACGGGTAAGTTAAAAATCGCTTCTTTTTTTTTTTTGCAAATCTTTTTATTTTGGTCTTTTCTAATCCAAATTTTCGCATCATGGAGAACGACCGATTCCTGCCTCGTCTTCCACCTCTTCTCCCCCAGAACCCTAATCGATCGGCGGTGCTATTTCTTTTTGAACCGTTTCGGATCTCGATTTGGAAAAAGATCGAATTTTTATACTTTTCAGACGAATTTGGGGCGCGCGGGAAGAGGAGGTCGGATTTTGATTCTACCTTCAGTTAGCAAACGTGATTTTGATCACACGGGAGCCAGCTAAAAATCTTTGCCTCGCTTCTTGGGGAAACGGCCAACATTTCCGTGAGGGGATTGAATGAGAGAAAAGAAGGGGAGACGAATCCAAAAATCTTTGAAATGGAATGGAATCGCTAAAATGGACAAAAAAAACAAAACAAAAAAAAAAAAGAAGAAGGGAATCAATCCAGCGAGCTTTTTCTCTCCTGGTTCTCCTGCCTTAATTGCCCCTCCAAACAGGAGCGAATTAGGGTTCTTCTTCACCGAAAGAGGCCTCGTTATTGATTTAAGAAAATATCATTTGAGATAAATTTATCAGGAGACGAGATGACGCTATTCCCTCGAGGTTATAAGAAATCTAGACTATAAGAAAAGAACTCATTGATGGTCTAAGCTAACCAAAACACCAGCAACCGACCAAAATGACAGGCGAACTAAATAAATATACTTATATATACTCTCCGGTTTGGTGAACTATAGCATCATTTATAAAAATGCGAAGATAATTTCAAGTTAACTATCCTTCAAGTAACAATACGATGCGCCATTGATGAACAAGGAAGTTAAATTCCCACAGCACTAATCTTGTAAATAAAGCAAAAAAAAAAAAAAAAAAGGCAGTGAAAGGCAAAAAACAAAATTTATCCTACGACAAGACTTCTTAGGATTCTCTCACGCCGCATCAACATCATATAGAGACAGGTGGGACATGAACAACATATCCCATGGGCTAGCTGAACCCCTCTTATGATGTGCCGTACCAGGCCATTATTTCATTAAAAGAAAGTACCTTTTTTTTTTTTTTGAATAGGATTGTGGCAATTAATTAGACTTTAAGGAGCTCTAAAGAAGCAATTAGCCAAGTCTAATCGTAATCCACCCATAAACTAAAGCATTTCCTCTGGTGGGACATATTTTCTTTTTTTAAAAAAAAAAATAAAGAGGAAAGAAAAAGGGTGATGATTACTTGAAAAGAGACCGTCAGCTTTGGGCTCTCTCTTTGCTTTGAAAAGCTGGAGGAATTTTCTCAAGAACGCCACCTTAACAGCTTTTTGAGTGGACTTGCGGACGTAGGAAAGAAATAATATTTCATATTTGGAACAGTCAAGGAGGTTGGGGGCATAATTGATTCTCTCCTGCACGCTAAGGATGCTAATTCTACGTAGGTTGGCTTCATATATATATATATATATAATTCTACGTAGGTTTATATTTGTAAGAAGTTGTTTGATGAGGTTGAGATTAAGTTTGCCGCATGTCTTTCACAGGAATAGTCATGAGATAGAATTAAATTCTGATGATTATTTCCCTTGAAAAGATTAAGTTTTAGATTCCAAGAAACTTTGACACACTGATGAATTTAGCCTAGTCATTGCAATGAATCCAGATCCGTGGTTCAGTTAAGTTCAAAGATGAGACATAATCCTAGCAGCTAGGTAAACATAAAATTCATCAAAAATGAAACCTGATCACCAGTTGTGCTTGATCTAATACATTAAGTTTATGAGCAAGCCGAAAGAGATCCATCACAACTTGCTCCCACAGTGACTGGATTGGGCCTGGTTCTAAACCAACCAATAACATCCTATGATAGGAGTAAATCAGTCTTTTAGCCCCCAGTGTATTAAAAATTATACCCATGATGAGAGCTTAGATTTGTAGGTGAAATAGTGGTCGATGAAAAGGATGGAAGCCATAGTTGAGCTTATCTTCTCTCTCACACACGCATTATAAATAATGTGGTGCAGTACCATCCTATGATTTGATCCAACTAGTTCATGATTTTCTTTCTCACATGTGACCCGAGGTCATAGACTTACAGCTAAGGCGACAAATTGCAATCATCCATCTTTTGGCAAGAGGTGCAAAAGGTATCTCATTCCATGGGACCATCTGATGTATTGTTCTTATGTTGGCATAGTGCAAGTGGGTCTATTAAAAATAACTCTGAGCCTATCCTGAATGGTGACTGGAAGTTGAAAATGAAATAAAACTAAGCTTCCATTAACTTTTGCTCAGCAACTATTCTAAAAGAGTTCAATCTCAATCTCAAATAGGATTCGAGTTCTTTGGCGTGCAGATTTAGGCTCAACAATAATTTTAATATCGCCAACATCGCCAGCCTACTAGGAAACGTGTCCAACCCTGATAACTATGACACGAAAAACATGGCTTAAAGGGAAGCATCACAATTTTTAATAGGCAAATAGTTAAAAGACTGTTTCAGAATGTCCGAATTAAAGCGTTTGACCTTTGAGAGAAAGTAGGCATGGTTCTTTTGTTCCTTTGTTTAAGTTTTGATCATGGAATATTAGGTTGTGGTCGCTTGGATTTTCCTCTCGTTTTCTTTAATGGACATTGAAAAAGATACTTGATGATCTGTGGATCCTCCATGTGGCGTTATATTTGGCCATTCCAGTTTGAGTTGGTGGGTGTCCGTCAACAGGAGGGGACTGTGCTCGCCATCAGGCCTACTTGCCGTGGCAGTTCATTTCCTTCCATTGGTTAGCGAAGGGCAGACCAAGTCCACTTTTGTCCATATAAAATCCGAAGACCATCCTTATGTTGCTTGTGAACTGATTGCTTTGACAATAACATAACTAAATTAGGATCTCTAGCATCTATAATGGATTTTGATCACATTGTCGATCTATATTTTCTCTTTTTAGTTATTGGCAGTAATTTTTCAGCCATATATCAAGGGTACATGATTAATCTCTTTGTTAGGGTTTGCTTCTTCATTTTGGAATTTGTTTCTATTTTTTTGAAAATTGATCTTAGAATTTATTTGTGACTTTATAAAAATTTGCTTGTTGGAATTTTTTTTTTCTTCATTTTTATGGAGATTAATTTTTGAGATTTGTTTCTATTTTCGTAAGAAATGATGCTAAGCATTTATTTAAACTTTTATAACAATCTAATTGTAATATGTTGTAATTATAAATATACATGCTGACCTCCTCACAATTTCGAGGTTGCAAAACGATTTCATAAATTTTTTTTTTCCTTACACATTAGCAAAATAATGAGAATCCATCAAACAATTTACTATAAAAAATATAAATTAGTTCATATTTCATTGCCCAAAAAGAAAAAATTCATAATATTAAGAAGTGTTAGGCTATTTTGCTCATTATTCTCATAAAACTAAGCATTATTATAGACTTGGCAGTCAAAATTACCTTTAATGATTTCAGAAGAAAAATATTTGCTAGATTTAAAAGAAAAGAAATATATATTGTTGCATATTATCATATAAGTCCGCTTAATCAAAGTGATACTATATTTTTCTCAAATCCTGATCATGTTTGTTAGAATTAGTATGCATCCTAGCAATAACTAATGAAAATATATAATATACATAGATACAATGTCACAAACCTTAAAATTTAGCAAATATTAGTTCCTAATGGCTTATTATTATTTGTAAACATTTAGTGTAAAATCTAGAGTTGTATACCCGGCTAATAGATATAGCATAAATTAAATATAAATTTGGTTTATTAAAAAAATACTATAATTAGCTAAAATCATTTTTGAAATTTTTTTTTTAATAAATTTGTATTCAATTTCACATAAACATTATAGATATAGAGAACTATTATCTTGATATTTTGTTCCTATGTTTTACCAATCTTTCTTGCTTTCTTCCAGAGTTTCTTGGTTGCATTTGTATCACTTCCTATCCTTTAAGGACCCGGTGAAGCTTGCCCTCTTTTTCTTTAAAAATGAACAATTCCTCGAATAGTTGCCAATTTTGCTAGTGTAATGAAATTTGGTCGCTCTCTCTCTCTCTCTCTCTTTGTGTGTAAGAGAGAGGGCTTACCAAGTATTCTTCTACCAAACATCAACCTCAACATCCTTTTCTATCCATCCAATAAAAAAATCCTACTTCTTCTTATATTGCATTGTTTTTTCTGCAGTTGTTTGCCGCTTGGCTCCACACCAATCAATTATCATGAAAAAAAAAAGGGTTCCAATCCTCGTGGGCAATATTTTAAACACATAATGCAACCCACTTGGCAATCCTAGATGGACATGGAAAACTCCATCAAAATGAAGCAGACAGGGGTTAATTATAAATTAGAAAACTTTAACATTGCATTTAACCTTAAGACCGCAAGTAACTAGTTAGCATCTGAGCACTCGAAGAAGAGACAAAATCCGAATCACAGCTAATATAGAGCTAACCAATCTCAAGAATGATGATAACACGGGATTCATTAATTTATCGAAGGTATTGGAAGGGTTCTCACTCATGCAATGAGTTTTTTTTTTTTTTTTTTACTGGATTCGTATCCGAACAAGGTCCTCACATGGTGTCAAAATACAACAAAAAAAAGTGCAGTCAGTCTGTGGATGGGCTCATAAATATACAAGTACTACTAAGATTCCTTGTGATATTATAATCGCTTTCTCAATATATTTGGTGTTTCTCTAATGCAAAAAATCAACTGATGATATTTTGCCCAACCTTTCATCGATTATTTAGTAATTCTCTCAGAAGAAGGGAACAACCTCTATATCAGCTTTTCTGTCTCCAGAAGATAGCTAGTAGTCAATTGGCTCGGTTCGGATTCCAGTAAATACGCGATTGCTGGCTGCTTTCCAAGGCGAAAGGGGGTACATGCTGAACATAGCTATGAGAATCACCTTATGACCATAGTTGACATAAGTTTTAGGGGACCCATCAGGAAGAAGTTTCTGGATGTGAGTTGTATTTGTTCTCGATGGTGCGAGAATTCAGTGCGCGCTAATGATGGATGGTGGGGATGATAAACTAAGAAAAAAAATTTTACGCTTAAATTAGAGCTTCTACAGTGACACTTGACGAGCATGAAAAATGCTAAGATCTAACTAGCTAAGGTTCTCTGATAATTAAGAAAAAAATATGAAGGATTGTTTTAATTAAAAAAAAAAATAAATGAGAGTAGATAGCTCCAAAGCTTAGAATAGATTAAAAAAAAAAAAAAGAGAGAGAAGAAGAAAGAAGCATTTCATTTTGAGACAAAATCTCTTTGTCTAAGTAGACTCTGGACTTCAAGATAATTTGAGTTGTGGTCACGTGCTGATCATGATGGAGTTGAAGTTGACTATTGAATAAGATTATTCTAGTTATCGTATAGATAAAGACATACATATTCAATTTTATTATATTCATGTATCCTGCTATGTTACTGAGTGTAAGCAGCCAGTAGCCCCATCAGCCATACTTTTATCTGATGTATCATTAATTGGATGCCAACTAAATGCCAGTGTTATTTGACACCATCGGCCATATAGCTGTTCATTGCAGGCACATTCCATGCCTAGCTGAGGTGGTGCGCGTTGAATTCTAAAGCACATTTATGAGGCACGATGTGGGGGAGGCGGTCCTCAACTGCATCGCATACCGATTATGGATCGGATTGCGCCTCCAAGTCTCGCCGCGCGTCGCGCTTGTCCCTGACGGGGAGATACAGCGAGCGGATCCCGGGCCATTGCCTTTTGGCGCTTTGCGTGCGCCCAACGATTCGCACCACGGCCTCAAAATCCCACTGCGGGCAAGCGCACGGTCCACAGCATCGTTCGCACGACTCTCATTCACCGGATATAAAAATAAATAAAGTTTTCTTTACAAATTATCCATATTCGATATCTTAAAATTCTTCTCATCTTAAGAATTACTTCTTAATTCCAACCTTCCGTCGCCCCAATAAATCACAATTTCTGGTTAAATTAGCTGGAAATAATAAATAATCGTTATACCCCGTGGTCACCGTCTCGCTGGTCACTCTAATCGATCTCATCGAGGATTCCTCCAAGGCACGAAGTGGGCCCGTGGAGCCGTGCAGGGAATCCTCCGGCCGCGCGCGCCAGCAACATCGCCGATGGATGTCGAGGGGTGGTGGTTGGATACCGATGGCAGCCCTCCTTCCCCAGTCTCTTGTTCTACTTCCCTCTCCTTCCTCCTGCTGCTCAAAGCTAGGAGGAGATTGGTTTGGAACAGGGGAGAGATCTTGAGAGAGTTGGGGGGGTCCATGGAAGACGCCATCCACAAGGGACCGTGGGACTGTTCGATTGAGATGTTACGGAAATTTTATTTATATATATATATATATATATATATATATATATTTTTTTTTTTTTTCTTATGTCTATTTATGAATCAATTCAGAAGATATCGACATTTTTCTGCCGCCAACGTCTTGAATTAATCTATGCGGCCATTGCCACCAATGACTCCATCTAATAATTATAATCCGAGCGACCGAGTTATATTATTGGGCCGGGACTGGACTAAGTTGGCCCAAATCCCGCTCATAGACGCCGTAATAATGCGTAGATAGTAGCAAGCTGACCAAAGTTTAGCCAGTAGCTTCGTTTGGGTCTTTAATGTAACTCATTGCGACAAAATTTACCGATAAGCAATCTATTGATACGAGGCGAAAGTATTTACCGAGCACATTGGTGATGGTTCTTGGGCCACATCCCATGAAATCAGCGAGGAAAAGTAAAAACCCGTGGAGGCCACAAAGGGGCATCATATATACTCTTCAATAGTCCATCCAACAGGCAAGATTACCCTTAGAAGCTCTCGTGCCTTGGACTTTTTATTATGATGGCAACTAATAGTATGTACATAGCAAAATTGAGGGCAACTATACATTGGGTTGTCCAACGAAATTATTGCAAGTGGCTGAGTCGATGGATTGATTGCATACAGCTTGCTCGAGCTCCCTCGGTGCATGGTTCCACGCCGCCGCAGGTGTTCGCTTGGACTGCACGAGATTAGGCCCGGCCCGACCACACCGAGACCCTCCCAATGGGCTGCCTCCGTTTGGGAGAATGAGATACCTCCGGCTCCGACCTCTGCAGTATCTCCCACATCACCTCAACATCTCGATACCCACAACTCTCGACATCGTTGTGAAGCTTTAGAATCCCACCTCCTGCCAATTCACATATATAGAGTATGGACGCATTAGAATCATAAATTTGACGAAAAAAATATGTATATATATATATATATACGAATATATTTGAGATGGCACCTTCCATTTCTGGTGGTGGGCATGGGCTTGCACGAAGAAGAAAGGGAGAGGTGATCTCACCGTCTTTCCGGGGTCTCATGCGGGCGGCCACGGCGATGAGCGCTCGCTTCAACGGCAGCACCACCCGCTGCCACCACTCCATCACCGCCTTTCTTCTTCCCTCGCCGATCTGGACGGGTTGGTGCGGCCTGGGGGGCCGTCTGGCTTTAAAAAGGCTCGATCGTCGCCACCTAACGCGCCCCAGATGTCAACACGTCGCCTCGTCTCTCGCGCCAGGCGCCTTTCCTTTGTCCTTCGCAGTAGTCCTTCTTTTCTTATTCTCTTCTTTTCTTTTCTTTTCTTTTTTTTTTTTTTTGGTCACCTTATTTATTTTTCTGGGTCCCGGTTTCCCCGTCGGCCCTCGTAGCCCAAAACCAAAGTGACCGCCGCGTGGAGGTTCTTTTCTTCCGCTGTGGCTAGGACGGCGACACGAGGTGGCCCAAGCGCGCCTTGGGACGTCGAGGAACACGTGGAGAATTCCAGCGGGCTTAACGAGGAGTTCACGGAGCTTGGACACGTATCGCATCGAGTGGGACGTGGACCGGACCGGACCGGAAGGAAGAACTCGATCGAACACCTTGTGTTCCCACTGCCTCTCTCCGTTATATTTACGGGTTTCAACCGTAACGTAGCTCCTAACTAATAATGCTACGACGAATATAACATCAACAACAAGAGCGGGTGTGTACGTAAATTTCTAAGATGTAGAATGACGCGTGTATTATAAGGCACGTTTCCAGATTTTGATGCAACTAGGGGAGGGGCTTCTCGTCTCTCTTCTCTCTCACTCCTCCCTCTTTCTTTAAGAAAAAGAAAAAGAAAAAAAAAAAAAAAAAAAGAAAACTTTGTCTTTAATCACCAATGATTTGATGTGTTCTTTTTAAATGGTGATACCCATTTTTGCTCCGTGGACAAAACGGAGAGTGCAAAAAAATTTAATACCATAATTTTGTCACATATCGTTGATGCAGCGATGTTAAAACGCTACTTATCTACAATTATTTATAAAAACTTGCAGTTGATATCGCTATAACGATAGGAGAGAGAGGGGAAAAACAAAAAAAAAAAAACAAAAATCTCGAAACTTTTGGCCACAACATGACGAAGCTTGAGCGAAAGGGAAATTTGCCGTCCTGTGGAAGCTAGTCGTGCGAGTTTCGGTCCTAAAATATTTGAGATCATGGAAGTCTCCAGCTCTACACGGCCTTTGAGATATCTAGTCTTCCCCAGACTGGAGATGGCGACAGCCGTGTCCCACCGTAGCTCATATCATTATATCGACACCACGAGGTTCCATTATCCACCACCAGCCCCTATGATGATAGACGAACCTGGGAATCAAAGCGAGTCCCTTTGATGCGATGGAGATGGGCGTGGGATCCATCCGTTCTCTTCTCAAAGTTCTCACTTTGGCCTTTGGACTTTGGAGGGTACCCGATGGAGGACACGGTATGAGCCTACCGACACTCGGACGCTTAATTATTACGCGACAGGAATGATGATGGGTGCTTTGTTGACTGCGATTTCAAAGGATACAATGATGGCCGTGCAGCGCCAGCAAAAGACATTGACAAAATAATTGGAGAAGAAAATCTAATGGAGAAGATTAAGTGGATTCCAATTTATAATTGCGCCAATCCGTGATGAATGTGTGATTCTAAAAACATATTTCAAACATTTTGCCGACGGGGCTCATCTCTATAGTTGGCACCTCTCTTTATGGCATTCATACTTGAAAAGGACTCGAATTCAGCTGACCAATAATTGATGTTTTTCCTACAATGAATAAAAAAAAAAAAGAAGAGAGAATTTAATCGATTTTGAGGGAATTTGTTTTTCTTTCAACATTGTTTTTCTTTCACCACGGAGCATGCGAACTAGAAAAAGATGTTTGTCTACTTGGTTATAACCCAGGGTCTTTTAATATTTTCTTTCATCTAACAATGCTAGGTGCATGCAATTCGGTGTACGGGAGAGAATATGATGGCTTTTATCTCATTTGTTATATGTCTTATCTTTGGCCAGTACATTCATCTAAAGTCAAAGTTTGGCTACGTTTCAGATTTAATTATTTTTTTCATTTTGAATCTATATAAATCTTAAAATCATCTATCATTTCTAATCGTAAAATATATGATTCGTATGGATTTAAGAATAAAAAAAAATAATCGGATCTCAATCACGTATAGTTAAATCCAACTGTCACTCTACATTTAAGGAAAAAAAAAGAGCACATTTAATTTCACTATGTTTGAACTGTTCTTTATTCAAATTCAGTCACGTCTATATTGAACGGTAGAAGCATGTTCATGATTAAAATATGTATTACTTTGTGTTATCTAAATTATTTATTATTTTTATCACTTGAAACATGAACGAGAAATTTTTGAATTGCATGAATTTTTATTTTTAAATATTTCAGAAATAATGAACTGCATTCAATAATTTAAAGCTAACTAAATTTTAAAAAAAAATTTATTCAAATATAGTTAAGTTATGCGTACGTTGTGTTTGTTCTTGCATGCATGCAGAGAGTAATGAAACCTGAATGAAACGAAGCTTATCTTTATCAATTCAAAAAAAAAAAAACCAAAAACACTCGCTAAGTTACCATATAACGCTAAGTTACCATATAAGTATTAGCCACTTGGAAATGAAATACAAATGAAATTGTGAAAAAGAAGAGCAGGCTTTGAAATGTTATGCTTTTTGACTTGATCATCAAACATGACACAGCTGGAGATCGTTGGCCACCACCCATCTGTGGTTGCTGATGCGTCGGCTGGTGGATTTCCATCGTTGTACCAAAACCCAAAAGGTCCCGGCGATTAATTGAAATCTGACATGTGTTTTATGACCACCCTCCCTCCGGTACAACTGCAGCAAATCATGCCAACCGATCATAAATGATCCTTATCAACAATAAATTGGTTAATTCGGGCTTAAACCATTTAATAACCATATCAAAAATTGAGACATGAACATGATGGATATATCATACAAATTATACGGTACAATCCATAAAATTTATTTAATAAATAACTCATATTCAATGTTACATAAATATATAACTTATTTTTAATATATATAATTTAAAATCAAATTTTACTTCGTATAACTCGTATAATATATTTAATAATAATTTAATTATAAAATAATCATATATTCATAATTATCATTAAAGTAGAAATCAAAGTTCTTTCATTCAAGAAGTAAAAAAGAGAAATAAAAAAAAAAATTAATCTTTATATAAACATCCTTCAATTCTTTTTTCCTTCTATTCTGTTTATTTTATATACTTAACAAATATGCATGAGTAATTTTCTAAAATATACTAAATAAATCTAATGAATCATGTCTGATTCTATCAATCATATTACATAACTTGATCTGTTTAATAATTATATCAATTATGGATTAATTTTGAGTTAATAGATTATCTTAAGATAATTTATTTATTAATCATGTTAAATGAAATAATTTGATTTTATTTTAATTTTATTTATGCTCAATCTAAATCTGCTAATTTTATATCAAGTTTGAATTATATTAATAAATCGTGTTCAAAATTATTTTTCGTGCCTCCAGTGTTTCATTGGGTGAAGAGAAACGATACCATGAACGAAGAAAAATGCCCGATTTAATTCCAAATTAGCATAGAACTGCACGCTTTTAAGTTAATTTATACTGGGTGCTAACAGATAAGCTCTTGGTATTGATAGCCTTAACGGGCAAATATGTACCATAGTCTTTAATGAAAGGCAGTAATACCACCAATTGGGATTCTTTTTTTCGTTTTGCCCCCCAGTCGGATGCAAGCAGGAGACAACATCCAGGGCCATCCCAGCTTGTGGCTTATCATCATGAGCAACGCCAATTTGTTTTGCTTTTCGAAGGATATGCGAGTGTCGAGGTAAGTTCGCTTAAAGAGAGGAAAGATGGCGACATGTCATGTGCTTAGTGCTTTCAATGATGAATATGTGATACATTCGGATTCATGAATGTTAGCTTTTAGTCTTTTTCTTTGTATACGAAGAATGGGAACAACTAGCCAAGATCATACGTTGAATTGCTGTCAGAATTTTGCTGCGTGGAAGAAAGAGCTTCAAAAAGAAGTGGGATGCGAGTAGAAGGGCATCAGTTGCGCCAGATGTTATACATGGTGTTAAAGGACGGTAGAGAGAATATGAAACTATTTTTGTAATATTAATAATTTTGCTCAGAATAAGTTCGATGTGGGAAAGAAATTGCTTGGGATAAATTTAATAAAAAAAATAAAAATTTAAAAGACTTATCGAAATTTTTTAAAAATTACTTATAATTTAAGTTTAAATTTTTAAGATGATATGAATTCAATCTACTAATAAATTAATCGAATTAGTATATAAGTTTATAAAGCATTACCATTGATTCACTGTAGAGAGGAAGAAAAAGAACACTCTTGCTTATATCTAACTCAAGAGGAAGGGGAATAAAGAAAAGAAGCTCCCCTGACCCATCTTGGCCCCCAGCTTGCCACTGGTGGCACAACTACCGCCCATGGACCCCTCCGCCATTATGTCCATGGACGATAACATTTGATACCAATGATAAAAGCTCACTTCAAAAAAGATGTCAATGATAAGGACATGGATCCCAAGGATAGAAATTCGACCTTATCCATTGCATGGGATACCAACATCGGCATGCAGCATGTCAAGTAGAGCTTGCTAGTTTTGAAACCTCTAGCATCAAAATTGCTTTGGATGAACCTCCGCTCATCGATATCCAAAACGCTACACCAACTTGGTGGACGCTAATTACCCTGCGCTTAAAACTCCAATTCTTGAGATTTTGCACGCATACTAAGAATAGAGTTTTGATCCGAGATGCCGTCGAAAATCGTTATTTACAAGGAGCCCATGTACATCACAACCTTCTTCAATAGCAGGTAGCTTCCAACAAGCTTGAATTATTATAAGTATAAATATGGACGCATTGGACTCATAAAGTCTGAAACTCTTGCATGATTAAATGAAGTCAAGCAAAGCTTTAAAATCACCTTGACTAATCGCGACAAGGAAGGTAAAAAGGGGCAAGTGGTGGTGATTTTTGGGCGACAAAGATAGGGTGGTTGGGGAGTCGGCAAGCAATAGGTTTATCCTCCTCTGGCGAGAATTAGGAAAAATAGAGAGCTGAGATATTTATCAAAAACAGTAGAGACATTTTGGCCACTCAGTTGCTAGTGGAGAGATGGATGAAGGAGACCACTACTTTAAAAAATAAAATAAAATAAAAAAAATTGTAACCATGGGAATGAGTTGATGATAAGTTTATTTTTTTTAAAATAATATTTTTATTATTTCAAAATAAATTTTTTTTTAAAAAAAATTGTAAACGATATTTTTAGAGATAAAATTTATAAAGAACATTTTGAAAGTTTTATAAATTTTATAAAATTTTAAAAATTTTCTTGTAAAATAGTTGTTGAATAAGAAATATTAGTATTAAAATTTCAAAAACTTCACTATAAATAAAATCTCTTTTGAGAATTTCTCATCTAAATGTTCCCTTGGACTCTTGATTTGTTGGATGCTCACCGTATAACTTTGACCAACACGACCTTACACCTATCTATATTTCAGAGGGATCGTTTGGGATCGTTTGCTTGTGGTTCACCATTTGAGATTCCTTGCCACCACCCATTCATCCAGTGATTTAGAAATAGAAATCACTCCATTTTGTACAGTGGATGGTTGGGCCTCCATAGGGACGTCGCGGCGCGGTCAAAAGCCAGTGTCCTGCGGAGAAATATCCCACTGAGAGTGCTTTTAGGACGCAAAATGGAAGGCGGACCATCGAAGTTGGGAGGCAAGATGCTGTCGAGAGGAAGCCGTCAAGATGCGCGATCATTAGAAAAATCTTTGTCCCACCACTTGCTCTTTCTCTCACGTTGTGGAGGGCTCTCAGTTTTGAGTGGAGGACCCAAGACGTAAGCTTTGTCATGTCCATAGCAATCTTGGGATACATTCTTTATTTCTTTGCATTGGTTTGACGTGACCGTATAATTCCTCAAATATAAATTTTAATTTAATAATAATATTCGGTGGATGCGCAGCATGCGGCACGCGTATGCACATCAGCATGTGCACCCATACGCACACACGTGGGCGCAGGGGAGGGCTCGGCCCTCCCCTCGCTGTAAGAAGGGGGACCGTGCCAGTCCCCTCCGTCTCTGCTCTCTCCGCCCATCATCTCTGTCGCTCCTTCGCTCGTTTCCGTCGCCTCACGCCGACCAGGTAAACCCCTCACCGGCGAGAAGAGTGGGGAGAGAGAGAGTGGGAGAGAGGAAGGGAGAGGGCCGCCGGATGGCCCTCCCCTAATGCGGGAGCCGGTTTGGCTCCCGCACTTGGCTTGGGCCAGGCGGCATGCCAGCCGGCTCGCCGAACCCAGGCTGCAGGCGGCAGACTCCACCGGCACCAGGACGACATTCGGTGGGGTCCGATTGGTTGGAGGAGGCCAATCGTGCCGCCGGCAGGAAGAGAGAGGGAGAAGGCCGCCGAATGGCCCTCCCCTGACGTGTGAGCCGAACCGGCTTCCGCGCTTGGTTTGGGCCTGGCGGCGTGCCCGCCGGCTCACCGGGTCCGGGCTACGAGCGGCAGCCCCCACCGGTGCCAGGGTGGCGTCTGATGGGGTCCGGCTGGCCGTGCCGCCAGCAGGAAGAGAGAGAGGGCCGTCGAATGGCCCTCCCTTGACGCGGGGGCCGAACTGGCTCCCGCGCTTGGTTTAGGCCCGGCGGCATGCCCGTTGGCTCGCCGGGCTCGGGATACGGACGGCAGCCCCCACCGGACGCAACCCCCACCAGCGTCATGGCGGCGTTCGGTGGGGTTCGACCGGCCGGAGGAGGCTGGCCGTGCCGCCGGCAAAGAGAAGGGGGAAACGGGAGGAAGGAAAAGAGAGAAAAAAAAAAGAAAAGAAAGGGAGAAGAAGAAGGGGTGGCCACCGCCGCCGGCCGGCCTAGGGCCGGACGTCGATGGCCAACCCAACCCCCGAGAAGGGCCGGCGGCGGTCCTAGACGGTCGGCCATCGTCAACCTTCCCTGGTTTAGGTGAAACAGGGGTGAAAAAGAAAAAGAAAGATGATTGGGCCAAACCTGAAACAGGGGTGAAAAAGAAAAAGAAAGAGGACTGGGCTGAGTTCAGCCCAGTCCAATGAGCCCAATTGAGCTTAATTTTTGGGCCCCAAATTGGATCAGGCCCAATAAATGGAAAATAGGACTAGGATCAGCTCTGATTCTAGTTTCTTGAGAAATTTTTATTTCCCCATTTGGGCTGATATATTTGAAGATATTTAAGCCTCAAGTTGGACCTAAGATTAGATTGAGTTGAGTATAGGAGTCATTTTTGACACCCTGATTTGGAATTTAAAAATCTAAAAAATTATGTTGTAGGTACCCAGGAGTCCATATATCTGAGTTGTACCTTTGGATTAGCTCTGGGAAGTAAGTAAGCCAATTATAACAATTTTCATAAATCATTATTAAATTATATCATTATTGGAATAATGAAATTTACGTATAATATTATTTAAAAAATGGTATTTATGGTACCACATCCATGCAAATGACTAATTGACTTGATTATTGCTAATTTTTATAAATTAATTGGCATTTTATATATGCAATTGATTATGGATATGATTATTTGAAATTACCAATTTGGTAAAATGTGAAAAGTATATTGATTATATGTTTGCAGTAATGCATATAAATGATATTTTGTGAATGTGCTATTATATGTCATCATGGTCCACATGATATGTTACATGACTCCGGGACACACCTTCACAGGAAAAATATGTAGAAAACACACATCCTTGGGATGTGCTGTGACAGGATATGGCATGATATGCTAAATGACTCCGGCACCCTTCCTCCACTAAGGGCATACAGGGAGGATACATTTATGAGATATTCTGTTACGTGAACGTGGGATATTAGTATAAAATGAGATTTACAGTGATTTGGAATTGAAATGATATTTTTGAAATCTTATTACATAATATCTACTTCCAATTTATTTAAGCATGCGATTTATATAATTCTATAATATGATGAAATGTTTTTAAATTTGGAAGCATAACATGCATTTGATTCGTTAAAATCTTGAAATGGCTATATTATATTACAATAGGCTTACTTACTGAGTGTGAGCTCATTTAAATCTTACAATATTTTTTTCAGAGTCACAAAATTATCAAGGGCAACAACAGGGATAGTTGGAAGCTACATGATGTAAATATATCACATTTTGTTACATGTAACCCCAATTGGATTTTTGAAATTTTGGTTTGTTGCCCAACATTACATAACTTGTATCATGGAGGATTTAAATTTTGAATGACATATAGTTATTACCCCTCCTTGTATTAATGATACTATACTGGATGCCTTGCATGCCTGGCGTGCGGCGGGTTGTCACCCTTGGGCCACCACCACTGGATCTGGGGCATGACAGCTTTAGTGGTATCAGAGCCAGGTTTGACATTAGGGACAAACACATGATTAACTCTAGGATAAATATTGACATGACATTAGGAGGGTAATAACTCTAGAAAAAATTTAAGTGACTTGTTTAAAAATGCTTGAGATTTGGAAGTTTATAAAGATATTAATTGGAACCCAACCTTGGCAGGAATTTAGAATGCCTCGTCGCACCAGAAGTCAGTGACATGATGAGGACTCTCAGGCTAGTGACCCTGGCCAGCAAGGGGGCCAGGAAGCCTATGGAGATTCGGGTTCCGTTGCCCTGGCCGGCAATGGCCCACAGCACTTGCAGGCCAAACTGCTCCGGGCCTTTATGGGAGTGACTCAGGCAGTGCAGGCTATGCAGCAGTAGATTCAGCAATTACTGCCTGCTCAATCTACCTCTACCACTCCGCAGACTCAGTCTGCCCCTCCTACTCCTCAGACCCAGTCGGTCCAGTCCGAACAGCCTGCTCAGCCCGCTCCATCTCAGCCCTGGCAAGGAGGGAGCCGTAGCTTTACTAAGTTTAAGAGCCTGGCCCCTGCTCCCTTCATTGGATCCACCAACCCACTTGATGCTGAGAGGTGGATAAGAGAGATAGAGAAGGCCTTTGCGGCCCTTGGTAGTCAGGAGGAGGAGCGGATCAGATTTGTCACCTACCTCCTTCAGGGGGAAGCTTATGATTGGTGGTACTGGAGGAGCAACGATTAAGAGGTCAGGCTATCTCTTGGGGATAGTTTAAAGAGACTTTTTATGACCAATACTTTTCCAGGAGTGTGCAGAGATAGATGGAGTCGGATTTTATGAGATTGGAGCAGAAGAACCTCTCCGTGGCCCAGTATAAAGCTGAATTTAGAAGACTAACCCGATTTGCTCCTGATTTTGTAATCACTAAGAGAGCCAAGATCACCAAGTTCACCGAGGGACTACAGCCCAGGCTGAGGCAAGCAGTCAATACATTTGAGCTCCTCACTTACAGTGCTGTGGTGAGCAAGGCTTTGGTAATTTAGAGGGACATGAATGCAATTCAGAAGGTGAGGGAGCAACAGATGAAAAAGAGGAGACCTCCTTTTGGCCAATTTTCAGGGCAGGCTAAGAAGAAGAAGGGTTTCTTTCAGGCTCTCTCAGGACAAAAGGATAAGGAGACCCGCTGTTCTCATTGCTGGAATGTCCATCCGGGCAAACAGTGCCGCAGGCTGACTGGTGCCTACTTTATATGTGAGAAGATGGATCACAAGATGGCCACCTGTTCCCTCCGGAAGGACCAGCAGCCCCCTCCAGATCAGGGAAAGAGCCAGCAGCAACCTAAGACCCAAGGAAGGGTCTATACCCTCACTCAGCAGGACGCTGTTGCCTCTAATTCTATGGTGATAGGAATGCCTGTTAACTTAATATATTTCTTTAAAATTATTGCATTCATATATGGTGTAATGCATAGATTATGATAGTAGATAGAGGAAAAAACATATGAAACTACAGGACATCTAAGCTAAGTTAATCTCTATGACAGGTATGATTAAAGTAGGCAACGCTTATGCACAAACTTTTATTGATCCGGATGCTACGCATTCATTTGTATCTGATACTTATCTTGTTAAGAATGCATCCTTGATACCCGTTCCTCTAGAGCAAGAGTTGCATATTGCATTCCCAAATGGAGATGTCATGATGGTAGACTCAGTATGTAGATCTTGTCTGATTGACATGGAAGATAGGAGGTTGAATGCTGATTTGATAGTCCTTCCACTGAAGTTCTTTAATGTAATTCTGGGGATGGACTGGTTGGCCTCCTATCATGCTTTCATAAACTGTTTCAGGAAAAGGGCGATCTTTAAAATTCCTAATCTTCCTGAATTTAGTTTTATTGGGAGTCAGGAACACCTGGCTTCAGTATTGGTGTCAGCTCTGCAAGCTGGAAAATATCTAAGAAAAGGTAGTCAGGGGTTTTTTGCTATGGTCAGAGACCTTCAGCAGGAAGAGCACAAGTTGGAGCATATCCCAGTGGCTCGAGAGCTTCCTGATGTCTTTCCGAAGGAATTGACTAAATTACCTCCGGATCGGGAAGTCGAGTTCACTGTTGATTTAGCTCCTGGCACTGGACCTATATCCAAGGCTCCTTACCGCATGGCCTCAGTTGAGCTAAAAGAGCTAAAATATCAGTTACAGGAGCTTCTAGATCGGGGATTTATCGGACCCAGTGTCTCTTCTTGGGGTGCTCCAGTATTATTTGTCAAAAAGAAGGATGACAGTCTTCGGCTCTTCATTGATTACCGAGAAATTAATAAGGTAATAGTGCAGAACAAGTACCCTTTGCCGAGGATTGATGATTTATTTGATCAACTCCAAGGAGCCCAGGTATTCTCAAAGATTGATCTTCGATCAGGTACCATCAGCTCAAGATAAAAGCTGAGGATGTTCCTAAGACCGCATTCAGAACCAGGTATGGCCATTATGAGTTCTTGGTGATGCCGTTTGGGTTGACTAATGCTCCGGCAGCATTCATGGACTTAATGCACAGGATCTTTAAACCATACCTGGATCAGTTTATAGTGGTCTTCATTGATGATATCTTGATATATTCTAAAAGTCATAAGGAGCATAAAGACCACCTAAGGATTGTTCTGCAGACTCTTCGGGAGAAGAAACTTTATGCCAAGCTGTAGAAATGTGACTTCTGGATGAGCCAAATATCTTTCTTGGGTCATATCATATCCAAAGATGGCATATCTGTAGACCCTAAAAAGATTGAGGCTGTCGTGAACTGGTGTCGGCCTTCCAATGTATCAGAAGTCCGAAGTTTCTTGGGGCTGGCTAGTTATTATCGTAGATTTGTGGAAGGCTTCTCTCGCATTGCTTTACCTCTGACTCGCTTAACCCAAAAGCGAGCAAAGTTTGTTTGGGCAGAGAAGTGTGAGAGAAATTTTCAGGAGCTCAAGCAGCGCCTGGTGTCAGCCCCTATCCTTACCCTTCCATCTACATCGGAAGGATATACCTTATTCACTAACGCCTCTCGAAAGGGATTGGGAGGTGTTCTGATGCAGAATGGAAAGGTGATAGCCTATGCCTCCAGGCAGCTGAAGCCTTATGAGCAGAACTATCCTACTCATGACCTGGAGTTGGCCGCCGTGATCTTTGCTCTGAAAATTTTGTGGCATTATCTATATGGGGAGACTTGTGATGTGTATACAGACCATTAAAGTCTGAAATACATCTTCACTCAAAAGGAGCTAAACTTGAGGTAGAGGAGGTGGCTGAAGCTACTAAAGGATTATGACCTGAACCTGCATTATCACCCAGAGAAGGCCAATGTGGTAGCTGATGCCTTAAGCAGAAAGTCCTCCTCAGAGCTAACTTCCATAATTACTTCTCAGCCTCATATTCATAGAGACTTTGAGAAGTTGGAGGTTAGATTGCGAGTACAGCGGTCCGATGAGCTTATTGCAACACTTGTATTTCAGCCAACCCTGATTGACAAGATTAAGTCTTCCCAGAAAGAAGACTTGGAACTGCAAAAGATTAAGAAAGCTGTGCAGTCAAGGGTTCAGAATGAATTCAAAGTAATGGAGGATGGATCCCTGAGATTTAATAGTAGGCTCTGTGTGCCAAATGTAGAGGATCTAAAGGCAAAAATTTTGAGGGAGGCTCACTACTCTCCCTATACCATACACCCAGGAGGCACCAAGATGTACAGAGACCTAAGAAAAAATTTTTGGTAGAAAGGGATGAAAAGAGAGATTGTTCAATATGTGGCCAATTGCTTAGTGTGCCAACAAGTGAAGGCCGAACATCAAAGGCCTGCGGGACCTCTTCAGTCTCTGATGATTCCCCAGTAGAAATGGGAAAAGATCACTATGGATTTTTTGATCGGTTTGCCCAAAACTCCCAGGAGCAATGATGCGGTCTGGATCATTGTTGATAGATTGACAGAGTCAGCCCATTTCCTACCTTTCAGAGTTGGGGTCTCTAGTGAAAGATTTGCCATCATGTACATTGAGCAGATCGTGAGGCTTCATGGTGTCCCTGAGTCGATTGTGTCAGATCGGGATACCAGGTTTGTGTCCTAGTTTTGGAAGAGTCTTCATAGGGCTCTCGGAACCAAACTGAACTTCAGCACAGCTTTCCACCCCCAGACAGATGGACAGTCTGAGAGGACCATACAGATCTTAGAGGACATGTTACGAGCTTGTGTGATGGACTTGGGTGGTGCTTGGGACAACCACCTACCATTGGTGGAGTTTGCTTACAATAACAGTTACCAAGCCAATATCAAGATGGCTCCATTTGAAGCTCTGTATGGTAGGAAATGCAGATCTCCCTTGTGTTGGAATGATGTGGGAGAAAGAAAATTGTTGGGCCCTAAGCTGATTCAGCAAACAGTAGAAAAAGTGCAGTTGATTAAAGAAAGACTCCGGACAGCTCAGAGCCGACAGAAGAGCTATGCTGATGTTAGAAGAACGGAGCTGGAATTTCAGGTTAGGGACCATGTCTTCTTAAGGGTATCACCAACCAAAGATGTGATGAGGTTTGGGCTTAGAGGAAAATTGAGTCCACGATACATTGGATCATTTGAGATCTTGAGCAGAGTGGGAGAAGTGGCTTATAGCCTGGCATTACCTCCGTACTCTCTGAGGTACATCATGTATTCCATGTCTCTATATTGAGGAAGTACATTCCTGACCCCAGCCATGTGATAGAAGTGGAGCCCATACTGTTGAAGAAGGATTTGACATATGAAGAACATCCTGTACGTATTGTGGACCACAAAGATCAAGTTCTGAGATGGCATAGCATTCCCTATATTAAGGTTCAGTGAAGTAATCATTCTGAGTGGGAGGCTACGTGCGAACTTGAAGAGGAAATGAAGAGGAAATATCCTTATTTATTTGTATCTTAGTAGATATATATATATATATATACACGTACAAAAGAGTATCTACCGTTGTATTTTGATCAGAAAAATAAATAAAGCTTGTAGTTTCCAATTTGAGTCTCAAAAGCTTTATGCGTGTTGTGCATTAATTTCGAGGCCAAAAATTTTATAAGGAGGGAAAGATGTAATCTCCCAAATATAAATTTTAATTTAATAATAACATTCAGCGTGGGTGCGTAGCACGCGGTGCATTGCATGCATGCCAGTGCGCGCACCCACGCGCACGCACGAGGGCGCAGGGGAGGGTCGAGCCTCCCCTCGCTGTAAGAAGGGGGGACCGTGCCGGTCCCCTCCGTCTCTGCCCTCTCCTCCTGTCGCCGCTGTCGCCCCTCCGCTCGTCTCCACCGCCTTGCCGCCAACCAGGTAAACCCTTCATCGGCGAGGAGAGTGGGGAGAGAGAGAGAGAGTGGGAGAGAGGAAGGGAGAGGGCCGCTGGATGGCCCTCCCTTGACGCGGGAGCCGAACCGGCTCCCGTGCTTGGTTCGGGCCCGACGGCGTGCCCGCCGGCTCGCCGGGCCCGGGCTACGGGCGGCAGCCCCCATCGGTGCCAGGCGGCGTCCAGTGGGGCCCGACCGACCGGAGGAGGTTGGCCGTGCCGCCAGCAGGAAGAGAGAGGGAGAGGGCCACTGGGTGCCCTCCCCTGACGCGGGAGTCGAACCGGCTCCCGCGCTTGGTTCGGGCCCGGCGGCATGCCCGCCAGCCCGCTGGGCCCGGACTGCGAGCAGCAGCCTCCACCGGCGCCAGGGCGGCATCCAGTGGGGTCCGACCGGCCGTGCCGCCGGCAGGAAGAGAGGGAGAGGGCCCCCCAACGACCCTCCCTTGATGCGGGAGCCGAACTGGCTCCCACGCTTGGTTCAGGCCCGGCGGCGTGCCCGCCGGCTCACCGGGCCCGGGCTGCGGACGGTAGCCCCCACCGGTGCCAGGGCAGCGTCCAGTGAGGTTTGGCCGGCCGAAGTAGGCAGACCGTGCTGTCGGCAAGGAGAAGGGGGAAATGGGAGGAAGGAAAAGAAAAAAAAAAGGGAGAGGAAGAAGGGGTGGCCACCGGCGGTGGCCGGCCTAGGGCCGAACGTCGGCGGCCAGCCCAACCCCCAGGAAGGGCCGGTGGCGGCCCTAGGCCGCCGGCCATCGTCAACCCTCCCCTGGTTCAGGTGAAACAGGGATGAAAAAGAAGAAAGAGGACTGGGCCGGGTTTGGCCCAGTCCAGTGAGCCCGATTGGGCTTAATTTTTGGGCCCCAAATTGGGTCGGGCCCAATAAATGAAAAATAAGGCTAGGATCAGCTCTGATTCTAGTTTCTTGAGAAATTTTTATTTCCCCATTTGGGCTGATATATTTGAAGATATTTAAGCTCCAAGTTGGGCCTAGGATTAGATTGGGTTGAGTATAGGAGTCATTTTTGACACCCTGATTTGGAATTTAAAAATCTAAAAAATTATGTTGTAGGTACCCAGGAGTCCATATATTTGAGTTGCACCTTTGGATTAGCTGAAGTAAGTAAGCTAGTTATAACGATTTTCATAAATTATTATTAAATTATGTCATTATTGGAATAATGAAATTTACGTATAATATTATTTAAAAAATGGTATTTGTGGTACTACATCCATGCAAATGACTAATTGACTTGATTATTGCTAATTTCAGTAAATTAATTAGCATTTTATACATGCAATTGATTATGCATATGATTATTTGAAATTACCAATTTGATAAAATGTGAAAAGTATATTGATTATATGTTTACAGTAATGCTTATAAATGATATTTTGTGAATGTGCCATTATATGTCATCACGGTTCACATGATATGTTACATGACTCTGAGACCCACATCCACAGGAGGAATATGTGGAGAACATACATCCTTGGGATGTTCTGTGACAGGATATGGCATGATATGCTAAATGACAGGATATGGCATGATATATTACATGACTCCGGAACCCACCTCCACAGGGGGAATATGTGGAGAATACACATCCTTGGGATGTGCTATGATAGGATATGGCATGATATGCTAAATGACTCCGGCACCCTTCCTCCACTAGGGGCGTATAGGGAGGATACATTTATGAGATGTTCTGTTACGTGGACGTGGGACATTAGTATAAAATGAGATTTACATCGATTTGGAATTGAAATAATATTTTTGAAATCTTATTACATAATATCTACTTTCAATTTATTTAAGCATGCAATTTGTATAATTCTATAATATAATGAAATATTTTTAAATTTAGAAGCATAACATGCATTTGATTCATTAAAATCTTGAAATGGCTATATTATATTACAATAGGCTTACTTACTGAGTGTGAGCTCATTTAAATCTTACAATATTTTTTTCAGAGCCACAAAATTTTCAAGGGCAACAACAGGGATAGTTGGAAGCTACATGATGTAAATAGATCATATTTTGTTACATATAACTCCAATTGAATTTTTGAAATTTTGGTTTGTTGCCTAACATTACATAACTTGTATCATGGAGGATTTAAATTTTGAATGACATATAGTTATTACCCCTCATTTTATTAATGATACTGTACTGAATGTCTTGTATGTCTAGCGTGCGACGAGTTGTCACGCCTGAACCATCACCACTGAATCTGAAGCGTGACAAGCCGTCTGCCCTGTTTTCATTCATGACTGACCCAAGCGAGAGTCTGGCTCGCGGGGGCTGAAGTCAACCAGAAAGTGGCAGCGTGCACGCCTCTAAGATTGCGTTTCTGATGAATTCTTGGGAATATAGGAATAGCCTGCTTTGCCACCCGCATTTTCTCTACGATCACACTCACTATTTTGATGCATGATGCTTGCATTATATTTCATATATGTGGGTCATCACAATTCTTCTAGTGGGCAAGACTTAACATTTGTCCCATTTTCCTTTTTATAAAGAAACATCAACTTGTTTAATTCGGATTAATTTCGGGGTGTCGCGGTTGGTTTGAGTTTAGTGGACTGTACTTGACTTTTTAAGCTCATTTTGCTTATACTCGGACTGGTCAATGACGATATTGTGTCAACCTCATGCTCGCCAAACTATATTACCAGGTCTATTTGTCTTGGTGCAAAATCCCGCGGACTCGATTAACACATTTTATTGACGGTCTGGGTCTGAACCGGAGTTAGTCCACGTCTATCCACAACCTATTGTCACTCATAGTTTTAGACAGTTTGAGTCGCGCGTAAGCTCAGTGCCAGGCACTGGCTCCTCTTCAACCAGTTACATTAAAGCAATGATATCGAAATCTAAGCTTACTATTTCATTAATCGTTTAATGCATTAGTCATCCATTAATCATCTTTCAAGAGTGCACAAGTATTTAGTCCTATTTCAGTTATTTATCAAAAAAATACTTGATACTTATGCAGGATCCAATAGTTTAGATAATATTTTTTATCTAGTTATTTTGGATGAAATTATGAGTTATTGCAAATGATTTTAGAGTGAACCTAACTCATGGCCGATATGAATTAAGGGATACTATAAATAATTTTTATGTGTTTATAATAGATTCATTCAAATTTGAAAATGGAAGGATATCATGATTTAAACAAAGAAAGTATGTAAGAGTCTATATTAATAAGTGTTTAATCTTAAAATTAAAGAATTCAAATAATACATTCTGGCTTGCTGTTTTGGATGAAATCCTCAAGCGTTGCAAATTATATCCTGTCAAAACTCTAGTTGAACATACTTAGGTACTTGTACAGCATCAAAAAGTCTAAATAATAATTTTTTTGTTAGTCTTTTTAGATGACATCGTAGTTGTTACATTGTATAACGAAAACCTAAGTAAAATCAAATAGTTTTTCATCCGCATGTTTATTTTCAAGCAATAGATTTGATTGGTCTGTTAACATTACATTTCTAAGTGAACATCAACAAGGTTCTTATAGGTGAATATATTATTGTGCGGCACGAGGCAACCTTTAAGAAGGTTTTCACAGGCCATTAAGCCATGCTTTACTGTCAAAAATATCAGTACACTATTTTGGCTAGATAGACCCTTCCAATATATGGAACTAATCTCTATACCAAGTTAAGAGTCTGGCCAAACGTGGCCAGCCTCCAAAGCTCGAATCATTGTATTTTTCGTATATTTATTCCTTTTTTCCGTTGTTTTTAAGAAGCCTTTAGCATTGATTAAGTTGAGATGGATTAGATTGAGACAAGACAAGTTGAATTATGTCCAGATGGGCAGCGTTTTTAAGTCAGGTAATAATACAAGCTATAAGTTAATCAAGTTGGGTTGACTCTTGAGATTCAACAGGAGAGAGAATAGTTATGGCCTTCAAGCCAACAGGGATGCATATAAGCCAATAGTTTATGGTCTTAGCTCGGAGCTTGACCACCAACTATATATATATATTTGATATCAGACATTCACCAACGTGGACAAGCTTCGTAACGGGCTCCGATGGAGCCTTCGCACACTGGGCTGGCCCACTTATCAGTCAATCCTTGAACGAAGTCATTCCATGCTTGCATGTTGATGCAATAGCTGTCCACCAAACACGTGTTAAGAAAAGCATCGCATCCTGGAAAATAGAGATTTAGTTAAGAGGAAAGTTGAACAAACTTGAACTAGACACTAATTAAGAGGAAAGTTGACCAAACTTGAACTAGACACTAGTAGCTAGGTCTAATACTTATGATCAATTTCTACTCGGCCTATATTTTTAACGAGATTAGATCCTACCTCAAGGAGCCAACTTCAAGCCCACCCATAGGTTCGAATTTCTTCCACCTTCTCTTCTTTCTCATTAAGAATTTAATTAGGATTTTTTAAATAGTTAAACTTATAAAATTTCAAACTAAGATAGATGAGCATGATCATCTTTAATATGCATGCGTAAATATATACTTTTGGGTGGGCCGGTAGGCTATTTTCTTTTTTTTTTTTTTTTTTTTTTGAGTCTAACTTATTTTTTAAATCAGGCGTACTCTTCTTCTTCTTTCTTTCTTTCTTTCTTTCTTTCTTTTTTTTTATTTTTTGTGGAGGTTTCGAACCCATCATATGGGATCAGAATCATTAATGTTTTTTTAAGTAAATCATTTTACTCTAAATTTTTTGAATCAAAAAATAAAATACTGGACAGAAAAATCTTTTACAATACACCAACAAGAAATCATCAAGTATTCCTCCTAGACCGCCGCCGCGGGCGCGGGCGCGGGCGCGGGCGCGGGCGCCGCCGCCGCAACCTTCATCATCGTTAGAGATCCAGCGGTCGAATCAACGAATCCACCAAGTTCATTCCATTGGCTCTTTTGTCACGCTAGACCTCTTCCTCCCGCTCTTCCCCTCGGTTTGACTAGTTTTTTTTTTGACCCTCCGGCTCATTAAGCAACATGGCGGTGTCAAAGGGCCCGACCAAAGCCAGCAGCACTTTGCCCTCCCTCTTCTCCACGAGCTTGCTCCGCGCCTCCTCTATCACATCATTGCTCCTCGGCGCATCCATCTTCCTCCCCGTCGCTGCCTCCTCTGGCCTCTTCGTCTTGCTCGACTCCACCGTTGTCGCCTTCTCCGCTTCAGCTTCCTCTGGCTTTCCACCGTCGACTACTGGCTCGATTTTAGGCTCCTCGAAGCTTTCTATAACCGGCTTTTCTTCTGGCTCTTTGGGGATCCCACTATCTTCATCGGCTTCGTTTCCATCGTCTCCGACTCCTTCATCGCCAGCAGCAATCTCGAGCTCCGCTTTTCGGGGAACTTGGTTCATGTTGATCAGTTTGAGAAGCAGAGTCAGTGGTATCATATGGAATATTTGGTTCAGAGGAGTCAGCGAGGTCGAGCTCATCAGGGACATCACCTCTTATTGCCCGGATGTCGAACGTTTCTCTCACTTCGACGTGGAGTCCTGAGTCCTCTTCTTGCTCGGACTTCATCGCCGGCGGCGCTTCTGTTTTACTGCGAGCTTTTTTTCGTAGCGGCACCTAAACCCTTTGCCCTTAACAACGGTTGAGTTTTTGAACTCTTAAGAGGCTTTGATGCTTTATCTGATACTGGTTTCGAAGAGATGGCGGCGCGAGGCAAGGAGGATGAAGCCCTGACTATGACTGAGGGCGTTTGGAGTGGGAACTCTTCGAGGCGGGCCCGACGGTGATGGAGTAGGAAGAGGGTTGGCTTCTGGCTCTGGACATGCTGGTGGTGCTCTCTGGATCAAGGGAAAGAGGGACGGATGGTCTTGTGGTTCTTCGCCCATGGAGGGGGTTTCTGTGTGACGAGGCGCTGAAGAGGCTGAGCTGCGCTTCCCTTTTAGGTGAGCATCCCTTGGCCTTGACGTAGCCATGAGCCAGTTGAACGCCAACTTGAAGAAAGGAAAGCAAGGTTAGCGTTTGGGAGATAGGTAACAAGTTATAATAAAAGCAAGCATCAACTCAATTGTGATACTCCAAATTTAATTTCATATTTGGATGAGAAATATAATATGTACTTTATAATTCAAGTTTATTTGTTATTCATTAACTTCGATTCAAATTTTTGGACCACGTAATAAGCTTGGGGCGTTACAAATGGCAGCACCAATGATCCAACTCGGGGTAGATTTTGGCTAGTTTATGGCGTGCGACATCGCGCTAGCTTGCGACGTTCAGTTTATGGCATGCGCCGTGCGATGTCACATTATAAGGACTCGGAGTAGATTCTGGCTAGCTTCTGACGTGCGATGAGGACGTGTCATTATAAGGTGGAGAGATTGTATCGATTGTCACATTATAAGGTGGATGATTATCGCATTATTAGTTCCACATTGGATGAAAGAAAAATGTGCTATGTGCTTATAAGTCTTCTTGCTACCCATTAACTTCCACTTAAGTTTTTGAGTCACATGATTTGATTTCAGCCCGCTAGAAGTTAATTGGGCTAGCGGGTGGGCTTGAAGCGTTATATCAATGATTAGGAATTATAAAAATAGAAAAAGGTAAACCGGAGAAGGCTAAGATATTGACTTTGCACATGTAGTTCTACCATGTTTTAGATCAATCTGCCAATTTGAATTTGAAATCATTTAGATTGTAAATATCGGCTTGAATAAATTTCTCTCTTCTTCGAAATGCTGATAAATTTTCTTCATCTTGTGACATTGATTTGCTTGTCTACTTAATGTCTATATGATATATAACAATAGCTTAGCTGCTTCAGGTATCTGCTTGTGTTCACAGTCTCTCCTCGTCATCATCTTTCCCTTCTGAAAAAACCGCCCAGCAAATGCTGATCTCGGAATCCTTTCATGCTATTCCCATTGGGTAAAATCAATATATTAGTTATGGATTCCATCCATCTAGTACCCTTTTTCATTTTTTCGTTTTGTAAGGAGTGGATGATTTTTGTCTTCTAATCATGTAGAATTGATGAAGGTGATCTGCCTATTTTCATGAATTTTTCCAGAATGTTTTTTTTTATTTTTTATTTTTTTTTACAATGATGAGCAAAATTTTCATTTGTGTAGCTCTTAGGTGTTGGATTTGAAGTACCAATATATGCAGCTAATTGTTTTCCACTAATCCCATCCAATTATACATTGCCTGTTGGGCAAATGAAGATTATTCATGTACGTGGACCAGAGTGGAATCTTAATTATGTGAAGGTTAGTAACAAATCAAATCGAGATCCATATTTCGAGTCGAATGAGCATGAGACCCTCCTGAACTCGGTGGCTATATTCAAATTAAGAGATCTTAGATTAACTGCAAAAAAAATTAAAATTAAAATTAAAAAATACAACAACAATGTTATACAAGAAAGAGGATAAAGAGGAATTATGAGCACATTAATTATTGCAAGTGACCCTGTAAAGATTTGTGGATACCATGGCACTCATTGGAATCTTACATGCATTGATGAAACAAATCGCAAAAGAAAACATAAGAATTAGAAGTAGAATGAATCTAGAATGTTAGTGTGAGGAACGAATTACCTTGATAAGAGAAATCAAAATATTACTCTCAATAAAATCAAGATGATGGATCCTCTTGCTTGAAGATTTTTTTTGGATGCAGAAGGGATGACGATTCAGAAAGATGGAGAGAGGAAAGAGGGTTCATCTCATTTTTGTGCAACGAGATTTATGGCTTTTGAGAGGAGGGTAAGAGAGAGAGGGAGGGAAAGGCGAGTTATCAGCCCCATGTTCTTAACGAGAAATAATGGACCCGGCCAAACTAAAGGCAGTTGAGAGCTACTGGAATATTTTTTTCTTTTGGTTTAGGCTAATTATGAAGGGCCAAACTAATGAAATTTTAAATATTATTATTCTAACCATATGCTGTATGTTGATGTTCGAAATTGGCTCTAAACATCAATAGACATGAATATAAAAATTCAGACAATAGAGCATCCTCAGCTGGCCTATGGACGAACTCTTGCAAGAAAAAGAAAGAGAAAGCAGAAAAGGTTAAAAAAAAATTTTCCGAGAATGTTCTAATGCTTAAGTAAGTACAGGTAAGAAGAAAAAGGTTTAGCCTTCTTTAATTGGAGTTGTAAAGTTTATCAGCTTAAAGAATTATTATACGTGACAGACTTAGAACTACTTTTATAGGTGCTTTTAAGAGTTCTTTTGATTTGGCCCACTCAATGATGGATGATTAGATGAACTCAACCCTAAAAGTGAAAGATAAGTAATATGATATGAGCTAGCAAACTAACCTAATGACAATGCATCCTACCAAAGAAGGAGGTTCCAATTGAGAGAGACTTCCACCAATGATACTGTCTTTTTTAAGATTCAAACTCATGCAGCCATCCACTATTGAGTGGACCAAATTAAAAGAACTCTTTTAAGTACTTATAAGAGTTGCACTAAATCCCCTAGCCTTAATAACTCTTTGAGCCTAAACTTAAAAACCTTAAAACTTCAACCAAAGAAAGACCAAATATTTTTTTTTCTTGCCTAGATTGCCTTGAGTATTTGAGAATCTCCTAGAAAAAATCTTTAGACCTCTTGCACTCTTCCTTTCTCTCTCTTGTTAGACCTTGTCTAAAGACCACTTGGAGTGCTTTGCCATCCAAGTTCTCGTATTTACGTCAAGAGACATTCGAACTAATTTCTGATGTCAACGCAACTTATTTCTTGTCTATTTAGATAATATTAGATTTAGCTGGATAGATATTTTTGCAATTAACATGGATCAAAAAAATCATTACAAATAAAGTCTTTTATTAAAGGAATTCTCTCTATGAATTGTGTGAAAATTTTTAATTTTATGTTTTTTCATGATTTCAATGTCTAGTAAGCATTCTTATTCCATCATGTCTCTAACATGGTTCTTAATTTAATGGATGCATGAAGTGGAAATAAAAATTCCTCTAAGCAACATGTGCGACTTGGATTCATCCTTTTATTATAAGGATTATCTTAGATTAATAGGTAGCATGTTGCTACCTTAAAGTGGCTCCTATGTCGTTGTAGAAGAGAAATTAGCAGTCAACTTCTAAAGCTCTACAATATAAGTGAACGCAGGTATCCTTTACACAAACATACATACCATGGCAGGAACGCCCCCAATGACATGCAACATATCCGAGTTATATTTTTCTCAGTCAAAGTAGAGGACACCTATTGTTATTATATGAGATGCTGAAGAATGTGTTGGCTAAACAACCATATCCGATGTGATGTTGTTGGAGGTCAAGAGTTATCCCAAACAATAACTTAAATTCGGTCATGCATGTAACAACATGCATCCAAAATGGTGATAAGTACATGATCCCAATGCTAGTTGTTTCAGGCTAACAGTTGCCCAAAATTAAGCCATAATGACCTTTCCTTCAGGCCTTGGCATTTTGGACGTTAAACAACCTCTCATCCCACTAATAATAAAAAGACTAGATATATGCCCGTGTAATGCACAGGCGTTGTGATTAAAAATTTAACAATAAAAATAACTTTTTAATTGAATATTATTTAGTTTAAATTTTAAAGTTATATATATTTTTAAGGAAATACCTATACCAATAAAAGATATTTCTAAATTTTTTAAAAAATATTAATTAACTTGTTACTCTAAGTTAAAAAATAGATGTTTTTTTTAAAAAAAAAATAAAATTATCAAAATCAAAATAAAATAAAAATCCTTTGTAATATAGCTTGTCTATTTTATTTCATATGTTTAATGAAATTTTATTACGGCTATCCAAAAGCTCCAACTTTGGACTGCATCTCCGTTAAATTTTGTTTTACAAAAATAATTTAGATTAGGTATAGTCCACATCATTTTGGAGTCTTCTCATGAATATTTATTCTACTAAATTATTTATCTTAAAATTCACGTTATATATATTTTTTTTTGGAAGGCTAAAATAGGAATGGAATGTTGCAATGTGGAATAAATGATAGATATTTTATATTAAAAATTATTAAATACGTTCACTCATTTCTTTCGTTACTCGCGCCAGAAGCGTTTCTATATATATATATATATATATAAATATATTTAAGATGCTAAATTAATTATCGCAATGTACAGTCCGAAGTTAAGAATCTTCACCATTGTCACGCGTTCGCACCGGCAGTCGTACCTTTTTTTTTTTAAGAAGCCTAAGATAGAAATGAGATGGTGAAATAAATCAAAGATATTTTATATTAGAAATCATTAAACAGAGCTATTCATTTCTTTCCTCACTCAAGCAAAGAAGAAGCGTGCATACGACGCTGCGAGAAAGGAAGAACAGTCAGAACGGATTTAATCCAGTCAGCGGAAAGAATCTTTTCCGGCTTTACATCCTAGATTAGATTAGATCTCGTACACATCCCGTTATCTTACTCGAATCCGTATAAAAAACTTCTATTATTGCATCAGTCACAGGCTGCCAGCACCCGCCGCCGAGAAACCGTCCACCGTCTGATCTCAGGCCGTGTTTTATGATACCAATGATACGGTCGTATTTCGTCCAAGCAAATTAGGAACGCGGAATCATGGTAATTTCTAGGACGATGTGATATAAGGTTTTATGCTGGCGTCCGTATCTATTGGTTTTCGCTAAAAAAAAGGTATTTTTGGACGGATTCGGGCCGGGAGTTGCGGGAAAACCCGTTCAGCTGTTCGAGGTTCCAAGTGCGTGCTCGCGAGGCCTTCTCGGTATTCCCGGAATACGGCGCCGTCGCCATGGCCGAAGGAGAGGGGAGCTCGAAGAACAACAAGGTGGTGGTCGTGGGCGGAGGAGTCGCCGGCGCGCTCCTCGCGAAGCACATGCAGTCCCACGCCGATGTAGTCCTCGTCGACCCGTATGGTTCATTTCTTTTTCTGATGTCCCTCAGGCGATTAATTCCGTGGTTTTGTTCGTGATTTTGGTTGTGCCTTCCTTCTGGTGTTCGATTTGGAGAATTGCGGTGATGGATTGTGGGGTGTTGATGGGAAAAATCTCGTTTTTATGGGGAATCGGTGTATGGTTTACTTTTTTTTTTTTTCGCAGAAATATGCCATCTTGATTCCTTTCTAGCTGTTAGACTGGTTGAGAATCCATCGTTTACTCTGTTTCTTCTATTTTTTGATGGAGGCGAATCTAAAACTAGGTAAGCTTTCGACGATTTTAGTGAGAAAAATGGACTGTAGTTTTGAAAGGGGATGGCACATGATGTGGCGGCTTGAGATTGGGGCGTAAGCTTTTTGCTTCTATGCCCCATACACGCTCGACTGGTTATAAAAAATGTTGATAAAATATGCACAACTTGAGAAGGATGGAACTGAGCAGCAAATGAAATTTGGAAGTCTTCTCTGTAAAAAAATTGGGGATCGTGCGTTGTTTATTATTTATGAGTTTTGTTTGGACCACTTTATCCACATGTTTATATGCACTAGTTACTGACATTTGAGTGGCGGTGACTTCTCAGTGTCTATTACTTTTAGGTGAAATAATGCTGTTGATGTGAGCTAGGGGTGGGCGTATGTATAGAATTATTACATGCGAAGATGTCCAAGAGAAGTGACGAGATTTTGGTGAGAATAGGAGAGCAGGTGACTATAAAGTTAAAGGGTCCAGGGATTCTTCAATTGTATCACCATTGCTAGCTCGGATTTAACTTGTGGAGTGATAAAAAGATTGATTTCAATAAGATGAAAGCAGGGTGAATGAACTGGAGAGGCACACTTCAAGTATTAAAGTTTTCCCATATCTCATATTGGTTGAATGTAAGAATATGCTGATCAATCATTGTACATGGTTATTATTTAAATTAAAATGCTGAATGGTATGGTGGACTTGTAAACATAAGATAAATGATACAAACTAAAGGTGATAAGGCTAGGACTGTTATCAAAAGATAACTAATCAAGGGAGAACTGTTGAGATGGTTTCTATACATGTTCTGCAGCCAAACTTAATGATGGTGAATAGGGTTCCCGAATGTAGATTGAAGGATCAACAAGTTGGGAAGTAGGTCCCAGAGGACTTGAACTGAGATTTTGTGGGCATGATTCGATGAAACCTTGTATTTCAAAAGACTTAGCCTTAGTTTATTGGAAACCATGGAAGATCTGCATCAATTTCCCCACATTGTTGGTGTTAGGCTGGTTGTTTATATTTTGACTGCTGACAGTTCATTTGGCAATTTAGCTTTTCTTTTTTTCCCCTTAAAAATAAAGAACATGCCAAAAGAAGGTATATTTCAGACATTTGCAAATTTTAGATTTTGTGTAGTTTGATGTGCCATTATAAATTTAAAGTTGTGCGCTAATTGTTATGCTCAATCTTCCATATGTTACCTGCTTTCATGGAAATTCTAAAGGCCAATGCAGGATGTTGATATCATCATAACTGTTCAATGCAAAAGCAATGTTGTTCCATGTTGTCATTTGCTAATATTTTCAAAAATGCTTATGCCTTAAAAGCTAAAATTGACATGCCTGTGAGATGACAGTTATCTTTTTCAAATCTACTGTTCCTTAATTGTGAAGAGTAGACTCTTGGAGGTATCATATTCAACTAATTTACTATTAGCGTGTGCAGTTTTCATGCTTTAATATGCCTTTTTCTTTTTATTAGGAAGGAATATTTTGAGATCCCCTGGGCACAACTGAGATCAATGGTTGAGCCATCATTTGCAGAGAGATCAATAATTAACCACACTGATTATTTTACCAGTGGGGGAATTATCACATCCTCTGCTGTCAATGTTACTGAAGAAAAAGTCTTGACAGCAAATGGCCATTCCATTGCATATGATTATCTCGTCATAGCTACTGGTCATGCAGATTCTGCCTCAAGAAACCGAAAGGATAGGCTTGAACAGTTTCAACAAGGCATGTAGAAAGAGCACTTTCCTAACATTCTTCTGTATATTGCATATGGCCTACAAGGACACTCCTGATTGGCCATTTCATTTTACATGGGGCATGCTTTGCATTGTTGTATTTTGGTTATGTTTGTTCGAGAAATACTTTTTGCATCATTTCTCAAGACGAGGAAACTTCAAAAGCTCTTGTTTTAAACTTTTAACTTTATCAATATTTACTGCTAGCAGCTAGTTATATTTTTTTCCCCATATTAATGGAGATAGCCCATGACATTCTTGTTTAACTGTGAATCAACTGAGCAAAATTGCTAATTCTTGGGATTTGGTCGCAGATAGCTGGATGAAGCATTTTTATAGCATATGCATCATCTCAAACCTATCATCAATAATCCGTTCATGTGAATTTGATTTTTTCCCATTATCAGTTATGTATAACTGGTGTTATCTTCCTTGTTTTATTTAAGTTGAGTATCACTATTTAATCAGTGATGACTGTGTTTTTGGTGTTGCTTCTTGATTCTATCAAAGTAACATGAAGTTTCACAGCTGTCTTAAACACTGGTGTCCATATATTTATCCATTTTCTCTCTCTGTTCAACTGTATGTATGTCCGTATGCTTTCATTATACATGTGCTGTATGGCCACTAACTACCAGGGCTTCTATTATGTGGTGCAAGTTATAGGATGACATATATCTGATAGGATGTTAGTTACTGCTAATTACATGTTGTTAATTTTTTAACTTTGATTTCATTCAGCATGTCTTTGAACCTTATGTTACTCATGTAAAGCTTGGTTGGACTAAGGTTTTTCATCTCGGCATTGGATCCCATACCGGCACGACACTGGGATAGCGTTGGTATGCCTGGTACATGGTTCAGTTCAGCATACTAAGACTCAGCATGTACCAGTATTGAGTCTCAGTTTAGTACCAGTAATGATATGATATGCTTGATATGGGGTGATATGTACCAATGCAGCATACCATGAGTTAGGCAATCCATGGCATCTTTGACAACCAATTATTCGATGCCTTTAAACATGAACTGAACTCGGCATGTACCAGTATTGAGTCTCAGCTTAGTACCAGTAATGATATGATATGCTTGATATGGGGTGATATGTACCAATGCAGCATACCATGAGTTAGGCAATCCATGGCATCTTTGACAACCAATTATTGGATGCCTTTAAACATTTCAACTGCTCTTTTTTTAATCTCACTTACCTTATTGATGACTGTAGCATTTTCCATATTTAGATAACCAGAAGATACAATCTTCACGCTCTGTTCTAATCATTGGTGGTGGCCCAACTGGTGTCGAACTTGCTGGAGAAATTGCAGTTGACTATCCAGAGAAGAAGGTGACTCTTGTCCACAAAGGATCAAGATTGTTGGAATTCATAGGACCAAAAGCTTCGAACAAGGCAATGGGCTGGTTGACATCGAAGAGAGTAGAAGTGCTTTTAGGGCAGTCAGTTGATTTAGACTCAATATCAGGGGCAGATGGAGTTTATACAACATCTGCTGGAGAAAAGATCACAGCTGATTGCCATTTTGTTTGTGTGGCAAAGCCACTGGGCTCATCATGGCTGCAGCAGTCTGTATTAAAGGATAGTCTGGACCAGAAGGGAAGACTGATGGTTGATGAAAACCTGAGAATTAGAGGCTGGAAGAATATATTTGCCATTGGAGACATCACCGACGTTCCTGTAAGTCTGGCTTTTGAGTTTTCTTTTGTGCCAAACATATCTTATTATCGGTGATAGAATCATCTGCACTTTAAAATTGCTTTTATTGTAACTCATTTTGAAAATCATGATCAAGGTTTTAAATCCCATGAAATGAGATCATCTTTTCATAAAATGGGGTGTACCACTATCCCATCTTATTCTGATACTTGGGATGGAGGATGTCTCATGATGCATCGATTAAGACATTGAGACGATAGTGGGATGGTATCATTCTAACACTTGGGACGACAATCCATCTAGGCATCCCAGGAAATGTCCCACCACGATCTGGAACTATAATCATGATTACATTCATTGTGAGAATGAGTTGCTTTTCCTTCTTTTATATTCTTTTTAGTTGTTAAAGCAGGGATTAAATTTTTCTATAAAAGGTGCAGAAAACCACACACATCTATTTTATATTATTATACATTTTCAATCCTAATGATATTTTTATGTTCCTACAATGTACCAACCTGTTAAACATAGGCCTTTTGGATGCTCCTATCCAACTGGTTGATGAAAACAGAGAAGGTTGCTCTATCTTAAGTTCTTTTTAATTAGTTTTTGTCTAGTTTGCAAACAGGAGTTACATCTTACAAGAAAATGGACGTGTCTAGGAGACTAACTTTACAGTGAATCTGTATGTCAGCTTCAGCTTAATCAAGGCTTTGTCTATCTGAGAGAAAATCATTGATCTTACCCTTTGTCTTACATTTCCCCTGCACAACAAGTACAGAAAATTGGCACAGATAGACCAAATGACCCTGTTTGAATATGCTTTGCTCTAATACTGGAACATATATAATTTCTATTGCAAATCAATTTCATTAAAGAATGTAAATCCAGGATTTAAACTCTTTAAAGGCACTGAACATTGCATATCATCTGCATTGCTAACAGAATTATTAATTTTTGTTGACCGAACAGAGGCACTGATCATTGTGATCACAGCATATCTGCAGTCTAACAACCAAACCATATATCATTTACCACTATTTAATCTTGCTTATCTTTTTGTTTATCTGTACTCCATTGAGGTAAGATATTAAGAGAATTTACACTGCATTTTTAATTCCTAATCTGGCTGTCTTTGCCTTTAACAAAAACACGAGCAAGTGTTTTTTGTTTCATGTAATTCCATCTGATTTATGTTTTGTTTTATGGGCAGGAAATCAAACAAGGATTCCTTGCACACAAGCATGCCATGGTGGTTGTCAAGAACTTGAAGCAGTTGATCAAGGGAGCTGGTGAGAACAAGCTGGCCACCTACAAGCCTTCTTCTGCTATGGCAATTGTGTCGTTGGGAAGGAAAGAAGCCGTGGCACAGTTTCCATTCGTAACAATGATTGGGTGCTTACCTGGCATGGTTAAGTCCAGGGATCTCTTTGTGGGCAAGACCAGGAAAGAGATGGGGCTGAATCCAAAAAAAGCCTAGAAAAGTATATGTAATCTTTTTAAATATCATTTCGTCTCCTTGGAAACATAAGCATGCGTGCAGCGTTCTGATATTATTGTTATGTACTGAAACTATCAAGACAAGATTGTGCTGTTGTTATATTAATCATATCCTAACGATGCTTTAACCTGCTTGGAAGTGAGATGGATGCAACTCTAAGAAACCCAGTTACAAGTTATTCTTCGAGGCGTTGAAACAAGTGAAATTTAATGATGCACGTAGTTTGATGGACTTGATTGGAAGGTGCATTATGATCTCTCAATTGCTGATCAAGATAAAATTTTCTTGTAAACGTAGTATCTTAGAATTCTCTTGATATATGCTGAAAGGTGATGACCTTGCCATTCTCCCAGGAAAGAGAAGAAAAGAAAAGAAAAAGGAAAGAAAGAGGTCCAATATAAAGAACAAGCATTAAAAAAAGAAAAAAAAAATATTAAGAAATCAACTTCTTGCTCATTGAATATTCAAATCAAGGAGAATTTCTTTCCCCATACATGCATACTAATAGATAACACATGTATTGTGATCATCTATTTATTCTACCTTATTACTTGCAATGTCTGTCCTTACAAGTATCTTAGCTAGACTTTTCAGTTCACAGTCAAAAAAAATTGAAGTGGCTCCGGAAGCCATGACGTCTCTCAAAAATTTTTAAAAATATATAATTTTTTAATATATAAAAGTATATTTATATATAATTTATAATTTTAAATATACACTAGAATCCACTTCCAAAGTGTGACTACTCGCCTTGAATTAATTGAACATGGAAATAGAATTAATTGGACATGGAAAACAGAAGGGGAGCGACCTGATACCACTATTTCATCCAAGTATTCATTAATATTCTTAACCTCGTCAACAGAGACTGGTCCAGGAATTATTTTTTATTTTTTTCTTGTCATTTAGCCTTGTAGAGATGGTTGACTATTTTTGGACGGCTAAGATGGTCGGATGTAACGATGGTCCCGCCCAGCTATCTTCCAACCGTTCAAGATAAGCCCGCCATCTCCGCACTCCGCAGAACCGACACTGCCGATGCGGTCAAGATTCAACAAATCTGAACCGCCCAAACCAAGGCCCCACCCAATCCGACGGCTCTACCAATCCCAAACGCACTTCGCATGTGGTTTCCTCACGCCATGGGCAACGGTTATATTACCCCTCCAAGAACATGGTAGCTAGCGGAGCGAATCCAAAAAAAAATTATGGCGGCCCTCGGCCTTTACTCCGACCTCCCCCTCCTCTTCCCCCGGCGATCTTTTGTTCTAAACCCTGGCCCCAAGAGCAAGGGAAAGAGAAGGCTCGCTCTCACGGTCCTTCCCGGCTGCTCCTCTCGAGCTCCCGATCGGCCGCCTCCCGATGGCCCGAAGAAGAGGATCTCGGAGCAGTCCTCGTGGGAGTCCAAGGACGCGGACGGGAAGGACTACTTGTACCGGCTCGGGCAGGAGGCCGATAACATGAACATCGCGGTCGGGGCCCGGAAGGGGATCGTCGATGATCTCTTCGTCGGGGAGTTTCTTGGAAAAGATTGTACGGAATCCCTCCTCCTTTTCTTGGAAAGTTGCCGTCTTTGTTGCAAATGTTTTCGATTTCTTGATGTTTTTCTGGGACTGATGTGGATTTTTTTTTTTTTTCTCTTTCTTTATTTTGTTTTAATTGCATTGTTATTGGGTTTGCAGCGGATATTGTTTTCGATTACAGGCAGAAGGTGACGAGGTCGTTCGAGTACCTCGAGGGTGATTATTACATAGCTCCAGTTTTCTTGGTGAGTTCTTTCTTCTTTGTCTCAACTAATTTCCTTTTGTTTTTTTATTGGTCTGGTATAATATGGTATTTTATTGGCTGCGGTTGTCTTGGAATCAAACGAAGTTTCAATTTTTTGAGATTAAACTATTTATAGGATATTTAATGCGTGAAATTAGCCAAATTGAAGGATTTGAATTTTTTGTGTCAAAATTCCTCAAGTTTCTTTGGCAAAATTCTTGTCTTTCTTGGTCGTTGTTCTTGAAGGCTAAAGCAGCCCCTTTCTTTATGAGCATCGAGTGAGGGGTTCGCAGTTTTTGGTTTTACTTTTAGCTTCTCCTGGTTAGGGGATTATGAATATATCCTTCCATGTTGCCATCTTGAAAGACCTATATCTCTTCTTGGATATATTCGTTGTAGAACATTGCTGAAACTTGGGCTACTAGTGCTGCACTCTGGAAGACATGTTCCTCTAGGTGCAATTGACGCAGGCCATAGCACCTTGTATACAGTGTATCTAGAATATGTGGATGTTACTCAAACACCATCCATCAGACTTTTGGCGGATCATTAGAAGTTTGTAGAGAGTTTTACGTCTTTCTTTTTATTCTTTCTTTTCTTTTCTTTCTGTGATACCTAAGTTTAATGTGTTATGTGTTTATAACTCAAGTCTACTTGCTACCCATTAACTTTCACTCGAGTTCTTGTGTTATGGTCACGTGGTTTCGATCCACTAATGGATTTAATTAGGTCGTACATGGGCACAGAAGTTGGTGGGTATGAAAAAAGGACTACCTATGAGACGGTGGTAGAGTCTCGTCATGGCATGAAGCCACCCTTGCAGCACCAATAATCCAGCTCGGAAGTATATTCTAGCTAGCTTGTGGCGTGCGACGAGAACGTCGCATTATAAAAGGAAAGATTGTAATACCCAAAATTTAATATGTTATGTGCTTATAACTCAAGTCCACTTGTTATCCATTAACTTCCACTCGAGTTTTTGGACCACGTGGTTTCGGTTCGCTAACGAGTTAATTGAACCGGTAGGTGGGCTTGGGATGTTACACTTTCTTTTAAAGGAAAAAGGAGAGAAGAATCCTTCTTGTTGAGAATCTTGATGTCTTTTTCTAATTCAATCTTAAGTTTTCAGATTGTAAACATACGAAGGAGTTTTTTTTTTAAAAAAAAAAAAAGGGGAAAAACATGTAAGTTGCTGCTGCTACATTTTTTATGTTCTCCCTAATTGAAGAAAACCATGCATACTTCTTTCATGTAGTTGATGAGATACTTCTTTCCATTCGTTTTGTTCTCTTTCTTTCATAATCCTTTACTTTTATTGTATACTATATGATTCACCCTTGCACCTTCTTCATATTTGTTTACTTTCTGAAATTGATCGACAGAATCTGACATAGTATGGTGGTCCTTTCTACAGGATAAAATTGGTAAGCTCTACGAAACTTTACTGTGAAATTGATGAGGTATCACATAAATAGAAAGCAGAATGATCAGCAGTTTTTCCTTTATGATCCTGCATATTCGAATGCATTTACTTAAAAATGCCTTTTTTTGATAAGTTTTCAGAATTAGGTGCTTAAAAATGCTTGTTTATATGTTTTAGTGATTGGAAACAAAAAATTTTCATCAAACATTTATTAGTGCATGGAGTTCATGAATAATCTTAACATGTTTGCACTGAAGCACATCATTCTTATTTTCTTTTCAAGTGGGATTTTTTCTTCATGAAATTGTGTTTGAAAAAGAAGCAAAATGCTAAAGTCATGAATTTCATCAAGCTATATCAACATTAGCTTTTAATTCACTATAAATTTTGTACTCCATTTTTACAAAATGGAGGAAAAGGATTCATGTAGCTGACCTTAATGGGTCAGAGATTGTTGAAGTGCGGAAGGTGGCAGGTGCTTACACATTGAGCTCTCAATATTTATTTAGAAATTATCAAAACATGAATTAAAAATTTGTATAATTTCTCATAATGTTGGTCATGCTAAACTTAATGTATGCAGATACCCCCAACATTAGACATTGGCAGCTTTTGGCTTTGAAGTCATTACTGCATCAACAACAAAGCAAAACATTTTCTTTTTTGCCCGGTACAACATAGATTAAGCTTTTTGTTTTTTTTAAAAAAAAAGGGTCTTAAACAAAAGTTGCTTGATGGGTAAAACATACTGCATTAATTGAATTGAAAAATGAAAATTGATATATACAACTTCATGGAGTCTGATTATCTGAATCACCCAGATGATTCAAAAATTCCCCTCAGTAGTTGGCACTCTGAATATTCTTGTGTGATGTTTAAGAGATTTCTACTATACTTGTTGCATAGGCTTAAAGCCATACACTTCAAAATCTTCCTTTTTAAGGAAAAAATACTTTATTTATTTCAAAAAAAAGGAACAAATACCCTTAAACATTTGACTGGATGTACCTGTTATTTATAAAACCGGAGTTAGAGGAAAGTTTAAGTTACCATAATTAAAATTTTATTATTGCAATTTTGAGATCTTTATGTCTGAACTATTATTTAGAAAAGTAATATGATAAATAATGTTATCAAATCAATGAACAATATCTTATATAGTCCTGTATCAGGTGATATGATTTAACATGCATTTAATAAAGTGCATGTATCTTTAATATAAATTAGAAAAGAAAAGGGCGTGAAAGCTTGTTAGCATCAGCTCTGGGCGGTAGTTGGATGAATATTATATCTTTTTGTTTGACAGTGATAGGCAATGATAGTGATATGATGAAACCTATGCTATTAAAATTCATTTTAATACAATTCTCCATATGTGATGTTTTTGATCCTGTAAACTATCTATTCATGCAATAAGATTGTAAACTATAGCAAGAAGAAAACCACCTCTTCAATCTATTCAAAATTTTAATGGGTTCATCAGCTTTTTTGCTCGAAATTATTAAATCAGTAATATTTTTCTGAACATGAACCTATGGTAAAAAAAATGAAGTAAACTTTGTCTTCACCCCGAATATCTACAGAATGATAATATGGAGATTGAAACATGATGGGCAATGTTGGATAAGGTGCAATACTGCAATCAGAATCCACTATGTACTATTCCAATGAGCTATAGTCTTCCCATGTAGTATATCAGTATAATTGATAGATGATCTGATTGCTTGCAGGCTGAATGGTCATCATAAATGTAGGATTGCCAATTGCAATGACCATGTTAGGAAGATGGTGTGAGAAAATGAATGAAATCTACTAGTCTGAATTTTATTGATACTTCACCTTGATGCTGGAGCCAAAACATGCTATCACGTTTCTCGTTTTTCATAGCTATGAGGAACTTTGGTAATACAAAGAAACCTACAGTACATAACTAATAGATATGATTACTAGCTCAATTATGGTTAGTGGGAACCCTACGTTCTGATGCTGAGGCAGAAGGAGATGAGATTGAAAAACCGATGTTAGTCGTGCTACCTTAGTATCCAAAATACGAAATATTGTTACATAGTGAGTGGATAGGGGAAGTCCAATAAATCTGCTCACCGCTTGCATTGGTTTCTCAATATGAGATTGAAATATGGTCAAGACTAATATGGGTTGGCAATTGCATGCAGGAGCTCAAAATAGACTGCCATCCAAAAAATAAATCCTTGTCTCAAGATAGCTTGCTATAAAGTAGCGTCAGTTGAAGCTTCATTAATGTGTCAGTGGTGCACGTTGGCAAGGCATAACTGATCATGTTAGAATATTTCTGCTGTGAAAGCAAATTTAGGGGAGAAGGCAACCTTGGGACAGAAAAGTAGCAAAGTGCTAAGGTCCATCTCAAACTGATGCTGGAGATTCTACATCAGATAGCAATGAAGGATATATCATCATCGACGGCATATATATCATGAAAAATAAAACAAAAGATATGTGATACTAGTAGGGGAGAATTATGTGAAGAAAGCATTGTCTAATAGGTTGTGTTAAGCCTGCCTAAAGGACAAACATGCCAGGTGCACACAAACTAGTAATTGGAAGTCTTGGTGGAGGTCACCAACTGTTGCCAGGTGGCTATGGAGGGTGGGCTAGTGGCAATATCCTTAAACAGGTCATGTTAAAAGAAGGGCATTCCTCTCATCCATCTAATAGAGGGGCTATAGAAAAAGAAAAATGATTATCAAAGAATTAAAAAAAAAAATCAGTATTGCTAAATAGTTGAAGTTCTTCTTAGAATGGATTCCTTGGCCGTGAAAAAAAATTTCAACTTTCAAGCGACTAGAGAAGCTTTACATCAGTTTATGGAACATCTGATCAAGTCTTCACTCTACATAACCCACTTATGCTGGATTGGAGCGCTCCTTGTGAAAAGGGTAACAAGATCCCATATAAATGTTTTCTGAAGAAACTATGGAAGGTATCACGGGAACATCAAAGAACTCTTTAAAGAAACATGACTGGTAGAAAAAGCTTGAGTTAGCTCAGTTTTTTCTTCAGTTACCCTTGGAAGTTAAAAAATCTGAATTTGTAACTCTTGCTTTTGCTCTTTGGTGAAGCTTGTTTAATAGTTTCATTTTGAATATTTCCATCATTAGACATTGATAAATACTTCTTTTGCAGCATGCCACATTGTGAAGAACTATATTGCGCATCTCCTTAATGTGAAAGTTCCTTTAATTCTAGGTAAATGAATTAAATTTTATTTTTAAATATTGACATTATTTCTGTGAGGTGCAGAGTTGCATATTTCTTATGATAAAACAATGTCCTTTATCTCATCTGCGATTTTTCTAAAAGAAATCTTGATTTAGGAAGGATGATTTTGGAGTTGTTCTAATTGACAAGGATTGCATTTGCTTGCATCCTTTCCCTGTTTTCAGCTTATATAAGGGTGATTGACTTGTAGACTATTTTCTTCTTAAGACAAAAAGAAAATTAGGCAAACAATATATATTGCACCTTTTTCTTTCTTATTTATTAACACCTTATACATGCATATTCTAATTGCATATATAGCTAGCTCAAACAAGATATCTTTCCTTTTGACAGGATCATGCATTTAGTAAACATATAACTGTCACATGAACTTAATACTATTTTGATCACCACACTAATTTTAACTGCTAATGTTGTTTCTCTTCTTCTGACTTTATTTTGCTTATTTTTATTTCCTAATGACGCACTTAATGAGAAATCTGTGTTTTGATTAATATGTTTGCAGAGATACATAACAAAACCTTGGATTTGTGGAGGTCATCTTGTAGTTATTCTCTTTTATTTATCTTTAATTGCTATGTGTATGTTGGGAATTATGTTTTCATTTGTTATTTGGCTTATAATTTGTGCCATAGAGATGGATGTAATTCCCAACATCAAACAATCCCTTCTTGCCTTTCTTCTAGATTGTTTCCACCTCTAAGGAAACCATGGAGAGAGCTCTCCAGTTGCATAAGCTTCCATTACATAACCAAATTGGCAGGTCTCTTTACAAACAATTATCCTTTCAGGTCTCATGGCATGCCCCTTTCTTATCCGTTGACACCTTGACTAGGAATTCAGCATAATTCAAAGGGTTGACATTATGATGAGAGCTGGTTGTGAGATGCTGAAAATTTTGATAGGCTTGTTGCTTAAGATTAGGGTATGTTTTCTTGATATAATGATTATTTTGGTAAGACCATGCAATCATCATGTTGATTAGAATCTTTTCTTTTTTATTTAAGTTTTCCAAACAAGTTGCAGCTTGTCATTTTTTTAGTTTTTATGCCATTTCCAATTACAAAAGTTAGTGTGTCTAGTATGTTCTGAGGTTATACACCATCTAGTCAACTGAGCCATAGGTTCTTATTTCCTGAATTAGTTTTGTGATGCTATTAGTGTGCTTGTCTTAAAATATTTTCAGGTTGTACATAACAGCCAACGCTCATGCTCTAATTTGATCTTGTAGGTATCTGGGGAGGAAAAGGACAAGGAAAAACATTCCAAACTGAACTTATTTTTCGGGCAATGGGAGTTGAACCAGTCATTATGTCTGCAGGGGAATTGGAATCAGAGAGAGCAGGTAAAAATGCATTTCTGAAAGAGCATGGGCAAAGTATTCTCATCATGTAAAATCTTCTAGGTGATCATAAATTGTCGGCTGATTTACTTAAATTTTGGGATTACTCACAAGACTTTGATGAGTTTCATCAGTTTCTAATTACTCATCAGTTTCTAATTACTCGTCAAATTGGACTAGACTTGAATGAGGTATTCCAAGAGAGGTCTTCAATTTCAAGACTTATAATTTTGTTTTCTTAGCGGTTCTTCAGAGGAAAGAGAATAATCCCACTAATATAGAGCAATAGTTTTTGGGAGATGCTACTCTCTAAAATACTGATCAAGTATGATGTCATGCCTCCGACCCAAGATCTTAAGCCAGAGATACAACAACCGCCGCATACATATAAGGTGTAACCTTATAAGTATAAAAGGCATCCATCATGATATCATCAATAACTAATATTAAAAATAAAATTTAATATTTAGCCTCAAAATAAATCTTTCAATAATTTAAATTACATCAGATATTGACGAATTAGATATATGACTTCATCACTATATGACGTCATACTTAATCACTATATGACGAATAACATCGCATGACTAACTGGAGTTTTTAGAAGAAAGAAATATAAAAATTCAAGAAAAACCATCCTTAAATTATGTGTGTAAAATGATATTTTTGTATTTTTTTTGGGTGACATAGGTTCATTAACTTACTCATAACTTTCTCATTCAATCTTTGTTTTAAGTGATTCAAGATGTGTTGCAAGGTTAATTCGATATTGGACATTATGAAGGTGAATTTACTCAAAAATTATAATTATATTACTTTTAGTGAAGCTTCATTTTTAATTAATATGCCTTGGGTTCTAATGTGTAATATGAAAGAATGCACCTATAGCCCTTATTTTTTCCAAACACTAATTTCTTTTCCTTTTAATATAAAGTATAAAAAATTCTTAATATCAAGTATAAAAAATTCTTAATATCAAGTATAAAAAATTCTTAATATCAAGTATAAAAAATTCTTAATATAAAGTATAAAAAATTCTTTGTTGTTCCACTTTAGGACTAAAGGCCAAAGTATTAAGGAAGCCCTTGTTTGATTGAGGAATGGAAATCAAAACAGAACAATATTATTTATAATATATAACTAAGGTTTGCTTTCATCTGCTTTGTTCATAACAGTTTAAATAAGGTTTTAAATTCTATGAGATGAGGATATTCTAGTTTCTCCATGGAATGGGACACCTTGTGGTTCTAGATGGCCTGATAGCCATCCCAACAGAGCACTGCAATATCTTTGTCTCTCTCTTTTTCTTTCTTTTATTTCTTTCTTACTTTATTTTATAGTAAGCAGAACCGAACCGAACTGATTAGTTTGGCCCAAACCAAATCGATCAAGATCCGGTTCATTTTTTAATTTTGGTTTAGCACAGACCCCGAATTGGTCCAAACCGTGCTGAATTGCCTGGTTCAGTTTGGTTTGAGTGTGGGATGGGTGGCTGGATGTTATGTGGGCTCTTATGAGCTTACATCCTCTCTTCTCTTTTATTTTCATTCAAAATCATTTAAGTCCTCTCTCTCTTTTCTTTCCATTTACTTAAGATTTCTTATGAAAATAAGAAAAATATCTCCCATTTCAATTCAACAAAAATATTAAAAAAATTAAATTCTTTAAGAATAGAAAGTCAATTCTCCCTCTTAAAAATAAATTCGAAGAATTTCAAAAAATTATAATTTAGTAAATATCCAGTTAGGGTACTTTTATCTCAATAAAAATCTTAGAAAATTAATTTAACTTAGAAATGATGAGAAAACAAAATACTAGAGAAAATCATCTTAAAATATAATTTGTAAGGCTTTAGTCAATACTTGGTTGAACTTACAAGGTTTCCGAACTTAGAAAGGATCATAGTAACAATGAACTTCATACTAAGCCATGCCGACTTGATTCACAGCTCATCAAAACAATAAAATTAAGCTTACCACAAAATCCTAAGGTTAAAATGTATTTCTTAGGGTGCAAATTATGATGTGTCACTAGATCAGAGGTTGGGATGTTTTTTCTTAATGGAAGAACCTTTTAGAGAGAATGAGAGCTCATAGGAGGCTTTCAACCTCCTATACCACTTAAAAAAAATGAAAAACTATGAAAAAATTGCAAAAAAGGCAAATCAATTGAACCATTGGTATACTGCTAGTTCGGATCAGTTTTGTCCGATATCGGTTCACTGTCAGCCAACCTTACTTTACTTTTTTTTTTTTGCTTTATTTTCTTTCTTCTTTCCCATCTTTCTTTCCTTTCTTTTTTTTTCCTTTTATTCTTTCCTTTCTTTCCTTCCTCTTTCTTCTTTTTTTCCTTATATGGGTGGGTTTCATAGTCCCACCCTTGTCCCCAGTCTTGTTTTCTCACAAGAATGGGATAGGATGGTAAAAAAGCTCTCATCCTATCAAGACCTAAAACCTTAGTTTGAAAAATAAATAAAGAAAGAATATGTTGCTTCCAATATTCCTTCTAGACAAAGCACTTGTTGCATTGAGTAGGTAGCTAACTGGCCTTGTAAGTTTAGTGGCAACGTTTCCGCCTAAATTTGCCTTTGCTAGGAGTTGAGAACCAATTTTGAGTTTTGACATATAGGAAGAGATATAGTAAAGGATGTTCTCAAAGTTTGACAAATTATGTGTTGATTAAAAAAGTAATTACATACAAATGGAATAGGTTTTGTTGGTATAGGTCCAGTTTGCCTTAAGCTTAACAAATTGAAATAAAATATTCAGATTATTAATCTGAAAAATGTCTTGTTAACCAGAAAGATGAATTTGGCTGGTTCTTGTGATGATGCATTGACAGAGTTCTTATCCTTTTCCTCTTCTTGTGCATGCTACTTATAATTTTGGATCATTTGTCTACTATATAAATCATCCTCTACACTTATGTGAATTTGGATTATCTTTTTTCCTCTTCTACTGGTAATAATATACTTTATTATCCAAATATTAATATTCTAGGTATATCTTATATTTTCTTCTGCATTAGGATAGGTATCATAATATCCTTTTTATGAGTCAAGCAATTGCGTAAAATTGTGTATGTCAAGCAATTGCGTAAAATTGTGTATGTTTCAAAGAAAAACTATATACCTCTTGCACACTATTTAATTTGTGTCAAATGTTCATTTACAATTTAATTGGTAATGTTTTGAGGCATTTTGATTGAGGATTTAGGATTTTAATTTTGGGGTTTTTTGGGGCATATTTACCCTTATGAATTTAGTTAATTTCATATTTACCCTCCAAAAATAATTATATATGGATATAGACCCCTCAAATCATCTTGCTTTTGCCTCCCATTAGATTTAACCAATGGTGTTAATAAATTGTTTTGTTAAATATTAAATGAATATGTTACCCTTTTGCATTAATATCCTCGGCAATAATATATAGAAATATAGCTCTTTTTAATACAAACTAAATGATATTTTTCTCCTGAGTCTCTAAAGTAAAAGGGTCATAGTGTCCAATGAAACTCAAAAATGGTTATTTATTGCCACTAGCCAAAATCTGAGTAGCATCCATGCAAAAACGAGATGAATTGAAGGTTGTATATGTAAATAGTAATTTTTGGAAGATAAATATGCAATAAGATATATTTGCAAGGGTGCGTATGGAAAAGACCCTTAATTTTATCAAGGTGGGTTGTGAATCTAGGAAGCTTTTGTTCATATAATTATCTACAATAAAATCATATATGAAAGCTTTTAGCTATCTGCAATAAAATCTTATATGATTGCTTAGTCATATCTTTCTTCCATCATCTTTTCAGGAGAGCCAGGCAAACTCATACGCGAACGGTATAGAACAGCCTCCCAAGTGATCCAAAACCAGGTTAAAAGATTTTTTTGACTTCCACTGTTGATATTTGCATGACTAGCGTTGTGGAGATTGCATTATTGTGTTACAATTTTTATTTTTTAAATTTATTTATTCAAAATAGCACCTTTCTGTTAAGGCATTTTTTGCATTTGAAGTATTTATACCATGAATATTACCATAAAATAAAAAGGATTTTCTGAGTCAAAGTATTGAATTTGGAGCACTGAAGTGTAGTCTCAAGAAACAGGAAGCTCTAGATCATTCACAATTTTATTTTTTTTAAAAAAAAATCTTGCTGTGCGGTACACCATAAAGAAGTTAAAATTGTTGTTTGTTTCCTTGTTTCACCCATCAGTTAATATGAGAATTTCAACTTCTTCATAATTTAAACAGTTGTTTTAAGGTTTGTATATGTATTATAAACTACTTAGGGACATGTCAGATTGTGTTATGTTGAATGCTTTGTGTGAATAGTTGTAAATTGTTTTGGTGCAAATAGATAATAGCAGTTTTTAGGTCTATAATGAAGCAATAGTTGATTTGATTTCTGATTTTATATTGACTTTAAGGTGAAAAAAATGGCAGTGCTCTCAATTTTGATATCTTTATTTCATTCTAGTTTTTCATCCTTTACAGATACTACATTAGCTATTTAGCATGTTAACAGTTAATTGTTTTGCTTGCGTGACTGTTAACTTTTTGAATAATTTCTTAATTTAAATTGAATATGCAAATTTGTTTCTCTTTTCGAAACTTGAGAATGATACAATGGAGAATTAACTGGTACAGTGGCATGTAGTTTTAAGTGAAATGCTCATCAACATGATTGTCTGGATAAAGTCTTATCATGTGGAAAAGTTCTTTGTTATTATAGTTAATGATATGATAAGATTATGGGACAATGTGATCATGATAATGACATAAGCTCTGCCACTTCATCCTCTGCTACCATTAAAATAGCATAACTGACAACTTTAGACGCATCATTTGGGATTTGGACTTCATAAATTTTCCCTTCACTGTTTTCATGTTCTGAAAATTTACGTCATGTATTAATGCAGGCCTTTTGCAAATTGTTCATAATAAAGTTCAACCATCACTTGAGTATTTTGCCTGAATGGCTGATTCTTCTTTCCACATGAATGGTTCAACTCTTAAGCCCATGCATAAAATAGAAAGTTAACAGTGGAATTATAAGTATTTTTAGCCTCTGGCTGCATAATGTATAAATTGCATGAATTCTTAGTGCTATTCTCCGCCTTTAGTGGTTTATTATTTTTTTTCTTCTATATTATGGTTAAAGTCCCAATTGTGGTTCAATGAATTCATGCTACTCATTAAATAGTTAGTATGCTAATAGGAAGAACTGCCAATTATTCCGAGCGGCAAAAAGAAAGTTCACAATTAGCTACCAATTCACAAAAATTGAAGTGCAATATAATGCTTTCTTGTGTCATCTTCTGCTATAGGCAAATGCCTTGGAGAGTGTCTGATCTACAGTGCTACTTTTGTCCGTCTTTAAAATGAGTATTCTGTGAAGGATTTATATGGAGTTCAGAAGACAATGTAGTTTTCATGTTAATGACTCCAATGTGGTTAATACAGGGAAAAATGAGCTGTTTGATGATCAATGATATCGATGCTGGCCTGGGGAGATTTGGTATGCCATTCTCTGTTGTATTTTGAAAATTGTTTTAGGTGTGATGTCTCATATTATATGGTAAAAAGGATCAATGTAGTACTTTTTTTTTTTTTTTGGTAATTGAAAAGCACCACTTCTTCAGGCATTTTGATGTTCAAATGAGAATTTTTTTCAAATTCCCTAGTGATTTGTTTGATCTAAAACAACTGAACTGGTAAGTAGTATTGTTATCTTGTCTAATAGGCCTAAAATGTTCTCAGGTTGATAAGCAATCATGACATCTCGTCTTTTGTTCAACAAGATTGTTGTTAATGTTTTTCTTATACCTGCTCATATAGGAAACACACAAATGACTGTCAACAACCAAATTGTTGTTGGAACACTGATGAATTTGTCAGACAATCCTGCAAGGGTGAGCATTGGGCAGAAGTGGAGAGAATCAGATGTTACACATAGAGTTCCCATCATTGTAACTGGAAATGATTTTTCAACAATTTATGCTCCCTTGATTCGAGATGGAAGGATGGAAAAGTTCTACTGGTATGTCTCTCTTTAAGATGGATCTCTCATTTAAGTTTCATCATGTCTTCTCCATTATAGGCAGTTCATTGTTAAATATTCTTCCTCATTGAAACTGATATTGCATATCAAGTTGCCTTGATTTTGCATTAAAAAAAATATTGTAGGGCTGTGTTTTGTAAACAAGAGGTGGGTCAGTTTTCTTTTAATTTCATTGTGTTAGAGTACCTGTAGCAAGTTTTGGAAGCTAAGCTGCTCTGGTTCTGAGCAATTGCTTATCAATTTCTTATATTGATATGAAGCAATTGTTTAAACATTGAGAACAGTTGCTAAGATAGATATTATAAGGATCTTTGAAACTAATGTTGCTAATATTGAAGTCTGACATAACCAGGTTAAGAAAGTAATATGTAAGGACTAAAACAAAATAAATAAAAATAGGTTTGAGCACCACATCCATGTTTAGTATGATATGATAATATGTAAATGTTTACTCCTATTTGGTAAAAGGGTTTGAAGATGAACCGAGTAAGATCTCAAACTTTTTATGCGGAGAATATATATCTTGTAGTAAAATTTGGGGGGTGTTGTTAGAGATTTCAACCTTTGTAGTGTAAAATTTTGACCTTTTTTAGGAAAATAATGTATTGAATGTGAAGAGTGTTAATCTGGCATCTACATTGGGTTATGGAAATCCTTAATTAGCATTAATTAAAAAGTTTTCAAAATATCACACAAATGCCAATTAATAGATTTTTTTTAGACCCTTGCATTAAGCCACCATCAAAAATTGATGAAGCTTTAAGTGTCATGTGGATATCTTGTTCATAAGGCATTAACTTCCTTTAATGCATGTGCTTTGGTAGATAGGCTCCTTAGAGACTATGAGGTGTTTTTATCTCTTAGTATGCGCCTTCAATAGAAGCAAAAAATGCCAACTTTGGTATAGTGTCACAACACTAATATAAGTTTTTTTCAAACAAAAAAAAAGATGGTGCATCATCTAACTCTTGCATCCAATCAAGTTAAGTTTCTCAAACTACTAAAAAGTCATGCAAATAAATTGTATTATACAAGTTTAATGGTTAGAATTAAATGGCTTGATATCATATCCATGGAATTCTACACAAGCACATAGAATTCAGTGTAAAAGAGAGATGGGCATAAATAGCATTGATTAGTCCACGACATTATATAAAAAGTTTGTCACGTAGAAATAAATCAATTTGCATTGGCCAATAGTCATATGGACCAAGGCTTGACAAATTGATCAATATTTACTACCCACATTTTTTTGTCAAGCCCATAAATAAATATTTCTTTAATAGGAAAAAATATCTCTTTTATATGGGTTTTGTTGTGGTCTAGAAAATTTTTCCTATCCTAATCCATAGTTTTATAGTCCTTATGAGATTGAACTTACATATTTCTAATCCACCTATTCTAGGATTTTTATAATTTAAAAAAGCATGAGTTTCATAGATTCTATTACTCCTAAGTGAAGGTAGTTGTCTTGGGAAAATTTCTTTGGAACTCTTTAAGGAGTATTGAAGAGGAAGTGGATCCGGTATTTGTACAAATGGAGTGAAGGTGAATCTAAGAAACTAGACATGTAAATCTCTCTATTTTCCTCCTTTTATTTCTTTTCTATGTGATCAAGGGGCTATGGCCACTTTCTGCCATGTCAAAGACAATATACAACCAACAGAGAGCAAAGGAAACTCACCCGCTAAACATCAGTGGAGTCTACCTTGCTTCATCCTAACCAAGGTTTGAAGTACCATGATAGAAGGTGCACTAATCACTTTTGTATATGATATATAGCTTCCCTATCCACTCATGGTTTATTAACGATTTAAAATACCACGGTATGATATGGTGGGATATGCCATCAATATGCCTCGATATAGGGAGTATCATACAATGGTACGGTTGGTTTTTCAATCCTTAGTCTCAACCCAATAAACAGTATTACCTAGACGTTTGGCATAGATGCCTAGTATCTAGGTGTTCTCAAAGGTCGTACATGGTAGCCTCCAAGAAGCTAGGCATTGAGACACACTACATATGTGTAACATTTGTGTCTTTTGATATATTCCAAAATAAAAAAATAAAAACTTAGAAGTAAACATGCTATTTAGCAAGTAAATTGATGAAATAGTCATGACTTTGCAAGTTGTTTGCTAGGTTCATTTAAGATGTTTTGAGATGAGTAGATTGATAACCAACTATGATATATTTATGTTTAAAATATAATAATATTTTACTTGAAGTATACCTATAATCTAGATAATTTTATATTAAACTGAAGAGCACTTCTTCAAAAATATCAATGCTTAAAACTAAACTAAGACTTTCCCACATAATATTCTAAAAAAGGTTCCACATGTGGGACACTCCAAAGTAGAGTGTCCAGCCATGTTTCCATGTTGTGTCATATCCTACCATGCCTAATTGTTCAAGAATGTCAATGCTTTAGCCTAAAAATGAAGTGTCCAAGTAAAATAGCCAATAACCCTATCCATGTATCGGTTTTCAGTTCTTACCCACCTTGTTACCAAGAATAGCATAATATTAACCGGTTTTTAGTGTTCACCAACCTTGTTGCCAAGAATAGCATAACATCAATCAAGTCTTTCATATTAATGTTGAGGGGGAGGAACTTTCATGTGTCAACAAATTCCAACTGTACACAAGATGAGCAAACTATCTACATGAAGACAAAACAATTATTCCTTCTGTTCTGGAAAAAAAAAAAAAAATCCATTAAACTCATTGTTGAAGTGCTTCATACTTAATCTCTCCGCTCAAGTTACTTGGTAAAAATTTGGCATACCATGGCTTTGTGCAGACCGTATAATGGTCAAATTAGCTTGTATGATTTTTTACTTCTAACTTGCTAGCTCTGGCATAAAGCCTTCATGTTGCTTCATATAAATACCTTCCTTGAGATTTGCATGCAAAAGTAGCTGTCTTTACATCTATATAATGGATAAATGACATATTGTAGTAGAGCAATCAATACATGAATAAGGAGTATCCTGGAGATCGAAGCATAGGTGCAAAACACCTGTCTTTTATGAATAGTTTTGGGCCGCTAACGTGGGTTTGAACTTATCTGTAGATGCATTTGCTCTTTTATTAGCTTAGCTCAGCATGAGGCAAAACTACCAGTTCCCAGCTATGGACATAATGGTGTGCATCTCGTCGTCCATAGCTTGTTCCCCGAGCATAGCATTTCTAGATTACATTGCCCCATTAATACATAAAATACTTATCTTTCCTTGGATTTTTTCATTACAGTTGCACCAAAATAGCTCTCATAACTTCTCCCATGTAAGTCTCTACAAAGCAGTGCAAACTATTCTAAAAGAAATTCCAGAAATGATGGTGGAAACCACAATTAAAATAATTTTCTTAATATATTTCCTGCCTTTCCTTTCCTGTTTCCCTAGGGAGGTATCTATATATATGCCTAAAAAAATGTTTCTGGATTCAAATTTAGATTATAATATATGGGATGGCATAATGATGGGTTTTATAATTATTTACTGATGGCAAGTTTCTTCTCATGTCTTAATATCACACGTAAATCATTTGATTTATGCATATTTCATTATTTTTATCTGCACAATATTCAGTGGGCTTTTTTCTGTGCTTATCTTCGTAGTTCATAATATTAATTTCACTTTCTCCAAGGACAAGTAAAAGCATGTCTTGATATCTTACAGTTGGCTTTTACAGGATTATTTCATTCTCTGTGTACACTTAAATATTTTTTACTCTTAGCTGTTATCTCAACAAAATTGTCCTGCTTTTCTATATTCCTTGCGGTGATCGTCACTACAGAGCATTTTCTCCTGCATCAGGCAACCAAATCGTGAAGATGTAATCAATATTGTCCAATGCATGTATGCTAAAGATGGAATCTCTAGAGATGACATCATCAGCCTTGTAGAGACATTTCCTAACCAAGGTATTTCTGCACTCGTGTATGTTCTAAAAGTCATATTCTGAACAAAATTGTTAATAAAACAATTTCTAAAATCTTTCATAGAATTGGATTAAAACAAGGACATCATACTTTGCCTACTTGAATAGTTTCAGTAGATAATTTTGATATATTTCTTTTGTTCCCTAATAGGAATCTAGATTCCTTATAGCTTCACTGGCAAAACCTACTTTGTTTTATTTTGTAATAGGAATCTAGATTCCTTATTAGCCAACCCCAATTAATTTGGTGTATTTTGATGTTTGGACTTTTAAGCTCAAATTTTCAAGTAAGTGCATTACTAAATCCACCAGCTGTTTAATATAGTGTTATATGGTATTTGTGTGATTGCAATTAACTACCAGGAGTGAGGACTCTTCTGTATACTATCAATGTTTATGTACTGCATATTTCTTCATATTTCTTCTGATCCTAGCATTCAATTTGTATTTTTAATTCTTGTATTATTTACTCATCTATTAGAAAATTTTGTTATACATACAGTTATCTGTCATTTTGCCTAGGATATGATTTTTGGCCTTGTGCTTTCAATTTTTGGTTCTACATATGGATTTTTTTTTTAATCAAGCAACCTCGTTTTTCCATGTGCAGCCTTGGATTTTTATGGAGCACTGAGATCCAGGACATATGATCAGTCAATCTCCAAGGTCTCTCTATTTTTATTAATTTAAGTAGTATTTGGGCGACTAATGTGAAAATAGCTTGTCTGGTAATGGATGGCATTGTCATCAAGTTAGCAGACAATTGATTAGGGAGAAAGCTGAAGAATAATTTGACTGAATTTGTTCTTTCCAAACCAAACCATAATGACTCCAGGAGCATCATACATCATACATCATTGAAGACATTAATAGATTGATCTTGAGTTAAAATGTTTTTTATGCAAACGAACCCTCGGGAAACTATCATTATTAAAATCAAAGTCTTGTACAAATATTTGCATGCCCAACTCCACTCCCCCCCCCCCCAAAAAAAAAAAAAAAAAAAAAAAAAAGGCTGCAAATTTAACCAAACTCATTTTAGGAGATATTAAAGGAGTAAATGATCATATCCCGTCTTCCACTCTCACTCTCTTTGTATCACCACCACCATTGTTATTGCCATCAACACCAATCTTGACCTATGGAAGAGGAGGGAGAAGTCCTACTTGATTGCTAAATAACATCATGACATATTCTATTGCTTTTCAGAGTACATGTGCTTTCTTACTGTCACTAATCTGGCACTTATTGTGGAAGATTAAGATAAATCATGACATTGTAATCTCAAATGTGCTTATTAATGTTGTCAAAAAGCAGATGTTTAAGTGCCTAAACTGTTGCTTAGATTCTTTTGGGTGCTTCATTGCTTAAGCACTATATATTTAAACAATTACTTGCTATAGAGTCCACTTTACCATTTGGACATTATCTTAAATTGTCAAGCAGCCATTTACTCCATGTGACCACAAGAACAAGCATTTCTTTTTGAAAAATCTGCACTGGCCACCTTTTATATATCTGATATTATTTTGGTGATTGAAATAAAGATTTCCTACATTTATATGTATTGGATATAGCTATTTATAAATGTTTTTTCATTATTCTCATGATAAGCTGATCGGGTAGAAGCCTCTATTGTGAAGGAAGGTCTTTCTTCCTTTCTTCTATCTATTTCTTAGTCTCTTATAGTTTTTTTTCCCTATTTTATTTTTAGATGTTCACTTCATTATGTTCTTTTGTTCTCAACCATCATAACCAAAAACAAACTACTGCTACTACTATTATGATCACATCTGCTTGTTTTCTTAAAAAATAATACTTGCTAATATCAATCTCCTGTTGTTTCACTCCTAGTGTTGATGGTAACTAATAAAATTATGCTCTTATTGACCAATAGATATATTCGAATTTATTTTGTTCAGTATTTTACTAGCTGTTGACTATTTAGTGTAAAAACATTAGGTATTTAAGAGTCTGTTTGAATGTATAGAACTGTTTAAATGCCTAATGATCGAAGAGTGTTTCATGACCAATTGGCCTTGTCTCTCATTTAAATTTTGGTCCTTTGGATGTCTCACTGCTAGTTAAGTTCATGATTGATATGTGAGGTCAAGAAACCACAATTAAGTTTTATTTTCATTAGTATAAGAGAAATTCTTCTGTTAAGAACTTGATATGCTCGAACATTTTGATGGATCTTGAGCATGATCATATTTTCAAAATCAAATGGTCATTCCAATTCAAAAGTATAGTGGCTTCATTCAAACATTTCTTTTCTTCCGATCGATTATTTAATTCAAAAGTATCATGATCATTGGCAACTGCACTTTGTTTTCTAGATGAAAATTTGTGCATCCTTTTAATGTTCCATTATCATTAGCGTTGTGGTAGTTCTTATATTAGCTCCAATGACATTGTCAATCTGTGCTGTTTGATTATTTAATTACATGCATTTATGTTGCAGTGGATAGGTGACATTGGAGGATATGAAAATCTTGGTGAGAAGCTTTTGAAGGGAAGGAAAAATGGCAAGCTTCCTACATTTATTCCTCCCAAGGCATGAACTTGTTCCATCAATACTGTCTGCATGAAATTATGTTTTATGCTGAGACGCATACTATATTTCCTTTATTTTTCACATTTACTAGCTGTCGTCTAATTATACTGCTGTACCCAGACAAATAGATGTTTAAAATTTTTCTTGTTTCAATTTATCCAATAGGGACTGATACAATTCATACTATAAACAAGTTATACAGGTTTTATGCAAGCATAGAACAATGACAAACAATGATTTAGTACAAAACTTTATAATTTTTTCACACCTCCATCCCACCTCCTGGCCTACCCCATATGGCACACCAGAGGCCTAAATGAGGCACCCATTCAATGTTTGTACCCATTCAATGTTTGTCCATAAAGCTAGAACAAGAGTATCTTGCTTCCCTCGCTTAGGAGGCGAGGAATCTGAGAAGAGCAAGACACTGGCTTGAAATACGATTATAGTAGTAACTCTATCAACATCATATTTGATTGGAAAATGATGATGAAGATAAGTGGTGCAAGGAAATATTGATGGTCGATGTCTCTAAGGCAGCGCAAAGGGCAAAAGGGAGTTGCATAATAAACATATGGGCATCTGGCAATGTAATTACTGATCAAGTCGCTGCATTAACTTGCATAATAATAAATCCAAAAATGTTTCCTATGACGCCATCTTAATATTAAAAACTTTTGCATCACGGTGGTTTTAAAATTTTCATATCACAATAAAAAGCATATTGGTGACTGTGGAGGCATCAGTACTAATGATAATGCTATAATGAGTATGTAGTGGGATCACATTGTTGGAGTTTGTTGCTTTCGGCTAGGGATTAGATTTTTATATTTCGGTGATTGCATTGCTGCATTGCACAGGTTATTATGTGAAGGTGGTTAACTTCCAAGCATAAAATTAGATGCTAATAGAGGAGGATTGTTTCTGAGGTTTCCAAGGTTGTTAGAAACTATGGTTTGCTGGACTTCTACAATGATCTAAGGTGAGAGTAATTATGTGCTTTCAAGAATTGGTTCCTAGGAGGGTTCTATAGAAAGGTGTTAAAATATTAACAAGAGCTAGAATTAAAGACACTACTTAACAAATAAATATGACTGAAGGAAGAAAACTGTCCATAGAGGAACTTATGAATCATCACTACTCATTGAAATTTAGATTTGAATTCATTACTTTGATTACATGTGTATAGAAGATGAAAACCAGTCAACTCAATTCCAATGGATTCAGAACTTTCTTGAGCTAGTACCTTATCCATCATCTTGGATTCTGTTGTGAAAACATCCTACTTGAAAAGGATTATATCAAAGACAAACTTACCAAACCTCTGTGACTCGTAGAAAATAAACATGCCTTAGAAAGATCGTGACAGCCTAAAAATGCACATGATAAATAACTAAATAATATGCTAGTTCATTTCCATCTCCCATAATGTGAGCAAAAAATATAGCTGTCCCGAATACTGTTTGCGCCAAACATCTTAGAAGCCCGGCTGAAAATTCTGAACTGCTAGTTGTTGTGGTTATTTGTAGACAATTCTTGTCCTGTTGAACTATTTTATTATGTACAATGTCTGGAGTTAACAGTCCTTATTTTATAGTATTTTGCTTGGTAATTGCGCAAATAACTATGTGCAATCGGCTGATCAATTTCATTTTGCATGGAACAGCAAACACTGGAGGCGTTGCTTGAATCAGGACATTCCCTTGTCAAGGAGCAGCAGTTAATAATGAATTCCAGGCTCTCAAAGGAATATATGAAAAATATAGATGACTAGGGAAAGTCATACAATATAAATGAGCCTACTGTTTTTGGTGGTGGTTGGAATGGGGGAATCAATTGAGATTGTCCACAGGCCTATGTTAGTATGTAACAACTGTTTTTCATTTCATACTCAACGGGCTCTCACCATTATTGTCCATCATGATGGCGTATTTGTTCTCTCTCTCTCTCTCTCTCTCTCTCTCTCTCTGTATGATCTTTTTGTATCCCTAATGTTTTTTGAAAATGAATGCAGGAAGCCATATGGAAATTGGAAGCAGGAAATAAATATCCCAAGGCAGGAAACAAGGAACTGGTCTGCAGAAGAAGTGGAAAGCATTTTCTTGCGTTCCCTATGTCCAGATTGCATATGCTGATAATGGCAAGCAGACAGAGCTATTTAGTTAGGATTATTCTAATTCATGTTGCTCTTCATTTTTTTCCTCATGTGAATGATACATTCCTAATCTATTATGCTAGAATGGTTGTGGAAACAATTTTTAAAATTTATTAGGCAGTCAATGTTACAAGGACCAAATTTTTAAAATGGGTGGATCTGGTGTAAATATCATGCAATGGAAGGGAATGGCAACAATGGACCAAATGCACGGCAGATTTCTCCAGAGGATGTCTTGAACTCTCCTTAAGATATCACATTCTATCTGGGTCCATTTTGATCCATAATTGCAGGTCCACACTGCACTGCAAATGTCTTTGCACACATTCATCACAGATGTCCGCATGATGCGCATACACATTGATACGCGCATAAATATGATATCATAGTAAACACCGGACAGGTCTCGTACTTCAATAAAATCTAAACATTATCATTTCTACATACCGGAGAGAACTTCTGCAGAGATTAATGTAGTGGATATCTCTTGCAAAACTCTTTTTTTTGAAAGCTGCTAGCGAGAGGAAAGTAATCTATTTTGCATCTATGGACCTTGAATATTGTCCCCTGCAATGGTTATCACGGGTCACTTCAAAATAGATCTTCTACGGTTGGGTCTTCACACATGATTACAATAAAACTACAAGAAAATAGAATTCGTGGGATACGAATGGCTATAGAGCATTTTAGTTGCACTTATTTTTCAAAATTTTCAAGCCCCACGCAGATGCTGGCTTCAAAAAAAATAAAAAAAAAATACAGAGTAGACTGAGAACAAGGAGGTTGAGAACACATTACATGGAGAAGAACAGGCTGGTAACAGTACAGTGAGGCAAATTGTGCGGTCTTTTTTTATCCTTCTAGAAAATAACCTATCGAATGAAACTTCAACAAATAAAAAAAAGATAACTTTTGCTCAACATTAAAATTGAATTTCATTGGAATTAAAATCGAAATCATTTATTTCTACCATCTGTTTATTTAATTTACACTTGAATCGAAATTAAAATTGAATTGATTTCTTTTGTTGTCGTTTAATTCATCCAAACTTCAAAATTGGAAACAACTTTAATTTTTAATTTTGTCCCTCATAGAATAAAATAATTAATAATTATAATTATTTATTCAAAATAAAAGTTTAATTAATATTTAAAAGATAAATATGGTGAATTTATTTCCTTGTCTCTTTTTTTCTCCAAAATCAAAAAAAGAGCAGCATCGGGGTTTACATCCTGACGTTAAGGTTCGGCTATAATTTTATTTTAGAATTGTTATTCTAAGATTAATTATGATTTTATTTTATTTTTTAATAAAATAAAAGAAGAGATGCCAGATTTGTATGATTTTATTTTATTTTTTAATGTATAATTATAATGTATATTTATATCATTTATGTTGTGATGAGAAGACTCAATGTTTATCATTGGGTGAGAAGAAAAGAGAGAAGAGACGAGTTTCTTTGGTGACAAGAAAAGAAAAGAAAAAAAAAAAAAAAAGAGCGAATGAAAAAATATGAGAATGATTAAAGCTGGAATGAAAATTATAATTTTATTTAAAAGTTTTGATTTTTAATTTTTTTAAAAAATAATTCTGATGGAATAAAAAAAAATTTAAATTCACGCAAACAAGTAGTTAAAATCGGAATTTCAATGCCAATACCCATTCCACAGTGGATTTGTCGCATCCAGGCGCATGTTTACATAAAAAGATGCGACCAGAGAAGAAAAACACATCGCTGATAACTGATAAGCATTTCATGGTCAATTTAAGAACTCTTGAAGGCCAAAAAGAAGTTTTTCCAAAAACATCTCCAGATCATCATTCACTCCGAGATTCCAAAGGTATTTGTAAAGGACTAAGAACGCCTACAAATTAAGTCCGGTGCAGGAAACGACGAAATTTTCACGGAAAATTCAAAACTCCCAACGTGCGCAGAACAGTTTCAAATTGTGGTTTATCTCAAAGAGAGTTGATATGACAAAGAGAAGAAAGAAGGGTAAAAACACAGATATTTTTATAGTGCCAACCACTACAATGATACAAATTCGACCCAATTCCAGCTATAGGCAACCTCAAAATCAACCAGACGCCAAGAAACATTAAAGCATTCAAAAAAAAGAAAAAGAATAAAAAAAAAAAGAAAAGAAAAGAAAAGAAACCTACCTTGATTATGGGCGCTAGTGTCCTCATGTCGTTTCACCAAAAAAATTTAAAAAAAGAAAAAGAAAAAACCCACAGCCAGGGTAAAAAGCCAATCAAGAATCTAGAAGGAAAACCGAGCTCGGGGAAATGTTTCTAACCCCCGGAAATTGGATCAAGGCGAAAAAAAAAAACAAAAACTCCCCAAAAAAAAGACCCAAAAATAAAAACTAAATAAATAAAAGAATATATGTAGAGAGAGAGAGTATGATTAGTGGGAAGCAACGGGCCCAACGGAAGGACTATGATATTACCGTAAAAAATTTATATATCAATTGCTTTAGGATGACTGTCTTGATTTTGGCTTTTTCTTGATTAAAAAAATAAATTTAAGGAATTTGACCAGAGGTTAGGGAAGAGAGAGAGAGAGAGAGAGGCAGGCTATTTTTATGTTTATTTTTTTATTGCATTCAGGTGCAACCGAAGGAGCCAATGCAAGACAAGGACTCTCAGGCGGATGGGTTCAGGTGTTCCATGTTTTTGTGCTTTTATTCCGCTTTTCGGAGGCGGAGGAGGGTGGGACAGAAAGGACCAGCTTACGAAAACGACGGGAGCTGCTTGCATGCAAATAACGCGTGGCTCATCCGTCCGTGTAATAGCGTAGATTTGGCGACGTGTCGGATGCGAGAGTGAGAGGGGGCCGTATTCTGTTGTGGGGATGGTAGGATAAGGGCTCCAACGGAGGAGGGCAAGTAGGCGCGGAGGGTTAGCGGCAGCGGTTTTTATTCAAGGCGGCTGTGGACCCGGTGACCTGCCGATCATGCCAAGCACGGAACATATCTGTGTTGAAGCAGGATCTGACACGTGTGTTGAACGCGAGGGCCACGGAGACCGGGGCAGCCGGGATGCTTTCCTTTGCGTTCCGTTCATTCGGTCTTTCTGTGAAATTATCAGTCACCGTTTATTCGCTGATCCATCAAATCACATAAGTCTTTAATCTATTATTATTATTATTATTATTATGGAAGGAGGCTTTTCTAGGTATGGATTAGCTGGGTTCCAGTTTTATGCAACAGTGTTGGAGTCGAGGCGTGGAAATGCATCCAATTTTCACCTGTGAGCTTCTTAAATCGCTTGCTTGATTTTTACCGGAAAGGTGGTTTATTACCACTGGTATTACTAGAATACCAATAATTGACATCAAAAGAGTTAGCCACTGAGTTCCAAGAAGCGACGGGCCATGGGGTGCCGAGCCTCGGAGAGACGGGAGGGTTCGAGCACTTCCACCACCGCACCAGCGACGACGAGGCACACCACGTCGGCGATGCGCTGGATCTGCTTCACGCTGTGAGACACCATCACCGTAGTCATTCCTCTAGACTTTTTGAGCCGCACGATCGCCTCCTCGATGTTTTGCGTCGATATAGGGTCCAACGCGCTGGTTGGCTCATCCAATAGCAGCACCTTCAAAGCACAATTCAGCGCCCCATTAATACAATCATCCAAGCGTCAGTTGCCGACTCCCTAATTTCGTTGAGGCTTAATTACAAGCGGCGTTATAAGTGTTTTAAACGAGGAAATGAAGAGGAGAGGAGAGGATTCATTACCTCAGGGTCGTTGGCAAGGGTGCGGGCGAGGGCGACGCGTTGGGCCTCGCCCACGGATAAACCGGCCACAGGCTTGGTGGCAAAGGAAGGGTCCAAGTCCGCCAAGCTCAATAGCTTCTGCACCTCAGCTTCAATTAGTTTCTTCCCCCTTAGCTGAGGTCCGAACCGAACGTTGTCCCCCACAGTGCCTGGCCAGGAGGACAATTTACATAACGAATGAGTATTCTCGCGTGAATAAGAATAAGAGTGAGTAAACCATTTTATTTTATTTTTTTATAAATTCTTTCTTTTCTGCTCATCTTTACGTGATGTAAAAAATCATAACCCTGGCACACAACTTCCTGCTTCTAAATAAATGCTCTAGCATGTTCCACATCTTAGCCACTTATCTTTTTTTTAGTTCTAACAGACTACAACTGAAACAAGATGGTTCGCATTTCAGAGTTCAGAAGGCTTGAACAGTTTGGCTGGGTCTTATTCAATCTACTTTGAATTGGTTTGATAGGGGACTGATGCTATTCATGCAGGATTGGATGTTTGTTTTAAGATACAGCGGATCAATACACATTCATAGCTGCAGTTTGGAGCAGGAAGGGAAGAGAAAACTAATGTGCCCATCTCTCGTAATTTTTTTATGGATTGTTTCAAGCAGTGAAGGTAAAGATCATGGAAGAATGAAGAGCTATTATGAGACATATAGGCGGGCATATAATTCTTGGCAAGTCAGTAACAAAAGATATCATACATTAACTATTTGGAGTTAAAAGTGTACGGAGACGGGATGAGAGCAGGATGGGGCATCGACCAAATTGTACGGAGACGGTGACAATAGGAGGCCCGTACGCCACTAACAAACCCTTTTGACCGTAACCGACGGTACCGAGCGGTCCCACAATTTTACACGATCCGCACTGGTCGCGTACTTTCAGAATCCAACCCCCACCGCTGCTGGCGATGCCTTCCTTCCCCTTCCCTCAAGCACCACCGGTGCCCCTAACGCATGCTGTCGTCACTTTACACCTAGGAACACTAGGAATACCGTCATCACTTGCATCATCTCTCGGGTTCAAGATCTTACACTAAATGCTACCAACATTAAGGTAATTATAACGTTTATTAAGTTTTTCATGTTAGCTTAGTAAGTTAGCTGTTCAAGACCTATCTGAATTAGTTATTGATTAATAACTATTTAAAAATATTTTAACAGTCATTCTAAACAGAATCTTAGTCTTCAGTATGCAAATTTATTTATAAATGAACCAATGCAAATGATTTTCAAGTTGAATTGATAGATTTGATGAGTTAAATTAAATATAATAAGAAGCAATAAGATTTACATGATTCTTGAAACTTGATTGTACCATATTTACATATAATTATAGCTTAATTTTGGATAACGATGCCATATTATTTTCAGATAAATTAATTTCTTCAATGATCATAAAATCACATCTAATGTACACATGGCTTAGGTTGTTCGTGTACAAAACACAATACACTTAATGCACATGCACCGATTTGAATAAAAAAATAAAAAATAAAAAATCTTAGATATTGATATTATTTTTTTATTTAAAAATAAAAATAGATCGTTTACTTTTATTTTTAAAATATAAATATATTTGGCATAGCCAATTATCATAAAAAATAAACATGAAAATAATAATGGAGATAACAAAATCAATAGAGATGATGATTATGCTGTTGGCGAGGATGGTTGCAGTACATTGAAGGTAGAAACAATAATAATGATGGTGCAGCAGACTGTTGCGATAATTATGATAATGAATAAAAGAGACACCAATGATGTATAAAAAATGATAATAATGAATACAAAGTACAAGTGTTGATGATAATGATAATAACGGTAGAGGTCCGTAACGATATAGTTGCGATGGAACTATGAAAATAGTAATGAAAGTGGCAATGGTGGCACTAGCGATGATAGTAAGGATGACAATAATAATAGTAGTGATGATAGAAACAATGAAAATAATAATAATAAAGATAGTATTAATATTTTTTTTATTTTTATAAATATTTAAAATAAATATTTATTATTTTAAAATAAATAAAAATAATTTTAAAAAATAATAATTCTAATTTTATTTTTATAATTTAAAAAAAATAAAAAGTTAAAAAAAAACTAATGAGACCCCTAAAGTTTGACTTCAAAAGGAAAAAAATACCTCAAAACTTTTATTTTGATACACGAAAATCTATTTATTTATCTACCTCTTAAAATTGCTGAGTGAGTTAGCTACTCAAAATTTATTTGGATTAGTTATTGGCTTCAGTTGTTAGTCAATAGTTATTTAAAGATGCCCTAACAACTAATCCAAATAAAATCTTAGTCTCTAATATGCAAATTTATTTATAAATGGGTCAGTTGAATTGATTTTCAAGTTGAATTAACATATTTGATGAATTAAATTAAATATAATAAGCAAGCAATAAAATTTACATGATTCTTGAAACTTGGTTGTACCATATTTATAGATAATTGTAGCTTGATTTTGGATCACAACACAATATTATTTCTAGATAGATTAATTTCTTTAGTAATCATGAAATCACTTTTAATGTACACATGACTTAGTTTATGGGTGCACAATACAGCAAACCTAATGCACACACATTGATTCAATTAAAAAAATCAAAAATAAAAAATCCTAGATATTAATACTATTTTTTATTTAAAAGTAAAAATAGATCATTTATTTTTTAAAAAATATAAATATATTTGGCACAATCAATTATCATTAAAAAATAAATATGATAATAATGATGGAGATAGCAAAATCAATAAAGATGGTGATTATATTGGTGCTGAGGATAGTTATAGTATATTGAAGGAAGAAACAACAATAACGATAATATAGTAGATTTTACAGTAATAATGATGGTGAATAAAAGAAGCATCAATGATGTAGAAAAAATGATAATAATGAATACAACAATAGAAGTGTTGATAATAGTAATAATAGCATTAGAGATTTTTTTTAATTATTTTTATAAATATTTAAAATAAAATATTTGTTATTTTTAAAAATAATAAAAAATAGTTTTAAAAAATAATAATGCTGATTTTATTTTTATAATTTAAAAAAAAAAAAATAGATAAGGCCCCTCATGTTTGATTCCAAAAGGGAGGCAAAAAAAAAAAAAAAAAAAAAAACCCCAAACTTTTGTTTTGAGATTGAAAGGTTGAATTTGAGGTTATTATGCAAATTGGCCAAACCTTGGCGTATTTCCCCTTGAAAAGTGCAGCCAACCCCACACACCACCGTTGGTATCCTCACTACCTCAGCCTTTGCCACATCAAAGTGGTCGGGTTCCAAATTACTCGAGCTGTTACAAGTTAAGAACTCAAATGTAGATTAATGTTTGATTCATTCGAGCTCATCTAATTTATATTGTATTTCAATTTCAAAGCATGGGATTTGAAGGCGTGAGTGGAATATATTCAATTTAACGTGGAAAACCGTCTCTATTGTTCTGCCGCTCCTCGAGTGGCTCAGCCCGCTCCACGATTCCCTCATGGCCTTATCCGTGGAATAAAAGAAAAGGGTAACAATTCACAGCGCAGGAGGAGGAGAACAACTCACCATCAAAGAGGGCCGGGAGCTGGAAAAGCATTCCGACCTTGCGGCGGAGGGAGACGACATCAAGGCCGCAGATATCTTCGCCGTCAAGAAACACCGTACCGGGGGACGGTTCCCAGAGCCGGTTCAGGGACCGGAGGAGCGTTGACTTGCCGCTGCCACTCGGCCCGATCACCCCCACGATCACACCTTCTGGGACGTCCAGGTTGACTTGCTCAAGTATCGTCTCTCCGGTCGTCTCCGACCGCTTCGTTAGGTTCCGGACCTGGAGCTTGGCCGGCACGTTCCGACCTGCCACGCCCTCGACATCCACCAGCAGATGCTCGCGAATCCCTTCTGCCAAGCCAGCACCAGAACCAATGAATCAGAAACCAGCATCAAAGGAACCGTGGGTTGAAGTTAGAAATGAAATATACGAGACAAGGAGCATTACGTTCCACCGAGCCCATTGGAGGCCAGCGATGGCGGAGGCGAGATAGGGGAGGAGGAGTCGGAGAACGACAAAGATATAACTATCGACTGCGGAAGGGGGAGGGGGAGACGCCGGATGCGGCCTGAGATCTCTAGGAATCGTTTGGTGGTTTATATTATATATATAATGTGTTTGATTTGGTGGGTTGGGTATATTCTCTCAACACCGGGGGCCGGGGAAATGGCTGTCCTGCCCCGCATCAAGATAAGACAAGCGGGTTTAGAGGTTGAAACCTGGTCCTATGGGCAACCGTCGGCGTCGACTGATTTGGATGAACCGGACCGTTTGCGCAGCTCCAAGATTGCAGCCAGGGACGGTTAGATTTATGGGCAATTGGCCGTCCGGTTTTGTCGTGGACCAGACTTTAACAATTAGTCCTTAAACTTTAAAATTGTAGATGATGGGCGATGGAAGTTAAAAGTTTAAGTCTAATTCATTTAAAGATTAAACATTAATTAAGTTTAAATTTATTATTTTAACAATAGATAAGGCAGATCATAGGGGGAGAGAAAAGTAGAAGAAAATAAAATTAAAAAAAAGAAAGAAAGAAAGAAAGAAAGAGAATTCCTTGTGAATCATGGCACTAGGATTATTGGTCGGAAGCGGCCAAAAGAAACAGCTACAGGGGTGCAGACGAAGGAGCAAGAACATGGCACGGACGCGTGGCGAGGTGGTGGACGCAGTTACACTTCAAAAGGTATCAAAATGAAAAGAGAATTTTACCATGCCACCGATATCTCCTTGTCACCTAGCTCTAGCATCTTTATCCCCCTACCATTAGCATGAAAGAGAGAATCTTTATCTGGAGAAAAACATGACGTGTCTCCATGTTCATGCATGGAGCCTCAACCACAAAAATTCATCATGTTCTCATATTCCACCGTTCTCATTTTTTCAATACCATGTATAATATAATATAGTATACCTGTAAGAAAACACCGCTAGAGCTCTCAGAATATCCAACTCTAATCCTACTCGTCAGAACGAATCAAAAAGCTTGGGTTTAACAGAGAAAAAGATGGTTAAAATTTAATCTGATTGGTAAATTTAAATCATTAAACTTTGAGTCTAATTTATTTATCTTTGATGACCCGTTTGTCATGTTCTGGAAGCCGGACCAGCTAGAGTTCAAACTAGGCAATTCCAGGACGTCCAAATAACAAGGGGCGGGTGGACGCTTCATACCAAGAAAACAAATGCTCATCCACGAGCGAGCCGCTGGGAGAGGAGTCTTGGCCACCCACCCCACAAAGTACCCACCCGTCAGTGGAGCACCACGGACGATGAAGATATGACCAGATAAAAGGATTAAAAAAAGAACGAATCGACAGGGACCGAGGGGGTGGCATCCGTGATTATTAGTACGAACGGCAGGTACGTCACCGAGAAGGAAGGCGGAGTGCGACCCCGGACGGAACCTTCCCCGGAAAACACCTCCACGTACCGTAGCTTTCTCGCGATCTCGCACGGCAGTAGGATCATCTGGGGAAGGTTGCCAACCGCCCAACACGTGGCCTTTTCATTACTTTAATTATTCCCTTCAACTTATCAACTGGTTCCCAGGATGATGTGGTCCTTGAGAGGTCCACATAGGTTGCCTCTCAAAATATCACAATAAAATTTTTTTAAAAATTTTATATGATCCACTCGTAGGGCTTCATGCACACACCGCTTGTATGCTGCAGAGATCCAAGCAAAGAAAATGGTGAGCAGTCAAATCTGCCCAAAATTACAGTCACCTGAACATCCGAAGCAGCGCTTTGATCGAGCACAGGAAAGCTTTGTTAATGCTCCTCGATGTAGACAATGCAATCAGCAAAGCAATAAGTTTGCAATTTGCTCTTCTCACCGTGCGATCCGGTGGAAGGACCTTCACGTTGCTTGCATTAATTAAAGGATTGAATCCACGAGGCTTTGACAGGCCAGTTGCTGCACCAGCGCTGATCTAGGTCCTCCCTAATTTAAAAGAGGACCAAGTACAGCAAATAAGTTCTTTGTATATTATTTATGTTTTAAATCATTGTTACCGGTTGTTTCTTATTTTCTAAATTTTGGGAATGTCTTAGTCAGCTCATGGATCAGCAATAGTTAAATAAATAAATGATAAGATGTTGCCTTTCCCCCCAGATGAAACCACGCATACATACGGAGCCACTCGTCAATCTTCAAATGCTTCCAGTTGAATTTAAACTAAGGTAATGACAACAATTAAAAATTAATGATGCGCCAGCAATTTGGGTATGTCTCTATAATCTATATGAAACGGCCATTCGTCGAGTCTTTTTCACAAAGTCATAGGATTGCATCGTTGCTAGACTGGATCCAACTGGAGGATGAGGCATAGGTGTTCTTTGTATTTGTCCATTGCATGACAAGATTGGCTCAGAATCATTTGGGTTTGGGCTCTGGGCTAGATGCGGACAAGCTAGTTCTTTGCAGCCATCTTATTATATAACCTATCAGGTTGCAGAAAAGATGGCTATTTTATTTTAGCTTGGATCGGATTAATCAAGTAAAATAGGCTTTTGATAGGGATCTTAAAATTGGGATGCAAGTTCTAGTCATTGTTATTTGGTTTGTCTTGGGTTTGAGTTGGTGTTTCAAGTAGGTTCAGTTTGGCAATTCTTCAACTTAATAGGTTAAAGATATAGCTGTATAAATGAAACAAAGATACTATGTTACGCAGAATATAGATTTATAGATTATATTTATTGGGTTGGGTCAAATTTTAGTAAGGTTAGAAGTGAGTTGAAACGAGTTTGATCTCAGCACGAGTTCAACCACCTGGGAATAATGTTTTTGTTGCCTTTTTCGAACCCAAGCCCACTCTCCGTTGTAAAACTTTGGTCCGTTTCAATTGTCAACCGTGTATAGTTTACAGGCCACGCCCTATTACATATAGGCGGCCCACGGGTTTTTTTTAATTGGAGCAAGAGAGGCCCATTTAAACACCACCACCTCCATTCTTGCACGATTTTCGTTCTTTTGTGTACAGCAGTGCAGTTGGGCCAGCGTCGACAGATATGCTGGCCTGTGGCCCAACGACTGTCCTTTCTGCCGTAATCAATCCTCATTCACTCACCATGCTTCGGCCATTTAATAGTCTCTCGGTAGGAATGGCAAAGGAGCAAGATAGAACCCTTTCTTGCTCACTTCATTCTCATCTGGACCTTCCATACCCTATCTTATTTTTTTTATGACAATAATTTTAGTCTTCATTCCCAACCGGCTTCTATTCTTTTTTATTTTTTAATTATCATTAAAAACACACTTTGAAAATATTTATTTTTTATTTTTTTTTAAATTAAAATATTTAAAAATATATATTAAGGGTGGATGTGGTATCCTAAATTTAGTCTCACATTAGATGAAAAAGAAAGTGTCATGTGTTTATAACTCAAGTCCATTTGCTATCCATTAACTTTTATTCGAGTTTTTGGGCCGCATGGTTTCGGTTCGCTATTAAAGTTAATTGGATTTATAGGTGAGCTTGAAGCGTTACAAATGGTGTCAGATCCGATCTGAGTGTGCGAAAATTATTGAACATGAGGAAAAGACTATCCATAAGATGATAGTAGAGTTCCGCCATGGCGTAAAGCCATCATTACAGCACCAATGATCTAACTCGAGATGAGAACATCGTATTATAATGAGGAAAGATTGTGATACTCTAAATTTAGTTTTATAATGAATGGGAAATAAAGTGTCATGTGCTTATAACTCAAGTCCACTTGCTACCCATTAACTTTCATTCGAGTGTTTAGGCTACATGGTTTCGATCCGCTATTAAAGTTAATTGGGTTAGCAGGTGAGCTTCGAATGTTACAGTGAGCTTCAAAACAGAAAGTATATACGCTAACCTGTCCTAACCTTGATCTTGGAGGCTTTTGGTTTTCTTAAAACTTGCCCTCCAAACTTGGTTACAATTTGAAAGCCTATCCCTCCAATTGGATGGATCGACTCAAAGGTAAAATTACCATCCCTACTCTATGGTTTGGGATGAATATAATATGCTTGTGGTTCCTGTTCCGAACAACAAGCCGACTTATTACTTGGCGATTGGAGTTTGGGAATAAGAATTCATATGATTGCTTTCTATTGGAGCTGACGGGAGAGGGAGAGGGAGAGAGACCTTGATGAAGCAGACCAGATGATCACCGTCTTCTAAATATTGTACTGACAAACTTCAAATCTGTGGGTTAAATCTCACGGATGCACCAACGTCTTGAAAGCAAATGGAAAGAATATAAAAACAGAGCTTTATTGATTGAAAAATTAAGCTATCTCTCGTGCAATCCAAGAGTTCTTTATGTTGTTCATGAAATTCTTCTGTCAGGAGGAAACAGGATTGTACTCCTGAACAGACTTTAATATAGACTCAACAAAATAAACCTTCTCACCAGTTGAAACAAAATTATCCATTCCCAACTTGATTTTTATCGATCCTGTTGCTCCTCAAATTCTTGATTAATCTATTCTGCATCAGTTCCCTTGAATAGAATTCATCTTCAAGTTTGGCTTTGTTAACGCTTGCTCTATTAGAGAAGGCTGTCTGTATAAATCTCCCATGTTGCTGATCAAAGAATCAAACAGTTTCAATTTGGACATGCCAAAAGAAATATTTTATTACTCGCAATTGTAAAACTATAATGAATCAGTACAATCTGATGACTCAACTAATCCAATTCTCACTCATGCTCGACATAAGAGTAGGATACAAAAAGGCTTGAGAAGAAGATAAAAGAGCTAAAGAAGAATTAAGTTATAGAATCTACTCTTAAGATAATTTACAGCTATTTTTACGGTATAAGAATCTATTATTAACTCTTGATTCAATTTAAAATTAGCATCATATACATCTGTCATTTGCTTCTATATTTATAATATAAGAATGATAACCAAAACAAACCAGCAACTTATTAGCATTAGAACTCCTAACAATTCTTTTTGAATAGACAGCTCCTGCGAACCTTCTTCAATTTACCGAAAAACCTCTTTTGATTGTCGAAATCATTATAAGCTTCGAACATTTTTAAAACTTATCAAATTTAATTAATGAAAAGGTACAGCCTAACCTTTTCAGCTGAATGCTATAGATGAAAAATCTTTCTTCGAACTTCATCGAAAACTACCTGTAAACTTTCGATCCATTATTATCCGATAAGTCTGGAATTCAGTGCCAACATGTGTTAAGTAATTGATGATGTTCTTCTATCCATTAAAAGGTCAATATGGTATAGGCTTAAAATTTTAAATGGACCAATTTTCATGATAATTTATTGAGATCATAAATACTAGAGAAGATAAGACATGTTACATTAAAAAACTTCTCCGGCACCCTCAATGCAAGCCGTATGGCTGATAAATATTTGTGGTTAATGAAGTCTATAAATATTTGCGGTTAATGAAGTCTAATGGAAAATAAACATAGCAACAGAGGAGACAGAAAATAATGTCATCAAATGTCATTGCCTTCGAGCATGTATACACTAAAATACATAAAATACTTGACCGCAACAAGCGACATCCATGCTACCACCCTTGATCATTCAAACGAGATGGATCCACAAAGTTGGCAGCAAATGCGAGCTCCCCTGCCTCACGCAATGAAACAACTTCTGACGCTCCTAATGTCCAAGGCCTATCACCGTTTATGATTGCATTTAATACTCTCATCGGTTGTCCGCATCAATAACTCACAAGGCTCCCATCTCTCTCTCTCTCTCTCTCTCTCTCTCTCTCTCTCTCTGAGAAGCCCTCAAAATCGAAACGGATGGATCGGATCCTCCGCTCACCCAACTCGCCAATTCTCACCACTACCCGACAAAACGCGTCACCCACAGGTGCGGCCGCGTTTCCCGTCGCTTCTCGTTTCCCAGCCGTTGGGTCCCGTTTACCGACTACCATCTCCGGACATCACAACCGTCCACGCGGATGAGAGAGCCCGAAACTCTGGGCTCCTTCAGACCTACATACCGTCGTGCCAGAGCCCGCGCTAGCCCCGAGACCGACGGTAATGGCAAGAACGTCCATCACGTGACGCTACTCAAGAATGCCGTGGTACTCGCCACCGCTGGAATCTTTCAAAAAGATCCACCCGCCTCCCTCCGTGGCATCGTATCGAAAAATAGGGATCGGATCCGTGGGCATTTCCGGCAGGAGGAAAACAAACCTTCAGAAACTTACGCGTTGGGCCCGTTGGCGCTCTCTCGGCTCCCGAGCCACCGCGCCGTGCGCTTGGCCGCGAAGCCCAACCACCTCCTCATCGTGCGCTCCTCCTCCTCCTCCCGCCGCGCGCTGCCGCCTCTGGGAGCTCGTGTCGGAAGCCGGCTGATCCCCGTGATCTCGGACGCGCATCGCGCGCTAATTACGTCCCTGCCCCCAACCGCCGAAGAGCCCAAGGCCCCGCCCGCTCGGGACGCCGAGAACCTTCCACTATGGGTAATGATCATCTCCGACCGCAAAAACAGCAGATCCGACGGTCGAAGATCGCTCCATCTCTCCTGCATCCCGTCACCGCCAGACAGCACAATCCGGTGACTGCACCGCCTCTCCAACTCCTCCCTGTCCGCCGGCAAGAGAAGCCCGTCCTTCCGGAACTTGCCCCTTGCTGCTTCGAAGCCACCTGCGGCAGCGCCACCGTGTGCGGCTACGCAGTCCGCCGACATCCGATTGGTGAGGTCGGCCCGGTGGACGACGATCTGGAGGGAGTTGCTGAACTTCTCCCCCGCGGAGGAGTGCCGGCCGGAGATCCGCCGGCTGAAGGGGTTCGGAACCGGGGCCGCCGGTTCGCGGCCAGCCTTGCTGTCTCGCGGAGACCTGTCTCTGCCGGCGGTGGAGGGAGGGTCGGGGTCCGGCGGCGGACGGGGGTCGGGGACCAGGAGGACGTCCTCGGGGTCGACGCGGACGCGGCAGAGGGGGCAGGTGGAGTGGGCGTCGAGCCAGGTGTCGACGCACTCGACGTGGAAGGCGTGGCGGCACTTGGGGAGGAGCCGGAGAGCCTCCGCAGGCTCGAACCGGTTCAAGCACACCGCGCACTCCAGCCCCTCTTTCTGACCGCGGAGGGATCCGAACCGGAACACCGGCAGCGACTCTACCACCGCCCGGTCCACCCCTGAGTTCCGCCGCTCGGCCGCGGCCGAAAACCCCGACGCACCGCTGCCTCCGTAACCGGCGGAGGTCCGCTTGCAGTGCTTAGCGTAGAGGAGGAGGAGGAAGGTGAGGGAGAACATGGTGGTAAGGACTCCGACGATGACGGCGATGCTGGGCCGGAAGGGGACGACGGACGACCGGGCCGACGGCGGAGAAGGGAAGGGGGAGGGGCCGGTGGTGGCGACGGAGTCCGCCAAAGCGTCGGCGGTCGGAGAGACGGCGTCCTCCGCGAGAAGAAGTCGCGGCAGATGGGAAACACAGAGGCCCAGGTTCCGGCAGAGACCCATCTCATCCGTCCGCCGCTGCTTCACAAAAGCGGGATGGACGTTGAAAGAGGGTTATAGATACATGGGCGGTGACTGGGTTCCGGCGGTGAGGGCCACGGGAAGAAGAGCACAAAAAGGTCGGCTATCGTGAGTCGGAAGCCATGGATGGTGCGGCTTTCTTCGTTTCTTTATTACGTTTCCGCTTCGCCGTGAGTGTAGGAAAACGGTGCGACGCGGCTTGTAACGGGAGGGAGAAAGGGAGGGTGTGATGAGGTCCCTCGGAATCCGGTGACCGCCACCTCTACTGTCCCAGCGCCGCCACCCCACAGGAAGCAGGCGTCTGGAAGACACAACCCCGGTTTCGAGCTTTTTAACGGCATTTAAGAATAAGCCCAGCGTGAATTTTCTCTTTTGGTGGCGGACTTTTTGAGAAATTACTAACGGGCACGAGTTAGAATGGTTGCAGACGGCGAGGGGTGGGAAGGGGTACATTGGGAATGGGAGTTAGGTGAAGGAGGGGGGGGGGGGGTGGGGTTGTTTTCGCGGAGGAACGAATGGCTCGCTGGGCTCTTAAATTCTGCCTTAAAAATGGAAGAGTTTCAAAAACAGAGCACGTGACCTCGTCCATTATGACGGGGGAGTTAATAGCACATACCCGGCTGCCGCTTCCCAAGGGAACGCCGGGATTCGCATCTTGTAGTTAATTTTTCGCGCTTGCCATCTGAGCCTAGGGGTGTGAGGCCTAATGGCTCGAAAAATAAAAACTGATAGCCAAAGTAAATGGGTTCACATGATTCTGATCGGATGAACATTAATGGAATCACGTAGAAATGATGCCGGGTCCTTTTTCACTCGTCTGCTTTGAAGAGGCGTTTGGCAACCTAAATAAGGTTTATTATGATGTTACTAGATTATTGTTGTTACAGGAGAAGATAGAGGCGAAGCCCAGGAGGAGGGGGGAAGGAGATGGAGGCTGGCAGCAGGGGGCACGAGGCCGAGGCAGGAGGAGGAATTCTGGCAGGCAGGGAGGAACGAGCATGAGGAGCTGGCTACATGGGGTGGATGAGGATGGAGGCCAAGGTCCTTGCGGGCGGCCTTGAGGACGATAGAGTGGACGAGAGCCTCAGAGCCAAAGTCAAGGTGGGTCATCTCCTTCTCACCGTGGTCCTGGATCAAAAGAAGCTTCACTGTCTCGTCTTTGGAACAACAGTGAAGAGCAAAGAGGGTGATGCCTTTGGAAATAAGAGGTTGAGGATGGATAAAGCGAAATACAACTAAACATCGTGAGCTCATCATCTCTATCCATACCAAATACCTCTTAAAATTGGATCCCATTGCATAGTATTTGATTTAACTTGCACCAACCAATGCATTTTCGGCGTTTGCTGTTACTTACATGCACATATATGCCAATGGTTACGGCTTCGATACGCATCTCGGCTGTTTTCGATGATGTGTGATCAAAAGAAAAAACAAGGAATTTTCTTTTGTCGTTACTTTCTCATGACCATGGTCCCCTCGTTGCATCTGCAGTCAATGTAATTCTATCTCCATGCTACTTTAATTGCTTCACACCTTTTTGAGTACTAGAGGCCAAGCATGTCCCAAACGTAAATAACGAAAGCTTTTTCCAAGCATGCACATAGATGCTTCTGTGATAAAAAAAATGATGCAATAAGATGCAACTCGCAATGATAACTCACGCTATAAGCGGCACTGTGTCGTGGAACTGTTGACTTGATCCACAAAAAGCGTTAAGGTAGGGTGGTAAAATGCAACAGTTTCTTGCGTTGCTCTCTCATGGCTATGGTCCCCTCGTTGCATCTGCAGTCAATGTAACTCCATCTTCATGCAACTTTAATTAACACCTTGTGACAGAGGCCAGACATGCCCCGAATGTAGACCATGAAACCTTTTTCCAAACTTGCGCATAGATGCTTTTCCGTAATAAAAAAATGATACAATGAGATGCGTCTCACAATAATATAAAATAACTTACACTATCCCACTGTGTCGTGAAATAACTTGGTCCACAAAAAGCGTAAGGTGGGTAAAATGCAGCTGTCTATCTCCCTTGTTTCTAATAGATTTCAAGTTCAAGCCCAAGCCAGGATTCAAATCCAGCACCACTGGGTAACTGGTTTGAAGAAATGTTGAAAGGCTGAATCTCGCAAACAAGGATATAGCTCTGTTAAAGAAAGTAAGTGAAGAAAATATGTATTGGCTTGTCAATAAGGATAAGTTTGAAATGTTAGAAATAATATTATTATATTAGATAATAAATAAAAAGGAATTATTTATTTTTAAAATAAAGTGGTTATGGATTATAAATAAGTTTAACCACTTTCTTCGGAAGAAGTAATAGAGTTTATTACAAGTGAAGGTCTTTAATCTATTCTTTAAATAAGTTTGTGTTCTTCGTCATCGTAAAACTTGTATAGCCTAGCAATAAGCTAGAAGGCTTTTACTAATAATATTTTATTTTTTCATGATTTGTTTTTCAAGTTTGATGCAATATTTGATCAATATGGCTGAAGATATATTTTTTATTATTAAAGAATCATTTTTTTACATTTTAAATATACATGATTTTATTATAATATTAGAGCTAGCCTTCATGTCATGTTGTTCAGTCTTACATTATGTCATTATGATTCAAGATTCACGTGGTTGCTAATAATGTATTAGTTCTTGAATCTGTATGAAATAAAAGTTTTGTCAAATAAAAGTTGTCTTTTTATCCTGAAAAGTTAAAAGTTAATGCTTTTTGATATTTGATTGCACATCTCATGCAATGCATATTATGCATATTTATTGTTCATTTTGCCAATTGTTAAGTTGGTTTAAATGGGGAAACAATGAGTTTGGGCTGTAGTTATTCGGAGAATCCCTACAACTCATGGTGGCCACCCATCATTATTATCATTCTAAGGAAGTGACAACACATCAGGGATCTTTCGAATGGAAACACCATAAAGGGATTTCTTCTTTGTTTTTGCCTCGAAGGAGCGATTGGAGTCGACCTTAACCTCTATCTATTATATAAAACTTTTCCGATTTGATATACTTATCACGGTAGCCCATCATATTTGATTCCCTAACTGACCTAAGTTCGCATTATTAATCCATCTATGAAATACGGCCATAATGTTTCGAGTTTATTGTTTACGTTCCTGCTTTTTCCAATTGTTTTCTAACAATCAGACCAAGAAATTTAATGGGGACTTTGGTATCTTGGCCCATGGCCCATGTGCTTTCTAACAAACGTATAGTTTAATCTAACGGTACCCGGCCATTGTTCAAATCTATTTCTAAATTAGCTTGTATTGGTTATAAGTTTACCTTTGGGAACTCTAATTTTAATATTTATAAAAATAAATTTATCATTGGCTTAGGATATTTGGTTGATGGTTTATACAAATTTGATTTGGAACCTTCTTTTGAATATAATCTTTTAATATTGTATAATAATATTGGCATTAAGTGTGGTATCATAAATAAGCAATCTTTTCTTTTGTGGTACAAAAGGCTAGGACATATCTCTATTGAGAAAATCAAATGACTTATAATTAATAAAGTTTTGACTAGTTTTGATTTTACTGATTGGGGCACTATTGTAGGTTGCATTACAGGTAAGTAAACCAACAGGATCACTAAAGGTTTCAAGAGAAGTTTATATATTATTGAGATCATACATACTAATATTTGTGGACCTCATACTGCTCCTTGTTTGAATTGTCAGAGATATTTTATCTTATTCATAAATGATCACCCAAGATTTATGTATCTGTATCTTTATTTGATAGTTCTGAGGCACTAGATGCCTTTAAAACCTATAAAGTAGAGGTGAAGAAACAAAAGGAAGAAAAGATAAAAATTGTAAAGTCGAACAAGGGTGATGAATATTATAAAAGGTACATAAAAATAGAATAAATTAGAGGATCATTTGCTAAGTTTCTTAAAGAAGAAGACATTATCGTACAATAGACAATGCCAGGCACGCCAGAACAGAACGATGTAGCTGAAAAAAAGGAACCATATACTTACAGACATGATGAAAAGTATGATTAGCAAATCTAATCTCCCATTAAACTTATAGAGTGAAGCCTTAAAAACTGTTGTATATATCTTGAATAGAGTCCCATCTAAAGTTGTTCCATAAACATCATTTAAATTATGGAACGGATGGAAACTAAGTTTAAGATATTTACAAATATGGGATTGTCTTATTAAACTAAGGATTTATAATCAACAATTGAAGAAATTAGATCTAAGGACAATCAGTGTTATTTCATTGACTATACAGTAAACTCCAAGGGATTTAGATTTTATTGTCCTTCAAATACACCTATAATTATTGAAGCAAGAAAAGCAAAATTTCTTGAGGATTTTGAGTTTAGTAGGAGTGAATTTTCTTAGACAATTGAATTTGAAAAAACTAGAGAACCAATTGAACATCCCATAAACTCAAAAACTTAGATTGTTACTCGAGGAAGTCAATTAAGCATTCTTAAAGAACAATCAATTCAAGAACAACTACCCTGTGAAAAACAACAAGTAGTAGAATCTGAAATTCAAAATTTACAAGATGAGCTTTTTGGGTTTAGGAGATCCTCGAGGATAAGAAAACCTACAATTTCTGATGATTACTTAGTATACCTACAAGAGGCAGAATATATGGTATTAGTCCTAAAAATGATCGTGGCATATTTTCACAAGCTATGAGTGGAGAAAATTCCACACTTTGGTATGGTACCATGAAAGAAGAGATGGGATGCATGGCCAATAATCAAGTTTGGGATCTTATTAAATTACCAGAAGGAGCTATAGCTATAAGCTACCAATGGATTTACAAAACCAAAAGAGATTCATATGATAATATAGAACGATATAAAGCCAAACTTACAGGTTTTGCTAAAAAAGAAAGTATTGATTATGATGAAACCTTCTTTCTAGTTTCTAAGAATGATTCCTTTAGAGTTATCATAGCTTTAGTAGCTTATTTTGACTTAGAGCTACATCAAATAGATATAAAACTAGTCTTTCTGAATGCAAATCTTGAAAAAGAGATATACATAACTTAGCCAGAAGGTTCTGTTGGAGATAAAAGAAGCCATCTGATATGTAAGTTAAAGAAATCCATATATAAACTAAAGCAAGCCTCCCATTAATGATATATAAAATTCTGTAATGTTATCTCTTCATATGGTTTCACAAAGAACATTATGGATCTATATATATACCTTAAAGTTGGTGGGAGTAAGCATATTATTTTAGTTTTATATGTGGATGATATTTTACATGCAAGTAGTGATTTGGGTTTGCTGCATGAGAGTAAACAATTTCTCTCACAAAACTTTAAAATAAAAGTTATGGGTGAAACCTCTCATATTGTTGGCATAGAGATTTATAAAGATAGGTCTCAAAGGATATTAAGACTACCTTAAAAAGCTTACATTAAAAAGGTTTCAGCGAGACACAGAATGAGTAATTGTTTACCCATAATAGCACCCATAATTAAAGGAGATAAATTCAATCTGGATTCGTGTTCACAAAATGACTTAGAACGAGAAGAGATAAATCATATACCATATGCATCTGTAGTTGGCAATTTGATGCATGCATAAATTTACAAGATCTAACATTGCATTTACAGTGAAAATGTTAGGTAGATACTAAAGCAACCTAGTATGAGAATATTAGGGAGTTGTTAAAAAGTCACTAGGTATTTGCAAGGAATTGAGAACTCCATACTCACATATAGACATACAAACCTTTTGGAGATAGATATTCAGACTTGAATTTTACTAGATGCACTGATAATAAAAAGTCAACTTTAGGATGTATTTTAATGTTTGCTAGAGATACTATATCTTGAAGAAGCATTAAATAGACTATTATTGCTTTTTCAATGATGAAATCAGAATTCATTTCTTGCCATGAAATTGGATTATAGGCTTTATGGTTAAAGAATTTTATCACAGGGATTGAAATTATTGATTCCATTTCAAGGCCATTGAAGATCTACTATAATAATTCGACTATAGTTTTCTTTTTAAAGAACAACAAAAGTAGAAGCCAAAACAAACAAATTAATATAAAGTATCTTATTATTAGAGAATACTTTAAGGAGCATGCAGCTATCATTGAATACATCATCACTGAGCTCACGATTGTGGATCCTATGATGAAAGCACTACTTGCTAAATTGTATAGGAATAATGTAGAATATGTGGGACTGCTTAGCTCATTTTATGTTTGATTTTCGATTGATATTTCTAACTTTAGTACACTGAAACTTCTCGTTGCTAGCAAATTAAAGATTATGAAATTCATTTTATGAATATAAAGTTCAATTTATATTATTGTTTGATAATTAAACTTTGGACTCTGAGTGGATTAAAGGGATTAAAGAATATCCATTCATAAAGGTATATCCCATGAAGTGTTCATTTAGAAGTTAACTAGCATTATAATGCATAAAAGAAATGTTCATTAAAGAACTTAACTGCTATGATTTATGTGTAGAGGTTTCTATTTGAACTAACTATAGAGTTCATAACTAACTTTTGAAACTCTTAATTCATGATCACAAGAAGCTTTTATCGCCTATATTGTATGACATGGTCTAATTGGGAAAATGTTAAACATGTCTCCTTATAGAAACTTAAGGTGGCCCACATATATTAAGATAATATTAGTATTATATTGAGTGATAAATAAGAGAAAATTATTCATTCCTAAAATAAAGTGGTTATAGGCTATCAAAAAAGTTTTACCACTTTCTTGATGAGAGAAAGTAATGGGGTTTGTTATAAATAAGGATCCCTAGTCTAGCTTTAAAATAAGTCTATATTCTCTATCATCATAAGACTAGTCTACTCTGGCAATGGGCTAGAAGACTATTACTATCAATATTTTATTTTTTTATGATTTATTTTTTAGGTTTCGTGCAGTACTTGATCAATGTGACTGAAGGTATATTTTTCTCTCTTATAGAATTATTTTTCTACAATCTAATTATACATGCTTTCATGAAAAACTTCTAAGCATGTTCTCTCTTTTTTCCTCCTATAAAAGAGCCAATGTGAATTGAGTATATTCGATCTCAATCAAGCAACTATCTAATCAATACATTTGGATCATCAATCATTAGAAGAGATAATCTATAGACCAATTGTAGTCCTCAGTTTCTTTAACCGAAGCATAGCAATTTGATCGTCTTTTACCCATCAAAACTTTTAACCTCCATCCAGTTTCCTACCTCCCCTGGCAACCTCCGCCCATGTGGCCTAATGGCCTAACTGCCAACCGGCTATTGTACGGACTGTAACTATTCAAAAACTATCTAAGAACCATCCTCCTCCAATTCATCTATAAATAGGACCACTTGGGCTCCGTCCCACAGCCCTTCTTCTTCTTCCCTTTCCCCTTCTTCTTTTCTTCCTATTCTCCTCCTCTCTTACCATTGCTACTAAGCCTGACCCTATTCTAAGGTCGATTCCCAATCACGACCATCATGGACGGCAGCTACTAGTTAGAAATCATAGAGTTTGATCTGATGATCATCGAAAGGCCACCACACCACCACCATCTTCCTTAGCTCTAACAAGTATTTGCCCTCTTTTTGAAATTAGTTCGGCTAGGGAAGAACCCCATTGATTCCCTAATCGGACTTAATTAATTCCTATCTAACTGGCCCCAAGCACTTGTAGTCTCATCCACGGCTTCTTCATTCTTCCTCTAAGACTTTGGTTGTTTGTTGCTGGCCAGCGATCAATGGGCAGGGAGCCACCGTTCAAATGGGGTAAACCTATATTACTGTGAAAGACAACTAGCCTTTGTTGAGGAAAAAAAAAAGCATCGAGTCTGAGGGAAGAAGATGACCAAGTCCTCTTGGTTTAACTTCATTAAGCTGAGCCAATTTGAAATCGAGTTAAGCTCAATTCATGCTAAACTAAATCCAAAGAGATTAGATGCAACCGATTTAAACCATGGCTAACCCAATTCAATAAGACCCAAACCCAAATAAATTTGATCTAAGCCAAATTTGACCTAAGTTGATAGTTAGATTGGCTCTATGCAAATGTGACACTAGTTGCAACCTAAGCTAATAGCCAGATTTGGTACTATGTAGAATCAGTCTAAGTCTGGATGATGGTCAGGCAAGGTTTATAATACTAGGCACAAATCAACTGATGTTAAGGTGATGTAGTTTAATATCATGAATGATAAAAAATGAAATCATTGGCAATCTTTTTTATGTTTGATGCATGGTTTGTAACATAATGTAAAATTATTTTGTTATATATATATTATTTAATTATTATATAGATATTTACTGCATATCCATAAATATATAAAGATTCTTATGTGCTATAAGCTCATGTCATATTTATCATATCCTCTATATAATTTGAGGATTTGATTGTAGAGCCAGATTTGGGATGGATTGATAGAGACATGCTGTCAATTGATTTGATTGTATTCTAATAATTGTACAAATAGTTTTCATTTTAAGGATGATACAATTTTTGTTTATTTGATATTATGATTTGAGTTATATGTGATAATGATATGATGTAGCACAAGATATGACAAAGAGATAATATGACAAGTAGAACCATATGAAACTTCGCAAGAGCCAATAGATTTTTAGGTAAAGACTTTGATAATTGAATATTTAATTTTTTTTCTATTCCTAATATGATTTTGCATACTTTCTTATTATTGAGTTTTATTTCTGATATGATTTTATATTAAATTTAATTCTATTCCATTCCTAATATGATTTTGCATACTTTCTTATTATTGAGTTTTATTTCTGGTATGATTTTATATTGAATTTAATTCTATTCCATTCCTAATATGATTTTGCATACTTTCTTATTATTGAGTTTTATTTCTAGTATGATTTTATATTGAATTTAATTCTATTCCTGCTATAATTTTGTGTCGGGTTTAAGCCTATTTCTAGTATAATTTTGTATTGGGTTTAATATCCATAGTACGATTAGGATTATGGTTTATATATATTTCTCTAATTCATTATAAAAAATAGTTTTTGAGATATTAATAAAATTTTATAAGAACTTTCTTGATCAACAAAGAGTTCTTCAATCTAAATTGCTTCAGTTTTATTTGTTTGTTCTCTAAGTTTAATTTTTTACTAATCAACTCCTACATCATGATGAACGAACCTTGCATACCTTAGGATCCCACTTTAAGGATATACGAGGCGTGACACCAAAAAATCAAGGTAGATGGTAATACGAGTGAAGCTAAGGGAAAGAGAAGAAAAAGGAGACCTTTCCCTAAATTCCATGTAAAATAGTAGCTTTTAAATAGCTGCTAGTTATTTTTCATGAGTTGGTTACATAACTAATGCTAAACTTTCAAAACTACTCTTTCTCGCACTGGCTACATAGCCATGTCTTTGGTCAAAGCTGACGTTGTAAAGTTAAATCACGAGGACCAAGGATTGGAGGCTGAAATAGTTGGGTATTATTATGATATATTCATCATTTATCTCTTCTATAAAAGACCATATACCCATAGTAAAAGTAAATTAAATAACAGCAAATTATCAACATAAAAAACCATCAGCAACCGTCAAAAGGAAGCAATCAAAAGAAGAAATTATCCCAAGAAAAGAGATAAATATTATTAGAAATATATAATAAAAAGAGTCCATTCATTATCCTTCACACCCTACATATATATGATGAGCATTAAGAGAATTTCACATTTCCAATATGATCTAATATTTTCAATATGAAGTCTTTCATTTTGGAGGAGATCAACTAAGCATTATAAGGATTTTGCATTCTTGATCCTTATTAGCTTATCTGATTATCTGACATGAAAACCATTCTATTCTATAAATAATTGTTATGAATTCAATCATATTCATTTTACGTATTATTGGTTAGTTTACCTACTTCTGTGTCCTAATTCCATTAGTTGAATTATTTTTTTGAAATATTTTTATTTTACTAAAATTTTGAAGTCCCTTTAAGGTAAAGCTAAAACTTATTCGTCGATCAATTTAATTATATTGGTTGGCTTAATCAATCCGGCATACTAATGACCTCAATCCTTTTACCTGCTCGCACATCCATGCTAGGTGATCCACAACATGAAGGTTCAACTATATTCACACGCATATATATATATATATTCAATGATCTATAAAGTGGAGGTACTGCCATTACTATAAAAAGTTTGAGAGGTTTATGGAGTGAAGGTTTAATTTGCTAATGCTTGGTGTTTGAGTAACTTATAGTTGATGGTGAATATCTTTTTATTTTCAAGGGAGTAGTTTGAGTCTTAATTCTATGTGAAAAGAGTGATAGAGGATGTTAGATATATTGCATGTTGTATTATATATATATTCAATAAACAATACTTCTCTATTTTTTATATTTATTTTTGTTTATATTTAAATTTGATCTTCATGTATTGATATATGATCTATTTTCACTCGAACAGTAGAGTACCTTTCAATCGAGCTACCTACTTTTCTGTGAAAAAAAAAAAAGAAAGTTAGAGAGAGTTAAAAATTTTTTCTAAGGAAACAAAAAAAAAAAAAGAGTGAGAGCCGAAGGGACTAAAGGTTTTTTTTTTTTTTTTCGAGATGAAAACTTTTTGAGCTACATTCCAAATTAGCTTTCACAAAAATGTTTTTTTGATCCTTATTGTCAAGGGTAATTTTCAAAACCAACCAAAGAAAAACTCATTTTCAAACTAAACAGCTTACAGAGGCCTTTAGTTTGAATCGAAATTAGATCAAGCGCGGTTCCACTGCACCCCCAAACAAAGTTAAAACCTAGGACCGATGATGCATCTTCGTTCGACCCCTAACACGGAACAGCGTTCTCCAACAAATTGCAGCCCGACACGCTGCTGGTTCCATTGACTCGTGCCCGTCGTCCGATCACCATGGCCGGGTGTCCTTTCGGACTACAAGAACGACGTGGATACTCCCCTCCGTATTCTAAGATATTTACTGATACCACCATTGTTCCGTACGAGACTCGTACTCGGCCTCTCGGTACCCGAACAAACCATACCATCGTTATCTATCATTTTCGTGTTTTTCTGTCAACATCCAGGGGGCATTATTGTCCTTTTGGCACTTCAGTCGCTGCCACTATTCGGACGCTTGCCAGCTTCGCAGGCACGTGCAGCCCCGTCTGCCAGAGACGCAGCCGTGATCGGACGCTCGACATCAGCTCTGGAAATTGGGACCAACGAGCCGCCCACCCCACGTGCACGCCCGGCTCCTCTGGATAGAACCCTGGCCATCTGATGGAGATCGGTGAGCTCTGGGGGGAACGGGAGAGTTGCAGGCAGAAGGGACCATCTAACGGAACCATGAGGTGGCGCGCACGGCCCGATCCGTTGGCGATGGCATGGCCGACAGATCAATGGGCCCCTGGTGGTCCACCACCGTCCGACAAGATCTTGACGCAGTGGAAACGAATCTTAAACGAGCGTTGCAATTACAGGAGGATGACATCTGATGATGGGCCTTCATCGCGGGCCGACGGCAGAGATGCGCTTGGCGTGAATAATCCGTCGGCGTCCACCGCGTCGTGATCACATGGCCGAGGTCTGTCCTTGTCTCGCGCCCACAGGTACTTGAAAGGGAGGGAGAGGGGTTACGTGGTCCACCGGTCGTCGTGGTCTGGTTTGGGTGGGAGAGAACACGTGCAGGTGGGGCTGGTCTGAAACTTTGGATCCGGGTGACACGTGCAGGATTTAGCGGGCTGTTCTGAACGCAGAACCGTTCTCATGTGCCATGGCCCCACCCTCGCGTCAAACATCAGCCGTTACGAACGTTCCCGAGGCTTACGACTCGCTGGCTTCAAATTGCTTGCGTGTGTTTATACGCTCAAGTTGTTTGCAAAATTAATTTATTAAAAATTAAAATAAAGTGCATATATGATACCTCTTATTTAATTTTATATTAAATAAAAAAAAATTTATACTTATAATTCAATTCCACTTAGTACTTAATAATTTTTACTCAAATTTTTAAGCACATGATTTTAATCCGCTAACGAATTAATTGGGTTAGCAAGTGAGTCTCACAAATAGTATCAAGATTGATTTGAATATGAAAAAATTGATGGACATAAGAAAAGGATTATAGCCACTCTTATAATACCAATAACTTAACTCGGATAGATTTTGGCTAACATGTGACGTGCGATGAGAACATCGTATTACAGAAAGAAAAGATTATGCTACCCAATAACTTTCACTTGAGTTTTTATTTGATCATGTGATTTCAATCCGTTAACAAATTAATTGGATGGGCTATATAATTTCGTTCTGCTAATAGTTTAATTAAGCTTGTACATTTATTTATTTATTTATTTATTTATTTATTTATTCTGCTTTCATATGGTAAATTATTTTTTAATCATTTTCGTGGAGCGGTCTCCTTGGGAAAAATCATTGGCTTTTCACCTGCCTCGTGGCACCTGTCATGCTTCCAGATCAATGACACCTTAACGTCACAAATGACCGACGGCAGATTAAATGCATGCTCAAGTAACCAAACCAGGGACCATCTATCCCTGCTTTCAGGTGATATATTACTTTTTAATCATATCATAATGCTCAAGTAACCAAACCAGATCAATGACACCTCTGTATATATAAATCTTGAACCTATTGTTATGAAATCTTTCACCCCAACTCACGGGCCGGCCATGTTTTCAGAGCAATGGCAACTTGTGACGCAAATGATGGTGTGACTTTAATGAATGTCTCAGCAGTTGAAGTGAAAAAAAATTGTAGTGCACTGAAATTAGGGAGAAACCTTCTCCACCGCAGAGCTAGATTGTTACCACATGTTATGAAACATCGTGATATTGTGTTCACGGGACTTCAAAGTCTATCCATACGGACCAACATGCTGAAAGGCCAAAGAGTCATCATGACAAGCTAGAAAATCTAATGATGCAGTATTAAACGCATATTAAGTTTGATATATTGCTAGTTAGGATGGGATATGATAATTTATTATTTGAATTTGAGATAAGCTGAAAGAGAGCATAAGGTGATTTTCAATTGACTTGATGTAGGTATGCATGTGAATAATTATATTTATGTTAGTGATATATTGTGATGTTATCGCTTATGTTGCTATGTTAACATTTATATATATATATATATGTTTCATGCATTACGTGGGTCTGATGATCATAAATTTTGAAAAAAATAAAAAATAAATAACCCGGTTCCTTGTATTTTCAGAATATGTGATATGGGATGTGTAGATTGCTGTGCCATAAGTAATCCATAAGAAGTGAAGGACGGGCTTTTTTACTGTAGGTAAAAAGGATTCAAGTCAAACTCGTAGAATGAAATGTAGCATGCTGTGGAAATTTAAAAATTTTCTTTTGAAACCGAGTCAAATTTTGGCATATCAACTAAAATGAGAGGAGTATTGGTCTCAACTCATGCTATGTTACCACAGGGGACGGTCTCCAAATCTGGTTACGCACAAATCACTGGTTTCTGCCAACTCTTTATAAATTGGAATTCTTTCAAATTTGAGAACTGAACTTGATAATTCGATTTGTAACAACAATCATTTATGTGTTGCACTATATGTATGATGCATCAAACTCTATATTTTGTAAAAGTTTCCATGTCCAACATGTTTCTCTATATATCATACCTATCAGCACACAAAGCATGGATTTCATGATGGTAGACTCGGAGCAAAAGAATTTGAATTTTTATAAAATTATACTTTCAATGGCCAAAAGTCATAAAAAAAAAAAGAAAAACTATGGATAAAATCTCTTCTTGGTGACAAAAAAGAAAAATCATTAGAACTCAATAGGTCATATTTAAAATATCTAAAATAAGAACGGATTTAGAGCTACGGATATTGATAATTTTTTTGCATGGTAAAATATAAAAGTATTATTATTATCGCCGAGGATGATAGCCATTGTCATGAATTTTAGTTTTAGAAAAAAAAAAAATTGTTGCTGGCAGTTTTAAGCCACGGGAGAAATCCTCATTGCTTAGAATTTTTTAGATGACAATTACGTGAGTGAGTGCCAATTTACTCTTAAAATGATTATATATCTGTAACAAAATTTTGTCAAGCAGGTTTCTAAGTGTCAAATGCTTAAACATCTTATATCAAACTAAATATATTTAAATGAAAAATTTGTTGAACCAAAGAATCCAGCTTTTGGATAATAAAAGCTAAAATACAAATGTATTGAAAAACAGAGTATGAGGGTGCGAAAATGAAACATTAGGTGGCTTTGGTGTGGAACACTATCGTACTCTTCCAAATCCAATGAAAGAGATATTTTAGACTTCTTATGTGAATATTTTGTAATAAACATCTAATTTCTAAAAGTATCCAAACAAAATATTTAAGATTAGAATTTAGAAGCGTTCAAAGAAAATATATAGTCAACGGACCTAGGCTCCTAAATATCTTGGCAAAGATATCTCAAATGATAAAAAATTAAATAGAATAAAGCTTGGGCGAGTCTCAAAAAAAAAAAAAAAAAAAAAAAAGGTTAAAAAGATCCAAGTTGATGTGAACTAACCTTAGGAGATGTTTGATAATTATTTTGGGATTACCTCAATGATTTTAGATTGATTCTAATGTTAAGTGATTTGATTCTCAAATGATCAAAGATCACAATATCTAGTATGATACATTATAATGATCAAAGATTACTGGTGATCTAATATCATCATATTTAGTATGTCATAAAAATCCAAAATTACTGATCATAAAATATAAAAACTACCTTATTATATTTCTATTATATTACTACAATATATATAATATAATATTATAGAATATATTAAATTATATCATTATTATAAATATATAAACTAATATTATATTAAAATAAAAAAAATATTACTAAAATAATATAATATATGATATGATATTATTATACAATATAATATAATATAATATAACATATAAATATATAATACCAAACAATAATATAATATAACAAATATAATATAATATATTATAATATATTTATTACAAATAAAAAAAACTTGGTCTATATTTTTTAGTGCACAATCGGCATAATTAGTGATAGGATTACCTTAGATGAAAGTGATTATTAAATCAGCGTTACGTAATGGGAGTGATTATTAAATTAGTGCCATGTAATATCACTTCAGTGCAGCTAAATAGAATGATCCCATCATCGTTCCATGAATCATCGCTAACTTTGAATGGATGACACCTTACCAAATGCCTCATTGGTGTCATCTTGGTTCCCATTAATCCAAAAATTGGTAGATCCACAACCATACTTATTTTTGCTTCGTATGCATTCAGATTCATAATTCCAAATTCACAGCCAACCAACTAACCTAATCTGAGGAGAGTAGGATTTCGAGATTCATTTTAAATATTAGAAGGAATATTACCATTCAGATTCAAATAGATGTCTGATTACATGTTATGATACAACTCCGTTCCAAAATCAGTTGTACAGCACTCCATTGGAACGTTATGGATCCTAGCAAGGAAGAATAGGTGCCTTCCTCCGCTCCTCCCAGCCCCGTACTCCATCTCGTCGCCATCTGCTGATCTTCACGGAAAGAAAGGAATGGGACAGCCTTTTCACCTAGGAAAACAGAGATCGCAGCGATGTACGCCGAAGGGAGCATAGGGAAGACACACCGACATCACAGGTAATTTTACGGACCGTCATTGAACCACAAAGAGTCCAAGTGGATGGGGAAATCCACGGCAACGTAAAAAAATCTTTATTGGGCCACAAGAATCCGATAGAATGTCAAATATTTGGAAGAGGAATTCTTTGTGCACCGTATGCGATGCAGAAAATTTCTACTGGCTTGCACCGCAAGCTCTTATTTGTTCACGTGAAGCGGCATCTCTAAAGAGGAACGAAATACGTTCTTATTCATTCACATGGAGCGGAAGAGAAACGAAATGTTAAGTAGCGAAGGTTTGTTGAGCGTGACGTGCATTAATAAAATTTATTAAAAAAAGTTAACGTTTTATCCTTGGTACGCGGTGCCCTCTCGTGTTGCTATCATATCGATGAATGAGAACATACGATGCAGATCAGCAGAGAATTTTTGCATCGCACACGGTGCATAAAGAATTTCGAATATTTAGAAAACCAACAGAGCTAACAATCGTAGGATTAGAGGACGTTGCCAACTAAGGTCGGCAAAGACGTCGCCGACTCAAGTAGTTCAATCATTCTTAGGTTCCCATCTCGGTAACAGATTTAAAAAGGTCCAGGTACTCGATCAAGTCCGCGCGAAACGATTATTTCGTAGAAGTTCTTGCTTTTAACACAAGTAGAATCCTTTTTGGCTAAAAACCAAACTGGAATCATAATCCTGGTCGGTTTGTTCATCAACGGCCAGCTCCTGAAACCCGTCCCTCGGCCAGTGGCGATATCGTGTTCTATCGTCGCCCAGCGCTCTCCCTCTTATCCTCCGCCCTCTCGGGTTCTTTGCGCCACCCCATTCCCTCTCCTTCCCCGCCGCCATGGATCCCCCAGACGACGCCCGTCCGAAACCCTCCACCTCTTCCGTCATTAAAGATGGCGCCGTCTCCGGCGTGCTCCCGGCAGCCGAGACCTTCGCTGTTCACTATCCGGGTTTCCCTTCATCCACAGAACGCGCTATCGAGACCCTCGGTGGACTTCCGGAGATCGCCAAGGTATTTTTTGCCCTAAAAGATCGATTCTTGCCCTAATCCTTTCATCGTCTGTTGTCTTCTTGGTCGTTCTCTACCTTATAAGTTCGATTTTTTCCCCTAATCTGGTCTTCATCTTCGCCTTCTTTGTCGCTTTTCTGCCCTAAAAGATCGATTCTTGCTCTTCGTTTCTTTATCTTGCGCTTGTCGATTGATTTTCGTCCACAGGTGAGGAGCTCGGAATCGGGCGCCATGGAACTCCGCTTCCGCCCTGAAGACCCTTATTGCCACCCGGCCTTTGGGAATCTTCGTCCCTGTTCTAGTCTCCTCCTTAGGATTTCGAAATCCAGGGGCGGAGCCGAAGGGTCCAGCGGCGAAAAGTCCGGGGGCGAAGCTAACGGTGGTGGAGGGGAGGGAACGCTAGCATCGGCCGGGAGCCTGTCGGCGGAAGTTGTGGCACGGGTAAGCCATGCTTACCGGTTCGAAGGTAAGCCCGTCACATGTTTGTCAAAAATATGTCAAAAATTGAAAAAAAAAAAATGTTGACCTTCCTCTCTGTGCTTATCAGTGCATCGATTTCATGCGCAGGAATGGTGGACTACCAACATGTTCTTGCGGTGCATGCAGCTGAGGAAAGAAGGAAGAAGCGGCCTTGGTCTTTGGAGGAAGAGGAAGAGGAACTGGATTTAGGTAATGCCACTCGTGGTCTTTCTCAATACGTTTTCCTTTTCTTCCAAGCGACAATGCCTCCATGGCTTGCATGCCGGGTGATCCCATTATTGATTAAAAATTCCCCAGATGCTTTTTCTTGTTAACATTTACCATCTTGTTTTGATTGACAGAAAAAGACGGTGGTACGGACATGGATCGGGCAGACGTCATGATGCTGGTACCACCACTCTTCTCGGTCAAGGACAGGCCGGAGAGCATAGTGTGAGATGCTCTATCTTGTGCTCAAAATGTCTTCTTTAAGTATATATTCTAGGAAATTGTCAATTTGCCTTATTGTTGTGATGATCAATGAATTTAGAGGACATATTGCAACAAACTTAAATCCTGCTTTTATTGGTTTGATCTTTTTTTGGAAGGGGAGGGGGGTGGGGAGACCTCAGAGAGCATGATCATTCGTTCTTGGTGGTTGTTCTTGAAGGATACATTAGATTAAGTTCCATGCGTTTTTTCATATCTTCTGTCTTAACAAGGAAGGAAAACTCGTTCTTTGTCAATTCTCATGCAGATCAATTATCAACAATAAGATTCTCAAGAGATTACTATCTATGCAGTTGCTAATTCACTCAGTTACTTTATTATTTTTTTAAAATTTCGTGGGAAAGATTTAAACTGATTTATATTTTCAAGTTAATAGTATTCTTGAGTAGTTGGATTCTGGCTACACTATTGAACACTGATAGTTTATCTGGGCTTGAGTCGATACCGTTACTGATTTTTGAGGTTTTATTTCATTGGTTTATAACTTTTATTTGCTACTAATTTTCTTGCATTAATTGTGTATAGGCTTAACCCATCAGTTAATTTGTTCTCGAGAAACTTCCAAGCGGGAGTTGTGGAGCACTGTTGGGAGGTAACACTTCAATTGGCTTGTTACTTTGTGGCTTTGTGCTTTTTGTTCATTCCCATGTTGCATGCTTTGTTCAATCCCATGTGCATTCATGTTTGTTGATCTTTTTATCTTCTATATTATCTTACATGTGCTCTTGTTCAATCATTTGATGATTTTTACTTGCCATTGCTTGAAGCCTCTTTAACATTCTTTTCTGATTGCTTACCTACAGAAACTTAACTATAATTGAACATTTTCATTTTCTAGCATATTCTTTTAAACTTATACATTGAAACTATCGGGCATTTTAGTTTATGTCATGGTGCTCATTGATGTTTTCGATACCTATATATTTGCTTTCCAAGGCATCTCTACATTCTCCAACTGCCAAGGCTTCCAAGTAGGTTCTATTTGGATTGCCTTTTGAGAAACTCAAATATTAGGTAGGTGGGGTAGGTCTGGACTTAGGCATGTTTGGGCAGGTGAGTTACGATTCTTTTCTTTGTCTGTAGAATGAGGTCTCTAGGCATGTCATCAAAAGATATCATCATGATATTTTTCAACATATATTGCAAATTCTCACAATTTTAAAACAAAACCTCTTGTTCAATTTTCCTTTCACACTTAGCTAGCCAGTCAGCTATTTTCTTTAAATACTTTGGTCTGTAGGTTAATCTAAAAGGGACGCCATTTCTCATTAGGTGTTATTGCTCTCTACAAAAGGAACAATTTACCATGTGTTGCTTATCACCTTTTAGAGTCACAATTAAGCTCTGATCGTCTGTAAACACTACAACCAATTATGTAAAATTTTTGAATGACAAAAACTGGAGTAAATGCCTTATTTGTTTACTTTCATAGTATTTTTTGTTTGAACAGGTTCAAATAATGCTTTTATTAATAATCCCTGTTCACTGCAAATTATCCCTCCAATCCTGGATTTAACATCTTCTCTATTCCAAAATCCATTCCATTCAATACTGTGGCATACTAACTGTTTTAAAAGTCTGCAGGCAGAAATTAAGATGACACGATGATTTCAGTTCTTCCATGCATGCCCATATTATTTTATGGTTAAGCAGAATTATGTTGATTAACTTTATATTCATTTTGTGTTGCAGATGGATATCGAGCCATGCCTTGCAATTGCTTTCAACATAGAAAATATCCTTATTGTTGAGTTAGTTTCTTTCTGTAATTTATGTAGGAGGTTTTAGGAAAAAACATGCTTTTATAATATCTGCATCTCTTATGACTTTCAGAGTGTCAGGTCACTGATAGTTGATGATCATGTTAGATCAACAATGGTTTCCTGATTCCATAAGAACCTCAGAGTAGGTCTACTTTTCAAAGGATTTTAGTCTACATTTGACTTTGAATATAGTATTTCAAATAAGTATGAAAAGTTTCTAATCAGAAGAATAGTTATCATTATTTTTAAATAATAATAATGGTAATAGGAATAGTAATAGATTTTGGAGATGATCTCAAAGGGAAATAGAACAGGGAAAAAGCATGCATTTAAACAATTAAAAGCTCAGTTGGGGACTTGTAGTAATAAGACTCCCATGAGCAAGCCTCATTGCTAGTTGATTGTCATGACTGAGAATAACATAAGCAATTGAGATTTACATTAAACTTGGTGAAAGATTTCACAAACAGCAGTGACATAAAAAACTTGATTGGCTGGCCTTCAGCATTTAAGTAGGATTGATGCTCACTTCTGATGTCTAACATGAATACATGGGCAGCTAAGCTTTGTGCTGTCAGTTCTCAAGCTTCTAAACTGAGGCTTCTGATAGCTGCATTAAAATTCCCTGGCCCAAGTCTTACTGTGAATGTGTTGTCAATGTTAAACCCAATATTCAATGTGATTCGGTTCTTAATCTAAAGCTAATGGTAGATTGCAAAATGAACCTTACAGTGTCGCAGAGACATGACTAGGCCATCTCACCATCCTGATTCTGGATGAAAAATTTTCATCCCTAACTGCAACCATGTTACTTGACTGTTTACTTTTGAACCATGCCTGGCTGTTTTAAGATTTTCCAGGCACGGTCACCATATGGTTTATTACATGATTGTCTCCAAATCTCTTTATTTGTGGAACTTAAGATTTACAAAGGTTCCTGTAAAGATTAACTGGGAAGATAACATACCAAAAGATACGACTGAGTGGGAGTGGCAGATGGCTGTATCCAAATTATTTGAGGAACGACCTATATGGCCCAGATGGTCACTTCATGAGCGCTTGCTTGATGATGGCTTAGAGGTCTCTGAAAACCAGCTGAAAAGGTCTTCACCTTTCCCCATGTTTCCTTTTTCCCCTTCAAAATTAGAACTGTATTAGATGCAAAATCATTTTTTTGGTCATGATGTACTTAACATTCTGTATAGAGTTTGTAGTGTGGTATGTGCTAAGCATTCTGTATGTAGTGTAGTATGTGTTCCAAGGTTGTTTTCTATTTAAATTTTTTCCACTATATGCACCAGACTTCTGTAATGACTTTCTATGAACTCTTGATTTTACAGGCTTCTTTTCAGAGCTGGCTACTACTTCAGTACCGGACCATTTGGTCGATTTTGGATTAGAAAAGGATATGATCCTCGTGGAGATCCCGAATCAAGGATGTAGGGCATCATTCTTGTCTTTTAGTTTTTTATTTGAATTTTTATTGGCTGTCAAGACCTTTGATTTTTTTTTTTTTTCTTCTTTTTTTTTCCGTAGAGCACTTGTAAGTTATCTTTTTCTCTACTTTCTAGCTTATCAATAGAATATTTGATTTTTCATCAAATTTAACATGCATCTAGTTCTTTTCCCTTTCTCAAAGAACTTGTCTGATTATTTATTTTCTACTTTGGTTGTAAATATATTGTCATGATCTTGTGTCATGATAGAAGAGAAAATAATAGCACTTTGTCTATATCAATAGTCAAAATTTTACTTGAAACCATTGTAGTTGGAATTACTGTGATTTAACTTGTACTCCTTTACATACAATGTGACTCTAATTTTGAAGTGTTTGTATATTACTAATTTATTCATAAACTGCTCATAATGTTGAAGATTTTAATGGGCGCATACCATGATGTAGATATATCCTGTGGGTAAAAGTAGAATGAACTTGCTGAAATAGTTGCGATTTGGAATCTAATAGATGCAGAAGGAGCATGGGTGTTGGAGTTGTCAAAGGCAGTTAGATCTTGGAAAGATGGAGATGGAACTTAAGTTATTAGAATGAGGGCAATTAGTAGAAGCCAGTGCCTGGATGTTAACCGTAGGTTTGATGGACACGAGAGGACTCTACAAGTTATGTTAATTGAACTAAAGTTGGATCTAGCAAAGTTGAAAAGAAGTTTAGGCATTATCTAGGTATGTTTTGGCCTTATCTAGGTGAATGGATAAATAAGCCTGCACATTTAATTGGTGTTTTTAAAGAGTTGTTCATGGGCAATTTCATTTTGAGAAACTCCCATAAATTGCTTTTGAAAGCAAAAATGTGTGATGAGGCAAAAGCATTGAAAGACCTAAAGGTTTTTCTGTGTATCACTTTCTCTGTACCAAACGCTAGTTTGTCTAGTTTGTGTTTGTAGAAAAATATGCTAGGATCCAATGTTTATTGATCTCACGATTTGTTTAGAAGCACTTCTGCAAAAAGTTATTTTTTGAAAATTGGTGCTTTTGAATTGTTAATCTGTTACAATGAAGAGTTTCATTCCATCGTGAACATGCAAAATCCGAAATTCCTTACCATACTAATCCAAACAATGTCATTTGTACTCCTTGTGAGTGGTCTGTTGCAATGATATCTTTAAAAGGTTTTTAATGCTTCTGCTGCTGCTGTTACGATTACTGTTATCATGATTACTGTTATTACTCACAGCACTTTTATATTAGTCGTACGAGATCAAGACTAAATCTAATACTCATGTCTTTTAAGCATCTGCCCCCTTTGATTTGGGTACATGTTGTCGCTGGTATACTTCGTCAGGATGAACCCTTTGTTCACTTTTTTATACTGTTTATCATCACTTCATTCCTTGGTTCCATTTTATGCTGACTCATGACACATTGGTTGCCAATGTAAATTTTTTTAGGATTTTACAAGAAAAGCATCCTTCAGTGTTCTCTCTATTTTCACCTTAATAGATTTTAAGTACTACTTCCTCCTTCCTACAATACATCTTCTTCCATATAGGCAAATTTATGATCTAATGCTTCTTCCACTTGGATATAATTGCTGAAAATTTGTTCTTCTTTCATTATTGTTGTGCTTTACCTCCAATGATGCCATTAGATTTATGGGGGCTGCCTACTCTTCCCTTTCTTTTGAACTATGAAGTGATATTTCAATTTGCTCCTCCTTTCTAATTGCTTTGTCAATATCTTGGTTTCAGACATTTGGATAAGTATTTGTTTCTTGTTTAAGTTTTCTTTCTTTAATACTGATTGCATTTTCTTTGATATACATGTATGTTTCATATATTTTGATTTTTCAACCGCAGCATATTCCGTAAAAGCCATGCTTTTGGGGGGAATATGATTTTTCTAGTAGTATGAACATATTTTGGTGATGTTCTTTATTCTTAAGCCCAGTTGTCCCTATACCTTGATTCTGTTGTGTATATATTTCTGAACAGGGTTCAGTTGTAATTGTAACAATTTAGATGGCCATCTATTTTTGTATTTGCATTTTTTGAATTTTTTTGTTTCAGATTTGTGTGGATACTCTGTGATTTATCCTGTCCTGCTTTACTCATGATTAGTTTATTTTGATGCGCTGACATCTGATCTGATCTTCAAGGAATTTCAAAACCTGTCCATTCTAAGTATTCTCTATTTGTGTAGCTTAGGTGTTGCAATGTTTTGCTTGTCTTTTTTATCCTGATGCTTCATTAGAGTGCCCTAGTATTGTTGGGATGACAAACTGTGGTTTTAACAGTTATCAAAAGGTTGATTTTCGGGTGCCGAGTCAGCTAAGAGATGTCAATACAAGTGCCAAGTAAGCTTGCCATCATTTTTCTCATAAATCCTTCTTTTCTGCTGTAAGTAATTGTACATCATATCATATTTCTATGCCTATGGTAATCCAATATAGTTCTCTGACTGCCCCTTTTATCCCTATGAGAACTGCAAAGAGGCTTTCATTTTTTGATGTTACATTTGTCAAATGTTATTCTGATAAATTATGAGTTTATGCTCTGGCTATGCATTCCCATATGGGAAAGATCAAAAGCAGCTAGGAAGATTCAGCCAGGTAAGTTCCTGTTGCTTGCCTTGGTCTGCTAAATGATGGCAGTTATATTTACCTATCCTCTTGCATTTAGGGTGTTGAACCGTCTTGCTTTCTTCAAGTTTTAAGGGCGTATCATATACATAACATGTGAAATTCATCCCAATCGCTAACATTGTTCTGGGGTTGCATCTAAATTGGTTTTAGGGCATGTTTGGTGTTGCCTAAAGAAGCTTATTTGTAACTTTTCAAGCGAAAAGGTGCTTCTGCAATGTTTGGCAGCAACATCAGAGAAGTGCTTCTACAAGAAGAAAAAAGTGCTTTTAGGAGAAGTTAGAAAACCTAGTCCCTTGCCTCTCCTTTTATGGTAACTTTTGAAAAGGAAGAAACAATGCAAAACACACCCTTGCCAACATCAGAGAAGTGGGTTCGTTCAGGACAACTACCATCATTGCATATAACTGATCAGCCTGAAATTTTATGAAAGTCAAAAAAAAAAAAAAAAAAAAAAACGCACTGTAAAGATCACTGCTTTAAAATGTGGTCTAGGCAGATGTATATGCTCCCGAATATGCAGGTGGGGCCTGGTGACTGCACCACAGTGGGGCTGGGCTGTATTGTGAGCTCAGTCAGCTACATAAAACCAAGTGGCTCATGCATGCAGCCTGGGTGCATACAAATTGTGATGACAGTGGCTTGTTGTTTGATGAGTCACTTCCTGAAGAAACAAATTTTATTTTTAGTTTTTTTTGAAAATTAATAGCTTAATACTTTGTCTTATTTATTAGATAAGTACCTGGAACCTAGTTTTAAGTTACGCAACCTTGCTACTTGTTTTCCAATTGTTCCTGAAGAACAAATTTTATTTTTTATTTTTTTTGAAAATTAATAGCTTAAATACTTTTTCTTATTTATTAGATAGGTATCTGGAACCTAGTTTTAAGTTACGCATCCTTGCTACTTGTTTTCGAATTGTTCATCATTTGATAAATCATAAATCCACAAATTTCATTAGCAAGCCTGAAATTTGAGTGCAGTTGGTAGGAAAAATAGAAAATATAGCAATTAGATTTGAAGGAACATGCTTGCATTCTCCCCCCCCCCCCAACAAACCACACACACATATTTTTGATTTTTAAATTTGCATAGGCGCCTGCATACTACCTATACGATACATGGTACTTTGACTGTTCACATATCATGGCAGCTTTTTAAACCCTTGGTAAAAGGACCAAAGGTTAAAGGCTACTTAACTTGATGGGAATGAAGTTGGTAATTTAAGTGGACTGTCAGAATAAAATATATGATCCAGTGGTCATAGGTAGTGGATCTCTGTTTCTGAGCCTCTTTGACTGCTAAGAGGAAATCTTGAGATGAATAATGAAGTAATGTCACATGCCGAGTAATGTATCACCTTGCAGAGTGAGCCAGGAAACTTTATCCTATACGGTGCCACACACCCAAGAGGTTTGACTTTTATTTTGCATTACTATCTTTGAGTGTTGATGGTTGTGTTTGCTGGTTTATTATATAGTTTGACACCACTGATCATGCTGTAGTTTATACCAAGAACCTTTGGGCCTATTCAAGCAAGGATAACTAGGAGTGTTTTTCAGAAAATTTTCTCATAGAGAATAGAAAACAGGATTTGTGTTCAAAATCTAATATTTTTTCAAATAAAAAACTAGAAACTGTGTTTTCCAGTTTTTCAAGTAGGTCTGGAAAACATTTTTGAATTGTTTTTCATTATTTTTCTTTCAAAATGAAATTGTATTTTTTCTGTATTTTTCTACCACCAGACCTTCATCACTTATCATCACTTTCACCACCAACCACCATGCCACCACCATACCACCACCCACCATTATTTACTACCATCGTTATTATATCTCCACTACCTATCACCAGTGCTACAACCACCACCACCGCCACCTTCCACTTCACTATCACCACCATTATATCTCTATCATTCTTATCACCTTCTACCACTACCATAGCTTTATTACTTACTATTACCATTGCCATTATACATCCATCACCCACTATTGCTGCCATTATATCTGCGCTAATCATCACCACCCACCTACCACCACCACACCACCATCCACCATCCACCATCAGCGCCACGATTACCACCATACCTCCGCCACCACCACCATATTCGACCGCCTTTTACCACTATCACCATATCTTCACCACACTCACCATCCTTTATCACCATCAACACCATTACCATACCTCCATTACTCACCCTCACCTCTACTACCTATCACAATCACCATGACCATACCTCCGCTACCTATTATCACTACTGCCATACCTATGCAACCCATCACTGTTGCCACCCTGCACCACCACCAACCATATCTCTACCACTCACCACTATCACCACTATACTTGCACTATTCATCACCACTGCCATCACACTTGCAGTACCCACTACCACCGCCATCAACTGCCCTCTGCGACTCTTTTTTAAAATTTTTTAAATTAAAATTGATTTCTTATTTTTAATAACCAAATACGTTGTCCAATTTTACTATAAAAAAGGAAAACTGAAAATGGAGAAGAAAGCTCGTGATGGGAAACATAAAACATTTTCTACAGCTAGATAGGCCCTTAGTCTTCATTGAGTGCATATATTATTTCATTGGTCTAAGAGGCTGTGTTGGAAGTGCCATTAAAGTCTTAATTTGATTGCTTCTTCCATGCGTAACCAGTTTCCTAATACTTTAATATGATAATGTTGTTTGCAGGTTGAAGCAAACATGGAAGGATTTATGCCAGTTTAAAGTAGTGCCCTCTAAAAATTTTGTTTTTTTGCAATTTTTTGAACTGGTTGATGAGTTTATTCAGCATGAAATTAGTAAGCCTCCAGATCAGAAAGCATGCACAGTAAGTTCTTATCTTTTACTTATCTAAGTAATAACTGCTAATTCTTTAGTTTTTGCTGTTTTTGTAGTATGCTAATAGAAAAAACTGCTATTCTTTTAGTATGGTGTCAAGATTCTGAAAGTTCATGTGCCTTTGTCTATCCTGGAGTTCTGAGTGACTGCTGACTAGGATGGTTAATTTTTCAATAAAGTTGTCGCATATGTTGGACTTCAGTCACAAGTCTGTCTGAAAGTATATATTTTTTGTTTCTGAGACATATAATGCAGTTCATTTTTGCTTTCATATTCTAAAACCAAAGCACATCTTGTGAGTTGCTGTTGAACCACATATAATTTGGTATGTCTTTTCAAGGTCATCGTGCCAAAGATGTATAAATGTATCCTTATAATGTGATCAAATTTTGAGAAACTGAAATGTCCATCCATTGCTTTTGCTTCGTAGATTAGGGGATTTTTCAGACCATGGTTTCAACTTTGAGGAAAAAAAAAAGGCATGGGTGAAATGCCATTACAAATTACAATTTCTGAAAAGAAAGTTATAATTCACCAATGGGGTTGCGATGTATGATAAAATCCAAACTTGATGTGACCCCAAACATGTAAAAATAGTTGTTGATAATCCGAAAGGTCAGATAGTGAGAAACCTGAAATACAGTGTATTAGATTTGTAAGCAGGGTGGAACTCAAGTATTCACAAAAATGATTCACAAGAGGAATGACTACTTCCCTAGGAATCTGATGCAAGTAATCAAAGCTTAGGATGTAGATGTTAGTTTCTTGTTTCATTTTGAAATATCTGAAGGGATCAAGGGCTGGATTTTCTTTGAAGAATCATAGTTTATGGTAATATAACTTGTTTCGAGGAAAATATATTTTCTTAGAAGTTACTTCAAACTTTCAGTTGGCAAGGCTTTTGTTTTTGGACCCCAAGTTTAACTTTATAGTCTCTTTTAAAAGTGATGGCATTCTTGTTTTGGTTGTAGGGTGGATTTGGCAGTCTAGTCTTAAGAGTCGTCAGGCTTCAGGGTTGGAAATGGGCCCAGGTTGACATGAGGCCTGTTGGGCCAATTTGGCTTTGGGTCAAGCTTTTGGCTTGGCCCGAAGGTATTCAGATCGGACCGAGCTTAACTTATGGAAACTAAACAAAATTTGGCCTGACCAGAGCTTTGCTTGAAGCCTAACTAAGAGCGTAGCTAGGACTGGACTAGAGCTTGTCTTGGCTCAGCCTACTTCCTCACGCTAATTGCCTAACCCAGTACCGTTACTCCTGCTCCCCCTCCCTCCCCCCCTATGCTCTCTCTCCATTCATGGCGAAGCCAAGGGCAAGATCTCTTCTTTCCCTTGAAGACTTCTGCTGCTAATGAGTTCAAGTGGCAAAAGACTGCCCCAAAATCCTAGATTCGCATCCCTTTTTGATCTCTCCCACTGTCTTCGGTGGTGTCGCTTGTAGTGCCCTTAGTGACCTGACCTTGGCCTCTTCATTCCTGTCCTCTCCCCCAATCTAGCTAATTTCGACTAGGATTTTGCCTCCTAGATAATCATGCCACCCTCACCATCTTATCTTTAATCGCTTCTCTGCCTGCTTGGTGAGTACCACCCTCGCCTCCACTATGGATTCCTTTCCTTGATTTTAGGATCTTCAAGGCCCCTGAGGAGGTGGTATTGGGGTTTGTGAGTCAGGAAGATGGAGAGGATGGTGAAGCTTGAGGTCAAATTAGCCTATGATTGGCGAGAGGCAATCAACAATGGATCACTGCAGTAGGTGGACCTCCGCATCAGATGCAATAACTAGCCCCCTTTACTGGGCGACTTCTTCGCCCTCCATTGTGACCACTCTCTTCTCTACAAGTCTCCCTCCAATGACTGAGTCTGCTATCTTTCTGAAGTTGACTGGTTTCACTTTGTTTGCTGCCTTGACAACGTCCTCCACTGCTTGGAAAAACATATCGCCACCACCTTCTACAATGGTCAGGCCCTTGATCACATGTGCTGTCCAGCATGTTAATCTTGGGTCAGCTCCCTTGGTCTTAGTTATGGTTGGTCTATATTGGCTTCCGGCTATTTTCAAGCTCGGGCCTGACTTAGATTTTTTTTAAGGTTTTGGCCTAGACTAGAGCTCAAGAAGAATTTTTGGGCCAGGCTTGGGTACAGATGTAGCTTGACCCGGCTAGGGCCAATTCTAGCTTTATTTTGCTTGCATATAGTTTGAAAATTTTCACCATCATTTATATCTCATGCTTATTTTGATTTTTACATGTAGGTGAGAGACAATCAAAAAATGTCCTCATACTTAACTACATTACTATTTGATACTTAAAACACTTGTTTTCAGTATATTAAGTGGACAAAAAATGAACAAATACTTAAAACACTTAAAACATCCTCAAACTATTGGGTTTCAGTTTTTGATCAATTTTGGTAAAAACTTACTAGTTTTGGATGAAATTTACAGGTTCCAGTCTAATATTGATAATTTTGATTAGTTAAAATTTATCGAAAATCATACATGTCTTTTTTTCATATTTTATTTTGATGTTTACTATGATATTGGGGTTGTCTGTTTATCTATTTGTGTAGATCAGCTATTTAACCTTGATTTTCAATTATTTTCCTTTTCTAGAATCAAAAGGGAGCATGCATTAACCTTCATGAGTTAACGACTCCAAAAAGGCTTTTGCAATAGGACTGATTATTAGACATTCAATGCGACAATATATTTTTATATAAGATATATATTACATTCTAAAATGGCATGAAGTTGATCAAATAGCCCCTTAACTGGAAAATATTCAAAAGAAATTTCTAAATTGTGATATGTTTGAATTCTAATAAAAAATTGAATGAAAAGATCTCGATATACTCGATACTAAAAAGCTTCATGGTTCATGTCAAGGTTTGCTACCTTGGCATTGGACTCCATACCAGTACCACACCGGTAGTAGTAGAACGCTCGGTACATGGGTTGGTTTGGCATACCAAGACTCCATTTGCCTCTTGTACCAAGTCTTGGTTTGGTCAATATGATACGTTTGATATGGGGCAGTATGCTCCGATACAACATACTATGCTTCATGTAATGAATTTTTGAATAATTGTAGTTCAAGAAAGTGAACAATGCATAACAATAATAACAACATATGATGCATACTAACTTTTTTAAAATTTGCTTCATTTTTCATTTTTTGAATATTTTGTTGGGACTAAAACTCAGAGTGGAACTTCCAAAACCATTGGAATTGAAACTCCATTATAGTTGCTGACGAAACTATAGAAAGAGATAACCTATATGATGCAAAATACCTAAAATTTGCATACTAACTTTTTTAAAATTCACTTCATTTTTTATTTTTTTGAATTTTTTTTCTTTTTTTTTTTTGTACTGGGACCAAAACTTGAAGAGGAACTTTCCAAAACTGCTGAAATTGGAACTCCATCAAGTTGGTTTAAAATGAAATTGTTCACTATTTTCATAATTAACTTTTCTAATTGAAAGAACTTTTTTAAAATTCACTTCATTTTTTATTTTTTTGAATTTTTTTTCTTTTTTTTTTTGTACTGGGACCAAAACTTGAAGAGGAACTTTCCAAAACTGCTGAAATTGGAACTCCATCAAGTTGGTTTAAAATGAAATTGTTCACTATTTTCATAATTAACTTTTCTAATTGAAAGAGAAAAAAAAACTTCCAAGAATATTTGAAGTACCTCTTTACTACTGTTTTGTCAACCTTACCTATTCAAGAAAAGAAAAGGCATTTTGTGCTACTCCCTTGTAAACATTCCTTGATTTTATACCTTCATTTGCTGGTACTTTGAACACTCTTATCTTGAAAATTGCTTGCTCATCAATATTTTGAATGTTGTCTATTGGGTCAAGCATTGCCTTTAAGAATATCGAAGGTTGTTATTGGTATTAATGCTAAAATCTTGAGAGAATTATAAAAATAAGAATGGGAGGAAGTCAATTGTTAGCCAATGGGTTAGAATGGGTGTCAGATGCCTCTAGCTTTAGAATCTGTGAGATACCTCTAGCTGAGAGAATAGGTCGTATACCTCTAGCTCAGACTGAGGATTTTTTTCCCCCCCAAAAGAGTGAACAACGTTCTAGTTGGGTGAATGGGTTAAGTACAAAAACTACCCTATTCTCATTTGTCCATCCATCTCCTTATCTCTCCCTCTCTCCCCCCACCATTTGTCCATCCATCTCTTTATCTCTCCCTCTCTCCCCCCACCATTTGTCCATCCATCTCTTTATCTCTCCGTCACTTGCCAGCCACTCATTCTCATTTCTCTTTTGTATCTCTCTTTCCATCTCCTCTTCTCTTCCTTCTTTGTTGTCAATCTGTTGCCATGGTCACTAGTCTCAGTTTGGCACTTGTACACCTTAATTTTACTTGTCAAGGACACCAAATTTACGAGGCACCAAGTTTACAAGTCTTGAATATGAAATTTTGTAGTTATTTGCTCCGAGGATAGAAATCTCTATTTCTTACATTAGCAATCTTATGCATCCCTGTTGCAGCCCAGTGCCATGGTCACCGATTGTCAAGATTAAGATAATGAGTTATGTGACTTAATTTATGAGTCAAGGTTTTGCCTTAGTTTTACTAGTTCAAACTTTCAAATTTACTAGCTTACTGTTTTGAAGATACAAATTTTAGGAACCGTTGTTACAAATCATGTACTCTTAAATTACCAGTTATGGATGTAAGGTTTATGAGTCATTTACTCAAACAGTTACTAGTCTCAAGGACTAGCATTGCTAAATCATGTACTCTTAAATTACGGGTCATGGATGTGAGGTTTATGAGTCATTTACTCAAAAGTTACTAGTCTGAAGGACTAGCATTGCTCATATTATTCATCAACAGCACCGAACTAGTGCCATAATCTCAAGTCTTCATGACCAACTTTCTCAATATTATGCCCTTGTTTTAGCAGTCAAGGATACGGCGAGTCCACTAGTCATCAGCCCTAATTTGACCAGTGTGTCAAATTTGTCAATATATTGTCTCAGATACAAGTTCTAAGCACCATTATTATTAAACGTAGAAGCTACTAGTTTGGGTTTGGGGAGGGGAGAGAGATTTTTGTTGGGTTTTTTTTTTTTTTTTTTTGGCGGCTGCGGCGGAGGGGAGAGAGAGAGAGACTAGGCTATGTTATTTTGGAAAGAAGGGTAATTTATGTACTTAAAATTAACTCATTCACCCAACTGGATATTTGTTTACTCTTTTGAAAAAAGCTTTTCTTTCATCTTATCAAGAGGCATCTGACCTTTTCTAACCCATTTGATCCCCCATTCTTTTTTTTTTTTTTTTTGTATTTCTCCCAAAAATCTTGCTGGCTTGTTATTGCGCTTTCTACGGTGGACAATCAATCTGTTTTCTTGCAGATGCACGTCATCTTATAGACATTGCATATGCCAAGTACATTAAATAAAAGAGAACTGTTTTCATCAGCTGACAATCTATAATCCATTATATTGTCATTATTTTTCTTTTGATAATCCTCTCATAACCAGGTTTTGCATACTTGACCAATATGCAACCATGCTACTGGATTACCAATATTTCCTATGGTATCTCTACTTGCAAAAAAGATTATTGTCATCTAATTGCTTCTATGATCTAAATCCAATTGGGAGGAGAATATATTCAAATCTTATTAGTCCATTGTACTTGACAGGCCATGTTGGTGGCAAGCTTATATTGTTAATCACTGTCTACAACATTTATAATCTCTTAAAATCAAATGAGAAGTTTGAGAGGTTTATTTTATTAGAAACGAGTAATTACAAAATGGATAACTTTGATAATAAGCTGCAATATTTTTTTTTTTTTGGATTATTGTTTTGAAGTAACTAAACATGTTTCCTTCTTGTTCATGTATTTTTAAGAGATCAAAATAGATGTTCTCGATGGCCAAAACACATTTTGGTGCCTTAACTCTGCTAGCAGGATGGTCCTCCTATTGCTAGGATTACAGCTCAAATTTACTCTAGCTGATGGAAAATATTGATTCATTTTTAAGCCCTTTTGTATGCTGAGAATATCTTTTTGCGTGCAAACACTTTGTCTTTTAATAGCATTTCATTACCTGTCAGCACCAATTTCAGAGCATATTTTGAAGGGCATGTTGCCGCCTCTGTTTGCCAATCTGTTTGGTGATGACATCAGGAATTTGCTCCCATTTTCTCTTATGAATAACTGGAATATTAGATCATATAATATTATATTATGATTAGAAATCATTGACATCAAGTTGTATCTTAAAAGAGTCAGTTACATGTAATCCATACAGTTCTCAAAAGAAAAGAAAATAGTAACATGTAATTCATACAGGGTTGCAGAGATGTTGGCTTTAGGATGATTTGAGATCTGATGATGGTGCTCTGGAAATCCTGATTTTAATGTCAATTTGTATGTTCCTACTAGTGCCAATTTAAGTTTGACAACTTAACATGATTACAGAAAAATATTACTCATGATATGTTAACTGAAATACTAAATTGTGTCGCTATTATGTTTATATACAAAGCTTCCCCGGAATGCTTGGTAAAAGAATTCTAAAAGGTTCCTTTGAAAGATGATGCGGTACCTATAAACATAACTCACATATTTGTCTGCTTTAAAACTTTCTATGTGCTATACCCAGAAAAAACCTATGTTGTGCTTTGTTACAATATCTCTGCTTTCATGTTGATGTTTTTTGTTCAGAATACTGCATTTAGAGTTTAGATCCTAACTTTATGTACTGTGCATTGATCTACCTGACTAATTAGTCTGTAGCATGCAGCAGGTTGGTTCTCTGCATGGAAGCTCAGAACCTTGAGGTTGCATGTGAGAATTCGGTTCCTGTCACTTTATCCTAATGGGGTTGCAGATGACTTGTTGCGGTCTACTCATGAACTCTTTGAAAGGTCTAAGAAAGAGGAAGTTTTTAGTAGGTTTCAGAAACCTGAAAAGGAGTCTCAACATTCCAATGGAGGTTATTTCTTAACTCCAATATAAGTTTATCCAACCCTTGACCATGTGTTTACCAAGTACATTAACTCACATGCTGTTTCTAGTTCACCTTATGGCTGCATTTTGGCAATTTTTTCTTCCTTTTTTTGCCTAACTAAAGGCACGGAACACTGGGTCTTCATCTATCATCTGCAGTTCCTAATTGCTCTGATGAGGCGCCATGTACTGAATCCAAAGAACATGAACAAGAGGATCAAGATGGGCCTAATAATTGTGAAATTGAGGACGAAGAAGATGAGGAAGAGGAACTGGATGGATATGAATCTCCACCTGTGGTAATTATATCTGTTTAAGTGTTTTCTTTTGGTAATTTCCTTGTGTTCCTTGATTCTACTTAAAATAAGTTTGTGTGGTTTTTGCTGTAGGGATGTGAAGATGGTTCTTTCCCACTTGATGGTAACTCTTGCATCCTTGATGCTTGGATATGTCTCTTCCATTCTTTCCATTCATTTCTTAACCTTACCATAATTTATTTACCTATGAAGTTTGTGAAAATGCTTAAATAACAAAGGCAGGTTTGTTAAAGTATCATTTGTTTTTTGTTTGTTCATTGCACTCCATATTAATTGTGAATGCATGTTTGTTGCTGATGGGAGAAGTTGTATTTAGCATCACAAGCCTATTTTTATGTGATCAAGCAAGTGTTGCTTTACTTACTGGAGTGCTAGCTATACATTTCTGCTTGAATGAAAATCAATCTGCATAGGATGCAAATATAATTTATAGTCATTTTAGATTTTTTTTTTTTTTTTACCTGCAAGGTCCATGCCATATAGGTGCAGGTCTTATGACCTTGTCACATGGAGCCTCTACAAGGGTTAGGTGGATGCAGATGTTTTTGTCTTTAGAGCTATATAGTTTTTATTCCTCATCTGGTTAAATTCTGTCCATAATCTTTGAGTAGTGCCATGGTGTGTTTTCCAATTTCTTGACTACAATAGAGACAAACTAGATAAATGAGCGTGAGGAAAGTGTTGATAGAATATTACTGTCTTAAACATACAGCATAAATTTTTGAAGTATAAAATATATATTCATTTCTTCTTTTTAATAGATTTTCCTTGAAATTTTCTTTATGATTCAAACGTATTAAATGATTTCCCCACCTTTTTTTTTTTTAATATTGATTCTTCTACTGTGGCAGAATAAATGTGCTTATTCTGTTATTAAACATATTAACTCATGCTGTGCCTTGCTAGAGTTACCTTTAAAATTCCACGTGCTTTCGATAATATACAAGATTGCACAAAAAATGTAAAGCTTCAAGGGTGACAAAAAAGTCCTTAAATGGCTGTGGCATTACGATTTGCAATGGCTTACAATGATCATCTTAAGTTTTCAGATATATCATGCTATTAAAGTATCAATACCGAGGCTAGGTAGTTGTGCTTTCCAAGATATTTATTTCTATAATCAAATAAGACCCCATTGGCACAATTAAGCAATTCCAAAACAGAAAAGTAGCACAACCACCCAGACATGTTCCTTAGACTATTTTTCCTCAGTAAAAGTATAAAATCTTAACTGATTTTATATTGACCATCCTTTTTTAACGATTGATGAAGCATTGAACATGACCATTGTTGCTTAACTTTGTTGTTCTCTATCACTATGAAGATAATAAAGAGTAGCAACTGGACAATTGACCGTCTTTTCAAACAGTAGACACAGATAACAGATATGCCTGAAGAACTATTAGAATGATTTGAAATAAACTAGGAAATGGATATTTGAGGAAATTGTTGTGGAGAGATGAATAATTGAAACATGACTATTGCGTGAGGAACTTGTTCTGGTGACTGTCTAGATACGCATCCATATGCAGATTTGAAAAGGGCTTCTTTCTGTACACTTTAGCTTAGTTTTGTAAGCGGATTTTCCCTTGGGAGTTTGGTGAAAGAACTGATTTAAGCAATCTTTCACCTATCCAATTTGGCTATCTTTGAATATAAAGCTGCAACCAGATCTATGGTAATGCCAATAGTCAATGCAGGCATCAGAAGTTATCATTCTATGTTGCACTCGTGCACTTGCCAATGGATTCATTTCCCTGTAGGATGCCTTTTGGAACTGCTTTTAGGCACCTTAATCATTGAAGTCATATTTTTGGCATTCAGATTTGCTGACATTTTTCCTCTAAACTCACAGGCGTAAACCAAACTTTTTCATTTGCTACATTTGTTCATAATGAGGAGAAAATGAAATTTAATATATTTTTTTGCAGATAGTATTGGAGAAAGCATTCCAAATGATTACCTGCAAGAGCTTTTGCGTGGCTTTGGTAAGGAGAGAGGATCTCATGATGCGCTGCAAGGTGCTGACTTAAGTGACGGTGAATACCAGATCTATGAACAAGATAGTGATGACGATTATTATGGAGATGATGGTGATGGTTCTGTATAACAGCATGAGAGATATTTTGCCGTAGTAGATTCATTCAGAGGTTCAATGGGACAAAAACATTGGAAAATCGGCAGGGGAATAATGTTCACTGTTCTGTAGGTTCTGCAATGTATTTATGTGAGTTAACATAAAGAGAGAGATGGTGGTCATGTCTCATGTCGATATGACAGCATGAGAGAAATTTTGCGGTAGTAGATTAATTCAGAGGTTCAATGGGACAAAAACAAGGAAAATCGCAGGTGAATAATGTACGCCATTCTGTAGGTCCTGCAATGTATTTTTGAGAGCTAATATAAGGAGAGAGATGGTGATCTTGCCACGTTCCATGTGTTGTATAATCTCCTGCGTCTCTAGTCAAGGCTTTGGAAAGCTGAGCATTATGTATAGAGTCTAGAGTCTATTTATTTTAAAGATAGAGTCTGGAGTCTATTTATTTTAAAGAAAGCCAGCGTGTTGTTTTGTGGTGTGGCGTAATTCTGGTTGTTCCACAGGAAAATTGTTCTTCTGGAGCACATAACAAGGAGTGGAGTGCGGCTGCTTGGTGGTCCAAGAATATATTTGTTTATATCAATGTGCAAAGTAACATGACCAGTTAAGGCAGTTGACCCTTGATACCAACTCATCTTGTTTCACTACCATCACCGTGCTTGCTGGAATGCCGCCGGTAGGAGGGATATGCTAGGGTGGTTGGCTCGGACGCCCTTTAATCCGCCCGTTTTGGCTGCTAAAGATGCCAGTATGGTGGAGGCGGACGAATTATCATCGCTGGTGTTTGGAATGACAAGGAAGGTGTTAAAGAGGAAAGAAGGAGACGGAGAGGAAGATAAAAGCCTCGAGGAAGGCGACCCGAGAAGGTCACCGAGGAGGAAATCCCGGTCACCATGGATTGGTAGACGACGATCAGCACGCTTGCAACGCATATATATATATATATATATATATATAAACATTAACATCATTTTCTCACAACCTAACCCTTGGAAAAAAAGCAGTAGCTAGTAATGCAATTCAGGACTTGGTAATGTCATATGTGCTAGTAAAGGCATCAGAACTTAAAGAGATTGCTTACATAGAACCAGCCTTACAATATCAGTCACCTAAGGAACTTGCAAATCAAACATGCAGCGTTTCAGAATCTGTGTTAGCTGACTTATCCCTTCAGAAAAAGAAAAAAAAAAAAAAAAAAAAGTCCACCATACGTTTCACAATCTGTGAACTTTAGACTAATCCTTTCAAAAAGAAAAGCGCATGCGATCCATAGCTCAGTTCATTACTTGAACTTCAAAAGGACATCAACTCAATCTCAGACCTCCATATTTTTCTACAAAAATATTCTATTAAAACATGAAATATTTACATGATGCCCTGCGGTTTGAACTACTAGTCATGACCTCAGGTTGAAGTTTATAAATGAAATGATGATTACACTAACAAGAAATTCATATTTTCTCATGAATATTCCTTTATGTTTCACAAGACTTACTGAACTTTTTAGACAAAGAGTAGAAGAACATTGATCATCAGTTTTACAAGTAAAGAGGAAAATCAATACATGTAAAACTCATAAGGGATAATTCTTAATTATTACAGTAAATTGTTGCTTATATAGTTATCTTATAGGTTAGCCTGACTCCAAGTGAAGATTCTGCATCTCCTTAAACATGCCATTGTGTAGACTAGGCTACAAATGAAGCTCATTGTTACTTGTTGATTAAGGATGCCCCCTGTATAAATATCCAAATAAATGGATTTTTTTTATTGCCTATCCATGATAAGTTCCTTAGGTGATCAACAAAAATATGATTCACTTTGCCACCAATCATTATTAACTTACCAAGGCTTGGTGAATTAGTTGCAGATGTGAGTTGCCATCAGGCCAATGGAATGCATAAGATAACAGTCATGTACAACAGGGAACTTGCTATATCCCTCCTTACCTAGTTATCCCTGAGTTAGCAGATCCAAAATATTCTTAAATATGAAAGATGGAACATAAATGGAATCAATGGTCCTATCATGCTGAACAAACTTCATGAATGATTAACAACTGCCAAAATAAACTTTAGAGACAAACAAAATTGAAACTGCAAATAGCCCACATTTTTTTAATATGTTCTGTAGAACTCATACATCATTCACAATTTAGCAGTAAACAGAACCACAATGTTTTCAATAAAACTAGTAAGGAAAAAAAAATTATTCTTCTTCCATTTTGTCCTTGCAAGCACCAAAGGTCCCACTGTGATATAAAATCCTCTTCAATGTGGAGGGGGGAAGATGCCTTTACCAGAAGAAGCATGCATGATAGAAATACCCTTAAGTAGAGAAAGAATCAACTAATGTACACATCGAGAGTCTTCCAATAATCTTGCCAATTTTGCAAATCTAAGTCCATTCTTAGACCAACATTTTTGTTATGGCGAATAGTTCTATCAATCATCATCAAAGAGGACTATATTGCCCAGAATTTACAGAATAGACTAAAATCACACAAATCTGTATCAAAACTCTCTCATATCCCAAGTAACATTAAAGTACCTAAAAACAAGTTAAATGGCTGTCATGCTAAGCCCCCACAGCCGCTAGAAACTGCCATTTTTTTTAGTTGTTTGTTGAAAAAACTTGGTTCTGCTCTCACTAGTGATCATATCCCCATAGTACATGGTTCCTAATAAAATTGCTAATTCAACTTTTATATGCTATTAAAAACTAAATGATAGTAACTCGAGTTATCAAATTGTGCACAGTTTTAATGTATAAGTTAAGGATCAGATATTTGATATCACATGAAAATGTAAGAATAGCATAGTGGAGAACTGACTGAAATAAATTGGAATGTGCAAGGAGGATATAGGGATCCTCCAATAAGGACTAGGGCTAAAATTTGTGTAAGCAATGCATTATTCTAAAAATTATGAAAAATGATTTGTTTGAGCTTGCATTGATAAAACATGTAATCCTTATGTTAATGAATGGTGAAGAAGAATTCATTAAACCAATCCTAGATAGATCGGATAATGATTCTTGACCATAGTTACTGGAATATCTTAACTATCCAAAACAACTTCACCACCATAAAATAGGGGTGCCTCCTACTCCTTAGAAGTGGCTTCGGAAGAACAATGCTAAGCCCCTCATAAGCATTTCTCCCTCCAACAATTAAAGAGAACAAATATTAACGTGAAGAAAGCTCATTTAGCTTCCATAATATATATTTCCTTTCTCATTTTCCATTCTCTTTCTACAAGTACAGAAAAACATGATATGTGGTTAGTATGTATCAAATGCTTCATCTAGCATTGGATCTCGTAAGATGCAGTGAGGTTAGGATTTTTGATCTCATAAATATATTTTTGCAGTCCTGTAAATTTCCAAAATAGATATTAGTGTTCACTTTGATCATCGTCCCAATAGTAGAGATCAACTAAAGCAAAGGGAATTAGATGTTACGTAAAAAGTTAGTTGCAACTCAGAGAACTAAAAAGAAAACAAGATCTGAAGAATATAATACATGCCTAAAAAGGTGGTGCCGATCTTTCGTTGTCTGTTTCAATGTCAAGAGTAGCTCTATTGGTTTGCTGGCCCCAAAGATTGAGTTGATTTAGCAATACATCCTCCACAGAACTTGTTTCCCCTTGATGCCTCTCCTCCATTCACTGTATTATACTTCACAGTCAAATAGTATAATTTAAACGTCACCAAAGCAAGTTTTCCTATCCACAATCACTTTGAATGTTCCTTAAATTTTACCATTTGAATATACTGGCATAGGATTCAATTTTCTAGCTAGGATGGAAATTAGTTTTACTGAAATACCAGTTATTACAGGCAAAATTCCAAGGCTCTTGATTTGATGGCAGGATTAGAGACCACATTATTCCAGCCACTTATTTTCCATAATTACCAAGTCCTCGAGTTGCAAAGTAACAATGAAGCAGCATAAGTTACAACAAAAAACATAGCTGCCACGTTTGAAACAAGTTCAGAAATCATGCTTAAGATGGAAGCAAGAACTAGAATGAAAAATATGCTGGATGCTAGAAATTTGATATGATGCTAGAATGAAAAAGATGAGACTTATGTTCTTTCATTTACTCAAATGCTTGAGATGTAATAATTTTAGAGAAGTTATTACATTAACATTGTTGCCCAAATTATCTTTTATTAATATTATTTTTTTCAGGCACAAACAAATGCCTTCACCCAGCATTATACATGATCACAACAATAGTCAAGGGTAAAACTAATTCCATAGAGCAGCCATCATTCAATTTAAGTTATAACAGCTTTGAGACTGGTCTCAGTGAGCAGATTTAAATTCTGCATCTCTTTTTTGTATGTGGAAGATTTCAATTGTATATGAGAAGTAATCTAATACAATACACAAGAACCCATGATTGCAAAAATCTTTGATATAATGGAGAAAAATAATTAGCTAAGAAGCATGTAAGAAGTATCAAGAATCTTGAGTGCATCCCACACCTAAATGTTGCAAACCTACTTAGTAAAAATTAACGTACAAAAATTCTCTCCTCAGAAAACTAGGCGCGCCCACCTCTTCGAAAGGAATCGACTGGTGAGGGAAACCATGGAATCGAGCTTCCTCATCAATGCAGCACTTTCCAACCCATCAACATCGTGGTAATAACTCTCAACATCTCCACACGGATACGTCAAGGAGTTGGCCTGCTCACTTGACGGCATCAACGAAGGCATTGACTCAGTCTAGCGCGGCGAATGCGAAGATTCACTGTACCAATAATCGAAGCTGTCGTCCAATTTGGCCAACCAAAATCAATATCTTCAATTCTCATATCAAAGAAGATGGTAATAATAATAATAATAATAATAACAAGATTTTGAGAATATAGAAGAATAGGATTTGGATCAAGAAACCTGGAAGGAAGGACGAATGTGGAGACGTGGTAGTGGGATTCCTCTACGTAGGAATTACTGCTCCAAGAACTGCCATTGCTTCTAGTTTTAGCTGTGATGGCTCTTTTTTTGCGAATTCTAACGGCGGAGGAGAGATTGGTGGTTTGGAAGGAGGAAGAGGAGGAGGATAAATTTCTATAGGAAACCAGGGTTCGAGGGAGGAGGAGGAGGGCGACGGAGGCCATTCTGGAATCCTGGGCCTCGAGAACCGATTGCTTGCGACGGATCCGTTTATGGATCACCTCCACTCTATTCTCACCTACGGTGTTTTCCGTCGCCATTCTCCAATACTGGGCCTCGAGAACCTACTCCCCGCGACGGATCCTTTTATGGATCACCTCTGCTCTATTCCCCACCTTTGGTGACCAGATACGCTCGTCCCCATGCGACGGTACGTGATATCGTCCTTCCCCTTCTCCCTCCAACGCGTGTTAACCCCACCCAGACGGGGGCATTTTGGGAACAAAGCGCAAATTTTTGAGCATGCTCCCATGACTGCATTGGCTAAAGCGGTAAGCTGACCGCGCTTAGTCCGCTCCTTCGCTCTCCGCCTCTACTTGCCCCGCTAGGGTTTCGATCAAAACCCTAGGGTTTTGTACTCCAGCCTCCTTTTCTCTTCGTTCTCCGCCGCTTCTTTGATCTAGGGTTCCTCCCACCGGCCGCCACCATGCATGCATCCCTGTCCGGCGCGACCATCGCGAAGCGCCTCGCGTCCTGCAACAAGTCCACCCGCGACCGGGCCGTCCGCGCCCTCACTGCGTGGCTCCCCCAGCAGCCAGATGCCGCCGTCTCGGACGGCGACCTCCTCAAGATCTGGAAAGGCCTATTCTACTGCGTTTGGCACTCCGACAAGCTCCCCGTCCAGGTCGACCTCATTAACCGCCTCGCCACCCTCCTCGAGGCCCTCGCGCCCCCCCTAGCCGGCCGCTACTTGGAGGCCTTCGTCCTTACCATCCGCCGCGAGTGGAGTGGCATCGACTTCCTCCGCCTCGACAAGTTTTACCTCTTGAACCGGCGGTTTCTCCGTCACCTCTTCCTCCTCCTCAGAAAGAACACCTGGGATCTCGATCTCTCCACCCGCCTGATAGGGATTCTGTTCGAAAAATCGCTTCTTGCTGCCGATAAGTACTCGGGCCAAGGCGTCAGCTACCACATCGCCGAAATCTTCTTGGATGAGATCAAGGAGTTCCTCCCACTGTGTGTGGAAACCCTAGACGTGATTCTGAAGCCCTTCCTCTCTGTGCTGGAGAAGTCTCTTGATAAGGTGTTGTTGAAAAAGATCAAGGTGAATGTTTTTGATCGGTTGCTCCAGTACGGTGTGAAGCTGTTGGATGATGAGAAGGCTGGAAATAAAGTGGAGTCAGGGAGCGATGTTGAAAAGTTTGGAAAGATTGCTTTGGTATTGAGCTTTTCGAAGAAGTTCCTCGAATCTGCTTCTGCTTCCGAGACACTTCAGGGCAATAGGAAAGTCCTGTTTGGTTTGCGTGGCCGTTTCCTCAAATTGGAAAGGGATTTAGAGAAATCAGGAGTTCATTTTTCACTCCAGCATCTTGAAAATGGGAATTCAGTGAAGGTGACTGAGCTGATGATCTTGGAAAACTCTGAACAATTGGAGGTGGAGATAGGAAGTGGTGATGGGGCTAAAGATGATCAGCCACCCAAGAAGAAGAAGAAGAAGAAATCAAATAAAGCATCATTGAAGGTGCCTGAGCCGATGATCCCAGACAAATCTGAACAATTGGAGGTGGAGATAGGAAGTGGTGAGGGGGCTTCAGATGATCAGCCACCCAAGAAGAAGAAGAAGAAATCAAAGAAATCATCATTGAAGGCGCCTGACCCGATGATCTCGGACAACTCTGAACAATTTGAGGTGGAGATAGGAAATGGTGATGGGGCTTCAGATGATCAGCCACCCAAGAAGAAGAAGAAATTAAAGAAAGCATCAGACGGCACCAAGAAGAAGAGAAAATCCAAAAAGAAGCCTTTGGATTCAAATACAGAAACTAATGGTGCCGAACCGATCACTGAGGTTAACAATGTTGTTGATGGTGGGAATGTTAATGGGGATGCTACAGAAACCCATGACTTGATTAATTTTGATGAAAGTGCAATCTTAAATCTTCAGATGCAGTTTGAGAAAGCTGCTGCTGAAGCTGGCATGGCAAATGATAACGAAAAGTTAAGTGCTCTGCCTGCAACACTGGTTACTAATACCATGCCTAAGAAGAGAAAAAGGGCAAAGAATGCAGATGGGAAGACCAACTTTAGTGGAAGTGATGCTAATGGAGAAATCATAGTGGGGAAGAGTGAAGAGAAGAGTATCAAGAAGGTTAGATTTTCAATGAAGAACAACTTGGTCTGGAAGCCACACAACCCTTTGCCTCCCCAGAGCTTGAGATTGCCACCATCTGCTACTCCAAGAGGTAGTGCCCTGAAAAAAGGTATTCCTGCTGGCCCTATTAAAGAGAGCCCTCCAACAGTTAAAAAGATCAAGGTGAAGGCTGACTCTGTGAAGAAGGGCAGGAAGAAATCCACTGTTTCTTCAGCTGTCAAGCACCTTCGGAAGCTACAAAACCTTTCCACATAGATCGGTGGAAATGTAACGGTTATATTTTCATGCTTTAGAGTTTGGATTTCTTCACTGCTATTGTTTCTGATACTTGGTAGTTTAGATTTACAGTTTGTTTAATTTGCTGGTTCATTTTATCCATTTGGGTCCAAGTATTGGATGAATGTTATTTCTAGAGTTGTCATTAGATCTGTTACGTGATGTGCTCTGTTACATTATCTTGCATCATTGAGATGCTTTTATGCTTGGACTCAATGGTCAATTAATGTGTTTTGATGATTTGAGCCATATTAGCAGCATATTTCAGAGTTTTTTCCCCTGTATGTTTATGATTGACGTGTGTATTTTTAACTTATGCATTTTTGTATGCTTGTTATTTGTTCTTTGTTAATACCTTTTTTACATATTTTATTCAGAGTTTCGAATATAATTTATTTTGTTTAATCTGTGTTTTCTCTGTTATGGGAATCACCTTTGGACAACTAAATCTCCGTAATTTCACTTTTCAATTTTTTAAATATTTGAATATGTGAGGGAGATACAGCTAACATCTATAGAAGGGACAATTGGGAATGTAAATTTGAGAGAGGGAGATAGCAGAACATTTTTTTCCTTCTTGCTGGATGCTGGATGCCGTTCTTCTAGGATTTGGTAAATTGAGTGTACCAGACTGGATTTGGGGAGTATTGCATATGACTCATTGTTCAAGTCCCTCTCCACTGCTTTGTGCTGATGTAAGCACAGGAAAGTGGTTCTTTTATTCGTGGTGGTTGCACACTATGGAATACGACTTTTCTGCTAATTATTCCTTGGAGATGAGGATTGATGCTAATGGGAACGAAGGCTTTTGACCACCTATATGTAGGAAAATTAAAAAGAAGAAAACTCGTTCCTTTTCTTTAGGTTTCGGGGGTTTATTCATGCAGCTCTTCTAATCAATCTCATGCAACTTTTCTTTAAAATCTTAAAAGATATGAAGGCTTGCACCCACCCACCCCCTACTTTTGCAGATTCACAACAGACGTCTCCAAAATCCTCTTGTCAATCTCATACAAGTCCTCTTATTGGATCCACATCAACAATTTGTGGGTGCATGCAGAAAGCTCTAATGTGTCTGATAATTCAATATTGTCTAGTTATTGGATTTTTTTTTTTTAAAAAAAAAAAATAGGTTAAGAAAAAGAGTGACTTGATACATGTAGAAGAAAAAAAAGTAGAAGTAAATCAAAAATCATATAGGAGGAAGTAATAAAGAGAGACTTAGAATATTTGCATCTTGCAAAAAATATGACTCAGAATAGAGTTGAATGGAGAAAAAGGATTCATGTAACTAATCCCAACTTGTTTCAGATTAAGGCTTTGTTGTTGTTATTGTTGTAAAAAAAAAAGAAATAGGTTAAGGTTTCTTCTTATGAAGAGCTTTTCTATAATTATAAAAAAAATCGAAGAATGTATTGAATCCTGCTAGTGACACCACCTGAAAGTTGTAGGAAGCTCATCGAGTGGGCATATAATTTTCTATATGAAGTGAACAATATTATTATGTCATGATTAGGCATGGTATCATTGTAAAAGGCTTAATGTGTTTAAGAGGCATAAGTTGTCTAGTTATTGTCTTGGCTGGGATGTGATGGTTAGTCTTTTTTAACTCTCTCTACATATAAAGAGGAAGTCGAGCTAATGTGGCCCCCATACAATAGCCAATATAAGGTTGTTCCAAATTTGATGACCAAGGGCTTGACACCAATGAATCTCTAAGCTACTTACCATCAAAAAAATCGTGAGATTTGGAGATACATGACCTATGCATCCAATGGTCAAAATATTAATTGTTTGTATTATTAAAGTTAACCATTTTTGATCACTAGATATATAAGCAATGCATTTTCTTATGTGGGCATCCACACAACAGTCCAAATAAGGCTAGCCTTGATTTGATGACTAAGGGCTTGGCAATGGTGATTTGAGCTATTGATATGAACTGCTATCTCTAAGTTGCTTCCCGCTAAAAAATCATATGATTTGGAAATAACAATATATGCATTGCTTATGCATCTAGCGATAAAAATTGGATAGTTTTAATAGCATGAGCAATGCATATTTTTTGACCATTAGATGCATAAGCTGTATATCTCCAAATCACAAGATTTTTTGATAATAAGTTATTTAGAGATAATAGATAATGGTAATTGGTGTGGGGCTCCTGATTGTCCGATCTGGAGGTACCTTATTTGGGCCGTTGTGTGGATGCCCACATATTAGCTTGTCTTTCTCCCTCTCTATTTGTTTATTTGTCTATACATACGTATGTACATACATACATACATATATTCATACATTCATATATTTATATATGTGTGTGTGTGTATGTGTAGTGAGAGAGTCATTCTTAAGGACGGTTTTTACTTGGTACAGGTTTGTTGTGTGAAGGGCTGAATGCAACACAGTCATCCTATATGAACTCAGAGAAATTTTAGGTGTCAGAAGTTGAAGTTAGATGACACATCTGAACTCATGTGAGCATTTAATAAATGTTTGTGTTAATTTTTCTTATGCAATTACTTATTTAAGTCCTGTTTGGATTGGCTGCTAGGATGCCTTTATGTGGCTGTTTTCAGCAGCTATGTGAGATAGTTGTTGATCCCAAATAGGCCTTTAGATGGGGGCTTTGAGCTTCAAGGCTTATTTCTTTCATAGGTTTTGGCTGATGTACTAATTGTGATTCCCAGTAGTCAAATTGAAGTCCAATGACAGGCTTAAGGATTATGGGTCATATTAAAAATGAAATGTAATGATTGCTTGGTAGAATTAGGAGTCTTGTAATGGCTTGTCATTGAAGTCCAATGACAGGCTGATGTACTTTTTGTGATTCCCACTAGTCAAATTGAAGTCCAATGACAGGCTTAAGGATTATGGGTCATATTAAAAATGAAATGTAATGATTGCTTGGTAGAATTAGGAGTCTTATAATGGCTAGCATAATAGTTAGTACTATTGGCAAGCAAATATATTATTTAGGATTGATTTTATATGCCTCATATGTTGAGTGAATGGCAACTATGGTTTTCAGAGTTTCTTGAGTTTTACTTACACATCTTTCATGGATTCTACTTGCCAACCATAATGAGAGGACCAGGTTATCTTTTGGTCTACTGTTTGACTTCAACTTGTTGCATCAATTCTATCTTTTTGCATAAATGGTCTTTCTATTAAGACATGCTCCTCTTGATGATGAAACTTGACGTGGTACCAAATCATTGGAGTAGAAAGTTGAGTTCAAGAATCTAAACCCAAAATAAGCTGACAGGAATTCTGGGACTGATTGATATCAACAAGGTTGAATGAGAACATTATGTTTGCAAATTTTGAAATCAGGAAAGATGAGACCAACACTGTAGGAAAAAGCAACGTAAGTGAGAAGATGGAGGAATGTGCTCCCAGGTAATTTTTGTTAATACATTTGTTTGAGATGGATTGCAATGCCCACAATCATTGGTATCTCTAGTTGTCACTGAATTATGTAGGAGAATTTTAGTAGGATTGGAGAGTGGGAACACCCGAATATTCAATCATGTAAATGCATATTCTTTTAAAATCCTTACGGAGTTATATCTTATTGTAACCTGACCATCCCTAAATTGACAAATATTATATGATTACCAATTTAGAAAATAATTTTGTTAATGTTAGTATCAATAAGTTATTATTCTTAAGATCCTGCAAGAAACGAATATACTCCTATACATCTCTTTTAATCATCAAGAGGATTAAAAAATGATATAGAATTCAGTAACTTGTGTGGATGTCCATGTTATCTTGATGTTGTGCATGTGCATGTCTTTAGTCACTAAGTAGGTGTATTTTATATTCTTGTAAACCTGTATCCTTGCGAGTGTAGGTTATGGAATACGAGGATCCTAGTGTAACTTTTCTTTCTGGAATTCCTGTCATGGGAGAGTGCAATCTAAATGATCATTCTTTTCAATGCTGAGACATGGAGAACTTTTTGGTCATGGCAGGTTATGGTTACTTATGCACTTATGCTGCTCGAGCTTTAGAGAAGGTGGTGGCAATTCTACCTTTCTCCTTCAGTGCTTTCCATGGGCATTTTAGGACTAAAATCAATCTAAACAAATCTTTTCTCTACCATCTGTGTGGAAAAGCTGCCTCATTTCACATCCAGTAACTAAAAATTGGACTGATTTTTGTAGATGCTTTTTGAGTAAGCCAGAAATTTGCTACTTGCTGCCCCTAATAACTATGCATCATGTGTTCCTTTTTCCTTAAGGCAATTCAAATTAGCTTTTTACCACCAATTCTCAGGGAAACTTAGTGTGTATTCTGAATTGTAATTTTACTGATAAAATATGTGACTGAGCAAAGATCTGTTCATGGGCGTGCAACTAATAGGAGCTCTGGAGAAACTACTTTAAACTATTAGAAGAAACTCTTCTGGAAGCAGGACAATGTGCATCTGGTTTTAGGTCCTGGAGAGGATATACAGTATGTGGATAAATATATGCATACTTGCAATGACTCACAACCAGGGAGGCAGGCATCAACATAAATTTGTGCTTTAGAAACACAGATTGGAAATCATATTCAAACATGGTTCAGAGAGTTCATCAATGGAGTGTGTGTCAGATGAGTAGGCAGCAAACATAGCAAGAGAATTTTGAGTTTGATACTGGCTTCTACTTGATCAACAATTAATCTGGTTGCACCAATTCTGCAGACAGCATGAGCAAAGATGGTTGCAATGATGTTGACAACAATCTGGATGGGATATCATGAAGTTATGTTTTTCAGCCTGGCGGAGAAATGATAGTTATGTTGGAATTTTTGAATCCTTGCCATAGCCAGGTGTCTTGAATATGTGTCCAAGGGCAGAGCATTGTGGCTGTAGGATACAATGAAGAGAGGCATAATTGAAGCTGCTGATGGAAGCAGTGGATTTATCATTATTTTTCTTAGATAGAATGGTCACTTTTTGAAAATTTGAATTGTGTTTTGCTTTAATTAATGAATTATGTGCGAATCTAGTTTAGAGTTAATCAATGTTGTTCTGCAATTGTACACATGCCGGTTGTCACCTTGTACAAATTATGTTCTTCAATGCATTAGTTTCTCCTTCAAGCTGGATGAGAGAGAGAGAGAGAGAGAGAGAGAGATTCCTCTAAGAGGAAAAAAATATCTAGAGTGAAAAAAACATTTGCTTCCATTTTTTATAATATAATTACAATTAGACTACATATTTCTAGAGTCAATAGTGACAGGCAGTAAATATACTCCTTGCATTCTATGCTTTTTCTGGGTTTTTTTTACCCAGTTACTCTTGTCTCGATCTGAGTATGGATTGTCAGTGTATATTTGTTTGGCATTTGAAATGCATACCAGTGTGAAGTTAGCAAGGGTTGCTAGTCATGTGAACCTTGCTGTTCTACCATTACAGGAAGAGCTTACAAGCTGTATTGCCCTTTTGATATCAGTTCTGGAAAGCATCGTTGCCGCTTGTGCTGGATTTCATGCTTCATATAGTTGAGGTTTATGTTCATGTGTTGAATGGAATGATATGTCAATATTTTGACAGCACTGAGAAGTAGAGAATGATGAAGGAGGAGATGATGGTAATCATTAAATGACATGTCAGCAATAAGTGAAGATAGCATTGGGAAAAAAAATTACAAATCTGACTGAGAAGTGATAAATATTTTGATGCGAAGCTGCTTGATTTGCAAGATTTGATAGCTTATAACTACTCGGCGGAGTTTTGCCATGCTGCAGTTTGAATGATGATATTTGATTTTGATTACTTGTAATGCACTATTCTAGTTGCATAGGCTTGCCATTTTGCTAAGATTGAAGCCTTCTGTTGAATTTTCCTCTTTGTAAAGTATTTTCTAACCTGTTTCTCATGGACATCTTTGGTTTAAAAATGGAACAGGGGTGTCACACCTTGTGGATGATTTTCTTTGGCCATTCTGATGAGATGGAATATAATCTGCTAAGATATAAGATGACATCATGGCAGATGCAGGTTCTGGAGTTATCCGAGGCTGGTAAATCAGAGATTCACCTGGGGGACTGGATCTATGGCAAAGAGGCAGCCGTTGCTAGTTCAGCAAATGTGGTCTTTGATCATGAACCTTGGTTCAGCTAAACTTGGAGCCATGGGTTCCATGGTGTTGATATTAAGTTTTATGATCTCAGTAACACCCTGCAACTACGATGAACCATGGTTTAAAGCAGGCTTTCCAGACCATGCATTACTTCATGAATCATGCATGAGAGGATGATAACGATGAAAATGGACTCTCTTTCAAAATTTGCTTTCGGCATCCAAGCATTCGTAGTTATTTGTTTTTCGAACTAAAACCTACTTAATATCAGTAGGAAGCAATCATAGAGCATCCAACCTTTCGCAGAATACAAGGGAAATTATTGGTACCAAAATCTCTAATCTCAAGGCAATATGCGTGCATGCATGCGATTGTTGGTTGTGAATATTGTTGATTTATTTTCCTTTTCTCGAGAAAATGGTGGGGGACCGACACTATCTGCTTCGAGATTTTAATATTGATTTGTCGGTGCTGCTATGTAATCCAACGGATTTTGAAATTTGAAAGACCGATTGGTGGACCGGAAGTATGTCAGATTGGCTACATAATTAATTCTGGAAGCCGTGGATGTCCTCGACGATAGACGTCTTCGCCTTCGTTGGCCTCGCGCTGGACCCCTTCACCACCACCAGGCGCTTTCCCCTCTCTACCGTCCGAAGTCAAACGACCGTCAGATGAAAATTTTTTAAAAAATGCACGTCTGTTCACGTGTCGAACGCTCCATCGTCGCCATTTCACAAGGATGTCTTCTTATCCCTTAATAATAACAGAGTCGAGATGCTGATAGAAAAACTCGATCAAATCAATGCTGCTCTGCTCCGAAAAAAAAAAAAAAGAAAGAAAAGAAAAAAATCGAGCATCCAAGTTCCAAAATAATGCGGTGTCCATCCTCATATTTTCTTTTTGTCACATAGGATCCTCTCCTAATCCCTATTGATCCATCCTTAAGATAGCCCTAATATTTCGTAGTTAAAGTCACGAGGTATTAAATGCAGCCTGTCCACCTGATTCATGGCATCAATGTTGCATCACACCTTAAATTTTGGAGATCGTATCGCTGAACAAAAAGCCTTCTCGGCCAAACGTTCACGCGTGGACACACCAACAGCTGTCTTGTTCTCTAACTTCTTCTCTGCCAAACGCTCACGCGTGGACACACCAACAGCTGTCTTTAGCAAGGGCCAATTTGAATGCCAGGATCGTCTTACCGATTTAGTGTACTTACCCCTTTAAAAAATAGGATTGATAGGAGAGCATCTTATATCGGATCATAATGTATCCGTGGCTTGATCACTTCATCTATGATCATGTCTCGCTTTCAACATGAAAATTCTCACCAATGCGACTCACTGTATTATTATAGAGAATCCAAGGAAGCCATCTCTTTCAATTTAGAATCCAAGGACGCAAATTTATAGATAGAGATATACATTTTTACCGATGGTAGCCTATAGAGCATCATTTCTACAACTTTTTAATCTTATGGTCGGAGGGAGAGCTGGTGGATGAGACCCAGGGTGCCGTTAGTTTCTTAACTCTATTTAGAATGGGGAAGTCAGAAAGACTTGTCCATAACTCTCCATAACTCGATCTAGAAGTTAAATGCGATGAAGGTTTGATTAAGCACACAGCTGGTTTTATTTTTTATTTTTTATTTTTTTTTGGTAGAAAGCACACAGCTGGTTTTTGGCACCACAAACGGAACCCGGACAAAGCCCATAGCTGTAGACGCGGATACAGTTGGCCTCCAGGCTGTTATCTTTGTTTCAGCAATCAAAAAGCCAATAACGTATCACGCGCTCAATCCTTCCTGCACTTTTCTTTTCTTCAGTTCCACCTATAAATACGCCTTTGGAACCAGATCTCTCCATCGAGAAACAAACGGCAAAATCCCCACAACCTCCAATATTTCTCCCACCTCTCCCATGGCGATGCTTGTAGTTTCCCTGCTAGCTCTTTCCTCCTTGCTAGCCATAGCACACGGTGGCAACTTCTATGAAGATTGCAAAGTTGCGTGGGGCGACTGGCGTGGTAAGATCGTCAATAGCCAGCTCCTCACTCTGTCTCTCGACAAATACTCTGGCTCCGGCTTTGAATCCAAGAATGAGTATCTCTTTGGCAAAATTGAGATGCAGATCAAGCTCATACCTGGCAACTCGGCCGGCACGGTCACCACCTTCTACGTAAACCTTTACACCACCTATTCATCAAACCATTTTATACTGTCACTTATAGCCCCATATATACATAGCTAATGTCTGATGGATTTTGTTTATGTTTGTGTCGTGCAGTTGAGCTCGCAAGGGCCGACTCATGATGAGATCGACTTCGAGTTCCTCGGCAACGTTAGCGGCCAACCGTACACCGTGCACACCAATGTATATACCCAGGGGAAGGGCAATAGGGAGCAGCAGTTCCACCTATGGTTTGATCCCACTAAGGACTTCCACACCTATTCCATCACATGGAATCCGCAACATGTTATGTAAGTCTATTCGAACCTTTTAATTTTGCTACCTTGGATCGATACATTTCTTCAGCTATGCATGATGGCCTTGTGTTTTCATTATCTTCTCAGCTTCGCGGTCGATGACATTCCGCTGAGAGATTTCAGGAATCTTGAGTCGAGAGGGGTGGCATTCCCCAAGAATCAGCCTATGAAAGTGTACTCATCCCTGTGGAACGCCGACGACTGGGCTACGATGGGCGGCGCTGTGAAGACCGACTGGACTAGCGCGCCGTTCACCGCATCCTTCCGAAACTTCAATGCCGATGCCTGTGTTTGGTCCGCCGGCACCTCTCGGTGCTCTTCGGGGACATCGCGAGCCTCGCCAGCTGCTAAGAAAGCGTGGTGGAATCAGCAGCTGGACGCGACCAAGTACCGGAGGATGAGATGGGTGCAGAGGAAGTACATGGTTTACGACTACTGTTCTGATCGGAAGCGATTCCCTCGTGCGCCCCGCGAGTGCAGGAGCCGTTGATTAGGAGAGCACGCGTCCCCATAGAAATGGTTCACGAGAGTTTCTGGAGTTGTTTTGTTCTTGGCTGTTTACGTACTCCACTTCGTCACGATGTTATATTTTATTTGTTTGTTTATACGTTGATCCACGATGGAATGAATTCATGCAATGCAAGTGGTCTTGAAGAGTAAATTTGGCAATTAGAGCTGAACACGCGAATTCGGCTACCAATGGTCACAACCTTTTCTAAGAATCTTATACAAGTTATATATATTATATATTTCTAAGAATTTGAAAATACATGATTATAATACTGATGGTTCTTCCTCTCTTTCTCTGATAAAACTTAACCCACATTCAATGTCTAGACCGGTAGACCTGTGGGTCAGATATGAATCTCATATCAAGACCTGAACTCCAGCTGTGTTTAGGTGTAAACTAAATCAAATTCAAATTCAACCTTTCCCTCGATTTACGGGTTTCCGAAGGCTTTGCAAACTGAGAAAGTTTGTGGGATCAGCTGGTGACCTTCCATAAATAGAGTTAGCAACCTTCATGAGGATACGGCTTACAAAATTAGAAACTAAGCAGACTCTCAACATGAAACAAGATCCCACCATGGTATAGGGGTGGTATTTTTGTATTCATACCAATTGAAGATGCTATATGAGCCAATATAAAAATAATATAATTAATTAATTATATCAAAAATTTTAATATGATACAATTTAATTATTTTTTTATAACAAATAAATAGAACAATAAATTAGAATCTTAAAAACGTTACTTCATGAACATCAGCATCAACGAAGTGCATTAGTTGAGAAGAAAACTCTGTTGTCCAAGCACTATGTTGTCGAGAAGAAGCTCTCTAATTTGCTAGAAAATCAATAATCTAATTTGCTTCACGATGTACAAGGCAGTAAGTAAATTAAGAAAATAATGAAATAGTATAAAATAGCAATAGCAATATGATTCGATCATTAAAAATGTAATATGATATGACATATGTAAGATCATGTTAAATTGACACAGTATAACTTGTTTAATAACTCATTCATTTTTTAAATTCTAATAACGTAAAGATAAAAAAAATAAAAGTAACGTTCATTCCTTTTTAAAATTATGTTACAAGTAGCCTTTATATAAGAAAAAAAGAAATAACTAAAAAAAAAAGATCAACAACAAACTATGTTAATTAGAATATAATTATATCATTTTCGAGTTAACATACAAATACATGATATAACATGAACATCGCATGATTATTTTGTATCATAATTATATCAATATAATTATAATAGAAATTCACTTAAGATCAACCTAAATTCATATATTTAAATTAGGTTCAATGCCATTCCTATCCTATCAATTTGATAAATAGATAATTTTCTCATTAAAAAAAAAAAAAAAGGAAAGAAAGTCCAAACTGTAAATCTAAATTTGACTTTTAGTTACAGGAATGGCTCGTTTTTTCAAAATTGTGCTTGACCGTATAGCTGTGTACACCATCCGCAAATAATTAAAAAAATATGCCATTTGTTCCACATGCCTCTTTGGCACATATGGAGCCGATCAAGATCAAAATATTTAAATCAATGTACTGAATGGGCGCCCGCTGTTTAAATCAATGTGCACCTGTGAGATTTTTTTTTTTTTTTTTTAGTAAAAAGTAAATGCGAGCCAGATGCTCTGTTAACATAAAGCGCAATTGGATGCAGAAATTGATTCAAGTCATCTGAAAAAGCTAGCAGATAAAAAGACGCTTGGCAAATTATAAGCCAGTGTGCTATGCAATGTAACCAATAATAGATCTTAGGAATCATTGATTTTGGATCTTCATCTGAAACTGACGCGTATATGAAGCTTTTATCCAACTTAGGTCTGAAATGGATCCGTTAATAAACGGTATGTGTTGGGCAATTTATCAGAGAACTCTTGTAGGACGTTCTATTTTTTCTGTTCTCTGGGAAAATTTTATTCCTCCTCTTTTTGGTTCTCCAGATGTCTAGAATTATTCGGGATTTCCATCAGCAACTAACCCAAGTTTAGTGTTCCTATTTAAGGTCAACACGGACTGACTTTATTGGTGTGCACGTAGAGTAAACTTTTCAGAATTACAGCCTTCAAGATTGTACAACGGATTATATTCAAAATTCTAGTAAATAGCTTTATACTTATGCTTTTACCAAATGCACCTTAAAGTTAGTGTTCATACGTTGGTATGGTGCTTAATGTTTATCTGGTTGTCTTTCTACACAGGAAGAATTAGATTTAGTTGTAGATTTGATGGCCTACCATCTATATAGATTACGAAATCGAAGAATAAAAAAGATAGAAAATATGAGATGGCTTTGGGGTTCATGTGGATCCAATGATAAAATAAAGATTATCGAATATAAAACTTAGCTACATGCGAGTGTAATTAAGTTTAGCTCTTCTCTTTATATATATATATTTGGCAGAGGATGATATTGATTATTAGGAGAGACAATCTTCCAATAGGTAGTCCATGCATAAGGTGCATATATATAAGAGACTTTTTGCCTCGTGGTGTTGTATATTTTCATATATGAATTCTCTCTTCATCTCAGTCCTGAGCTGAACCATTTAAGCATGAAACGGGAGGTGTCCGATGACATCTTGATTAGGATCTGCAATCCGAATGAAAAGAATTGCATAAATTTCTAATAAAAACCATGGCCTATAGTTGCCCGTAGATTCTAATCTGGCCGTGCTGCTTTCGATATGGCTGCCATCATCGTCTTGTTATTGAAGTTCAGAGATGACGCAACTGTGTAGATTCATAACTAAACTTGAGACAGTCAAACCTGACAAGTTGATTCTCGCATCAAAATTCCGAGCCACTAGATTTGGTTGGACTATATTTTCTGTCTCTTTACTCAAATTTGGTAAGCTTAATATGGACCTTGGTTCTGACCATGTCCTTCTAGATTACCATAATTACTATGTGAGGATTTAATAACGACAATTTACATTATTCCAATGGTCAATGGGTGCCGTAACATGAAGTGAGGTCACAGAAGGGATGAAGAGATTAGAATTCTTGATTTGAATGAATACTGAAAATAAACCTTCAGTTATTTAACTAAGCCATCATCATCATACGTTACTGTTGGTGGGCAGCCCAATGCCCTGCGCCCACTTTATTTTGACGCTTCCACCGAAACTACGGCCTTAAACTTTTGTGAGGGGGAAATCAGAGATAGCTTCTCTGCCAACCAAAGACCACACACCTGTCTCGTTTCTGGTCCGAGGCTTGGAGTCCATTGCCACTGCCCAACAACCCAATGCGGGAAGTCCAAAACCAGCGCTCGGCTCAAGTAGTTCGAACGCCTTCGAACTTGAACTGTTGAACGCCAGCCAGCTGTTGCCTCTTAACTGTCTTCACGAGCTTCTCTCCTGCCACGCTCCTCTCTCACAATTTCTATAAAAACTGGCCACAGCATGCTTATACAACACCAATCCTCCATCTCCAGCAATCACTCACCCATTCCCTCTTTCTTGAAGCACTCTTAGACCAACATGTCTTCGTCTCGTTTCTCTTGTTCTCAATGGGAACTCTCTACCTTGTTCTTAGCCTTTCTGTTAGCAGCCTCTTTGATGGCTGGAACCCATGGTGGCAACTTCTACCAGGACGTCGACATCGCTTGGGGCGATGGCCGTGCTAAGATCCTCGACAATGGCCAGCTCCTCACGCTGTCGCTTGACAAGGCCTCGGGATCCGGTTTCCAATCCAAGAAGCAGTATCTCTTCGGGAAAATCGACATGCGGATCAAGCTTGTCCCTGGAAACTCCGCCGGCACCGTCGCTGCCTGTTATGTAAGTCATGTTACCATGCTAGCCGCTCTACACCATGGCTAACAATTACCATACTCGTGTTGTTCTTATAACTATTCTTTTGCTACTATTTTACATGTTGCAGCTCTCATCTCAAGGGCCGACTCGCGACGAGATTGACTTCGAATTCCTTGGTAATCTCAGTGGAGACCCTTACCTCGTCCACACCAACGTGTTCACCCAAGGGAAAGGGAACAGGGAGCAGCAATTCTACCTCTGGTTTGATCCTACCAAGGACTTCCACACCTACTCCATCTTATGGAATCCATTGCATGTCATGTGAGTCACTAGATATATCCCTATAAACTCGTGTCGAACATTAGCTATTGATACTTCTCAATGGATCATTCACTCACAAGTCAATTGGTTTACCTTCAACTCAGCTTTTTGGTAGATGGAATTCCTATCAGAGACTTCAAGAACAACGAGGCGATTGGAGTGCCATTCCCCAAGAACCAGCCCATGAGGCTATACTCGAGTCTCTGGGACGCCGAAGATTGGGCCACCAGAGGCGGGCTTGTCAAGACTGACTGGACCAAGGCGCCGTTCATTGCATCCTTTGGGAATTTTCAGGCCAGTGCATGCATTTGGTCCTCAGGAAAATCTAGTTGCGGCACAAAAGCTGGCTCTGGGTCTGCTGGCAATGGATGGTTTAACCAAGCATTGGACGCAGCAAACCAGAGGAGGCTGAAATGGGTGCAGAAGAACTACATGGTCTACAACTACTGCACTGACGTGAAGCGTTTTCCCCAGGGCTGTCCACCCGAGTGCTTGCATTCCTAGTTCTTCCCTCGGGCGGTCATAATATTTAATTTCCAGTTGGACTTGTACTGGTAGAAAGGGTTTTACACAGTAGCTGGATGACTTTATCCATATGTAATAACGATTGCACATCCTAATACAAATGCTTTCTTTTTTTTTTGGAATTTTCATGGTATCCTTTATATATGCGTGTTTTTGTTCAAGCATAAACAAGAAGATGCTTGTAGATGAAATGATTGACATAGGAATGAGATATGAATGGCGATGTGATTGCAAGACAAGATTTTACTCCATAAAAGTAACGCTAACTATGCACTTGTGATGAAGAAAATTAGCTAGATACAGCATAAATTTCATCATAAATAATCCTTGATTTGGAGGCCTAACATATATTTAGTCAAGGGGCCCATTTCAAGCAAAAGACATGTTTTAATGGTTCATGCTTATGTAAGTGGTTTTGATCATCAAGCAAGAGTGCAAAAAGAATATCTGATATAATAATGATCATACGTATGGATATGAATGTCCTAATTTCATAAACGATGTGCAAGCTATGGCTATAGTATGAATAAGACTAGCACCAACTTATGGGCTTGTGATGATAAAAATTTGCTAGATACAACATAAATTACGTCAGAAATCCTTGAGTTGGAACCTAATACATATTTAATATGGAGCCTATTTCAAGAAAATGGCATAATTTTTGTGGTACAAGCATACGTGATCTATTTTTATCTTCAAGTAGGAGCGTAAATAAAGCAAATGCTTCTTAGAATTTTTCATAAAAAGTTGTCTCAACAAAATTGGTTTAAAGCTGCCTGATTCTTAAGAAGTTAAAATAAAAATAAAAATTTTCCACTAATGACAAAGAAATGATATATAGAAATTTTATATGATTTAACTGCATAAAAAAATTAAAGAGATTTTTTTTAAAAAAAAAATGTTGCTTCATTGTGAATAGGTGGTTAGGTATTGGAAGGTTTAGTTGTCTTCTAATTAATTAAGAGGCATGGGTTATTTTGGTTTTCTTTTCCAATATCACTATCTTATGATAAGCAAATATTTTGAAACGATTAGATAAAATTTTACTACGATTGTTCTTTAAAAATTTATTTTCATACCAAGCATCATGAAGAAGATTTTATTTTAATGAGCTTTCTTCCCTCATACGTTCTCGCCATGCCCTTTCACCAATGGTAAAGGATTAATTGGCGCTGGAATCATTATGATGGTGTCTGTGTGGAAGTCACCGGAAACGAACTTTACTAAAGAAATGATAGCTTGCCCTTGCCGTTGCCGTTCTCTTCCAATGTTCGAAGTTTCAAGTGCATTTCTTCGTATCATGGTCTGCATCAATGCGTGGACAAATCAACGTCACGATTCTGACCGGCGTTGCGACAGAGTAGTCCTCCATTTGAGGTCCGCGTCCCCAGCCGCCACGCGCCAGCTGGCCATTTCCACTTCAAACAATGCAAGCATGGCCAACTGAAGTGCTCTTCATGGCTGAGCACCACAAAATTTGGTGCAAATGATCATTAAAAGATAAGTTCGCCATAAAAATGCATGGCCCAATTTATAGCCACTTGGCATTGGTATGGCTTCTTAAGGGGATAACGTTTCATTATTCTGACTTGGGCTACGGTTTAAATTGAGGATTAGCTTGATCTAGTCCATACCTAATCAAAATATAAGAAATATTTTAGGCCTGAGTCGAATTGTTTGCAATGTTGGTTTGTTTTTAGGACCCGTTACCAGGCTCATTGCGAAGGCAGGAGAATATATGGTCTGAAAATTTAATTGTTTTAATTTCATTCAAGTTAGTGCCCTCGGGCTAAGTTTTGGATAGAGGCTACTGACACCGAATCTAATCTACTACCAGATCTCGTTGATAAGCAATATAATCATCACCAATCATTAAATACTTGTACGATGTAAACATCCAGAGAGTTAATAATCCACAGGTGTCACGGGCCCGAGATTCGCCGTCTCTGTAATTGGTGAGGGGAAGTTCGTATCTGGTGAAAGAAAACGACACGATTATGGTCTCGGACGGCGCACTTGGACATCCCCTTCCTCTCGACCTCGACTTCTTTTAATACTGGCCTAAGGTAAGCTACGGCGGCTCATCCCTTCAGGTCTCACGCCTTGGGTTCCTAGTCCCCAACCTCTAACGTAAAGACACCTTTGCCTACCGACCTCTCAATTGTTATCCCGCACGCAAGAACCTGCACCCTGTGAAACAAAGTTCCACAAGCCCGTGGTGTGCTGACATCTAGCCAGCTCACCCTGGTCCAGCTTTCTTTCAGCCATTCCCACGGGGAACCTAGCCATCGCCACCCCACTCCTGGAGGGAACCTCCCTTGATCCTTCCCCCTTCCTCCTCTATATATACCGCCAGACATCGCCCTGCTCCCCCATCAAATATTACCGCATTCTCCTTTTAGTCTTTTACACTCCTTTGCGAACTTAAAAGGCTTCCATCACTGCTCTGCTTCAGCCATGGCCTCCCCTGTTTCTTTCGGTGCTAGCAACTTCTTGCTCCTACTGGCGCTTACTAGCCATTTGGCTAGTGTCGTCTTCGCCGGTAGCTTCTACCAGGATGTTGACATCACTTGGGGTGACGGCCGTGCTAAAATTCTCAACGGTGGCGAGCTCTTAGCACTGTCGCTCGACAAGTCCTCGGGTTCGGGCTTCCAATCCAAGAAGGAGTACTTGTACGGGAAGATCGATATGCAAATCAAGCTTGTCCCAGGAAACTCTGCTGGAACTGTCACCGCTTACTACGTACGTTTTGTTTTAATGCATGTAGCTTTCTCACCTTTTTTTTTTTTCTTCATTAAACTCGACATTAACGTCTGAAATGAGTGTAATTTTATATTATAGCTAACGTCGCAAGGCGCGACGCACGATGAGATTGACTTCGAGTTCCTCGGCAACCTTAGTGGAGATCCTTATGTAGTCCATACGAACGTATATACTCAAGGGAAAGGGAACAGGGAGGTGCAGTTCTACCTCTGGTTTGATCCTACCAAGGACTTCCATACCTACTCTGTCCTCTGGAATCCTACACATATTGTGTAAGCTATCTGAAACTGAAATAGAACATATATTTTCCTCAATCGATTATTCTTTTTATGCCATTCTGGTTTCTAATGCTTGCGTCGGTTTCAATCATGTTAGCTTCTACGTGGATGGGACACCTATTAGAGAGTTTAAGAACAGAGAGTCGGCTGGCGTGCCATACCCGAAGAACCAGCCAATGAGGGTCTACTCGAGCCTGTGGGATGCTGATGACTGGGCCACGAGAGGAGGCCTTGTGAAGACCGATTGGTTCAAGGCACCTTTCACCGCATCATTTAGGAAATTTAATGCCAATGGATGTGTGTGGCCTGCTGGTACCTCCTCCTGCTCTTCAGCTGACAACGCATGGATGTGGCAAGAGTTTGATTCCACCAGCCTGAAGAGACTAAGATGGGTGCAGAAGAACTTCATGATTTATAACTACTGCACTGATGTGAAGAGGTACCCGCAGGGGCTTCCTCCTGAATGCACCATGAAGTAGAGGCTGCTCTGTTATCGTTGAACGTAAATAGGTTGTGTTTGTGTGGTGCATTTGGCTTTATCTTATTTTTCTGGGTACGTTTACTCATGTACATAGATAATAATGCCATGCTGAATAAATTTGCTGCAGTATATCCTGTTACAGTTTCTTTTATGGCATCACATGTATGTAGTTTGAAAAATTAGACTGGAGGAAGCAGCCTTGGTTGACTGCTATTTTGTTATAATTGCTGCACTCTTACAGATTGTTTTACACAAGAAAATGCCTTGCGTGGATGCAACCTTTGTCTCTTGCTGGAGTCCATCCGGTGCACAGCAAACACGTGATTTACGCTCACAAGCGTCCGCATTTGGAAAAGTTGTTTATACTTTGGTTATTATTTAATACCATTAGGTGTCATCTAGGCTAATATATATATATATATATATTTAAATGATGGCATTTACAAATCTAATATAATGCTGAATTTATTTTTATGCAAACTCCCATAAACCTATTGTGATATCATATTTAATAGGAGTGATTTCATTATAATACAATTTGTTGATAAGAGAGTTATGTCGAGGAACAAGAAGTACATAAGGTCTAAAACATATGCCCAAGTATACTCTAGTCTACTAATAACTATATTTTTTTTTTTTTAAAAAAAAAGGTAGATTCAATCTCATTTTTTAAATTTTTGAAGTGAATAACACTAAATTAGAATTTCAATTATAAATGCCACCTAGCAAATTAAAGTTATCAGCAAAATCAAAATATATGAAGAAATATGAGAGAAGAGACCTAAAATTTAGATCCATTAATTGCTTAAAAGAATGAAATGAAACATGGATCATAAATTAAAATTGTTATCATACATACTCCAAAATGAATTGCATAAAGTTTAACCTAATTATTCAATACAACCAATTAGGAATGAGGTGTTAATTTCGGGTTAAAGTGTCAATTTCACACTTGTGGGTTATTTAAAATTTAATACTTTATAATATTTTTGAAATTGCTTAGTGCTATATAGAATTTCTAAGTTAAATATGGCTCTAAACAAGGTAGGAGTGGGCATGAGTCAGGTTGGGTTGAGGATAAAAAAATAAAAAATAAATAAAAAAAAAAGGGTAATCTAAGGCATTAAGCCGGGTCCAAATTAGACTAAATATAGCTTATCTGGTAAGAATTTTTTTAGGGCTCAAGCCTGATCCAATGTATGGACTGGACGGGACTGGGCCAAAAATTAGGTACAGTTCGGTCCTACGGGCCTAAATTTTTGGTCCAGGCTCTGAAATGTTCCGGATCAGCTCGGGCTGGACACGGGCCGTCCAGCCCATGTCCACCTCTAGAACGGGGGCACGGCGAGGGAAGCGATCTGCCGACTTAGCTCGAGTCCTCAAGCCTTCGCTTATGAGAAGGAAGCCTCTCTGCCTCCCAATCATGCCTTCCGCTTGGGTAAGCACCAGCGTCGCGAACCATCCGAACTGATGGCATCACCGCATTAAAACTAGTACTAGAGTAGGGTTCACGGCTACGCTTAAGGTTTGGGGTTCTGTGATTGGTTCGTGGTTCGTGGTTCGTGGTTCGTGGTTCGTGGTTCGTGAATTTTAATATCGTATTCTTAGAAAATAAGCCTGTGCAAAGATCGATGATCACGGGAAACAGGTACCTTTTATCACATCTCTGTCTCGTCTGCAAAATTTAGATCTAGGGTTCACGGTTGGTTTCTTGAAGCATTGGTCCTTGATATCAATTCCTTGAAGAGTATGGAAGAATATGTAAAGGTTGACAATGTGGAAGACCTCTGCAAAGTTCGATGATTCCAGGAAATAGGTATCCTTATCGCTTCCTGCTTTGTTTGGAAATTTACGCTCAGTGTTGATAATAATTTTCATGGCATTGTGGTTCTTGATGTCGGTGTCCTTAAAGAAATGATGGCATCGCGTCAACTACATTAGAACGCCTCATCATAGCTCAGTAAGACGAAAATTAGGTATTTTTGTTCCTTCTTTGATTTATTTGCTAATTTATCAGTTCCAACATATTAAACTGTGGAAAATGGCTGCTTTGATCTTTATTAATACACATCTGAACTCTTATTCTGGGTGTATTTGAAGCGGAAAACTTGACATTGCTCTTCTTCTCTCAATTGTTCTCAATTGTTTGGATGGATAGGTTACTGGAGAGTAATCTCCGTACACCTAGAATTCTTTACAAAAAGAACTTGGCACTTGTTGTATTTTATGCATTTTCTCTTTCATTTGCAGTGTCTATGTTTAGGGCTCAATCACCTTGATGCGGATGGACTTGGTCATCAAAAGTTGGCTATACATGCCTCAAAACTCTAATCATAATAAGGTTTTGACTCTCTTACTGAAAAATTCTTTTAAAGCAGGGTGAAAATTTTGCATTCTGTGCATTCTATACTAGAAGTGTCAGATCTCTTTTCAACATATGGGACTCTTTTCTTTTGGTGGATCCATAATTTTTTGTTATGGATGCTTATTGATTTTGCTGTTCTCTATATTTGTCTGATTGCTTTTCTATTTGATTGTGATATCATTCTCAACAAACTTGTCACCTATTTTATTAAATCATTAAATGGGGTGAACAATCTAGTGAATCCAGTCTAGTAACACCATAAAGGCTGCATGCAGCACTTCTCCATTGAATGTCTATGGTTTGAACCTAGTAATAAATATAAATGTGAAGGGTATAACATATCAAATGCAAAAAAGAGGCCAACACAAGTAAAGTAGTTGTTTTATCACTGTAGAGTAATAGTAGCAGATGGTGCAGTCACTGGTCGTTGGGGTGCACTCATCATTATACATTTGACACGTCTAATTCTGTGCATTAAATTTAAGAAAGTCAAAAGAGGACTACTGTTTGTAACAATACGGAAACGATGTAATAATTTTCCTATCACTTCCCTATTAATCAGGAAAGGAGAAAAATAGGGAATACCTGTAATTTTGAAGTAAATGAAAAACATACAAAAGATTGCAACTGAGAAGTTCTCTTAGTTTTTCCTCCTTGCTTCTCACCTTGGTCAAGGAAGAGCAATCAGAACAAAAAATTTCTAGCAAAGAATCAAGAGGAGAAGATAAAGAATAGATGTAGTTTCTCTTTCTAACTATTCTCATTCTGATTATATCTGATCATTATCTTTATTGACATCATCATTGTTATCGGTGTCTTATCGGTTGTTGTTTTGGATGTTGGTTAATATTCACTATAGAGAGAATTTGATTTGCCATAAACAATTATTTAAGTTATTTTATCTTTGGTTTAGGCTATGACCATGTCCTATTTTAAAACAATATATATTTTCTCTAGTTGGTAAGGTGTCTCAGATCAACTTAGTTTTGAACTGAGAATGAATTTTGGTCCATGGCTACTTTAAGGCATGAAATGCTTTCCCATTTACACCTTCGCTAATTTTTTGATCGCTGGCCATGTCAATAAAAATCTTGAAATTCTGTTTCAATAAGAAGGCACTGGCAGTGAATCTTGGCTCATGGCAGGTGGTGTGTAGACATGGCCGGGCTGTCATGTTTATAGAAGATATATTTGCTGTGCTTGGAACCATGGCTAAACCAGTTCCTTTTGGTTGTGGGGACATTTTTTTTTTTTTTAACTACTAATATAGACATTCTTACAGTCTTAAGCCATTCTATGTAGAATGTGCTGTGTTCATTTTCGACTAGGTGGCATTTTGGGTGTTAGACCAAAATTTCAACCAAAATTGCAAAAATATGGGGATGTTAGCTGTTTGGATTTTGAGCAAAGGCAGCATATTGCTGTGAAAAAAAAAATGTATATTGTTTGAACATTAGGAGGTTATTAATGTATTCAATGAACCAGATCTGTGTTTCTCTGTTTGTGCCGTGAGTACTAATTTCCTTAATTGCATCATGGTGAATCTTCTGTGTACCATTTGCATTGTTATTGGAAACAAACAGTTGAAGCTCTCCTAAACCATGGAAGAAAGCCTTTCTTTTCTGTTTTGCTTTTTCAGATTCATGCTATCACTTTCATGGAGAATATAAATCCACAAATTGTGCTTCTCTATTTATTGATAAGGATGATGGTAAGGAATATGTGATGGTTCTATTTATTATTTGTAAAACTAAATAATGTGTATTAGTTCTCTGTTTTCTTCTCTTCAGACTATGGAAGACTCTGCAGCTAGGCCCTGAGGGAATCGCTTCAAATTAGTGAGGTAGCTGTAGATCATGTAATACTCCTGCACCCATCTCATTCTCTCATCATGTGGAATCCAGCTCTTGATTCCACCATTCACTATTGGCCTCAGCAGTGTTGGATTTCCTTGAGGGACACTTGGAAGTACCAGAGGACCAAATGCAGGCATCATCATTGAAGTTCCTGTATGAGGCAGTGAATGGGGTTTTCGTCCAGTCAGACTTGGTGCATCCATCCAGCATAGCCCAGTCATCGGCATTCTATAGGCTGGAGTATGTCTGCCATCTTAGGTTGGTTCTTTGCAAATGCAATGCCCTGACACCAGATTCTTAAAATCTCTGATTGGTACGTCATCAACCATGAAGCTGAAAGGATGATGAATCATGGTGTGCATAGCATTCAAACATATCAAAAGGATGGGTCGTGATTTATAGAACAATCCTTATTATTTGTAGAATTTGGAGATGCATGACATGTCTAGGGTTCCAGAGAATGGAGTGGGTTTGGAGGTTTTTGGTGGAATCAAATTAGAGGCGGAACTACATCTCCCTTTTTCCTTTCCACCGGGAAACACATTGGTGCCTGGTGTGGGAGGGCTAACTCAAAGTTGATATCGTCATGGATTGGTCCTTGTGATGATAACTGCAAGGATAAATGGATCTTGACCTCCAGTCACAATAAGTTCAATTCAAGAAAAGATTAGATTGACATGTAGTTTCCTTTGGAAAAGTAAGCAGGTCGGAGAATGCTGTGGGATTAACATAGTAGGCAGTGACAGAGCCGGCTGAGTTCCTAGGAATGAGCTTGAATTGCATGTTAGATCTTTCCAAAGAGATGCTCATTCTTGGACTGGAAGCTGGAGCCTGAGGCATTGTCAAGTGGCAGAGTAAGAAGTTCGTCATTGTTGAGTATTTTTGCATTGCCATCGCCCCAAGTGATGTCACAGTCCTCGTGGAAGTTGCCTGCTACCCAGGAGCATGCTAACAGGGGAAAATGTAATGCCATTATGACGATACTTGAGAAGGAACAGCGAGTGCTATGGACTGGGACAACAGTTGAAGGAGTTTGGGATTGGAATTGGTGCGAGGAAGAGACCATGCTTTGCTGACTTTTTTGTAGCTAACAGATGATGGGATGGAGGACGTGATTATGAGTTGATTGAAGGGTTGATAAGTTGATTCTCTCATCTATACTTTGTTCGATCTTTCATTTATGCTGGAATTGCCACTGAATTATATTATTATATTAGTCACCTGTAAAACCCGATAATCTATGAGATTGTTGGCCTAGATATGAAGCGTGTTTATTAAAAAGAGTGTATATTTTGTGTTGATTTCATTCATTATGCTTAACTGTCTAAGCATGTATAATTATCATAATTGTTTGCTTGGAGGAACATAAATACGTCAGAAATACTACACTGTTCCAAGAGAAGGCTATAGTAGAAAGTTGTATCACAATAGAAGAAAGTGGGAGCAGTGACCAATCTTCTTGTATGCTTCAGCCAACACCTTCAAGAATCAATTTCTTGGGCTTTTCTTTTACATGAATGTTGACACTAGGAGTCTCATAAGGTAATTTAGCTGGAAATAGACAAACTGCAGTTCACTGCCTCTTTTTTTCTTTTATTTTTTTTTTTTATGGTTTAGCTTGGAACAGCAGTTTTAATTTCTGAAAAACTCAAACGATTGTTCACCTCCCTGAAACGCCCTCTGAAGTTGGATTGATCCATGCTCTATTTTGTCGGTGAGATTAATGATAAATCTGATTTCCTTTAATACTCTGACCATTTGCAGGATAAAACTGATGATTACATGGCTAGTTCACCTTCATAGATAAATTTTGAGGGGAAATTGCCATCTTTTTTTTTTTATAGAGAAGGAAAAGAAAAGTATTCCTCTGTTTGCATTTTAAGTGCTTGAACTGATTACCATCTTGGTGCATTTTATATGTATAGTTTGATTTGTTTTGGAAAGAAGTAATCGAATGTCGGCTGAACATTTGAAGAGAACCCTTGTATCGTGATTTATTTAAGCTTGTGTTATCACTTTAAAAATGTATGATAATACCATATATTTCATTCATTGTTTATCGACAAGAATGACGATGAAGAATATGTTCTAGCATCATTCAGAAGAATGCATGAATCAAAGAATGATTTCTGCTAGTTCACTATTGTTCTTCTTCTTTCTATGGAGCACTCTGGAGGCAGGCCCTGAGGAAACCGCTTTAGGTCAGCACAATAATTGTAGATCATGTAGTTCCTCTGCACCCATCTCATCCTTTCTTGGCTCGTGGAATCCAACTCCTGATTCCACCAGTCACTGCTGGCCGAAGCAGTACCTGCTCTCTTTGAAGGACAATTGGAGGCACCAGAGGACCAAATGCAGGCATCAGCATTGAAATTCCTGTACGAGGCTGTGAAGGGGGCCTTCGTCCAGTCGGTCTTGATGCGCCCACCCTGGGTGGCCCAGTCGTCAGCATTCCATAGGCTGGAGTAGATCCTCATTGGTTGGTTCTTTGGAAACGCTACACCCCTTGACTCCATATTCTTGAAGTCTCTGATTGTTATGCCGTCAACCATGAAGCTGAGAGAAATAATGAAGAACAAGGTCAGCATAATTTTGAAATGTGCAAGAGGACGTATTTTTTGTAATTGATAATATGAGTCTTTATTTATGTAGAATTTGAGAGCTCACATAATGTGTCTGGGGTTCCAGAGGATGGAGTAGGTGTGGAAGTCCTTGGTGGGATCAAACCAGAGGTGGAACTGCATCTCTCTGTTCCCCTTCCCCTGGCCGAACACATTGGTGTGGAGTGTGTAAGGGTCTCCACTGAGGTTTCCGAGGAACTCAAAATCGATTTCATCATGGTTTGGTCCTTGTGATGACGAACTGCAAGCACAAATGAAGCAGTAAGTGGTCAGTTTTTTGAATTCCAATCATTCTAAGCTAGTGATGAATTAGTTGACAGCATAGATGCTCTAAAACGGGGCTTACATAGTAGGCAGTAACGGTGCCAGCGGAGTTCCCAGGCGCTAGTTTCAGCTGCATATCAATCTTGCCAAAGAGATGCTCGTTCGTGGACTGGAAGCCGGAGCCAGAGGCTTTGTCGAGGGAGAGGGTAAGGAGCTGCCCATTCTCGAGGATCTTTGCACGCCCGTCACCCCAAGTGATCTGGAAGTTTTGGTAGAAGTTACCAGCAGAGGTGCCGGCAATCAAAGAGCATACTAGCAGGAGAAGGGATAAAGCCATGATGGTACTAGTAGGGGAGGAAGCTGCTGATATGGTATTGAGATAACAAAGGGAGTGTTGCCACGAGTAGTAGGAGAAGGGATGGGGATTGGTGTTCGAGTGAGGAAGATAGCAGGAGGTGTTGGCTTTATATATGCACTGGAGGTGATGAGTTAAGGGATCGAGGAAGGGGATTGGATGATGATTCTCTTCTTTATGTTAACAGGTTGGCAACAGGTTGGCCGCAGAGGGTATCCGAACGCGGCTTATTATTAAAAAGTAACGGTTGAGGCTTGAGATCGAACAGGAGGAAGGTGAACACCGGTTTCGTGCGGGATGTGGCGGTGCCTAGTGGTGCACCAGCTGCAATGGGTCCTGCTGGATCTTCCGCGTCCAACGTACCAACCTTGTGGTCGCCACTCACCAGGTACCTACCAACTCTCCCCACCATCATCTATTCATCTCGCTAGATCTATCCATCCATGTTTCCAGAAACCAGGACAAGGTTACCGCCAAACTACAGCTGGAAACTCCTGCACTGAGTTCCGCGGGCGAGGGAATGCGACGAGCAGCTCTCATGTACATTCGCGTGATGTTGAATCATAGCCGTCAGACAGATGTGACCCAAGAGCTTGCAAATATGACAACATTTCTTGTTTATGAGAGTGGTTTCCGGCGTTCCCTCGAAAGAAGAGAGTGGTTTCCGGCAGCACAATGTTAGTTTCCCCAAATAACAATGAAGTGTGCGTGACATCTATATACGGAGGAGGCCAATAAAGTTGGCTGCCCAAAGAGAAGTTCGCCGACCACCAAAAATATATATATATATTTATATTTATATTTATAATCATTTTACGAAGAAAATTATCTAAATTGTGTTTGGAAGCTAAATAAGTCAAACGTAGATCCAATGAGTTAACTTAGTACTGCTCAATAAATTACTTCAACACGAAAAGTAATTTATTCTTGGATTAAGTGGATTAAATGGGCTTAAAAGAATAACGTTATGTACTAATTTTTTTGAATAACCTATTACTCTTTTCTATAGAATGCATTATTCAAGTGCTTCAATGAATGTTTGGCAGGAAAAAGGATATATTAACCCGGTGATGACACCTAATCTAATCCGTTTTCAAATGCAACCTTGGCTCTCTTTTCTTGAAATAAATAATAAAACAAGTCTAGGACAAGCAGCTATCTTTTCAACCACTCGTGCTTGAGACATGCATATGCATCTCTCGAATCAAGGTTATTAATTAGTAGTTGTCATAACATAATAAAAATTAACGTGATAGCAACTTTCGAAGTCCTTCTCTTTAGTTATGCATATTAATAATAATATGAATTTAAACAATAGTTGTTGCAAGATGGAAATGATCAATATTATTTGATGGCTTTTGAAACTTAATAATATTTTTTAAATCTAAACCTTTGTCAATTTAAAGTTTTTTTTTGGTCTTTTGATAACATGCTTCTCTTATGTGTTAGGTTTATCAGTTATATCTCTTTTCTTGTTTATCTTTACTGTATTTTCTCTAGGTTATTTTGTCTTTATGGCATCTTGTAAAAAGCCTGTGGTGGATTCCTCACTGTCCTAAAACATGTATGGCGTCAAAGGGATTGTGAACCATTCTTTTTACTCTTGCGTAAATTTAGTCAAAGCTCTTAAGATGCATCACATTCAAAACTTAAATGAATATTAAATTTTTAATTAATCTTAACTCAAGTAGTTGTTGATGTCACTAAATGGGAAATCTATAAGGAGCCAAAATATAGCTTTAGCTTCTCCTCCAAGTTTAGAATTTTTGAAGTATTTTTATTTTTGATAATTAGCATCTTTATTCAACAAAGAGAGCAATTTAATTGGACTTAACTAGCATAAGAGAGAGAGAGAGAGAGAGAGAGAGAGAGAGAGAGAGAAATTTCATTCCTTTCTAGTTAAAAAAAAGTCATTCAATTTTTTTAAAAAAAGAGTGAATATATAATTTCTTTATTTAAGTAGAAGAAGACTTAAGCCAAAGAGGCTTCAAGAGAGTGAACAAAAGTGTAGGCTTCAATTTTTATTTTTCTATGAATCATGAAAGAAAAGGGATATAGATCATATTTTATTCTAAATATTCTAAATATCTTATTTTTTTTATTTTATTCTAAATATTCTAATGGAATGGATTAAACAAAAGCTCTTTCTCTCTCTCTCTCTCTCTCTGATTGGATAAATATAATCCAAATTTCAGATAAACCAAATTAAATCTTGATGTATTCATTTTTTATTACTTCATTCAATTATTCCTAGAGTTCAATTGAAGAAACAGATACTTGATCTCGGTTGCGTTCCTCTGTTTGCGTTGCCATTACTTGGAATTCACCACCTGACTTCCAAATCGATCCATCATCTCGTTTGAAGAACATGTATTCCTCTGGAAACGAGTCGTTACACTTCATCTGAACATTACAGGAAACTTAGCCTGTTGCTTTTTGCTTTAATTCACGGGTTTCATTTTACATGGAGAATGTGAATCTGTACATCGTGTTCTGTGTCTTCTAACACGAATGACCACGAAGCATATGCGTTAACATCATGGGAGAAGAATGAATGGACTGAATCAAAGAATAAAGATGCTTGTTCACTGTTTTTCTCCTCTCTCCTCTCTCTCTCTCTCTCAGGCTATGGAGCACTCTAGAGGCAGGCCCTGAGGGAACCGTTGGGAGGTCAGTGCAATAGTTGTAGATCATGCAGTTCTTCTGCGCCCATCTCATCCTCTCTTGGCTTGTGGAATCGAGCTCCTGGTTCCACAGCTAGCGTTGCCAGATTTCTGTGAAGGACAACTGGAGGTGCCAGAGGACCAGATGCAGGCGTCAGCATTGAAATTTCTGTACAAGGCAGTGAAGGGGGCCTTCGTCCAGTCGATCTTGATGCGCCCGCCCTGTGTAGCCCAGTCATCAGCATTCCAAAGGCTGGAGTAAATCCTCATCGGTTGGTTCTTTGGAAACGCGACGCCCCTCGACTCCTGGTTCTTGAAATCTCTGATCGGTATGCCATCAACAATGAAACTGAATGGAGGACGAACGACGGTGAGCATATCATTCTCTTTTTTTTTTTCCTTTTATTTTTGATAAAAGAATTGAATGTTTAGTTGTGATATATAGAACTAGTCTTCTTGTACGTAGGTAGGATTTAATGACTTGCATAACGTGTCTGGGGTTCCAGAGGATGGAGTAGGTGTGAAAGTCCTTGGTGGGATCGAACCAGAGGTGGAACTGCATCTCCCTGTTCCCCTTTCCCTGAGTGAACGCATTGGTGTGGAGCGTGCAAGGTTCTCCACTGAGGTTTCCGAGGAACTCGAAGTCGATCTCATCATGAGTCGGTCCTTGTGAAGATGACTGCAGTTGAGGCATTCGTCATAAATGATCACCTATTTACTAGAGATCCAACTGGAAGGGAACGTACGAAGTAATTTTGACAAAGAGAGGTGAACAGAGCTCACATACTAGGCAGTGACGGTGCCGGCGGAGTTCTCAGGGACGAGCTTGATCTGCATGTCAATCTTGCCAAAGAGATCCTCGTTTTAGGAATGGAAGCCAGAACCTGAGGCTTTGTCGAGGGTAAGAGATAAGAGCTGGCCTTTGTCAAGGATCTTCCCACGCCCATCACCCCACGTGATGTCAAAGTCCTGGTAGAAGTTGCCAGCCGAGGCAATGGCCATCAAAGAGCATGCTAAGAGAGGAAACAGTAGTGATGCCATGATAGCTCTGGTAGAAGACATGGTAAAGAGAGGACGACAGAAGTGGCGTTACTATGTGAGATTGAAGGAAGAAGAGAGAGAGAGAGAGGATGAATATTGGTGTGCTTGGAGTGATGAAGTGAGCGGGGGGTTGTCGGGTTTATATATATGCGTAACAGGTGATAAGAGATTAGATGGTTCTACAGTCAAAAAAGAAAAAAGAAAAAAGAAAAAAAAAGGGATTGGATGGTTTTGCAAACGGTTGGTTGGCAAACAGGCTGGCGAAGGGTCTGAGAGAACGCGGCGTCTAATGAGTGGTGCGCCCACCACTGGCCCGTTAGTCAATGGGTCCTACTTTTCTTGGTTGGCTCGGCTTTTAATGCACCGACTGCGGATTTTAATTTGCCTGAGCTTCGCATGTGCCTTCAAGGATTTCCAGTTCCAATGGTTTGATGTGGCCCCGATCCCGCTTGCCGCGTCTGGTCTTGGATTTGAGCCATAATGCTCTTGAAGATTTTTTCCTCCCTTTTTTTTTTTTCCACAAGAAAAAGAAAAGGAAAAAAAAAAAAAAACACATGGTTCATGGCATGCAAATAAAAAAAAATTAAAAAAAAAAAAGAGTGGGGGCGAGTGACAGGCCCAGACTTTGCACTGGGACCGTATAACAGCTGTCCAATCTTAATTGCTTCTTGTTGCAGGTTCATTTGTTGAAGTGGGATGGGCGGCTGTGATCAAATTCCTCGCATGTTATAGTATATGGCTGTCACCCGCCCACCTGAACAGGTCTGTGTTTTTTGGTTACGAACAGGTCTGTTTATTCTCAAGCATTAGATGCTACTTAACGATGTGCCAGCGTAAGTACTTGCGTAGCGGGCAACCATGCCCACTGTCATATGGTACCTGTGTTATGGCCACAACTGGGCCAGGTCAACCTCTAGCACCATCCAAGCCTAGTCGTCTTCTTCTCCTTCTTCTTCTTCTTCTTTTTTCCAGTTGCGTTATTGTTGTGTGTTGTGGAATTACTATAAGAGGAGGAGAAAACATAGAGATAATTAAGAGGAAAAAATTGCGAGAATGATTTTTAAGAGCGTGAAGGGATGAAGATTAAGTTGTGTTCAAGCCAGACGCTCCCACATAAGCTGCCGAAATGATGCCCCAAATAGGTTCGTTCTATTTCAGTGGCAGGTGAAAAATTAAGGTTAACACACTTAATGCGCACACCATTCTATCTGTCGCAATGCTAAGTTAAACCTGTTTAGGAGAGCACTAGTGGCTGCACGTTTCTGGGTGTGTAAATCTTAAAAAGATTTTAACATAGGACACGTGCATGGCAACGTGCGGCCGGAGAATTCTTACATGAAACTAATCAACCATGGAACAGATTGGTGAAGGTTGCCTGCTATAGAACCAAATTTCTCACCAAAAAGCCTCATATATTTGGAGAAGAATTCGTGAGACTACTAATCCTTTCTAGATTGGTTTCTCATTTGCTTTGGAAAATGAGTCAGATATTAGATTTTGGACGGACATTTGGGTTGGCAGTTGACTTGTGAAGTAGTTGAAGGCTTCTAATACTTGTGTTTGTGTCAGTTTGCCTCTCTCAATTTACTAGAACTTCTCCGATAATCAAGAACAATTTCGAGATTTAAATGGTTATAATTAGTATTTATCCATCGAACCAACAAGAAGGTATTGAAGATACCGTGAAAAAGCTAGAGCATGTTTAAATGAATATTTATCAGCTCATCAATTTTGAAAAAAATGAAAACAAGCTATCATGCCGGGAAGGAACAAAATAGAGTGACTGCCGGCCATTTTTGGCCGGGGTTATAGCAGCTCAGCACTTTCCCTATAACTTCTCTGTCTAACACACTCCATTATGGTTTAAAAATGATCTCTTCAATTAAGAAAACATCAGGAGTCTCCGTTGAAGAATTAGCCTTGGGGGAGTTCAAACACCAAGTTTTGGCAACTGGCTCTCTTTGAAGCATTAGTGTGCCGATTGGAATTATAGCAAGCATTCCATTTTCATGGCTGGGAAACGACAGCCATTTTTTTAGGAGATGCATGCATTTCTTCAGGAGCGAGGGAGCCAACGAAACAGGCGCAGGTCATCGTCCCAGGATTGAAATCTCGGCCAGTCCAAGGCAGCCTAAAAGTAGCCTGAGAAATCTAGGCCTGGGCTTGGATGGTTCCAGACTAGCTCATACTGGGACCGTCTCCTTGTCGACCAACGCTTAGGCCTGGCCGGACCACGGTTTTTGATCCTCGGAAATAGTCAGGAATCCCCAGTATCTGAGTCCAAGCCCCTTTTAGGCTAGGCTTTCGTGCCAACTGCCCCATCCCAGCTCCCTCCCACTTGTATCTCCATTCGCTGGTTGCTTTGATACATGATCAAGCGGAAGAAACTCATCCATTTAGGTTCATTTTCCAAAACATTTCGGCTGCAAGACATGGCAGACTTTGAGATTTTGATGGATGCCTTACGCGAATCTTCAAGTCCGCCTTGTCCTTCCTATATTGCATGGGCTTCAGTGATGGAAGTTTCATTTTTTGCTGCTTCTAATCTGTGAACATTGTCCCCGGCTTTGCCAGCCTTTGCGCCCGCCCTGTATTGGTTTGGTTCTCGCTTGGTTTACCCATACCTCATCCGCTGTGAATTGCACTAGTTTCATCGGTTCTTCTTTGGGTTAAGACGAATTAATCACAACACCTTTGAGCAATGCTTATTTGAACTTTGTTCTAGCCCTCTCCCGCCTTTCCATGGTGTTTCCCCTGTTTAAGCGTACGTTGCTCTGTTGTTATTATGCACACCACTGTCATGTTCTTTTGTAATTCCAAAAAGGTCTACTCTTCAGAAAATATGCCCTTGATGCTTGCATTTATCCACAATAATAAAATTAAGGGCAGCACATCAATAAAAGGGAAAAGATATATCAATTACTATACCTTACTTGTAAATTAGCTCTACATGGATGGTGTGCATTCAAGTCCAACACAAAAAATTTCAACACAAAAAATTTAAGTCGTTAGATGAATGGGTCCATAGAGTATATAAGATCAACCAGAGTTTCTAAGCTATCCAATATGGAGATGATTGCTCGACAATATTGAATACTACGTCTTAGCAACCTAAGACTTGAATAAGAAACATGGTAATAAGATGGAATCTTAACACATACACGGAACTTTTGAAGCATTATGAAGCTTTTGGAATATTGCAAAATTTAGGGACTACGGATTTGCAATGTGATTTGGCAAACTAACAATTTTAATCCATGAAGCAGAAGAATTTGCTATAAATTTTGCAATTTTAATCAGTTGCAAATTAGAAATCATTATGTAAACTGTGAGGTGTGCTTTTCTCTGTCTATTTCAAAAAGTTTATGGTCTGCCAAAATTTTCATATTGGAAAATAACAGAGGAGAAGTGTTAAAGGAAAGACATGGGACTCGAAGTTAAGAATGGAGAGGATGGAGAATGACAAAAGAGAGAAACCAAATAGGATAGACACGTTACACAACCGTGAGAAAAATAAGTAGGAATTTGACCACCGAGGTGTGAAGAACGCATGCTGCGGGCAAAATGATTGAACCAAGCGAATGGAAGGTGGGATGTGGCCGCTTCATGTTCTTATTGTCCTTTAACTTTCCGACCGGGCTCCGTCCTCATATCATGGCACATTGACGCCATGGAACGTAAGAATCAAATTTCTCCAAGTAGATGTCAGAAGCTACAGAAAACTTTTGGAATTACAAGAATGGGTAATTTTAAAATGGATGAGGAGTCTCAGCGGAATCTCTACCACATTCTGTAACTCGTTGCTCTGATCTTTGATGGAAGATTGAATTCTTCTGGCAGGTGAGTCTGCTTCCTTTGCGGCCTTAAATCCTATTGACCAACCAGCCGGACATCTAAGAGCAAGCTACCATTTATGCATGTACATCAGATAGTTGAAACAAATAGATATTTTTCTTATGTCATCCTCCCAATGAAATTTTGATAAGCATAGACATGAATTGATAGACTTTGGTGCAACATGTACGGGATAACTTAAATACTGCATACACTACTATCTGAAACGTCAACGGACAAAAGTACCCTTGATATTTTAAAGACCAAGACTGCAAAGTCTGATCGCGGGCCCAAGTGTTTCTGTACTGAAATTTCTCAAAGTTAGGCATCAGAAGAGTAGCTGTGGAGCAGACCCATACAGAAGCACTACCAGTGAAATCGATGTCTTGGAGCACAGTTTTTAAATAATTAGAGCTTAATATAGGATCGATCTGATTGTTATGACCAACTACTTGTGATTTTTGGATTTTACTTTTATAACAGATGCCATGAGCAATAGACAGCTTAAAATACTCTTAAGCTCTAAATCTCTGTGAAGACTAGATTTGAAACGAGATCTTTTGTATAGACTCCAAAATACTTTACCATCTTGGTCAGGTGAAGCCATCCTTGAGTACTTTTCCTCCAAAATATTTTTGTTTTATTTGTAAAATACAAGTGTACCCGTTCCATGGATGACACTGGAAATGTTAGAGCAAGCCTGTAAATGATGGATATTATTTGTCATGAGCATATCAAACGTCCGATTTATAAAATTTTGTTTCTATATGTCAACATACCACATTAGAATTGCTTTTGTCTAACAGTCGACCCAAGGCACTGATATCAAGATATTTCAATAGGAGAATGTCTACCTTCAGCAAAGTTGAAGCTGTAAATTGTTATCACGCACAACATATGGTGCATTCACAGACAACAAACATTCGGTAGCTTCATGTGAATCGGTATATTGTGAGGCATGTAATAGCTAGAAGATTGCAATCCAGGAACCTGATTTGATGAGAATTCACATGCCACAGCGTGCTTATTTTCGAAAGAAGAGCACTCGGCACCTGTAATCACAAAACTACGGTTGAGTTTTAAAGACTATTTTAGGATTTGATCTTTCACGCGTTAAATAGATATGAGTCCTCCACTTGGGGCCAAACCTTGCACATTTATATCTGGGCAAAAAGTACAGCTCACATGAAGATGACCATACATGCACGCTGCTCAGATCTGATGATGTCCCTCGGTAGCAACAGAAAACCGATGACAATGGTGAGATCAAAAAATATTGCAGCATGATAAAGAAAAAGCAGGCAAAAGAAGATCAGGATTCATTTAGAGCAAGCAAAGAGGAAGAGAACCGAAATCTATGCCAGCAGGAATCCCCCTATACGGTTAAACTAATTAGTGGATAGTTTTTTTATGGCGGAAAAAGGATGAGAGCATATTCTTTTGACACAATAAAACCTGTTCCTTTTGTATAAATATTGTTCATATTTATTTGCATGACAGAGCATTTAAAGGGCATAGGAACAGCGCGAAGATGATAAAATGGCGACAAGCATGAAGTGAAGCAAACATCGGAATACATAGCTGGCTAATTTGATGTTGTTTCTGGTGAAAACTTACGGAACCAGTAAATTTTTTTTTAAGAAAGATTGGAAGTTTTGAAAGGAAAATAAATTAACATGACACGGTGACTCTAGTTGAGAAATTCAAAGGAGGTTGTTCGTATATTCAAACTAAAAGGCTTGAATTCCATGGCCTTCGGTGGACTAACCTGAGCAACCTAACATACGCTTAACTATTATATTGTAATACATTCCATAAAGTATGGGGAGTATACAGTGGAAGTGGAGGTGAAGTCCGAGTGGTAGTTGGCAGCGTTGTTGTTTTCTGCGGCAGTACACCCCACCAAAGGGAAAGAACGAAAGGAAGGAAGCAAAAACCCCACGGGTTTAGCGGGGAAGAGTCTCCACTCCTCCCTCGATTTTGTCTCTCTTGGCTCCGGCAAGCTTACCCCCTCTCCCCTCTTTTCCTCGGCCTCCGACGCTTCCTCTCCTCCTTGTTGACCTTCTCCATATTCAAAACTCTATCCCCCTCGCTCTTCCCCTTTCTCAGAAACTCTAACATAGGGCTACTTAGTATTAGGAGGCTTCTCATGAGAGCACGTGGAGACCATTTATAGGTGACTTAGAGAAGGTGAGCAACGCTGTAACATCCAGAGAGAGAGAGAGAGAGAGAGAAGGGACTGCTGTTATGGACTGGAAGCGGAATGGAATGGAATGTATACCCTATAACCCTACGGCCACTTTTTCCATCTCTTAAGTTTGTGTGTGTGCCTATAAATATATATTCTCTCTCTGTATGTGTCTTTTTCTCTCTGTCTCTCTTTCTCTCTCAACTTCTCAGCCTGCAAGAGAATTGAAGATCCATAAATGCGGTTTGGTGGAGGCACTGATCGAGGGATGGGGATGCATCATAAGCAACTGTAAATCCGAGGAACCTTAGTTATTGCCCACTTTGACTCTCCCTTTGGTCTCTCCCTCCCTTCCTCACTCTCCTCCCCTCCCTCCTTTTTCTAATCCTCTTAGTCCCCCTCCCTCTCTTCCGCTTCTCTTTCCACCTCTATCTCTCTTTCTCCACCAATCTATTAACGGGCATTGTTGAAGAAGTGGTTTTCCTCTTCCCACACTGTCCACAGCCATGCGGAGGAGGTGGGCTCAGGCAGCATCTGTTGCGTGCCTAATTCTCGTCATCGCGGGCTTCGGGTCACATGGCTTTGCTCGAGAGATCGGAGGAAAGCAAACTCATGCTAAAAGAGATGAGAAGAGACCGCCAAAGGAATCGGCACTCAGAGTCGTTTCTGTTGGCTTGGATCAGTGCAAGTCGAAGAAGACCGACCTTTGTGGACATAACAGTCGAGCCAAGAGTAATGCTAGCCTGATTGATGATGACAAGCGGGTCGTACCCACCGGCCCGAATCCCTTGCACAACAGGTGAAGGCAGTCTAAAAAAAAAAAAGAACGTCAAGCAACAGCAAGTGGAACACAAGAAGAAGAAGAAGAAGAAGAAGAGGGGTAGTTCTTCTGCTTGTTTTTCTTCTTTATCTATGAGAGCTTTGTCGCAAGGAAAAAGATAGTTTTTTTTTTTTCCCCCACTGTTATTAATTTTCTCTTTTGTTTAGATTTTGACAAAATATGTAGAACGAAGCTATGAAACCTTTCTCTGTTTCTTCAGCTGTTAAGATGACCATTTTAATAGTTTAGTTCCTCTTTTTCTTTTTCCGGTGTTTTCCTCTGATTATGTGGAGTTGCTTGAGATTTGAGTGGAGTAAATGTTTTAGTTTAAATGGGACAACTTTTATTAACAAAAGCTTAAAACACCATCAACAGAGAGGTCGACTAGCCATCTAAGCTTAGCAATAAAGTCTTTTGGCAGTTGCCGACCCCTCCTTCGTCATGGAAGAGTTTTTTTGTGCAACATACTTTAACCTTGAGAGTCCGGCTATAAATGGAAATTTTAAAAGCTGGTAGGGGCCTCAGGTTAAATGGTTTTCTTCTTCTTTTTCCGCAGGCTGCAAGTGGGCGCGGGCAGGCCGAAAGGCCTGCGGTAGGCACGTGACCATAACCACCTAGAGGCTTCCCTGCTGACCTTTGCAGTCTGAACTCATCGTTGGATGGATTGTACAGTGCTAGAGATAGCAGTATTTCTTATTTTCTTTTCTTTTTTCTTTGGACAATATTAAGGTGTTGCATATCTTATCTTCATCATCATCAACATCATTATCTTCTCTTTCCTTCTATATGTGCTGTTGATCAGCTACTTCCATGAGCAAGGAAAAATTCTAGCTCTTAATGGCGAGGGCAAAAGTAAGCAGGCACGATCGACCAATTTCCATGAATCTCATGCCATGCCATGAGGATAAAAGTCGATAGTTGGTAATGCATTCCTGCATGCATCATCGTCTTTAAAAAGCATCGTCCTAGATGGCCAAGAACCAATACCATAGTGCACGGAGTTAAGTTAATACTACATGGATTTGATAACGCTGGGTTAGGACCCTATCGTCTGTCATCGTATGCTTGGTGGTGCATATTTTTTTTAAGTATATCTGGGAGCAAATATATGCCAAATGGAGGGGGACTTGGAGTCCCAATAGTGTAAGAATTTCGAAACCGTAACCCATCATCATCATCATTTCCACAAGTCCAAAATCCAAACAGTAGTAATCCTCAATACTGTCGCGTAATTGGATGGATGGAGCCATGTTTCCTGATTTGGGGAAGCGAACGGTAAGATCTGGGTGGTCAGAAGAGGGAGAGAGAGGAGGACATAAATATGCCTGGGGAGCAGTGGAGAATTGAATTGTGGTTTGGCTTTTGTGGGTGCCCCGCTCCTCCCCAAGTCCACTCACTGCCCCTAGCCGTACCAACCCATCCATCTTTTTAACTCCATGCTGCCCCACCACCTCTGCTGTCCCCCAGAGAGAGAGAGAGAGAGAGAGAGAGAGAGAGAGAGAGAGAGAAGGAGAGGGCTTGAGGTGACTGAAGCGTCGCGGCTCCACAGTTAAACGTCTTTCGGTTTTACCGCCGGGGAGCTTTCGGCCGAGGCGAGTCCGAGCCTCGTGGGAGGAGGAGGAGGAGGAGGAGATGAGTGAATGATTCGGGCATGATGATTGTGTGATGGACTTGCGTGTTCGTTAGTAGGTTTGTGAATCCGTGATGGACCGCGTTTTATATTCTTGATCCGCATTTTATTTCAGCCTCCTGAGCCGTGGGCTGGCTTTGGCTTGCATGGCACTCCATCGATTGTAGGGCAGCCGGTGGACATAAAATTAATGATAATTAATATGTATCACATCATTCATATTTCAGGGAACGATGCTAAAGCTTTTATAATTTATTTCTATTGCTATGGAACCTAAACAATTTAATCCTCCCGCTTTGTTACATTTATAATGCTGCCATGTCGGCTCGATTGGGCTGAGAACCAGTTAGAGTGCGGCTTGTTGGATCAGTGTTCTATTGAAAGGTTGGAAAGGCCAATTTTATATTCAGGACGAAGTCCTTCGCTCATAGTAAATAGATGGAGAACATTGAGCTGAAGAGAATGGCGTTTTTATCAAATATTGTTTTTTTTTTTTGTTTTCATTCCAAATATATATATATATATATATATATATATATAGTTTAAAGGTTGTTGATTTTGCTCTCCAATTCGTGGACATGGTAAGACACTTGTAGAGTTAAACGATGCTGGATAACTTCAAGTTTGTACCATAGGGAAGAAACATCAGGAGGCAGGGAATTACGGAAGAAGGGACGAGCGCTAGCATTTCACATATAAAATTTTCAAGACCGGGTTTAAGTTGGACATTGAAGTTTCGGTCCAGCCCAAACAATAATCCATATTCTATCAAACCACAAGCAACATAGGCCTCATATGAGCCTGGTGAAGACAAGTCCCATCAATCTTCAGCTAAGCAAGCATGTGGTGATTTATTCTATGTCAGCATCGCTCATGGCACCCCTAATGTGATCGCACCCAAAAACATACTCAAATGATCAAAAGAAGACGTCCATAACCAGCCAAAAAGGATGCACTGGCAAATTTAATCACCTTCTGCCCTTCCATCAGACTGACAAAGCCAGCCATCTTTTTCTCCTTAGTATGTTGGCGAGGCTGCCCGCTTTTTACCCGAAATGCAACCAACGGCGTTAAGGTATGGATGCTAGAAGGGATTCCATTGCACCAGAACGCACTTCTCACGAATCTTATGATATATCGGAGAAAAGTTTAATCAGGCAATGATGATCCTTTCGTTTGATGTGTTTGTTAAGAGTATTGTTTACTTGGGAGTAGGCGAAGATTTAATTAGTTTACCCGCAAAAGCAATGCATTGTTAGTATTTTGCTCTTGTGATTGTGGTTCGGGAGTACATTCTTCATTAGTGAGGGAAGGTCATCGCTCTGGAATTTGCACCTGAATGGCCATTAAACATTGCTGTGCGTTCGAGGTGTCCGACGTATGAGAGAACACTTGTATATCGTATTCAAGTCGGACGTGAGTGCCAAGGATTTATACAGCTTTCACAAAACTCTTTTAAGCAAGTAAATGTGGAAGCTTATACCCCCTTGATGCGTTAGACCCATAGAAATCCCTTGTGAATTAGACTTATTACTCAAGAATAAAATTTAATATTTAATATAAGACTAAGAAAAATCACAATGATCTTTTTATTAATATGAAAAGGTATTAATGAAGATCTTAGTAGATTCTGAAAGTATACCCCTTTCAAGCTTGGAGATGGGTCTAATATTATATTCTAGAAAGAAACTTGACTTTTTTACCCCCCTTTTAGTTATCTTTCCCTAAATCTCTACAATAGGATTATTTAAGCTAAATCAAGTAGATGATACATGAAGCTACAAAAGCTCTTATATTGAAATCAACATTCTCAGCTAAATGATTTAGAAGAATTGCTTATTCCGATTAAACCATTCAAGAGTATCAATACCCTAGTGTGGAACCCTTCCAGGCTTGAGATTAATTCGGGCATGTATCTTCTATAAATTCTTAAACTAGAGGGGTATTATGTGATCATATCATAAAGTCATCTAGAAAGCTATGGTCCTTAATAAAGTAAACATTTTTGTCTAGTTAGTTTTGCACAATAAACTTTAGGTGAAAGAAAGACTTAATAGAAAATATTAGAATGTCAGCACAAGATGCCGTTTATATGATTCATCTGTGGGGACTAAGTGTTATCTATACTTGGCATATCTATTCTTTAAGAGTCTATGGTTCTTTCTTTGTGATCACTTTTAAATTTTTTTGTAATCAAAAAGTATTCAGCATTTATGGATATCATGGAAGTGATATATTTCTAGAGACAGATCGAGTCCATTAGATAATTATATGCTAATGGCATATTTAAAAAGAAAGGAATTCAAGAATCTTCTAAACCTCCTATCCCTCTTGTATTATTTAGAAAAAATTGGTAATCTTTTGACTCTTGGGCTTGTATATTTGTTAGCAAGTCTTGTGTTGGGTTGGGTCCTGCTTTCATGTGGATCCATAACCTAATAAAATAATAGGGTTAAGTAACCCTTTGAGGAAAAAAAATAAAAGAGAGACAGAAGTAAAACGGGAGGAACAAAAGTGCGAAAAAAAAAGCGATCGAGAAAAGAAAAATAAAGTCTTTTATTGTTAACCTATTTTTTTAATTAAAAAGTTATACAATCTCCGATCGAAGTAAAATTTCATAGGATAATTATTTGTGGCGTGTTCTTCAAATCCAACATTTTGATTTCAATTTCGTTTTTCCTTAGTGATATTTTTTTTTTGGCCTTAATTTGAATATTTTTTCTCTATTCTTCTATTGAAATCCAACTATGTTGGATAAGCAAATAATTTTTGGTGATTCCTGGTATTGTTAGGTATTGCTAGAAGTATTTTTGTAACCCCATTATTGATATGAATAGTGAAAGATTTTCTTGATATCGCTTTTGTAGTTTTTTTTCTTCATATTTTTTTACGTTAAATTTTAAATTATATTTTCATAATTTTATGTATTATTCCTCGATTATATATATATATATATATATAAACTTTAGGTGCCCCAACATCCTGTGACGCTCATTGCGCTGAAAAACCTGTTATTCCCTCCTGATCTATCCATGCATATCCTTTTTCTTCTGTGATATTCTTCATCAATAAATTCTGGAGGCTGTAGCTCCCCTTACAGTCAAAAAAAAAAAGAAAAAAAAAAGAAAGAAAAAAAAAAAAAAAGCCTCGGGCGTCATGGCACGAAATTTCAAGACTACAGCCGATCTGTTCCATGACATCAACGGGGGGGAAAAACAACACTAAAATCAAGTAAAGACGTTGTTCTATGATTTGGCAATCCAGATCAGGATTGCCTGATCCATATTGGGTTGGTCAAGTTTGAAATTTGATCAGCTCAAAGTAGTATTCAGAATTACCTTGGATGAAGTTTTGTCCTCTCAAATGCATGCTTTTATGTGGAATGGGCCGCTATGGCTATGAATATTGGGCCGTTGGGAGGCCCAGCGATGGCGGATTCCGTATGAACTCATCGAGGGCATCATCTCCTCACTGCTCGGCCGCGGGATTTCCTCTTGGTACAGGCTCGGTCAGGCAAGTCCATTAGCGCGGGCCCCTAGGCCCTCTTACCGTCACGTCATCTGATTCATCGCCCACAATTTTGCTTGATGGGGAATGTAACGTTCCAAACTCAGTTACCAACTCAATTAACTTCATCATCAGCAGATCAAAAATATATAACTTAAAAATTTAAATAAAAATTAATAAATAATAAATAAATTTAAATTATAATTATATAATACATTTTTTTTATCAAATATAAAATTAAATTTAAGATATTATAAAAAAAATTTCACGACCATCGAATTGATCACAGCCCTTCTAAATTAATCATGTTGCACTCATGGTTGTTGGGGTTACAAGCCCAGTTAGTTGGGAATCTGCTTCCACGAGTGGTAGGCTTCATCTATTGACACGGGAAAAGAAGGGGGGGGGGTACGCGTACAAAATACACGGTGGGGTTAGAGCGTCTCTCTCCCCGGTGAGATTCTGTGATGATATGGGTGCATATGGATAGATATGGTATATTTTTCACATAATTTTCGCAACTTTCTCAAATAACAAGAGGAAAAAAAAAAAAAAAAACACTCGACATATCCATCGGATCCATGATACAGATCATATTCGTCAAACACTTGAGATTTTGGGAAAAATGATGCGGGACAGCTTTTTTTTTCTCTCCCTTTAAGAAAATTGTTTAAATTTCAAACCCAAGAATAAATGAAACATATAGGGCATGGATTTCGAAAGAACCAACGGTAAATAGAGCTGCATGATAATTAGAGGGGAGGTTTTTTTTTTTTTGAAATTTTTCATTTGACCTGATGGAACTACTCATTTCCGTGGTACATTTTTTTTTTTCATATAAAATGCAGCGATGAACCCGGTTGAGCCCAATTTGATAAATCAGCGGGAATCCATTTAAGGCTAGTTTTTCTCTATAGTTTCCTTATGGTTTCTCTATAATCTCTCTAGATTTTTACGTGTTTTTCGAAGGGGAAACAATGTTTTCGTACATTAAGATGGTTTCCCGTCTTTTGAATTGAGGCGCTTTCCCGACCATTGTGAGAATCAGATCAGAGTACAATTATTTAAATACATGTAAATATATTTTTTAAGCTCAATTAATATTACATAGCAGATTCTTTATGCTGCATCAGCGGTGTTGTGGGACCTGTCCTCAGCTGGTTCCCACCATTGTTCGGTGGATCAATAGCGGTTTACAAGATCAAAGGTCAGTCCTGTGCACATGAGTACGTCGCCAGCGCAAGCTTTTATATATATATATGAACAGATCATAACCCAATTTAGCTACGATATTTTTTTAAAAAATTACTAATAAATTAAAACTATTAATACAGTGAAAAATTCTTTTTTATCATCAAACTTATGTGATTGGCTAAATTGAGAAAAACATAAATCCACTCCCTTACCTTTCCATCATAGCCATCATTTATCAAAACATTAATACAATATTCGATTAAGATAAAATTGATTGTTGATGAGATGTTCTTCGCATCTAACAATCAAATACTAATTTTATATCTCTTAAGTAATATTTTTTTATTCTTAATTTGATATTTTTATTCTATTTTTCTATTAAAATCTGTTGGATGAGTAAATAATTTTTTTAAATAATTTTTTACATTACTAGAATAATTTTTGTAATCCATTATTGGCCTAAATAATTGAAGATTTTGGCTTTTATGATTTTTTTTTATATTTTAAGATTTTTTATGTTAAATTTTCATGTCTTATAATTATATTTTCATAATCGTATTATTCCTCGGCTGCACGTTCAGATGAAAAAAAGGTCTATAAGGTGCCCAGCATCTCGTGCATAACTTTTTTTTTTTAAATTTTTTTCCTCTTATAAAATGTGAAAAAATAAACAACAAAAAGATTTCCAACCCATTCTCAACCCCGAATCCCACCAACCCGTCCCCCGACCGCTGTCGGCTCAATTTTGGATGCTGAGACAAGAAAACACAAACACGTCTAGTCAGCTATAAAGTCTTCTTACAAATAGAAGGTCCCATTCTATAAAAACAAGGGAGGATTAATTGACACGTCTCCGGCTTGAGATGGCCCTCCTTCTCCCGTCAATGGTTGTTTACCTCTTCCTATGAAAAATGATAGTAACTCTTTATATACACACACGTTCTAGCCATTTGTGCGTTGCACGAATTATTTATAAATATTTCAATTAAATTTTATACAAAAATTGAATGAGTAAACTTTGATATTTCTGTTTAAAAATTTTAAGATACTCAATAATGCTAACAAAATTCAGACGAATAAAAAGATATATATATATATATATATATAGAGAGAGAGAGATATGAATAAAATTAAAAAATTATTTGACTGGTTTCAAACAAAAAAGATATTTTTCAACCAATATACATTTAATGATAGTTTCGATTAATATATAGAAATATTAGTTCTATGTTGCTTGAATCTTTATAGATATAATTTTTTAAATCTTAAATAGGATAAACTAAATTTGAAAACAAAAAGAAAAGAATAGATACGTAAAAAAAATCTCATTTGTTCAAGACAATAAAAGATATTTTTCAATCAACTTGAAATACAGCATCTTCGATCCACTCAACATCTACTCTTTTATAAATAATTATTTTATTAATATTAATATTTTTTGAATCATTTGAAATAAATATGCATAATATTCGTTTATTTTAAAATTGTAAAAAGTCAAGTGGGTTGAAGAAGTCATGGAGTACCACTTATTTTGGTTTTGTTTTTGAAATGGTTGGAGGCTTTATTTACGGGTTATTTTTTTTTTTTTTTTTTTCCATCAACCGTCCAGCTAAAAGGTGACGCATATTGGTATTCATGAGGAAGGAAGTAAGGAATGTGACTGCCGCCAAAAATATTTATAAAACTCAACCTCATTATTACTATTTCTTGGAAGTTGTGTGTATCGTGTTTGTCTCAACTGGTGAGGATGAATTTGATATGTGAAACGTAGAATCCTGGCAGCTATAAAGGATTATGCTTTAATTTAAAATAATGAGCGTACGTGTGGCTGAGTTGAAGATGAACATTTATTATTTTCATTATTATGATAATAATTTTTTTTTTAAAAAAATTATTCTCATAATAGCGGATGGGTCAATTCTTGGTGTCATTCGTCTCATTAAATTCTTTTGTGCGGGCCCCATAGCAAGAAGAGAAGGCTTTTTTTTTTTTTTTAAGGCGGTAGGGATGAAAGAATTATTTACGGATTACACATGACTTTATGTTGAAGCACTAAAATATCAACAACTTTTATAGTGTATGCGTGTAAACTTCCAACGTAGCAGACGTCGCAAAGGATGTCACCTATTAATCGCAATGAGCCAAATGCCTAGTTAGTGGAGCTCTGAATTGGCAGATGAATAGCGTCCGCTTGCAACTTGTGGGGGTGGTCTGCTTGCAACTTGTTGCGGGCCATTTGGAAAATTTATCGATTTATAGGCACGAATAAGCATGCTTTCAGTGGGAAAAAAAAAAAAAAAAAAAAAAGAAGGATTTTTTACAAGACGCGTGTTGCCGACTGGTTTGCCACATCTCGTAGTGTTCCATGTTCTGCATCCCTGAGCTTGCGTATGCGACTGTGGACAAGCTCCTCACGTCGGTCAACCACGCCTTCTTTTTCCCGTTATTTATTTTGTTTATTTTATTATATACGAGACACAAGGGCCCCGCTACGAGTCACGACAACGTTCCCTTCCACCAATTGCCACATCGCTCACTATCGATGCCACGTCACCTCTCGGAGGGCAACCACAAACTCGCACCGTCGGTCTTGCTAGTCTTCTTTTGTTGCCAGCACCCAACTTTTGACCTTAAAATTTATTTTTGTTTATTTTATCATACGAGTCACAATGGGCCCGCCTCGCCCCCAGTAACGACAACGTTTGCCTTCGGCCAATTTCTCCGAAGCCCGAAATAACATTCCCGTGCGGGAGGACGAATCGTGGTCCGATTCCTTGCGTCCGAATCGTACAGTTCTCTCTCTCTCTCTCTCTCTCTCTCTCTTTTCGCATATGCAAGTTGCACTCTACGCCCGCGAGATGGTAAGTGATAGAGTGAGACGAGAACCAGACCTAAGTTTCGTTCCGCATAAAATCGTCACGTTCGACTGTCCGTCGCTCACCACCGATGCCAGAGGGCAACGGGGATGGCCCGGTGCCAGCCACCCGCACTCCAGGCCTATAAAGCCCCACTGCCCTCTCCGACTCGACTCGCGATTTTTCTCTCTGTACCTGATGCCACACGGAGGCCAATCTAACAAAGTAACGAGAGAAAGAGTTATGGAGGTGGTGCTGGACTGGAAGTCGATCGGGTCGCTCCTCGCGACGCTGCTGTTTCTCCGGACAGCGGTGCGGGACTTATTCCCACCGGAGCTCCACCAAGTCTTCCACGCCCTCTTCGGCCGCCTTCTGAAGGCGCTCAACCCCAGGGCCACCATAATCATCGACGAGTACGAGGGCTCCTCTACCAACGAGCTCTACCACGCGGCCCAATCCTACCTGGGCTCTCACTGCCTCGCCTCCGCCCCGGTCGTCCGTCTCTCCAAGTCCAGCAAATTCCCCCACCCGGTCGCCTCCCTACCCTCCTCCCACACCACCGACGACTCCTTCCAGGGGGTCCCTCTCCGCTGGACATCCCATACCGTCGAGCGCTCCTCTTCCTCCAACCGCGTCGGTCGCCGCTCCTCCGGCGCCGACGAGCACCGCTCTCTCAGGCTTACGTTCCACCGCCGCCATCGCGACGCCGTCCACTCCTTTTACATTCCCCACATCCTCGAGGAGGCCGAACGGATCCGCCAGAAAGCCCGCCAGCGCCGCCTCTACACTAACCGCCACACCTACGGCGAGCCCTTGCAACCCTGGTCCACTGTTCCCTTCTCCCACCCCTCCACATTCGACACCATCGCCATCGATCCCGCCCTCAAGGAAGACATCCGCGCGGACCTCCTCCGCTTCGCCGACCGCCGCGACCACTACGCCCGCGTCGGCCGCGCCTGGAAACGCGGCTACCTCCTACACGGCCCCCCGGGCACCGGCAAGACCAGCCTCGTCGCCGCCATCGCCAACCTCCTCGAGTTCGACGTCTACGACCTCGAGCTCACCGCCGTCCACTCCAACTCCGAACTCCGCCGCCTCCTCGTCTCCACCACCCCCAAGTCCATCCTCGTCGTCGAGGACGTCGACTGCTCCCTCGACCTTTCCGACCGCAAGAAGAAGAATAAGACAAAGCCCGGCCACGAACACGAATCCAATTCAGATTCGCCCGCTGTCGGTGAAAAGGCGAAGCACGGCTCCACCGCGTCCGGCCGAGCGACGATCAGCCTGTCCGGCGTGCTGAACTTCGTGGACGGGCTATGGTCGTCGTGCGTCGAGGAGAGGTTGATGATCTTCACGACGAACCACCCCGAGCGGCTCGACCCGGCCCTCCTCCGGCCGGGACGGATGGACCGGTCCATCCACCTCTCCTACTGCAGCCCAGCAGCGTTCCAGCTTCTGGCGAGAAACTACCTCGAGGTGGCGCAAGGCCACGGACTTATGGCGGAGGCAGAGACGCTCCTTAAGGGGGTCAAGATGACGCCGGCGGAGGTCGCCGAGGTGTTTATGGGCTGCGACGGCGACGACGCCGATGCTGACATGCGGAAGGTGGTGGAGGAGCTGCGGCGGCGGCGGCGGAAGGCCTTGACGCCATCGCTAACTCCCGAGGATGGCGGCAGTTCCGGAGACGAGAAGGAAGGAGTGTGCGAATGATTTATCCCTGGAATTTTGCACTCGAAGAAGCAGGTCTATTATTAGCAACATATAAGGATTACGCCACGCTTGGAGAAATAGGAGATGATTGACATGGTAGATGAGCAATCTGTGTTGTTTTTATAAATAATCACTCCAAGATAAGCTGTGTCATTTTGAACTTTAAACGAAACAAAATATTCCTATAGATCTAACCGTGATTGCTAGTAGGATTTTTTTTTTTTTTTTTTCCTGGTTGAGGTCTCTAGGCCCTTGGATATCAGTATGGACTCGGACTAATCAGAAGCCTGCAAAGCTGAGTAGTCTCTGATTTGAATTTTAGATCGTATTTATGAAGAATTGGACCTAGCCTCAGTCCAATCCAAACTTGGTATGAGATCAAAATTAAACACATCTTGTCTGATACTCTTTTCACTCTTTCCTTCCTCGATCTTTGGTTGGTATGTTGCTTGTTCGAGTCTTCGGACTGGGCCTCGCTTTTCACCAACCCCAATGGTATATGTCTATACGGTGAGAAGGTTAACCTCACTATCATATAATTAACAATGTCTTTGAAATCCATATACTTAAGAATAGAGTCAAAGATAGCAGGCATCTTTCCCCCTTTTTGAAGAGAGCGAAAGAAGCTAGAGCACTCAAAACTAATAGGGCTTCCAGCTAAAAATCAAGCAACAGTAAAACTATCCGATGGGATGACAAATTCCAAAGATACTTTCTGTTGAAATTGGCCTTCCCAAACGAGAACTATCTTTATATGTACGGCATCTACATACTCGCCTTTCTATACAAGAAAAGAAGGAAAAGTATAAGGGTCATAAAGCTTTTCTTTAAAGAAAAAATTCTTACGGTTCTTGAACAAGTTGCTTAAGACTTAAGTAAAGAAAGATCTATTTTATTCAAAAAAAAAAATTAAGCCTATGTCTATAGATGCCTGAACAAACTGTATTCTAAGTTGATCTCTTACATTTGATAGCTTATATTAATCCTGATCCCGAAAAGCCCATCAGTTTCATGACTTCAAAGGGCAAAAAAAAAAAAAAAACTCTAAAATTCAAGCAAAGATGTTCTACGATCTGGCAATCCAGAATTTTGGTAAAGATGTTGTTCTATAATTTGGCAATCCAGCTAAGGATTGCCTGATCCAAATTGGGTTGTTCAAATTTGATGGATTGCCTGATCCAAATTGGGTTGTTCAAATTTGAAAATGGATCAGCTCAAAGTGGTATTCAGAATTACCTTGGGTGACTTTTTCTGCTTTCAAATGTATGCTTTTATGTGGGATGGGCATGGTGCACAAGTGGTGACGGCTTTCGTGCGGGCTCACCGAGGGCAACATCTCCTCCTTGCTCGGCTGCGGGATTTCCTCCAGATACAGGAGCGAACTAGGCCCCTTACCGTTATATCATCTGGCACGATTTCCCGGTTTTATCCTTTCCAAGTTAGGCTTAATGGGGGGGGGGGATCGTTATAGATCCCTCCAAATCAATCCTGCAGCACTTATGGTTGTTGGGTGTACAAGCCTTGTAGTTATTACTCAGTAGTCTGCTTCTAAGAGTGGGGTGCCGTGAGCTCCATCTCGCGAGGTGAAGAACAACGGGGTACGAGGCCGCACGGTCAAGAAATCCACCGGATTCATGATAGGGATCATGGTTATCAAATCCTAGTTCCCAAAGTCAAGCGACAGATAAAAGTGAAATGGGGTGGTGTTTTTTTTTTATTTTTTATTTTATTCTCTCTCTGCAGGAAACTTGTTTAAAATTTCAAATCAGAATGGAATGAAACTTATGGTGGCTGGATTTTTAAAAGCCAACGCAAATAGAGCTGCATGATAATTAGACAGGAGAAATTAGTCATGTGCTATATCGTTTTTTTTTTGTAGACTTGATGGAGCTGCTTTTTTTCCGTGGTACATCATTTTTCCTATAAAAGATAGTAAAGTACCAAGAGATTTTTTTTTTTTTTTATAAAATCCATAAAATACGTACGCAGCGATTGACCCGGTTGAGTCCAATTGGATAAATAAGCAAGAATCTTTTGGTTCCTCTTTATCATTTAAAGCTATTTGATAAAATCCATTCGAAGCTAATTTCTCTATAGTTTTCTTTCCGCATAGTTTCTCTACATTTTTACACGTTTTTAAAAACATTGTTTTCGTATATTATGATTGTTTCCATCTTTTGCATCGAGACGCTTTCCTGGCCATTGTGAGAATCAGATCAGAGTGCTACCATTTAAATATACGTAAATATATTTCTTAAGCTCAATTAATATTATATAGTATATATTTTATTCTGCAACCTCTGTGTCGTGGGACCTGTGCTGTTGGCTCGCCAGCGTTTCCCGGGTTGCTCAAAAATAGTTTTATCAGATCAACGATCAGTCCTGTACAGATAACAAGGCGGAGGCGTCTTTAGCGCCAGCAATTTTTTTTTACCCTTATCCACTGGTGACCCCAAAGCTTTTTTTTTAAAAAAAAAAAAAAATTGTACCTTATAAATTGTATCGAGCTCGGCTTTGGCAAGTGTGGTGGTCCCGCCAACCCGCACCCGGCTGCTGTCGGGATAATTTCGATGCCGAGACAAAGGCAAATGCGTAATCGACCTCAAAGTCTTCCAACAAATAAAAGATTACATTTTAGAAATAGGAACGAATCTTTTGACCGACTCGGGCTTGAAATGGGCCTCCTCCTCAAGACAATTATAGTTTATTCGTCTCTCTATTAGAACTAGATATCACCAGGACAGCACTCACCAGTCGCAATGAGCCAAATTCTTGTTTGCGGGGCTCTGAACGGGAAGATGGAAGCGGTCGTCCGTTTGCAACTCGTTTGCTTTCAGTGGGAAAAAAAAAAAAAAAGAAAAAGGAAAGAGGAATTTTTAGGAGGCACGCGATGCCTACTGGTTTGCCAAATCACGATGTCTTTCATGTCCTGCATCCCTGATCTTTTTTATTGTATGCGACGACGGACCAGCTCGTGCCATCGCCATCGGTCTGCGCGTTCTTTTCTCCTGTTTACTTTTTTGTGAGCCACCGGGGCCCCACGTCGAGCGACTATGGTGCTGCCTTCCGCCAATATTTACGAACGGGCATCCGAGAGGCCGTCCTCATCATAATTTGTAAAACACTCGCGTTCCACCGACCGCCGAACACCATCGACACCACGTCAGCTCTCGGAGGGCAACGCCAAATGGGATGGCCACATGGCCCCCACTCACTCTGAAGGTCTATAAAGCCCAATTGCCCTCTCCGACTCGACTCGCGGTTGTGTTCTCTGTGCCTGGTATCCTTCGGAGGCCAATCTAACACAGTAACAGTAGAGAGAGAGAGAGAGAGAGAGAGAGAGAGAGAGAGAGAGAGATGGAGGTGGTGCTGGACTGGAAGTCGATCGGGTCGCTCCTCGCGACGCTGGTGTTTCTCCGGACGGCAGTGCGGGACTTACTCCCACCGGAGCTCTACCGAGTTTTCCACGCCCTCTTCGGCCGCCTTTTGGAGGCGCTCAACCCCAGGGCCACCATCATCATAGACGAGTACGAGGGCTCCTCTCCCAACGAGCTCTACCACGCGGCCCAGTCCTACCTGGGCTCCCGCTGCCTCGCCTCCGCCCCGGTCGTCCGCCTCTCAAAGTCCAGTAACTTCCCCCATCCGGTCGCCTCTCTACCCTCCTCCCACACCACCGTCGACTCCTTCCAGGGTGTCCCTCTCCGCTGGACATCCTATACCGTCGAGCGCTCCTCTAATTCCTCCAACTCCTTCGGTCGCCGCTCCTCAGGCTCCGACGAGCACCGGTCTCTCGAGCTCACCTTCCACCGCCGCCATCGCGACGCCATCCACTCCTTTTACATTCCCCACATCCTCGAGGAGGCCGAACGGATCCGCCAGAAAGCCCGCCAGCGCCGCCTCTACACTAACCGCGCCGGCTTCGACGTCGCCTTCCAACCCTGGTCCTCTGTTCCGTTTTCCCACCCCTCCACATTCGACACCCTCGCCATCGATCCCGTCCTCAAGGAAGACATCCGCGCGGACCTCCTCCGCTTCGCCGACCGCCGCGACCACTACGCCCGCGTCGGCCGCGCCTGGAAACGCGGCTACCTCCTACATGGCCCCCCCGGCACCGGCAAGACCAGCCTCATCGCCGCCATAGCCAACCTCCTCGAGTTCGACGTCTACGACCTCGAGCTCACCGCCGTCCACTCCAACACCGAACTCCGCCGCCTCCTTGTCTCCACAACCCCCAAGTCCATCGTCGTCGTCGAGGACGTCGACTGCTCCCTCGACCTCTCCGACCGCAAGAAGAAGAATAAGACCAGGCCCAGCCACGAAGACGAATCCGACTCAGATTCGCCTGCTGCCGGGGAAGCAGCGCAGCACGGCTCCACCGCGTACGGCCGAGCGACTATCAGCTTGTCTGGCGTGCTGAACTTCGTGGACGGGCTGTGGTCGTCTTGCGTCGAGGAGCGGTTGATGATCTTCACGACGAACCACCCCGAGCGGCTCGACCCGGCCCTCCTCCGGCCGGGGCGGATGGACCGATCCATCCACCTCACCTACTGCAGCCCGGCAGCGTTTCAGCTTCTGGCGAGGAACTACCTCGAGGTGGCGCATGGCCACGGACTCATGGCGGACGCAGAGGTGCTCCTTGAGGAGGTCAAGATGACGCCGGCGGAGGTCGCAGAGGTGTTTATGGGTTGCGACGGCGACGGAGCCGATGCAGCTATGCGGAAGGTGGTGGAGGATCTGCGGCGGCGGAAGGCCTCGACGCCATCGCTGCCTCCCGAGGATGGCGGCGGCTCCGTAGACGAGGAGAAAGGAGCGGGTGAATGGCTTATCTGAGAAATTTTGCACCCGAAGAAGCAGGTCTTTTATCTGCAACATATCAAGGATTAGGCCAAGCTTGGAAGCGAGAGAACGGGAGATGATTGACATGATGGATGTGCAATCTGTGTTGTTTTTATTAATAATCAATCCTAAATAAGATGTCTCATTTCGATGCATCTTAAACGAAACAAAATATTCCTATTGATATAACAGTTGTTGCTAGTTATAATTTTTTTTTTTGAGTGCACTAGGCCCTTCAACATCAGTATGTTCGGAAATAGGCTGACTAACCAGAAGCCTGCATAGGTGAGTTGGCTTTGATTTGAACTTCGGACCTTATTTGAGAAGAATTAAATTTATCCTCACTCTAACCCAACCTTGGCCTAAGATTGAAAAAAAACATATCTCGTCTGCTTTATTTTTTTCTATCAGTTTTTTTTATTCTTTTCTTTCTTATCTTTGAACCGAATATTGCTTATTCGACCTTAAAACCTGACCTTGCTACCCGTCAACCCTGATGGCATGTTAACACAGGACAAGATTAATCTTACTAATATGCAATTAACAGGTCTTCAAAATCCTTATACTTACAATAGAGGCAAAGACACTACATGTTATTTAGATTTTTCTCAAAAAAAAAAGAAAAATAGAGTAGTGTAACTCAAAATTAATAGGGTTTCCGGTTAAAAATCAAGCAACAGTGAAACTTATTGATGCAATGACAAATTTCAAAGATACTTTCCAAAATATCATTGAAATTTATCGCTAGTCAAATGAGCAATTTTCTTATTGCTCTTTTATTTCAAACGAGTAATTTTATTATTAGCCTTCTGTTTAGTAGACTTCTTCTTCTTGTTCTCTCTCTCTCTCTTTCTCCTCTGTGGGATTCAAGCATCGCTCAGCTTGGTAAATAAGCTTATCAGCTATCCTAAAGCAAGCAGTGTTTCAAGCAATGAAGAGAAATTGGTGCCCATGGAATCATCTCCCAGTGGTTCAGGTTATGTCTTTGAGGGCATTCACATGTTATGTCTGTGAATTTCCTCAAATATTTGCCAATTCACAAGCATCCTAGCGAATCAATTAACATGATCCGCAGTGAGGAGTAGCATGACTGGGTCACTGGGTCTTCGGGCCCCCGATATGCCAGCGTTCTGGGCGATCTAACTAATGCTCAGCTTCGCGCAGGATGTCTTAGGCTAAAAATACACTGGACACAAGTTGGCAGCTGATATGCCCACTTTCGGGCGGCCATGTTCTGTTCCCTGCAGCTAATTCCCATCCCTCGACCGTACCAAGCTCTCGCCTTTGTTTTCTTCCGCTCTTTTTTTTTTTTTGTTTTTTCCCCACGTGGGCACCATTATATACGGCCTTTCGCCTAGTCAGCCCCGCGACAAACCCACTCGCCGGTCTTTTCCTCCCACCTTCTACTACCTTCCCCGGAATTACAATCCCAGCATCACGATCATCCACTTTGCATTTCTCGATCGTTGGATCCCACCGTCATCATTTCACAAGAGCCTGCTTTCGTATCCCGTCCTGCGTCTAACGTAAATTAACTTTTTATCGATCACCACTACGTTTCCTTCCCTTCCACGCGCGCGCGCACACACCCCCCTTCCCACGCCCCCCCCGGGCGGGGGTTCCTTCGCCGCCAAGCGTCGGAAAGAACGACAAAAAAAAAAAGAAAAAGAAAAAAAAAAAAAAAAAGCTTCTCTTTTATTTTTTAAAAAGTGGGGCACCAAAATTTTTTTTTTTGAAAAAAAACAGCGCATGCTTCGGTGCCCAATCTATGTACATCCACTCTTAGGTTCAGCCGTTGTGAAAGACAATATCGGCACCGTCGCCGGCTGGTGCCGTGTACGTCACGTCCATCAGCACCACCCTTTCGATAACTGAGGACTCCGATAGCTCGGCGTCATTTAACCTGACCATGACTTTTTGGAGGCAATCGCACCTTTCTCTGCCTTCTCCCCTCAATAAAACCCCGACGGCCCTCTTCCATTCCACTCACTCTACCCTCAGGAAAAAAGTCGTAAGAAGATAAACCGGAGAAGGGAAGTAATGGTGTTGATGGTGGACTGGAAGTCGATAGGGTCGCTTCTAGCGACGCTCGTGTTCTTGCGTTCGGCGTTGCGGGACTTCCTCCCTCCCGAGCTTCGCTTCTTCATCCGATTCCTCTTCGGCAGGCTGGTAGCGGTGGTCCACCCCATGGCGACAATCATCATCGACGAGTACGACGGTTCGTCCTCCAACGAGCTCTACGAAGCCGCGCAGTCGTACCTGGGCTCCCGCTGCCTGGCCGCCACCCCAGTTGTCCACCTCTCCAAGGCCCGCCACGCCCCCCACCCGACCGCCTCCCTCCCTTCCTCCCACACCGCCGTCGACTCTTTCCAGGGCGTCCCCCTTCGCTGGACCTCCCGTGCCGTGCAGCGCTCCTCCGCCGCCGGGCACCGCTCCCTCGAGCTCTCCTTCCACGGCCGCCACCGCCACGTGGTCCACTCCATCTACTTCCCCCACATCCTCGACGAGGCCGCGCACCTCCGTCTGAAGGCCCGCCAGCGCCGCCTGTACACCAACCGTCTCTGGTCCTCCATCCCCTTCGCCAACCCTTCCACCTTCGACACTGTAAACCTCCCCCCGTTAGGCAATTTTTTATAATTTAAGCGGCGTGGGTGCGCGATACGCGGCGCGCCAGCGCGCACCCACGCGCGCGCACATGGGGGTGCAAGGGAGGGCTCAGCCCTCCCCTCGCTAAAAGAAAAAGAAAATTTACAGGGGAGAGGACTGAAGCCCCTCCCCCTGTCTTCTTCCTCCCTCCTGTTCATCGCGAGCTCCTGTCACTGTGTCGCCCTCCGCTCGTCCCCGCCACCTCGCCGCCGTCCGGTAAGCCCCCCTTCACCGGCGAGGAGAGGGAGAGAGAGAGCGTGAGAGTGAGGGAGAGGGCCGCAGGAGGCCCTCCCCTAGCGCGGGAGCCAAGCGGGCTCCTGCGCTTGGTTCGGGCCGGCGGCGTGCCCGCCGGCTCGCCGGGCCCGGTCCTTGGGCGGTAGCCCCCACCGGGCGCCGGGCGGCGTCCGGTGGGGTCCGGCCGGTCGGGGGTGGCCGGCCGGTGCCGCTAGCAAGGAAGAAGGGGGGAGGGCGGTTCCACGGCCCTCCCTTCACCGTGGGTTCGAGCCGGCGGCGTGCCGCGGGCCCGCCGAGCCCGAGCCTTTGGTCGGCGACCCCCGCCGGCGCGGGCGGCGTCCGGCGGGGGTCCGGCCGGCCGGCCGGTGGCCGGTCGGGTCGCCGGCATGGCACGAAGCGAAGGGAGAGGGCCGAATGGCCCTCCCCTCGCCGCGGGGAGCCAAACCGGCTCCCCGCGTTGGTCGGCCGGCGGCGTGCCGCCGGCTCGCCGAGCCGGGCTCGGCGGTGGCCCTCACCGGCGCCGGGCGGCGTCCGGTGAGGTCGGCCCGACCAACGGTGGCCGGCCGTGCGGCCCCGGCACGATGACGAAAGAGGAGAAGAAAAGGAAGAAGAAGAAGAGAAAGAAGAGGAAAGAGAAGAGGAAGGGGCGGCCGCCGGCGGCGCCGGCCACTGAGGCGGTCGTCGGCGGCCGGCCGACCCCGGAGGAGACGGCGGTGGCCCTAGGCCGCCGGCCACCGGCCACCCACGGTTCGGGGTGAACCGGGGGGTGAAAGGAGGGAAGGAAAGAAAGAAAGAAAGAAAAAAAAAAAAAAAAAAAAAAACGGGACTGGGCCGGGTTCGGCCCAGTCCAGTTAGCCCCTTTGGGCTGAATTTTCGGGCCCCAATTTGGGCTCGGCCCAATAAAAGAAAAATATGATCGGGATCAGCATTGATCCTAGTTTGTCGGAGAATTTTTATTTCCCCATTTGGGCTTCTATATTTGGAGATATTCAAGCCCCAAGTTGGGCCCAGGATTAGATTGGGTTAAGTATAGGAGTCAGTTTGACATCCAAAAATTGAAATTTAAAAAAATCTGAAAAATTATGTTGTAGGTACCCAGAGATCCCTACAGCTGATTTACGCTTTGGATTAGCGTTGTGAGGTAAGTAAGCCAGTTATAATGATTTTTCTTAAATCATTATTAAATTATGCCATTATTGAAATAATGAATTGATTTATAGTATTATTTGAAAAATGATAGTTGTGGTACCATATTTTCGTAAATGAATATTTGACTTGATTATTGTTAATTTTGATGAATTAAATTGGCATTTGATACATGCATCTGGTTATTACATGATTATGAAAAATTACCAAATTTTGGTAAAACATGAAAAGTAAATTGATACATGTTTACTATTATACGAATAAATGCTATTTGTGATTGTGATATTATATGTCGTCACGGTCCACGCTACATGTTACATGACTCCGGGACCCACCTCTACAGGGGGAATATGTGGAGAACACACATCCTACGGATGTGCTGTGACAGGATATAGCATTAGATGTTAATTGACTCCGGTACCCTTCCTCCACTGGGACGTACAGGGAGGTTACATCCTTGGGATGTTATTACGTGGACGTGGGACATTAGTATGAAATGAGATTTACAGTGATTTGAAATTGAAATGGTATTTTGAAATATTATTTCATATTAATTGCTTCCAATTTATTCGAATATGAGTTTTGTACAATTCTATAATATGATGAAATGTTTTTAAATTGGAAGCATGACATGTATTTGACTTGATAAAAAAATTCTTATTTGGCTATAATATGTAATAGTAGGCTTACTTACTGAGTGTAAACTCATTAAATCTTACAATGTTTTTCCGAGCCACGGAATTATCGGGGGCAACAACGGGGGTAATTGGGAGTTTCTTGATGTAAATTGATTTTATTTTGTTATATGTAACCCCATTTGGAATAATTTTGGAACTTTGGTTTGTTGCCCAACATTACATAATTTGTATATGAAGGATTAAACTTTGTATATTATATAGTGGTTAACTCTCCTTGTTTATAATTGATATTGTATTGGATGCCTTGCATGCCTGGCATGCGACGGCCGTCACCCACAGGCCACCACCGAGTCGGGTCCGGGGCGTGACAGCTTGTAGTGGTATCAGAGCAAGGTTTGACATTAGGGCCAAACACATGATTAACTTTAGGCCAAATATTGACATGACATCAGGAGGGTAATAACATTAGAAAAATTCAAGTGACTTGTTTAAATAAATACTTGAGATTTGATGATTATTATGATATTGATTGGAATCTAACCATGGCAGATTTCATAATGCATCGTCGCACCGGTGATCGGCGACATGAGGGGGACTCTCGGGGGTGACCACGACCGACGAGGAGGCCGGAAGCCTCACCAAATGCGGGTTTCGTTGCCCCAATTGGCAACGACCCACAGCAGCTGCAGGCCGAGTTACTCCGGGCATTCTTGGGGGTGACTCAGGCGGTTCAGGCCGTGCGGCGGCGGATTCGGCGGATGCGCTGCTATGTCCGGCTCTGCCTTTATTCCGCGGACTCCATCCGCCCCTCCTACTCCTCGGACCCGGTACGGCCCGGCTCGATCGGTCTACTCGGCCCGCTCCATCTCGGCCTCGGCCGAGGGGGGGGTCGTAGCTTCTGCGAGTTTAAGAGCTTGGCCCCTCCTCCCTTCTGCGGATCCACCGACCCACTTGATGCGGAGAGGTGGATAAGAGAGATCGAGAAGGCCTTTACGGCCCTTGGTAGCTCGGAGGAGGAGCGGGTCAGATTTGCCGCCTACCTCCTCCAGGGGGAGGCATACGATTGGTGGCTGATGTTGGAGCAGCACTCTGGAGGGCGGGCCATCTCTTGGAAACAGTTTAAGGAGGCCTTTTATCGCCAGTATTTTCCCAGGAGTGTTCAGAGACAGATGGAGTCTGAGTTTATGAGGTTAGAGCAGAGGAACCTTTCTGTGGCCCAGTATGAAGCCGAGTTTAGACGATTGGCCATATTTGCCCCAGATTTTGTTATGACCGAGAGAGCCAAGATCACCAAATTCACTGAGGGACTGCACCCAAGGCTGAGGCAGGCAGTCAATGCATTTGAGCTCCCCACTTACAGTGAAGTGGTGAGCAAGGCTCTGGTCATTGAGAAGGACATGACTGCCATTCAGCAGATGAGAGAGCAGCAGATGAAGAGGAGAGGACCTCCTTCTGGCCAGTCTTTAGGACAGGCTAAGAAGAAGAAGGGTTTCCTTCAGGCTCCCTCAGGACAGAAGGATAAGGAGACCCGTTGTCCTCATTGCGGGAAGGCTCATCAGGGCAAGCAGTGCCGCAGGCTGACTGGTGCCTGCTTTATTTGTGGGAAGATGGACCATAAAATGGCCACCTGTCCCCTCCGAAAGGATCAGCAGCCCCCTCTAGATCAGGGGAAGAGCCAGCAGCAGCCCAGGACCCAAGGGAGGGTCTTTACCCTCACTCAGCAGGACGTTGCTGCCTCTAACACTGTAGTGACAGGTATGTCTGTTAAATTAAATTAATTCTTTAAAAATTATTGCATTCATACCTGGTATAATGCATGGATTATGGTAGTAGATAGAGGAAAAACATATGATGCTGCATGACATATAAGTTAAGTTAATCTTTATGACAGGTATGTTTAAAGTAGGCAACACTTATGCTCAAACTTTAATTGATCCGGGTGCCACACATTCATTTATATCGGATAGTTTTCTTGCCAAGAATGCATCATTGACATCCGTTCCTCTAGAGCAAGAGTTGCATATTGCATTTCCTAATAGAGATGTCATAATGGTAGACTCAGTGTGTAAATCTTGCCTGATTGACTTGGAAGATAGGAGGTTGAACGCTGATCTGATAGTCCTCCCACTGAAATTATTTGATGTAATCCTAGGGATGGATTGGTTGGCCTCCTATCATGCTTCTATTGATTTGTTTCAGGAAAAGGGTAATCTTTAAAATTCCTAATCTTCCTGAATTCAGTTTTAGTGGGAGTCAGGAACATCTGGCTTCGGTATTAGTGTCAGCTCTGCAAGCTGGAAAATACTTGAGAAAAAGTGGTCAGGGGTTTCTTGCTATGGTTAGGGACCTTCAGTAGGATGAACATCAGTTGGAAGATATTCCAGTGGCTTGAGAGTTTCCCGATGTCTTTTCGGAGGAATTGATGGAATTACCCCCGGATCGTGAAGTCGAGTTCACTGTTGATTTAGCCCCTGGCACTGGACCTATATCCAAAGCTCCTTACCGTATGGCTCCAGCTGAGTTAAAAGAGTTAAAATGTCAGTTGCAGGAGCTTCTGGATCGAGGATTTATTAGACCTAGTGTCTCTCCTTGGGGTGCTCCAGTATTATTTGTTAAAAAGAAGGATGGCAGTCTTCGGCTCTGCATTGATTACCGAGAAATTAATAAGGTAACAGTGCGGAACAAGTACCCTTTGCCGAGGATTGATGATCTATTTGATCAGCTTCAAGGAGCTCAGGTATTCTCAAAAATTGATCTTCGATCAGGGTACCATCAGCTCAAGATAAAGGCTGAGGATGTTTCTAAGACTGCATTCAGAACCAGGTACGGCCATTATGAGTTCTTGGTGATGCCGTTTGGGTTGACTAATGCCCCTGCAGCATTCATGGACTTGATGCACAGAATCTTCAAACCATACCTGGATCAGTTTATAGTGGTCTTTATTGATGATATCTTGATTTATTCTAAAAGTCATATGGAGCATGAAAACTACTTAAGGATTGTTCTGCAGACTCTTCGGGAAAAGAAACTTTATGCCAAGCTGCAGAAATGTGACTTCTGGATGAGCCAAATATCCTTCTTGGGTCATATCGTATCCAAAGACGGTATATCAGTAGACCCTAAGAAGATTGAGGCCGTCGTGAACTGGTGTCGGCCTTCCAATGTATCAGAAGTCAGAAGCTTCTTGGGGCTGGCTGGTTATTATCGCAGATTCGTGGAAGGCTTCTCTCGCATTGCTTTGCCTCTGACTCGCTTAACTCAAAAGCGAGCAAAGTTTGTTTGGTCAGAGGAGTGTGAGGAAAGTTTCCAGGAACTCAAGCAGCGCCTGGTGTCAGCCCCTATCCTTACTCTTCCATCTATATCTGGAGGATATACTTTATTCACTGACGCCTCTCGAAAGGGATTGGGAGGTGTTCTGATGCAGGAAGGGAAGGTGATAGCCTATGCCTCCAGGCAGCTGAAGCCTTATGAGCAGAACTATCCTACTCATGACCTGGAGTTAGCCGCCGTAATCTTTGCACTGAAAATTTGGCGGCATTATCTGTATGGGGAGACTTGTGATGTGTATACAGACCATCAAAGTCTAAAATACATTTTCACCCAGAAAGAGCTAAACTTGAGGCAGAGGAGGTGGCTGGAGCTATTAAAGGATTATGACCTGAACCTGCATTATCATCCAGGGAAGGCCAATGTGGTAGCTGACGCCTTAAGCAGGAAGTCCTCCTCAGAGTTAGCTTCCATAATTACTTCTCAGCCTCACATTCGTAGAGACCTTGAAAAATTAGAGGTTGGTTTGCGAGTACAGCGATCTGATGGGCTTCTTGCAACACTTGTACTTCAGCCAACCCTGATTGACAGGATTAAGTCTTCCCAGAAAGAAGACTTGGAACTACAAAAGATAAAGGCAGCTGTGCAATCAGGGGTTCAGAATGAATTCAGAATAAATGAGGATGGATCCCTGAGATTTAATACTAGGCTCTGTGTGCCAAATGTGGAAGATCTAAGGGCTGAAATTTTGAGGGAGGCTCATTATTCTCCCTATATTGTTCACCCAGGAGACACCAAAATGTACAGAGACCTACGAGAAAATTTCTGGTGGAAAGGAATGAAAAGAGAAATTGCTCAATATGTGGCCAAGTGCTTAGTGTGCCAACAAGTGAAGGCCGAACATCAAAGGCCTGCGGGACCTCTTCAGTCTCTAATGATCCCTCAGTGGAAATGGGAGAAGATCACCATGGATTTTGTGACTGGTTTACCCAAAACTCCCAGAAGCAATGATGCGGTCTGGGTTATTATTGATAGATTGACCAAGTCAGCCCATTTTCTGCCGTTCAGAGTTGGGGTCTCAAGCGAGAGATTGGCCACCATGTACATTGAGCAGATAGTGAGACTTCATGGTGTCCCCGAGTCGATTGTGTCAGATCGGGATACCAGGTTTGTGTCCCAGTTTTGGAAGAGTCTTCATAGGGCTCTGGGGACCAAACTGAATTTCAGCACAGCTTTTCACCCCCAGACAGATGGACAATCTGAGAGGACCATACAGATCTTAGAGGACATATTGCGAGCTCCGTGTAATGGACTTGGGTGGTGCTTGGGACAACCACCTACCTTTGGTGGAGTTTGCTTACAATAACAGTTACCAAGCCAGTATCAAAATGGCTCCATTTGAAGCTTTGTATGGTAGAAAATGCAGATCTCCCTTGTGTTGGAATGATGTGGGGGAAAGAAAATTGTTGGGCCCTGAGCTGATTCAAAGGAGACGATGAAAAAGTGCACTGATTAAGGAGAGACTCCGAGTAGCTCGGGCCGAAGAAAAGTTATCTGATGTTAGAAGAAGGGAGCTGGAATTTCAGGTTGGGGACCATGTCTTTTTAAGGGTTTCACCAACCAAAGATGTGATGAGGTTTGGGCTTAAAGGAAAATTGAGTCCACGATACGTTGGTCCATTTGAGATCTTGAGCAGAGTAGGGGAAGTGGCTTATAGTCTTGCACTACCTCCTGCACTCTCTGGGGTACATAATGTATTCCATGTCTCTATGTTGAGAAAATACATTTCTGACCCCAATCATGTCATAGAAGCGGAGCCCATTTTGCTAAAGAAGAATTTGACATACGAAGAGCATCCGATACGTATTGTGGACCATAAAGACCAAGTTCTGAGACGACGTAGCATTCCCTATGTTAAGGTTCAGTGGAGTAATCATTCTGAACGGGAGGCTACGTGGGAACTTGAAGAGGAGGTGAAAAAGAAATATCCTCATCTATTTGTATCTGAATAGATATTTGTATATAAGCACAAAAGTGTAATTACTGTTGTATTTTGATCAGAAAGATAGATAAATACAGTTAGTAATTTTTATTTCGGGCCTCAAAAAATTTTATTCGTGTTGTACATTAATTTCGAGGCCAAAATTTTTATAAGGAGGGGAGGATGTAAACCCCCCCGTTAGGCAATTTTTTATAATTTAAGCGGCGTGGGTGCGCGACACGCGGCGCGCTGCATGCGCGCCAGCGCGCGCGCGCCCACGCGCGCGCACATGGGGGTGCAGGGGAGGGCTCAGCCCTCCCCTCGCTAAAAGAAAATGAAAATTTACAGGGGAGAGGACTGAAGCCCCTCCCCCTGTCTTCTTCCTCCCTCCTGTTCGTCGCGAGCTCCTGTCATTGTGTCGCCCTCCGCTCGTCCCCGCCACCTCGCCGCCGTCCGGTAAGCCCCCCCTTCACCGACGAGGAGAGGGAGAGAGAGAGAGCGTGAGAGTGAGGGAGAGGGCCGTAGGAGGCCCTCCCCTGACGCGGGAGCCAAGCGGGCTCCCGCGCTTGGTTCGGGCCCGGCGGCGTGCCCGCCGACTCGCCGGTTCCAGTCCTTGGGCGGTAGCCCCCACCGGCGCCGGGCGGCGTCGGTGGGGTCCGGCCGGCCGGGGTGGCCGGCCGTGCCGCTAGTAAGGAAGAATGGGGGGAGGGCCGTTCCACGGCCCTCCCTTCACCGTGGGTTCGGGGCCCGGCGGCGCGCCCGCGGGCCCGCCGGGCCCGAGCCTTGGTCGGCAACCCCCACCGGCGCCGGGCGGCGTCCGGCGGGGTCCGGCCGGCCGCCGGTGGCCGGCCGGGTCGCCGGCATGGCACGAAGCGAAGGGAGAGGGCCGAATGGCCCTCCCCACGCCGCGGAGCCAAACCGGCTCCCGCGTTGGTCCGGCCCGGCGGCGTGCCGGCTGCGTCGGTGGCCCTCACCGGCGCCGGGGCGGCGTCCGGTGAGGTCCGGCCGGCCAACGGTGGCCGGCCGTGCCGCCGGCACAGTGACCAAAGAGGAGAAGAAAAGGAAGAAGAAGAGAAAGAAGAGGAAAGAGAAGAGGAAGGGGCCGGGCCGGGCCGGCGCGCCGGCCCGGGGCCGGCCGTCGGTGGCTAGCCGACCCCGGGAGGGCCGACGGCGGCCCTAGGCCGCCGGCCACTAGCCACCCCCGGTTCGGGTGAACCAGGGGTGGTGAGAAAAAAAAAAAAAAAAAAATCGGGATTGGGCCGGGTTCGGCCCCCGGTGCTTAGCCCCTTTGGGCTGAATTTTCGGGCCCCAATTTGGGCTCGGCCCAATAAAAGAAAAATATGATCGGGATCGGCGTTGATCCTAGTTTGTCGGGGAAATTTTTATTTCCCCATTTGGGCTTCTATATTTGGAGATATTCAAGCCCCAAGTTGGGCCCAGGGATTAGATTGGGTTAAGTATAGGAGTCAGTTTGACATCCAAAAATTGAAATTTAAAAAAATCTGAAAAATTATGTTGTAGGTACCCAGAGATCCCTACAGCTGATTTACGCTTTTGGATTAGCGTAAGTAAGCCAGTTATAATGATTTTTCTTAAATCATTATTAAATTATGTCATTATTGAAATAATGAATTGATTTATAGTATTATTTGAAAAATGATAGTTGTGGTACCACATTTTCGTAAATGAATATTTGACTTGATTATTGTGAATTTTGATGAATTAAATTGGCATTTGATACATGCATCTGGTTATTACATGATTATGGAAAATTATCAAATTTTGGTAAAATATGAAAAGTAAATTGATACATGTTTACTATTATACGAATAAATGCTATTTGTGATTGTGATATTATATGTCATCACGGTCCACGCTACATGTTACATGACTCCGAGACCCACCTCCACAGGGGGAATATGTGGAGAACACACATCCTAGGGATGTCTTTGTGACGAATATAGCATTAGATGCTAATTGACTCGGCACCCTTCCTTCACTGGGGGCGTACAGGGAGGTTACATCCTTGGGATGTTATTACGTGGACGTGGGACATTAGTATGAAATGAGATTTACAGTGATTTGAAATTGAAATGGTATTTCGAAATATTATTTCATATTAATTGCTTCCAATTTATTCGAATATGAGTTTTGTACAATTCTATAATATGACGAAATGTTTTTAAATTGGAAGCATGACATGTATTTGACTTGATAAAAAAATTCTTATTTGGCTATAATATGTAATAGTAGGCTTACTTACTAAGTGTAAACTCATTAAATCTTACAATGTTTTTCCAGAGCCATAGAATTATCAGGAGCAACAACAGGGGTAATTGGGGGTTTCTTGATGTAAATTGATTTTATTTTGTTATATGTAACCCCATTTGGAATAATTTTGGAACTTTGGTTTGTTGCCCAACATTACATAATTTGTATACAAAGGATTAAACTTTGTATATTATATAGTGGTTAACTCTCTTTGTTTATAATTGATATTGTATTGGATGCCTTGCATGGGGCTGTCACCCTGGGCCACCACCAGCTGGGTCCGGGGCGTGAGAGACACCCTCGCCATCGACCCTGTCCTCAAAGAGAGCCTCCTTTCCGACCTCCTCCGCTTCGCCGCTCGCCGCGACCACTACGCCCGCGTTGGCCGCGCTTGGAAGCGCGGTTATCTCCTCCATGGCCCCCCAGGCACCGGCAAGAGCAGCTTAGTAGCCGCCATCGCTAACCTCCTCCAGTTCGACGTCTACGACCTCGAGCTCACCGCTGTCCCCTCCAACTCCCATCTCCGCCGCCTTCTTGTCTCGACCACCCCCAAGTCCGTGGTCGTCGTCGAGGACATCGACTGCTCCTTCGACCTCTCCGACCGCAAGAAGAAGAAGACCAAGCCCGGCCACGATCACGAGCACAGGCCCGACCCGCCGCCGGCGGCAGTGGCGGGGAATCCTCAAGGCGTCACCACGTACAACGGAGGGACGGTGAGTCTGTCGGGGGTCCTGAATTTCGTGGACGGGCTCTGGTCGTCGTGCGTGGGGGAGCGGCTGATGATCTTCACGACGAACCACCCGGAGCGGCTCGACCCAGCCCTCCTCCGGCCCGGCCGGATGGACCGGTCCATCCACCTTTCCTACTGCGGGCCTGCGGCGTTCCGGGTGCTGGCGAGGAACTATCTTGACGTCGCGGACGGGCACGAGCTGATGCCGGAGGTAGACGCGCTCCTCCCGGAGGTCAACATGACGCCGGCGGAGGTCGCTGAGGTCTTCATGGGCTGCGACGCCGACGGCTCCGACGACGCGATCCGGATGGTGGTGGAGGAGCTGCGGCGGCGGAAGGCGGGGATGCCGCCGTTGCCACCGCCCGATGGCGGCGGCTCCTGCAGGGAGGAGAAGAAGGCGAGGGAAAAGAAGGGCGAATGATTGGTGTGAGGCTTTCATACACAGATAAATGGTGTAGAACAGTTGGCAATGGATAAGACCGCACATGCATCGAAAGGTGGAAACAGGGACCGAAAGGTGGGACAAAGTTGCCACGTCGACGTGGGAATGGGAGGGCTTGTTGTAAAGCCGCTTTTGATCACTCTTTTGGTTTTTAATCCATCACACCTTCTCGATTAAGAAGTTTTATATCATTAAATAAGCTATTAAAAAAAAAAAAAAAGGTTGGGCAGATGCTCAGATTGTTATGTTTTTAGGGATTTAGACTTTTTTTTTAACCAAAAGAAAAAAAAAGAAAAGATTGGGCCTTCGCTTGCTTTGTATGGAAGCAAATAATATGATTCCAACCAACTAAAATGGGGCTTTGACGAAGGAAGGGATAAGCAAGAATCCTTTCATTTTTAAATGAACACATGGTAACTTCAAATTGTAATAATTTTTAAAATTTTTTTAATATATTATAGTGGATTCAAACTAATACCGATTCTATTTAGATTAGCTATTGGTTCTAACTATTGACCAATAACTTTTTATGTAACTATTGATCAATAGCTATAAATTTTTTCAAACTTTTAAATTAGTCATCATCCCCTATTTTTGTTGGTAAAATCGGTAGGTGGCTTAAGTAATTATGGACTATTATCTGCCTTAGTATATTTGTCATTGCCCCAAATCAATGCCCGATTCAAATGATTACGATACAGCCGTATGCCTTTAGAGTAGGACTATAAAAATAGGCAACATCTATTCATCTACAATAATACTTAAATCTTATTAAAGTATATTAGATAAATCCTCAATGAAATGTATTAACACTATATCAGAGTATATAAAAGTACAATCATATACAAGTATGAAGAAAGATCCGCACATGGCATCCTTAAAGAAGTCCATATAGTCACCACATGAGGCCCTCAACCTATCCACACCTCACTCCCATCACCTAGTCCTGTATCTTAATCTGCAACATAGTTCTCATCCTTTACAAAAGGTTAAGGGTCAAAAGCTAATAGCCCAATAAAATTCCAACATACATATATAGATATACAATAAAAATGAATGACATGATAATATGAAAATAATAGTACATATGTCAAAACGAAACCATGATGTAAATATCATACATTAACAAAGTAATAATGCAAAATAATTTTTTTATCATCTTTTATCTTTCCAAATTGTTGGATGCAAAAATCATAAAATAAGCTCTGCATCTACATGAATGAATCCATATCTACTACAACAATACACTAAAGATATATACTAATATCTTTGTAGCCAGTAATCTAACAACCTAACCTAACTATCTCCTTACATCCAAATTTGTTCCCATCATAGTGTCACATGTCAATAATTATATGCGCTAGGTGTCATAAATTAAGTCAAGCCATCACTCCAAGCCATATACAGTTCAATATCGGGCCTTCATGGCTACATGCTTTGACTTCGATGCCACCTCTGCAATATCATAGTGACTAGTTTATATGCCAAACATCATTTCATCACATCTCGTATCAACATCATAAGACTCATGATAGCAAAATAATGATGTAACATAAGCACATAATAACAAATATTCATATATGCATAAATGAAATATGTTGATAAATCTATGAGAAATCTATGATGTATACTATGTATGCAAGACATGATACATATTATATAAAAAAAAGGTATAGAACTCCTACCTCAATTACCACTTCAAAATACATCGAAATCCTTCACCACTATAATCAGTTAGTACTATGATCACTTACAATTATCACCATAATTAAATTAGTCATCTAAATTACAAAATTAAATTGACCATTATACCCCTTCTACCTTTCTAGCCCATGTAGTTCATATCCATACTTAACTTTAATTAGGTTAATAACCCTCTAATCTAAGCATAACATCCATCTAATGAACCTTAATTAACTACACTATCTTATTAGGTCAATGCATCCTAAGTAGGTAAATAGTTCCTTTAATTAGGGTTTAATTTAATTAATTAGGGTTTAATTAACCCAATTTCAATGCAAATTGGACTAACCTTACCTTAGTTAATCATAATTTACCATTATGGTTCATTAATTGAACCTAATTTAGAAGTTTAGTCACCGAACCAGCTTGAATTGGATTTTGGTTCATTGTGACAGACTCAAATCCAGGCTTAGTTCAACAATTGATTTGGTTGAGGGTCTGATTTAGGCTTGAAATCAGTTAGATTTGGTTTTAACCAAAATAATCAAGATAGATTGGGCCTAAACCAAATTTGAATTGATTTTAATTGGTTCAATTTGGGCTTGGACCAAATGCTAGAACTAGCTTAATTTGGTTAACTGATCGACTTCTTGATTTAAGGAGGAGAGATCTTCTCTTGCCTAAGACCCGATCACCACGGATGATCTCTACGGTTGATCGGCCATGGCCGGTCGAAGCTCTTCCAGCCATCGACTACTAGTGACGAAGGCCTCGAACGATGGCCTTGCACGATGGTGCCAGTCGAGCCGATTAGCTGAGATACAAAGAGAGTTGTCAGATCCCAAAAATTAACCAAATCTAAAGACCCTTGGGCTTTTGCCTCTTAGGTACACTGGTTGCCGGCAAACATGGACACTAGCTATCCTATAGTCTCCAATGTACCTTGATCGCTAGAGAAAAAGGCTTCGATCAAGAAGTCTATTTGATCCAGGCAAACCATCTATTTCTAATATAAGGAATTAGCACAAATCTAACTCACAAGTGGCCATCAACTGCTCCATGGTGATGATCAGCGGCAGTAGAAGATGCTGCTAGGACCTTTGGCGAACCCTGATCGTAGATCCTTAGCTCGGATTAGGAGATCTATAAGACAAATTGAAGGAAGTTAAATTGAAACAAAAGGATTCTCTATGAAATAGAGAATATTCATTGCTACTTGCTTGGTGGTAAGTCCACCCTTGCCGATACTAAGAAAGAAAGGTAACAGCTTGATGGCGATGATCTTTAATGGACTCTTAGCTTGAAATATCATTCTAGCCCAGCATCACAGCAACCAACATCAAATTTCTTCCACCACCAAACAAAGTAAGGAAACTAAGCTTCACTGAAGCTCTTCACCAGCGACACCAGGATTCTAGCAGGGCTCCTACTAATAGGGAACTAATAGAGGGGAAGAGAGAGAGAGAGAGAGAGAGAGAGCAAGAAGAAGGAAGAAGAAGGGAAGAAGGTGGGTTCCAATGAGAGGTTTCGGCCTCTATTTATAGGCGTCAAAAGGTCTCCAGGTGAGGTGAGGACTGTACATATGGACAGCTAGGAAGGAAGAGGCAGTTACGACTAGTAGAGGAGCATGTGGGAGGAAGATGCTAGAAGACGCTTGAAGAAGAAAGTTGCAGTCGAAGGTTGAAGGCGATGAACAATGGGAAGAACTAGGACCTGGTTCAGAGATCAATCTTCGACAATGTATTATAGTGACCAACCACAACTCAAATCTTCGACTTAACCAACTTAAATATTTGGAGTTGAGATATCAATTGCCTGTTTGGTTTATGATAACGTCTGCTATAATCAAAATTAAAATTATTGATCCCAGTCCAGGTTCAATTAACATTATAATTTAAATGAGCCTGTTTTCTCAGTCACTAATTGAAATGAGCCTGTTTTCTCAGTCGCTCATTGAAGAAGAAATTAGAATTTAACTTTAATTTCACCTGAAAATTGAATAAAATATTAAGTGGATATAAAATTGAACCCCTTCCTTTGACTCATGATTGTCAATTCATTGTAGTTAATTGTAATCCATCACACCCTCTTTCTATCCTTTTTCTTATTAGATACCTTCTCTTGCTTTTCTCACTCAAAGCCTCTTAAAGCTTTTCGATCCATATTGCCAACAAAAGTAAGCCAACTCTTGTATTGATATTTTTGGTTTTTTTTATATTACATTCCAATTAGTTATGAGTTCTGCATTTTTAGCAAAACTTTCTTCTTCTTTTTTTTTCTTAATAAATTTGATTTTATAAATATTCTTTACAATTTTTCATGTATTTTTGGCATATTGATATGAAAACCTAGCGAAGCCAAGCTTTTGATTCCTATTACAGTGGAATACGATTTCAATAGATGATGATGCCAAGCCAAAAGGATCCTAAAATAAAAGATAAAGAGGACTAGCTCACATATTGAAATATCACAAAATCTTGACAAGTTTGTTTTTGCACGTTCTTGTTTAATTTACTGTGGTGTTAAAGTCACCGATTTATTCACAGGAATCTGGTGTCTAAATAACGTCATAGGCAACAGGTAAGACTGATTACCTGTTATCTTTCATTCAAGTAAAGTTTGTGGCAGGATCCCAGTCCAGGTTCATTTCAATGAGTGACTGAGAAAACAGTAATACAAAGGGACATCAAATATCTGGAAACAAGTAAATTGATTATTTGCAATCAATTCAACTTCAGAATCGGTAGATATGTAACTCTCTTCAGATTTAGCCTGATCTCCGTACATTTGTAGGTTGTCAAGCCAATAACCAAGCCTGGCAATATACTCCAACCCAGCGCTCGCCCTGCTTCAAAATGTTTGAATCCTTGCTGTTTAGCGAGCGGTCGCCTGCAGCAATATTTCAGATTTTGTGGTAACCTGATGGAATACTGATATTCCTCTACAAAATACCAAATCCTACCACAAAAAAAAGGAGCCTCGAAAACAACCCTTTTTTTTTTTTTTTTTTTTTTAAGACCACCCGCAGAAATATTACAACGAGCATCCGGACGCATCTCCATTAGATAAATGCTCAAATTTAAATATATAAAATTTAAACAACCATGTGAAAGAGAAAGCCTTTTAAAGAGCAGACGATCAAGTATCTATGCCAAGAAGAAGCACATGACCTCAAGGTTGCCTCATACAGCACCTACTTGCTTAGCCAAAAAAGTTGAGCTCCACACCAAATGCAAAATTCAAACAAATCACCATCAAACCTCTCCTTTTTGACCCAACATATTCTATTAATCGCAAGCACCTTCGTGATAGGTTAGACAACTGCAATAAAATTTTAACTTCTCTACTTTCTTTAAGAGAAAAGTAGCAATCCATGGCACATAGATGAAGTTGATGTTCATGGCCTTTCTCAGCCTCCACTGTCCAAAAACCTTTCATTATCTAGATGATTTGATCCTGATCCTTCAACCTTTTCTTGATCTCAGCAACATAAGTTTCATCACTTTGTCATGTAGGTCCAATAAGCTGTAATATCAATCTTTAATGTTACATAAACAGTCTCATCACCTATCTCTCGAAGGCATCAGGTGACAGTGAGAATTTGCCGGGTGGAGGGGACAAAGGAGAGTTACTCCGTGATGGTGTGGAGAGAACCTCAGATGGAGACTCCAGCGAACAGCACCTGTCAGCTCGATGCTTTCGTTCCAAAAATGCTGGTTTCATAGGAGTGGTTATGGGTTCAGTCTTGGAAGCTAACATGGCAACTATTTCTGACATTGGGGGCCTTGAGCTTGGATACGGCTGGAGGCATAACAAGGCTACATGACAGGCTTGTAGAACATCTTTTTCCACAATCCCGTCTGCTTGCAATTTGGGGTCCACTAAATCAATGAGTCTTGATCTCTCAAAAAGCTTCCACGCCTGGATGAAAAGGAAGAGGCAAGCTTTTGTTAGTAATCAGCTTCTATCTTATAATTAACTCTGATGCAAAAATAAAACTAGTAGCCTGAATTTGAGAGCCTACGTATTCTGGAAGATACTGCATCTCTGTTGGCAGCGAAAGGTCGGTGTTCATTCTGGAACTAATGATCTCAAGCGCAAGAACTCCAAAGCTATAAATATCAGCCTTCTCTGACAGCTCTCCTCTGATAGCATATTCAGGTGCAGTATAGCCTCTGACAGGTGATAGAATCTCATATTATCAAAATACTTGAAACTCACAAAACAATGTATTTCAGAATGGATGGCTTATAGGATCAAGAATGCATTGATCAACTGGCAAAGTACATGCATGGACAATTTCTGTTTCATTTGGATTAAAGATTTGATTTTCAACATGATTTACTAAACAATGATGCAAACTTGACTTCCACTGAACCAAAATCTCAGTAAACTGTAAATATGGAGACACTGCTTTTACAGTACATGACAATGAATTTTTTTTCCCCATCAAAAAAAGACAATGAATTATACTGCACCATTCAAAAAAGACAATGAATTATATTGATAGACTAGGATTTACTGATAGATTGCCCAAGCCAGTCCATGGAAAACCCCCCGATCTATTTTACTTTGAACAGAATGGTATTAACCATCAGCAAATAATTAGCAACTTACAAAGTCCCTGCAATTGTGGTGCTGAGATATGCTTGGTCTTCAGGGAAGAACTTGGCCAGACCAAAATCACTGATTTTTGGTTGGAATTTATCATCAAGGAGGATGTTGCTAGCCTTGATATCTCTATGTACGATCCGTAAGTTTGAGTCTTCATGCAGATACTGTAGCCCTCGAGCTATGCCAAGAACGATTTGAAATCGTGTCTTCCAGTTCAAAAATGTCTCACTATTTCCTGTTTTATAGAATCAGTAGAAAAGTTATGAATCACCTACTTGCAGAATATATATAGTAAAAGGCAACTACCTGAGTATAAATGGATGAAATTATACCAAATCAGATCAGTATAACACCTGATATCACAACAAAATCTGTAACAGAGTGATGATCTACTAGCTGACAACTCCTACAGGATTTGTTAGCTGTTAAATAATATATCAACAATGCACCATCCAAATATGTATTGCACATAAAGAGCACTCTGTTGATTTACTTTGACTTTCTTGTGCCTGTGTAACAATTAGTGAATACTAGAATCCATCAGATTGTAGTACTGACCATATATTATCCTGTCCAAGCTTCCATTTTTCATGTATTCATATACAAGTAGCCTTTGATCTCCCTCTGAGCAACATCCAATAAGGCGAACAAGGTTCTTGTGTTGAATGCTTGTTATCATCCTAACCTCAGCAAGAAATTCAGACTCCCCTTGCTGAGATTTGCCGAGAGACAATTGCTTCACTGCAATCTTCCTTCCATCAGCTAATTTACCCTGTCAGAAATCAAAAGCTTCATAAAATGAGATGTGAGGATGATATAGCGGAAATTGAACTGCTCACTTCTCTCCGTCGGTACCTGATAGACTGGCCCAAACCCTCCCCTACCAAGCTGGTTCTTTGGATCGAAATTGCTTGTTGCTTTCCTTAGAGTACGATAGTCAAAGTAGGAAATGGTTCGAAGATTGCTGCTGAAGTAATCTGGAATTGCTGGCACGAATGTACAGTATTTTAAGCTTTGGCAAGCATGTTAAATTATCACTTCTCCAGCTCATGGAATATACCTGGACCACTTTTTGTAGATTTCACCATCTTCTGCAACAGCATTTTTGGTTTGATACATTTCCAGAAAAGAACCAGTAGGAGCAACACAATCACAAGAATTATGACACTGCTGATGAAAAGGACTGATGAGGCCTTCCCAGTTGACTCTTGAGATGACAAACCTAGCAAATATACTTCAGATGGTGATGGTGTTGGTGGCATGACTGCAGAGTTGAATTGTCAACAGTCACAGAATAAAAATGCAATATCAAAAAACATATAAAGCTTCGTCTGAAATCTCCTCTTGGCATGGTTCTTGCCACCATGTTTTGGGAAAAAGAAAAAAAAACCTTAATACTGCACGATCTTGTTGGTTTATATGTTAGTTCACATGCAGACCAGGCCGGATAAAGAAGTTCATGAGTGCACATAATTTAGATCGAATCTTATAATCATTGGAAAGAGGGGTGTCTTTAACTTCTCAGCACAATCAATGTTAGTTTCACTTGTTTGCAAACTAAATTCTCTATGGAAATAGGTTTGACTAGAAAACTAAAGTCAAGCTCAACGGTATCATCTGATGATTGAGTCAGTTAATTCAACTGATTCATACTGTCTCATGCTTAAATCAAACAATTCAAATCTTATGTTTTCCTCCACCTAGCCTGAAACGCAAAAAGCCACCTTGCTTTATAAACATTGTTCCCACAATATCCCAACACTAAAATCCATCAAAATTCTAACACGGTCTCAAGGTCATCCAATCAGAAGATTCAATTTCCACCAGCAGACATAACACAGAAGTCAACAAAGAAAATTCAAAGAATTGGCATGGTTTTTGAGGGTGTAAGCTTTGAGGATCATCTTCAAATTTCCCACTTTTTGGGAATTCCTTGGATAATCTTTATTATCATTCCGTAAATGTTTATCATATTGTAGAGATGGGCAATAGATGAACATGCAATCCATTACTGATTAAATTTACTTAGTCATCTTTATTTACATAGATTGACATTGTCATTGATGTTCTGCAAAATAGTCTATGAGTGTCTTGATATTTCTCCTGATTTCCCTCGAGATTTTCCACTGATAGAACCTATCTATCTTAATTTAGTAGACTGGTTCCAAATCAGTATTAACTGTTAGGCCCTTGATTCAAATATTTCATCCATTTCGTGATTACAGATCCATAATTTACACAAGAATATTTATGGGTTTTAGCAACTGTCTATTTGGGTTGAAGTAAACCTCATCTTTGATCTGATGCAAACATGACTAGGGAATTGCCAGCAGTCAATTGAAGCCGTGCAAATAGTCGAGACTGCACAGTCCATCGGACTCCAATTTTCATTTTTTTTGAGAGACAAGATTGGACAGAGTCCATGAGACTCCAAATTTCACTTGACTATATTTTTGGTCTAGGAGTCAAGCAATTACTCTATATTCCAATTGTTAGAATCCTTGAAAAAGGATTTGTAAGTTCTTAGTCGAAGGGATAGGACTAGAAATAATAATAATAATAATAATAATAAAAGATCATTAGGACAGGTATTTTGAGGCCCCACGGTTCTGTCCGACAAACATAACTGATGCGAGGTAAGGGCTGAAACAGATACCAACTTGAGCTCAGAACTTCTCGCAACTGCATGGATTAGATCTAAGCTGTATGCCAATCTTACAAAATAGAAGAAAAACATAACACGTCGATCTAATGATCCCCTTCTCTTCTTTTCATTTGTAGAGATCTTCAGTCCAAGAAGGACCTTAGTAACTATAAGAATGGAGGTGGAGGCTACATACCTTCTAACAAACGACGAGCCATTTTCCCTTCTTCCTCCGGCTTAAGATATGCGCGTTCATTCCATGATTGCTTTTCCCCTCTTCATTTTCTTTCTTAGGTGAGAGTATGTTTGGAGGTGGAAGACGCGGTTGCTTCCACCGAAAGAGAGCTAGCGCTCGTTCGTCTTATCGTTGGGAAAGAGGGCGCATGCCCGAACAACCGCCAAATGTTTCGCAGCTGGCGGCGATTTCTCCCAAGAAAGGACTCAGTCTCCCGGTTACCTCCGTTGTTTTTCCTTACCCTTTTCCTTGTTTTTTTTTCTCTCCCAGCACAACAACTATAAATCTCTAGGTTCACAGCGCTGCGTGATCGAGGTTTCTTATGACCAGGCTCCCTCCTGGGTTAGTCCTGGGCCCACACCGACACGCCACCCTGCGTACCGCGTGGGATCGAGGTTTCGAAAACGACCGACCGGCGGAACATTGGAGGGTAGAGCGACCCGCAGGACGCCTCGAGAATCTCCGACGACGGTTTACCATATCAAATGGCCTCGTCTTCCTCTGTCGTTTCTGTTCTTTTATAATTAATTGTTATACATCCAAGGCCAGCTTCATCACCCATTCTTCTCCCTGCGAGAATTGGATATTGTCTGCATTGTCCTTCTCATCAGCCATGTCTTGTCTTGGGTTTGTAAAGATTCCCCAATCTCTCTTTCTTGCCGCCGTTGGTGAGCTGCATCACCGAATGTCACCATTCGCCGAGACCACCCATGTCTTGGGTTTGTAAAGCTTGTCCAATCTCTCTTTCTTGCCGCCGTTGGCGAGCGGTGACCGTGCAAGAACTTGGCAAGATTATAGTAGCTTGTATCTTAGAATGGATCATCTGACGAACGGTTATCCTTTTACCATTCTTCTTATATTAAATCATATACATAACGATCGAAAGTTTTGTCATCAAATGTAAATTTTTCAGTATAATAGTATGAGAAAAATCATCTACAAAGAAAATGAACTGGTGATTAATCTATTTTCTTTATTTAAAAAAAACAAAAAAAAAAAGACAATGCGGAGCTAAAGACAAATATCAAGTATAAAAAATGAAGTGTCAATCTAAAATGCTTCTTGTATTTTAATCATGTTAGTAAGTTAATTATGCCACATGTAATAAAGGGCACTTTTCATTAGTTTGGAGATGACTAATGGCGTGGCCATCTCAACCATCCATCCATACCTACCTTGATTGCTAAAATGTGTGTTTGATCCATAACAAAACCATATAGCTTTTTTTTTTAATTGTAGAATTATTTTTAAAAAAAAGCTAAATTCAATTGTACAAATACAATGTGCATTTTATAATTTCTAGAAACAATGAAACTATCATTTTAACTTATAAAACAGCCTTTCATTACCAATGTGATATCATGATTTGATACTCAGCTATAATTTTTGGCGCATCATATTTTCAACTTCGCATTAATCACATGTTAATTTTGTCTATGTATTCTTTTTTTTTTTAAGGGGAAAAAATCTCAATTAGGTCTATGCAGATTCAATATGAACATAAAATCATGACCTGTTAATTGTATGGCCCATGATGCATGCATTGTCTATCAGTTTAGCATACAATACATGAATCCTATATTCACCTTCAGTAAAATTCCAACCTATTTACACTTTTCTTATTGAATTATGCTTAGACTGTAGGTACCAAAATTACATTTTTTTTTTCAATATGATTATAAATATTTATACTAGCTTCAAAGCATTTACAATGCCATTTCTTTTGGAGTACAGTCCTATAATTTATTCAAGACTAACACCTTGATTCCTGAGTTGATGTCTTTGGATTTGGACAAAGGGCCAGCTTAAGGCAAGAATATATTAGGTTTAGACCTAAGTAGCTAATACTGCTTTCGATTTTTGCATGAGAATGCCTGATATTTTATTGTATTTATAAAAGGTTTTCTGAATTAGTAACTGGTAATTGAAGGTCCATCAAACCAAAAATGAGGTTTAGACCTAACTAACCGATGGTGCTTTTAATTTTTAAAAGAAGATAGCAATTTTATTTTGCATATCAAAGTTTTTTTGAATTAGCAACTAGTAATTAAAGGTCCATTTAGGAGATGCCTAAACTTGTAATTTAAGAACATGCATCTTTTTATAACTTTAAAATAATTTTTCTTAAACACATACTTAAGAAGGCATGAGAAACCTCTATTCAGCAAAAGGACACCAATAACTTTTTCTAAAGATTTAATTGTGCCTTCAATGCACTCTAAGTAAATTGACAAATTTTGCCCTCTTATGGTGAACTATCAATTGGGCAATAATTTAAAAATAAAGCTATTCATTGAACAGAAAAAAAAGGACTAAATCATGGGCCAATGATTCAACCATTAGATCAACTAGAGTTAGACCATAATATCATTATGACATAATAAATATATTAATTATTAATTAATTATATAATTATATTAAATTATATAAAAAAATATTAAACATATTATTGCATATATAATCTATTAGATAAAAAATACAACATGTGAGAATGGTTGAAGTAATCCATTTAATCTAATAATATTGATGATATTTTTAATAATAACAATAATGATCATATACCATCCATGCTAAACCATCAGTAACCAATGGTTATGAAAATTTTATATAAATATATTTTTACTTGCAACAACCTCACAAATTGTGTCCATATAAACTCATACCATGACATTTATTCAATAAATCCCATAAGTTCACCGCTTTAAATAAGAAACTTGGTTATACTAGCTTGTAAGAGACTACATGTGGCGAGTATATAAATTCTCATGTGGCAAGTATATAAACTTGGTTCTTAAGAGGACAATCAATAAGGGAAAAGAAATATGAGTTAATTGGATTATTAGGTAAGTTTAGAGCATTACATTACTTGCATTCAACAGACTAATCGTCCTTCTTTGATTTATTTTTTTATTTGGTTACGATTTTAGCGAAGGCAATTATCATTTGCCATGCCTTCCTTGGATTGAAATGATAACATAATAGATTCGAAATAAAAAATGTATTTTTTATTCTTACCCTCATCCTTATTTTTGAATAGTAATTATTTTTTTCATCCATACCTTCGCAAGCTATCATTCCTATAAAAAATTTTATTTTTTATTTATTTTATTTTTAAAATTAAATTGTTAACATTAAACCTAATTCTATTATTTAAACAAATTTATTTTAAATCTAAAATTTATTATAAATTAATAGATATTTAAAATAATTAAAATAAATTTAAATTTAAAAACTTAAATTTAATATATAAGAATTCATTACCTTTAAAGAAGTTGATTAAACTTTTGGAATAGATTAAAAAATTAAGGCTCTAGTCCCATCACGTTTCAAATCTGATGGGTTTAAAAAATTCTTTTCGTCTTTATTTTTATTTCCGTTTAATCCTTTCAAACCCAATCTATTAAGACGGCTGCTCGCAGGATCGAATTTTGCCATCATTGTTGCCGTTTCTATCCTTGAGAAGCTTGAGAGACGATCATCGTTCGCCACCAAAGGGGAGACGACGGTTCGAATGCCTGGGAAGACACAATGGATCGTAGGAGTCGAGGGGGTGTCCGGTTCACTCAACGGTTCAAACATGGTTTAGGACGGTTTTCTAAATATATGTCGGTTTTTATCTCAATGGGTTTAAAGAATCATTCGGACCGAATACCACATCAATCGAAGGTTCAATCGACCGGTCCGCTCTAGTTTTTAAAACATAAACTCAAAAATAACTTAACGACAATTAATGGATTTAGAAGCAAATTCTCTCGACAATAGTAATTTAAAACCTTAATTAAGGATCTAGAAATAATCCTGCAGCTCCTTTATATTCTACCCGGGGATAGCTACGGTGGGTTTCATCTTTCGACTCTTTCCTTCTTCCCGCTCTCGTTACCCCGCCTCTTCTTGGCCTCCTCCTTCTCGAATCGCCGGCGCCCGGAACGCTCTCCAAATCCCTTGCCGCAACCGATGGCCATTGGCGGCTACTCCTATCGCCGGAAAGGCCTCCTGACCCCAAGAACTCCGATCTCCGGGCTCGATCCAGCGTTGCCTCCCTATCGTTGCGCCGGCGGCCCAAGAAAGGATCCAATCACGAATGGCTCCTCTATCCGTCTAATTCTTGCCTTGGGAAAAGATTTTGAGCCGCCGATCAGAATGCTGAAGTCTTGATGGAAACCCTAACTTTTGCGGTCAGCGACCACAGCTCGGTAAGGCGATCATTTTTCTCTTTTCTTTATAAAATCACATTATTTATGATGATAGATCTATTTTTGATTCGAATCATTAACTAGCTGCTGCTGAATAGAATCACTGCCTTCCTGACGATTGTTTCTCCGATGAGCTGATCCTTCCCTTTCTTTTTTTCTCACATTCGTTATGATGAAAGATAATCTTCTTGATTCGAAATTTGTTAGTAGATGGTGGTGGATAGATTTATTGCCTTCTTGGTGTTTCGTTCTCCTTTGTTTCCTCTTGCGAATAAAAGAACATTTTGGCGTTTTTCCTTTACTATAAGGTTTCGTGCGGTTCCCAACTTGCTGGCTCTGGTGATGTTCATATGTGTAGGTATTTCGAAGGAAATGTATTGGTTTTCTAAGAAAATTTGGTGTATTCTTTTTTCACATAGCATAGATTTGATATTGTATATCCACTAAAGTAAATAGTTATAACTATGTGTGCATATATATGTTAAGGTGGAAAATTAGAAAGAAATATAAATATGACGGAAGGGAACTTTATTGTGGTGATTAGACAAGATTTTAAATGAAGAACAGTTTGATATAGGTACCTCTCAAGGAAAAGTCGGCGCAGTATTGGTAGTTTTCGTGTTGATAAATGCTGTATGTAACAAAGAAAAAATGCCATTATCAAAAAATGACATGTTTTGGAACCAAACGCATGCACTCATCTCTGAGAATCCATTTGACATACCTTTGTTCTTTTTACAACTTTTCTTCTCAACTGTTTAGGTGCATACCTATGATTAACATATAGGAACACATTTAATCTAGCCAATACTAAGTGAATTCATTTATGGTTATCATTGGAGAAGGTCATTGGACGATCTACTTTTCTTTTAGAAACACTAGTACTTTCAACAGGGCTTAATAGATGCCTAAGATAAAAAAAAATGTTTTTGATGTTAGTCATAGATTGAGATGAAAACTTAGTGATATTCAAGGTCGGAACTGGTGCATCAGAGAAGAAAAGAGGGGGAAAAACATGCAGAATTCTGAAGTTATACATGCAAAGAGCTTGATCTCATGAGATAAGCCTGATATACAGATTCATGCAACAGGAAGAACAAGTGGAAAAAGAATGGAACCATTAGACATCCAAGAAGAAGGTGTATGATTCACAAATAGGAACAAGGTTAAAGGAAGGTGTTTTAGGCATGACAAGGTTTGGATAAGAAATCGTGATGGAGTTCATGAAATCCAAATGCATCTCTTCCAACCAAGGTCATGGAAGACACTGCTCGAACGTGCTAGTTTTCTAGGCAACACCGGTATCAGTCTGCATGGGAATTGTTGCAGGAAATTCATGAGATGCGCAAAGATAGATACATATATACAAACAAAAGGAATTTTATGGTCCTGAAAAGTGGTAGCGTGGTGGATTATGAGTAGGGCCAATGGAAGATACAACAAGAACTGATATTATAGGTGAAATAGTAATAATCTGGAGATCTCAACCTATCACGTTCAGATCTTGAAATCTACCAATGAACAAAGCATAGCACAGGGAAGGGAATACAGGGATTTTTATGGGACAGTATAGGATCAAGAGGTTTAATAATTAAATGGACTTAATGAGGGGTCCAAGGGGAATGTTCTTGAAGGGTTTAGGTGCTGTCTAAGCATTTCATATATATATATATTTAACAGGCCAAGTCAACCATTAATAATTTAAAGAAGAACAAAAAAAAAAAAAAAAAAGTATAAGAAAGAGAAGGAGAAAAGAAGATGGAGAAAGAAATAACAGCAAAAAACCTTACTTCGCTTCCAAGAAGAAACTAAGAAAACAACCAAGTCCTCCTTTTCTGGCCAGCCTCCTCACATATTCAAAATGACTGGCAATGTTAATCTTGTTCGTTACAACTCTACGAACATAGATAGGGGGGATGGTTACAAGTGAAATCTCTTCATACTCTCTTAAATCTCCACACACACACACACACAGAGAGAGAGAGAGAGAGAGAGTAGTTTCTTTTCCCAATATTACCTAAGATACCTGTAATTGGGTTTAAATCATCAAATGATAAGGGGAAAAAAGTAAAAGCACCTGTTGTCATGCTCCCGTTATGCTTCATTACTTTCTTGGTTAGTTACATATAAGAGGGTTGTTTAAATCCTTGCCACTATTTATAGATATCGAGTTTTAATTTATTGACTGTCATAACTTTGAACTACGTTGTGGATGATGGAAGTCCTACCAGATGATCTTTCTGGTTGTCTTGGACCAGGGGCAGATGAATAGGTGATTAGTTAGTTAAGCTAGGCACTTGGGCAAAACTCACCACCTAGGTGTACCTTCTTAGGCATGCATTTGAACATTTGTCCATTGTTAACCACCGATTTAACCTAACTTGCCATGTATTTGCCCAGGTAATTCACATGTTTCCTATCAAGTATAAATTAAATGTACAGTTTGTGAGGGAAGATCTAACTCTTCTCCCACAAAATACATAAAATGTCAGGAAGATATCCATAAAACAACTAAAGGAGAGCCAACTAAGTTTTCAAACAATAATTTGCTCATTTACTGATTTTTATTCCCTGATTAGTTGGAAGTTTGGAATCTTGCTAATTGTAGCTTTTGGGGGGATCTCAAGAAACCTTGTTCTGGTTTATTGTTCCTACTTTAAAAACTTCACCAAAACCATGTGCTGCCACTGACCTAGCCAACTCATGTCTGATGAGGGGCTCCTTAGGAACCTTGATCCAGATGACTTCATATTTGTCTGGGTTATAATTAATAACGCGAATCCTCAATTTTTTAGGCCAACTATTGATTTTACGCTACACACGTGTTTACAGAAGGGTGTAGAAGGTGTTAAGGATTGACTAGCTTTTTGTGCATCACTGTTGATTCACAGTATGTGGTAGAGATGAAAACACTCTGAGGGAATCAGAATTGCTGTGGCTTAAGTATGAGCTAGTAAAACCTAGTGTGAAGGGGATCTTATCAGGTGTCCTAATTGAAGGAAGCGACGCTAAGAAATGATGCTAGCCATTTAGCATGCTGGTTAATTGATGAAGCTTACACCAACTAGAATAGTTGGCTTTAGAGGCTTGAATTTGAGTCTTGCTATGTGTTAGGCAGAACCAAGTCTTTTGCTTCAAGACTATTTTAGTTGTAGATATTCCTACATGCGAGAAAAATTTTTAATAAATGTAACTGAAATGTTAGATTCTTTGTTCGCTAAAGATTCTAGCATACGTATAAAGTTCACAGGTTGATATTTGCTCCTTTTTTTTATTTCTTTCAAAAAATAAAAGATATTTGCTCTTTTTCTATTCATTTTTTTAAATGGAGCTTCATTATACAGCTGAATTACCAAGATCACCACTTCAGTCATATATAATGTTTTTGTAACATGGCTCAGCTTCATCGCTTGATCATAAAGCTTATACAAGAAACATTAAAATTTTGACTTCAAATAAATACACATGAAAAGTGTCAAATTACTATGAAAAAAGAAAAAGTGTGAAAAATGTCAAATTACTATGAAAAAGGAAGAAGATATGATCCACAGCAAACCCCCTCATGGTTTCCTCTTCCAGTGGTACTCGTGAATCTAGACCACTATACTGTTGAGTGAGACACTGTTGTTAACTCTATCATGGTTTTGAATTCGAAAAATCAAGAGGAGGAATGGCTCTAGAGTTGCCCTTTTACATCCCAATGTCCAATGACATTTCCCATATTGAAACCTACGTGTTCTTCTTCGGCTGTCTTCAGAGTAGAATTACTGTGGCTCTTTCTCAGCTATAGATCACTATAGTTCCTAATAAAATGTCCACAATTTAGACCAATCAATAAATACAAACTTCAAGAATAGATCTCCCTCAAAGCAAAGGGTTTAATGAAAGCAGAACCATCATTTTTCTTAAGCGCACTAGACGTAGGCTTCTCTGTTACTGGTATGTGGTCATCAATAGATGTAAGATAATCCGTCATCAAGGCACACTAATCCAACACTTTCCGGTTCACTCTCTTTTGTCTCCATCCAAAACTAGTTACAAATAGCAAAGTTACCATGTGAGTTGTCTAAGGAACCATAAATCAACATTTGCACCCTATTAAGCTCTTTTTATAACTATGCACGTTTCTTTATATCTATGTGACCTTTTATAGTTTTTAGTGGATTTGGAGAGGTCGTTATTGTTGAATGTTGATGGAATTTTTGTAGATCAGTTAATTTGCTATCAGCTATAGTGCTGTCTGATCTGCAGAGAGAATTTTCTAACCTTTTTATTCGATCATGGCTACGAACACATGCATTCAGATATGTATGTGTGTATATATTAATAATGCATATATGAAATTTTATTTATTTAGTTAAAATGTTTTGAACATAAAAATTATAATTTACAGAATAAACCTCAGATTGGATGGTCTCTATGTATTTTGGTAGCAAGTCTTGCTAATAATACCACTTTGCCCCTTCTATCTCTCTCTCTCAAATAATTTGACCCTTGTGGAGTTTAGTTGGAAATTAGAACACTGGAGCATAAGTACAACAATAACAAAGTTTGAATACTAAATTTGTTAGGGCTAGCTATATGAATCTTTTTTTCCTATATGAATCCTTTTTTTTTTATATTTTACTCGGTTTAAAGTCTTTTTTTTTTGTAAGATGCAAAGATATTAAACTTTTTTTATTGCTTCATTCCATGTAAGTTTTGATATATTTCTACCTATGTTTTCTTCAACATGTATCGAATCACTTCTTACCGAGGCATCCACAGGTTTATGTTATAAATATTCAAATCATGTAAGTCATTATTTTCTCAATTTATCCTCAATTGGTGCTATCTCCATCTTTTTACAAATGCTTTCATTTTTTATTCTATTTTTTTTTTTATATTACCATATATCTATCTCAACATTCTCATTTTAGCTATATTTATCTTATATACATTTAATTTTCTAGCCGACTAATATTTTATACCATAAAGTATAACCAGTCTTATGATGTCTTATAATTTTTTTTCTTTATTTTAGCAGATATTGTACAATCATATAATATTTTATTTGTGCTATCCACTGTATTCAACATACTTTAATGCTACGGACAATATCATTCCTAATCTTTCATTTTTTATGAATAATTAATTTTAAATATAAAAAATGATCACTTTTAGAGACTTCGTGATCATTGATTTTTTACTTATATTTATTTTTATTTCTAATTATACTAAAATTATATTCAATATATTTTGTTTTATCTTACTTAACTTAAAACCTTTAAATTTTAATATATTTTTTTTATAATTCTAACTTATAATTAACTTTCATTTTATTTTTATCTATTATATTATATTATCTGTAAATAACATGTATCATAAAATATCATCTTGAACATTTTTAGTTAGTTTATTCATAACTAACGCAAAAAGATAAGGATCAGGAGCAAATATCTGATGTAAATCTACTGTAATTAGTACTGATATTTTCATTAGTAGTTCATGTACTAGTAACTGCTTTATTATACATGTCCTTTATATATTAAGATATCTAATGGGCATTCTTTTTGTTTTTCAAGTACTAATTATAAGATTTTTTTAGGAGCTTTATCTTATACTTTCTTTAAATTAATAAAAATCATATGAACTCATATTTTTTCTTTATACTTCTTCATTAATCTCTTAAGAAGAAAAATAGCTTTTATAGTTAACCTTTTTGACATAAAATTAAATTTATTTTCTGATTTTTTTTTATTACATCTCAACTTAATGGCAAACATAATTATTCATAAAGAAAATTGCACTATATTCTTTCCTTTTAAAATCTCCAAGGTTTGCTTCACACGGAAGCCTTAGAGCTCACAAGAAATGTTTGTAGGGGTCCCACTTACCCATCAGTGCGGGGCACCCTATTTAATTGGATCCTAAGGGATTTAGTTGAGTTGTGGATGGTAGAACTAGAGGGATTTAGTTGAGTTGTGGATGGTAGAACTAGGGCTACAAATGTGTTGAGTGGGGTTGGATCATAGTTGATCTTGATCTGATCTGATTTCACATTCGAGTCATAATTTTGGATTCGAACCCAACCTATTTACTGATTGAGTTGGGCTAAATTAGGTTCATGAAAAAATTTTAGACCTAACGGATCATTCGGGACGTATTGAAGTCAAGTATGATTTAGATCCAATATAAAAATTTGGATTTAGGATGAGAATAAATCAAGCTAGGTGAGTTTGATATCTAGTACCTGCCATAACAAGCCATGAAAGGATAAGTGGTCGACTAAGTGTTGGAAGCAATGTTTTCAGATGAGCTCAAAATTGTTGAAGTAGAGGAGCCGCCACAATCTATTTGGAGCCTATATATGGATGGATCCTTGAACGAAACTGGGAGTGCTGTAGAGCTAATTCTTATAAATCCAAAAGGAGTTGAACTAACCTATGTGTTAAGGTTCAGAATCAAAGCATCAAATAATGAAGTTGGAAATAAAGCCTTGATCATTAGGTTGAAACTTGTGAAGAAAATTAGAGCAACTCGGCTGAAGACCTACATCGACTCATAACTTATAGTAGGTCAAGTTTAAGGTGAATATGAAGCAAGAGAGCCTAGTATGCAAAAGTATATGAACAAAGTAAGAAGCCTGACCTTGGTCTTTGAGTACTTTGACATCCAAGCAATTCGTAGGTTGGAGAATACCTAAGTAGATGCATTATCCAAAATAGCTTCAATGGGACATGAGAGCTGCTAAACTACTTTCTTAAAAGAGTTGATAAATCCAAGTATTGAAGAAAGTGAAGTAGTCTAGGTTAGACATGAGCCAAACTGGATGGATCCGATCATCACCTACGTTGAGGGCAGTTGGCTTCCTCAAAACAAAAATGAAGTTAGGAGGATTGTTCGATGAGCAACTAGGTATACACCAAAAAAAATGGAGTATCGTATAAAAGATCCTTTATGCTGCCTTATTTGAGGTGCCTTTGACCCATGAAGGCTGATTATGTCATCTAGGAAGTCCATAAAAAAGTTTGTGCTAACCACTTGGGGGATAGGGCGTTAACCTATAAAATACTCTGGCAAAGATATTATTGACCTACCATGAAGGAAGAAGCCATTCAATTTGTGCAGAAGTATGATTAGTGCCAGAAGAATTCAATAATATAGCACCAACTTACAACACAGTTGATGCCAATTAGAAGTCTTTGGCCGTTTACTCAGCGGAGAATGTGGATAGTCTAGGACCATTCCCGCCTGTCTGAGGGCAGAAATTCCTTATGGTTGCCATCAACTACTTTACCAAGCGATGAGGAGTGCCTTGAACAAGAATAAGATATGGGGACTCCTTTGTCCCATAGATCTAAAGAAATGAACGGCCAAATCTTTAGCTCAAATAATCAAGCAAAATGTATGAGACTTTGTTTGGAGAGCTGTAGTTTGCCAATTTGGAATTTCTAATGTCCTTATCATTGACAATGATAAACAATTTGACAATGCTTGGTTTCAAGAGTTTTATAAAGAGCTCGACATTGACCATTGGTTCATCTCAGTTGTCTATGCTCAGATTAATAGGCAAGTTGATGTAACAAACTGAACTATTCTTTAAGCTCTAAAGTCATGACTTGACTGATCTAAGGGCTTTTGGACGGAAGAACTTTCCAGCATCCTTTGGGCCTACCAACCTACAAGTCGGGTGCCCACTAGGAAAACATCGTTCAACCTGGCCTTTAGGACAAAACCACAATTCTAATGGAGATCAAAATGTCGAGCCATTGCGTCAGAGAATTTTATAAACAAGAAAATACAAATGACCTTAGGACCAATTTTGACTTGATCGAGGAAACTAAAGAAATCTGAAATCACAATGGTTGCATGCTAGCAAAGGATTGCTAAATATTGCAACTCGTGAGTCAAAGGATATCAATTCAGACCTTGCGATTTAGAGCTATGAAAAACTGCGGCATTGGGATGAGTTGATGAAGAAGGTGAGTTGACCTTGAACTCGGAGGACCCTTACCAAGTAGTAGAGGCAGTCCGATCAGAAACTTACCAACTTGAAAAGTTTGATGGTAGACCTATCCCATGCACTTGAAGCTCAGAAAAGCTTAAGTTGTACTATCAATAAAAGCTTATAATTCCCTTTTATATAAATAAAAAAGATCTAATTTCTCCCATATATGTGATATAAATTCAACTTTGATTGAAAAAGGATCGGTCACTGAAACTGACCTAAAAAAAATCTAGCATGGTCTAGGCTTGGCAAAAGAGTAGTTACACCTGTTCTGATGATTTGGCCAAGCAAGCATGAATAAGTGACTAACTCCTAAAAAATTCTTTTAGATGCCTATAAAAGCAATCCAAGATGACTTTACAAGTAAGCAAGTTTAAGTCTTGACTTTTAAACTCATTTAAAGGGCTTTAAATTTTCCTTCATCTGCTTTGATTGACTTAAGTATTAGAGGGTTCCAATATAAGCTATCTTTTAAGCCCACTTCCTTGCTCTTTTTCTTTCTCTCTCGCATGATTGAGAGTAGGTCAGCTAAAAAGGTATTTTGCCTTCTGAGCAAAGATAAATCTCATTTATTGACTTATGAAGATCACTTTTGAACGCTAACAATTTCTATAAGCCTTGGTGAACCTTCAAAAGTAGGTTTATGCATCCTATTCCGCCAAGGACCAAATTGTCATTATCAAATGAAAAGCATTTTTTAAAAATAAAAGAAAATCTGTGAATGGTGATTAACTTTTTTTAATCTGTGATACCAGTAATTGTGAAAGTTGTTATATTCTCAGTTCCAGCACTTTTTGAGGCTTTTCTCAAACTTCCAATCTGCCGGACTTTCCCAATCTTGGTCAGCCATTCTATATACCCCACAGCTCAACCGTACAGATTACATGGTATTCAACCATGCAAGACAGAAGTCATCTGAATGCCTCTTAAACAAAGACTAAGACTTACATTTAATGGTGTTGCAGGAACCCGCAGTTGTACAGAACTAATCTGAAATAACCAGCAGAAATTTAACCATAGCAGAAAATCAGCGTTTGATGTTAAAACATCATATAGCTTTGTACTTAAATAAGCAAAGCTACATCAAAGCGGTTAGCTGCAAATCAATACCTAACCATATTGCACCCGTCATCACAAATTTAGGTTGGCCACATTGTGAAGGACCACACCATTTAACGATTTGATTTAGCATGATCTCTGAGAACTCCGAAACACTTGATTTGAGACTACAGTTAAACAGGTTTTTAGCCTTTACAGGACCATGCAACGTTACCATTGTTCTCCCACACGACTTGATTAGGTTAGATACCAAGAGATTGAGCAACTTTCCTTAAAAGGCCAACAAAGACTGACTCTATTGCCGCAGCATCAAGCCTTTTCTGCAATATGAAGTCTATTGTCTACTGATTTTCTGGAAGGCAGGAGCAGCAATTCTTATTTGACCTCGAAACCTAATACTGTATTAATTACAAACAACACCAAAAGCAAGCAGAAAGATCTATTGCTGCTCAATTTGAACTTTGTTATCGTGGCCACCTAAGAAACGCACGACAACACAAGTGATATTGTCAGCACTTCCTCTTTGATAAGCTTCCTCCAAGAGTCTCTTTGCGGCCTGCTCTGGGTCCTCTATAGGTTTGATCATGGCTACAGCCTCCTAAAAGGTTTTAAAATCAATTGGTCAGGGGTTCAGTTTATGGAAATTATTATTTTCATAAATGCCAAAATAAATAAAATTTTGCCCCCAATGTACCTCATTTGAAACGACATCCCAGAGTCCATCGCTGGCAAGGATGAGAAATTCAAGAGAGCCATCGACCACTTCCTCCTATGATTCAATTAAGGTATTTATAAAAAATATAGGCATTTAAATAGACTTTGAACTTCAAGCACAATTAAAAAGAATGCGCACGTAAACAAGTAAATCATATGTCTTGTAAAAATCCTGAAAATAAATAAATTATTGGCCAAATATCATCAATTTCAAGGTTGATACCTGAATTTCAGGGTCTGCAACAACATATTGCTTCAAGAGCCTATCACCAAATGCACGAGAGACAGCGAGTACACCACCAACACGCCAAGTTCCTGTTGCATGCATGTTTGTCAGAATTGAATTATAGAAGCCGCTCTGGTTGTAAGACAAATGCCTCCTAAAGAGGATGCGAAGTACCAGCCCACATGACAAACCCTCCTGCATCCTCAATCCGTTGTCGCTCATCTGTTTGGTCAGGCTTGTGATCCCTTGAGACAGCTATAGCTGGCACAAGTCATAAGACAACCGTGTCAAAATCAAGGCCAGTAACGGAACCAAACAAGCTAAAAGATGCTCGGCAAGCATGTACCAACAATAATCAGCTTGTCGATGGCAAAATGGCAAAATCATATATCTACCATAGGTACAACGTTTGAGCATCTGTGAAGGAAAACCAAATATCCACGCTTCAAGATTGTCTCAGTATAATTCTCTAGCCTTAGAGAAGAATGCAACTGCATGATCATTAAACTCTACGTGGACCTACTCCCTTCCAAGTCTTAAATTTCAAAATCAATATGATGACTATTCCTTCACGTGACTTGGGGTTTATAAGAACTACCTCCAAAGGAGGAATTGCAAAGTCAAACCAAACTCTGCGCAATTTGAGATTGTCTTTGACTCATTGATCCCTAAGATGAATACAACTGCCTGGTCATCTACCTCTGGAAGAATCTGTTCCGTGGTTAAAAGTTGCAACAGCTTAAATTTCATAACCATATCATAGTTTTTCCCCTTCCCATAAATAGGAATAGCTTTGCTAAACAGAATGAAAAAGTTGAAAAAAAATTCACCCATCAATTTTTATATCGCATTTTCTTCCCAACATATTGTTCTCTCTCCTCCATCATCAATTCCTTCCCTAATTTCCTTGACCAAAAAATCTTAGTCAAACCATTATCATTCTCTCCTGTGCTCTTCAAAGTATGCTTGTAAGCATCCATGCGTGATGTAGCGCACATGGGTGTGTTGTGGTGTGCACGCACATGGGCATGCCTTCCACGCTTCCACCAAGCTATAAAGGGCATGCCTTCCACGCTTCCACCAAGCTATAAAAGCAAAACTCTAGCAACACGAAATCAGACAATAAAAGATAATATGATTTCCAGTATCCATTTATAACGATGCACTGGATTTTTAACATTTTATCCACAGCATATATAAAAATGAGAGTTTGGAAACCAGGGAATATTCTCTCTTGATTATATATGTCAATTTTCATACCAAAACAGTCCACCCTCCCATATATCTTCGAAACCCCTGACGTGCTCTCTCCCCCACCTTCAATTGAATCAAACCCCAGCACCCCACACACACCCACCCCCCGTTTTTTCCTTTTTTTTTGAAAGTTTTAGTTAATTTGATTTTAAAATCTATTTAGTTCTCTGATCAAGGAGGCCCACCTCTCTCTCTTATATGGCCCATCCCCACCCCCTTCCCCCTCACACGCTCATCTCTTCCTCATCTCATCCCCCACATCACATCTCTCTCCCTCACTCCTGCCCTCTCTTGCCCCTCACTGAATCCCCTTTCTTCCTCTATGCCCTACATGTCCCACTTCTTTCTCCCCGGTTCCTATCAATCCCCATCTCAATCCTCTATAAGAAACTTGGATATACTCTTTAACCTCAATATTTTATTATTTTGATTTGTTAGACTTTAAATTCCTTTATAAAATTATTTTTTTCTTTATATCATTAGTTCAATTTAATCTATAGTTTATTGTGGAAATTTTATTGCATTTTTTTGAAATTATATTTTCTTATTTTCATAATTTTATTATATATTTCAGTTGCATTAAATATATTTCTATTTTTCATGAATTTTATGTTTTACTTTTTATATTTTGGCCATTTGTTATTTTCAGTCAATCCCTTTTCATTCTTTTGTTATGTACTATATTGTTTCATTTAATTTTTCTTACAAAATTCATTTTTCTGACTGATTTTATTATTCACATTTATATTTATTTCCAATTATCCATTTACCCAATAAATATATCAATTTCATATTATAAATTAATTTCTTTTTTGCATTGAACTTACTTTTAAAATTTTAATGCATTCATATAATTCTCCAATTTTTTTAGGATATCTTCAGTTTAGTTTTTAATTGTGTTAAGTTATTTTATTCTATATTTTCTTTTCTATTTTTTTTGTATTTTAGGTTTTTTTTTGTTAGGTGGTTTTTTTTTTTAGTTCTACTATATAATGTAGTATTTCTATGTACTTACTTTTTAAGTCACTTTTTTTTTAATATATTTTGGTTTAGATTATTTTTTCATATTTTATTTTAATCATTTGTTTAAAAATTCTGCTAGTTATTTATTTTTTTCTCTTTTGTTAGATTCTTGTTTTGTTTCATGTTTATTCTATATTATAAGTTTTATCTTTTCTTATTTATTTTCTTTATTCATATATCTATATTTGATCCAGTATTATTTTAATTTATCTTTTCTTTGTACATTAATTTTGATTAAAATATGAACAAAATATTATAATTGATTCATTATGTCATTTTGATTACCATTACTTTTGCTAAACGTGCATCGCACAAGTCTATTTGCTCTTTTTTAACGAAAAAGACAGGTTTTTCATGTCCTCTCTCATTCCCTTTAATGAAGATATAAATAAGTTTCAATTTATTTATTTTTTTCAAATGTGACAACATAAGAATAAAAAAACAAGAGATTCTCCTATTCTCTTTTGAGTTTACGTAAATATCTTAAATTTTATACATGCATTGCATGTGCCCTAGTTTCCTTAAAGAAATTGGTATTCTAATAGTCACCTCTATCACTCATGCAATAAATGATTATTGCACATCTACTTGACCAAAGCTCATCATTCTTTTTCTTCCTACTTCATTTCAAGATAGGGATTTCTGTTAGAATTCAATGATAACCAGTCATGCAAGAGGCTGATGTATCAGTTTACCAGGCAAATTTTAGTTGTAAAGTGCTAAGACAGTTATTTTGCAGATTCACGTGAAAAATAATTAAAAAAGGGAGAGATTGATGCATAAAAAAGAGTGGAGAAAGGGAGACCGGAAACCTCGTTATCTTTCAGGACAAGGAACTGAATGTATGGAATTAAAGCAGAAGGAGGCTTTTCTACCAGCATATATGGATGGTATCATAAACAATGAAAAATCTAAAAATATAAGCACATTGGGCAAAGGCATGAAGTATTAAATAAATAGATGGGATTAAAGCTCAAAGAACACATTAAAAAAAAGCACAGCTGAACGCAAACAGTAATCATTGAAAAAATGGTTCACAGATTTAGCTTTCATTTACCAATAAGAGTTAAATTTTATCTAAGTGATGCCAAATGTCTATGTTTAACACTAAACTATTTTGGCATATATTGCAATCAATTATATTTATCAAACATAAAGATGTATCATTGCCGACCTCCACAAACATTCTATATGATACCACTAAATATACATGCTAATTCAAGAATAAACCCAAGAAATATATAGATCTGCTGCCTACTTCCTTTGCTAAAACAGTCCTCATCCACGCCTATGAAAACTTTTTTTTTTTATGCTCAAGAGTTCTTTTGAACAAAAGCTAAAACAGATTAAACACCCTTTCTTACACATATGAGCAGGGAACATATTAATAACATTCCAATTGTTATCTCTACTAATGTTCTAATAGGTGGTTGCAATGAGTGGATGATCGGGGCATTGAATGGTTGCTTATGCAGAATACAAGCATCTGGATGGATTGCATCAAAGAAATATGCAACTTAATTACAATTTAAACATATACAAAAATTAAACAATAAAAAGAGATATTTCTAAGACATATCTGAGGGCCCATTTCAATCTAACTTGGTAATGTTAACCACCACCGACAATTTTCCTTATATTACGATTTAATACTAATCAATCTTCCAAAAGGGAACTCATAATCCTGAGTTAGTCTACCAACTCTTTTTGTCATAAATTATTGATAAAAAGCCATATATAATGACTTATAACCAGCTTGTGGACTAAGAGCAAGGGGAGGAAGGGAGTGGCGTTAGATTAGCGATCCTCCAACTAGTAAATAAGTCTACCAAGTCTTTTTGTCATAAATTATTGATAAAAAGACAAATATAACCTATTGTAAGACTTATAACCAGCTTGTCAGGACTAAAAGCAGGGGAGGAAGGGAGTGGGGTTGGGTTAGCGATCCACCAACTAGTAACCATTATCCAAAAAGGCACCAAACCTCCTTTCGGCATAAAAGGAAAATAACTATTAATGACACATTATGGACAAGTAAAAGCATTTGGTGCTATGCCTGAAAAAGCTTGATGTGTCTTTGAACTTCCATAATCAGCTTTGCAAAATTCACTCAGGTGTGGTACAAAACCATAAATATAGCTTTGCCACAAGAGTCACCGGTGACATGGAAAGTATATAAGAAGGAAAATCGATGATTTTCAAAAGTTAAGCACACCTTAGGAAAGATAACCAACTCATTTTTTAGGCTGCCTAAATAATGGTGATGAGAAACATGCTTCACATGCTACCATGCAACTCCATATAAAACAGTTCACAAAACGAACAAAATCAATCTTCCCAAATAACCAGAATGCTTAACAATCTAAGAAAGCACCCATACTGCTTCACTTTTCAAGCACCAGAAACCACTTTCTGTTTGTTGTTGGTTATTTTCCAGGTGTCACTTCACACATAAATTCTCAGACGTGCAAAACTGAGATGAATTTTCAATCTGAATTCTACAAACACCAAGTTCTTGAAAGGGAATAAAATGAACTTGGTGACTAGTTTATATCCTACCTTCACGTCAGGTCATTAGTTCATTTTCACTTCTAATGGCTGATAAAAGAAGCATCAGAATTGACTCGCGGCTCAGTAAAATCTGATCTCCTTCAAAACAGAGCTAATAATGAGACACTTCAAGGTGCTTCTAGGCCATTTCTGCTTTGTTGAACTGGATGCAACATTTCTACATGTGAATTCGACTCAACTCAAGATGCTGTTGTTATATACATAATGGTGAAAGGTGACTCATCAAACTCTGTTGCTTGAGAGAAGCAAACCCTAGAGATTAGTGAGATGCTCCTAAAAATGTCATCGAACCATACCATAGAAATATGCCTAAGACAAAAAATTTGCACATCTCCTGCATATCCTTACATTCATGAATTAATACGGCTCCAAAAGAACAAATTCTTCAAAAGTCAAAGCTGGTCCCAAAAAGAGTACAATTAGTGGGTAACTAACCAAGGTGTTGGTACCATTGCGTTACAAAAACAGATTATTCCTTGACCCATTGCAAATTGACTGTTGGCATAGTTCTAGAGAAACATTAATTTCCAGCAAGAGTAAACAGCCTATTCAGCAGACAAAGCCTATGCAGAATGGTATGGTTGCCTGCATGGACAATACAGGCAGCAGTATGATCCGCATTTCTTGAATAGTTTAACACAATCAAAGTTCAATGTCTAAATGGTAAAAAATCATCAGATCACTATCACCTTGTAAACTTTTGATAGAAGATATTCAAAGACTTCTCAGGTGAAACATATGTGCCTTGACCAAAAGGTTGAGATCATTTGACAAGTGAGATTGGAAAAAGTACAACAATAATAGCAGCAGCAGCAATAATGCATTAATTAAAGACATCAGAGAATGAATGGGAGAACAACAGTCCCGAGATGATTACAGATCACAGGGCATAGGTTTTAAATTATGCAATATCATGGTCAGAATTTGAACCATCATTTATCATCCATCCAACCTTTTGATTGACCGTACAACTTTTAATCTGACATATTTATTCTTTTCTTTTGCTCTATGTTCATGTCAAGTAACACATTTTCATAAAAGAGATTAACCAACATCTTCAAATTATACTAAGAGGAAATAGTAAAAGGATTGCAATGCATAGAGAAAAAATGAACTAAACTCACTTCTCCATGAGGAAAACATGTTCCATGATAGAAAATAATATTTGTATTCACAATCAAGATCTAATTAATGCCACTATATGGATTGAGAGCCGATGCGTGCAACAAACTGGAAGTCCCAGAATGCTCCTAGAGTAAATAATTTGTTGAGGTTCAAGATTCAAAAGCTGGGTACAGTGATTTATGCTTAGATGATTGTAACAGAACACACTTGAAACTTTAATCCAAAAATGGCAAGTTTAATTGAAATATAACATATGAATTAGTCTCTATAGGGACAAAAGTTTTAAAAGCATAGAGATGTGATCCAGTTAAGGGGCTTACCATTCCCTCCCCTACATATTACAGCCCTGGAGTCGCCAACATTGGCAACCAGCAGGCGGTCCCCAACGAGGACAGCAGTTGAAGCAGTTGACCCTGCATCCCGGTTTTGGTTGTTCTCAGATTTCAGAAACTCTGAGTCTGTATGGTTGTATGCATCAGCTGCAGGATCGGACAGGGTTCCAAAACATCAGTTGCAACCGTATGTTAAATAAATTGAAACATCACCACAAAACATATATAAAGAGAACAGAGAAAGAACACCTATAGCCAACTTGGTATCAGAAATAAATTTTGGGTGCCTGATCAAATTGCTGAAGAGATTTTGTTTAACATACTCTGCTGCTCGAGCACCACCATGGCCTAAACATGAAACCATAAATGTGTTATCAAATAAACAGTGTGAAAGATGTGGCCAACCTTTCAAGAACATAAAAGGCATTAACAACTGTAGGAACATGCTTAGCAAGTGAAGTCAGAGTAATTTCCAGGGGAATGATGCTCTCATTGTCCACTTTTGCATCAAAAATAAGAAGCATGTATCATCATCATCATCATACTCTGCAGCAAAACAAAATCTTACCATCAAACACACCAAACAAGCCAACAATTTCTCCACCAACACCATCGATTCTAGTCTCATAGAAGTCTTCCATAGAAGCCCTTTTCCCTGGAGAACTTGCATATCCATAGCTAAACTTCCCATTCTGACTGTTTCTAAGAAAACAAACATAAAGTTAATTATATCTGAACAATAAACTTTCATGTGTGAGCCTGATTGATGCCATTTTTCTAACATCACACTGCAGAACTTTAAAAACTAAAAGGAATGATCCATTTGAGATGTTTTATATTTCACGAAACCATGCAAGCTATCACTAAGATCCAAAATATTAATAATCTATGTCATAATACCTAGAATCAAGCTGGAAAAAAAAAAAATATTCTATTTAATGACCATTCAGAATTTTCAATCAACTAGATCATTGGTAATCCTAACTATCCACCAGTGCAATTAAAAGAGAACATACGTTACACCTTAAAACTTTTCTTGCTTTTCTTTTCCCCCTGGTATAGAGATGGCTCCAGGATTATGATCATTACAACACGAAATTTCTGTTACCTTGCAAATATACCCCATAATATCTGAACTATCAGTCTGTATTCTTGTAAATGCTGCTTCTCAGACGGAGATCAACTCCTAGAAATTTATTTAGCGTATCGGCGAGTTAAAAAAACTCAAAAATAAAGCAAAAACTACCGAAGAAGCATTATATAGAAGAGATGTAATTTAACAAAACAGGAAGCAGGAGAACAAACAAATTCATTGGTCCAGAACAACTATCTAAGCGGAATCAGAACAAGAAGAAATCGATATTCAGCATAAAAGAACATAAGAGATTAACATGCAACAACAATCACAGAAGCAGATCAGAACGCTTAAATCAAGCAAGAATTTGACAAGAGAGAAAACAGAGAGAGAGAGAGAGAGAGAAGGAATGAAGGAGACCTGAGTCCGCCACCACTGACAGGAGAGCCATCCGCCTGAGTTCCAGCAATAGAATTCAAATAACCCATCCTTCAAAATTCTAATTCTCTTTTTTCAACCCCTGAGATCGAATCAAAGAAGGTGAATTCTATCTAATAAATCAAGAAAGCCAATCCGATTAGCCAGGAAAGAAATCAAGGGATTCCAAGAATCTCCTCATCATCGATGCCACTCCATCGGAAACCAAATTCCAAAATCTAACCACTTCACTCCACCACCTGCAACCAAGAATCAATCCTCCGGAAACGATCCCAACGCCACCCTCCACCAAAAAAGGGGAAAAGAAAAAGAAAATTCACGAATAGGATCAAGAAATCAAGAAAGAAAACCCCGAGGAAGGAAGAAAAAACAAACCCGGACCGCTTCCGAGAGAGAAATCACGAGGAGGAGAGAAGAAACCAACACTGGGTTTTGGTTTTGGTGTGCGTGTGATTGCGGGCAAACGGGGAGGAAGGGAGGGAGAAAGAGAGAGGGGGAGGAGAAAAAGAAAACCAAGAGAGAGAGAGAGAGAGAGAGAGAGAGGAGAGATGTCTGTTAGAAGGACCATTTTTTCAGAGCTTTTAAGAAAAGAGAAAAGAAATGGGATCTGGATGAAAATGGGATTACGTGGCGCGGGTGGGATGGAGGTGACCTGGTCAAACAAATAAACGTTGCGTGTACACTTCTAGCGAAGGCTGTACATGCGGTGATCGGTGGTTCCTTTTGCGCACCCTGAAGCCGGCCGACACGATAAGAACGTATTAGATGTTTAGATTAGATGGTCCTACCGCTCATATTAATTCTAAGCAACGCTCAGCTCAGCTCAGCTCCCCATTGTTTTTATTTACAGAACCAAAACCGGAGACCGCGCCCAGTTTTTGATCGGATGCATGATTGAGCGGCTCCAGATCGGATGCATGATTGAGCGGCTCCAGGTGCATATGGATAAGTTTGCATTCCAAGGTCTACCTTTAAAATATATAATATCAAATCTAAAAATATTGATTGTTAAAAAAAAAAAAAAGGTATGGTCACTGAGGCAAGCAATGATTCACTTGCGAGTGGTATGATCGTTGTGATGACTCTTAAAATTTTTATGGTTTGATCATCGAGACCATGCTATCAAAAAAACCATACTTGTTAGAGGTATGGTCGTTAGGATGACTCTTAGAATTTTATTGGCTATCTTTAAAATTTCTAATAAGATAAGACTGATCAAGTAGCACTTAATGGTACTTAGGTAGAGAGCTTGTGAAGTTAATCTTTCATTTTTTTTTCTTTTCTACTCTTATACTATCTTCATTTGAATCCTAATCCTCTTCCGTTTAAGCTAATTGATTCGATTATAAAATCTTCATCATCTGTGATTATCATGAAAAGCTTAGCTGAAGCCCATTTTTTTTTTGAAAAGCATTTTTATTTATTTATTTTTTATAAACCATTCCTTCTTTTATATATTTTTTATTAATAAAGGCTTGGAAGGAATTTACACTAGCCAATTACAAAAAAAAAAAAATCTTAAAATTTTTGTGTACTGAAATGTTGCTTCTAAACTATTTCTTTGTTTGTTGATAATTGCATTTAGAAGTAAATTTAAAATTAATAGCAAAAGTGCGTTCATAGGTATTGAACAGATTTTCAAGAAAAATTTTAGAATGATAAGCCAAGCTGGGAAAAATCGATAAAACACATGCTAAATTTCATTAATTTATGCAAATCCGAAGATGAATAATCAACAATTCATATCTTAAACTGAAAGAAAACAATTAAAACATTTTTTAACTATTATTTTTTCAACTATTCCAATTGCACTTTGATTACGTTAAAGGGGCCAGGCCAATTTTGCCAAAGAGGAGGGTGAAAAAGGCCTGGCCAGAAAGAGTTACCAGATTTAAATATAAACTATTAACCTGCTTCGTAAGTTCAAGGCATTCAACTAAAATATAGTCTTATGGTGGACTTGGTATTGTTTAATGTGCTAACAAATCTTCCATGCATAAAGACACAACACCCTAAGGGTCGACTTCGCTCAGGATTATGACCCCAGACTTGCACAAACTGCTATGCTCCTTGGGTGAGGAAGACAAGGACGTATCCAAGTGTATCTCCTGTCCTATGGAAGGTAGCATAGTATTGCACCTTCTGCCGTGGTATTATGTTGGTTTGCAAAGGACCATGTCCTTGAGTGCCCCAAAGCAGCCTAGATGTACCCATTGCTTCTGATTCCTATTGCTACCTCTTTTTCAAGCTTATCCGTGAATACTTTGGCACATGGTCTTAAGCATGATATGCGAGGAGGTAGGCACCCACTCCAATAGAGGTGACTCTTAGTTTATTATATTATGTGTTATATTTGGAGAGCAAGAAACTTGCATTTTTGAAAACATTACACTTAACCATTATGTTTCATTGATGAAGATTTTCATCCAAGCCCACTCCAACATGATTGAAGAATTTTTGTCAACAAAGGAAACCTGGGATTTCTATACTACTGTTAACAGCGCCTACTATGTGATTTCAAGGCAACCTCCCTCTCCTCAAGCTTCCTAATGATTAACTTCGATGATAACATGGCGAAATGGCTGAGCTGTGAGGAGTGTGGGAAGGCCTTGTCTATGCCACAATGGCTTTGTAGTCCGCAACGTTGTGATTGAAGGGAGATTCCAGGAATATGATCCAGTGAATGAAGCCCTATTGACAGGAAAAAAAAAAAAAAAATGATCCAGTGAACCTAGCAACACTCAGAGAGCTTGTTCACCCTCTTCTCTTGGACATTTAGAGAATTGGATCAGCCCTGATTAACTTTGAAGCGAAACGACTCACATCAGCAAGAAGCCAATAGTGCGGCAATCATGCAGACACTCTTATCTGGAAAGTCTATGACTCCTGCATTCCTACACAACTTCATGACCTAATGTTTTATGACTCTACTGGTTGCATTTATTCTAAGACTCCCTAACAAAATCGCAGAAAAAATTAAGAAGAAAAATTCATAGAACTTCTAAGAAGGTACGTGAAAGAAAAAAATAAAAAAAAAAATAAAAAAAAAAAATCATAGAACTTCTTAGAAGGTAGTGAAAGGATTTTGGGATTCAAAGAGCTACGCCAAAGGTTTGACTCTTGTGTAAGGATGAGCCCAGTAATGCCCGCGTCATTTCTTGATTTTTTCCATGTTAATGGGGAGATTTAAACGAAATAGAAGGATGATTTCAATCTCACAGAATTATCCAAATATTTCCATCGCAAATTTGCTTGAGTTCAAGATCTAGCTAAAGAAACTATCTTGCAGCCTCAAAAACTTCTTGTATGGCCAAATGGCAAGTATAAAAGAAAAGTGCTTTTTTTTTTTTTTTTTTTTTTTGGAAATCAAAAGCCTATAAATTCAACCAAGGGCCATCATAATTGACAAAAGCCATTCAATTCAACCACTCATGTGATCAGGATTATCACGAGGATCGTATAAGAGAATCATGAACCTCAATCTCGAGCTTTCCAAGTGGGAGGCAATCCGCCTTTTTTTAAGTCCTGTTTGAAATGATTCCTCCCGTTCCTCTCAAACGAAACAGATGTTCCCCACCTCCTGACGTTTGTTTGCTCTGTTGTGATAGAGACTTGAAGCCCTAGCCGTGGATCCTCTTTTTCCACAATCACTGACACCTTCCACGTCAACCCATCTAATATCAGAGTAATCCGGAAAGCTCCTGTCTATAATTTAGCTTCCAGAGCCGCCTGATACCTTCCTGCCGAGTACCAAGAAATAAGTACCACAACCGAAGATGGACATCTGTCCTCCAGAAGTCCACACAACTCCTTTGTTGACTCCATCCAACCAACCACACAGAAAATACCTCTGAAAGTACATACAAAAAGATGAGATCCAAAGACTACTATATCTTAATATAAGGAGAAGATTACAAGCTAGCAAACGCAAACAAAATAACTATTTGATGGCTAATTTGAGAAGAGTGACATCATTCTGCCATAGAAGCAGCAAAATCTCATTTTAGATTAATTTCGATTTCATCTGAAAACTTAGCTCATTTGCTTCCTTTCCCTCACCTTTGAGGGACTAGAACACCCGTAACGCGACGTCGTCTACGTTACGTCCATTTTGAGGACAATGCAAAGAGCACTGGGGAATTCCCAGGCCTATTGAAACCAAAAGCACTTCATTCTTTAGTCAGTCAGACACGGCAGAGCCCTTGGAAAATAGCAATGCCACACCTGCAATAATTCTAGCTAGATTCTGGGTGCACACTAAAAGAATTTCGTCCCATGACCAGCAAATAGTTGGCAGAACCTACCTGTTCGGATAATGCCCATTTGGCAGCAGCAACAAAGAAACCAGTTAACCATTCCAACATTATAAATAATTTAGAAAGAAATATTATTATTCACAGATTTGGAAAAGTTGCTGCTCATAATGTAAACCCTCCCCATGCGCAGGGGTTTAGGAGATGGACATGTTCTTTCACCAGGTACGAAATAAATACTTCATCTATTGAAGAGCCAGGCTTGTATTCTCTTGGTGGGAGACGCATGAAGCCCAGCGCACCAAACCAAAGGAACCAACTCATTTGAGAATAGTTTGGCCGTAAGCATCGTTTCAAGGTTTACAGGCAGCTAACAAGAATAATGAGAACAAAAGATATGAAAAACAGTCAGAATTTAAGACAGTTGTCTGTTGGAAGGCAATTCATAAATCCAGCATTCATATTGGTTTAAGAGTCTCTCGTTTATGGGCCTACACCAATGTCACTTGATTGGAGTCAAATCTCTATTGAATATGTCAAAGTATACAGGTGACAATAGTTAAAGCAGCTAAAGCATTGTCCCTAAAATTAAATTATTGGTAACATGGACCAAAATTTTCAAGTACTTTGCAAAGCCAAAATTGCACTAGATATTTCTAGTCATGCTATTGAGTTGATCTTTGAAAACTAAAATCATGGAGAACGAAAAATATGGCGCAAAGTTGGCCGGCCACTAATGACAGGCACGGATAACAACCACTGATGGCTACGGATAACTGCTCGCAGTCGCGTACAAGTACAACGAGTTAGGTCCGAGAACTCGCGGTTCATAGGTTCTACTCGCGTTTCTGACCAGAGAAAAGGACTATTTAAGTTCTACTACAAGATCGGTTGCGTCCTTCTAATAATAATACCACCGCATTCATTGATGGTCAAGCAGTTGAATAAATACAGCCTGGATCTCTAGCCAAATATTACACTTCAGATGTAAACAAAAGCATGCAACGATAACAATCCAGCCTTTTGTCCAGTTATTTGTGCTTGGCTAAACAAAAACAATGCATAATCCATGAATATTACTCGTTTGAGTAATTGTTTGGAGATTCCCAGTTTCACAGATTAGTTGCCATGCATACTTGGAGGGTAGATAGTAATTACCAGTCGATCACTAATTTATAAAGATAAAAGCAGTTATATTTTGGTCTCAGACTAATAAGAACATATGATTGGATGAAATACATATGATTAGTCTGATTGAGGTGGGAATGAATAAATTTTGCTTTCTTGCTGCTGTAAAGCAAGTATTCTTATAAATTAATAAGACAGAGATCAGCTTAGACGAAAAGAGAATATATGAGGCTGATTTTAGTGCATTGACTAAGCTTTGGAAGACTTTTCAAGCAACCGCTGTTGCGGTCATGACTAATGGGGTGCAGTTTTGAAGATGCCATTACTGCAGGCAGCTGCTTCTTGAATAGAAGATCACACTGAATCCATCAATAACTATATTTTTTGGATTAAGATGTTACAGCCATTACTGGTGCTACATGACATTGTTTTTTTTTTAATTTTTTTTATTGATGGAGTGCACGACATTGTTGTAATGGTAAAATAACAAACATCTGCTATCATACCGAATGGAGGCGGCCGAGACTCTTCGAGTGCTGTTTCTTTTAACCAAGGTAGAAGTTGCATCAGCAAGGAAAAAAATATAATGATAGAGAATGAAAACCTCAGCCCAGACGATCCCTCTCTCTCTCTCTCTCTCTCTCTCTTCTTTTTTTTTTTTTTTTTTTTTAAGCAAAGGATGAAAAATCTCCCATCAAATTTTATTAATACAGCATTTATAAAATAGTTTTTACAAACTATTTAAGCTAAGGAAAGTAAGTAATATAAGTTTTGATGCAGCTCAACGTATTTTGCAAAATAAAGATTATCTTGCATGAAGAAGCTAGAATTTTATATGCTTCCTTCTCCATATTGTCTATAAACGGCTAAGATTGGATAGCAATTAGCACCATCTTAACACTTTAACTTCTAAAATGAATCTTAAGAAATAAATGGTTTGTTAATTCCTATTCTATCTCACGTTAGATATGCTAACTTTCCATTCCTTTTTTTTTCCTAAAATATCCCTTGTGTATAATTTGTTGAGGAGAGAACGTAAAAAAAACTTATTTTTTTATATAAATAAAAGCTTTTCATACTGTTGCATGATAGGAATAGATGATACTCTATTATTAATGAACCTATAAAGAGAAACAATACTGAACTCACCAATGGGCTCGAAAAATAAAAATGGATTCAGTTAGGATTTTTTATAATTTTTTTTAACAATCAGACTTTAATTTTATTCGTTCAAAATTTTTGTTCAAAAAATAAATATGAATTTAGTTAGAATATTTATTTATATTATTTTTTAATAATCAGACTTTAATTCTATTCATTTAAGATTCTTATTCAATATCTTAGATTTTTTTTTAGGTACCATCGCCATCAATTCTTGATCTGCATTTTATTCATGGCAGCACCAATGTCTAGCATTGTAAGATTTATCGCTGTATTTTTTACTGTTGGCTTAAATTACTTCAAAGCCGAAAGTGGTGGGAACCAAAAGTTCCGGTTAAAGCTCTATGTGCATTATATTATTGGTTGCGAGAAAGGCCTGCACGATAAGTTACGCATGCAAGCACGGTGGCAGAGAAACAAGGACCTACAAGTGCATGATGGCATGGAAAAGTCAGAAAAGTTGATAACATCCAAGGAGTGTTGTGAGAAACCTTTAAGCATCTCAATCTTTTGCAACTCATGAATGGTCGTGATTTGTGTACTTTCATGGATCACTGTCATGCAAGTTGCAGGCAAGTCTCTGTCATTGAATTTTTTTTAATATAGGGTCATCACTTATCTTGTGGATTTGCTTCAATTCAAAGAACGGGTGGGCTACGAGAGACCTATAAATCAAGCATTTCTCGTGCTCTTTGCTTATTTTTTAAATAAATGAAGGTTATAAAAGGCTCCAATTGTTCAAACCTTCCACTACCTACTAAAATCTTGGTCAAAATGTTTTCTACATAAAGGGTGTAAATGATACTTCGGTCATAATTGGTTAGGCTCGAAAACCATAGCAATCAAATAAGCATATAATCGTCATAAGTTATAACACCATGCTATTATTCATGTTAAAATAAGGAGATGTTTAATAGCTGCACATGGATCCGATCAATTCATAACCGATCTAATTCAATTCGATTAGAACTAAATTTTAAATTGGATCTGAATCTCAATCTGATCTGAACCTAGTTTGGTTTGTTTCATAAACTTTAATTTTATAAATTTGACTTTCATTCACACTAATTATTTTTATCAATTTATTAAATAAACTTTAATTTAAATGAATTCTCTTTTTTATCTTAAGAACTAAATTCCCTCTTTATTTTTTACTTAATAATACCTAACTATTTATATTTTATTATTTATTTTGATCGATTATTGTTTATAATATTTTTAAATATATGAATAAATATTTTAAACATCATAATTTATAAACTTATGAGTAATTTTTTGCTTGGATAGAATTAAAAGTTTTTAATAAAAATTTAAATTTTAATTGACTTTTAAAATCTTATTTAAATTGTTTAATGTATCTATATTTGATTATCAATTACTAAATTTTAGCTATAAAATAATAATTAGATACTTAAATGCGAACATGATCCAATCCAGTTCTGGATTAAATGCGAATCATACTTGATCCTCAATAGATCTGAATGATCCATTGGACCAAAAAAAAATTTCATAAATCCAAGTTGACCTAATCTGATGAGAAAACGGATTAAGTTCGAATCTAAAATCATGATTCAAATATAAAATCAAGTTGGATTAGGATCAGGTATGACTTGACCTAGCCTGACTCATTTGCAAGCTTAGAGATGTCAATAAAAACTCACGAATCAGAAAACTATAATACGTAGGTGATGAAGCCAAATTGAGCTGATGCCAAGCTGGCCTTCTGTAACAATGTGATGTAATTTTCAGGCTATGTCATCACTACTTCCTACAATTAGGCAATGTTAAGAAGGTGTAGCTAGCATAACACCTAATCGTCCTGCCAGCCAAACTTACAGATAAGATTGGATGATAACCACTCTGCATGCATTGAATAATAATCGCTCTATATACATCCCTAATCAGGAGTATGCCCATGATAAGTAGAACAATCCTATCATGAAATCTATAGCTAAAATTAGACATACAACTATCATTGAGATAGCCTTAGGCATCAAGACCAGAGCCTACCTATAAAAGAAACCTCCTTTGAAGGGAGAAAAGATTTTTTTCTCTCTGATTTCTGTGTTCTCTTCTTTTTCCATCTTTCATTCTTTTTGATATCTCACTTAGCCATAACTCTACAACTGCTCATACTATCTTTCTTCTCTCAAAGTAAGATGGTTATAAGATTTATCCTTAATCTTCTCATTCTCTATCCTTCCACCGATTTAAGCCTTCATAAAACTTTGATCGGATAGCTTCCAATACCTTTCATGCTTCTCTTTTGTTTCCATAGGAATACAAGTTCAAATGCAAAGTATCTCTTCACAAGGATATACCTTAATTCTTAGCTTATCATCATGCATCATTCATGTTGTTTCATAGGTTGATTCAGACGCCGCCGATAGTATGACAACAGACGCTAAATCTGCATACGGTTCTTTCTCGAGAAAAAACTGATATCATTTCGGTGCTCCGGAAGTTCAAAACTCGCTCATCTCGAGCAATTTCTTTCTCTTCTGCGGTCGTGGAGGTGGTTGAGGAATTAAATCTGAAGAACTCGTTCATGAAAGCATGCATAGACCCAGGAAAAAAAACATGTTTTGAGCCCGTCAATTGTTTGAAACCCGGAAGATATGACTTTTTATTGCATTAATATCAGAGAAAAGACTGCAGCATATAGTTTAACCGTACATTCATTAATATGAGAGAGAATACAGTCGAACTGTACATACACTCATATGAGAGAGGGAGAATCACGTGGAGATCCGATGGAGGAATGAATACTGGACCGCAATGGCAGCGCTCCATAGCGAGAGGCCGAAGGAAAAGAGAGCAGGGACGAGCTGACGAAGGGGAGAACCCGTGGAGCTCTCTTTCTTCCCAAGGGGACGGTTTCCCCTAATGGACTGTAGAGGCTAATCCAAGCGGTTGGTCCGTGTACTCGACTGCTGGGACTAGTTCAAGCTATATAAATGCGCTCTTGCGTATAGCTCTTATATGACTTTATTATTTGAAGGTTCCTCTTATTCAGTTCTTTTTTCTAGGATTAGATGTAAAGTTATACATCTTAAGGGCTCATTTAATTCATAAAAAATAATTATCAGATAAAATAAAATATTTAAAAATTAGATTCTCAGATATAAAATATTTAAGTTATCAAGTTTGACTGATCATGAAAATAGATATTTTTCTAAAAAAAATAAAGCTGTCATGTTTAGATGTAAAGTTGTACATCTTAAGGGCTCATTTGGTTCATAAAAAATGATTATCAGATAAAATAAAATATTTAAAAATTAGATTCTCAGATATAAAATATTTAAGTTATCAAGTTTGGCTGATCATGAAAATAGATATTTTTCTAAAAAAGAATAAAGCTGTCACGTTTAATTGAACAATTTTTTTTTTAAAAAATAGTACAGAATATCAATTATATCCTTTAATTTTTAAAACTTTTTTTTTATCATTTAATTTTTTTAACTTTTATATGGAGTTATAAAAAATGGTCAAGAAATCAAAATATCAAAATTCTAAATTAAGACAAAAGTTTTAAATCAAGATATAAGTTGACACCCCGTAAATTTGAAGCGAAACGTTTTTTTCTCTTTTCGTTTGCCCGTTGATTTGAAAAAAAAGATATACGATGAAAAAGAAGGGTACGTTGAGAAGAAACGCGAAATTTTTTTTTAAGAAAAGTGCTATAATGTACTTTCAAGTGCAGGTGGGTTCTTTATCGTGAATCAAGAGCATGAGATTTAGACAAGAAGTAGCAACAAAGGAAATTTTTTAATGGAATATTTGGTGGATGAGAGCTCTCTCTTCCTTCCCTTTCTTAGAGAATTTTTCTACCTTTACCCGCCCTATCCTACACGTTAAGAGGCAAACCAAGCTACTAGCTTGTGGAACCACAGTAACATCCTTCAAAGTATTTGATGTTTTTTTTCATAATTTTTAAAGAACGAAAATTCGTATTATCAAATCAAATTGAAAATAGACATAGTAGTGGTAGTTAATTGTATAAATCATTGTTTTTTTTTTTATTTTTTCACCGGAGGGATCTTATCCTTCCTACTGCGCCCATCTTATGTAATCTAGGCTGGTGTCCAGGCCTCTAAATAGATTGAACCAAAAAAAAAATATTGAACTAGAGCTATGCTAATTAGGAGTTGAAATGAGGACGATGCTACTTTGGAATTGAAATCCTGATCATTCATTCATATGTGAGAAATAATACGATCCAGGCAAACATTTGTTGGGAGCAAAAATGTGCATGCTAGCTCGGATGAGGAAACGAAATAGAAAGGTATACCTTCTCATGTGTGATGCAGCGGGGATATGAATAAGTTCTTTTAAAAAAAATAAAGTGGGAGATGTCGTGGATCCAACCACCACAAGGATAGATTGAATTAGATCCTGAAGGCAAAGGAGCATTCATCTATATTCTAAATATATCATTTCTAACTCACCTGATGATCCATTTAATTAGTTAACGAATCGAAATCAAATAATTCAAAAACTCGAGTGAAAGTTAATAAATAACAAGTGGACTTAAGTTATAATTTTAAGAAAAGTTATAATTTTGAGTATCACAATCTCTTCTCCTTGTAATGCGAGGTCCTGTTCTTATCACACACCACAAGCTAGCCAAGATCTATCCGGTTCTGTCCTTATCACACACCACAAGCTAGCCAAGATCTACCCCTGAATACGAGGTGCCTTATCACACGTCACAAGCTAGCTAAAATATATTTCCGAACATTGAATGCAAGGTCCTTGTCACACTCCACAAGCTAGCCAAGATCTACCCCCGAATCAGTCATTGGTGTTGCAAAGATGATTTCACGCATGGCATAAAACCATGGCGGTGATTTCACGCCATGGCAAAACCCTACCATCTCCTGGATAATCTTTTCCGCACATTCAAATCGGCTCTAATATCATTTGTAACGCCCTCAAGTTCACTTACTGACCTAATTAACTAGTTAGCAGGTCGAAACCACATAGCCTAAAAATTCGAGTAAAAATTAATGGTAAATTATAAGCACTTAACATTCTTTTTTCATTTAATGTCGGAATAAATTCAAGGTATCATACTAGAAGAACTTAAGAGGGTGCATTTGGCATGCACCAAGCTATAGAGATGAAGCAAGTCTAACTGAAATTGGGTGGAGATGGAGCTAATTTAGATAGACCTGAACCCGTTATCTCTACCATCACACAGCACAAAAAAAAAAAAAAAAAAAAATCAACTAATTCATCAATGAAAAATAGGCTCTAGAGCAGCTTGGTTTGCTGAAAGCGCAAATCAGCTGCTCCAAATCTTCCTTCTGGTCTCACACTAATTCCGCTGAGGACGACCCATGGCCTCTATCTCTCTCCCCTCGAAAATGTAGTCACGATCAACCACAAAGATATAGTATTTAAAACGTGAAAATAAATTAAAGAATAGAGTGAAAATCCGTACGGGCATCATCTGGGATGTGAAGGAGGTGGCGAGACAAATGGAAACGGAAATATGGCCTGTGACTTTGAAAAGAGGCATGGTGAAGTGCCTTGAAAGAAAAAGAGCGGTGTTGCAAATACATTCGAAGCGACGTAAGATGGTCGGCGATGTCTCACCAGTATTCTGGGTATAAAATATCGAAAGTCAATACAATGCCTAAGCTGACGTCGTTAGTTGTGACAGCAACTCTGGAACGCATCAAAAGATCCAAAACCAGCCTTTGATAATCATATTCTTTTCCCGTTTCTGTTTGCAAGCAAAGGTTACATTACATGTCCGCAACAAAGGTAATATAAATATTTCTTTGGGAAGGAGGGAGGATAAAAAAAAATAAAAAGAAAAAAAGTAATTTAATTATATTTAAATATAACTAAATTTAATTAAGTTTAGATTTAGTCATCTTCTTATTCTTAGAACTATATCATTTTTTTGGATCTCAAAAATAAATAAAACAGAAAAGATAGGATGGCTTCGAGATTTATATAAATCCAAAGATGAAAAAAAAAAAAAGATAGAATGGCTTCGAGATTCATATAAATAGAAAGATGAAAAAATTGAACGGATCCTAAATTTAGCTACATTTCAAATATAATTAAATTTAAAATCTAATTACGTTCCTTCCTCGTCCTTAAGATTCATGAATTGTGTAAGTCCAAATTTAAACTTGAATACATTAAGTAAATCTACCGTTCTCTCTCTTTCTTTATTTCTCTATATAACAAAACTCAATGACGACAATGTGGCACCAGATGGGATGATTTTTACATGCTTCTACATGTGAATGATGATGGAATGGTTTTTATATGCTTCTGTATATGAATGATATAGGAGACTTGAGAGATTGACCAATATAGTCTAAAAGCATAAAGTGTATAGATGGTTTTTACATGCTTCTAATTGTATGTGAATGATGTAGAAGGCTTGAGGATTCCTAAAGAATGAGTTTGAATGGTGAAATTGAAGGCTAATTTAAAACAAAAAAAAGCTTAAATAAAGAACTCGGATCAGAACGGAATTGAGACTAAGAGATGAGAGAGGACAAATTACATGAGAACTTGGCTATTTGGGGTAAAATAAGCTGAGGGTTCTGCAAGCTTGGAGCTCCTCCGAAAAAGAGAGAGGAGCCAGCCGTCAAGATAGATGAAAGTATTCCAAAAAGATGAAAATTAAAAAAAAAAATGTTTTAGAAATACCAAGACAATATGATATCACGGGGATAAGCCGATATGAGCCAAGGTTTTTACCATTAAAATAACCCAGTGTTTGATGGCGCATATAGCTTGGCACGACTGAAAAGTAATGTCCATTTGCATCGACTAGAATGGTCCTAGTGAGTGACCACAAAACTAAGATAGACAAACGCTGCTGGACCCAAACTTCCCCATGGTCAAATCAACTCGGGGCTCACTCCTGACTCCGTCGTGCTCTCTCCAGCACTGCAACGCTGTGTAAGCGCTCCTGTATAAAATTACTCCTAATCATTCTAATTAGTTTCTCTTCTTTCTTCCATTTAGATTTTTGATACTTCTGACCTGGACAGAAGTTCAAAGCTGTACAGCATAATTTCAATACGTTTTAAATTGGAATATGCCAGCTCTCTGCACTCAGTGCACCAGCGAAGCTGTACATCCAACCAGGTTGGGTTTCCCCTTGCTTTGCTTTAATTGGTTGTAGAACTGCCTTATTGGATCGACCAACCTATCAGGACCACCTGCATTGATGGTCTTAATAGAAACCCAGCTCATCATCTTCAAGAACAGCTTGCTACCAGATCAACACCCATTCCTTCTAACAACGTGAGCAGACGACACTAAAAGAAATGGCAAGGGCAACTCTAACAACGCTTTCATTCTGTTAAGGGATCTACAGGATAAATTAGAGGGTTCCAACCATATGTCATAGATTATGTCGCTGACCGGGAAATGAAGAATGATAAAAATGCAGTGAATAGGAGGCAATGGGAAATTGAGAAAAAGCATGGAACGGGAAGGAGGAAAGACTTCATGGGATTGATGTTAGGTGTATTTTCATTTTGTTTTTCAGAAAATAATAGTTTCTTTTGGAAGTCAAGAGGAAGTCAAGATTTTGGGGACAAATATTTATCAGAGAGGTACGGGAAAATTTGTCCGTCTATGAAAAATCAAATGCCTTCCTAGCCTACGAATGTGCATCATCTTATTTAATTCAGACTTAAAACTGCAAAGTGGCAAAATTTCTTTGAATCGTAGAAAACTCCGGTCTTATTCTTAAATCGAAGGGGGGAAAAAAAGAAATCAAAGCAATATGGAAATAAACGTATATACGCCAAGCTGTCCATTTTTTTTAAGATATTTATCAAGCAACGCCAAGCTGTCCATTTTTTTTTAAGATATTTATCAAGAAAACTAATAGTCCAAAGCAACTCAAAGCCAAAAAGACAACTTATGCTGGACTCACCGGCCTTCCTTAAAATTCATTTTAAGGAAAGGTTTGGTATAACGCAATCCATTAGTAATCCATGATGATCCGGATCACTCCGTCTGGGCAATAAAATCATCCCACCTCATGTATCTACTATCTCATCATCATTCTCAAAGATGATGGTTCAAGATTACCCGATGTTGGACTAAAATTTATAAATCAAAATATCTTTTATTTGTAATAAATATATTATAACAACAATAATTTATATATAATATGATATACAAAATTAATGTATTATATTATTATATAATATTATGTATTATATATTATATTATAATATTGACATAATATTATTTAATTATATTATATTATAATTTATCTAGTATTATATAATACAATATACCATACTATAGTATATTATGTATATAATAATATAATATGATATAATATATGATATAATTTGATATATTATATTATATTATATCATATTATATATGTTATAGTAATATAATATAAATATAATAGAAGTAATTTTGGTGTTTTATAGTTAATAATCTTAAATTTTCATGGCATACCAGGCATGGTAAAGTTAGACAATGATCCTTGATCATTGTGATATACTATATCAAACACAATAATCTTTGATCACTAAAGTTTAAATCATCTTAAAATTAGGATCACTAATGATTCAAGATCATCATGATGATTGCAAAATAATTACCAAACGCACCCTTAGAATAGATAAATAAATTTCATATTGATGAGATAAAAGAGATTGAAAATCTTGCTTCTTTGGGATAGATATTTCAAAAAAATACATTGTCATCTAGCCCAGCTCAGTTCCTATCTATCTTAATTAAACAATGAAACAGACTGGATTTCTAGCATGTGATGCTCAATATATTCATCGATCATAGAAACACATCACACTAATGTATAGTGCTACCAATGAATAGGATAGAATCTGAAACAAGCACTGCCTTGACCATCAAACATTCACATAACTGAGTTTTGTTGTTGTGACCAGGTGTTTTATTTTCTCCCTTTCCCATTTTACCTCAATTTAAAGCGAAATTGATAGGATAAAGGCTTTCTAGCTATGGATTTTTACTTATATCTTACAACAATAAAACTTCAATCTCAAACTAGTTAAATAATTTTCGCTTATATCTTGAAGTTTGAGAGGTTAATTCATTTGAGAGGTTAATTCATTAGGTAAAACTTGTTTTTGAGTAATTCCATACGTAATACCACACCAGTAACACCTTATCAAACCACCTAATTTGGCAACCCATAACCCCTCTTTCAAACTTTTCCCGCCTCTCTGCTTTTCAGTCGAGCTGCCAACTATCCCTCTCAAACCTTGGTATATAGTAATGTAATGCGCTCTGATCTGACACAATATGGTTGTATGCAGTAATATCCAATGATTAACAAAAGATGGTTTCCACTAGGTAGAAATTCATTGTCAAAAAGACCGACAGGAGACCCAAAAGGCAAACAAACCCTGGATGACATCTCAAAATAAGATCAAAATCATCACAGTTTCACCCAGAAGATTCCCACAAAAACAACAGCAACTCCAATTTAATAATCTATTGCTGATTAAGAAGACGGAAATGTTGAGAATTTTCTTTTTCATTATTGGAGAGAGAAGAGGAAATCAGCAAACTGCGGAGACCAAATGCAAGGCTAATAAACAAATCATCCCTCCCCAAACCTAAAGATTACTATAAACTAACTTCTAAAGATTAAATCTTTTCGATTAAAGAGAACGATAAAAGAAAAGAGGGGGCCAAGAATAAAAATTCCTAACCTTCCTCCTTGCGCTCCTTGCTCTCCCCCGATCTGGCTCCTTGCTCCTTGCTCTCCCCCGATCTGGAGGAGAGAGACGCCCTCGGCTCTAGTTATGGTGATTGACCTTGGCCCCGCCCCGGAACCCGGGTTTTCCAACCTCCACCGCCTTTCCCCGGGTCTCCACGTAGGTAGCCGACCTCATCTCGATCTGCGCCACCCTCACCGCTCCGATCAGCCGCTCCGGCAGCTCCTCCTCCGCTTGCGCCTCCACAAGGAAACCCATGTCGATCGTCACAGTCGTCACGTAGCCCAGCGCCAGACGGAGGATTGCGCTGGCCAGCGCCGAGCTCCCGATGTCGACGTCGATCTCGAGATAGTTCTCCGCACGGTGGTAGTTGCAGGTGAGCGCCTTCCCCAGGAGGCAGGCAGCGTAGTTGCCCACGGCGGCCTTCACGATCCACGGGCCCTTGACGATCCGGTTGACGATCTTGAAGCGGGCGTTGCGGAAGGCGTCGTCGCCGTGGACGAATCGGTAGAAGAGGGAGCCCGGGGGGATGGGGTCCTCGGTGGCGAAGTAGAAGACAGCGGAGTGGCACTCGCGGCCGGGGATCTGGAGGTTGACGGCGAAGAGGAAAGCCTTGCCGCAAAGGCCGAGGGCCTGGGCCCGGCGGAGGGCGGCCGCCACGCGGTTGTCCGGACGGGCGAGGACGTTGTCGAGGCGCGAGGCGGAGCGGAGCCAGTCGACGCCGGCGGGCTCGAGGAGATAATCGCCGGCGGGAGTCTTCTGGCGGCGCGAGAAATAGTGGGGGCCGCGGACGGCGAAGACGTCGCCCGGTGGGGACGCCCAGCCGTTGGATCCCATGTGGAGGTCCACATGGCGAAGCGATCCGCCGTTGATCGCCTCCAACCGCCAGTCGTACGACTCCTCCCCGGATTCCGGCGTGGGTGCTCCGGTGCGGGGCTTCGTCGTCGTCGGGCACATCTTCGGCCAGCCTAGGGTCCCTCTCTTCCCTCTCCCTTCCCTGGGTGGATGGGCGTCCGTGCCTCTTCCTCTGCGGAGATGAAGGCTATCGGTGTTTTGCCATAAATAAAACAGCGGGTGGAAAGAGCCACCGGCTGGAGGGACGCTGTATCGGATAACATCAATTGGATCCATTGATTTAAATATTTAAAATTAAAACATAGATATGAATTGATAGAAATAAATAAATAAATATTAAATATTTATTAGAATATCTTAAATAATTTTCTATAGCACAAAGGCCCCTTTGACTTGGCCTTGAAATTAAAATTGAAATTAAAATTAAATTTCATTACAATTAGAATTCAAATAGCTCATTTGCTCTGTTTATTTGGTACGCATAAAAATTAAAATTAGAATCAAATTCATTCCTATTATTATTGCTTGATTTATCCAAAAAAAATAAAATCATTCTGAATTTTTTATTTTTGTAAAATTAAAACTTAACATTTTTTTATATACATATTCAATTAAATATTCATTTGATGAATAATAGACTTATAAATTAATAAACAAAGGAATATTATAATAAATTATAATATAATAATATTTTTAAGATTTAAGAGCCCTTTAATCTGGAAAAAAAAAAAAGATAAAGGAAAGGTTTAGAATTTTTATAGTAAGATTTGATTGATGTTTTTTTCTAATATACGGTTATAGTATATATTCAGTAAAAAAATTTGTTCATCCTCTATCATGCATTGTTTTGTTCGGTGAAAAGAAAAATAAAATAAAATAAAATGAGAAGAAAAGAAAAGAAGTGTGCAAGAAAAAAAAAAAAGAGAAAATAGTTTCAAACGTAATTTTAAATAAGTGCTTGGATTATAAAGTTCGCTTTAAAGTATGATTTTAATTTCAGACGAGATTAATGGATTAAAATCAAATTCTAATTCCGTATAGTAAAATCAAAATTAATATTTCTAATTTTTATTTCAAAAAATTATTTTTATAAACCAAATAAGACACAAAATTTTACTATTTGGCTTTCGTGCCTTTTTTTTTTTATTACAAACTTATATAAATTTTTTTTATTATCATGAGATTTGTATTGATATATATTTAAAGAAAATATAAATGTTTGTATTAACAAAATATAAATATAAATATAAATATAAATATAAATTTTTATCTTTAATTAATATCTATATTTAATAAATAAATATAGAGACATGGATACGCTGAGAGATCAAATTCAGGTTCGATCCATCTTCAGCCATACCGAGTACATGCATGCCGTAGTTTACTTTATACGCCTAATGTGATATAATAAAGAGAACACGACATGTGGAGAATTGGTGACGGTGCGGATCTCCATCATCTCAAGCTATTAGCTACACTTATTCTGACACGTGCCGACTATGACCTTGTGTTGCCACGTGGACGATAGTGATTGGTAGATCTTGGTGTTGTTTATCATGTATGGATGGATGGATGAGTAGATTTGATGGGATCCCAAGGGTGCGGTGTGAGGTGGGTGGCGGGGCGACGGGGGACGACGGTTTATTGCGCACGGGCCTGGACCGATCCTTTGATTAGAAGGACAAAAACTAAAAAAGCGAAAAAATATTTTTGGCACACACTTTTATACAAAATCTAATTTGATCCAAACCTACTAAATCTTGAGGTTTAAGGTCGATTTGCTGCTAATGAAAACCTATAGCTATGGCATGTAACTTTTAATTAATAATTATTAACAGCTACTTAAGGATGCTTTAATAGTTAATTCAAATAAAATCTTAATTTTTATAAAAATATTATATTTATCTTATTCTCTGTACCAGATTAGTTTAAATTTACGATATAACTAATACATCACCTAATAGAAATATTATGTGGCATTATACATCCTATTAATTTTTACAAATTTCATATAATAAAATATCAAAAATATAATATTTTAAAAATATAAAAAATTAAATTAAAATAACTAACAGTTGAAACATCAAATAAATTTTGAATGAAAGTTTGGGGGTTAAATTAATCATTAAAAAAAAAAAGATAAAAAAGAAGTAAGCCCATAAAAGGTCGCTTCCCACCCATCACTTTCGTCGTTCGTACACTAAACTAAAAGTAATCAGGTTTTGTATTCACTTTATTTACTTGCATGAAAATTTAATGACATATTTATGACCGTAAAGAGACGGAAAAGGAATTTGTACGTTTTTTTCTTTTTTTTTTTGCTTGATTAGTTTCACGCCTATTTTCTTTTACTTGTTTGGTTTCATTAAGCATGACTAAAAGGCGAGCAATGATTTAAAATAACCCGCAAAACTTGTCTACGTGACTAGATGCCACAAAAGTACTTTTAAAAATTAAACTTAAGATACCAAATATACTGCAAAAAAAAAAATTTATTAAACATAACTGAAGAAAATAATTCTAATCATTAAATATTATACTAAATAAAAAGAATAAAAAATTAATTATATTTTAAACTTAGTTTAAAATTAAATTGTTTAAATTTGATTTGAGATATGATTGAATTATTTTTTAATTTAAAATTTTAAAATTAATTTTGATTGGATTGATTTTAGGATAGAACGCCAAGACATTCATCTGTACTGACCATCCGGCTAGAATTTCTTGCAGACGGGAACAGGAGGTGCAGGAGTAAGTGGAGCATTGAGCCAATGGGAACAACCTACGGAATATAGGGAGAAAACGGTGGTCAACGGAGTCCTGCTGCTGTCTCTCTAGAAATATAATGTCGTCGTTATGATAATGATACGTTAATGTGCATGCAAGCTGAGAGATTGTCTAGAAACACGCGGATTGGGCAAATCCAACCCAACACCGAGGCCAGATTAGGGAAACGGAAACTGAAAGGCAGGACTTATAGAAAGTATATGTTGAATCACTCGAGCTCATTTGATTCATAAAAAATGACTTACAGATAAAAATAAAATATCTAAAAATTAGATTCACAGATATAAAATATCTGAACTATCATATTTAGTTGATCATGAAAAACAGGCATTTTCCTGAGAAAAAATGAAGTTGTCGCGTTTGGTTCGACAGTTTCTTTTCCAGAAAAATATTGCAGAATACCAATTATATCCTTTAATTCTTAATTTTTTTTTTACCATCTAATTTTTTTAACTTCTATATGGATTATAAAAATTAGTTAAGAAATTAAGATATCAAAATTCTAAATCAAGATAAAAAGTTTTAGATCAAGTTGACACCCCGTAGATTTGAAGCAAAATGTTTTTTTCTCTCTTCTTGCTCGCTGATTTGGGAAAAAAAAATATACGATGAAAAAAAAAAAAAAAAAAAGCACGCTACGGTGGGAAAGTAAATCATATGATACCGATAGGATTTTATTTAACATAAAATGCAGGAATTCAAATCACGTAGGAATAGAGTATTCCCACAAACGGCTCTGAAAGGGCAAACCAAACATTCTAATTCGTGAAAAATAAAATTTTATGCTCTCTTCTACTATGAACCAAACGAGCCCTAAATTCCCTAAAGAAGAGATTTAATATGTTTGAATAATCATGGAAAACATGCTTGAAAAGCATGATTTTTTTTAGCACATCTTTGATCGAACCATGTATACCATGAACGTTCTTTGATATAAAATGCAAATCTGATTGGCATAGAGTTGCCTCTGATTTATAAAAAGATAGAGTGTTGAGATAATTCCTTAGTTTTTAAGATTCACTAAAATTGATCTTCAATATATTGATGAGAAAGAGTCTACAAGTAATAGTGATTACATTACTCATAATAGTAGCTGATGCAACACTCTTGCACTAATAATGAAGGATATAATTAAATGGACATGAAAACATTCTGCCGTGATATTTAAAGTGTGCCTTGGTACATCATTGATGGAATAACCTTTATTTCAAAATTTTAATTTTTGTATCAAATTTAATAGATTCTTAATAACTTCATTTTTAGAAGGAAGTTAATTCCTCTTATGATATAGAAGGAAATTAATTCCTCTAAAGATATAGTCACGCAAGCTATAAATTTCATTGCTAAAATTTTAAATGTAATTAATTATATCATTATATGGCAAAAGGTAATAGGATAATCATCACATAAGATGCTAATTCTTAAATATACTATTTTAATTGCTTGGATACTCTATCAGCATGGTAAAAGTTAATCTCGACCAATCAATGAAAAGAAATAAAATAAATGCTAAGTTCATATGGTATTCCTATAGTAAGATTGCCTCCATCAAGAAAAAGAAATTATCTCAATATTTAATTCTTTTGCTGACTAAATTTTCAGTATGTACAAAAATATATATAATATTCTTAACTTAGTTGATATAAAAATTGATAGCCCACCTAATATGAGCGGCGTGAAAAATAAATTTTTTTATATAAATAGGAGGAAACCCTCTAAATTTATTTATATGAACACAGATTATAAGTATTTATAAAATATGCAAGAAAAGAGATTGATGAGTTAAGATAGAAAAAATAGAATATAAAATAAAATAGAAATCTCGTCTTAAGGCTTTATAATTAAAGACTCTAAAATTAGAATAGAAATAATATCGTTGAGCTGATAAGCAAAAGCTGTCAAGGGCCTTAGAAGATCTTTAAATTACATTTCTTTCAAATAAACCAACAAGCCGAGAGAACTAGTTGTTCCCAAACCGATCTAATAATAGAAAGAATGGATCTGACACTCCAGAAAAATAATATATTTTAAACATTTTTTTATAACCAATCAAATATATCAAAATCATTTTTATAACCATCCATTTTTTAGAATCCATTTTCTCCCGACTACTCAAGAATCCATTTTTGGGGCATCCACTTCCGTTCATTTCTCATGCACCTGCTTTCTAATAAATCATTTTTTTTGAATATAATCTTTTCATTTCTCAAACAAGGTCCTAATTTTCTTGATACGCATAGCGCCACTCCTTTCCCTCGCACGAATATGTGATCCCACATTAGAAGACGCCATGGACCATGTAGTTTGGGTGCCTTGAAGAGCGTGTGCGTTAAAGTATCATTACATCTATAATTAGTAATTATCCCCTTGTTGGGGTTTATATTATCTGCCATCACATGCCCATCTTACACATCCATGTTACACCCTAAGCTTATTAAGCAAGTGTGTGTGTGCGTTAAAGTGTGTGTGTGTATGTGTACGTGTGTGTGTATATATATATATATATATATATCATGCATCCCGTTGTGTATTAAGCGTCACAGGACAATATAGCAATTAAGCCCCATTGTGCAGGTCCAAGATGGAGTTAGAATTACTCTGTGTTTATGTGCAAAACCTAATTCAAATCGACATTGATTAAAATTTTGGGAATGATTTGTATACAATCATGTTGAGGAATCATAACTAGCCACATAGTAGAGATTATATGAGGATGATTTATTACTGGAATAAATTTTCCAAATGAAATTATGAGGTCATAAAAAAGTTATTTACAAGAATAATCACCCAACAGATATTATCTGTCCAACAGAGTGATTGATAAGGAGGCTTCATTCGGTTCTCTCCAACACGCTTGACAATAATAATGCCGCAAGTGCTAGTCCACTCTACCTAAAATTTTAGAAAAAAAAATATCATTTTTTTGGCAATGAAAAATTTTCTAGCCATTAATGGATATAGCTCTAATTTTATCCAAAGAATGAAGGCTTAATATGCCCACACGTATAAGTTGGGAAGCCGGCAGAGCGGAAGTTTAAACTTACATAAAAGACAAGGGATCCATATACCTTGTGGCAGTAAAAGATTTTCCAACCATTAATAAATGAGCTCCAAATTTGTTCGAAGCTCAGACTGCTCATATATGAAAGTCGAGTGGTTGACAGAGTAGCTCAACTTATTTAGACATAAAGGTTGAAAAACCCATATAAAGTATAGGTCTAACCTACCTCATATATGAAAGTGGATGTGTCATGTCCGATTTATTTGTGACATTGATGATGGATGTCTTTCTTGAAAAAAAAAAACAAAAAAAACTCAAATCTTTCTTATGAATGAAGGAGTTGAGTTATTTCTTTCTCTTATCGTTGCCGACTCTTTATTTGGCTTACACATATGTTGCATCACAACTATTACTAATCAAATCCATTTTCTCCCTTCCTTATCTTTCTTTTAATTGCATGACGTTGATAGCTCAATAAATTCTAAATCCTCTTAATTGAGTCACTAAAGAAAAGTATTTATCTAATCAATATAAATAACAATTGATTATAGTGAAGGAAACTAAAACATGCAAATACTTAATAAAATAATTCTAGGATCTATGTGCAACTACAAGCCTCCATAAACTAATGCAAAATGTCTGCCACCATATTTCGTTATTTTCTCTAATAAGTAATTTCTTTTTATAATGGAACTGACAACATAAAAGGCCATGGTTAAAATTTCTATCTATGGTTTTCTCAGAGCTTGTTTGATATTTTTTCCAAAAATATATTTTTTTTGGAAAAGATTTTCTTAGACCTATTTTTCAGGAAGATGTTTTGGAAAAAAATTATAGATTTTATCATATTTTGTTGACAGCAGATTTATGGAGAAAAATAACTCGAGAAATATATTTTTACGTCTGATTGGAGATAATTATGTATGAAAATATGACAATTTAACTATGAGACATTCGGGTTATGGTTCTAAAGTTTCCCAGCAACAAGCAAACAAATATTCCATTCCGAAGGTAGATTACTGAAGGAGCTAAAATGATTAGTAAAGGGCGAATTATGATAATTTACTTTTAAGGGCAAAATCAGTGAACTGCAAGTTTGCAAAGGATCAAGCAGGCCTAAATGACCGTACTGGCGTTTCGCAAATTTATATCCAGGAGTTAAATACTTTTCAGCTCTCGCCTCGATCTGCACCCACTTCTAACTAACGAAGTATGAGAATGAACAAACTCCGGATTTACCATTTAAAAGATTCTCGAGGATGCGAACGGGATTCTGTTTTAGGGTTCAGTTTCAGTGTTCCCTGCAGCTGATAGCGGAATGACAAGACTGTTGGGATAAGATTTTACAACCGCACCAGCTTGCAATGGTTTGAGCAACTTTGAAAGTGGAAACAACTAACTCCAAAAGAACATGGAAAGAAAGACATGGTACCGGATGGGCGATAAAACATATAGATGAAATAGACGATTGCATGGAACATAAAGCGGGTGGATTTCGTCGTTCTAATATTCATCATACAGGCAGAAAGGATTTACCAAATTTCTCCAGCGATCTTGATAAGGTCGAGCAATGAAGGGAAGGGACACCACCCTAGCAATGCAAGGTCCGAATATTACAAAAGAATTGGAATCATAGTCAGTTTGAGAAATCCCAAACAGTAATGCTTTCAAAATCTTTCGTTTAGAAATCCTTGTTATTCCCTTGATTTCTAAGCCACTTCGCCAGACTCCATGCGACAAAAAGCTTGCCATTGTTCACCCAAAATAACCGGGTATATTTAATCCAACAAACATAGAATAGGGGAAGCATGGTAGCCCCACGAACCATTTAAGTGGAGGACTGGAGGCAATGCATTCAACAGGCATTATACCATTCAACGAAGCCGAAATAAAAAGAGTTCAATCGCTGGCACCATCAAAAATCTAAATGAAGGGGAGGACTTTACGATGGTTTGCATTCAATAGAAAACACAGCTAGATTGAATTCATTACTCTGACCAGAATAGAAAATCACAGCATGCCAAGGGTGGCGCTTGAAGCAAAAACAAATGCTCTCTCATCAATCTGTCTGAAATTCTCTGCATCACATGCCACAACTTTTTCATGCACATGAGCAGTCGATCAGAATCTTGCATTCATCTCCGGTAAAAAGAAGAAAATTGTCAAAGTAAAGAACATGAAAGATTTCCATCCACATTACGTACAAGAAAACATCTAACAAAAATATTCTTGGAAATTAGTAACGCGATCTGCTACTCTTTTTATTGATAGACCCAACCAATGATGCTATTTCCATCAGTGTACTTTATGTCCACGAGTTAAGTCACAGGCTGCTAGAAAATATTGCTACCACTACCGTCCTAAACAATTTTACAATTTTCTTGCTTCTAACTCAAAAACTGTCCAATAGTCCTGGAGTTCCAAATAAATTTTAAAAGAAAAAGTAGTTTTACTTAAATCACATCAGATCTGACACTAGAGGCATCAGTAAACGCCACAAACAGACATTCTCCTTCCATTACAGAACAAATGCGATCAAGAATTATCTCTGATGCCTTCTCATGATTCTTTTACAATACCCATTTACCATGAACAACTCAAAGCCGTCATCAAATAGACCTGATAATTTCTCTAGTTCTTCTAGATATTTTTCTTCCCTTCTGTCCATCTTTAATAGCCTGATGCATATTTAGACCACTGGAAAGTCAACTTTTCAGAAAGTATACATCTTCCTTGTTCTCTAACGTGCACCACAGATATTTTTTCACTGGAATTCTCAAAACTGTCCCAGCATAGCAAATATCCCAACCAAATTTTAACAATTACGTATACAAAAAGATGCTTCTCTCCATACTTCCCAGTAAAACAGTGGCATGGAGCCTTTTGAATGTACGTGTGACAATCAAATGATCCCAAGTATTTACTATATTTCAGAATTCAAAGAATATACACCAACCATCTCTTTACCAAAAAAATCATGTTTGCAAGCACATATAAAAATAAAACAAATATAAAATACACACATATAAATGATATGGATAAGAATAAGTTAAAAAAAAATCATCAATTAAAAGCATGCCTTTAGAGTAAAATCCACCCTGCCATGCTTCAAACAGTTGACAACAGTCTACTCCTAAAATAAAAGAAATAATAATATAACATAATACTCTAAAAATGAGATATGAAAATATTAAGGATTTCACAATCTTCTCACTCTATTGGTCATTTGTGGCGTCCCAAATGGTACCCAATGATCCCTTATTTATAGGTTTCAAAAACGTATAGTGCCAAGAGGTGTGAAGCTTTTGAAGCACCTCTGGCGCACTCTCTCATTTACTAAAATAAATAAATAAATAACAAATATAATTATAAAAATCAAGCAGGTCAAACCATCCTTATCTAAAGAAGGGTCACAATGCAACCCTCACTAGCTAAGGTGAGTGGCTGTTAGGCAAATTCCAAAATGAATGCACGTAAAAGGTTACTTTCAATGGCAATATAGTAATCTTATATTTGAACCACCAAAAAAGCACAAATTATGGTCAAATTTACCTTCCACTGCAGTTAGATGACGAAAAGAAGCACTTTTGTCTTTTGCATACGACAGGATTTTAATAGCATAATGGAATCAAAGCATGGTCACTGTGCAGATCATTTTTGCCTGCATGGGTTGAACCAATGGAAGTAAAGCACTCTTTACAGTTTTACCATTTTTTTTTTTTCCTTATTTATCAAATTGCATTATTTTCTCCAATTTTCATCTCACTGAAAATTAAAGTCAAAGTCCCATAACACCATTTGCTTGGGATCAAGTTCATAAAACAAATATGAAAAAAGAAAAATAAATTAAATCCATCAAACTATAATTAAAAGAAAAGTTAATTAAATAGAGGGTTTACATAAGCATACCCAAAAATTCTGCTACAAACAATATCTTAAGTCGAAATGAACGACTTAGTTAGAAAATAATGGTTTTTAAAGTGAAAACAAAGATGCAATGATCCATAAGGAATATTAGACCTGTTGTGGACCATCTTGGCTATCTTAGACGGGTCTAGACAAAGTTTGAGAGCAAGATCTGCCACATTTAAACCAATTCATGCATCAAAACTTCTGAAGGGTATTACTTTTACGTAAGGTATCCAATTTTTATGTGTTTTTCTTTTTTCAGAAAACCTTAGAAAACCTTTCAAGCTTTATGACATAGCAACCCACTGAAAGGCCTATCAGTCTCCAAATGACCTTGTTTCAAGACTATTTGGACCTCCAAAATAACCAATCAAATCAAATTTTACTATTTTTGATAACTTATCAAGCTATATCTTCCAATCCAGGAGGAATTAGGTGATGTGGCTACAGGTAAAGTTGATGTTGAAGTCAAGATCCATCTTGACGATGATTTTCACTTTTTCATGTCTTTTGTACTGGTCACCATGTTAGAAAAATTCTAATTCTAACTTCTTTCAATTATAAAAAGAATCCACCCTGCATTTGAGGACTCAAACCTCACTAATATAAATAGAGGTGTTATAATCAATTCTACTAATCAGTTTATAAAAGCAAATTGGGTTTGAAACACTACTTTCGAATTTCATCATTTTACAAAATACCCAATCAAATCAAATTTTACTATTTTTGATAACTTACCAAGCTATATCTTCCAATCCAGGAGGAATTAGGTGATGTGGCTACAGGTAAAGTTGATGTTGAAGTCAAGATCCATCTTGAGGATGATTTTCACTTTTTCATGTCTTTTGTACCGGTCACCATGTTAGAAAAATTCTAATTCTAACTTCTTTCAATTATAAAAAGAATCCACCCTGCATTTGAGGACTTAAACCTCACTAATATAAATAGAGGTGTTATAATCAATTCTACTAATCAGTTTACAAAATCAAATTGGGTTTGAAACACTACTTTTGAATTTCATCATTTTACTGTTATTTTCTGAGAAGTTTGAGTTTAGCCGATTGAGGGAATTGCTTCATTCTCTCTACAGTTAGATCATGCTCAAGTAATTTAAAATATCACACATGATGGCCATTTCAAGATAAAAATAGAAAAAGATTAAAAGGTCGATAAGAAGAAAGAGAACAGATTCCACCATAAAGCAACAAAATATTCAATGATATATTCAATACTGCATCTTTATTTTTAACACTAGAATAACCAAACTTTTGAGGTCACATAAGCAGCATAAAATCATGGTCCCTAATATGTAAAGAATAGATAAGGGTCGTAATTTATAATCTGACCCATGACCAATCCGATACAAGTAGGTTCAAGCTTGGCATAAATGGGTCCAGGATGTAAATGGGTCAACCCAACCTCACCCAATTACTAAACAAGCTGGGTTCAAGTTTAAAGTCCTGAATTGTTTAACCCATTTTTACCTATTCAATTATTGGATCGGATTCTGAGCCATTTAAGACCCTTATATAAAACACATTTAACCCATTTAAGCCTTCTTTAAAATCCATTTACTTGTTTCAACTGATTCAACCCATTTATGGAACAGGTTATGCGGGCTTTATCAGGTTAACAGTTTAATAAAAAGGTTAGGTCCACGGTTGGATTTTTAACCTATTTAATAAACAGGCCAAGTTCAAGTTGACAAATACTTGATCCAACATGAGTCCAACCTAACCTTGATTGTCACCCCTGGGGACAAAGATAAATAAATACATAAACAAATAGAACTTACTGATTCAAACACCACTATGAAGAAAGAAAATCTAAAACATTTCAAGCAGTCACCAAAACTCTATTGGATCTTATATATCTTTGATGAAAAGATATTTCCCATATAAAACTGACAAACAATTGAATAAAATGTTCTAGTTTGCTTTCAATTCAAATGTCCCTGATTGTAAAGAACTGCTCCTGCTCAAACCTTGGAGTGCAAGCAAATTATAAATCCAGTCCTAAACACAATAACAAAAACAACAGCTAAGCCTTGTTCCCAAACTAGTTGGAGTCAACAACAAGAATTCTTTCTCTTAATTCTGTTTAGTTTAGTCATAAATCCAGCCCTAAATATAATTTAAAAATTAAATGACAATTTTAGCCCTACAATAATTCCAAGGAACCAAAAAGTTTACACTCACCAGGGAACCAAAAAACTTGAATCCAGCAAGCAAGCTGTTGCATGATGCATACCGTTGATGGCTTGCAATTATAGACTTAAATAATAAATATGTTGTTCTAATTGATAGTCCAAAGCCAAATTACCATCGTATCTCATTTCAGATCGTTCACTGCAGTGAGTTCTTCATTTTCATAAAAGCTAGCATGGTCGATGGAGATGAATCTCTAAGCTTCTTGTCGATGATCAACTTTTCAAAGGTTTCAGAATCTTGGACAACATAGATTGGATCCCCATTAAATTTAAATAGCCAATCCTTAAACTATGGAGCACAGTTCAGAAAATTTTCCATGGCAAGGTGAAGATTATTTATCAAGATCTTCAAGGTATTATTCGACAACGCCCTCTAAACTCAACCTGCAACTTTTATTTCATGTCCAGGAAGAAGTTTATTGTAATCCACCAGGTTTAGATAAAAATTTATCACCAGCTCATTCCTTGGTAATTTGGTACTAGTTTCATGGCAAAGGTAACTATGACTAAGGGAGGGACCTATTGATCAGTGATAAAGGGTGGCTAAGGGAATGAGGGTCGCACCATGGGGGATCTGAGGAGAGTAAGATGTACACTACCTTTTCCTTGCATGCAGAGAGGCAGTTTTCGTATCTCAACCCTACAGCCTCCATATAGTAATGGAGCAATCTTATCATTGCATCAAGGTTCACTCCTTTAGAAGATTGATAATGGCTACATAATTTACATTCTTGCAATTTTAGGAGCAACCCTCCATGATCCTCAAGACATAGAAAGGGTCTACGTAGAGTAAAAAGGAAGTAAGTTTGATAAAGGAAAACAGTCATTTCTTCTGCTTTTTTTTTGAACGAAAACAAAAAAAAAAAAGAACAAATCCTACAATATTAAAGAATCCCTAAAAACTAATAATGCACATTATCTTTCTCCCAAGCAACAATCTCTCTCAAAGATCCTTTAGTTTAAACATTTGGTTAGGAAAAGTTCCGATTCATCGAAGGGAATCTAGTGCACAGATGCAAATCAATGTCTAGTTAGTAGAAAAATAATATTGTACTTTGTTGGGACAGAGGGAATTTGGTAAAATTACCCAAAATAAAACGAATTGATAATGAAGGTTGGTTAGAATCAGGTTTAGATAGCAAGAAGTAGAATAGATAGGATATATGATCCACAGTGAAAGCACCTTTTGCTGAAAAATCTAATATGCATCCCAATTACATCATTTTGCATTGACTCACATCAAAGGCACCACGTGATTCTGAAACCTGCTCTGAAATCCCTAATGCACTGACTCAACTTACCATGTCTTTTAAATTTTCTGGAATTCATTTTAATAAAACACAGGATTTCCCTGAACTATCCCTAAAATTCTACAGTTAAGAATACAGACATTGTAGATGACAGCCTGCTAGATTTTTTTTTTAAACGTTTATAAATATACCAGAGTTATAACTTTAAGTTTCACGCTTTCACTAGTCAAAAGTGAGGAAAAAAATTTGTTCAGCCTCCTTGTCAACAATCATGCAAACAAGGAGGCAAAAATGTCAACGGAAATGACGCAATGAACTAGTGAGATATAGCAAGGAGAGAAAGGAATAATCTCAATTAAAAGGAGTCTTGCAAATTTTTCATTGCGTCTGTGCTAACTTCACATGCTATAAGAACTTCCATGAACTTGAAGAAGAAAGAAGTCAACTAAATTATGCTGAATTGAAGTTTCAAATTTTGTGCTCTTTGAGATGAGAGCTGATGATGAAACCCTGAATAAAATGAGTTGATTGTATAGGGATAAAACAGAAACATTTTTCTTTAATTATGGTCCTTGAACAAGAAGATGTAAATTGATGGCCCAATAAACAATTAAAAAATGAAAATATGCTACGGTCATTCTTAAGAGAGATCACACAAGATTTTCAGTAATTTAGTGTGGGTCTCCTCTATTTAATATATGATCCAACTCATGCAGTAAAAATCTACTGCAACAAAGTTTTGATCAGGCATTTCATTGCAAGGATAGTAAATGAAGCTGAGATGAAATGGTATATACTGGAAGAAAGAAACCAAAAACTCAGTTTTTCTTTTTATTATTTTTATCCAGTTTCCACTTCACAAGTATGAATTTTAGGTTTACAGCACACACAAATTGTTCAGCTACTTATTGTCTTATTCATAATGTGTCATATAAACTGTGTAAGCATAATGTGGGCACAAATGTCTAAAAACAGTTATATATTACTGTAATAAAGAAGATGTCTTTGTAGACAAGACCATTGTCATGTATATCATAGGACTCATCCTTATGTAAAAGGAAAATTTAAATTAAGCTACTCTTATGCCAATCCATATACCACACAACATCAAGAAGTTTAGAAGATAATGCATAAAAGTTTTTTAAGTATCAATCCATGCCAAGGGTGCCAACTGGCTTAGTTGGCAAACTTACTGGGTGTTCATTCCAGTAACCTAGGTTTGAAACCCGCCATCACCTGATTTTAACTAGGCTCCCACCAGCCTGGTTGTCCAAGTTATTAAAAAAAAAAGGGGGGAAAAGGATACCAATCTTTACAGCTGTATTATTCATTTATTTGTTAATATGGGGATGTACTGTACAGTATCAGAAAGGTACCAATATGAAGCCCAATACAGACCTTACAAAATTGACCACACATGTCTCTACATATATCAAAAGGCTTCATACAAGAAAATAACTTCTCAGAACAAAAATCTTCTGAAGAGCATTCATTGACCGCATTTACTTTCCTCCACCAAAACAAGTATAATGGTATGAAGTAGCCAATCTTCTAGTATAGAGTTTAATGATATCATCATTTATATATGACCTGACATATTTCCCAGGTTTCATCCTGCAAGATGGCAGACGTAACCCCTAAACAGAGCTCTAGAGACGGTTGACAAATGACAGAACTAGTAGGCTAGAATAGTGAATTTAACAATTTTCCCCATAAACAGAAGTAATAAACTGATCTGAAAATTGAATAAGCAACATCTAACTATGGCACGAAAGGACATTCACCCAAGCGATCTGATTAAGTGGGTCTAAGTGACACATTATTTCATCTTCAAAGATAATACAAATATTGTTGTAAGAACTGTTGCTGAAAACAAAGACTTTAAATCATATTTTATATTTGCCATCTTTATTATGTGTGATACATATTTTCTTGGTAAATATTAACTCCCCATCTCTACCTTCAAGAAAATTTGGTCTTCAATTTCTTAGGGTTGCCGCTACATCTTCATCATACAGTTGATGTTATTGCATATTCCAACACAAGCTGTACTTGTACCAATCATCTCTCCATGATAATAAAACACTTCAGGGGTTCTATTATCCTCTTCTTCTAGGTTCTGTTAAGCCTTAATCCATTTCTATTAACTAAATCATCCTGAATATGGTCTATCATCATCAGAGATAGAGGTAGAAAAATTGAATATGACACGTAAACACAACTCGAACCCAACACAAATAAGTAGATCCGGATTAACCTTAAGTGGATTCATGTCGTAAACGTATCAACACAATTAGGATACAAAATAATCATGTTGTATCGCGGGTTGAGCCACCAATCTGAAAGTGATACATTTAGGATCCATTTATTTGATGACATATTAAATAGGTTGTGTTAAGCGAATCGGGTTGTATCTATTCATGTTAAGCAGATCGTATCTATTCGTATTGAGCAAATCATGCCTTGTCAATCCAATACGATTTGTTTATTAAACGGATTACACATATCATATTCATGTTTGGATTTTTGATATAATTAATTAATTATATCATGTTCATGTCGATCAATATAGTATTATACCTTAACTTCGACACACTACAAAAACAAGAACTGCCACCCCTAATCAAATGGGACTTCCAGTATCCATTTTGCATCATTCATTTCCTTCAAACTCCTTGCTTAGAATTTGTCTTAGTGATGTCCTCAAGTCTTAATTTTATATTTTCCAACTTTTCACATATACATGCATATGTGCACATATGTGTGGCATGCACACACACGCATTGACATGTGTAGGCATCTAGTTTCATGATCTAATGAGATAGATAATTCACTCCATCTATTGTTTCTCAAGTTCTATCACCAGATTGCAAATGATAAAAGGTGTCATAAAGAGTCTTACTATGCACAAGAAAAACTATATGGGGTTTACATGTTTGGTGGGAACAGCAGAAGGAGAAGGGAAAGAAAGGAGCGTTGTGATGAATTAGATAAATGATAGGGTAGGATTGTGGACTTCATTACAATTAGCAACTAGTGTATCAAAAGTCTTAAGGAAAAATTTACCAAAAACCCTTTCCCTAATATTTATAACTTGGTTAGCTAACATATTCACTGAATAAGTAAAACATAGACATCATATTAACTGAAATCTAAATTACATATGTAGCCTTTTTATGTTATTGACCTTCAGAAACTTTGAGACTCTCACCCGCAATCATAGTAGCAATTGGAGGTTTTAGAATGGTCTATTAGAATAAGATCATCAAAATAAGAAATGAAGGTGAAATAATGTGAGCTCATAAAGCATGCAGAAGGATTCCAAAGTGCATAATATCATGTAGATGAACTCTAAATCCATGCTATATATGACTTCCCCACCAAAAAGTAACCATCCTCAAGTGAAAGTATATGCATGAAGAAGTTTGTTGAGCAACCATAGAAGTGCAACAAGTAGATCATTGATCTTCTCTTGTGACATGATGCTCTACAATAGTACAGTTAGAGCTCACAAACAAGTGGGGCAAACACAAAGGTACAGCGAGGAAAAAAGAAAAAAAGAAAAGGGGGAGAAGAAAGGGGCCACCTATAATCCACAAAGGAACCCATGCTGGAAGAGAATGGATATGCAACCCACCAAGCATAATATTGGATTTGTGATTGTGTGCCCCAGATCAGGGGGGTGACCTCTCCCTTTAGAGATAAGGAGCAAACTACTTAAAGCTAGAGGAAGATCAATCAAGTCTAGGAGCTCCTCAGCTATCTATACACAAAAATGTATTAAAACTATCTTTACATTAATTAGACTCTCGGTATGACATATGACCTTGTGCTCAAATAATAACCAGTGTTGTCAAAGGCGTAACTAAGGCACAAGGCGTAAGGCACTAAAGATTAGGTGCTTCTTATACCCTAAGGTGCACTTAAGGCATAAGGCATTAGGTGTCAAGTGTTAGGCATTTCTTATACCCTAAGTGATGTGCCTTCATCTCGGCATACATGAGGTGAAAAAGATGCATGTTTTTTATCCGATTTTAAGTACAAGAAAAGCACATTTTTCTTAATAAGCTATATTTATAACATTTTTTTAAATCCATCATGTTTATTACACTATGTTGACTTTATAATGCACCATCTTATATACAATTATTTTTCTTACCATATAAAAAAGCTAAAAATTTAAAAACAAAGAATTGAAATGCTAAAAATTATGCTATCGTTTAAGAAAAAAGAGAAAAGATATCAAAAAACTACAAATTTCGGCTAAAAAAGAAAAGGCCTTCCATTGAGCTAATAGGCTAAATATATTACTATTATAATTTTTTAATGTTGTTCTATTATTTGTTATGAACCTTAATTATATAAATCATTATACCATTTATTTCAAAATGCGCCTCACTTCACTTAAGCATGCGCCTGCGCTTTGCGCCTTGCACCTAAACTTCAAGAGCTCTTTGCGCTTAAATGCGCCGAGCGCTTTTAACAATACTAATAATAACTCAATATTTGACACATGTAAGAATAAATCGTGAAAATCAATAATGAGAAACTATTGGAGGTAGAAGTTAGATTTCTAAATAGGGACCAACTGTGTTGAAAGGAGTCAAGGAAAAGGATCCATTAAGTTATACCTTTGAAAAAGCAACAAATTCCAGAGACCTGAAAGTTACTTGCTGATGGGCCATCTCATGAATTCATTCTCACCTCCATTTTTGAGTCCCGAAGCTTTCCATGTTTCTGAACATAGATTCTGAGACAAAATACCTTGAGTCTCTGTTATAATCTTTGCCCTGATGCAAGATCTTGGTTTGAGGCACCAGACCATATTAAGAGTAGATGGGGAGAATATGTTAAAAGAAAAAGGAAACAAGATGGAGGAAAGATGAAAAGGAAAGGAAACAGACTATAGAAAAATGCATGTCCAAACACAATAGTCTATGCAACGTATATCCAAGATTTGACAACCCTTTCTCCTAGAAGCTATTATATCGGTAAGAGAATGGCACTTATTGATCCAAAGAGCAAGCCAAATGCGTACACAAGCAAATTCTAATGGATGTGAAGCTATGGAAGACATGATAACTGCAAATATGGATTCAAAACCCATTTGGCAGGTTGGGCATAGAGACAAAAGTTTACCTGAATCACAATAAGGCATTTGATCGCATAATTTGAGCGGCTGCAATGCGTTATTTGATACTAAATCATTGTCAAAAGTGTTCACTGGTAAGCGTATTTTTCAAATATAGAAAGCTAACATTGGGCACTGCCACAGTATCACTGCTCATCATGTTACACAGAGAGCTGGAACCAGTAAAAGAAACCTTCTCCTTGTCGAGTTGATTACAGCATAACAAAATCCTCTTATATCCTCGGCTTCATATGTGGATCTAATTTGATCTAGTTTGCATCTCCTGTTTCATCGCAGTGAATCCCATCACGAGACTCATAGCACTAATCACAAATTAAGTTCTTTGCTCACTAGACAGTCAGACTCTAAGCACAGACTAATACTCCAGAAGTGAGAGACTGAATACAAGTAACGGCTACATGTTCAAAGCTTTTCACTATAAACATCAATCTTTATGACAGTTTTTTTATTTTTTAATGATTTCCTTCAAAGCAGCTATAAACAACAGTATCCAATATCTTGAATTATTTTTTGTAACTTTATTCTGTATCAAAAAAAGATCCCTAACAGAGCTACCAAATCAAGGCATCAAAAGAGATCAAGAAACGAACTGGCAAGATATCTCATTCTCGCATACCAAACTATATCTGAACGACAGATTATTCAAACAAAAGTGCAACAAAGGGCGAGAAAGAGAGCATATAACATGAAGAGATCTGTACAATGACCGGGCAGCTCCAAGAGAAGTAAGCCCATCAAACCGGCGGTATGTTGGCAAAGGAGAAGCCCTTGTACCCCTTGTAAGCGTAGTACGCGATCCGCGTGTAATAGAACCCCGGAATGAAGAGTATCGACCCCAAGATCGCAAAGAAAACCCCTGATTTCCACCAGGAAAGAATCAGAAAACCGATCGAGAAGAAGAGCAAGGAAAGAGAGAGAAACCCTAGCGAGGGTTTAGAGAGGAGGAAAGGATGGGGATTGGGGGAATACCGTGGCCTCGGTCGCCGCCGACCTTGTGGAGGGCCATGTAGATGCCGAGGACGATGCCGAGGGTGCCGAAGACGAGGAGGGAGACGGCGAGGCCGATCTCTTTGATGGGGGGCCGGTTCTGGACTACGTACGAGTTCTCCATTATGATGTCCTCGTCCGAGATCGAGAACGCGTGGTCAACGTACGCCATTGGAGACCTCACCTACGAGCTATTCTCTCTCTCTAAAATCCCCGATCCTTATTCTTGGAGGAGAAGAAAGAAACAGAAAGAGCGATGCAGAGAGAACGAGAGATAAAAAGATAAGAATAAACTGCGAGGGGAACGGAACGGAGCAGGTTTTATCTTCTTTTCCGGCAACGGACGTCGGAGTTTCAGCAGAGGGAGGGAAGGGGGAAAAAAGAGTGCGGCAAAAGCCAACGGGAACGCTTCAACCGACAGGCAGCAGGAAAGAAACAACGATGGGGATGCGTGCCAAACTAAAAGAGGCCGTGATTGGTGGACTCTAATACCAGCAGCGAGTTATTAATTAGGTTTGTGGTTGGATTAGTTAGGACGGGTAATTATAGAAATTAGATTGCGGCAAGCAACAACGCACCCTCTCACGAAACGTGGACCTCGAGATTGACTACTCCCACCGCTGACCTGACCCAGTTTAATTTTCCGGTCGGCTCCGGGCGTTGGTCCAGACTGACTTTTGGACGGAATTTTTTGATGCATTTTATCGGATGTTTGTTGTGAGATTCTTCCGGTCAAACGAGGGGTGGATAACTTCACGGACGCCATCGCGCATGCTCTCTAATAAAACGTGATAACATCTCTCTAAAACCACGCATGCGTACAATTTGATCACAAATATATAATGAACCGTAGCTAAATTTGGTGCAATTCTTTTTCCATCGTATTAGTATTAAATTTTTTTCTTTTTTATCATCATCCTATAAATTTTTTTTTTTTCTTTATTGCTCATTAACTTTTAATTTTTAAATCAATTTTGATATCATTTATAATACTTCAGATTCATTTGATCCAATTAATATATTAGCAAGTTTGATCCATATGATCTTAAAAACTCAAGTTTAAATTAATTAGTAGTAAGTAAACTTAACTTATAGTTTTTTAAAATATTTTTTTTTTATCTCCATCTGACGCAGAATTATTCAAAATTCTTAAAAAGTAACTTATTTTTTAATTTATTTTTTATATATAAGTAATCTAGTAATTATTCAAGTGCATATATTAGGATGGGTACGCTCAATCCAATAAAAAGAGTAAAGCAAAAATATACTTTCAGTCCTCAAACTTTTATTCAAAAATTATTTTGATAGTTAAACTTTCAATTATTACATTTTAATCATTCATATTTTAAAAATATTATATTTCTAGCATCCATCATATAAGATTAATAATTGACATATATCTCTTTTTGACCTCCTATTACATGTTTTAAGCATGTTGCTCAAAAAAATTTTGAGTAAAAGTTTGAGAGGGCTAAAAGTATATTTTAGTCAAAAAATAATAATTAAATACTTATGTTAGATTTTGCAACGTTGCAATTAAGTTAGAAAATTGTTTTGAAAAAAAGATGGGATGAAGCCTTGCTAGTCAACCTCACGGAATTAGAATGAGAACTGTCATAAAAATTCCTGAAAAGCTCTCATTACAGGAGGCAAGAACATGCTTGAAATATGAATGTTTCTCATTCGAACTTCGTCATTGGAGTTGACTGATAGTTGTAATTGCATTCATAGCTTAGAAAAATGGCAAATATAATTTTCAGATGGGGCGTGTAGCTTTTCATTCTTTTCTTATATACTTTTGGTTCTTCTCTGTGGGTCTAATCTTGTAACCTGGATTTTCAATGGATTCAAGTCTCAGCTGTTGAAATCACCATTCACCAAAAAGTCTGAGAAATTCGTGAAAATTTTCTTACGCCACCGCTCAAAGTCAAGAATTACTTCCACAACGGGAAAAAAAAAAAGCTGACAGCTATACCTTCTAGATGCTGCTTTGATGTGTTGGCTGGGATTGACAAATTTAAACCAACAAAACGGGAAGAAATTTATTATTTTCTTAACTGCGATGTGTCGATTTGAATCGGAAGCTTGCGCAGGTGACGGCTTGGACACTGACATTGTTACTTTGTGTAAAGATAATGCCAATGATTTAGATGCCAAAGATTTAGATCAGGATTGTTTCCTCTCGTCCAGGTTGTTCTCCTGTTGAACCTTCCACCTGGATGGAATGATAGGTAGGCCTCAAGGTATGAGCAGTTTTGTTTGTTTATCTATTTGTTTCGTAGTACACCTATTCTGTGTCGGTGGATTCGAAGCTCATGATAGGAGCGTGCATGAATGGAGTTGGATTAGTTTTGAGTTGGAACTTAAAATCAACTTAATTAGAGGTGGTTTCAAGATTTTGAATCTGCAATTATAGTGTCAGCATTCATTTTGAAGCTGATTCAGGATTGAACTGATTATATTGATTGTATAAATTGATTTGATTTTGAGCCGATTTAAAGTAAAATAATTGTGTGTGTATATTTGGTACACATGCGGTGTCATAAAAATTTTTCTCTTATTTATATTCTATAAAAAGAATATATGTAAAATTTATTGGCTGATTTGATATTAAAGATGTTCCAATAAAAATGATTGGCAACTCATGATATCTATACAATGTCCTAAATTCAAACTTCGAAAGCATTTCATTTTTCTCTAAATTCTATTAAAAATAAAAAGGATAATTGATTCCAGGATTAGGATCAATAAACCAAACCTCATAATCAAAAAATGACTCAAAGAGGAATGGTTTCCAGGACTATTAGCACTAAGAATTGAATTGATATGATATTATTAAATCAAATTAATATTGATTCTTAGATTATATTAACTCATCATCCACTCAAAAACATTAAGCTTCCAGTACAAGAAAATTGTTATTATTATTTTGTGACTAAGAAGTTATACGATTTTGTTGTAAATTTATTACTTAAGAAAAATCTAATATGATTAGAAAAAAAAATATAAATTATAAATAACTAATAATTAAAAAATAATAAAATAGTTAAAATTTAGGAAATTCTCTTAATTAATTAGATTTCTCTAATAAAAAAAATCTATCAGATTAAGAAAATTCTTAAAATCATGAAATCCCAACAATATTATCAGCCACTAAGCATATGTTCACAGCAGCCAAACTGAAGGAATATGACGCATTTCATCCACGTGCTTAAGCCTACCTACCATATATGTCTATTTATAGCACCCAAAATTTTGCCATCAAAGCCAAGTAGAAGCTTGTTTATGTCATCATTGACTGTCATATAATCCTTAATTAATTAATTAGTAGGAAACCATTACTTAGCAAAGATTCGCTAGTGGTACAAAAGGAAAAAACCAGCTGGCTGATTGGTTGTTGGGGCTCCATTGGTACGCTAATTACCTCACGCAATGGATTGAAAGGAGAATTGTCGCAGAGAAGAACAAAAGAAGGGACCCTTAGTTAATGTTCATGCATGTGTAAGTTGTTTTTTTTCAGTACAATGCATGTGTTGCTGGTTTGACTGCACAAATTGACAAGCGCCTCCGAGTTGGCTTGAGTTTTGGTCATGAGGTGCAGCAAAATTGTTGCCACCTTGGCTCCATTCGTGAAATTTGGATTTATCTTGCACGCAGCACAACGGATGCATGGTGAATTTTCGTGCTGTAATAGAATCGAAGCAAAGCGATCGGCTTCTAACATGCACGCGACAAGCGTCAAAAGCGTGGCTCGTCCGGATTCTTTAGTAATAGCTTGTTCCAACTGACCTACCCATCCTCTTGGTAAAAGACGCTGATGAGGAATGCTTTTGATTGGATGCATCACCACACACCAGTTCCCAACGTGGAAGACAAACTCAAAATGCGATCGCTTATGGATTCGGGGTCCACACGCCATTGTCTCGATGAATCAGATGGCCAGGATCGTCTGGCTGATTGCTGCCGGGCTAAGTGTGTCTCCTCTGATGGATGGTAGGTTATACCGTGTCCCTGCCATGGTATCGCTTTGTATTGGGCCGCGGAGCGCAATTCTCCCCCACAGATGGAGGCATTTCTGAGATTAATCAGAGAGGTGTGTCCTTCTAGTTGTCCTTCAAAGCAACGGCAGCTGCCTTCCATTGCAGTTGATCATGTGACATTGTCTACAGGAATCTCTTCCCATCACCACATCGCAGTGGAGCTAGCCTCCAATGCTTGATCACCAAAGCCTCAACCCGGAGATTTCTCTGCAACTGGATCAAACCTATAACAATTCCACAACCAAAAAAAAAAAAAAACGGAGACGACCCGCATGAAGAAGAAGAAGCAGTTGCCATCTTAGAGATCAAACCCATCAGCAAATTTAGAAGTGAATATAAAACGGATAAAGAAGGAACGATGTTGGGACGGCGCCGATGAGCAAATTCACATGGATTTTTCTTTTCACCTTCAAAAGCTTAAGATAGAGAACTCGTTTAGACGGTGGAAGCAGTTTGCCTTCTTTAGGCCTAAACCCAACAGCAATTCGCTGGTTTTAGCTGATACCGAAGAGAATTTTGGATCGCAAAATTTTACAGTTTCAACCCGTGAGAATATTTACGCAGAGAAATTATAAAAAGAATAGCTAATAATTAATTCATATAAAAAAGAAATAAGTTCGTTGCCTTCTCGGGATCAAACCCATGAAAAGATTACAGAAACCAAGTAAAAACAACAGACGCTCATGAGAAATAGATGCAGAAAACCTGGCAATATTACATGATCTCAATGACTTCTCTCCAAATACATTCTCTTTACAAACCAGCAAAGGTTGTACAAAAGCTCCTTAATGCAATCCACCCAATGATCTTTTTGCGTTGTTTTCAGAAAGAAGAATAAAAAAATCAAATCATATACCATGCACGTGGAATAAAGAAAAAGAAGGAAATTACAAGACATTGTCAAGAAACCAAGGTTCAACCTACTCGGATTCTCTTCTTAGGAGGGCTCGCGAGAGCGAGAAAGACCGAGGTGAGATCACGGGGCACGGCGCAGAAACCTCGTCGCGGAGGCCCCAGTTTCCTCTTCGCCGGCCGGGGCTTTTTCGGGGCTGGTGGGCACACGAGCACTGGCTTTAGCATGTGCTCTTCCGACTTCGGCGTCGCGCACTCCTCCTCCACGACGTGGGTGGCTTTCGGGGGACCTTCGGTGGGCTCGCCTCGGACCGCGGTCGTCATTACCGGTGCAAGCGGAGATAATTTCGCCGCCATGATCTCGGAACCCATCAAGCCTAGCTAGAATTGGCCTCCAAGGCCGGGCCAAGCGTTCCGAGGCAATTGGATGCAATAGTTGTAGGCAGCAGGGGGGTCTTTGGGAAAGCAGGAGAAAGCTTGCGAAAAATTAGTAAGGTGGTGATGAGGGGTCTTTGAGAGAAGAGAAAGGAGAAGAGGGAACAGAATTATGGAGAGAGGCAGCGCCAAAAGCAGTTAAATAGAGGAGGGGAAGGCAAATGACTGTGGAGAGCGTAGCGGAAAGGTTCGGAACGGTACGTACAACTGGGAAAAAGGGTAAGGAGGTCAGAGAATAGGAGTATGAGGCCGAGTCTTCTCTGGTCTTAGCTGGTCTTAGCTGTGAGGAAAGAACCGGATTCTCTTTGGAGCCCATGAGAGGGGGAACCACCAGGTCCACGGATAGGATCCCCACGGTTTACTCTTCCATTGGACGGGTGTGATGAGTCCCGTTGGTGGCGGTGGATGCCGTAGATAATTTTGACAGAAAATGGAAATACCAAGGGATGTATTTGTCATTTCGACAGTTTTTTTTTAAAAATAATAAAAATAATAAAAATAAAGCGCTAATTGTCGTTTAATCGTGGCGTTTAATTTTGCATGCCCATGTTCGAGCCTCAACACCCCAGTTGGGATTTAAAAAAATAAAATAATAATAATAATAAAAAAAGATATTTATTAATACTGCTTTAAGATAGCTCCTCCGATTTCACGAAACCACGAGAATGCCACTGCCGTTGGCCGGCCTCATCCCCATGTTCCACGTCCAGATCCTCCGCCGGGCGGCAGGCAAAAGGCTGCTCGAACCACATGGCCTTTGTTGGGTTGGAAGGAGTTAGGCTTTCCATTTAGATTTAGCTAATCAATACCTCATTTATTTAATGCATCAGAGGGTGGGCAAGCTTTAAGAAGTAAGTAAACATGCAAATAATATCGATATATATATATATATATATACATATCGAATGATTGCCATGTGATGATGCTCCGGCTGGTCGCGATGGCCTCTGCATTCCCCTGCCGAAAGGAACCAGCCTTGTAAGGCATGGGAATTAATGTCAATTTGGTTCCTTCTTGTCACCAGATCAGCCCAAGGGTCCAACCTTTCAATGTGCATGGCTGCTTGCATGCGGATCGTAGATTTCAGGACCACATAATAAAGACCGTACGTCTCTAGCTATGTTTGTAAGCCTTTCGTCACTGGCCTTCATACTCAAACAGGTGATTCAATGAGCGTTGCCATGTGCTGCAACTATTCATTGGCCGAATAAAAAGAGGATGCTACAGTGGAGAGACAGGGGCAGTCCTTGGCAGCTCAATTAATGGGTCGGGCGGCTATGATCGGTACGGCGTTGCAAGAGATTCTCTGCAATGAAATTTTAATTGTAGATGTTTTGCTGTGGGACAGGAGAAGTGTGGCTTGGATGCATGGATTGGTTGTTGGCAATTGGTAGCCATCAAAATTTTTTTTTTTCCAGAACACTTTTGATGGTAAACGTGGGTACCTTACAAAAAGAAGATGGATGGCGCCGAGCTAGCCCTGCCATGATTGTGAGCTATTTAGCTTGGAAGACTTTACTTCGTGTGCAAGCGCTTGGGTGCGTCTTCCTTCTTTAGCTGTGTTCGAACCATGGGTATTATCCAGCTGTGATCAATAATGCCCAGGTAGATCGAAGATGATGCAATCAACAATGCCATTCCAGTGGGGTGTTCGGCATCTTTTCGTGATCGATTCTAACCAATGAAAAAATAATTAGCGCATCATTATATATTGTCTTGTTGCAATAATATAGCATTCTTCTACTACCTGGATCATTAGCTTTGTTATGTCTGTTTTTACGAGATCTCCAGTCCTGTAAATCACAACACAAGTGGCTTCACTTGTGACTTAGGATCTCCTCAGTTCACGTTTCAAAAGAAGCCAAATTACCTTTCAAATCCATGGTGTATACGTACGTTCTAATATATTTGAAATATTAAATGTAAATTTTTTTCTTTCAAGTCTATAAGTGCGTATAAAGATTTCTATAGAGAGAGAGAAAAAAAAAAAAAGCATAAAAAAATGCCAAAAATATATAGTGGCATAAATATGATCCTGTATTTATTTATTTATTTATTTATAAACTTTTAAAAGAAAACTTTTAATTTGTTTTAGTATTTTTTTTATTATAATTTTAATCCTTTAATAATAATAGTAGTGATGGTAATAGTAATAATAATAATAATTTTTCTTAAAAGCCTAATTTTTTCGTATTTTTTCAGTTCTGCTCTTCAATGTTGCATTTTGATCATTGGATGGGTGCTTAATTGATTAGAAAATCTTTTTTTTTTACTTGAAATAATAACAATACCGTATGTATTAAACATACAATAGATTAACATTATTTTGTTAATTCAATTGATCGTTGCATTAGTAAATTTAAATATATATATATATATATACACTGCTGTCTTTCTGGATCAAAAGCTTTGAGTCCTCGCTAAGGCAAGAAGAGAAATCATTAGAAAAGTACACATAGAAAGCAAGCGGAGGACATGAGAGCAGCGAGAGGAGACCGCCATCCGTGGCTTTACGTTCACAGGAGAGAGAAGTAGCGGAAACGAAGGGTTTTGGGTTTTATTTATTTCTTCCATGTGAAAAGCTTTTTCCCAGAGAACGAACAACGCCCGGACTACAACATGGAAGGAAGAAGGTCCCCTTCTTTTTTTTTAACATTTTCGTGGTAGTTGAGAGGCCTAATTTGCGCACAGCAGTCTCATACGTCTTTTATGTAAACCTAAGACGGCAGCGATAACGTGAAGCCTCTTCACATGTTCTATACGTCACGATGCACATGAAGACAGACAGAGAGAGAGAGAGAGAGAGAGAGAGAGAGAGATTAATTATGTGATGTAATTATTTTTCAACAATGGAGACTAACAATTATTCGAAGCAGAATCATATCATAATGTATGTAGACAGGTGATGCCCACTGCACGTTCTAGACAAGGGGTTGAACAGCAAGAGTGCTGCAACGTCCCATGTTGCTGAACGTATGTCAGTTGCCTAAGCAACTTGCCATCTGGATTATTCCTTCAATCTACTACCTCAGGAACCTTCGTTTTTTCCCCTTGCGTTCCTGCGATGCACGTGTTGCCAACCCTCGGTAACCCTGGCTACAAGGCATCCGTGAAGGTATGGATGTAGGGGTATTTTGGCGGCACGTGAAAGGGCGTGGTACGCGTGGAAGGAGGGGGAAGTTAGGTGGCGTGTCAACGGTCACATCTGATGAAGAACGTAAGGGATGTACAGACCCCACTTACTTTGGACACAGAGAAATGTGCCAGTCTTGCCAGCCGCCAGAAGGCTGAGATGAGATGGTAGATTCCTTTGTCGTCGTCCTGGATAGACTTCTCTTATGACGTCGCAGTAAAGTAGGGTAGGGCAAGGAGTGAGCCCCGAATATTTATTTGCATTGGATGCTCTGAGCTAATCACTTATTTAAACTAAATCTTCGCCGCTCGAGCAAGAAGCAGCAGCGCGTGCTATTAATATTCTACTGCTGAGATAAGTTGGCGCCTCCTCAGCAACTTGGTGCCAGATATAGTTTGTTATATATATATATATACATGCAAAGTTTATATAATCTTTGTTTTATGAAATATGTTATGCATGTATTGATTGTTTCATACGCAAAAGCACACGTCCATTTTATATCAACGTTTTTTTTAATGTAATTACGTATCACCATTAAGAAAAAATAGATTGTGTTTGGCATTTTTCCAATTTTTCACAGGAAAAAAGAAGTAAGAATTCTTTTTTTTTTTTTTTTCTGTTTTTCTTTCTACATTCCTTACTATAGAGACATGTTCGATGGTTACTTTTTGCTTTTTAATTTTTATAATTTTGATAATAAAAACATACACTTTTTACTTTTTTTTATCATAAAAGGTGCTTTTAAAAAATTATTTCAATTTCTGAAAAGTTACTTTTAAAAAGATAAAAAAAAGTAAAACTTTTCACTTCCACTCCTATTATAAATAATAAAAATTACTTTTAAAAATAAAAAATATTTTATACTTTTGTTTTTCAAAATAAAAAAAATGATATCAAACAAGACATAAATTATTTTGCTTTGGATTCTCACAATGTTAGCTGTGTAGCAATTTTATAGCTGGAACAATCTAGCTGATGATTGCAATAGTCTATTAGCATTTTAGGAGTAGTTTAATACTTAAAATATTGCCGGTAAGGGAGGACAAATTAAGAGAGCTGGTGGTTCCGTCCTTGATTAATTGCTTCTCATCGGCACGAATGGCAAAGACATAGGCACATGCTTTCTTTAATCTTTGAATGGGCCACTACCCTAAGATCTTTTTTTTTGACTCTGCTTCATAAAATTAGCGGTTTGCTTTTCATTAAAAAGTAAGATACAGGCCTTGAGATCTTCACTGCATGACTCCTTGGCGATGGCTGTGTGGATTTCGGCCGCCCTGCCAATGGACTTGGTGGGTTGTCCGCTAGTGGGTCGATCCAGGCGTGCCACGAAGCAAGAGAGCAGTTCGAAGATATCAGAGAGACTGGTTGCCTATGAGTGCCAACTCCTTGCCACCTCCAACCCTCTCGACCACGTATTCTGCTCCCACGGCAACAGTGAACCATCCGAGCTCTCACAATTAATATCCAAGCGAGTGGTGACATGCATGAGGTTTCCATCTCGCAGTGCAAAAATTTGATGTTGCGATTTGGAAGAAAACGAGCCAGCTCTTCGTAAAATGGTTTATATCATCCGGAGCTCCATTGAGATTAAGATTAGGAAGGGTCATGGCTCCTCTTTAATGTTTCTGAAGATCTCATGAGGTATAGTCAAGGGAAAATAAGAGAAGGTATCTCTAAATTCTTGTATGATCGCCATATCCAGAACCGCCCCTTATCCTTGCCAGCTCTATCGACTCAGCTTTACGACCCGGTCGTAAAGCAGGGGGTATGATGAAGTGGGCCAGGCGTCTTCAGAGACCAAAAATGTTGGACCCTTTCGCTTACGATCAAAAATTTCTTCGGCATGTGAAGACGGAACGCGATAACTTTCACTATTTTAAAGATATATACATATCGATCATGTGAGATTGTATTTGCCAATGGTATCAATCATTGGAAAAGGGAGGAGGAGGATGTGCTTTCCAAGTCATGCCTCTTGAAGGACGACAAATTCATCAATGAACCTTGGCCATTCCCCAGGAATTTTTTTAGCTTTCGTTGTCCATGACCAAGTGAAAAGATAGTTCTCTCTCTCGTTCAAAGCAGCAACTTTAATCTTAGATCGTGAGTGTATTATTTAGAAGGCATTTAGTAGTCCAGATGGAATTATTAAGATGATCATATATCATTGATTATACTAGAATTATACTTGCTACATCTTACAATTGACATTGTACTTTACGCTCCATTATTTGGAACAAATGAATTTAATAATTTTTGTAAACTCATTTGTAAATCCATAATTTGTTGTGTTTGATAGCATAACAAATAATTAACTCGAAATTTCAACTGCTAAATCAAGACATTGCTATCTTTTATTGTAAATTCTGATAGAATTTACAGATAAATTTCATAGAATGAAAGAAACTATTTTTTTCAACAAAATCACCCCATTAACAGCCAATGGTTTTTGATCAAAAATAATATTATTTATGATATTATTATTATGATAGATTATATAATATAATCATATCATTATACTATTATATAATCTTAATATTATATAATGTCATATTAAATATTAAACATCAATATATTAATAATATTATATTATAATATTATTAATTATAATCATATAATATCATTAATATATGCATAATATTAATATAGTATAATATTAATTATATTATTATTATAATGTATTTTATAATATACTATAATTATTAAAATAATATAATTAAATATAATCATAATATTATGGATTAATAATTTATTGTTAATATAATTATTATAATTATTGAATTATAATCATAATTATATTTAATTATGTGTTTATTAAAAATTTAATAAATTATCATTTTTAATTAAAAATTAATACAAGTATATTAAATTGTAACTAACTATAATTATAATTATATGTGATTTGAGAATATAATTAATATAACAATTCTCAAACTATCATTTCCAACTGATTATTAAATAAGCATAACTTAAGAAATTTGAATATTAAATTCAATTTGTATTTATTTCAAATATAAAAATTTATTTTAATCCCATGATTTATATAGAGCGGGTGAAACATGATAATTTGTTTACACATGAATTCTACTATAGATTTTATTTTATTTGCAAAGGAAGTTCGCAATGACTTGTGTTCTGAAAGGATCCTTATTGTTACTTCATGTTATTGTTTATTATAATATTTAGATTAAATTATAATATAATTATAATACTTTTAATATCATAATAACAATAGATTACATTTGTTATCATAGTATTTTATACTATAATTATTTATAATATTACATTTAAAATATATAATTTAGTAAGATTGTTATATTATATCATATTTTTATAACATTCCAATCAAAGTAAAATAATATTATAATATTAATTTGATTTAAAATTTGTTATGAAATGATAACTAATTACCCTTTTACTTCAACCAAAGATTCCACAGCAAGTTGCAACAAACACGAGCCAGAAACATTAGTCCATGAATTGGCCCAAACAAGGCCCAAACGATTTTAACTTGATCAGCACCACAATTCAATGCAAATAATTCAACAAAAACAATTTAACTTGAATTCGAAGGCAATTAGGAATTGAAACGAGAGGGCTAGCGAGCCGCTGGCTTGCCGAGACGCTCCATCAATAACAATCCAATATCTACAGTAGAACAGCAATCCGTGTCAATCTGACTTCCAACAACCCTTATCAGCTATTATCGGTCACAGCATTTTGCGATAGAAATCAACCAACTAATGCCTTGTGAATTCCTCAAAATCTCTCGTACGCCTCGTGTGGCGTGTGAGATTTCCTTTGAACACTACTAATATTAATATTATATAGGGAATAAAAACAATAAGGAGAGAATATAGGAAAAATAATTGAGTACGGACATGATTCTTCTGAATGGAATTCGACATCGCATCAAATAATTAGAGCACAACGAGTTAGTAGATACTTCCAGGGAAAGCAATGCAAATATTGGACGGTTGTATTGAGATATTGATGGAAGCTACGATAAAACCATCCAAAAACAATTTCATCGCTCACGTTACATTTTAAAATTGTAGCTGGTTTTCAGAACTACATTGATATGCCTTCTTTTTCTTTTTCTTTTCTTCTTCTTCTTCTTCTTTTAATTAACGTTTAAAAGATGGCTTGGCAGGAGACGTGAACTGCACCCCGACAAAGTCCATTTCTTTGGCCCATGTTGCTCATTTGGACATTATTAGCAGCTACTGGTGCCCAGATTTCTGGCCAAGCCCAATATATTGGTTCTCGTCTTGAGCCGAAGTCAAAACGGAACACACTGATTGGTGAGTAATCCGGATGCTAAACTCTACAGGAGGAGTTCCAAACCCCCTTGTAGGCGTGGAGTTTGTTAAAAAGGATAAAACTTAGGATGCCATTCGTTTAATATTTATCATCAGAGCATGCGTACAACCATTATGCTTAATGAGTTATAGGTATTTGTTATCATTTTTCTAACAAAATCTAAGCAACCAACAGTATATAGAATTTTACACATGTCAAACCCAACGACGACAAATACCCATGAGCAGTCATTGTCCATAGGAGGTATTTGCAATACTAATTTTATCCCATGGAGCTCTCTAATTGTGCAGATCCTAATTAACAACACGAATTGGAGAATTTTCTTTTTCTATGAACAGTTGGGCATAGCATGTGTGGGATTTTTATTTATTTATTATTATTATTATTATTTTATGTTTTTGTGATTGGAATTCCATGAGTCCACAGTTTCAGAGCTTTCTTTTAAAATAAAATTAAGGCAACAGTGGTGCCTTTATCATTTTCCTTTTGTTAAGGCTATTACATCAGACATGTGAAGGCAACCTCAGAGTAGCTCCAACCACCACTCCATGTTATATGTCCGAAAAATGACAAGGACTGCCAAGGAGGACTAGAACACCTCTCCTCTATTAAGAGGATGCCGTGGATATAAACCTTGTTGAGGTGCTCCAAGAGAGAACAGCCAGGTTCAAGGATTACAGGATTGTTGATTATCCTTGGAAGGGAGGATCAAAAAGAATCGAAGTCCGATCCGGTTTGGTGCCAATTAAGAGATGGAGCCTAATAAAAAGATGGTGAAAATATACTCCTCATCCTCAAACTTCCACTTAAAACTTATTTGATTCTCAAACTTTCAATTATTACTATTTAACTCCTCATATTTTAACTATATTGCATTCCTAGCTTCTCGTTTTATTGGATCAACTAAAATGAATGAAATAGTAGATGTGTCACTGTAACACGAACGCATGAATTGATATGTGTTAATTATTTCGTTAAAATATTTTAACTAATCCTATATACTAGAAGGCAAGGAATATAATATTTGTAAAATATAAGGATTAACCTATAACAATTGAGAGTTTGAGGATCAAACATATGTTGTAGCCTAGAAAGGAACCAGGATCAAATTTGGGCTTAACGAGGGAGGACCTATTTCAAGGCCCATTGATCCAATAGCACACAGAGAGCCTTTGTCCCTGCTTCAACCCAGCATGCACGAGCATTGCCCAATCCTTCATCAAAATCTTTGCAAAAATAAATACTTTTTGGGCGTGTGATGCAAATTATAAGCACATGTCCTCTCCATTCTTTTACCTTCGTCCCACACGTATTTTTTTATTTATTAACTAACCTACGCTACGTGTGTTAAAAACCAGCAATTCAGAAATAATCCTACTATTGGTCCAATTCAACCGTTATGTCCTATCACAAGTATCATATATGATTTTTTTATTAATAATAATAATAATAATAATAAAATATAGCTAGTTGACTTGGTTGGCGAGACCACCAATTTTTTTTTTGTTTATACTTCTGTTTATTTTAAAAGATTGATATTATATCAGTGATGACATCTGCACCTGTCACAAGAAGTTAACTAGCACAAAATAATGTCAACGTTGAGTTGAGACAGTAGCTGCCAAAAATTGCTTGAGAGTAATTTGTAGAAATTTGGATGACTCGAAGCAACTTTCAAAAGATTTCATGAACTAGAAACAAATGTATAGAATAAAAAAACGACAAGTGGATCACGATTTATACCATATTTCAAAATAAAAAAATATATATTTTACATGCTATTCATAGTGAAAGATTTTTAATATATTAATATACCAAAATATATAATAAAATATCTAAACTAAGAATTCATCTTATTAATTATAACCTATATATTATAAGATATGTACAAATAATATAAATATCCTCTCTACAACAATAATAATAACAAATGTTTGTCCTAAACTAATTAGAATCGGTTGTATAAATATTTTTTTCTATTTAGCTTCATTTCGAGGCTTTTTTTTTTGGTAAGATACAGAGTTTTTTAATTTTTCCTTATCACTTTTTTCTATATAATTTTTGATCTAATTCTATTTTTTTTTTCTTTTACACGTATCAAATCACTCTTTCACGTAAATGTATCTCTAGATTTTCAAGGGATATGTGCAAACCATTTAAGTTATTCTTTTTTAATTTATTCTCGATTAATGCTAACTCTATCTTAGCTTCATTCATTTGTACTGTATTATTTATAAATAACATGTAATATGTTAGATCCCTAATATAAACTCACTAATATTGTTACTAGTGGTTTTTACATTAGTAATTGCATCATCATACAAATATTTTATTACGTTAATATAATTAACGAATGCTCTTTCTTTCTTTGACATTAGACAAAAAGATTTTTATAGGGATTCTATTATATATTTTATTTAAATCAATAAAAACTATATAAAATCTTTTTTTTTTCTATACTTTGTCATTAACCTCTTAAGGAAGAAAATAGCTTTTAAAATTGATCTTCATCATGACATAAAAATCAAATTCATTCTTTGATATTTGTATAGTATATCCCAACCTATACTCAATTACTCTTTTCTAAAGTTTATAATACAACTCACGAGCTCGATATTACGATAGTTAGAGCAATTTTAAATATATTTTTTATTCTTATAAATTATTACTATAGTGCTATTCTTTTGTTTATTAGGTATTTTTTTTTATTTGTAAAATATTATTAAATAAATTTATCGCTTAAGTTACTCTAATATTACCTAAATATTTTCAAATATATATAGGAATCTTATCAGGCCTAATAACTTTTCCTATTTTTCTTTTTTCATAACATCTTTTATCTCGCATATTCTAATTCTATAAGAATTCATCGTAACTTTATCCTAAAGCATTCTAAATTATTTACGTAATTTTTTATTTAATAATTTATTAAAATAATTTTTGTATTTGTATTAAATTTAATCCTCCTCAAATAAACTTTTTGAGCATTATTTTTAATACATTTAACCTTAAATATTTTTTTTATTTTTTTATCTCTTAATCTTTTAATTATATATATATATATATATTATTTTTAATTTTAAATTTATAATATATACTCTTATATGCCTTATATTTAGTCTCTTTTAGCACCTTTTTAACTTTTTTTTTCTTTTTCTTTTAAGAATGTTATAATATTGATATGATTCTCCATCCGGATATCTAGGTAGTTTTTTATAGCATTTTTTTTAGTTTTAATTACTAATCGTTGTCTTTATTATTAATATATTTTAAATACTTGAGATATTCATTATTTCTATTTTTTTCTGGATTAAAAAAAAAAAAACCCTAAAACATCATAAAAACTATTCCTCCTTTCTGTGCAAATAACGGGGGAAACGATATTGACCAGCGAATCCCCTTGATTCGATGTAGATATTTTGATGCGAGAGCACTCCATTTTCTGATTTGAGCTTATCCTTACCATTTAATATTGGTTAAATATTTGTTTTCTTAACATATATCTCCTATTAAGCCGTCATAACGGCCGTTATTTTAGAACCACCTGTTGTTATTCGGGGCCCATGGTTTTGTAACTTTACCCAAGCTGTTGAAACTCAGAAGCTCTTGACGCGGTCCTTCCTTGACTATTTTCTCGCAGCATCTTCGGTGCTTTTCTCGTGATTCATCCGTCACCGCCGCACAACGGCTCGCATCATCTAGAAGTCCACCATCCGCTACGTGTGACTCCAATATCACCAAAACCACAAGGCCATACACCGAGTTCCAGTGCACGCACGGATGCTATTATTTTTAAATCGAAAAATGAATTAATAAAATAGTATCCCTTTAAGATTTGATTTGATTGATTACCATTATTTTTTTATTTTTTTCAAGTTTTAAAGGTTGACTCGTAACCTGAATCGCATTGTTTTGTTGCGTTGTATTTATACGTAACCCCCCTTCCTTGGACTGAAGCCTAACGGAGGGTCCACTCATTAGAGGGTGGGGAGTGTCCCGATACGCCCTGATCAAGGATGAAGAACATCGTATGGCGATACATGTACCCGCATTTGCATCGTTTTGTTTAGAATTTTTCCTCCCTCCATTCCAACTTACGACTAAAGCTTCCCGCCACCTACTCCATGCCCGTAGGAGAAGTTCTGTTTTTTTTTTTTCTCTCTCTTCGTATCTTCGTGTTTTATTTTGCTGTTTACGAGTTTATTTGGTTCCCATTACGAGAGAGTGCCTAAAATTGATCGCATGGATGCTAGCCGTCTGATGCATAGCCTCTTTATGTTTTTGTTTGGTAACAACGCAAAGCCTCTTTTTGACTCCTCGTCCGTTTCCCTCCCTCCCTCCCACCCCATTTCCCCGGTCGGCCCACTCCTGGTTATATAATCCCCTGCCAGACCCTTTTTCTCTTCCCTTTTTAATCTCCGTCTCGTCTAGCTCCCCTCCGCCTCTGATGGTGCTCTGATACTCTTCTCGAGCGGGAGGGGGTTGAGAGGGAGGGAGAGAGCTCTAAATCTCTTGCGATCGCCTCCGATCCCGATGGCCGTTGATCTGATGGGATGCTCTAAGATGGACGACCAGATCGCGATCCAGGAGGCGGCCGCCGCCGGGCTCCGGAGCATGGAGCACCTCATATTCCAGCTCAACCACCACAAGTCCCCGCAGCTGGACTGCCGGGAGATAACCGATCTGACCGTCTCCAAGTTCAAGAAGGTCATCTCCATCCTCAACCGCACCGGCCACGCCCGATTCCGCCGCGCCCCCGCCGCGGCGCCGCCTTCCCAGACCCCAACCCTCGTTTCGATTCCCCTCCAGGCGCAGCCGCCCCAGCCGGCGGCGCCGCCTCCACTGCATCCTCCTCCCCAGACCCTGACGCTGGACTTCACCAAGCCGATTCCGGGCCCCAGCCCCGTCGTCGTCGGAGGCGGCGAGATCGCCACCGGTCAGTACACCAAGGAGAGCTTCAGCATCTCGACCCCGATGTCCTCCGCGAACTCGTCGTTCCCGTCGTCCATCACCGGCGACGGCAGTGTCTCCAACGGCAAGCAGGGATCATCCCTCCTCCTCCACCCGGTCGCCCTCTCCGCCGGCAAGCCGCCGCTGTCCTCCTACAAGAAGAAGTGCCACGAGCACGCCCATTCCGAGCATATTTCCGGCGGCCGCTGCCACTGCTCCAAAAGAAGGTAACCACCTCCAGCAGTGCTTTATAGATCGGACGCGCACTTTGATCGGCGCATAGTAGCAAGCCTAAGTAGGCCGTTTCTCTTTTTTTTTTTTTTTCACTGAATTAATTTCTAAATATATATTTTTTTTAAAAAAATGCAGGAAATCTCGGGTGAAGAGGACGATCAGAGTGCCGGCGATAAGCTCGAAGATGGCCGACATCCCTCCCGACGATTATTCGTGGCGCAAGTACGGTCAGAAGCCTATCAAGGGCTCCCCTTACCCGAGGTAACAAACTATCCTGGTCGTCTGATCTCGATCAGACCGCTTGTATTCGATCTAATCGTTCTCCCTCTTTCCCAGGGGTTACTACAAGTGCAGCAGCCTGAGGGGGTGCCCGGCGAGGAAGCACGTAGAGCGCGCGCCCGACGACCCTTCGATGCTGATCGTAACGTACGAGGGGGAGCACCGCCACACCCAGAACCCCGTAGCCGAGCCCTCCGATGCTCTCGTCTCATGTGCGACTCCTCCCGTGAGATCCAATCTGATTTGATCTAGAGCAACTGCGAGATCGTCCGTCCGTCCGTCCATCCATCCTCCTCGCGTCTTGTGCGCGGGTTCCGCTCCTCGTTCTCTTTGTGCCGTTTCTTTTCATGATCTTTTTTTCCCCCTCCACTCTGAGTTCAGAACCATCGGAGAGGAGGTTTGATATCGTGTAAAGAGAAAATTTGAAAAGAAAATTCGATAAAATTTGACCAAAATGTATGGTGGAAAGGAGGGCCGGGTGTATGGAAGGCTACTACGTCGCGGAGTGCTGTTTTCCGGTGGCGGATTTGAGACTGGTTTGGAGTCCGGAAGTTGCGTTGCCTCGTTTAGTGTGCCAGGCGTGGGGCCCACGGGCCATAACAGAATTTTTTTTTTTTTTTTTCTTTTCTTTTTGCGGGAAGCGATCCAAACGAGGAGGTGGGGGTGGAGTGGAGGTGATGGATGGGGGGAGGCGGGCCCGCTGTTTTTTTTTTTTTTTTCTCTCCGTTGACTGGCGTCAGCTTTCGTGAATCCACCTGTGAACTGCGAACTGTACATGCCTTATTTAATTGCATTTGGCTTTGTTTGCAAATGTCAAAGGGCGCGTTTATTGGGACCTCAGAGAGGCTTTATTGGGACCTTAAAGAGCCTCTCTCTCTCTCTCTCTCTCTCTCTAAAAAAAAAAGGAGGGGGAAAAAATCTCACTCGGAGGTGATATCCACCGATATCTACCGTTCAAGGGAGGGGGAAAAAATCTCACTCGGAGGTGATATCCACCGATATCTACCGTTCGAGTGGTCTGCGGACAAAGTTTCGTAAATGGAGTAAAAAGTCAGAGATGGGATGGGGATGGGGATGGTCCATATCACGTGGGTGGGGTTAATTTCGGTAGCGGAGCTGGTTTTGACTGTGGAAGATGTCCAATGATTTCCCGTTCGCCAAAGATGCTCTGGGCCATTCTCGTTCGATTATTTTAAGATCGCGCTCGTCTTTTACTCTTGATTAAACGATTTTAAATGGCCTGCCTGGAAGACCCCGTTTGGACGACCAAGAAGATGATGTTATTAATTAATATATTAAAAAGGAACAGGTAGCAAGATGTGAACGCTATGGATCCTTTTTTTTATTCTTTTCCCTTGGATCCTTGAGACAAAGTTGCTGGAAAATAATTCAAAAAAAAAAAAGAATGTAACATCATATTTTGAAGTTGAAGCAACCTTCCTTGTTTCTCATGGTTGGTGAAGAAATCCCGTTTCTCTGACCTGCCTTTAAATACAAAGCAGATACCAATTCTACTCCGTGAAGGAAAACGCAGTCCACATAAATCAGGCAACAACGGAACGTAGGATTTGGATATGCAAAAAAAAAAAAACGGAAACTTTATAATGCGGAAGGACACTTGAGTGGAGAATGTGGAATCATATACTTTGTATTATATTATAATTGGATCAACCATCCTACAGTGGAATCCGATTTGACTCGTTTGGCATGGTGGGAGAAGTTTGGAACCACCTTTCTCTTTCCATGTGCCGCTATATCTAAACCGGAGCCGCTGGCTTCGATTTGCCACCCTTGGGAATATGTCGACTTGAAGCTTGCGCTAATGAAAAGACGACAACAGACAGTGCAGAAAAGTATTATGATCCCGTTGTTCCACTTTATTCCACATTTCACTAAACTCTCATGCAATTCAATGTCCCTTTCTTGTTATATTAATCCTAGTTGGTGGAGGTTCGACAGCAAATATACCACTAATAAAGGAGAGATGGTGGGAGGAGCTAATTTCCACTTTGCATGCGCTTGGGTGGAAGATCAACAAAATATCAACGGGCATCGCATCTCCATCAATTCTACCGTGGCATGTGGATAACCAAATTAATTATTTCCAGATAAGCTTTGGATCACCATATCTTTGAGGATAGCAAGATATCATGTTCAAACCTTAGCTTTGTTGCATTCCAAATAATTCGGTTAGGAAAAAAATTTGAAAAATCGAATCAATAAAATCTTTCGCCAGATAGTTCTTAAACGATAAAAAATAAAATAAATAAATATCTCATAATTAGCACTGCAAACGTAGCCCCACTTCATCGCATGGTCAACGAAAAAATGCGACAGCTGAGAGAATATAATCTTTGGCCAGGATTGCCTATTTGTCTTCAACGGGGATTCGGTGACCATCGGTAACGTTAACCATGGTTAGAGGAGGCAAGAGTCCACGAGCCACAGTGCCCTCGGGATGCGGGTGGGCTCAACCGGTCATGACTTGCCAGCTAGGCCCTTTGACTTCGGTTGCGGCCTTGTGGAGAGGACGACCCGAACTTAATTGCTGGTAGGTCCCACGACCCTAACCCTTGGCTTCTAGGGCATGGAACAACTCGCATTTATATTTCTCCAAGGCATTTGTAATTTTCTTTTGTCCCTGAGAAGGTCCATTTCTCCCCTCCCCTTTCTTTTATTCTTTCCTTTTCCTTGGACCAAAGGGGACAGAGGTGGGGCCAGTTGATGGCACCCCGTTCCTAACACAAGCTTAAGCAGTAAAGGTTTCCACGGGTTCAGCCATCCATGAAGGCCCCCCCCAACACAAACCCTTGTCAAAACGAGGGCAAGGCAAAGCCTAGGGTTGCGTGCCCCTCTGGGTTGGTTACTTCATTCCGCCCGTTCGATGGACCCCACCCATGTGCACGTCAAACAATAAATGGGTCAACCCTGTTGCGCTCGCGGAGCAAATGCCACTCTTCTCCATTATCTTAATGCGGAGTTATATTACGTCCAAAATGGGGCTTCCGCAATACAAGCCAGCATGAGAAAAGGAGGAGACACTGGCAGATAAGCCTTCGGCTGAAGAATGGCCAAATTACAATGGATTGGAAACTTATACTGAGAAAAAAAAAAAAAAAAAAAAAAAAAAATTTAACATAAGACTTCATTCAAGTCAGGCAGGGGAATATGGCACTGCTAAAACGTTAAAAGTTAACAAGTCTTAAATTTCGTGAAAGAAGAATTTTTCCTTCTTGGAATGTTGATGGTCATGTTACATGCACAAGATGGAAGAGAGAAAAAGTTCAGCCAGAGAGGTTTGAAGCAAGAAAAAGGTAAAGCCTCTGCCATGAGTCAGTGGTGCTGGACTTGGGCTAAAATTGGATTCAATTCTAGGATTTTTATTTCGACTTGGACCCTGTCTAATTTGACAAAATGTCAAAATCTTGATATAGACCAGTGACCAAAGTTAAAAAAAAAAAAAAAAAAAGAAGAAGACCAGCGACAGTTGGATCAAATACCATTTTCTTGCAACTTATGTTCTAGAGAAAGCTTGTGTTGGCTCTAGATTTTAGAAACCAGAAATAATTGAGCCATGTCTTCTAGACTAGCGGACAATTGGCTGTTTCTTTTTTTGACTTTTTGGTGGTAAACCATTGGCTATACGGACAGTAAGAAAAGAATGGTATCTTCTTGAATGGATGATTTTTTTCTTTTTGTTTTTTTGATTCAATGGTGGGACCCGTCTGAGTAATTTTCACTTGCTCACCTATGGATGAGAGGCAGCTATGTGCACCGTACTATGTAGTGCATGGCAAAGGATCCCAACCGATAAGAATAATGTCTCTCTCGATCTCATTTGGTGGCTCAGTGAATAATGAGCAAGCTTCTAAATTGGGACGGTAAGAGAGACAAAGATTAGCCACAGAGGTTTCAAGCAGGAAAAGGATAGAGCTTTTGGCAGGAGTCAGTGGCGCTGGACTTGGGCTAAAATTGGTTTCAACTCTACGATTTTTATTTGGACTTGGACCCTGCCTAATTTGACGGAATGTCTAAAACTAGATCTAAACCAGTTGAATCAAAAGCCATTTTCGTGCAACTCATGCTCTAGAGAGGGTGTTTGTGTTGGCTCTAGAATTTAGAAGGCAGAACGAACAGAACCAACTCTTCTAGATTAGCGGACCATTGACTATTGGGACGGTAAGAAACACGTTTCACTCTGTTTCATGTGGTGGTTCTGTGACTGATAAGTTTTTGACTTTTTTTTTTTTTCTCTCCTTTTCTTTCTTTCTTTCTTCTTTTATTTTTTATAGTATTGATAGTGAATACCGTTGACCGAAGTTTTGTATATTTCATGACCGAGGACATGGATGGAGTCAGGGATTTGAAGAGTCCAAATTGCTTACAGCTTGCATGAAATACGAAGCACTCAACTAATTCAAGAGGGTTGGATTTTTGGTGGCCTATTTTCACTCTGCTCAATTCAAATAGATATAGAATTAGAGATCGTATTATGATGTGGGATAGAGGGATGTTAGAAGTTGGTTTGCTTAGTGAACGCACTATAATTTATGCAAGGATCCATCAATGAGGTCATTACGTGGTTTGAATATGATATAACCTAGCTTAATATGATTCTATGTGGTCAATTTCGGCTTTGGAATTATGCCGAATTTGTGAACCCTTCTTTGACAAATGGACGTAGCCTAACTAAAGCTCATCCCTGGGCCACCCATTCGCAAGCTCGCAGCACTGGCCTTCAAGTGACCTGGTAAAGGGTCTAAATTTCCACGCATCCTACTTTCCAAGAAACTTAACTCGGCCATGAGTCAATAAAGGTGTGGAAACAAAGGAATTCTGTTGATTTATTTATTTCAACACGTGGCAAATCTAAGTCAATCTTCTAGAGGCGCCAAGACTCCAGACGTGTTGTTTGCTTCACCTTAAAATTTTTTTTTTTAAAAAAAAAAAAAAAAATCTCGATTCAAAATGTGAACGAAAGTTGCTTAAATAAAAAATATAGTAAACCGTCAGCATGAGATTTTAAAAAGACGAAAGATAGGCTTATCAATACGTCACTCTTTTTCCCACAAGAAAGAGAACGAATAGCCTTTAGACGTTGCTGGGAACTTGAGTTGCAAACGATTTATTTATTAAAACAAAAAATTAAAATACGAACGAGTTAGATTAGTCAATATCTTGAAAATTCTTTTCTTCTAAATTATTTTTATTATGAGATTATTATATTTACGAAAATTTAAAATAAGACGGTGTTCGTCAATCAGTTTTTTGAATATTCCTTTCTTTTAAATCTACGAAAAAAAATTCCACGCTTCTCTTCTATCGTCCCACGACGAGCAGGCACTGACCTCACTGGCTCTGGTCTGTGTGTGCGGTCCCCAAAACATTAATTGGGCTTCGAGGTTGACTCACTCCGGCCCGTCAATGAAAGTATTTTGCAGACTTCGGACAGAATGGTGGTAGTCTGTCCCAAAGTCCCTGATGAACCTTTACTGGGCTCGGTTATGGAATGATCACCAGTACAAAAATTAGAACATATATGCCTTTCTTTATAGATAAATACAAAGGAGGGAAGAAAAGAAAAATGATGATAGCACTGCCGATATTTTCAAAAAAAAAAAAAAAAAAAAAAAAAAGTGATGGACGGCGATTTATATAAATGATTGCAATGTGAAAGAATACGGGACTAAGGTGGTTCTTTTCTGGTGTTCTTTTCTTTCTGAGTTTTTTCTTTTCCTTCTCCCCCCTCTCTCTTTTCTGAGCTACGTTCGTCCTTAACGAGGGTCCAATGGCCCAACAGGAAACCCCTCCCAGCACGTATCTTTCTTGTTTCGTCCGCAAGTCGTCGTTGAGGAAATAAAAAACTATTTTAGAAATGGGCCAGCGTGCCAAATGCCAGGCCCAGGCCTGAAAATAAGGTTCCGTGGAGAAAGCTAGAGATCGCCCAACCAAATCACTGCCCACTGCAGCAGAGTGTTATAGAAGTCAGTGATTGACCGGAGCAATGGATAGGGTCTGACTCACAACACCGACTCTCCATTCACCTAAGCAATGCACTAATTCGCGACTGCCACATAAGTACAGTGTATTATTGAGCGATAACTTAGCAGGTGATCAATAGCAATACTATAGGATCCCATAAGCTTACGCCGAAGCGACCTCTTTATTTAGATCACTAACGAAAAACCTGGTAAGCCTTATCACTTCAAATCGACCATCGCGTAAATGTAACGTGGCTTTTACTCTGCAATAAAGAGTTATGCAGGACTTATTGCCCCTCCTAGTGATGTTTCCTTGTCAAAATAGAAAGAGGTATGGCTGGCAGACTGGCTAAAACCAGTGAGCACTGAGCAAACGATAGCTAACGCGTGCTGGCCCCCTCCCCCCCCCCACAATGAAACAAGCCATGGCTGGTGGGCCATCCTGGTCTGGCTTGTCCTCGGGCTCCGCGATGAAGCTCTTGGTCTGGGCTTTATGGGCTCCGATCGCTAATCATTTCCATTGATGAAGAGCTCTTCTCCGCTCTTTACAATAACATCTCGGATTTAGTCAGGGACTACGAAACCACATCTAACTATCTCTGATTGTTTGCAAACAATGAGCACTTTTCCTCCTCTCAAGAAGGCCGTGGACATATTTTAATCCATTTACTTGAATTCATAGAGTAGGGAATTGTTTTGGCAAAGCTTCCCACTCGGTGGACCCCTGCAATGCCAAATCAATCGCATATTTTTCGATCCAACAATGATAGTTGTCACAACAAACGGCCAGCTTAGCTTTGGACGGGGCTTGGAATGATATATTTGCAACCCCAAGTAGTCCCTTTTTGTCCTGTAGGTTGGGGGACCAAAGCTAATATATTCAAGTGAGATATGGCCAGCGCTTAGAAGCACTCATGAGAGCTGGAACAAGTTCCTATCAACAGCTCACCTCCATCCTCCCATCGCTTGTGCTTTTGCGACACCGGTTTATGGCTTGCAGGCCCACCAAGTACGTCTCTCTACTAACAGACATTTTCCCCAGGAAAACTTGACGCATAGTTTATAGGAAAAGAAAAACCACGCATAGACCCACCCTGTAGCCTCGTGTGGATCGCATGTACAATTTCTCCGCTTTTCTAGAAGGAAGACGAGTGCTCATTTCTAGTCTTGACCTTCTAACAGACCATTCCACCAGAGAGAATGAAATTTAGACTAACTGCTGCTTTGCTATCACATAATCCATAATGGAAATAATGATTATTACATGACAAGTTTAATAAAAAGCAAAATGGTACTTTTAAATTATGAATATCAAGGCTGCGTTTGACTCACAGAGAGATATAAGGCTTTGAATAAACTTTATGTCCATCGATTACTTGTTGGGAAATAAATATAAGTAAGTGTTGATGCTTTTTAATATTAAAAACTTATTTTATTAATAAAAAATAATGAGAGTTTCGTGATGATCTTTTTTACAAGAAAGAATTATATATATATATATATATATATATATTTATTTTTTAAGTGCAAGAGAAAGAAGAAAATATAAATGTATCTCTTTAGATGGATGAGAATTAATGCCTGTAATTTATTGAACCATCATCTATTGCCTATAAATAGCTTTTTTTGGCAAAAGGATAAGACTATTTATTTCTTATACTATTCATCTCTATCGCAATTCATAATGTTAAGTGTAATTTTGGTGTGCTCTCATTGATGATAAGAAATAGTTTTATTTATCAAACTTGCGTGCAATTTGCCTGGCTATTTCATGAAAAAACTATCACAAACTATTTCTTAGGTTTAATGAGTTACATATCTAAACTTTTGATAGGTAAATGATTCTCATTCAGAAATTATTTGACAATCTGTAATCTAACGGAAATCAAAACAGCTTATGGCATAATCTTGGCTATTCCCATTTTCTTATTTCTAAACCAGATGCACCCCAGCTTTTTATTCTAACATGCAATGTTTTGGGATGAAAGAAGTATTATTTTGATTCATGGTGCCTCAAGCCAACGTCCTTGCAACAGTTTTTTTTTTTTTTTTTTTCGGAAAATACATACTTTCGAGATTAAATAATGCAGAAAATGATAATCAATTCTTTTGGTCATAAACATTGGTCTCCAATAAAGAGGGAAAATAATAATAATAATAATAATAATAAGCATCGTTTTACAATTCATTAACTAAAGGATCAATTGTCATTAAATAGATAGACTTTGTTGGAAGTATTTATTTATTTATTTATTTATTTATTTCTTAATTAAAACGGATGCACGATTACGTGGTCCCTCGGCTGATGCGAATAGACGACACGAGAGAAAAAGAACCCGCCACTGCTTAATCTATCGTTTGATCATTCCACCCATAAATAAATAATTAGACCACATTTTATAAGGAGAGGAGACGTGGGAGACGTCAAAGTGGTTCGCCATTAAATTCGCAAGCGCTTTCGTAATTCCTTCCTTGCCTCCAAAGCAACGTGGCGTGTATGCCTGGCTTTACCCTCTGCTGGAAAGTAATAATTATTTTCTTCAAAGCTGGCATGGTAATTTTAGTCGGTTGCCATCGCTAGCTTCGCACGACCCTTCATCGTACGCTGCTACAATTCCAAGTCATTGCTCCGTCGACGTCGATGGGCGTTTCTTCGATCCTCCCCCCCTCCTCTCCCCCTCTCTCTCTCTCTCTCTCTCTCCCTCTTTGAGGTATAATTTAGGAACAGCGCTCGTGAGTTTTTGGGGTGGCACGGACGCTAAGCAATCAAGGTTGCACGTGGTCAAAAGTCAGGCCATACTTCGCTGCTGGGAAATTGCTTGCATACCACAGGGGGGAACAAAGACTTGGTCAAGTCAATTTGCTGAAGCCCGACTCTTCAAACTCTAATATTTATCTGACTCTATAGTTGAATATTGACCAGCGATTTTCAATCGACATTTAAAAATTAAGATGTTTGACTTTGACTTTCACTAAAACACGTAGCAATTTCACTTGCCTATTGTCTTAAACTCCTTTCTGTTCGAATTTTATGCTAACCTTTTCATGTTCTCCCGCACCAAGAGCCACGAATAGAGGTGCCAACGGATTGGAGTTGGTCGCATTCATACGCAAATTCAAAATATTTTATTAACTCCAAACTTAAATTAAATCTAATTAAAGTTCATATCTATATTCGGTGATGGACTTAAGAAAACGTAAATATAAACAGCTTTGTTTCTATGCAAGGAAAGATTATTTATATGTTTGAAAACTCTCACTATTACACAAGCTATGAAACATGTCAATGAAAAAATATAAAATTAATATCTAAAAAATAATACATATTTAATACTTGTCTTTATTATATAAGCATCTTTTACCTCATCTTTCACTCTATTACCTGCTTCATATGGGCTAGGACAAATGTTCTTGCTTGTAATTGATTGAGAACATTTTTTCTCCTCAAGGTTCAAGCAATGTTCAATTATTGTACAACAACAAATTATACCACATGAAAAAGCAATAAGCGATAATGCAAGTCATGCATGTATGATTCACTTTATTGATTCTCCTCGGATGGGTCGGGTTTGGCGTTATTGATTGTATTGACTTAGAAAGGAAGGACAAGTTTTTGTGCCAATTGACTTGCTTTGGTTATAAGTTCTAAGCGAGAGGAGCATGCTGCATTTTAAACCTGTAAAATAATGTGATGCAATAATTTTATTTTGCATTGCTTAAATTAATTGCATTATAGGCTTATGAATTAGTGTTTTCTTTTTTTTAACGTAACATCAGATTCAATCATTTTTTTCATCTTTATATGAACCTTAAAATCATCTCATCTTGTTCACCTTCAAAATTTATAATTTATATGGATTTAAAGATGAAAAATATGATCAGATTTGGACTTGGCTACGCATGAGTATAGCTGATCTAACTCTCTCAATATATTAAAGTTAAAATGGTTTAAATCAAAAAAAAAAATCAACTACTTTATCTTTATGCCATATATATAAGTAAATTAAATAAATTTTAAATGTTATTTAAGTGTGAAAATAAAGCATCTTACTTTTGAGAAGAGCATGAGAAACTACTTCAAATTGCAATAGTTATTTTTATAATAATTAAGTTTTTACCTTAAGTAATTTTCTTTCATTTTAATTCTATCTTTTTTTAGTTAATCCATACAATTAAACTCTATTTTTTTAAAAAATTCATCGAAATTTTAATCTATAATTGCAAGTCAACTAAACTTTTAAGAAATATTTTTATCCAATATATATGTTTTATTTATTATATCATCTTTTTTTAATTTAAAAATAATAAGTTTTAAATTTATATTTAATATTATATAATTAGAAAAATAAGTTTAAATATTTTTTTTATCTATCTTACTAATCACATGGGCATGCATGCGTTGTACTTATAAGTTCTAATGCAACAGTTTGTTTATTTGTTCACAAACCATTCATAGCCTTATTTTTCATTTCTAATATGTAACAACATTAGCTACAATATATAGTACAAAAAAAATCATTTATCTAAGATTAAAACCTTTCTTCTTTATAAGCAAATATTTTTGTCATTTTTTTTTACTTCATTATTAATTTCTTTTTTCTAAATTAAGATAACATTTTTTTCAAGGAAGTTACTTGGAGGTAGGATGAAACTTTTTTTTTTCCGGATGCCATTTCCAGTCCAAATTTCTGCATTTTGGTTTCTCGATCATGAAACAAACAATCACAAAATTTATTAAAAACAACGACTAGATCAATGGCATGACTCGGACTCTTTTTATTTATTTTTTCTTTTCTTCTTCTTCTTTTCTTTTCTTTTTGGATCTCAGACTGCCAAAGCAGCGCCAGTTACTATTTGCTCTCGCTCCGTTTGGAACGGTGATGGAAAGTCAGAGCCTGTGTCCCTTGCAAGCTGGCCAACAACAAGCCCCCGCTCGATATATATATATATTTTATTTTTTTTCTTTCTTCCTAAAAAAATTCCGACGAACCGCTGGAGCCGTTCAACAAGCTGACAACAACCAAACCCCTTCTTTTCATTACGGCGAAATCCTCCCATCAAGCCTCCAAGAAAACAACGGATGGATAGCTTCAAAAGCCTCCTCATGGCTTAACAAACTTGACGAAAAACACAAACCAGAGGGTAAGCTGGGCCGGACATCCCCTCCAATCCCACGCTTCTCCTCCTCTGAGTCTGCTCCCCTCTCTCCCCACCTCACTTCCCAAAACCCCATCAGATTCCACACCTGCGCAACCGGACAAGAGACAAAAAAAAAAAAAATAAAAAAAAATAAAAAAAATAAAAAAAAAATTGAAAAAAAAGCCCCCCACCCCTCCCCCCCCCCCCAAATCAAACCCCATCTCCATCCTCCCCTCACCAACCCCATCGTCCCAGAAAGACCCACCCATCCTTTTCCGTCCGCTTTCCACCAAAGCTTTTTTTTTTTGTTTTTTGTTTTTTATAAGCTTTTATTTATATATCCCCATCTGGGTAGCCTTGGCTTCTCTCTCACTCACCACCTTTCCACCACCCTTCCATCTCCATCCATCCTTTTTCTTTTTTCTTTTTTTTTTTTTCTCTACCATTTTCTAAATTAGCCCAACGTTCGACTCCTCCCTTCTTGCACAAACCCACGCATTTTTCCTACCAAAACCCCCCCGCTTTTGAACGCACCCACAGTCCACAAGAACACCGCCTCTCTCCGATCCGGTCAACATCAGCGAGTCCACCGCTTCTCAACCCCCAAACCCCTCCCCCATCAAGCCCCCCCCCTCCCCCCATCGTTCTAATCCCTTGCGACCACATAAAAAGGAATGCCATCCCTTCTCTTCTCCACCATATCTCCTGGCTAGAGTTGGAGACCGTCACCGCTACGTCGCTGCCATTTCCGACGTCAGGGTTGACAGAGTGGGTTTTGGGGTGATGACGAAGATGGATCCGGAGGAGAGGGGAGGCATCGCCAGCCTGGTGGCCGCCCGTCGGTCTCTGCGGGCGAGCCTCGACAAGTCGATGGCGGTGTCGGCGGCGCTGGCCCGCGCCGGCCCCCGCCTTGACGAGATCCAGCAGCGCCTCCCCTCCCTCGAGGCCGCCGTCCGCCCGATCCGCGCCCACCGCGACGCCCTCGCCGCCGTCGGCGGCCACATCGACCGCGCCGTCGGCCCCGCCGCCGCCGTCCTCAAGGTGTTCGACGCCGTCCACGGCCTCGAGCGGCCCCTCCTCTCTGACCCCGGCGCCGACCTCCCCGGCTACCTCGCCGTCGTCAAGCGCCTCGAAGAGGCCCTCCGCTTCCTCTCCGACAACTGCGGCCTCGCCATCCAATGGCTTGAAGACATCGTCGACTACCTCGACGACAACTCCGTCGCCGACCCCCGTTTCTTAACCGCTCTCAAGACCTCCCTCACCGCTCTTAAGACCTCCTCCTCCCCTCTCGACGGCGGCCTTCTCGACGCCGCCCTCGACAAGCTCGAGGCTGAGTTCCGCCGCCTCCTCTCAGACCACAGCACCCCTCTTCCCATGCCCTCCACCACCGCCGCCGGCGACAATGCCAACGGCGGTGGCACCGCCATCGCCCCCTCCCCTCTTCCGGTCTCGGTCATCCACAAGCTGCTCGCCATCCTCGAGCGCATGACCGCCAACAACCGCCTCGACCGCTGCGTCGCCGCCTACATCGACGTCCGGGGCTCCAACGTCCGCGCCAGCCTCCGCGCCCTTGACCTGGACTACCTCGAGATCAACCCTGCCGAGTTCGACGACGTCCAGAGCATCGAGCCCCACATCGACCGCTGGGGCCGCCACCTCGAGTTCGCCGTCAAGCACCTCTTCGAGGCGGAGTACAAGCTCTGCGCCGACGTCTTCGAGCGCGCTGGGCCCCCCGACGTCTGGACCGCCTGCTTCGCCGAGATCGCCGCCCAGGCCGGCATCCTCGCCTTCCTCCGCTTCGGGAAGACCGTCGCCGAGACCAAGAAGGATCCCATCAAGCTGCTCAAGCTCCTGGACATCTTCAACTCCTTGAACAAGCTGAGGCTGGACTTCAATCGGCTCTTCGGTGGGAAGGCCTGCGTCGAGATCCAGAACCTCACCAGGGATCTCATCAAGAGGGTGATCGATGGAGCCTGCGAGATCTTCTGGGAGCTTCTGGTTCAGGTGGAGCTACAGAGGCAGACGCCGCCGCCTTCCGATGGCGCCGTCCCGAGGCTGGTGAGCTTCATCACGGATTACTGCAACAAGCTTCTCGGCGAGGACTATCGCCCCGTTCTCACCCAGGTTCTGATCATTCATCGGAGCTGGAAGCAGGAGAAGTTCCAGGAGAGGCTGCTGACCGATGCCATTCTCAATATAATCAAGGCCCTGGAGGCAAATTTCGATACTTGGTCGAAGGCCTACGATGACACGATCCTCTCCCACCTCTTTATGATGAACACCCACTGGCATTTCTACAAGCACCTGAAAGGGACCAAGCTGGGGGAGTTGTTAGGGGATGCATGGCTGAGGGAGCACGAGCAGTATAAGGAGTACCATGCCACCCATTTCCTGAGGGAGAGCTGGGGAAAGCTTCCGTCTTTGCTGAGTAGGGAAGGCCTTATTTTGTTTTCTGGGGGAAGGGCCACGGCTCGGGATTTGGTGAAGAAGAGGTTGAAAGCTTTCAACGAGACATTCGATGAGATGTATCAAAAGCAGTCGAATTGGGTCATATCGGACAAGGACGTGAGGGAGAAGACTTGCCATCTGGTGGTGCAAGCGATTGTTCCTGCGTACCGGAGCTATATGCAGAACTATGGCCCTCTAGTGGAGCAGGATGCGAGTGGGAGCAAGTATGCCAAGTACACAGCCCAGACGTTGGAGAAGATGCTGACATCTCTCTTTCAGCATAAGCCCGGGAAGGCTGCAAGCTTTAGGGTTAGGCACTCCAATGGAAAAGTTAACAGTGTCATGACCAGCCAATTTCGCTCTGCTTCAGCTGTAATGTGATCAAGGTCTTTTCCCCGTCTATGTTGAAGGGAAAAGGGACATACTTTTTACCCATCAGTCCAAAAGTTCAGAAATATATGGTGCATCAATTGGTGTTTCGGCACTGGTTTTGTGTGCATATCCTGGTACTTGAAGAGGTGGCTTGGATTGGCGGCTTTCCATGATACATTTTCAAATTTCTTGTGATGGATCAGCAGGAATGCGAAGACTACCCACAAGGGAAGCATGAGAAGAATTGTTCCCTGCATGACCCTTTTGGTGGCAAGAGCAGTCATATGAGCACAAGCTTCTCAACTGCGAATTTTATAGATGGTGGTATGGGATCATCTCCTCAGCACTATTCTCGTAGAAATTACTATTCCCTCCTATAAATACCATGTATTGACTCTCACCATCCTTCCTATATGTATTAACTCTTTCCTTAGGTCGTAGTCATTCATTTTAGGCATTTAGGATGGGAAAAGCCAACAAGTGTACTGTTTTCTTAGATGTATGTACCATTCATTGAATTCAGCTGCATGTTAGAAAATTTTTCCCTTTTTTGTCCTTAAACATCCATCGATATTAATCTGCTCTGAATTTTGGGAGCTGAGATAAGTGCATAGCCATAGAAGGTGAACTTTAAAATGGAAATCGATTATAATATTCAAATATGGTATCATATTTTCTGTTACAGCCTCATTTATTATGTTTTGCATTTGCCTCCATTTCTCATGATGAAGGTGATGCTGTAATTCTTGCTGCTGCTTATTTATTTGAAATTCTTTGAATACACTTCATTCACATCTTTGCTTGCAGTAGGCTTTGTCTCGAATCAGTGCAAATGAAGTGTATTATAATTGTGCTGTAGTCAAAAAAAAATAGAGTTCAGCATGTTTGATTTCTTGTAATGAAATTGTGGTTAATGGCATTTAAAAACATTTAGAACTTCCTAGCAACAGAGACCCCTCTAGTTGAGCTAAACCTAAGCACCTTTTTTAGTTTCAAGCTACAAGCCTTATCCATAGATTAACTATTTATAAATTTCTTATTGCTGTTTTGTTACAAACCCTTTCTTTCAGGGATCCTTCTTGAAATTCCTTGTAAAATCTTTTTCATGCTCTTCATAGGCCTTCTTTTCATGGTAATTTAAATAAAATATACTTTTAATAAGATATATAGATCATATATATGTAGAGTTCAAAAGGTCCAACTGCATTTGTTGGGATGACAGTGTAAGGGATCTAGACAAGCAGAAAGCTCCCAACATATCAAGGAGCCTCGCTATATTGAGCTAAACCTGAGCTTTTCTTTCAATGCCTTTACTCTGAGTTACGATGCATGCAGAGTTACTCTGTTCATCCTTTTGCTTTAGTATTCAAAACTTAAAAGTCAAACATGCCTAGATTAAGACTATCTCTAACCCACCAGCCCCCTGAATCCATCCGTAGCCCATATCATCACCCCAAATTTGAAACGTGGAAGGCCTCGTGACCTTCTCCTTTCATTTTCTATTCTCGCTATAAGAAGCATGCTAATGGAATTAGAAATCAGGGTTTTGAATGCCCTCTGAGATCGGATGCTCCCAACCTGCACCTCATTCCTCTCAAAAAGCTAAAAAAGGCCCTTGCTTCTCCATGCCCAACCCAAGCACTTTCGAGGAGTTAATTGCAAGCCCCAAGACAACCTGCTTAAAAGCCCCTTAATCTTTCTTGGATTTTTGTCACGACCAAATGGATGTCTATGGGGCTATGGAGAGAGGTGTATTATCAGTTTGTTGAGAGGCCTTTTATAAGCTTGTCATTCTGAGCATATCTGATCGGTTATCTATAGAGACGTAAGCTTGTTACCCTTTGAGGATGGGCGATGCAAATAGTATAGCTTCTCAATCTTTGACTTCATTAAAACACCATGGCATATTGCGGACTGAACAATGTGACTTGAATTAGGTAAATTTTCAGTGAGAGGAGGGGCAACCGGACAAGCATAATGATGTGGGAATTATGTCAGCATTCCTGATACGGAATAGAAGCGGCGACTAAGGGCTCTATTTGCGATCTTGAAGGCCTTTGCTTTTGTATTTAACTATGGGATGAGAAGATTGTAAAAATTCTAGCCTACTAACATATGTAAGAGACAAGGATAAGATGGGCCATAAAGTGTGTTTTTGGATATCTAAATATTAGGATGATGAACAGACAGATTGAAAGAGGAGCAAATAGGGATTAGGAAAAACAGGAAAACATGGAAGAAGAGAGGGTGGCAAAATTTCCCTTCAAGCTATCACTTATCAATTTGTTTGCGAGTCACACTAGTTTGGTAACAGTGAGAGTTGTACCTTTTATTTTATAAAAAAAAAATCTGGATGCTATCCTTTTTTTGTGTGTGTGTGTGTGTGTGTGTGTATATTTATGCTTTGTGCATGTGTGTGTGCATGGACATGTGTGTCTGCATACGTAGTTGCATTTGTATGGTTGGACTAGCACCTCCTAAGAAGGGAAAGAATCTCCCTTTAAATTGACCCTTCCTGTTAAAGAGAAAGACAACAAGATCTGTTAGACCTTAGATGCTTAAATGATGCTCCTTCTTCTCTTCCTCCCCTTACTTGACCGAAGGACCTCAATCATTGCTTGGCCCTTATAATGCCCATATCCCCTGCCCTCCCATCATCCACTTTCAACTCACTGCTCTCCTCTCATCAAACCATCTTCTTTACATGATTGGAGGTTAGACGAGGGGAGGAGCCAGTGAAGGGGGCAAGGAGGTGATGGAGAAGGGAAGGAAAGGGAAGAGACTATAGGAAAGGGAGCTAAGGAGGCATGGGGGAAATTGAGGAGAGGGATGGTGTGAGTGGAGATGGAAACAGCAGAGATTTAGGGTGCACTTGTGGGTGCAGAGACAGAGAAGGGATAATGAAAGAAGAGAAGACACTAAGACTGAAGGAATCTAATTATTTCTCTCACAATCCTATTTATAAAAGTTTAAGAGGGGATTCTTTCACTTGCAAGGAGCTTATTCCAACTCTCTCCTTACAAACACATACACTGCATATGTTTACATGAACAGTTTCTCTTTATAATTCATGACTTTTTGGCTTCTATATATGGGTTTTGAAAGTAGCATGTATTTTAATGCCTTTGTGAATTGGAGGTCTTAATTTTTATTTTAGAGTTTTAAGAAATGCTAGTTTGTTGCCTGATCTCTAAATAACTTACTCTTATAAAGTTCTGAAATGTATCTTTGGATTACTCTAGAGCTGATGATTTGTCTTATAGTGTAAAATTTGCCAATAGTTTAGGTAATTAAATTTCTCTTACCATCAGAATTTCAAAATTTATTGTGTTGGATTCATAGAGGCTTAAAATACTTCAAGCCAACTTAAAATTCCTATTACAGACCATAGGTGTGCCACACATTGGCAACACTATAACATGCTCGAAGCCTCTATTGCTTGCATGAGAAGATAAGCCAACTTGCTTTGTTAAAGATTGTTATATCAACAATGATAAGAGACTTTCAATATGGTGAGAGTGTTGTAGTGAAGGGATCTAGATGCCTATAGAGAGTTCTCATTGGAGTATTCCATGTAATGGAATACCATCAAAGTTCAAAAGGATTATATAGTTACCTTGAAAGATGTGTTTAACAAGATGGAATGTCAATTTATTGAAATTCATGCTATAATATGCTATTGAGATCGGGGCACACTTTAGAAGGCCACCAAACTAATAAGCACTTTAAAAAGGAATGCAAGGTGGCACGTGATTTATAGGTGTCTAATAAGCTTAATTTCTGAACTTCATATATAGCCGCATTAGGAAAAGTAGTTCACATATCGGTGCAAAAAGAAGTTTCACAAGTACTAGTATGACTAAAATTTTTAGTTGAAATCATTCCATAATGTCCAACATTAAATGAGCTTTTTAAAGTAATTTAAATTACGCATAATGGAAATTAGATTAGGAAGTTATGAACAGTGATTCAAGTCTCGGTGGGATGAAGTCCAAGACACCTTGTTGCAGGATCAATCTCGATCATCCCGTCCTGTCTTCTCTCAAGTATAATACTTTATAGTGTCAATTTTAAATAAATCTAATTTATCATAATGATATAACTTTTGAAGTTAAAATATACTTAAAAATCGAATAAACCATTAAAGCTTCATAAATAAGTTCACAATAATACTAGGACACCTGACTGGGTTAGGAATTGAGACGAGACGGGATGCGAGGCGTCTCGTTCGGGATGCAGGGCGTCTCGTTCCGTGAAAAAATCGGCACATCTTTTTCTCATGAGGTTTAAAATCTTGATTATGGATGATTTATTAAAAATGTGTCAGTGCTAATGAACTAGAAAATGATAAAAATGACATTCCTCAGCCTATAATTTAAAGAATGATTTTTAATTTTTTTTGTCATATATGTATGTATATATATATATGTATGTATATATATATATATATATATATATATATATTGTAGAAGCTAATTTTGGATGAGTTAAAGAAAGTATTTGTTATTCTGTTTATTTGATATTTATTATTTATTTTTTTTAGAAGATTTGTATCCAGTGGAAACCAAGAAATGCATATTGGTTTTAGGAGATTTCTTCTATAAATGCTTCCTATGCACTCTTGAAAATCATTGAAGCATTAATAAAACTCCCTTGAGATTCTTCTCAAATTCTTGAACAATGAGGGGTTGTGTGAGATATTGTGGTGTGAGGCTATGATTTGGGAGGAGGTTTTGATGAGAAATTGGAGTTTATATGCTGAAGCCTTGTGAAGACTGAAGGTGTGAGACTAAAGGTCTAGCAGGAAGAAGGGGTGCGGTGTCTTCTGGTTTTTTTTTAGCTTAGGCTTAAGTTCTCAATCCTTTAGCCTTTAGTTTTCTTTTCTTTAATTCCTAGTTTTTGTTATGAACTAGAATTTTGCTTCTAATTTATGCTTTCAGCTGTGCTACTTTGATGGGATGGGTGGGACACATTCTGCAAGGCTAGCAGTAGATTGTAGCATGAATTTCAAGAAATTGGCCTTTCATCTTGTTTAAACACATCTTTTGAAATAGCCATGCAATCGTTTTGAGCTTCGATGGCCTTCCGTTACATGGATTACTTTGATACGACCTCTTTATAGGCATCAAGAGGATGAGCAATATGATAGGGCTGTTAAAACACTAAGCAGGTGTCCACGTTAGAAAATCTAAATCAAATTTGGTGCACCTAAGGATTGTAATAGTATTTTTAAGCAATTGGTTGGAGTTGGTTTTGAGGGAATCAAATTTAATTTTGGTCTCCTCAAAGTTCACTTGTAGCTGAAATAATTCCTAGATTCTGTTGGAAGAATAGTTAGTTGTTTGAGTGAAATGGAATTCCTAAAGATAAGATTTGTTAGTAGGTTAGTCTGATTTAGAATGGCACACCATGTTTTGCTTGTTCAAGACAAATAATTGATCAAAGCATGGACCTAAGTGCAGGAAAGTTTTCTGTAAAGTTTTTCATATCAGATTATCTAAGAAGTCTTTCGCAAAAGCTTCACCTTATACAGGAAAGAACTAAGTTGCACAAATGAAAAAGAAAAGCAGAAATGGTTTCTGTTGTTGTTACCACACGGTATTATGTAGAATGAGGAGTTGACCATGTCTTACCATGTGGCCCATTTGCATTTCTCAATATATCGCTCTTTGTCTATAATTATTGTTTCTAAATGTGCTTGCCGTACTGATTTCATGGAGAGAAGTTAGACAAGTATGTACAAAGTCTTGCAAAAGCTTCACCATATGCAAGTTGCACAGCTGAAAAGAGGAAAAGGAAAATGGTATCAATTGTTGTTAGCACAAAATATTAGACATGATGAGGAGTTGACTATTGCCTGCCATGCGGATCATTTGCACATCCAATAGTACAATTTCACTCTTTGTCAATAATCATTGTTTTCTAAGTATGCTTGCCCACAGTGATTGTGTAGAAATGTTAGGCGAATATCTGCAAGGTCTTTTGCAAAAGCTTCACTATATGCAAAAAAGAGCTAAGGTGAATAATTGGGAAAAAAAAAAGAGAAATGGTCTTGATTGTTGTTAGCACTAAATATTATGCATAAAGAGTTGATTATGGCCTGCCACGCAATGCACTCTTTGTCAATAGTTATTGTTTCTAAATATGCTTGCCATAGCAATTTCTTGGAGAAAAGTTAGGTGAACAATTGATATGGATGTATCTAGATTATGTTCTTGGAATTTGTCTCAAAGGACTGAATTAAGAGGTAGCCAATATAAAATTTTTATATGTAGCATCTCCAAAACCCAACTAGAATGTGATGGACAGAAGTGAGGGAATTTTCAGATCATATCAAAATATTTTTGTTGTTTGGAGAGGACCTTTTACTTAGTGGTAAATATTAATGCCTGAACAGATGGAGATGATACACTGAGACTTAGGTTCTTTGTTATTTGCTCTGAGGACAATCATGCTAATTTGATTCAGAGTCATTATCTTTGTGAAATGGCATAGGAAACACCTCTACCTTCTTTGATAGCACCTTTTGTACAATGCTACATGGTTGAAACGTTGCTTGTCCTTGGAAGAAATTGGGTGACCTTTTAATTGATCAAAACAGAAGAATGTTGTAGTGTTGCAAAGCGACAATCTAAGGAATTTTTTATTAACATCAAATTGTAGGTGCTCCTTTTGAGTTCTGGAACAGAGATGAAGTTGCTAAAACAAATCAATCAATGCTAACTGAGTTTATGGACATTTCATGGAGGTTCTAGGCCAACTTCTAGATATATGGACTTACGAATTTGAATTTAATCTCATTGACAATATTTCATAGGAGCATGAGGAGTTGCATTAGCATGTCAGCAAGCTGATCAGAATGGATCTGTAGAATGAGCGCATTTCAGTAAAAAGTGATGACTCTTGGGGCCATGCATGTGGATGGTCATGTCATACAATATTTATATGAAGTACAAGTTTGCCATTTCTAAACCTGGTATCTTGCTTAAATATTGAATTTGCCATATTCATATGAAGTACAGGTTTTCTATATGGTAGAGCTTAGAAATGGATGACAGTGGATGAGGATGTGATGGAAAAGAAATGAAAGTGTGGGTTTCATATGAGTTGCTCATCTTCTCATCTTTGCCACTTTGGTTTGTCAAATGCACTTAGGTGCACTTATGCTCATGTTGAAGCAGGTCGTGCTACCTTATTGGAAATTCTGTGATAAGGTTGATAATACCGTGATCTCCAGTCCGTGTCATGAGGATCACTTAGATCATGCAGTTTTACAAATCTGAATAGAGAAACTGTACTTTGAACTTTTGAAAAAAATCACTAACCTGCTCCTGTTGGGTTGCATTTTGTTGATAAGGGCTTGAAGACTGCCTGAACAGAGTTTGAGCCATTGAAACCATCCAGCATTGGCATCATGTAAGATGAACAGATGATTGTTGTGATCTCTAGCTTTAATGGGTGAACTTTATTTTAATGACTTTCTGTCTGAAGTTTCAACATTGTCACTGTTCCAGTAACTAAATTTCATACTTTCCTGTGGGCCTCAGAAGCTCAAATGAACATTGGCTAAGATAACTATACTCTTTAATCCTGAAAAGCTTACTGAATTTGATTATGATGCCTCTTTTTATTGCATCTCCCCTATGATTGGGAAGATATGGAGAAGCAAAGCAGGTCAAAGTTCAAGTTGTTGGGAGGTTTTTTTTTTTGGTTGGTTTTTTGGGTTGGGGGGGGCGCCAATGTTGATGAACGAAATAGCATATGGTATCAGGTGATCAATCCCTAAGGCTTGCATGCCTGTTAATTCTGAAGACCCACATGTTTAGGATTAAAGGATGTCTATGTCCATTCAGCCCACCCTGATATGGCATGTATGTCCATATTGTATCAGGACTGCACACTGCTGGTGCACCCTTGAATGTTCTTTTTTAATTCTTACAGTAATCATGCTAGTGTGATCAGAGTCTTGTCGCTGGTATGCCTGTAGATACAATAATTTGACATGAAACCAGTGAACTTTTTTCCCATCCTGTTATGTCATCTTTTAGTTGGATCTTTCTGTCATCAATTACCGGCACTTCTTACTTTGATATCTGTCTCACATTTTTCATCCCAACAGTTTAGCACTGGCAAATGGCAAGACAGTCTGTGTAATATCAAACATCACTCATTTACACATTATTTTGACGTGAAGCTCCTTTACTATTTTCTATTCGTCTTTTTCTGTAGGTCAAGCAATGACATCAAAACTATCGTCTCTTCATTGTATATTCAAGCCATGTTCCTGTCACTTTTTTCATGCGTCAAGCTTTTTTTTTTTTTCCAATATGCATTCATAATTGACAGGTTACAAGTCCAAATACATGATTGACTATCATAGCTTGCTGATTTTTATAATTCTTCCTGTTTTTATTACAAAAAATTGAATCACTGTAAATTTTTCTTCTTCTTTCCAGAACTTACAATCTCTTTTCTCCCTGTCCACCTGCCTGTACGCTGTGATGTTGCCAAAAAAAGCATTGGTTTGCTCTGAAGGCTTGCACTGGTCCTTGTAATTTTAGCATTTTGATCCCTACCTGAGCTTTATGGTGCAAATTTTTGGTCATTGCATTTGACAAATTCCTTGCAATGCATTGCATTGTCAAAAGAATTTGAGCTGTTATGGCCATAGACTGGCTACTCTCATGACAATCATGCCGTCTTGTGGAATTTTTGTCTGGTGCGGTAGCCATTGGTTGCACGTGATCTTTAAATTGACCTCCCATCTTTCTAGAATTATTTCATTCCTACTCTGCTTATCAATATTTTGACAGTTTCAACTGTACCGACGAGAAGCTACAGTTTTGATCCACACCGGAAGCTTGACTGGCCTTGCATGACTATGTTCTTACTTTTTGGTGATGCAAGTTTCTTCTGTATTGCTTGCTTTTATTTCTATCTAATTATTATTATTGTTATTTTTAAATCAAAATATGGTGGGAATGCACCGGTCTTTGTAAATATTTTTTTTAATTTTCACTACTGTTGCTGAAGACTTTTGAGAAATGAAGCTGTTCTTAACATTTTTGCAATGATGCATCTATCATTCCTTGACATGCTCATGTTTAAACTTAGTCATCCAAGTTGTCATCTTTTGTTGCTCAAGCTTTATGCTCACTCACTAGTGTTTCTATGGATGAAAAATATAAGTACTTTGGTGCCCATTTGCTCAAGAATGTTGGCTTCCAGCTCTTATGTTTCCCATGGCAATATATATTTTTTCCCTATTTACTGTTGCAGAAGGAAAATTCTTTTGTGCGCCTGTTATGCATATAGAGAAAATCTACAACTTCCCGGTGGTGGCTCCATGATCAACCGATCCTTTAATCCTTATGTTTGACGAGAAACCTACAGATTTTGCCGCACCTCTTTTGCCATAGGGTAAGATAATTGTCCATGTGCTGATAACGAGAGCTCCATAGCATTACTCATTACAGTATTAAAAAGTGATGTCATATGTTCTACCTGTAAATTTAGGTGGAACATGCCCTTTTTCCTGTTCGTGCTTCTGGAGTGGTTTGGTTTGTGCTTTTATGTTCCCTGTATTCTAATGTGTGGATATTGAATCAATTTTTACCGTAAATGTAGCTGTTATATTGCTAAGGATATGCCATATCACTAAGGGCGACATACAGAATCTGCCTGTGAATATGTCTGTCCAATTAGAAAATTTCCCGGAGTTGGAAGTATCAGTCTTCACAGTAGCATCGAATTATTAAAACTTAGCTGAATAAATCTCTCGGTTTCATCATGCCCTGAAATAATGCTGCAGGAAATTCACGCGATGTTGGTTTCCCCTTTCATAATTCTTGCTTCAAAGGCTCTAGAAGGGCTGGTTGGCCGTGAAACAAGGACACGAGTTGCAGCAGATTCTGAGGTTTGGCAACCGACCTGCTTCCAGATGATCCAAGTAATTGATCAGCTAATTTGAGTGCGAACTGATATCTTACTAGAGTTCATGTTCTGTTTTACCAATGACGATAATAAGTTAAATGACTGCCAAACTTTTTTGAAAAAATTGAGGTGATGCTGGCCAGATTTTCCAACGCACTTCTTCACCGGAAAACCCTTTGGGCCATCACTTTTCTTAGTGCCAGCCCTTTTCAATTCTCTCCTTGCAAATTCCACTCGTATCGTATTGGTGATGCCTCTCTCTTTTATAGTCATATCTACAATCACCTTGCAACATCACGTTCCTGGCCCATAATTGCTATTCTAAGCCGGATTTCACTTTCACATCTCCGCTTCCTGGCGTTGTTTCCTAAACCACTCCAACCGTCAAGTAGCCAATATTTTGGTCGGCTCGCCCGTTAAGAACATGCTTAATATCAAGAAAATATTCATTAGCGATTCCTTCTTTATTTTCTCTCTCTGTTTTTTTTTTATTTTTTTATTTTTAATAACAGTATTCTTTAGTGTTTGAAAAGTTTATTTAAAATATAATTTATTCACCTTTCACCACATTAGCCGACGCAGTGGATGGTGGAACCCCGGACGCTGTCGGGCAAAGCAACACCAGCATCGGGCGTTACAGAGCACCATGGATTCTTATCCCAAGACTTTTCGGCACGCTGGTATGCAAAAGTCCAATCTCTCACCAGGTCGGCAGTGTACCATCTTAGCTGAAAAAATATCTCACCAGCTACAAGATAGATCCAGCTGCTCTTCTTCCCATCATTGAGATCTCCGCCCCACCAAATGAGGCAAGCTCCAAAATTTTCCAGCTGCATCGATGCCCACGAAACTCCCACCCATTTTAATTATACTTAACCTTTGTCCCTGTTTACTCTCTCTCTCTCTCTCTCTCTCTGTCTCTTACCACTTTTTTTATTATTTCTTTCTTTCTTTCTTTCTTTATTTTTGCCTCAGAAAGCTGGGATGAAGAAAGTGCTTGGGACACTTGTGCACTCGCCCACCATGGCGGCCCGATCTCAACCACAATCCTCTGGCTTGCTTGCAGAGATCTTGGAACTGACCATTCTAAGATGATGCTGGACTGAGGGGCCCAGAGCGGGCCCATCTTCCGTTCTCCCATTTGTGAAGTTTCCTGTCAATGGGAAGGGTCCTCCAGCAGCTGCTGCTGCTGCTGCTGCAGTGGAGACCAAGCAGAGGTCAATCGATCTAAATGACGACCAAATGGATGGTTCTTGTTTATTTGGATGCATTTGAGGTGGTCCCTGATGGATGATCATAATGACCTGACACCACTGGAATTGATCAACCGTTGCTTCTAGAGGCCCTGAATTGCCACCTACCAATGGAACATGTCAGATCAATAGACTCCTTAACGGCTCAGCAGGACTTGTAATGGACGGATCTTTGAATTTTTTTTTCTTTCTTTTTTTAAAGTCTCACCTACCTTGCTTGAACGTTTTTCTTATTTTTCTCCGTTCTCTGACACGGGAACTGAAGTTTTTATCACGGCAAGCTTTATAATTTCTATGTCACGTTTCTATTTTTTTTTTTAATTTTTTTTTCCTTTTCTTCGCATAATTTCTAAATAATTTCACACAATCTTCATTTCATTTCTGCACCCATTGATTTTCTTTGAATAAGTTTATTTGCCTCTTTTGGTCTCCCTGTCGCCATCCATCTTATCCTTCTATCCTATCCTTCTTTTTAACAAGGTCTGCAAACAATCCTATCCTATCTAATTTCCACTCCAGGGCCCGATTAATTGCTAGCGTGTTCTACGTCTCTGCCACGCCACCTAATTCCTCAATCCTCCCTCTTGGATTGCCAGTCCCATCGTTATCCTTTTCCGCAGCAATAGCTACCTCTTTTAAAACAGATGAGGCCAGCGCAGGTCCCGTCTTGTACGTTCGCACCAGACGTTGAACTTTCTTGCAACCAGTTGGATCGAGCTATGTTTCAACATTCTTATTTACTTTTAGAATTATTTATTGTAAGGTTCAGCATTGAATGGGATCAAGTCTTCCAATAGTCTTTAAATAAGATAAAAAGTCCTGGAACCCTAATACACGCTGCGTATTCCCATGTCCGCCACTGGGTTTGATCACACCTATTGACCAGATCACATGGTGTCCATACTCTCGGCAGAATTCTGATAACGAATATAGAATACCCACCAGAAGATATCTTTTGATCCTCCAACTTAGATAATAATTTAATCATTCAAACTTTTCGAGATCAATTAAAGTTAGCAGAATGGCTGATAGTTCATTTCAATACAAATGCATGAATTAATTAATAAAATGTTAGAAAAGTTATACCATAAATTTTAACTGAAATATGTGCTCTCGAGGAAACTTAAACCTAGCAAACAGAGAGACACCATGGATGCGGATATCCCACAGGAGATTCCGTCACGCCCATCCCTTCGCATGTGGGGATCACATGCACGTAACGTCTGGACAAAGCATCACCCACCTTATCCTTCCAAGCCTACAGGGCACCCATTAAAACCTAAGTAACGACCGTCCATCCACCTATCCCTTCCCTCCTTCCTTCCTTCGCAATATCTTCCTCCCTTCTGACCAATTAAATACCTGCAAACCATATCCCTTTTCCCCCCTTCTATGGAAGTGGGAGGTAGCTCAAATGCATGCATTAACAATACTCTATCGTGCCACAAGATATATTAAAATCTCATGCCATGTATGACTTGTTACTTTTATGAGATACGCTACAAGGTGGGGGACAAATGGTGCAATATTTAAGATGGTAATGATGATGAGGCTCTCATTTGATCCTAATCCAACCAACCTCCAAGCAATTTATTTTTCATAGTCCACTGACCGCATCTGTCCCCCTCCTTTTTTTTTTTTTCCTCAACTTTATACTACATGTTATATTTTTATAAGACCCTGCTTAGAATATTTGTCTGCCAATACCGATGAAGACCCTCCCACACCAAAATCCCCAGCCACAGAATATAATAATACCGCCACCAGGCCTTTTGTCAAAGCAATGTGAATCGTTTTACTCCTCAAGGTTGCCTTCCAATTCTTTTAGAACTTGGAACAGCCCCCGGTGATTAAAAAAAAAAAAAAAAAAATTCAGTTGAAAGGGTTGATCCTTGATGAGGTATTGATGAAGCCTTTTCCATGCAAGGTTTCTTGCCACAACCTAAGATCATAAAATAATAATAATAATAATAATAATAATAATAAAAGTTTCTTTGATATTGTATAGCTGCACAGAATCTTTTTGGTATATAATCAGTATGGATCTAAATATTCATTAGCAATGATTCTCATATATTTTTCTAATCAGATCATGGCATCTTCGTTAGACTCAGAATTCATATCTAAATTCATATCTAAATTAAATTAAACCTAATTATAAACATATAAAATTCATTTGCAATGTCCCTTAGTTAACATAGGCTATGAATTAAGTCAGCTTTGATATTGTTTTATTGCAGCACAAGATTTCATTCAAAAAGATTAACCAATAAGGTATTATTTGGACTTTTTTATCTTATATAAGTAACCAAAATCTTCTTAGTATATAATCGATATGAAATTAAACACTTGTTAACATGAACTTTTACATTCTTCTTTATGGTCTTGAAGAATTATAATCCATACTTTTTAATTGTAGAAGTTTTGCAACAAATTTTTGTGTGAACAATGGCTATTACCAATGTATACTTGGCAAGCCTTTTTGTTACAAACAAATCTTCTCTCAACAAGGACTAGAATTTAGGTCAAACTTTGTACAAGAATAAGAAATTAAAAATTATTTTAATTTATTTTTTACCCTCAAATTATTTTTTTGATGGATAACACATTAGATAACCTTAAAAAAAAAATGTAATATGTCTAACCTTAGGCCTTGTTAGACCAGTTTATATTTGTTTCAAAAGACCTTCTATTGTTTCTGTGTAGGACATAATCTTTTCTTAGAAACAAGAATTTCAATCAAAAATTAGCGTTTAAATGGATGCACTCGGGCCATTTAGCAAAAGAAAAACAAAGAACAAAATAAAACACACGCGTCCCCCCCGCCCCCCCCCCCCCCCCACACACACACATATATATATATATATATATATATATAGAGAGAGAGAGAGAGAGAGAGAGAGAGAGAGAGAGTCAAGAAAATTCTTAGGGATTAGGTGCTAAATAATGTATTTAAGGTAAGAGAGATGTCGCTATTGAAAAAGGGAGGAGAGAGACTCGGATGGAAAAGGATTGACTGCAGCAAATAGATGGAGCAAATCAGTAAGACATCATTATTAACCACATCCATGACAATAAATAATCGCAAAATTAGTTTTACCATTATAGTTTATGAAAGAAGAAACTAGTCATACATATCATTTTCCAGCACCCTTGTGAAGCATTTATACTCTGTGAAATACAAAAAAAAAATCAAGCAAAATATCTTGCATTATCTCTATTTTGTTGTTGCAAATGAGCAGCTAATGATCAACTTAGTACAGGCTATAACTCACACACACACACACACACACACACACTCTCTCTCTCTCTCTTCATATTTAAGCGTTACGCTACCCATATCCAAGATCTACGATGGACACCTGACACATCTTTTATTGTTACGGCTTTAAAGCGCCCGTCCATGATCTTGATGCTTTTCTCCGTCAAGAGGGCACAAATTAAGCAATCATATCACAACTCGGTCAATCCACCTAGCCGAAGGACCAGGAGGACTTACCGTTTGATGACATGTAGCTCATCTCCGAAGCGCACCGTGCCGTGCCGTGCCGTGCCGTGCCGCCGCCGAGCACAACAAAGCAAGCAACCCCTCCTCGATCCACTTGTTCCCCCGTTGAACCTCAGAAAGCTCATCGAACCGCACTGGCGCTACCAAACTAGTTGTCGAAGCCTTCCCAAAAGAACCAACGGGCGCCGAATGATCTCACGTTTATCACGCTGAGAGAGCCAGATCTGGTGTATGAGAGAGAGGATTAAAAAAAAAAAAAACAGAGAGAGATTGAGAGGATAAGGAGGAGAGAATGGGAGCCGGAGCGGCACCGCGACGGGAGCGTTGTGGTTTCGAAGGCCGCGTCGCTGTCGCCCACGGAGACACGTTTGCGAGCCCACAGGGAACGTGTCAAAGCCCGTCGCCCCCACCCCTCGCCTTATATTCCTCTGCTTTCTCTTCCCTCTCTATTTCTCATATCTCTCTCTCTCTCTCTCTCTCTCTCTCTCTCTCTCGCACTCAAATCTAAAGAAAGAAAAATTGAAGCTCAGCGGAAGGCGAGAGAAAGAAGAGGGCATGGGCATGCCCCCGCGTTAGGTTGGGCCCCACAGCCCACAAGCGCGCCGCCCCCCTTATCCTGTCCCCTGCCGCCCCGCCTGCCGTCCGATTGATGAGTAGGGAGCTGCGGAGGAGGACAGGATCAAGAACGAGGGGCAAAGGAGGAGGGGGATGTCTCTGTTGTTCGCCGGCGTCGAGGTGGCCGGGGGGCCTACGGTGGGGCTGAAGGACCACGTTAGCCTCCCGGTATACCTGCAGCAGCAGCAGCAGGGAGACACCAACGACAACGATAACAAAGGGGAGGACGAGAAGAAGGAGAAGAGTGGGTTCTTCATAGAGGAGAAGGGGGAGGAGTCTTCCGAGACCTCTTCCATCGGAGTCCAGTCGTCAGACGAGGAGGAGGAGGAGGTCCACAGCAAGGCAAAGGAAGGGGCTTTCGGATCCTTGGATTCCCTCGGGGAATCCCTCCCCATCAAGTCAGTTTCTTCCTTTCTTTGCTTTTTTCCCCCCTTCCAGCTATTTGTCCCGGTCGTCATTAGATCTTGTCGTTGCAAGATTATGTTTCTACTTTTTATAATTTGATCCTTGTTGGGTTTATTTTTCTTTCTCTGAATTTTATTTTTATTCTTGGTATTGATCGTTTCTCGTCTTAATATTTCTTGATTGACATAAAAAAAAAAACTATATATATATATATATATATATATATATATATATATATATATATATATTTATAAAAAAAAACTACGGTTGGAAGTAAAATTTTGATTCAGATTTGCTTGTTTTAATCTTTTTTTCAGGAGAGGGCTGTCGAATTTCTTTTCCGGGAAATCGAAATCGTTCGCGAGCCTGGCAGATGTGGCCGCTGCGACCGCGAGAGATCTGGTGAAGCCAGAAAACCCCTTCAACAAAAGGAGGAGAGTGCTCATGGCTTCCAGATCAAGAAGAGCCTCCTACTCTTCGCTCATTACATCGCTACCACCTCTTCTGTCCTGCGACCACATCGCAGAGGAGAGAGAGGAAGAAGATGAGAGGGACAGTGGAGACTCGTCCACATTGGCTCCCCTTCCTCCACCCCATCCCCACAGAGAAAGGAAGATAAAGAAGGCTTTTAGATCCCCTCGGTCCTTCTCCCTTTCCGATCTCCAAAATGTCTAAGTTCTCGTATTAGCGTGATGATGCTGATATTAGTAATTTAAGTCATAGGTTAACATACTAGCAATATATTTATGTTTCTGATCTTTCTTTGCTTTTATATATATATATATAATATTATATTATATAAAAAAAATTAATATATAATGAGGGAGAAAGAGAGAGAGAGAGAGAGAGGGAATTCCTAGTGAAGCATGGACGGTTGCAACCTGAGTCGAAATGAAATCTTTGGTCCGTTTCTGGACTGTGCAGTGTTTCTTTTAGCGTCGCGAGCAGAGAGGACGAAGGAAGGCATGGCGCTTAAGCTTTTCATGGATCTCTTGGGATCCCATGCTTTATTATCTTTTTCTTTTTTCGCAAGTGTAGTTAATTATTGGCCGAGGGATAGGGTAAGGCTTAAAGGGCCCCGAGGGACCACCGCAGTGCGTCGTGGTGATCTTATCCTTTCGCACCAGACCATTAAAATATGCCCAAATCGTACGCTTAGCTGTTTGCCTTTCCTTATCCGGCGGATTTAAATAAATCCATCCTACCTGCCTCTCCCAGTTCGAATGAGATGGGTGAGTTATCAGCCCTGGGACTCGGACATATATATAATATATAATATATTGGCATATGTCCTCATAAAAATGCGCGCGGATTTTTTAATGAACTTGGTTCCATGCGAGAGGGCATTTTTTTATTTTCTGCCGGCCTGTCGTGCGTTCATCCGAAAAGACGCCTGCAGTTCGGATTATGCGATATCTTCGAAAGAACAGCTCAAGAGGTCATCTTGGACGCTTGCATCATTAATCGCGCTTTTCTTTATTATTAAGTTGATTGGATCTATATTTATTCGTCATAAATTTCGACTTTTCGGCTTGATTGAATTTATTCGAAGAAAAAGGCTGAAACGGGCTGGGAGGGGGTTGTCCATCCAAGAAGCTTTTCCCACGTTACTTGTTTTTTTTTCTCGTTTGCTTCCAGGTGCCTTCGCCTTCAGAACAAAATTCACACGAAAAAGAGAGAATTTATTTATATGGATTTATGGAATGTGTTGGTTGCATCTTCAATATCTTTGAGTTTCTGAATCCGACTTGACGCAGGTATTGGCCGGATTTTTTTTTGAAAAAGAAAATTTGAATGAAAAATTTTATAAGTTCTTCTAACATGATAGCATGGTGCTTGGGACGAAAAAACTGTATAAAACTTTGTTTTAAAAAGTTATTTGGGATTTCTTGAAAGATTACACTTGTTTTTAGTATTCAATCTTTTGATAGTAATATTTAATATTGAAAACTATATGAATTATTTTATACGTGATGTAATAGGTGTTATGATGTCATATGTAAAAACTAGATAATTAAACTACCTCTCTTTTTTTTTAAAAAAAATTATTTTTCTTACTTGCAATAGATAATAATAACACAGAGTAAATCATTTCATCAAATACTTTGTTCATGAAATAGATGTATAGTTTTCCAACCAATCTAAAAATTTAATTAAAAATATTACCATATTTTGATGAGTACTTAAAATTTAGTGGTAATGGATGGCTAAGCTTGATGTTTGCAAATTTGTGGTTCCCAGCAAGTGTAGAAGTGAAAGCAAAGCACACCCAATTTACCATTTTCCACAGTCTCTCCACCAGTTTTCTCTAGATATGATTATATGCATGTTTAGCAAGGGAGTTCTTCCATTAAAAATTCAAAACTGTTGGATATTGACAAGCAAAACAAATCAAAATTGTTCCAGTACTATGCTACAGAAAAAGGATAAGTTTTCGATGAACATGTGTTTTAATTTGCCATGAGAGGAGCTAATACGGAGACGATTGAGTAATCTATCAACATCTACAATATGTCACATGTATGACTAAAAATTTTACACATCCATTCATTCATTAAAAAAAAAAAAAAAAAAAAAAAAGGTTTCTTCCTTCTGCGTGTTTTACAATTACATGACCCCTAAAATTTGACCCTTTTTTTTATTTTTTATTTTTAGGGTGGAAGCAAGTGAACCTTAAAATTTGATGAAAAACTTCAACTGTTCAATTAGAAGGATTAAAAATAAAAAAGAAAAGGGCAAAAAGAAAGCTTAGAAGGTAGGCTGCCTTGGAGAAAGCTGGAGTGCCGAGGGGAGGATATTTTTTAAGACCCATGGTGGGTTGCAGTGGAAGCGGCAGCTTCTAGAAAGCTAGTGGTATGGCCCCCACTGAGATCTTGTATGTTATATTGTTGCTGGTGGACTTGGGTCCGACGGTCTTTTAATAATCCAATGGCCCTTGGGGTGGGCTTGAAACTGCGATTCTAAGTTAAAGAAACCCAGTCTTCTTCTGTCTCCCTTATCTGGGACTAAAGGTTGGGTGGCCGCTTCGACCATCCAACTAATTGGATAACGTCTTGGACAAGCAAATTGAAGCCTTCCAAAAGCTCACTCCGGATGCATGCCATGTTACTGGTGGATGCCACCCGAGTTATTTTAGTCCACCAAAAGATGAACCTGGATTACCGGGTGTGAATGTATGTATGTATACATGCGCGCGTGTATGCCAAGATCATCACCCACCCGCATCATGCGATGTACGATACTCTCATATTTATTTATTTATTTATTTATTTTTGCATGCTCCACCGTCAATGTATTACGAGAGAAATAAAAACAATTCGAGTTGTGTGAAGTGAAAAGCAAGCAAGCATCAAATATTGTTAGAACTGTTTTCAAGCAAGTAAATATTAAAAATAAAAAATATAGCATTGCTGGATTGTTGCTGAAAGTGACCTCTAATAATAATAATAATAATAATAATAATAAAAAACAAAAGTTCTCAAGCTTGCTTAGAAAGCAAAATAAAATCTTTCACTAAAAATAAACTGCAGCCATTTCTCATGGCTCGGGCCAAGAGTTGGCCTGACGGTGTCTGGCCCGCGGGTTGGCCGGTCTCGGCCCAGCGATTTGAAAGGGCCCCGTCACAGCTGCGTGGCCTCTTTTGCACCCGCTTCGGCGCCGACGCCGTCGTCCTCTCCTTTCACTCTCGAGCTAGGGTTAGGGCTAGGGTTCGCAAATCTTATCAGCTGCGAAAGATCTCTGGCAATGGCGGACGAAGCAAACCGAACGGTAATCAATCGATCTCATCCCCATACCTCGCTTCTCCTCTTGCCCCTTTTCGTTTTCCGATCTTCCTTTTTCCCTTTGGTCTCTCTCAGATTAAATACTATGAGAGGGTTCTTATGAGCAAGAATTGTTCGCAGGCGTTCGTTGAGCTCCAGGGCCGCATGATAGAGGCCACAGGAAAGCTGAAGCAGGTCTGATCCACTCCGATTTCTTGATTCCTTTCCCTGATCGGCGCTTCTTCTCTTGATGAAAGAAAGATTTCTTTTTTTGGGTAGTAATCTGATCGTATTTCGATGTGGACGAGTTGGGGTTTTCTTTTCGCTGAGAACAGGGACTGGTGTCTATTATTTGACCGCTTCAGGTGGCCTTATTTGATTAGTGAATTGGAACGGGAGTACTGTGGCTTGCTAATAATTGTCCTCTCTTTTCAAACTATCTCTTGTCATGTTAGCAGCCAGTCCATGTATATTTGTTATGATCCAACATACACGTTGTTCTTTCCCTTAAACTGACGTATTTGTCCAATTTGGAATCAGAGTGACTAGAAACCGTGGCCTGTAGTCCTCTCTTCAAAATCATGCACACTGGGAAATGACAATCATCACATTCATCATCATGTCACACTTGAAATATCCAATCCTATACTAAATGTTAATCAACTAGTCGCTGCCTGGGCTTCATGATGCAATTAATTGAAATCCACGAGCCTTTCCTACCATCTCTTCTTCTATTGTTTGAAAACAAGAAGTTTCCCTTCTGAATTAATCAGTAGATCTTCATTGCTATAACAAAAGCAAAAGGCTATAACTAAAGTCTTCTGGTTTGAATTATTAAACTGCCATACCATCTTTAGTTTGTTTGTGGAGATTCAACTCCAAACAGTAGAGGGAAAATAATAGCTGACGCAAGTTTCCAAATGCACATGTTACTTCAATTATACTCATAGCTTGCTGATGGGGTCTGCTTTAGCACCTGCACAACATTGACAGCAGATGGAAATAAGTATGATTGGATAACTAGGATTTCAATATCTAATATAATTTTCATGAGTGCCTCTCAAGCACATGAGTTTGATTATCTGGATAAATGAATCGTATTGATCAAAATCCTGTTGTTGAGTGGTTGGCTTAAAATTTTTTATTCTACATTGCACTTTAGTTGGTGATTCTCCAAATGCGTTCTTTAGCCTTGTCGACAATTTGATCATACATCTGTCATGAATTTACAGTGTTGTGATTATATGGGAATAACTGAAATGGTTATTGTCTCCAACTCTCCATTTAGAAGGAAACAAACAGTGGAAATAGAGACTTACGTCATATATGATGCCTAGCTGAAAGTATACCATTTGAGGAGTTACTTTTCTGATTTTGCCAAATTAACTGTGCTAAATGCTTTTTGACTAGATCCAAGGGAAAAAAAGGCCCTGAGACCAATGACATTTTAGCTTAACCGTGAGTTTGGGCAATTTTGCTTATAGAAAAGGAAATGTATGAACTTACTCTTCAATCAATTGAGATGAAAATGTTGTCTCTTTGAATATGCAGCTTGCAAAATTAGTGCCAGTAAGTGAGGGAGAAGGCAAGGATAAAACAAATGAGGAATACTGGGGCAGGATAAGAGTGCCCTATGGACGAATTTCTCCCAATCTGCTAGTAACTTGAAAGCTATAGAGAGAACTGAGGTCAATCTTCAAACAGTCTTTTCTTTAAATCAGTTGCAACCCTTCTTTAATTGTTCTCATGTTACTAGTGCAACATATAAAATTACCTAGTCCTCATAATGTTTGAGATTTTTTCTTTCTTTTCATTTTCCATCTGTGGAACAAGAAATAAAAAGGGTGAGTATCTACTAGTCATATTGCTTCCTCTTTCCTGATAAGATTATGATGCACAAGAACACAGTTATGGTACAACATCCATATGAAAACACTTAAATAGGGTGTTTTTGAAATTTTGCATTAGAAAAATTCATCTCTCCATGCCAGAAACAAGAATGAAAAATTCATACCAATCATCAATAACTTCTCTATCTTTGATTTCTTTTGTCTTTTCAACATTTATTTATCAATCTTCTCGAAGAATAAGCAGTTCAATCAGGTCGATTTTGTCATATCTGAGTTTCTTTCTTTGTGAGTGATAAATGGTATGGTTGTTGTCAATATATGCAACTTGAAGAGAAAATTTGAGGGAAAGATTAATGAGAGTTTTCGTAAGACCAATAATCTTTCATAAACTATATCATCTCTTCTTGACCTTGAAAGTTCAATTCATTATAGCAGGTCTTATATTATTTCAACTCTGATTTCAACAAGGTAAATATAGTATTGGAGGTCTCACAGAAGTTTTGTACTTCTTTCCACCTCCCATCCATTGTATTGTTAGATCTCTTGTTGAGTGCTCTTTAATATTCTGGATAAAAAGGGAAAGGGATTCTTAAGCGAACTACTAAATTTTGAGTTGGATCATGTCTTTCTGGGTTTATTTATCTCAAATATAGCAAAAGGTAGATAGGCCCCAAATTTAGTGCCTATGCATTACAAAAATTCTTTTGTTTTTCCATTTCTTCTTCTTCATTTTCTATTTGTTGTGTTACATGGACTCCGATATGAATGTGGGGTTTAGGTACCCAAACCAGATCCCAATGTCATACCCAAAACCATGTTGGTTGTGGGTACTTATGAATAAATTGAAGGGTCCAATAATATTAGTCTATTTGTGCTTGCGTTAGATGAAACAGGGAAGTTGACAGACATACATTAATTGTTTAACTCATGTTTGCTGATTGTGGTCTCTTTCACCTTTTAGGTGCAGAATCAGATGCGTGCTAAGGAAGGCGAGAAGAAGCGTGCTTACCTAACACTGGAGGAACTTCGGCAGCTACCAGATGATACAAATACATATAAATCTATTGGTATGGAAAGAATATCTAATTCATGTTAGTCATTTGTGATTAGGATTTCTACATCAAACTGCCGAAGTTTATTCTATCTATGAATGACAAAACCTCATTGTAGTTATGATAACCACTAATCATGATTGACATTGGAGGTGCCATTTATCAGTTCCCATGCCTGAGACATATAAAGTGGTATTAAGCATATAATGCTTCATATCATCGGTACTGCTAATATCTGTATTCAGTGTAAGCAGCAACAACTGGAAGATGATAAAACAGTTGTCTGCAGCACATTATGTGAACCTTCTTTTAGGATTTGGAGTGCTATCAAGGTATATGAATGTCCTCAGTATATGAATTCAAGTATATGAATTCAAGTCTCCTACAAAATATCAACCTTATTGTGAAACTATGTCCTCATTTAAACTGTAATTTCTGATAGAATTTTTTTCTGTCCATTATTCAATGAGAATTCAAGAACATCACAAATTTCCCTTCTTATCTTCATAGTGAAAATGGGCTTCATGGAAGAGAGTTCCATCAGACAGCCCTCATATTAAAGAAGTGGAAAAACCATGATATCATAGTGTTGACAGCGTGTGTGAGAGTATTATCGAGCTGAGTCACCATGCACCTCTTCGGTTTGATACCTTTCATCCTCCATCTAATACATATATTGTTACATTGTTGAGAAGGGCCTGTTGTTTGATCTCTGTTATACGACCACTAAGCAGAATTTCCTAGGATCATGGCCTTTCTAATCCACTGGTCCTTGGAGTTAACTCGATCAATCATCTCATTAAGTAGTGCAAATCCTTGTCAAAAAGTTGAATATGAGCTTCAAACTCAAAGTTGGTCTATGTCTTCTTTAGCATGAAGGCTCCGTTCTTTTTCTTTTGACTGCCACAGGAAAACATGTGCATCATGGCCTTGCTTGCTACCGCTCGTATTAAGGGGACATTATATTAAGATGACCTTCCTGTTCTTGCCCAAGTCCAACATATGGAAGTGAGAGAATCATGCACATCACCCTTGTTTAAACCTTTCAAAGGATTTGATCAGATTTGGAATCCGAAAAGGGTTTAGACAAACCTACTAACAATCATTTGAACCCAAACCTTTTAGGACTTGACCCAGCTTTTATAGAAGCCAACACATGTGACTGATAAATAAGAACTCTTAATGCATCACCTTTACCTTCTTTTTCTAATTGCTGTAGGGCCTACTAAAGCTTTCTCATAGAAGTTAAAATTGGAGCCTTGGTGATTTGCCTAAATGTTGCATATAAACAGTTTTAGGATGGTTGCCATGAATGTTAGAACATATAATGCTTAGATTAAAGTCAAAATCTTATATTAGTAAGTAGTATATGAAAGAAGAATATATTAAATTGTTCAAACATCCTCAATAGTTATAGAACACACATGGAATCAATGCACAAAATGTCCATTACTCTAACCTGGATATTCACGTTGGTATAAATTACTGCAGTTGCTTTCTAGAGGATGTGGAATAGAAGTAGGATGGAAGTTCCTTCCTGTTATTTAGCCATTTTGTTGGCAGGCATAACCAGTCCATTGTTTTCTGTCTAACTAAACCAATGGAATAGTGGCATAGTGATAAATAATGTGTTTATTTATAATTATCGCACAACAAAGCTTTCCATTTACTATTTTGATGATTTTCTTGTTATTTTGCAGGCAAAGTGTGGGTGCTGATGAATCAGAAGCTCTTCTTATCCAATTAAAGTTTTCTCACTTATGTGATGCAGTCATAGAGAACAAGAATTCATTATCTTAACCATATACTTTTGTTTTTCTTAATGATGTCCAGGTTTGTTTTAGAGCCAAAAATGCTCTTGTTGAATGAGCAAGAGCAGAAGTTCAAGGATAGTGAAACAGCTATCTCCTCTTTGCAGGTTTGTTTCTCCCTTTTCTGTCAGTTTTCCTTCTTGGACAAAAGAAAAAAAAAAAAAAACATATGATGAAAAATTTAAGGTCTGCTGTGTTATTTGTAAGCAGACATCCAAGGAGTACTTAGAGAAGCAGTTGGCAGAGGTGGAGAACAACATGCGAGAATTACTACAGCAAGATCCAGGTCTTGCACGACAGATAATGTCAATGACCACGCAGATATTAACTGGATGAAATGTGTCCAACTAGTCTTTGTATGCAAAGTTTTTTCAATGCCAAAATATCTAGAGAGATTGTTTTTCATTAACATTATACTCTGTTGATGCAACAAGGCTGACTATATTTTACCTGTGTCTCGTGGAAGAATCTCACGTTTCATGGTTCTGGGTAGCAGGTAAAATATCATCTCTCTGTGCTGAAATATATATCAAAAATAAAAAGCTGATGATCTGATGGTTGTCCTTGTTAGTGTGCATCGCCTTCTTTTTTATCTAAAATAATGAACAGTGATTAATATTGATGCATTAAATTGTAGGTAGGAGTTCGTGTATGATCTAGTGGATTGTTGTGATGGATGCATATCATGTTACTCGTAGGTGAGGTGTGTTTTGTTGTAGCTGAGATGCATTTGCCAAGTACTCAGATCTCCATTTTCATTTACTTTTGGTAGCTGGGCCACGATTGGCAAGGTACTTGAAGCCATCCTGATAGTGATGCCCACTGCACCGCAGGGAATCAAAATAAAATTCGATTTTTTGCTGTCGTTGTTAGAAGAAAAGTGCCGCTGCTCTACTTATAGTTCAGAGTACTTTCAGCTTCTTGACTTCTCTCGCCGGAGACCAAGAGCTCTCTGGGGAGAAATTTTAAAAAGAATACAGTGAGAATAAATCTCATGCGTGACAAGGAACTACGAATGACCCATGAATCTAGTAAAGAGCTAGCAAGAAAATTGACAAGACCTTCTGATACCCGGCATTCCTTGTTCTAACATATGAAGGACATGCCATGATACAACCAGGTATTGCAGGAGAAAAAAAAAAAAAAAAAGGGAAAGAAAGCAACCAACACTGAACCATCGTCACTTGGCCCATCCATCTCTTTCAAATATCATGGCAGATGGGTGGCATCTCTTTCAAATATCATGGTAGATGGGTTGCGTCCTGCTGCTATTGGATTGGATTGGATTAATTGAAACAAGTTGAGAGAAATATCATGGTAGATGTTGGATTGGATTGGATTAATTGAAACAAGTTGAGAGAAATATCATGGTAGATGGGTTGCGTCCTGCTGCTATCGGATTGGATTGGATTAATTGAAACAAGTTGCTATGCCTTGATTTTTTTTTGCTATATTTATTGCTTGGAGGTTGGAAAGACGGTAATGGGCGAACTTCAAGAGAAAAGTGGTAGCTGTCTGATAGTGATAAGTGACTGTATGGAAGCGTTCATGTCATGGCCCATGAAACGAAGGGTTAATTAAAATGTACTCTTGTCCATACTTTCACGTACTAAATCAAGCTGGTGATAATCATATCAATTACGATGATAAAGAAAAGCATAAATAGGTATGGCTTGAGAACTAACGAAACAGGAGAAGAAATGAAAAGATCAGAAACTCTTCTGGTCCCTTGCCCTTTCGTATGTTTATTTTATTTTTATTTTTCTTTCACGTCGATGATGCTGACATGCATTGTTTATCAGCTATTCAAATGACGTTCGTTCGGAAAAACAGAACGTATAGAGTGCGTGAAGCCAGAGGGGTGGCAGGAGAAAAAAGAGTAAGACATCCTCACGAGAGATTGATTACACGAAGTAGGTGGCCATTACAACTGAAAAGTAGCTGGGGTCTCTGATAGAGAGGGCTAATTAAAATACAAATGCCATTATTTTTGTCTAATGGTTTATAAGAAGGGCAGGCTAATACAGTCAAAATCATGGTAAGGGTAGGAGATATCCGACATCCGATAACTTCATTAACTAAAACAAATGGCAACCTCAAACCTCATGTGATCTCAGGATGAAACGGCATTTATAGCATCACATAGGAACAAATTAAAATGATTTTCAGCTACTTATTTTACACGCATGGACCTAAGATAATTGGAACGTGCGAACTTGAAGATTTACGGTGGTAAAGAGAGAGATACCAGAGAGTGATCGTGTGCAGTCACAACTGATGGAGCTGGGGACTCCGTAGAACCTTGCATTTGATTTCAAACAGACCACGTTAATATAATTAAAAAATATTTGAAATAAAGGCCACAGGGGCGATGCACATACTGACATGATTATTAGTATGATAAAGGCAACATACACATAATGGATACGAATAAATTTTTAAGGGATATAATACCGAGTACAACCTTTCAAGCAACAGCAATAATTAAATACGAGCAACAGACATCATTTATCTAGAAAATAGGGCAATTCTCCAACTCGTCACAGAAGAGGACGATTGGTCATGTTATCTCATCATTACGTCAAGAAATTAGGGCGAGAATAAAATCACATATAGATGGGAAGCGTATGAGACAATGGATTTAAATGAAGTAGTTTTTTTTTTTTTTTTTCGGAAGAAAACTTCAAAAATTGCTTTGGATGTCTACAACTTTATGATAAGGATCCAGGAACAAAACATCTCTTGTATGAGATACATTTATGGCCATACCAAATACCTGGTTCAATATGGTTCTATCCAACTGTGGCACCCCAGACTGGAAAAGAAATTGTCAGAAAGAAGAGAGTCAAAAAAAGCAAGCTAGAACTGGTTAGTTCCTGTTCTTTATGACTGGAATACTTTTTGTATGATCCTCCAATCTTCTTCATTCCATATGGATTCTGCAAGCTAGAATACACGTTCCCTAGGGTTGAATCTGCCCCTTAGACTGTTTCAGGGGTACAACTTCCATCGTGGGGATTGCTACCTTCCTTGCTAAGCTTAGATTTTATTGAAGAAAATGATGATTGCCGAGGAGCTGCTTTAGCTGCTTGTTGATGGGAACCTAACATGTTGAGAGGTAAGTGTACAAGGACATCCCTGCAAGAGCTGTCATAGCTCCACAGATACTTGACATACCTGGATTGGAATTGAAAATAAGGTACCCTCCAAGAAGAATAACACATGTTTTGAACTGTCCAAGAACAACATGCGAGGTTGCAGACGTTGCCCTGTGACAAAGAAGCAAGAGTTCTTCTTTTCAGGATCTGGAAATGTGAAACTGCAACTTGTGCAAACCAAATAGGTGTCATCCCAGCTAAAAAGTTGCAGCAAGTCTTTCAAATGGGAACAAGCATTTCATAGAAGTATTCCTAGATAAAAATTTCTTACCCAAGAGCCAACGCCCCAGACCATTGAAGCAGAAAACCAAAGATGGCAGACATGAAAACAGCTGATGTATTGGAAAAGTTCCAATGAAAGGAGAGAACACCAGGGGGATCGAGCCAAGGCATCAAGGCAACCAAAAAGAACACCGTGATTGGCGTTGTCTTCCACATTAAACTGTTGGATGGCTTATCATTAGTCAAGGATGCATGGATGCTATTTAAATGAGGTGATGATATAAATGTAAAGGAGTTCCACATGAGCAGAATACATACGCTAAGGCAGTCCAGTTATTCTGCTGCTGTAGATTGGACCATAGAATCTTATTAGCTGCACTAGGTACAATCCATGCTAATGCTATACAAGCACCAAAGAAGTGGAATTCAAGGTCTGTAACACTTGCAACAGCAACACCGATGGAGACTATAGTAAGTGCTATCACCTGCAAGATCCAGAAACATGCATCACAACCAAAGCAACTGAAATTATCCTCATTCATAAAACCACAAATCTTACTGTGATGAGTTGTTACCTTCTGGTAAGAAACTGCCTTCCTAAGAAGAATAAACTCCGTTAGAACAATTGTCGGAGTAACAGCAATCTTAGCCATCTGATAGAACCCCACACTGAAAAGCAAACAATTTAAACCTCAGTCAGTAATTTAAAATTTCATAAGGCTTTAGCCAGAGATGTTTTACGTTACCTATTATACTTCAAGCTAACATTAGCAAGGCCATTCGATAGGGACATGACAATGCCCAGTGCTAGCAGAGAAGAAAATGGGGTCGACTTGGCAGGAGGTGAGGCTGGAAGGAGTGAGAAGGCATTCAAGACAGTCATCAAACCCCAGCTCAAAATGTAGTGAATAAAGGCGAGAAAGATTGGATAAATGAACCCCACTCTCTCAAGAACCTGAATAAAAAATCAAAATAGCAAAGTTTCCATGATTGAACAACCAAGCATAAGACATTAAGAACTAACAGACAATAGAGGAAAGCGCACCAATTTATTCATCACAATTATACCAACAGAAACCAGGAAGTTGAAAGACAAGGCAGCCGTTGGACCACAAATTCGTTGCTGCAAACGCTTGGCACCTTCAGATGTGCGGAGCTCACCAAAAAGGGAAGCTCGAAGATCCTCAAGAGCTCTAACTGATTTACAGTCACTCAACAATCAATTCCGTGCCAGTGAAACAAAGCAGACTGCTAATCTAATACTAGATGCTTGCACGTGGAAGTATACTGATGTTTGCCGCTATGAAATAGAAGTAAATCCTCTATGCACGAGAGGTTTCAGTTCTAAAATGTGGAACAATCTTAGCCAATTATTGTATTTCAAGTTACTACAACCCCTTGTTTTTGTTGAGAATTCTCGAAAATAGAAAGCGAAATAGACAATGAGCAGCAGGCATGACATCTAATTCCTCCCCCTTCAAGAGTTAAATGTAAGAATTTCCTAATGTGGGCTTCATTAATTGAAATTAACTGAATTAGTTTGGTCTAATAAAGGTAAGATATATGGGTTCTTAATAAGTCTAATATGGGACTGGCTGGTGTGGGCCGAGTACGGCCCGGCCCGTAAATAGCGCTCAAGTCCCTCCCCTAACTGTATGATGCACAATTTGACTCACATACGGATCAAAAAGAGAACTTTTTTTTCTCGTGAGTGGCAATCTCATTAGGCCAGTGTTCTAACGAAGGGTATAGGGGAGAAGATCTTGAGTTCGTGTTCGGAAACCGTCGCAAATTCCGCGTCAAGTTCGATGGATTCCAAACCAGGTACGCGAATCGACAATTTCTCCATTATTGTGTTTCGGTTTCTGATTATGGTGATCTTGGGCGTGCCATTTCCATGACCAACATGTGGTATCAGAGCCTGCCATAGATTAGAACTGAAACATGCGAATTAGGACCGTTTTTCGTTTTGCCCGAAAGGTTTTTGCCCAGTTTCGAAATTTTTTGTCAAGTAAAAGTTAAATTTTATTACATATTTGGAATCTACTCGTCGAGACGAGAAGATTGATGGGTGACACGTCGCCGGAGGAGGCCGGACGCGCCTTCACGCGCCTTCACGCGCCATAGGCGCGGCGGCGTGTGACGGTCACGCGCGGCCGTGCGGAACCGGCGCGTTTGTTCGCCGGTAACCGCATGCTGACGTCAGCATGACATCAGCGAGGCGCTGATCCGGTTGACCCGGATCCCGACCTGACCCAGTCGTGGACCCGACCCGACCGGTGACCCGACCCGTTGACCGTAGACCGGTTTGACCGGCTGAACACGCGCGCACGCGCCGCGCCTTCCGGCAGAGCGTGCGGGCGCGTCCGACGTCCGTTTTGGACGATCTTGGTACCGACGCGCTCGTGTTGAGATGCTCCACATTGTGGTGTATTTATTTTGCATGTTTGAAGCTTTTAAGGATGTAAAAATACGTATAGAACCCTATATATATGCGTATTTTTAGGGTATTTTTGCGTATTTTTTTGTATTTCTCTATGGTTTTGGAAATACATATGGTAGCTCACATGTATATCACCACATAAGGATTGTGTAGGGTGTAATTCATTGTCTATCAATGAATGGAACAGTATAATTAGCATGGTATGTAATTTCAGAGACATACGCCCGTATCTTTACGTCTAGCATTACATGCATATGGTAAATGTGATACATAAAGCTCATATCCCTGGTATGAGAGATTTTCAAGGATTCAGTTAGGTTGTGACCGCCAAAGTGGCACACTTCACTGGGTTTGAGAAATATCGGTCTCATATTGTGATGGGATGTCTCCTGGTCTATTACGTGATTATACTCCCAAAGGAGGTGATCTTGTATTAGTTCATGGAGGGGTACATGTATAGCATGTGCTTGAGAAATGACTGATTTTAGTGGTTCATACACCCAAAGGTGATGATTTCACGAAAGATTAGAATAAGTTCTCATGGCCGCTGTCATGTGGAGAGTGTACAACTGCATGTCATATTTTCTACCCAAAGGTGATTATGTGATGATATATGTAACTCTCTGGACAAGTATTTACATGATGCTGATTTTATTGTTTGTTTGTTTTCCAGTCACCTTTTCAGTAAACGGCAATTCTATTTCCATTGAGGTCCTTACTGGTTTAAACTTTAAGAAATGGAAAGAGGATTTTCTATTTGGAATGGAGCTGGTGGATGTTCACATTAGTCTTACAAAGGATAAGCCGGCAGATATCATGGCCACCAGTACTGAAGCCGAGAAAACGGACTATGCTGCCTGGGAAAAGAGCAATCGGATTTGCTTATTGACAATGAAGAAATCCATTCAAGAACACTTAAAAAGTGGCTTGCCAGCTGACTGTACTGCTAAGGAAATGATGGCAGCCTTAGAGGCTAGAAACTGCATTTCATCTAATGCTGAGGTTGGTACACTTCTTCAAAAGCTCTTCAATATGAAGTATGATGGTACTGCTGGGGTTAGAGATTATGTCCTTCGGATGGTAGATCTAAAGATGAAGCTTCAAGCTCTTAATGTTTCCATTCCTGATGCTTGTATTGTGCATCAAGCCTTGAACACTCTTCCACCTGATTTTGGGATTATAAAGACAAATTACAATTCCCAAGATGAGACTTGGTCAGTTAATGACTTGATAGCAAGGGTGGTGGCAGAGGAAGAGAAACTTAAGAAAGAAAAAGGGCATTTAGCCTTATATGTTTCTGGTTCCCACAAAAGAAAGAATAAGAAGTCCAGAAATCATACTCATAAAGGTGCTCATGACACTACCGGTCAATCTGACAATATAGGTTCAAAGAAAACATCCTTCAAAAGGGATAGTGGCCACTGCTTCTTTTGTAAGAAGAAAGGTCACATAAAGAAGGACTGTGAAAAGTTTAAAGCTTGGTTGTCCAAACGTGAGCCTACAGGTAATGATTCTTTGGCACTTGTTTGTGAATCCAACCTATCAGAAGCACCATCCAGTTCTTGGTGGCTCGATAGCGGTGCAACTAATCATGTTGCATTTACCATACAGGGATTCATAAACCGGAGGAAGCCAAATCAGGATAAGTCAAGACTCACTGTGGGAAATAACGAGAAAGCTGATGTTGTGTTTGTGGGAGATGTAATCTTGATTCTAGACTCTGGTTTTAGATTAATGTTGAAAGACACTTTTTATGTACCTTCTTTTAGACGGAACTTAGTTTCCGTATCGTGTTTGGACATGTATGGCTACTCTTTTGAAATCAAGAACAATGTAATTTCTTTGTTTCTTAATTCAAATAAGGTTGGGTGCTATTATATGTCCAACGGATTGTACAGATTGTGTTTATCTCCCAATGACATATACGTCGCTTATACGGCAGAAAAGGTTATTTCCAAGAGACCACTACCTAAGGAACAGTCTTATGCATTATGGCATAAACGACTTGGTCATATCTCTAAGGATAGAGTAGAAAGGCTGATAAAAACTAACATCCTGCCTGCTCTTAAAGATGACTTAGAGACATGCGTAGACTGTTGTAGAGGTAAAATAACCAAGATAAGGAAGAAAACTGCAGTTCGAAGTTCTGACCTGTTGGAGGTCATTCACACTGATATAAGTGGACCCTATACGGCAACCTTGTGTAGAAATTTTTATTTCATTACATTTATTGATGACTATTCTCGATATGGGTATCTGTACTTAATTAAAGAAAAGTTTGAGTCTCTTGACAAGTTCAAGATTTTTCGGACTGAAGTCGAGAAACAGTTGGGAAAGGTCATAAAGGTTGTTAGATCTGATCGAGGTGGAGAGTATTATGGCAAACATGGCGATGCCGGACAGCTTAAGGGGCCATTTGCCAAATACTTAGAGGATTCTGGGATAGTGGCTCAATTCACTATGCCTGGGAGTCCCGAGCAAAATGGTGTAGCCGAAAGGCGCAATCGCACCCTTATGGAAATGGTGAGGAGTATGATTAGTAGGACAAATTTACCTGGTTTTCTGTGGGGTGAAGCTTTGAAAACAGCTTTGTACATTCTGAATCGTGTACCTACTAAAGCTGTTTCATTGACTCCTTTTGAGTTATGGACTGGACGTAAGCCTAGCTTAAACCATCTTAAGGTTTGGGGATGTCCTGCAGAAGTGAAAATATATAGTCCAACATTAAGTAAGTTGGACTCTAGAACCACTCGGTGTTACTTTGTATCTTACCCGGATCATTCGAAGGGATATCGGTTCTATAATCCCAGTGGAGGCACAAGAATTGTGGAATCACAGACAGCTAAGTTTCTGGATTTTGATGTGGCCGAAGAAAGTAGCTGCTCACAGACTATTGAGGATAATAGTACGGTGGGTAATGTTATACCTTTATCTCCTCCCATACAGATAATTGTGGAGACTCCCACACCACAGACTGAACCCGTCGAGGCTCGGGATCCCGTTGTCGAGATGCCTCCTAATGAAGTTACTCAAAGCTCTCAGGTGCAGGATGAGGCTGTTGTTGTTCCAGTAAGGAGATCCATTAGGGAGAGACGATCAGCTATACCACCGGACTACTTAGTCTATATAGGAGAGCGAGACTACGATATCTGTTCTGTGGCTGATCCAGTGACTTATGCGGAAGCTGTTTCTTATCCTTAGTCAGAACTGTGGTTGAATGCAATGAGAGATGAAATGCAGTCTATGAAGCATAATGGAGTTTGGAAACTTGTTGAATTACCTGAAGGTTATAGACCCATAGGCTGCAAATGGGTGTATAAGACTAAAAGGGACTCCAAAAGAAAGATTGAGAAGTTTAAAGCCAGATTGGTAGCCAAGGGTTTCACTCAGAGAGAAGGAGTAGACTATGAAGCAACTTTTTCTCCGGTCTCTTCTAAAGACCCCTTTAGAGTGATCATGGCATTGGTAGCTCATTTCGATATGGAGTTACACTAGATGGATGTGAAAACTGCTTTTCTCAATGGAGACCTTAATGAAGAAGTCTATATGATACAATCCGAAGGCTTTGCGGCGGATGATTCAAGTACGCTTGTATGTAGACTGAAAAAGTCTATTTATGGTCTCAAGCAAGCTTCTAGACAATGGTACTTGAAGTTTCATAGTGTTGTCGCTTCATTTGGTTTTGTTGAGAACAAAGTAGATCAGTGTATATACTGCAAGGTCAATGGGAGGAAATTCATTTTCCTTATACTCTATGTGGATGATATCCTGCTTGCGAGCAGTGACCTTGGTTTACTGCATGAGACAAAGTGGATGTTGTCAAAGAACTTTGATATGAAAGACCTTGGTGAGGCGCCTTTTGTCCTTGGCATTGAGATTCATAGGAATCGTTCTCGCTGACTATTGGGGTTTATCTCAGAGGGCATATGTTGATCGTATCTTAGAAAGATTCAACATGCAGCAATGCAAGCCAGGAATTGCTCCTGTCAGTAAAGGTGATAAGTTGAGTCTGTCACAATGTCCTCATTCAGATTTTGAGAAAGCCCAAATGAAGAATGTACTTTATGCTAGTGCACTTGGGAGTATTATGTATGCTCAAGTATGTACTAGACCAAATATTGCTTTTGCATCAGGACTTCTAAGCAGATATCAGTCAAATCCAGGACACGATCATTGGGTTGCTGCCAAGAAGGTTTTAAGGTACTTAAAGAGGACAAAAGACTATATGCTGATTTACAAACATGTTCAGGATCTACAGCTAGTTGGGTATTCGGATTCAGACTTTGTTGGTAGTCAGGATGAAAAAAAGTCGACAACAGGTTACATCTTCAAGTTAGCAGGAGGTGCAGTATCATGGAAAAGTGAAAAACAGAAATCAATGACATCCTCTACCATGCAAGCGGAGTTTGTAGCATGCTTTTCGGCCGCTACTCAAGCAATTTGGCTCCGGAACCTCATTAAGGAGTTGACCGTATTTGATTTCGTGGATAGACCCATACAGTTGTATTGTGACAATAACTCTACAGTGTTGTTTGTTAACAACAACAGAGGTCTCAAGGGGTCTAAGCATATGGAGGTCAAGTACCTGACTATAAAGGAAAAAGTTCAGGATGGTGACATTACAGTAGAGCACATTTCAACAGATGATATGATTGCAGATCCACTAACTAAAGGCCTTCGCCCTTGTGTATTTAATCGACATGTCATTAACATGGGCTTAAGAGTATCATGGGATACTGTTAATTAGTGGGAGCTGTTTAGTTTTATGTTGCTCTTATGAAGTTTGTATCTGATTTTGTTACATTTTGTAATATTTGAATATGTATCAACTCTTTTGCATTCAATGAGGTATTTGTGAATGTAGATTTATCAAGTTGAGTATACATATTTGATGAAAATCTCGAGGCATTGTGTAAACCTTGAGTATAGGCTATGGGGCATTCTTAGTATTAGCCTTAACGATATGTCTTGTTACACATAAAGTACAGTTAACTATCAAGGTAAGACATATGAAGGTTCGTTGGAACCATAAAGGATATTCTCTAGTGACACACTAGGTTTTGTGACACTTAAGGAGAGAATTTGGACTAACAAAGTAAACAACACATAAAGTATCACTCATTATGAGGTATTGTCCATTTGACACACTACCATATTGAATCCATATCAGTAAAGTTGAAAGCACTCATGACCATGGAAGGCTCTGTGTGAGTACATGCAGTTACCGCCATGATTCGGCGTTCGAGACTTTATGGGATCGGATTGACTATTAAGAATAATCTCTAGACCAATATAAAGGTGTGCACACAGTTCTGTTTCAATTAATATCGCCCAAGTAGGAGAATGTAAGAATTTCCTAACGTGGGCTTCATTAATTGAAATTAACTGAATTAGTTTGGTCTAATAAAGGTAAGATATATGGGTTCTTAATAAGTCTAATATAGGGCTGGCTGGTGTGGGCCGAGTACGGCCCGGCCCGTAATGAGAGGGCCCGTGGTCGAAAACTCTATAAATAGCGCTCAAGTTCCTTCCCTAACTGTATGATGCACAATTTGACTCACATACGGATCAAAAATAGAACTTTTTTTTCTCGTGAGTGGCAATCTCATTAGGCCAGTGTTCTAACGAAGGGTATAGGGGAGAAGATCTTGAGTTCGTATTCGGAAACCGTCGTAAATTTCGCATCAAGTTCGATGGATTCCAAACCAGGTATGCGAATCGACAATTTCTCCATTACGGTGTTTCGGTTTCTGATTATGGTGATCTTGGGCGTGCCATTTCCGTGACCAACATTAAAGTCATTTACCTGAGAAATCTCAATCCAAGTAAAAAACACGAACATATTCACACTAGGTAATTACAGCCGTTAGAAGAGAAATGCAGCACTAATTTCTTAAAAAATTCCGCTGGATATGAACAGCATCCATCTAAAATAGAACTCTACATCGTTCTCTGTGTTCAGTTCATAAAACGAGTTAAAATTTCATACATTTAACGAGCTCTGTCTTACTCTTTCCGAAAACGACGGAAAGATTTTTTTTGATTCCAAAAACTTAACGGAATTAACGATTCCGCTTGCCTTGCAAATTCTTCAGCCTCAAAGAGTGGAAAACAGACGATAGGCACCAGAAACAAAGGATTGAACCCCTTCGTTTCCCGAAAGAGGAAAAAAAAAAAAAAAATCGCACCTTTATAGAATTCTTCTCTCCATAAACGGAAACGTGAACGGCCCCTTGTTGTATTTCATCGAAACGTAGCCAATAAAATTGGATCAAACGGATATCAGTCATCAATCAAACGTCCAAAACGCAGAATGCTAAAATGCGGCGGATGAAACCAACTAAAGAGTATAAGGCATCCAGTTTGTCCCAAATGAAGAGCCTCAAAAGAACCTGAAACCGATAGAACCTTTGTTTTTGTGCGTGTGTCGGAGAGAGGGAGAAGGGGAGGGGAAGGGCCGACCTCTTTTGCCGGCGTCGCTGTCCTTGCGCTTGAGGAACTTCCTCACATCCTTCCTCAAGAAGAAGCTCGTCACCTTCCGGCCGCAAAGCATCCTCCGGAAACCTCCTTCAAAGATCTCTCCACACTGAGACGGAGCAGAGGAGAGGCCAACAAATACTCGATGGATAAAGGCAAAAGTGTCGAGAGTACGGAGGGATGGGAGGGCAGAGAGCGACAGAGAGGTGGGCCAGTACCGGACTACACGCGGGACGTGGTCGGCGGTGTCAAAGACTCAAGAGGCAGAGGGAGGTAGCCAGGCCGCGGGGGAGCCTGGGTGCGCGAGGGATTTGAGGCAATCCCGACGCGCCCTCGCTCCGCCCACCTTCCATGCCTTCCATCATTTACTTTCATATATGGCTCAATTCTAATTGGTGCACGTGTCAGGCTACTCTGTTAACGTTGTCGCCTGTGGCTCCCGTAATCCTGCACGTCTATGTATGTACGTATGTATAAATTATCACCGTAGATCATCAAGCCTTAACGTGACACACCGATTAAACGACGTGCACAGATATTGACGGCTGCAAATTGCATCCTTAAACAAAACATGTAAACTAGCAAAGGAAAAGATGGATGATTGTCTTATGATGATTTAGTTCGCAAGCATGATGAGAAAGAAAAGGTGGGAGCTGACGGTGTTTGGGACTCGCTCAGCAGGGAAGAGGATTTATAATTCGGAGAAAATTTGTAGATTTGCTGCAACTTTGGGAAGAAACTCGACGATTATATATCAAAACATATATATATATATATATATAAACAGTGAAAGATGATACTTACACCATCATCAACAATGACAGACATCGTCACGAAGGTGTAATCCATGGGTTTATCGTGAATAAATTGCAGATAGTACGTGAACAAACCATAACATTTATAAATAATTGAATAGCACAAGATTTTTTCCCCCGATGATTCAGTAAAGATTGTCACTATGATATGACCTGCTGGATTGGGGGCAGATGTCTTCAGTTCCTAATAGGATGGAATGACCAAACAAAGGCGTAGCCATTTCAAAAGTCCAAGCACAAACAATTGGCAAACCAGGTCCGATCTCATAAGCTAATCTATGCAGACAACAAGAACCCAACCCAATGCAAATCAGCTTGTCAGCAGAATAATCAGAATGGCAAGTTTTTTGACAGCTTAAAATATCCTGAATTCATCCACGGACGGCGAGGGTTTAGGGTTGCAAGGACAAGCAGACGTGACAGCTCACCCCTAAACCATGGGCAGAATGGCTTCCAAGACCTGGTGACGGCAGTCCAATGTAAGAGAGCCTCAAGTTATCAGTCAGAAGGGAAGCTCGGCCATACATTAAGTTTTTAAGCTAACGTCGAGATCATCAATCCAAGACTATTTTAAACCATGAAATACGACTTAATGCAGAGAAGTATGAAAATCTGAAGCATATTTCCAGGAAATGGAGCCAAATATGTACCAGAGACCTGAAATGCAGGTTCATTTTCTGGTATGACATCCATGCCACTTCTTCACCTCACAAACGTTGCGGATTTGGTCTTTAAAATACAGGCTGCACCGACTCAACTACATGAATTCATTGTCGAGGGGTCTGTTGGTGATTATGCACAGCCTAAACTTTAGTATAGTTCGATGGGTACTTACCATCGGGTTCTCTATTTAAGAAATAACACGAGCACTTTTAAGACTTCACAAATGACACATCCATTAGAAAACCAATGGCATCAATGCATTATTTGTTAAGTATGATAATTATATATGTCACTTATTAAATAAAAAAATCTAATGATAAACATCAAACAAACAGCACCTTAAGCTTAGTTCTATCCACATTCTGCTACTGTTGGTCATACAATAAACTATTCCCATAACTGAAAGAATACCTGCCATAGGTATATCGATGCCGAAGAATATAAGTTCACATATATTGGTCAACCTTAACATCATTCAGTGGATGTTTCTAATCACATGGGCAGGCACCAAAAATAAACTAACGCAACTCAAGGGCGAAATTCTTATTTGTAGGGTCGTGATTCGTATATATGAATAGGCCCTCCAACATAATGGCTAATTTGATCAGATTTGTGCTTGCAGATTTGTTTCCAAAAGAAAGCTCTTGGACAACACAAATATAGAGTTTAGTTGCCGTATACATGTACTAAAAAGCAAAGCTAAATGAGAGACAAATGCTGGCCCCAATGATAACCATCGCTAGACCATAAGCGTATAAGGGGCAAAAATTTAAATGCGAAAACTGGCAAAAATTTAAAAATAAAAATGCAGCACAAGAGGATGCATAAAATGACAAAGATATTTGACGGACAAGATTTTCCAGCTAACTGCCTCCCTTCTGTTTGAGAGTGATCTTGTCCCCTAAACTGAGGGCAATTCCTTGTGTCTTGCTTCTTATCCTAATGTAACCACTGAGCTTCCCATCCGCCTGCTTCTCAATGCTGACATTCACCAAAGCATCCTCCCCAAAGACACTCTTTGCATACAGATTAGCTGCAAGAAAGCCACATTCCCCATCCAATGCAGAACTGCAAACGATAGCATTGAAAACACAAACAAGATTAGAATAATATTTTAAGAAAACTATACCTATAAGGAGAAACACCAACAAACTTGTTGCATCTATTTGATTTCATGTTCTATGAGATAAATATGCACACGTGTTAATGGATTGAGAACTTACGGTGGAGTGAGACACTTCATGTTTGTTGACTTGATGATGTGATTCAGAAATTCCTTCTCATCCTTAATTACAGTATTCACTGCCACCTGAAATGCAACCCGAAAACACCACTCATTAATTGTTCGATCACAACATGTTCGACAGGGCAATCAAATGCTCTCAAAGATATGGGACACTGGCTATAAAGCAAAATATAATTCACATGAGACAAATGGAGATTGGATAGAAATGATGATCTGTTCGCTAGAAGAAGTGAGTTCCCTCACTGTTCTTTGTTCAAATAAATCATGACTGTAGTTATCTTGAATAAGGAAACCAAAATCATAAAACAAACTGAGGTCACTACATAAGTGTGCAAAAAGCTCTCGTGCATTGACACACACACACACACACACACACACACACACACACACAGAGAGAGAGAGAGAGAGAGAGAGAGAGAGAGGGTCATATATGATGTGCTCATTTAAAATTTAAAATTGGAAAAACAATCCCCATGCCAATTGGTTGAGATATTATACTACTTAAAGAGACTGCAAAGGTGAGAATTTTCCGGAATAAGAAACAGAGAATATATAGGATGCCCTCATCTACAACTGGCAGAGTTGCCTTCGCAAAGCATCAAAATATTAAAGAATAAGAACAGAATGCAGGCCCAGGCCAAAAGAAATGAACAGACAGTAGAAGGATTTTCCACAAACAGGTTACTCATCTCCGACACACCATTGCAACAAGTCCACTATTTTTTTGTCACCCCTAAGAGGAATGAAATCTATCATTTCCTCCAACACATCTGTTTCAAATTTCAAGAGTAAATCCACACATGCAGCCCACAGTCAAATACCAACTAAGAATTTAATCTACATAACATTTTGAGAAGATGGGATAATATTGAGTATGTTTTACTGGACAGTAAACATAAACTATGCAACAGCACTATACATTCAAAACATATATTAGGAGTTCCTTGTGTCTAATTCAAAACGAAGTCCAAATACAAGAAAAGGTTCCTAATACATTTGAAAATACCGAAAAATGTTAAATATATGCACTATTACATAACAAATGTGGTCATATTAATGCCCTGCATTGCATCATATAATTTCCAGATCAAATAGACATGGTCTGATATAAACTAGCATTCATATGAAGCAAAATTTGAAAAGACAGATAACATACCTTGTTTTCCCACTCAAATTCTGCCCACATATTTCTAAATGCCACATCAGCACAGGTGGAAGGAGATATGTAGTCCATGATGTCAATGTGAATATCATTTAGGACAACAACAGTTCGCTCAAGCACGTTAGAAGTCTCATAAACAATGTTACCAAATATAACTCCTGTTTCTGTTGATGAGACTTTAATATTGGCTCGAATTTGCTTGCTTGACTCTGGTGCTAGTGTATAGTTCTGTGGGCGGTCTACAAGTTTGAGGTCTCCCATGGTTGCCAATTCCAAACACAAGTTCTGAAGTGTCTCCTTTGTCCGGTTGATGACTGTAACATCAAGAACAATGTCATAATGATGAACCGTCACATATGCTTCAGCATACACAGGATCACTAAATCCTGTGAGCTGAAGAATACGATTCAATTTATTTGCATCATCCCCATCCTTCATAAATTCTCCAGTTGCACGTTTTAAATCATCTTGAACCTCATCCTCTAACTCAAGCTGGCTCATACCCTGTAAACAGAAGGTGCCAAAAACACAAATTATGGAAAGAAATCCTTCACACTGCAGTGGCTCCAGAAAACGAATAACGTCATCAAAGTAGCATAGATGAAGTCTTGGAAGTTGGAAATTAACATTTTATACAGTCATTAAAAAAAGAAAAAGAATCGTGCAGCACTTTTTTTTTCTCTTCAGAGAGAGAGAGAGAGAGAGAGAGAGAGAGAGAGAGAGAGAGAGACCTACCTATGTTATCATTACCCAAGTCCAAATTTTTATGGATGCACCACCCGAGAATATTACAGTACAAATTAATAGGTTAGTTACCGTATTACAACTTTTTAAGTACCGTTTCATGAACTCAGTATTAAGCTTTCCTTATGATCTTGTCAAGCATTACTAACATCACAGATTTACCTCAAATAAGCACATAAAAGGGGCAACTTTTAAGTACATTGTAAATGTTAAAGTGATCGCAAATCAACTTCAAACTAAGAAACAAGACCGCTTATCTTATTGCAGTTTACTCTAGATTATTTTTTTTATCTAATTGCTATGGACTATCAGACAAGCCAAAAAGTGTTCTTCCAGATATAGACAAAATTTTGGTTGGTGAGTCATTTCCTTACATGCAACTTTCAACATCTACCACAATGTTACCTATACAATCACATCTCCTGCTGGAAATGGGAGGTCAACAGATAATATTAATGGTGGCCTCTTGGACCAGGACTATTGAATATTAACAATAGCCTGTGCAATCTTAGTGAAGAAACACTGCTTTTTCTCTTACTGCAAACCTTTGTTCAAAAATTTATGATAATAGCCCCAAGATATCAAATATTTGCAGAAATGGTTGGAATCCATGATTACTTATCGAATGTAAAAAGACATGATTCATTGAGTCAGACAACCTTCATGATAAACAGATAACCATGTGTAGAACAGTATTACACTGCAAATATAACAGGCACTGCAAAGCTTCACAAAAGGAATAACTGATTTGATTACCCAACCCAGCATCGGATCACTACAATCTCATCCATGCGTCCATTAAATTGTTATGTGGCACCCTCTAGTGTCAAACTCGTACTAGCATTTTACCACTTCTTACTTTAAAAACACGTCATGATGTTTTGTAGGTGATTCACCAGCCAACTGTTTTTAGGTGGGCAGCCTTTCACTAAGTTGTCAAAGATTATCCCTTTAAGACTGAAACTAATTCTTGAAAAACTATTTCCACTTTAGATACTCCAATTATTTCCTTTCACTACCATGGAATAGTTAATAGCTTTCAGGTAGTTTAAGTTTTTAACAGAACAGACATATAGTAACAGCCAAATTCAAACTGGTACTTCTAAAATTTTAAAAATGTAAAACCTTGATTTTATAAAAAATCACCCATGGTCCTTAAGATCAAATGCTTAAAAAAAAAAATCCTTATTTTTCTTCTCACCTAAAGGCCACTTAATAATTATAGCATACAGGGAAAAAAAAAAATATCAGATGCGAAGTTCAAAGGCATAAATGATCTTAACATAGGTCCATATGGATTTATATTTTGATGAACCAGGAAATGTTTCTTCTGTGGGATGATCATAGCACAATGCCTTAATAACTGGCAAATTCTTCGTGGACTATACATAGTTTTAAAATTAATATATACATAAAAAGAAAAATGCAATGATATTCAAGCAACCAAACCCATTAAATCTTGTTCTTGGATTCTCTTCTTTGTATTTCAAAGAGGTCTAGCACCCCATACTTTTGTTTAACACCAGAGCTTGCACGCTATTACAGTAAAATAGCCTGCTTCGATCAATTTCACATCCTTAAACATTCTCTTTTGAGTACATATTATGAATGGAGCAAGGAATCTCCTTCCCGACAACTTCAAAAACTAAGATATCCCATAACAGTTTGATTGTGTTTTTAAGTTCAGTGAAAATGTGAACTATTCTATTGTCAATTAAGCGAACCTGAAAACCCAAATGCGATTCCTTTAAACAAATTATACTACAGTTCAATTTAAGAGATTAGTTCTTCTATTCATGATCTCTAAAAACACACGATCACATTTTATGCAACAAAGACCATAACTAATTTATTTTCAACATGGACATCAAACAATAAAATCTTCTTACGAGGCCAATCCTCTCCTAACTCTGCAATGTATAGCCATTTAATGAAGATCATTGGATTCTAGAAACAAATTTACAGAAATTTATAATATGGCATGACTACTAGCTTCAAATTACAGTGAAATATGGCTGCATGGTGCAAGCTTAAGGCATCAAATGCTAAATAACTCAGAAAAATGTTCTTATCCACACATTTATAATAAAAAGAAACCTTATTTTCCAAAAAAGAGACTCCAAAAATTTATTCCTATCACAGAAATTAAGAAATCTCCTGTTTTGAGATGTTGTTGACAATTATTGATCAGGACTTTTTCACATGGTGCTAAAACAGATCCCGAGTTTGCATGTTGTTTGATTGTTTTCATTGCTACTCTAAATAAATAAATTAGATGGTTCTCATCAAGCTTTTATATCCTATGGAATGGGATCAGCTCGATTTGATTTTTTTTCATGGAACAAGATGTGTTGCAATTCCATCCCATTTTGACACATGTGACGGGAAATGACTTTAAAACATGCTAATTAGTACGCTAGGATGATGATGGAATAGTTTCGTCCCAACACTTGGGATGATAGCCCGTTTCGACTTCTCACAAGATATGAAACCATGGTTCTCATCGTCATATTAACTTTCTACATTAAAACATACATCCATTCCGATTTTATTAGCCATGGTTTTAAGTTTTGTACATTCAAAGTTTCCTCTAAAAATTGCCCGTTCTGTCTTAGAAATGATGATTACTCAATACTAAGAAACACAACAATGCAAGTGCATATTGTATGTGATTTCTGAAATGCGAGGAGTTGATATTTCCTTACCTTTCTACTCTTCAAATGGTAGAAATCAATAAGATCATCAGGCTGGGCATGAGATATTTGGGCCTTTGCTTTAATCTCTTCTGCTTCTCGGAACTGCTTCTCTGCGAGCATCTTTGCAAAACTCTGGCGGCATGACTGCAGCCAAATCTTCCTATCCTCATCCCCAGTATCACAGAGCAGTCTTATGCAGAGCACAATTCTGTCATAAGAATCATTGTCAATTGGGTGAGGTAGAAATGAAGATTGTCCCAACTGCAGCATGGAGACCATGATCAACAAGGCACTGGTGCATGCTTTGTTGGCCTCAGCCTTTGATGGTTGGACCTCCTCCAATCTCAAAACAAGTTTAGTCAGAGTGCAAGCCACGACTGCCCCTAGGAAGAAGTCACCTGAAAGAATTAAAGACCTCAAATTTCCAGTTGAAGCCAGGGAGCCAGGAACAACTGTGGGGGAAGAAAAAGCCGTCTCAGAAGCAGCACTTTGCGTTGCATATGTCCCATCCGCCAGAATCACTGGTCTTCTCGAAGAAACAGTAACAGAGGAGTTCACCTGCTGTGGCCGCTTCGAAGCATCCGTCACCTCCCCCTCCTCAGTGGGGGTGTAGAATGGGAGATCTCCAAGGCACTGCTTAATCATTGCGATCCCACTCTCCACTTCAGACAATGAGAGACAGTATTCCCCAATGATCCAAAGGGCGCACGAGCAGACACGTGCAGCCCTGATCTGGTAGAAAGTGTCGAGCAACCTTATGATAATAGAAACTCTGAGCTTTGGGTTGGTTTCAATTATCTCTCGCACAAAGAGAACCACGTCTATGGCAGATGCAACATTGGTGTCTCCGAGGAAATCCATCAGGAGATGGACAACAGTGCTCGCAACCTCCGGGAACTTGATTGCACACGTGTGAATGGCTTGCACCAGCATCTGCCTGTACTCTCCGTTCTTCTCAAGCTCTCCACTTTGGGTCTTCACGACCTCCTTCTTGAGGGTGAGCACCACCTCGTCAATGTTTCTCGGGGTAATCAGCTCCAATACAATGTCCAAGGTCTTGCGGCGGATGTCAAGATTCGGACTTGATAAGGCTCTCAGCACATCCATGATGACCTCCACCATGATGTCCCTGTGGGAGGACTTGAGCTCATTGAGCCGGTCGAGGACAATAAGCTTCACATTGTTGTCGCTCTGAGAGAGGAGGAGCTGGCAGTAGGTGTTGGCGGCAGCCCGGATGGCAGTGGGTGCGGAGGAGAGGGAGACGAGTGTTCCAGCACACTCATAGACGACCGCAGCGGAGGGGGAGTTCAAAAGGGAGATGATGATCTTGATATACTTGCCCTTCTCGGTCGGGTTGGAGCGGCAGACCTTGCGGATGAGGTCGAGAGCGGCCATCTGGAGGAGGTCACCCCACTCGGGGACCCGATCAGCGTGGGAGAGGAGGTAGTTCACGGCGCGGTCCTGGGCGCAGGTGGCGAGCATGAGGAAGGCGTTGCGCCGGGCCGACAGGTCCTGCTCGGAGGAGAGGGCTTTTTCGACCAGCTCGGGGGCATCAGGGAGGAGCTGCTCGCCCTGAGGGAGGCGGTAGATGGCGCAGATGGCGAGGAGGGCGTGGCGGCGGATGAAGGGGTGGCGGTGCTCGAGGTTGGTGAGGACGGAAGGGATCAAGGGCTCCAAGATCTCGGCCTCAGAGAGGCGGCAAAGGAAGCGGAGGGTGACGCCGCGGATGTACTCGTTGGGGTGCTGGAGGTTATTGCGGAGGTTCTGGCAAATAAGGATCATCTCCGGGAGGACGCGGCCACGAGCGTCGGTCTTGTCGATTATCTCCAGGTAATGCAAGAGGAGCTTCTGGATGGTGTGGTCCTCGGAGGGAAGGACGTAGCGGACGATGGTGATGAAGAGCTGGGGCAGGGTCTCGCCGTTGAGGAGAAGCATGATGGCCTTCTTCATGGCGTCGATCTTGGCCGGGACGTCGTTGCCCTCCATGGCCTCTTTGATCTCGTTCGCAAGGGCCGGGGAGCTCTTGTCGAAGTGGACCAGAAGCGTGCAAGATTTCTCCATAGCTCCTGCTAACGCTAAACCTAGATAGCTCTGCTGCTGCTGCTGCTGCTGCTGTAAGCCCTCCTAACCCTAGAAGAGGGCCAACGCAGGACTAGATCTGGAATGGATCGCTTCGGATCTTTGGAGGATTACGGGGGAAAGGATCAAAATTCTAGAAGATCTAACGATTTGATTCGAATCGAGATGCAGCAATTGAAGAGGTGATGGATCCGGGGATTACCTTGATGGAGGCGGAGATAGGATTGGAGATCTGGAACTTGAGGACGATTTCGAGCACGGATCAGCAGCGCCGGCGATCGGATTTGGCGGAGAACTAACTTATGGGGATTGAGGGGAATTTGCGGGGAATGGACCTCTTTTCTTCCACGAACCACGAGAATCGGAGAGGAGGGGGAGGGGGAGGGGGAGGGAGTAACGCGAGGAGCCCAAGGGAGGGCAAAGTGGGAGGAGGAGGACAAAGCAGCGCTGCAGCGGGCAAGAACGCCTTCAGATCTCGGTTTATTCTCCAGTGGGACTCGATTCGGGGTGGCGGCCGGGCTCCAGTGAGGACTGGGCCAGCTGGGTCTTTAGGGCTTAAGAGGCGCATCGGTCCAGCCCGTCATGCCAAATTTATTGCGAGCCCTCTGGGGGCATTTTACGACCCGGCCCCTATATATATATATATATATATATATGATTAAATAGTTAAATTTTATTAGAATAATAATAATAGATATATATCACTTGTTAAATGGGATGGTTGGTTGTACATCTGTTACTTATTGAGTAAAGAATCAGATAAAAAATTACATCTAAATTAAATTTGATTTTAAAAACATTCCATCACCTTTTTACTTTCTAAACTATATGAAATTTTATGAGGAAAAAAACAAGAGGAAAATCTTAAGAAATCACATGCAGCTCAAAAAATGTCTTCATTTGAATTGACTTACGGAGCATTAAAGAGAAGCATGCTTACCTCAAGATGGCTGTTGGAGAGGTCGAGGTTGGTGGTGCCCAACAATTCGATAGCAAGGTTTGGCTGGGGAATTCAAGCGCATCGCATCATCGACCTCCTGGGCTCCATCCATCTCCACCTCCTCTAGAGTTTATGTCTAATTAAGTTTAGTTCGACAAATTAGTAGTTACTAATTATTTTTCCAAATCTAATGGCTTCTAGGCGGGAGCAAACGTAGACTTCTTACCACCTGTAGCTCTGCAAGCTGGCCCGACGGTCGCCTGGTGAGGCAGCGGTCAGCCACAATTACTACACGACCCAATAAATCCTTACGTCCGACGAAACCTCTTCCGGAAGTAACATCGCTCCGACACCTCTCAACCCAACTCCCAACTCTCGAGTTGATCACTGCAAGCTAAGCAGTCGACTTCCACGTCTCCACGACCTCCTCCTCTTCTTCTTCCCAAAAACAAACAGAATGAACGAAGAAAGAAAAAAACAAAGGAGGAGGGAAAAAAAAAAAAAAAATCTCAGCTCACCCTTTCTCTCTTTCCATGCAGCAAGATTCATCAACCCAGCCAAAACAAATGCATCCGAAAAGACAAAGAAAAAGGTGGAAGAGAACAAAGAGAGAGAGAGAGAGAGAGAAGAGAGAGAGAGAGAGAGATACCGAAAGATTTCAAGTAAAGGAAGGACTTGTAGTCAAAAGGAGTGGTATCGTTTCTGCTCGGCTCTCTTTCTCTCTCTCCAAGTGTCGGCACTCGGAATCCCGGACCCTTTTCTCTTTGAACCCTCCCGCCGGCGTCTCTTTCGTGTCATTCACTCTCTCTTTCTCTCTCTCTCTCTCTCTGAGCTGTCGCTCCCTTGGCCGGATCCCGGTAAAAGGTCTTTGGCCCTTTACTCTCTCTCTCCCCACCTCGTCTTTAAATTGATCCCATTGCGGACCTCTGAGGCCCACACCAACTCGTTCCGGTTCTCTCGTCAAGCCTTTCTCTTGCCCTTTGCTTTTTTTCTCTTTTCCTTTGAGCTTCTTGGAGGGGGGAAATGGCGGTGGATCCGAGGCAGGTGCTGGCGGGGTTCTTGACGCTGTCCATGTTTGCTATGCTCGGAAATATGATCAAGAAGGACCACTTTGACAACATGGAGGTGATTGGCTTCTCGATCTGATCTGATCTCTCTCTCTCTCTTGATGGGTTCTTCTTGCTTTAATTGTCAGTGAATTGAAGTCTTTTGTGATGGAATTCAGTCGAAACCGATATCTTTATTGAGGTTTCTCATCAAGATTTATGGAAATTTGAGTACTTTTAGTTGTTTGATGGTAATGTTAGCATGATTTCAAATCCCGACAAAATGTTTCATGGGATGTTAGGATGAGTTCCAGCCTCGAAATCGTCTTGCCATCGTTTCGGCACTCAATTGATACATCTTGTGATATTTCTATCCCAAATGATGAAATGAGTTTGATGGTAGTGCATTCTATTGCATGAAAAAATTGAATCGATTCTATCTTATGAGATTTAAAATCTTGAATATTAGATTGGATGAGATTTCAATGATGAATTTTGTTCACCCTAGTTTTTGCAACGCACAAAAATAGAGCCTTGGCATTTCCATTTATTTCTTTTTACTTTATCACTTATATCTCTGATGCTAATTAAATTAAAAAGAATAAAGTGCCTAGTCTTTGTGCTTGTCGAAGTTATGAAAGGTGGGGACCAATTAGTTCACCCTGATGTTTGTTGTGCCTAATTAAATCATCTTAAATTTTTTTTTTTTCAATTTTTTTTTTTTTACAATGCTTGTCGTCCATCCATGGAGCGAAATTTGTATAAGTTTATGTAATGCTGATATAGTATATACTGCATGTGTACTAAATTTGAGTTTGATTTGTTCTTTTTCTCATTTATCTTTAATGTTGGGTCGACTCTCTTCATAATCTTGTAAAAAGTTTATTTACTCTTCTATGGTTTCTTTTGGACTTTCACCCTTTCATCCTTCTTTCTTTCTTTTTTTCTTTTTTTTTTCCAAATCTAAAAAAATATTTGCATATGTAGAATCCTCAATAATTTCTAGTGCCCTATTGAATTTATGTAAAACATCCTATTTTTTGCATGCTGAAATTAATTTAAGCATTGATGCTTAACTAAGCAATGATTGTTTCGCATGCATGTAGCTGAGTCTTCCCATATCATCACCATCAGGTTCTAAATATAAAGTGGTGAGAGCTGTAGAGATGAAGAGACGCCAAGAACTAAAAACTTGTTGGAACAATCCAGCTATCAGTAAGATTCAAAGTTTGTTTAGAATCTACTAAATTATATCACAGCAGAATCTGTAAGAGTATAGCTAACATTGTTTGATGATTTCCCTTCCAAACTTGCATTTATAGAGGAGACAGAGCAATCTAAAGGTTTCATTACATTCTCTTTGACGGGTGGTCCTGAATACCATGTCTCACAGGTATCCTAGTCACACCTTCTTTCTTGTTAGTTGTGCCTCTTATGCCTCTTTGCAGTTTGCTTCACTTATACATGACAGCTGATTTAACGCATGTATTTGCGGTTATTAGCTTGATTTGTTGAACAATATGCTTGCAGCAATATTACTTTAATCACTTGAAAACTTCTAGTCATACTTCGTTTCTTGTTGGTTGTTAATATTCCACTTCGTAATTTAATTTACATACATATGACAATTCTATTTAATGTATAGAATGTGGGGATTATCTTATTTTATTGACAATTTTTCTTTAATTACTTGAACACTTTGTTTTCAGAAACTTTTAACTGCTTGCATTTTTGGACACTTGGACATGCGTGGCACTTCTAAAAAGATGTCTTATTAAATGGCACATTATTCCAAGTGACAACACAATAGACATCATCATCCTAAATGTTATACATATTTTCTTCTTTCTATCTAATCTTAGATGGCATGAATGGAAGTTTTCTTAACAAAAAATACCATTGACTAAATCTAGCAGTGGATTAAATATAGGTTAACTGGGTTTGGGTGAAGAGCAAGTTCAAATATGCTAGTGGATTAAATATTTAAATGGGTTTGTACTAGGTATGAGTCATATTCATGTCAAGCTAATCTAATTCTGAAAAAAATCTAACTTCCTAAATCTGATCTCCAGTCGAAATCTTTTCAATAAATATGTTGGAACAAGGTCCATTTGTTCTATATCTGTCAGGAAACAAAACATCCTACATCTAATTTGGCAGATGTATCTATTTTGCCATGCTTTTTAATTTTTAATTCATAATCAGTATTATCTAGTTCCTCTTTTCAATTCTTTGACCAAAATGCAACCCATTTGATTAAAATGGAATGTGTTGGTTTTAAAAATCATTTCAAGTAATCTGTATCCAATTTTGTTTATCAGATTACAGATGCGGTGGTCATTGCAAGGTATCTGGGTGCTACACTGGTGCTGCCTGACATCAGAGGAAGTGAACTGGGTCAAAAGAAGTAAGGTTTTCAATTATAAGTACATAACTATTTTTGCATCCATGGTGAAAGGTCTCTTTTTCTATTTTGCTTCTTATTTTACATAGTTATCTAATTTACTGCATCCTTGGTCATGGCAAAAGGCTTAAGGATTTTTCTTCTTCTGAGCAAAACCAACAAGAACTGAACATAAACACTGGCGTTGTGTATCTTTTTAAATTAGAAAAAAACAACTGGGGTTTTGGAATAATAAGCATGTTTAACTGAACTTTGAAATTAAGGACATCGATTGCTAGAAAATTCAATTGTAATTGTTTGATGGAATTGGAATTGCCTCATCTTCTCTTAGTTACCTACTTACCTCCAATATTATTTTTTGACTGCTAAGAATGAGATAAAATTAAGTCACATTGACTGTCATTTACAAATTTGATGCTTATAATCCATCTGATGATTTAAAATTCTCGAAGCATTTGCAGGAATTTTGAGGATTTGTATGACACTGATAAATTCATGAGGAGCCTGGATGGTGTGATAAAGATTGTTAAGGAGGTCCCTGCTGAGGTAGGGACTGAAAAGCCAGCAGTTGTCAGAGTCCCTGATCCGGTGTCAAAAGACTTCATTATGGAGAATGTTGAACCAGTATTCCGAACAAAGAGTTACTTGAGGCTTGCAACTTTCTTCCCTTCAATGAATGTGAAAGTGAAGGAAAAGCAGAACAATGACTTGGATTCAACTGCTTGCTTAGCAATGTTTGGTAGCCTTGAACTGAAACCTCAAATTTATAAAGTGGCTGACCAGATGGTGAAGAGGCTGAGAACCCTTAGCAAGTCAGGTGGCCACTTCATCGCAGTTGACCTGAGGGTTGACATGCTAGAGAAAAAGAGCTGCAAAGAGAGTAGAGGCACAGGAAGAAAAAGTTGTTACAATGCACAGGAAATCGGAGACTTCTTAAGAAAAATTGGTTTTGATGGAGATACCACTATTTATCTGACTCAAACTCAGTGGCATGAAAGCCTTAATCCTTTGACGGAGATCTTCCCGAAAACTTACACCAAGGTGAGTAACTTCTTTTTATCCACTTACAGATTAACTTCAACTTCAGCAAGAATGCCACTGATATTTCATTATATAGCATTTAGGATAATAAATAAAGGCTTGACTTATGAAAGCAATCTTCTATTTAATAAATGGTATTACGTCATTGAAAGTTTTTTTTTTTTTTTTGTGTTAAATCACATATATTGCTATAACAATGATATTATTTGGAGCTGTCTTCATTTCTCCTTCATTGTCATCAAATGAGAGTTTTACATGTGAGCTGGTATCATATTCTGCATGGCTAATGTGAGCCGATGAGTAAGTTATATTATGAATTGAGCTGAGGAGTAAGTCATATTCTCCATTCAATGCTTTAGCCCAGCATCAGAAAGAAAAATACTGTCACTGATTTTTCATTTTATGGCATTCTGGGCTATGACCACCAAACTACTCTTGGAACAGTTACAAATGCACTCCTTAACATTTTGTTAAAAAGGCTTCTTTTGATGGTTAAGGCTTTTTATTTATTCTAATAACGCAGTAAATGTTATATTTATGAAAAATGCGGGAGCTCTCTCAATTCTCCCACGTTGCCATGAGGAAGTATGTGCTTTTACACGTGACCTGATGTTATATTATGCATGCTGATATTTTTAGATTAATACTTAATCTTGTTTTGCATGGCATGGGTCATATTCTGAAAGGATTTATAGAACCTTATTCATGTGCAGTGTTTGCAAAAAAAAATTAGTCAAGTAAACAAGCAGGCACAAACCAAGCTTGTTGCTTTTCTGAAAATTCGATGTTTAATATAATGTACCAAACACTTGTTGAAGCTGTTAACGACACTACTTCTTGTCACTAGCTCTGTGGTCTGTGACGTAGCTTTATCGTTCTAAGTAGCAGCAATGTGATGTTGCGATGCCTTCTATGCTGTGCTAATTAGTGTCAACCTGCTTGTCTTATGGTACTATTGTAGGATGATGTAATACCTGCAGACAAGAAGAGTGAATTCCTCAGGCCAGAAAATTATGAATTAGAAAGAGCTCTTGACTTCCACATCTGCTCCCGCAGTGATGTGTTTGTGCCTGCCATTTCTGGCCTGTTCTATGGAAATGTTGCTGGGAAGAGAATAGCTTCCGGGCGGACCCAAATACTTGTCCCCTCCCAAGTGCCTGGTTCCTCGGCCCGAGCTTCTGACTTCATCTCAGCCTATGTCACCAAGAAGAACCATCTGGCATACTCATGCTATTGCTGAGCATGTGCTAGATAAAATATTGAAGCCGAAAGAGCCCTTCCTTTTTCATGGAATCATCACAGGCATGTGTTGATTTTCCTTGTGTTTTGTGTTGCTTTTCCAATGGCAGAGTGAACCTAAGAAGTGTATGGAAGTAAATAAGTTCATAGAAGCAACTTTTCTTATTATATCTATGAGGTTGATGAGCTACCTAGCTGCATTGGTTGAAGCATTGATGCCCAATTTGTCGGTGACTTGGAATCCATGAGTTTTGGATGCATTTTATTGATGCAGGATGTTCAAAACCCCCTAGTCACTAGAATCCTTGCTTACTGCCACTGCTGATATGGTGCAATAATATGCCCCGACGCTTTCTTGTCCCGAGGAGCTGTCGGCCTTATCGCCGAGACTCGAGTCCAAGAAAATCATTTTATACCGCTCTCCAACCACGCTAGCTTAAACTATTTATCCAATAAAAGAACATCCCTTCGTTCCACATTTCCTGGCAAACAATCGCGTTGACTAGGATTTCCATACATGTAACTTCAAGATGCATGCTTGACTTTCCAGCTAGAAAAAAAAAAAAAAAAAAGGGAGCAAGATGTTAGTGAAAAGTCAATGGGATAGAACCAATATAAACCTTGATCCAAAAACTAGAAGGAAGTCTTCAGCAGTTTTCTAAAATTCAGATAAAAATTCCAGTAAAATTAGGTTCTAAGGATCAAGGCAAAACAAAAGATTATACTACTACTAAGCATAACCATCTGGCAAGCACTGGGTTTTCAAAGTTATTATGCTCGCATAATAATAGCCAAATCTCAAAATGGACAGGAAATCTGAGGGTAGCTTTTATGTGAGCAAAAGAAATGCTTGTTACAAATATCAGACCTAGAGATTCCTCGCTTAAAAGCTGGATAGAACCAATTATTCAATCAAAATACAGATTCTAAACAGGGCTATACTCTTTCGTATATGATACAAAAATGTGAAAACTAGGTGGTTTCACAAAAATCCTCATATTGAACAGCTGCATATCAAATCTGGTTATCTCACTGCCTATCAGCCCTTCCATCTGCAAGATGAAGAAATATACATAAGCTGAGTGCATTCTTTTTTCTGAATAATATCATCTGTTTGTGGTCTTAATTTGTTTGATAAACATATTAAAATTACGATACATCACCCAGCCATATATAAGAATCATGAAATAGGACCTTGGGGTTGGTTCCTCCGGCATCTGAAAATATAGTCCTTGAAAGGAACCTGAGGAACTGGAACGAGCTTCCCAAGAAGAGCCAGCGGCCAACTGAGAGAAGAAACGATGCAAGAATACTGCTAAGTATTTCTTTAGAAATATACAGAAATATTAATGTATCATGTTTGCTTAGTGACAACGAAATGGTCAACAGTGTTGGGGGCCATGCTTTTGTTCATTGAGAATGTTCATTAGATCCATAAGCCTTGATATTATATTTTTATTATTTATTTGATAACTAACCCCCATTATATTATCTCCATTAAAACAACTGAGAGTAGACAAGCCATAATGTTAGCAGGGCTAATGCAAATATGCAATGGTGCTCCATTATATTGTAATCCAAGGGCCTATTCATTTTCTATATAAATATCTGAGTGGTGAGATAAAGACCGAGGGGTTGACTGAAAAGGTGCCATGGAAAATTTCAAAACGTAAAGACTATGTATGTCTGATGGCAATTGCTCTCAAGATCACTGAGCTGCTGAAGGATAGCAAGGTATACCTTACAAAAGCTATAGCAATTGAAGCCAGCCACAGCTTCCAATTAAGCCTGACTGTTGAAGTAAATTGTCCGAGGAACTCGACAATCAAAACCTGCAGCAAGCAATTGCTGCTTAATTGGTCACAAGTGAGTACAAAGCTTCAAAAGTACCTGCACAAGTTTTCTTACCTGAAGCAGAACGGTTATTCCTATTATCCCCATGAAGAGGCGGTTCTTTGTGACTCCACAGAAAACATTCTTTTCATCTGGTTTTCGAGCATTGAACTCATTGAATATCTGAAAGAAAAGGTCATAACAATATCAAGAAACAGTAATGCAAGATCTCAGGCTGATGAAAAAACAGACACCAAGAGAATAGTTTTACAAATACAATCCTATCCTAAACTGGCAGTTTGAGTAGGATTATAGTGTTATAAAACAAAAGATGCTGGACCACATTCCATAAGATAGAAATAATTAAACCTGGTTAAAATGCATATGCTTGGTTTTTAACTGTGGAAGAAAACAGTTTGGCTTACCTGGCATAGCACAAATGTATTAAATACAAAAGTATTCTTCACTTTTTCTGCATGTTCTAGAGTCTCATCCTTCGTATGCAGGATACTTCTGCCACCAAAGTTGAAAGCAAGGAGGATAGCCACCTGATAAAAGGCCTGCAATTTCTCTCATTCAACCAATCAGTAAACTGAAGAAGGTCCAGTAAACATAAAATTCAACTTAAAGAGCAAAGGATGCACACCTATATTACACCCCCCCCCCCCCCCCCCACCCCACACCAACAAAAAAAAAAAAAAAGAAAAAAGAAGAAGAAGAAGAAAGGAAAAGAAAAGGAAGATACCTGTATTATTAAATTTCTCCACATGATATTAGTAATGAGAGGCTCGCTGAGGAAATAGATAAGATGCCATTATATTAATTAGACAGACTTGATAATAATATCACCATGTATTATCAAAACTCGGATTTATGTATCTAAAAGAAATAAAATATATTCCTCCTAAAATGAGTTTAGAAGTAACTTTTTCTCTGAAGGTAGACTTAGCTACATTCGAATGTAGCCAAGTTCATGATCTGATCGCCTTCCCATACTTTTTTTATTTTTGAAATTCGTGAACTACGTGGATCCAAGGATGGGGGAGGTAACCAGATCTAGGCTTGGCTACATTCAAATGTAGTCTACCTCTTTTCTCTGGTCAAAATATGAGAAGTTATGAAATAACTATATCAAAATCTGAAATATTATGGCTTGGTAAACTCTTATGAGTTAATTAGCTAGAGACTGCTCAAGTGAAAATCATATCACCATGTATAACCAGAACTGTGAAGGACATGTCTCAAAAAAAGTCAAATAAACTTCCTCCTGAAATGATTTCAGAGGCTGGATATTATCATAAGTTTGCAGCTTTTTTGTGTAGAGACTGCACAAGAGAAAATTCAAAAATATTTTCTTTTGCATGTATTTCAAAATGTTGTACTGCAAATAATGTGAGAAATTTCCAAATAAAGCAACAAGAGAAACTAATTTTGCGATCTCCAAATCATGTCTTCATCATGCTTCTAAGTTATTTAACCCCAGCAAAAAGCAAATGGCAACTAGATGTTTATCTCTGAGCAACAAACTATTCCGGACAGCTATGAAACTATCTCCCTTATTGTTTTCTGGCATAATTCATCGTCTATATTTACTACACCTCTATCAGTGGCTGACAATATCTTTTTCCACCAGGAATTCTATTTGACATCATATCAATGTAAATATTCAAAGGTTAGGCAGGAGAAGGTGTATGTGTGTCTTGTCCCTTTATATAAATGTATGTTTTTGTGCGTGTGTGTATTTGTATTAGATTACAAAAAAAAAAAAAAACACATTATTTCAGTGAATATTCAATGCATTGGTGCAGAATTTTCTTTGCATAAATCTACACTTTCTCCACCTGAACTGTCCCTAGGGGATGAGTGCAAAGAGACTTGAAACACTGAGGTCAAAACACACACACCACAAAAGCATTCATGTAAACTATTGCAGTAGTACTGCTTGTCAATCAAGTCCATTATATCACCATATAAAGCAAGCATATTATCAATGTATTGAACATAAATTCTTCTAACCTCCGACCAATAGGGGGTCTATTCATAAGTTGGTTTGTTGGTGGTTCAGTTGCCAATGCAAGTGCTCCAAGTGTGTCCATGATAAGATTGACCCAAAGAAGCTGTGATAGACAAGAAAAGTGAGGCTCGGTACATAACTAGAGAGGACATGCTTTTGAAAAAACTAATATATTAATTTTCTATCAAAACAAGATGTATCCAAGCAAGTAACATTATTAAGATTAAAATATATCTGCTGTGGTCTTCTCATCCTTATAAACATTAGAATACAACTGAATCAGCAAGTGTTTCAGGCAGAATAGTGGCATTTCTGTGTAGGAACCCAGGAGATAACATAGCAGCTATTCTGTGTGCGGAAAAAAGGGGGGAAAAGAATCTCGTATCAACCTGTACAGCATTTAAAGGTACATCGCCAGATGAAACTGCAGCAACCACATTGATTACAAGGGCTGCGACATTGACTGTTAGCTGGAACTGGATGAATTTCTGAATATTTGCATAGACAGAACGGCCCCAACGGACAACCTGCAACAAAGATGAAATCATAGATCTTCCCATCCCTTGTAGCAGCTTGAATCCATCTGCGTATATTTAGCCCTAAGATTTGGGTCGAACCTTTACTACTGATGCAAAATTATCATCCATTATAATGATGTCTGAGCTTTCTTTTGCAACTTCTGTCCCCTGAATTCCCATTGCAAGACCTATATCTGCCTAAAAAGACAAAATATATATCTTTAATATGTTGCATTCACAGAACAGTAATCCTAGTACTAAGCAAATTAAGGTCAAATAAAAAGATATAGACAGACAGCCAAACCTCGTGCAAAGCAGGAGCATCATTTGTGCCATCTCCAGTCACAGCAACTACATGACCCTTTTTTCGTAATGCTTGGACAAGTAGAAGTTTGTCATTGGGAGAAGACCTTCCCATTACCTGTGCTTAAATTTTCACAAATTAATGGATTGCTTTTATGATGGTTATGCAGCCATATACATATAATTCATCTTTACTTTTCTTGTTGAATGCAAGCAATTTATTTGTATGAAATAAGTGAACCGGAGCCCACATATAAACATCCCACATATAAACATATACTCAAGCACTCATGCATGTGCACACATGAAAACATGCACTCATTATTGGAAATATTGGTCATAAAGGATTAGCAAAGAATGATTCATGAAGCATGGCATAAAAAATAAGGCTTAATGGTTATTGTTTTATAAATCCATAATTCTTAAGCCTTATCTCATCTATATGGGTTTGGTTGTATTTTCATCAACATCCTAAACATTTTATGATCAACTCCCAAGTCAATGTTGATCATCCAAGAGTTTGCCAAATAGCATGCATATTTGGATTTTACAAGCCTACAATGGAACCATAATGATTTGTTGTTTCAGAGAAATATCCAGTTTATTGGCTGTGCTTATGCAATATAAGTAACACAACGAGTGAATCACACTACAAAAGGTTCCCCTCAAGCTTGGAATGAAGTAAGGAAGAAAGAAGAAAAGGTTTATTACAGAGAACTACCTCATTGAAGCAATGCTTTAAGCCAAAGAGCCCAAAATGAAGTGCATTAAACTCTAATTGAATTAAAGTTAACTGATGGATTTTGGCTAGGTTTGAGAGTCTAAGACCTTCAATGAGAAGTACAATGGTTTGTAGTTGTACAAACAATGGTACTAGTTACTAAATTTAACAAAAACTAGAAAACTAAGAAACTTGTTCTAGATGCCTTGCAAAAGAAAGGTGCCTGAAGTACCTGTCAAGAAAATCAACTTATTCATAGTAGAACTGGAAGTTTCCAGATTCTGCATGTATCATTCTTGGATGTACTTGCACTTGAAGCAGGCACTAAGAGAAGTTATGAAAAGTTTGAGCCAAGCAAGTAATATGAGATTGGACATTTGGAGTGATCAATTATGCTCTATTGAACTCAAGAGAAGCACAAATATTTTGAAACAAGTTATCTTTTGAGAATTTATATATATGATATAAAAGTTTTCTTGCAATATATGCTCAAATACTTAATGCTGCATGGTGTGGTTATTAGTTTGTCTGTAAAAATGATAGTTAAAACAAGTAAGCTAAATTGCACCCAAAAAAAACTCCAAATAGGCCCCATAGTTGCCTAAACTTACTGTTATTCTCTCAGCAATTCCTTCTCTTGCTGTTTCAGTCAAGGCACGGAATGCTTTTCCTTCTATAATGGTTGGTTCAGTGGCATTGACATCTGAATCAAGTATCCCACACTCGAAAGCTATGGCTTTTGCTGTTTGGATATTGTCTCCAGTTACCATGCGTACCTATTAATTCATAAGCAATCCTTTAAGGATCAAATTGATCATTGGTATAAAATATAGATCTAAACCAAGCAATTAAGAATTAATAATATCTAAAGACCTGCAGAAGGAAAAAAATATTCCTCAACAATAGGGAAACCCAAATTTAGCATGAAGCACATGATCATAAGGAAAGATTAGACCTCATTGATATAGAATACTCCCATAAATCCATGACAGTCTACATTGCATGGATGTCAACCACATTTATCATTTCTGCTTTATGGTCTCTCTGTGTAGTCATATCTGCTTACCATCAGAAGTGGGGGTATGATTAGGCTCTTATTTAGGAATAATTATTATCTGCAGTCGGTGGTGGCTAAGAATAGATAAAGGCTACCTCTATGATTTTAAGGATTATTCCACACTTTTTACTTCACATCCAACTGTCCATACTTCCATTGAAACCAATTTCTTAGGGGGGGACAATTGCCACCTTTGCTCCACCAGTGGGCTTCACTGATTCAGCCTTGGTCACACAATTCCAACTCTTGCTGTTTCATCAATGGGGCTTGCATTTAAACTAGAATTGGTAGAAGTGCAAGAGAAAGGAAGCTGATGATTGAGCATTTGAAACTTTGAACCACCTTAGTCAAATCATGAACTCTCTCTTTGCATGTGTGCGTGTGAGCATGTGCGTGTCCATGTGTACAAGCTGAGCTATGCATGTATAATAGACATAACAACAGATAGCCGGCATTTTTTCGGAAGCCAGACTCAGTGAATACAGCATGTGGTGATGACTGATTCTTTGCTCAAAAGCATTGTAATTATTTAATTGGAACAGAGCCTAAACTGATTACACACCTCTTGTGGCTTTAATTTACACAAACAATTAAGGACCTCTCTCACAAAGCTACTTAATCAATAACAAAGGATAAAATAATGGCAAGACATTCAGCTCATGTGGTATACCATGTCCAAGCAATTGGCATGAGCACACCAAACGAGCATGTGAACTGAAACCATATTGACAATAGAAAAGCATAACAGGACCATGCTATCAAAAATTTCTACGTGTGGCTAGACATTCATCAATGTTGTAGAATATTTTTTTATGCATTTTACATTCCATCAAATTAGAGAAAAGTTGTCAAAAGGGACAAATGAACAGTTTAAACAGGAACATAGCAAGACAAATTTTGTTTGCATTTATTGCATTTTGTTAGATTTAAAAGAAAACAAATATCAAAAGCATACCTTGACACCTGCTTTAGTGCATAATTCCACAGCATCCTTTACCCCTGGACGACAAGGGTCCTACAAGCAAAATCACTTATTTAGAGAATGAGATGATACATGAAACTGCCCATTGAGTACAATATAGAGGATTGCATTGGAGTCTCTACTTGCTCCTGGAACTCAGGCAATTTTTGGTGTAGTTACTGAAAGCAGGTCAAGAAGCATCGTCTGCTTGTGTGGAAAGTGCATTAATAAATGTCCATTATTGTGTCTGTGTCATGAAGTCAATCCAACAACCATGGTATCACACCACCAAGAGAGCAGTGCTGCATTATCCCATTGATAAATATTTTTCAATCAATAAACCATTACTGCTTTTATAATAACAAAATCATATAGATGTAACATTTTTATGCCTTATCCCTCCAACCACAGGTTTGTGGCCAACAATTTTTGGTGGTCATCAATGGCCATCATTTATCTCTCATTATAAGAAAAGAGAGTTCACTTCATCATGCTATCAGCTAATTTATTTTACATATTTCTCTGGAACACTTTAACAGATTGAATGATATCACAATTCACTAGATGAGTCATCATCAGCAACGGTCATCAAATAACCAAAACCAAAATGGTTCATAAGCATGCCAAACTAGAAATTGATTATGTTTCGCAGTTAGAGATTAAGACAAAGTTCTAAGAATTTTTGTATTTACTGTGATGTCTTTCCTATCATCAATATTTTCTTCCAAATAGATATTTGTGGGGGTTTTAGGTCTCGTTAAATTTTCTGACTGCTGTCCAGCAATTTTTTATGAAGTTGCCAATTTCTGTTTAAGCTAAAACCATTCCTTAGGTTTCATCTTGATTTTTTGGTCTGGAATCCCATAATGAACATGTAATGTCAAAGAATGAGCTTTACTAATAAAAAAGAGACCTATACCAGGGGTTGTCTTGGAGTAAATATATAAAGAATACCTCAAGGAAACAAGAAAAACATCCAGGAGACTGTCAATTAAATTGATCACAACAAACCTTTATCCCCACTATACCAAGCAGAATTAATTCATCCTCGGGCAATTGCCAGGTGTCTCTCTGTTCCTCATTTGGAACTTTTTCCAGGTCACACAATCTATATGCGAACGCAACACAGCGTAGGCTAACTTCTGCCATAGCCTCGATTGATTTCTTAAATTCGCTCATCTGCAATAGTTTTTGAGAGTTCAGAAACTAACCATGATCAGAGGGGCATAAGACTGAAATGAATGATTTCTACCTTTGCTGAGGCCATTGGTTGAACCGAACCATCAAGATCAAGCCAGTTTGAACAAGAGGCTAAGACTAATTCAGCAGCCCCTTTCCAATGGACATGAACCCTAGAGTCTGGCTGCAATTAAAATCGAACAAAAGGAGATATACACAATTAAATTGAATGTTGGATCACATCAACATACTCAACAATAGCTAATCCTATATATGAACACATGATAAACAAAAGGAAATAACACACTGAGTATCAAATATCAAAGCCACGAGCACATTGGGACTTGGGAGTATTCTAGGGGGAAGTGAAAGCTTGGTTAAGTGTTTTTTTTACCACAAGTTTTACAGATGATTGATGACATATTCACTATGGCTTAAAAGAGCAAACATCATATAATACTTCATGTTTTTTATATATTCACTAGTCATTACTGCAGGACAGCATAGTCAGCCATCGACTACCATTATTTCTAGCTATTTTAGGCAAATTTGAGCTTTTGGAATAGGTTAAGGAGTGGAAGTTATTAGTGATCCTTGTTAAGAAGATACTCCTAGCATCACAGCACTGCAATTATTAATGAATAATGCTACTGCCAAGGAGAGACTACAAAATTATATGATCCACAATAATTCCTCGCTCTAGCAATATACCCCATTAAAATCACATATCATAACCACGACCAACAAACTCCACTCTTTCTATTCCACTTTAGCCATATGAATCATGCTTTCCTTCCCATTTTAATGTAGTTTCACATCCAAATCATGAAGAGCCCCCTCAGTTCTTTTGCCATCACTGCTATTGAAGTCTTCCTGTGTCTTACCATCCTTGTTTGGGACATTTTTTCTTAACTCAGCACCCCTGTTGTGGGCAACCTGTTGAGTCTCCATATGCATGCATTTCCCATTCTGTTCTCTTGTTTCTTCATTGGAACTCATTCAAGATAGTAGCATATGGCAAATTTACATATGAGTTCACATCAATGACTCAACATCCTCACCTCTAGTATTCCTCATTTTTGTAGTGAGAACTGAAAAGACAACATATGGGATTGTTTGGCAAGAATAAAAAAAGAGAAAAAATAACGAAGTCATGTAATATCATATGTTACATAAACTGTACATGGTATAAGTTAATCTATCGATCGTAATATCCTAAGTAACTAGTGCATCATCTGTGAAGTTTGATAGCTGTCAAGTTCGTATGAATTGCTATTTTTTCTTCTACATTTGGTTATAGCTGTGCCAGACATTTGTAAATAGGCATTGCGATGCCTTTGACTAGCATGCTCGGTATGAATTCAAATGTAACTGTGGTTGCTGACATAAGGTCCATGGACCCTGACATGGAAGCATTTCACAGCAAAATTGCTCCTCAGTAGCATAGAACAAGCTCTGTGGAAAAAAGGAAGAGGAAGAAGCAGAAACTGGAACTCAAGCTCACCATGAATTCATAAATAATATTCAGGTTTCCGCTCATGGGAAAGCCACCAACTTATATTTACCTTACCACCCTTTAAGTTTTTTGACTTACATTTAAAGGAGGCTCTTCATACTGGGCTGAGAAAGGACATTTTTTCATATGTGATGCAAAATAAAGGTTTAAGTTTCTCTAAGAGGCTGTACAAGAGCTTTTGCTTCCACTTCACTTTATGTCCTCACATTTCAGCAAATGCCAATAGTGTATCTCTACTATAATCCTAATCCATCCCAATCAACACAAAAAAGCTCATATTATCAAATGGGGCTTCTAATGAAGTTGACATCATGAACACACATGGGAAGGTTTTCCTCCTTTGCTTAGGGCATGTTTGGAGTTGCTTCTGCTTCTCAAAGAATCATTCTCAAGAAAAAACTTTCCTTCAAGTTCATAATGAGAAGTAACTTTTGTAAATTTGACATTTGATAAGCACGTATTATAAGACTTCTTTTTATGAGACACTTGTCATATTTGAAAGATAAGGAGCAAACTCACAAGAACAGAAGCGAGAACTTGGTCTTTCTAGCTTCTTCTAAAATCCACTTTTTGACTGCTTTGAGAAGCACATCTTATTTAAGATGTTACGAAGAACCTACCTTTTAGAGAAAGCAACTTTTTTTACTTTACAAGCCAAAAAAGATCAAAGCACCTTGTTTTTCCACTTTACAAGCCAAAAAAGACCTTTTTCAAGCAACACCAAACACACCCTTATATATAAAAGAACGATGCTCCAATCCCATCAACTGTGCTTAGATATATTGGGCGCTGAATGTTTGAGAGCTTCAGTGACATCGTGGAATCCTAAAAGCCAACATTTAAGGAAAGAAACAATCTATTGCAGAATGACATGTCCAGTGATATTTGCATCATAGATAAAATGTCAAGACAACTAAAAGGTTGACCTAGTAAGAAGCAATGTAGATAAAATTTTATTTCTTATCAAAAGAAAGAGCGGAAGCAGAGTAGCTAATAGAAGTTATATGAGATGTCAGTACCAGTTGTATTGCAACACCACCACGCTTTTTTTCTGAGTTGAAAGGAAAGAAATGAAGGATTGACGATTTTGATCTCACATCATGGAACTTCATTCCTAGCTATAAAGGTATGATGCCAATTAGAAGCAGCATTGATAGGCAGGACAAAAATAATTATGAGAGAAGCAACAAGAATTGCATAAGTTTGTACATTGACCCCCCAAGAAAGAATGGCCTTTTCGGTGGGTGAACCAGTAACCTCAATAGCCGAACCATCCTATTTAAAAAAAAATGTATTCAATTAGATGCTTCAATTGTTATACAATAATCATTTCACTTCAAGGCATAGGGCAGAAGGGTTAGACCAACAAATAGGAGCTGCGCAAAATTTTTAAGTCCAGCATATCATGCAAGAAATAAATAAACCTCCTTTACACAAACTGGTATGACCAACAAAGGCACTTGTATAAATCAGATGCATAACAATCTATAGAACTTTATAACTATATGATCGACAATGAAATACTCAACTGCCACAAAGAAAATGGGTTTTGGTGACTTCTTAAAAAATCCTAATATTTTATGCCCAACCATCTTGAACCAGGTGGTTCAGGACGAATCGAACTGAACCAGCCTAGAACCGGAATGGTTCAGCCTTTCGGTCTGGTATAGAGGGCAAACCGCCCTGAACCGACCTTGAATCGATATACCGAACCAAATTAAACCATCCTAAACCAAAACGAACCATCTGGTTCAGCTTGATTCGGGGGGTTCATGGTTTAGGGCCCTCTAGTTGACCCGATTGATACATCACCAGTTCGGTAGGTATGCTCCGTATCGAACTGTACTGATTTGATATTGAAATGGTATCAGTTCTTGATATGACGAACCTTACATCCTAATAAGCATTTAATAATATAGCATGCAAAATCAATAACAATAACAAAGGTGCCATTAAGTGACAATGATTTTGGACTCTAGCCAGGGTTTCAAACTTTATTCTGTAAAGTATGAAGGCTTTATAGTTTTGCTCCAAAAGACATGTACCAAATGTGTGCCAGAAGTAACTAATTTAGCTGCAAAATATAAAAACAATCATATTGCATCTGGAGTATCACTTGTATGTAACCATATTAGCAGCATTAATTGGTAAAAAGTTGCCATCTCTGCCTTTTACTACAAACAGTATTATCTTAGAAGTTTAATCAAAATAGGAGAACCCAGTAAATTAAGTAACACAATAAATTGGGTTAACTACAGTTCATCCAACCCACAAGAATGGTCATCCAAGTTGCAAGAGTAACATTTAAAACAGATAAAAGAGAGGTTGACCTTAGGCTCAAACACATCACCGGTTGTATTCTGTGCAATGCTTTCAATCAGTAGAGGAGATATATTACACAACCGTTTAACGTCATCTGGAGGATCTAACTTCATTCCACCAACATACACCTCCACGATAGTCATCTATAACAAAAAAGTAAACCTTGTAGAGTTTAAAAGCCAAACATATAAAGCTTATTTCAAGTTCACATGTTGCAAAAGTTCCTCATCTCATGATCAAATAGTTAAACAATTAGACTTTTTGAAAGCAATGAATAATTATTATCAAATAGCAAAACTGCTCCTATGAAAGTGCAAATTGATATACCTGATTCAGTGTCAGAGTTCCAGTCTTGTCACTGCAGATTGTTGTTGCTGAACCCATAGTTTCACAAGCTGAAAGCCTCCGCACCTGTGCACAAATATTTTAGAGCTTGTTTAATTTTATACATCTGCAGATGTCATTTTTATTAAGAATTATGCAGAACACGTGCCAGGGCCTTGTCTGCCATCATCTTTCGCATTGAGTATGCAAGGCTGACAAAATGGAGAAAAAAGGTAAATTTACAAAGAGGGAAAATTGGGAAAGTGAACTTTCAATTTAAGGAGACTTTCAATATAACAAGATAAAATAATCTCATCAATATATAGCACATCCATACGTCAAGGTCACAGCCAATGGAAGCCCTTCAGGCACCGCAACAACCACGATTGTCACCTATCACAAATGAGAGGAACATAAGCCCCTATAACCAAAATATTGTACAGCATAAGAATACTAAGTTCCTAATACATACTGCTACTGTGAAGATCTCAATGGCTCCATTTAGTGCATTTCTTACACCTGTTTGTCCCCTTATGAATTGAACAGTTCCATCAGGATTCTTGGTATGTCCAGTGAAGTATCTGAGTTAAAAAGAAAAAAAAAAAAAAAATGTAAAAATAACATGAATAATCCTAAATTAATTATTCAAAACCTCCCTTTACCTAGCCAGGAGGACTACCAGAACTGCAGCAGCAACTGTCAGGCCAACCATACCAATGAAAGTAGCAACACCATTCAGGCGCACCTATTTCAGAGCAAAATAACCATGTAAAGACATAAAATGCATACTCTACTAAGCTATTCACAAAACTCATAGAAGATATCATAAAGCAGAGAAAACAAAGAGCAACATGACTTGAGAGCACCTATATAGCAAAATATTCATGTAAAGACGTAAAAGGCATACTCTACTAAGCTATTCACTCAACTCACAGAAGATATCATACAGCAAAGAAATCAAACAAGCTTTCTACCAAAAAGAACTCATTCTACGAAAGGAAAAAACAAACCTGCAAAGGAGTTTCTTCACCATTATCCTCAGATATAGTGGCCATCAATAGACCCCATTCAGTATTGATTCCGACAGAGGTTACCTGGATATAGTTCAAAATGAACAAAAGACTGAAGTGAATAACGTAGTACAAGACATGCCCCCCAATAAAATGAACACATAATGATTTTACAGTAGACTAATAATGGCATTTAGAATCTTGTCAAAGCATTTACATCATGGTTTCCTGATGGCAAAATAATAAACGTTGTCCCATCCATGTGGAGTCAACATCATATATCGAACTTTACCATTGGTCTATAACCAAACCTATTTCCTTTGAAATGGAAACTGTGTTATAAAATCCCATCTCATCTTCCAGTCTATCCATTTTTCCCTCCTGATGTAATGTGTTAAACTGAATCCAACACCTTTAACACTGGTATTTCGTAATCCATCCGACTACAACCCCCCCAACCTCCAACCCCCACTCCCACAAATATTCCTCTATCAGTGCCAGTCCTATTCGTAATATTTTCTTACTCAATTCTTCAAGTAAATCAAAGTATCAAACAATTCTCAAAGACCAAAAGCAGTATTCCTTTCCCCAACAGACTTACATACAGATAAAGCACCATTACCAAAATATGCTACAGTCAGTGGGCCTCTAAACTTAAAAAGTAGTTTTGATACTTGGACTCCTTAAAAATAGTTTTGATACTTGGGCTCCTAGGATTCCTCAGTTGCTGTTAGAGTTATGCTCCTCCAAACACCATGCTTGAAATGAAAATCCTCAGATCCAATTCTTTGTATGTGATCTATTTAAAATGGCATATGGGAAAAATAAGTGGCATCATAAAATTCCACAGACTAAACATGAGCATAATCTTTTTTTAAAAAAAAGGCCACCACCAGTACAAACCTTCCCAACTCTACCATCACTATATTTTCTTCAAAAATAAAAGGTGAGCTCGATCACCATCAATTTTCAGCATAATGGAAAGCTTTCACTGTCTTAACATGCCAATGCCTAGGAAATCATTGCAGTTCATATTGTTCATTTGTTTAGCAAGTTCAATGAGACAATATGATGAGAACAACTAACTACTAGGGATCAGGGCAGAAATTCTCCTTGGCAAAGTGATTGCTAGGGAAATAAGCAAAAGTGGCATGGAAAATCATAGCATCAGAAAGTTCTTAACACCTTGATGATTTTTTCCTAGCTAGTCTACCTAGTGTCTTGCTTTTGACCCTGTTTGTATAGAAGAATTTCTGGACCCAAAAGAAAATTTTCTCTCTAGTTTAATTGCCTTAATCAAGACCAACTCTTGCACTTACGTAATCAATTCATTCCTATAGTTGCTTTTCCCTTAGAGAAAAATATCAACTAATCAAATGCATGCAAAGGAGAAGATATACCTGTTACAAATGAATCCCCAGTTAATCCATATTCCACATTCCACAAATCAGCAATAGGGAAGAGATGAAAAAAATTAAAGACCTCAATAACATACAGATGCTTAGAGTCTCAAAGGAAATGATACTGGACGTCTTTATTACCTAGAGGTCATGGACCATGTTGTTTTAGCCTTAAGCACCCACACTTGAGACCAAGATTCACCGTATCAAGAACTGGTACCATTTTTGTACCAAACTAGTATGGTTCAATACAAAGCATACCGTACCGAACTAACAATGCACTAGTCACTCCGTACTAAACAAACGATGTACCAGTTAGGTGAACTGAAAGGTTCTAACCCATAAATGACCCTATACCGAGCTAAACTAGGCGGTTCGGCATGGTATGGGACAATTTAATATGGTATGAGGTCAATATGAGGTTGGAACAGGACGATTTTAGGCTATATAGAGTGTTTTGAGGCGGTACTGATTTCATAACATTTCAAAATGATGAACCACATTGGCTCCAAACTAGTACGGTTTGGTACACCTTGTACCAGATGGTTCTATATGGTTTGGCATGCCTTGCTTGAGACATAGATAAAGATATCAGTGTAGCACTTGGATATCCATAAGGTAAATTTATAAACTTGGAAAGAACCAATACTTTGACATGTGCCCCCTCCGACATATGTATCAAAGTTCATGTAACATAGTTTGAGGTTTTTGGGAAGGAAACAATGAAAAAAAACTGAGGCAGAACATCCTAGTTTAGTACATGATGAAGCATCTTGATGGCAGTTCAAGCAAAAGATGTAAATGAAGTTATATGAAGGATGATGGAATGGTACTGAGAGAGTGAAATGATACATGTCTAACAAATTATGAGAGAATCAAGAATAGCTTGATCAAATAGTCATTTCAGTGCCCAACCATATATCATAAGCCTTGTCACCTGAATTATCTGCTTTGGGCTTGACAATATCATTCTTTTCCATCAGTTCATAATAGAGAATCATGTCAAACATGTTGTGCAATCTTTCACAAAGTCCAAGGTTTTGTCAGGTCTTCTCCTCTTCTTCTATATAAACCTGATATTTGGGCCTCGAGCAGTAAGCATTGTACATGTTTCTGCTAATATAGCATCTAGGCTTCCTCCAATTTACTCACATTCATTATAGTACTATAACCTCTTCGGTTCTCATCTTATGCACATGAACTTGGAGCAAAAAAATGTGCTTCTCTCAAATCAGATTTCTTTTTTTTCTTTTTTCATTCTTTGCACTATAGAATGAAAAAGAGATTAAGGTAAATCAAAAATTATGTAGAAGGAAGTAATAAAGAAAGATTTAAAATATTTGCATCTTACAAAAAAATATCTCAAAACTGAGCAGAATAAAAAAATAAAAAAAAAGATTTATGTAGCCAACTTCAGCTAGTTTGGAACTAAGGTTTTATTGTTGTTGTTATTGTTATTCATTCTTTGTACTGCAGAACATAGGTACAATACCATCACAGTGATCATGTGACACATGGTTCAAAGAACTAATAAGTATTATACGCTTTTGGGATATCCAACTAACTAGAGTTTAAGGAACGTCTTGTGCTCATTAGACCATTTGATTGTCCCACTCATCATTGGTTGTCCATTGCTGTGCCGGATGTGCAAGATGAGCAACACACAACACATGGACACGCAATTGACTTTGCTATGCATCTTAAGGCAAGGTTTGCTACACCGGCCATACCAACATAGTCTTGGTACAAGGTTTGGTACCGAGATTGTGAACCTTGTCCTATAGTATGGTGGGCTACTAAAGCCTCACTAGGCAATCAGATGGTCCAACTTACATTGGACTCACCTCGATCTCAATTGGCTACAATCTCATTATGTAATTAAGAATTTGAGTTTTATTGTCTTGCTACATAATAAGGCTGAATCTTGAAGGCATTAACCTTGCTTCAGAAAAGATATAAACAACGTCCAGAATTAATTGCATTGAATAATTCAATCACAAAAATAATTAACTATGAACACATATTATGATTTATGATGTCAATATAATTCACAAAATTTACATTAGTTAATTTATAAACTTATTGTTATTATTATTCTTTGGCCTTCTTTTTAAAAACATACTAATAGAATATAAATGTAAATTACATGAACAGACCATTCAGTTGAGCTAAATGCAGGAACTTTCTTTTATGGAGAACAAAACAAAGCAGCCTGCACAACTGATCTGACAACTTTATATGGTTTTACCGAGGAATGCCCCTAGAAAGCAAGAAATAAGACGACAGGATAACCAACAAAGTCTTGAATTGAGTATATAAGCTTGCACGTAATCTCAATAATCTTATAAACATTTCTTGCTCATGTTTAAAAATAAATAATAAGTTTAAGCACTTTCTGCTGCATCCATATTGACCAGCTATATGCATTGTATGGATTTGATGTACTTTTGATTGTTGGTGTTGATACTTCAGACCTCAATTGTGTACGTGCATGCTATGTCTAGTGCAGAAAAACAAATGTCTAATGATGTGACCATATATTAGAGAAAAGAGAAGGCAATTTCATGGCTATGGATTGGCCAGATAGTTCTAAGAGAGATTCAAAACTTGCAGTACCATGGTTTACAACACAATATCTCGGCATATGAAAATGCATATGTTTCTACTAAGCAAAAGCAATAGGATATACGGCAAAACATCAGCATATTTAAAATACTCACTTACCAACATGGTGCCATAGCCATCAGCTACCTTGCAACCAGACATCAAAAATGGTGCTTTTTGATCTTTGTGAACCTGAAGCAAAGCATCATATTCATATACCATTAGTCAATCCATTCATTATATAAAGATCAAGAGAGGAAAAGAAACACAAAAACATACAATCTTAGATTCTCCAGTCATACTCGACTCATCGATGGCAAGAGAATGGCCAGAAATTAAAATGCCATCAGCAGGAACCTGAAAAAGAAATCAAAGTAGCCCAACCAGTTTGAATATACAATATGGAGGTAGATCTCAGTCTAACTAAAATTACTTTCATTACCTACCTGATCACCAATTTTAAGAGGAACAACATCACCAACTACAAGATCAAATATTGAAACTTCAATTCTTCTACCACCTCTGATTACCTAGGTAACCCACAAAGTAGATAAACAGTTTCACATAGCAAGATGTCACCTTAAGAAAACAAAAGGCAAATTATAGGTAAGAAATTACATGAGATGATGCTCACCTCTAACTGTATATTTTGCTTCTCTTGGTTCAGATTTTGGAATTGAAGATTTTGTTTATAGTCACTGATAGCTGAAGCAGGGGGAAGAAAAAAGAAAGTGAATAGATGTAAATTAAACCTGCATGATTAACATACACCAATTCCAAGCCTAAATAAGCTAAGTTCACATATGAATTGTAATTGAATCCTATCTTTGGGAAAACAAGAAAGAGAAATACACAATCCAAAAGCTACTGCTAAGCCTAACAGTTTTGTTTTAGTGCACCTGCAACAGATAATACTCCATCAGTCCATCCACAATGTCAGCCTACAGTACTCTATTTAAGGATCAGAAAGTGTAAGATCTATATCATTAGCAAAGAATTTAGAAATGCGTAGCCTCAGAAAGGTTGAACAAGTCTAGGCTGCAAAGCATACATTCATCTTGTTCTGAGATGTAGGAGATGGTTTGGTAGGTGACTAGAAAACCCACATAGCTTGAAAGAAGCATAAGTGATTTTATATACATCCAATCCACTACATAATGAAGCAGAAGATAACCAACCATTTTTCAACTTTATAATGACAAAGTAGAAAAGTGGGGGTAATGTCATCCAAACTTTTAATAAGCTTTCTCATGTGCCAGGATAACCATAAAAGGCACTACATGCTCCATAATGCAGGTGAGAACTGGACAGGAACAGCTGGTCAGACCAGAAACCCAGTGACCTGGACCTAGGTCAGACTCAGTTCAATAGTTGAATCAAATCTGCAATCAACCCAGGTTTCAACTACTGAAACCTGCCAAACCTAGCCAGGTTTCGCTCGCCCTGGCCATTTTCAGTGACTTGCATGATTGTTTTATCTTTAAAAAAAACTCGGTAAAAATAATTGTAAAACAAGTGGGAGCACTGGATCAAATCCCTGAACTGGTGTAACAAGCTAACTCTACTAACCAGTTAGATACATTGCTGATTTGTATCACGATACTTTTTCTCAAGATATATATACAGTTTTAAATCATTTTAATTTTTTAATATGTCTTTGGCCTGACCGATTGACCAGACAGTTGGATTGGTGAACCAACCCCCTTGGCTGAGCCTATCTGGTTCGGTTCTGATTATCATGTTGTCTCCAATGTTACCTGGAGACATGGCATGGTTTTCAAGTGTTAAGTGTCCAAAAGAGTCAGACGTGGGATATAAATATATGTGTATATATATACTGGGACATGTCCATATCATATAGATACGTTTACAAACATCTTGAGATGCCTGAATAGTTTGCTAAACCAGTTGCTACCCTCTTTTTTTTTGAGAGAGAGAGAGAGGAGAACATACCAATTGCTACGCTAATTTATAGAATTCATGGCACTTTTGTAAATGTTATGTTATACTTGAAAACTTCTAAGTATGAGTGCCAAAAGTGGATATGTAACCATGATGATATGACAGTTTGCTGACTTGAAATGTCAGGGAATGTTATGAGTTGTCCAGGTTACAAGTGTCTGGACATGGCAAAAATCCAGATTTTGCAATGTCTGGGTAACATTCCTTTTCTTATTTTAATTTTATTGTTAATGATTTCTCACCAAAAACTACAGTTCGCAATACCCTAGCAATAATAGAATATACAACATAAGTATACACAACGACATCTTGATAGAAAAGGATAAATATGACTGCTGAACTTTTTCATCAGATATAAAAGGAGGGAAGTTTCAATGCAAACAAATAAAAATGAACAAAACAAGTATTTTGGAGAGGGGAAAAAAGTACAAGGCCATACCTGTAACAAGTATAACAAGAATAACAGCAAAGGCAATGCTACCGCCATCGTACCATCCTTCGCTTAACCCCTAAGATGATAGACAGAAGTAAACGAAAGCTTTGGGGGTAAAAAATCTAAGTGAACATATACCACGGAGTCATTCATTGAGACCTTTTGAAAATGCAAAATGGTTGATAAGAAAATGTCCGTAACATAGAAAGCACTCATCACGTTATAACAGTCCATATATTCAACTTTTTAACCCAAAGAATTTCAATTATATTTGTTAAAAGAAGTTCTGCGGAACAAAGAAGTAAAGAAGATAGCATTCGGTCATTCAGTAAAACAGTATAGAGCAGAAAGGATGTCGTTAATCCTTCATTAAGGATACAAAGATGGAACCCAGAGCAAGGAACATCATGCAGAGGAAAAGAATATTGCTGTGAGAGAGACCTCAGCACCATAAAAATAATCATCAAGTATCTAGCATCCTTAGTGAGGTCTCAGATGGAGGGATCTGAAATGATAATTTTCTTACATTACAAATAATGAAATATATAGTAGAAGAGATCAATCAAGCACTTAAAATATTGAGGGCTCAACATTTTTCAATTTAAACAATGTTACAGAGATAGAACCCAGCAAGGAATAGCATGAGGAAAAGAAAATTGCTGTAAGAGAGATCTCAACACCACAAAAATAATCATCAAGAATCTGTCATCCTTAGTGAGGTCCCAGATGGAGGGATCTGAAATGATAATTTTCAATTTGAACAATGTTACACAGAATTCACAGTTTGATTAAAGAATGAAACCAAAAGGAAAAAGACTTGTAAATCTGTAGTCTTGGCCCAAAAACACGCCTCGTGGAGACTAGAAAGGAACACTTAAAAGAAATGATATCAGAATACGAAGAAAACAAGTATTACATCATTCTAGTGTTACAGGAGAATAAAACCAATTGTAGGGTTCCAAAATTCCAACAGATCTGACAAGCCACTTGATCAGAGATATTCTGAGTTAATGAAAGTCTTGGAAATATTGAAAATCTAATCAGCCAAGATCAATGTAACAAATTTTCACACAGCAAAACAAAAAGGGAAAAAAAGGAGATCTAAATTGACTTTTCTTTATTCATAGAACAAATATTCAACTTGCAAAAATTCAAGACGCTATGTTCAATTCAAAAGACTAATGGGATGGAAAGCTACAAGAATAAAAATATAAAGCAGGAAGGTAATGAATTGTTGCTGTTGCACATGCAGGACACTAAGACAAAATTTTCATTATAAAATATAAAGTAAAACTTGCCTCTGTTTGTATGCCCAATGCCAGAGATACAACTGCAGCTACCATGAGGATAACAAGGGTTAGATCTTGGCAGGCTTCCCATACGAAAACCTACAAGCATCAAAAAACAAGAAACATGAATCCTCAGCTAGGGGAATGTTTGAAAAATAAAACAATGACCATGAATGAAATGCTAGGTTAAATCATACCAAAAAATTCCTTCCTTTCTTTTGAGGATATGTGTTGGCCCCAAATGTACTCCTTCTATGCAATAATTCTCCGTCATCTCCACTAATTCCCCTATCAATATTGGTCTTCAGCGTATCTGACAGCCCTCTAATCTGAGCATACACAAATTTTTGCACACCATTTCTGTAGTTAATAGATAACATGATGAAGAGTAAACAGAGAAAATGTAAAAATCTAAAAAACTTGCCCCCCCATATTCTTGCAGAGCAGAAAAATTATGATCCCTATTCATTGCAGTGAGCTGCTCCACTTCAATCTGAAAACCACCAGCAGGAACTGTTTGCTTTTCTCCAACAGTATCTGTTCATGAGATGCAAAAAGCTTGCATCAAAACAAATGGATCGGCTTAAAGTTTCGTGAGCATATACAGCAAAAAAGCACAAAACAAAAAAGGCAATGTAAAATTTGGACAACTATAAAACCATGCAATGTCATTTTTAAGAAATATCTTGCAAAACAAATGAAGAAAAAGAAAAGGACATTATACTTTGATCAAATTAATGCAGTCTAAGTAGTGCAAAAATAAAAAAGAATGAAACAATTAAAGAGGAACAGAAAATAAAGAAAAGTGAAACAATAATGTTAATGAATCCTAAACCTATTTTGTTGCATAAAAATTACAGAATAAAGCATTTATAGAAGCACAGTTAAGAAAATTTAGAACCCTTCAAAGTCCAATGAGTTAAGTTATTCAGCCAACTAACAAATGTATTGGTCAGATTCACAACTCAAAACTTGAAGTCCATTTACATAATACATCTCCAAGAAGTCTAATATCATCGCATCATAAGAAAAACAATAATAACAACTAACAATAACAACAAAGCCTTAATCCTAAACTATTTAGAGTCAGCTATATCAATTCTTTTTCTCCATTCTATTCGGTTTTGAATCATATTTTCTGTAAGATATAAAAATTTTAATAATTTTTATCACTTCCTCCAAAGTAAATTTTAGCTTTATCTCTACCTCTTTTCCTTTTATATATATCAAATCGCTCATTCACACAAGTGAATCTCTAGGCCTATATTGTATATGTCCAAACTATTTAAGTTATTCTTCTCTCAATTTCTCTCCAATTGGTGTTACCTTTATTTTTTACAAATGACTTCATTTCTTATTCTTTTTTTTCTTATATTACTATACATCCATCTCAACATTCTCATTTCAGTCACATTCATTTTGTCTATATGTAATTTTTTAACTATCCAACATTCCATACCATAAAGCATAACCAGTCTTACGATTATTTTATAAAATTTTCTTCAATTTGATAGGTATTCTATGATTATATAATATTCCAATTGCACTTTTTCATTTCATCCAAGCTACTACAATTTTATGAACAACATCATTTTCAATCTTTCCTTTCTTATGAATAATCGATTGTAAATATTGAAAATGTCACTTTTAGAAACTTCATTGTCCTCAATTTTTACTTTATATTCATCTCTATTTCTAGTTGTATTAAAATTACATTTCATGTATTCAGTCTTTATCCTACTTAACCTAAAACTTTTAGATTCTAATGTATTTCTCTATAATTCTAACTTATGATTGACCTCAGTCTTAATTTTATCCACTAGAACTATATCATTTTAGAAATAGTATGCACCATAAAATATTATCCTTAATATATCTAATAAGTTTATCCATAATTAAAGTAAAAAGATAAGAATTAAGAGCATATCCTTAATATAAACCTACTATAATAGAAAATTCACTAGTATTATCATTAATAGTTCTTATATTAATAACTACTCCATCATACATATCTTTTATTACATTAATATATCTAACAGGTACTTTTTTTTTCTAATACCCAACATAATATTTTTCTACAAACTCTATCATATGCTTTCTCTAAAACAGTAAAAACCATATAAACATCTTGTTTTTTTTCCTATACTTCTCCATTAACCTCCTAAGGAGGAAAATGACTTCTATAGTCGACTTTCTTGACATAAAACTAAATTAATTTTCTAATATTTTTGTAATACATTTTAACTTATGCTCAATTATCCTCTTTCAAAATTTCATAGTATCACTCATGAGCTTGATGCCATAATAATTAGAGCAATCTTGAATATTTCTTTTATTCTTCTAATTAATACTATAATGCTCTTTCTCTATTTATTTGGCATCTTTTTAGTCTCTAAAATGTTATTAAATAAATTTGCCAACCAAATTCTATTAGCCCCACCTAAATATTTTCAAACCTCTATAGAAATCTTATTAGATCATATTGTTCTTCCTATTTTCATAGCCTTTTTTATCTCAGATAACTTAATTCTATGAGTATACGTCATAATTCTATCTTCAAAGGATTTAGTAGGGCAATCTAAATTATCTATATGATTTTTATTTAATGATTTATTAAAATAGTTTCTTCATCTTTTTTTGCTCTTATGCTCCTTAGCCAAAACTTTTTATAATCATTTTTGATGCATCGAACCTAAATTGTATCTCTAGTTTTTCTTTCTTTTAGTTTTGCAATTTTATATATCTCTCTCTCTATCTTTAGTTTCTAGCTTATAATATAATTCTTCATATACCTTATATCTAGCCTTCTATACTATCTTTTTTAACTTCTTTCTTAATTATCTTATAGTTTCCATATGCTTTTTTATTCCTACATTTAGATAGTTTTTTATAGTACTTTCTTTTAGCCTTAACCATTAATTGAACTTTCTCATTCCACCACCAAGTTTTCTTATCATATGACTCTTTTTTTTTTTTAACTCTCCTAACATCTCTAGAGCTTCTTTTCTAACAATATTAGCTATCTTTTCCTATATGATATTAATTTCTTCATCTATACTTCATCGTTCTATCTTTCAAAGCTACTAGTTTCTCTCCTTTCAAATTCCATCACCTAATCCTCATATTCTTATACTTTTAGTTCTTCTCTATTTTTGAATACATACATCCATAGCTATCGATTTATGTAGTATGTCTAAACTCTCATCCAGCATAACTTTACAATCTCTACAAAAAAACCTGATCAATCTTTCTAGTAAAAAAAAAATTTATTTGATTAGCATTATATCCACTTTTAAAAGTTATTAAATAAAAATTTTTCTTTTAAAAATATATGTTGGTTAAATTATATTTCATTGCAGACTCAAATAGCTTTTTCTTCTTCATTTATATCTCTGAATTCATAACTTTCATATACTCTTTCAAAACTTATATTATATTGTTCTACACATCCATTCAAATCTCCTCCTATAAATATTTTTTTCATTAAGAATCTCTTGAATTAAACCATCCATATCCTCCTAAAAACTTTGCCTTGGAGCATTACCTAAACCCACTTGAGGAGAATAAGAATTAATAATATTAATCAACTCTTACCTAACCCCAATTTAATTAAAATTAATCTATCATCTATCCTCGTAATATCTACAACCTCATCTTTTAGACTCTTATCTGTAATTATTCATACTTCATTTTTATTCCTCTCTTTATCTATATACTAAAGTTTAAAACCATCAACTTTTTTTACTTTTTATTCATTTTCTCTTATTCACTTAGTCTCTTGCAAGCAAGCTACATTAATTCTCCTTTTATTCATTATATTTGTTAGTTCCATTAATTTTTCTATTAATGACCCTATATTTTAAGTTGTTAAATATGTTTTTTTTTTTTATTTCTATGCTTAATTTTAATTTTATTTTTTTAGACTAACTTCTTTATCCATACCCGTTTATAAAGATGTGGGAACCTTTGCTTACTTTTTGACACATCCAAGTATCGATATGGCATGTCACTTCTGAGGATCATCCTAGCCCCTACAAAAGTTTCCAGTGCACCTAGGGTCTAATGTAACGCATTGCTTTCAGGGATTACCCTATTTTCAACGATTTTTTCTATTAGATTCATGTTCATAGGGTGTGACTATAATTTTACGCTAATTGTCAACCTACCGCACATAAGAATTAAGAAAAAATATTAAATATAATCAAGTCAATAGTTTCATAACAATGGAACAAGGAATATATTGGTAAAAGAAAGATCTGTGAATAACCTTAGATAGCTTCAAATGCAAAGAAAAAATCCGGGACAAGAAAATGTTATAGTTAATTAGATCTCTCAAATTCATGGTAGTGTAAATTTCTTTTTTTTTTTCAAAAAGAATATCAAGCCATTAATCAAGCAATAGAATTCAATAATGGAATACCTAGTGGCTCTCTTTCCCCGGCCTCCTTAAAGAGGTATGCTGCCTGAAAAAGTCAAATTCAGGATGAATGCATACTATCCCAGATTATACAAGATTTCAGGCCTAATTATGAATGAAATTAATACCAGTATGACTTGAGCATGTGTCCGAATCTTCCTCCTTATTTGCTCTTTTTCTTCCTCCTTTTTTAGATCTAGTGTGTATCTAAATCGGCGAGAAGCATTTAGCACAAGGGTTGCTTGCTGCCAAAAACAGAAAATAACCATAACATCAATTACCATAGCCCACAAGACAACTCATCCATATGACGCTTTGATAATACACAATTGATTAAAAAAAATTAAAAGGCAATACTTGTGCCAGATTTACATATCATATATCAGAAAAATAAATAAGAATCAAACTTAGAGAATTTTGTCTGCTGTCGTGAAGATGAGAAAAACAAACGCACTCACCTAAGATGGCTGCCAATATATTTGCAAGGTTGAAGCATATACCATAAGATGGATTACAAATTCCACTCAAATGTAGGAATTTTTGGCATGAACATCACGATGAAATATAAATGAGTGCAAATAGCACAATAAGCTTGAAAACAAATACTATATTAGGTCAGACAACATCTCTCCCCAACCTGTTGGGGGTGGGAGGGATGAATTATCAAGACCACGGCGATAGAGAGACAGAAGTTGGTGTGCATGGTAATCTAAATCCTACCTTCCATCCTCTGAATAAAATACTAAGTGCAAGCAAACCTGCATGATTAGAAACAGGTCTATAATCCAGCCTAGGTAGAATCTGCTTTGACCTTTACAGTACACACCAGCAGACTAGATGTATGTACAACTTTAGGTCATGCTTAAGATAATTCAAGTTTCTGTTGACTCTGCTAGATATAGCAGAATGTGGAACTATTAAGTAGGATACATCTGCAGTGTCTTATGATAAAAATGGTTGATATTGGACATTTTCAAGTTTTTACTGAGAGCATTTTCTCAACTTTATACCACCTCGATTAAAATAAAAGAAAATGGTTCATTTAGTTCTTGAAAGCTTATATAACAGTTGTTTTGCAGACTATCTTTTCCAATTTTTTTAATATGTACATTTTTTTTTTCTATTTTTTGATAATCTAAGCTCCAATAGTTTCTTGATTTTTCTAATTACTGCTGAATTACACTTTTTCTCCTTGGCTAATTACACTTTACCAGTTGTTCTGCCATTTCCACTTAATTTCCATCAACATTTTTCTGACGCCTAATCTATCATTGCTCTGTTCCAGCCATCTTCAGACATTCTCATTCTCAAGGTTTTGCACAGGAGCTAAATCCCCTGCTCTCTGAAATCCAACAGAAGGAACACACTCACCATGTCCTCATCTGTTACGAGTGGCGATCTTCAATGCCAAGATTAACATATCTCCTTCTCACGATGGCCGCCATTCAGTTGTCGTTCGTGAACCACTGTTTTAGTTAATCGTAGGACCGTAAGATTAAACCCTCCCTAGCTTCCATTCTGTTAGCACGTACGCCTTCTCCCTACCAACACTATGAAGCAAACACATGATGCGAACCATGACCTATCATTTCCGTTCCATCAAACTCCTTGTCAGTTCGTATTCGCCTTCTTGATTTCCAGCATCAAGAAGCAACCTCCTCGCATCGTAATGAAATAGATTCAGAGATGAAAGGGCAAATCTAGATACATCGCATGCAATCACATTTACGTGCCGATCGAAGCAATGCGAGAGCGAAGGGAAGAGAACGCACCCTCCACCGGCGGAGGCTCTCGACGGGGGCGTTCTTGGCCGGGATATCGAAGGTATCGCTGGACGAGCAGATCTCCTCGCTGCCGTTGCGGTCTCCGCCGTTCTCCTCGTCGTACTGCCGGAGCTGCGGTTCCGGTGATCGGAGCTCCATCCTGTCGTCGTGCCGCAGGAGAGATGATACCGCGCCCGCCGAATCTGGGCCGCCCAATCAGCATCAGACGCTCGTCTCATATCCCGACAAGAAACCAAGAAAGAGAGAGAGAGAGAGAGGCGACCTTGTGTCGTTTATATGTAGAGTCTCACAGTGAGGGAGTGGGGTGGATGGTGGAGGTGGGTTGGTCGGCGAGCGAGGTTGAGGCGGTGGGAAGCGCCTTCCTTCTGGTATCCTTCCTCTCTCTTTCCTTCGTCTCTTTCTCCCTTCGAGGAGGATGTCGTCGTCTTCCTTCTGGTATCCCTTAATCCTCTCTCTCTCTCTCTCTCTCTCTCTCTCTCTCTCTCTTGTCACGGGGTCTTCGGAGTGAGCGAGAACGACGAGAGGTGGGGGGAAGTTTCGCTGCTAACTCCCCGGAACAACGGGAGCAGCAACGATGATGGCTTTATTGTAGCCGCTCCACGAAACCATGGTATATTCGGTTGGCGCATAAAACGAGTCTTATGCGGTGACTTTTTTCTGCCGCACGTCCATAAATAGACGCACGGATTCAAATCCCGCGTAAGGTGCAGTCGTCTTCTTGTTCTTGATGACGTGGAAAATTTAATGGCTTCCACGATTGTACGGGCTGACAGTTGCGCGCCTTGATATTTTAAATCGGAAGGTTTTGAGTTTTTGCTTCTCTTACGAATGAATCCGTTTTTTTCTCAAGGAAATAAATGCTATCGTTGGGCCGACAGATTTTTTTTTTTTTTTCTTTCTTTCTTTCTTTTAAGTTGAAACCCGAATCATTAATTCCAATCACAAGGTTAGGATGGAACATAGTTAAGTGGATTTGAAATTCAGCCCATTCACAAGGTTATAAAGAAGAATTTGAAGATTATGAAATTGAAATATAAAAGTAATTATATTTAATATTATAACATGTATTAGTTTTAGTTAATTAAGTTTTGAATCGATCAACTTTTTCATTTTGGGCTTATACGTAAACTGTATGAATTTAATGATGAAGAAGATGACTAATTTGACTACATTAGAATATAACAAATTCTACATCTTATAATATAATATAATTATAATTATATTTATTATGATATAATATAATAATTATATTATATTATAATTATGATATAATTTGAAATTTAATCTTAATATTCAACATTATAAATCCTTTCTAGGATGGTTGCTATTTTACTTTTAATGTAATAAAATTATGATTATTTTTTTTAATTGATATTATTTTATTTGGGTGTGATGTGAATGAATCTTACTATGCTAGACTTATATTTTTTTTATGTTGTTTTATAATAGATTTAGACCTAATGTGATGTTTTATATGTGGTCATATTGTATTATGTTTTACCTTTCTGATTTTTATATTTATTTATTTGTGAAATTAATGTCACACTAAGTAGCTATATTAAAAAAAAAAAAAAATCAAAAGAACCAAGTTTTAGTCCAAGTGCAAAATTGGATATTCAGATTGTTTCTGATTTCTTGATTTGGATGGCAATAACAATTAATTTGTTTTCAATACTCATGTGATTCAAATAAAGGAAATGAGTGATCTTTTACGCTTTAATTTATAAAAGATATTAAACCAAGCATTATGCCAACATTTTTTTTTTTTTTTCCAAAAAGAAATGTAATTATAAGTGAAGCTACTAATTAAATAACACCATTTTTCTTTTTTCTTTTTTTTTCTCTCTCAACACTATACTGAAGTACCAGCAATGTCTTCTCATTCTTCATGATGCAACCATCATCCATTACGAGCTTTTTGATGCTCTTCTTTAACTCACCTTCTTTCCTCGTTACACCGCCTGCCTGCCTGGCTGCCTGCCATTTTAGTGTCGATACGCTGTTCTCGCATAGGATGCCACGGTACAAAAACTGTGATGATGGACGTTGGAACTAAAAAAAAAAACAGAGAAGCCGGAAGCAACGGGGAAGTTACCAAAAGAGCGATGATAACATTCCTTTCTCACAGCCCGGATTCAATTATAGTCTAGTTTCATATGATTCAGGTTGGGTCGTCCAGCTTGTCGCAAATCTGGTGACGACTGATTCCACGATAATGGTTGCATGTTTTTTTATTGGGTGATTAAAAGGGGATTCCGGAATAAGTGGCCGGGAGCAATTTGGATGGCTATCTATGAGAGGCTGTCGCATCCTTGGCACCGATGAAGTGGTAGACCACGACCGCAACGAGTTAGACTTCTTATTATTATTAGCTAAGGAGTCCACGGATGACGATTTATATAGCTCATGTCAGGCGACAACATGATTAGAAATTTAGCATCCAATGAACCAAATATATATATATATACGTTATTCATCTTACCTGAATTACCTATTTTTAATGAGTACATGTATAAGTGATGTATGCGCTAGAAGCTTCAAGCAAAATATATATATATATTTTTTTTTTACTGGCAAGCAAATCAAAGAAAATAGATCATGCCCAATGATTTAGGTCATGGTTATGAATCCTCAACCATTCGATGAAGCTCAATTTTCTTTATTTATACATATATATATATATATATATATATATATATATATATATATATATATATATATATATATATATATACATATAAATTAATTTTTTACATATTTTTCTCATAAATATAATATTTTTGTGAGGATTCTCTAATTCTTTTAAGGTACCTTCTCTTATCCAAGGATATGCAGATTAAAAAATTACTAAAATATATATTAAAAAAGGTCATAAGGATATATATAAAAAATAAATTAATTACAAGAGTACATATATATATATATATATATATATTCGAGACTAGAACTTGGTGATGAGGATTCCACGTTGATGCTTCAAGCACCATCCCTTATTGCTGACACGTGACACAAAAACGTCATGAGGAATCATGACCCTGAGGAGGAACCATCATGATTTGAGGAAGCAGGCTACAGCTATTCTGCCCCGCCGGTGGAAGAATCTTTTCAAGACTTTGGCTTCCAGGTCTTTTGTTATTCCTAGATTTTAAGTTTTGCGTTTGAGACTGCCGGTCCAGCAATTGTTTAACCAGTGAAAGTGATCAGCCTTTGGAAATCCTACCTGAGCTAACAATTAGCATCTCATCAAATTTGTTTGACATACTTTGACAGTTCATTCTCAAGGAAAAATAGATGCATAGTTCGCTCTTTATATTTTCTCTCTTTTTTTTATTTATAAATTAAAAAAATTTGATTCAATCCATGATTTATTTTTTTTTTTTTTTTTGTTTCCATATGATTGATTTGTTTATATATTTTTATTATTTATTATTATTTTTATTATCTAACTTTTTTTTCTTGTATATATTTATAAAAAAGATTTCTTCCCTCAATTGGATGTGATTATGTTTAGAATATACAACGGTCACACAGCAATAATTCGGCTCGTTGAGTATAATTCATTATTTTAAAAATATTTAAACATAAAAAATAAAAAAAAAAATTATGTGATTGGAAAACTCTATTCTAATGGGAAAAAAATCTTATTGGTCCAAACTATTTAAACTTTTTAACTATTTGATATATATAGCTAAAAGTCTTCAAATTATGATATTTATTATTTAAATATTTTAAAGATAATGAACAGCATCTAACGGCAATTTTTGATCAGAATGCTCCCTCATTTTCTCTCCACATGTCACAAGCCAAGGAGACCCCACAGGGAAACCAACCAAACACACGGCCGAGCGGTAGACCGCAAAGAGGGGTCATCAAAAATCATCTTGGTGTTGGTGAACATTCTAAGGACATGCACTGATCTGGGTTTCGGAATATGCTGATATCGGGCGTTATTTAGCAAAGGTAGCAATCAGTGCAATAAGAACAGCAAACAAAGATTTATAATCAAGAATTTTGGAAAGGCCTTAACAATTAAAGCTACATTATAGAATCATCAACAGTGTTCTTCAACGGTGGTATCAACTGATACAGATAAATCCCAGCCAGGCAAAAATACCCCCTATCAAGAACGATCCGTGGACACTGGATATGCTTCTTAAACGCCGGCAATGTTTAACAGCCAGGGAAATTTGATGTATTAGAAACCTGGTGGATCTGAAAATCCTACTGCTGAACATCCACCGCATTTGGCTTAACCACCTTGGAATTGTGGTGCACTTGCACCATGGTTCCAATGCATGTTCCTCTAGCTTACTGCACTTGCTCTCGCCCTCCTCCAGACTGGCTGGCAATAACGTCTCTAGAGAGCAAAGATAAACAGCACACACATTGTTCTTTCTGATCATCCCAAATACGATCATCTCATAGAGAAACAGCAAGAATTTTGATTCTATCATCCATGTACTGATTCAATAGTGCAGAAAGTCTGATTCTATGGATAGCAAAGAGCACATGAATACAAACAGATAAAAAGAAAAGAAAAGAAACACAGCGTAAAAAAGAAGGAAAGGATCTCAGCTCTGAGAAGACGACCCAGGTGCACCTGGAGGGTACTGCTGCACTGCAGGTGGAGGTGGGGGTGGGGCCATCATTGACTGATAAGGAGGATACGGCTGCTGATAAGGTGGCCGTGGTGGGGCCATGTACCCATATGGTGGATAATACTGTGGGTACTGGCCCTGAAGATGCGGCGGCATAACAGGGTATGCTTGCGCTGAGCTATTCGGTGCTCGCAGCAGTCCCTGCTGCTGTTTCTGATTCTCTGATTCCCCTTTGCTATCACTCGCTTCCTGAGACGGGACCAGTGCACCCATTCTCTGGGGATCCATCGAGGGGTAAAACGTTCGCTCCGCTGGGGGTGGCGCTGGAATGTTGAAGTAGTGCAGTGGTGGCTGCTGTTGGTCTTGTGTACCTGGCGGTTGAGGCTGCTGGTTACTTTGCTGCTGCGATATAACAGCCCTTGGAAGCATCCCACCATGTGCCATAAGCCCTTGCCTTGCGGCCTCATCCTCTGGCACCTCTCCCTCTGGTTTGGTGGCCTGTGGCTTTCCCCACATCAGCTTCAGACGCAATCCTTTAACGACCAGCTTGTTAGCAAGCTCCTCTGCAGCCTTTTCCGCCCCTTCTCTTGTTGTGTATGTCACAAAGGCACATGCTCGCTGGAGCACCATCCTGATTGACTCAATCTCACCATGGGCATAGAAGTGATCCCTCAGATCCAGCTCGGTGATTCGAGCATCGAGGCCCCCAACATACAGGGTCCTTATGCTCTCATCTTCTGGGGGAGTCAGAGATGGCATCTCACCTGCCTTGCTTAAGAGCTTCAGAGCAACAGGGTCGTTCACTCTACAAATATTCAAACAAAAGAGGACATTATCATGAGATAGCAGCATTTCAGGGAAAAATATAATAAAAAAGAAAAAAATACAAAGTATTCGCAGCCAGATAATTAATAATGATCAGAATGAAGAGATGCAAATTACTAAAATCCAGAATCCAGATTCAGATGCTAATATTAGGTCTTTGTAGAGCAGTGCCACCTTCACAGTATCTCAAAGCCCTTTAGAACTCTATCCATAAAATAAATATGCTTTAAACCCAAAATCTAGTAGCACCAATGAGGCCATGATCAGATCATTAAAGCTTAAACAATACTTACGGTTTACTGTGTCCCTCATGATCCAGATTTTCCACATGAACAGTTTGGGAAGAAAATTACCAGCATTTCTAATTGACTGAGTATTCATAAATCATTCTTTTATTGGGTTTAGGAGGTACTCTTGAAAATAGACTGAAGAAATTTAACTGATGGATTTGACATGATTTGGTCGGTAACAACCAATTTTCTGGCCAAACATAGCATTTTGTATCATCATGGTAAAAACAATTATCAGGGTGGAATGACCTGAAAAGCATAGCTAGCATGAAACAATTGTGTGGCACTCAAACTCATAGCAATGTTATTTGTGTCATATTATTGGCATGCTTAAAATGCTAATTAGAAATGTGGTGGTGTACATGTAACATATAACTGTAAAATGACATGAATAAAAGATGAGAAAGACTAGGGTATATTATTCAAGGGTCTATTTTTGCACACATGCACAAGTGCCAGTGGGGTGTGGAGGGTTAAAGGAAATCAATTACAAGCAAATGCTCAAGTTTCATATACCATCTTAAACAGTATCATTTGTTCCTAGAATGTGAGTTAGCACCGCAGCTCCATAGATCAACAGATAAACTTTCCAATAGACATTAAATCATCGCAAATAACCTTAATGGTTTGTGCCAGAAGATTCATGCTGATTCCATGGCACCATTGGGAGAATTCAACTAAGATCAAGCTACTAGCACAAGCCAGAAGGTTTGCGAACATCATATTGGTTCCTGATATTTTTTTCCCCCTTCTGCATACTCAACCTACATCCCTAACAAAAAAGTGATGCTCAGCTGTCATACATACCCATAGTACCGATCCTTTATGTTCTGCTGAGATAATTCCCCAGTAACAGGCATCTCATGCCGATATGGACATTCAGCACCACGTGTGCATTCACCGCGTGCATAAAAGCTACAGACATGTGCTCGATTTCTTTTGTAATATGGTGTTGTCCTTTGAAGCTTTAAAATGGTGTCATTTGGATGCGCCTTTCCATATGAAGACTCATAATCTATGCCAGCTCTAGCCTGCAGTAGGAACAGTTAGCACAGGTGATGTGTCAAAAGATATTCATTTGCTGCAGAATAGTGGAAGAGGGGGGATGATGCTCTAACTGAATTCTTTAAAAAGAAGCATAAATATACACTTGTCAAGACTAGATTGTATATGCCAGTTCTAGCCTGCAATAGGAACAGGTAGCACAGGTGATATGTCAAAAGATGTTTATTTGCTGTAGAGTAATGGAAAAGGAGAGATCAAGCTCTGACGGGATTCTTTAAAAAGAAACATGTGTATACTAGGTAAGAGTAGATTGTATATATAACAGCTAAAAATGGCACCGATTACCAGTTAATACGATCAATTTTATTTAATACCTGGGTACGGTCATGGATACCAGGACAATTTTAAATTCAGATCAGGATTTGTCCCTCCATTCTGGTCAGATCCAGTAGCCACATGGATGCACCCCAGATCTGGCACATGTACAGCCTTAAAAACCATAAGTCTGTCCACATGGAAAATTATATTAGATGTGGGCGGGCACATAGTAGTGTGATCATGGAGTCATGACTAGAATATAGTCCATGAAATGGTTGTGCAAGGAATCGTGTGACCAGAATGCATCTCATCTCTAACATGGCAGAGTAACACAAACAGAGACTTCAGTCATCAGCGAATCAAGTTGAGGTGCTTTTTATCTATGTATTCTGGAACTGCCAGCTATCTCCTAATTTTAAGTATCCTTTACTTCATAAGCAACTTTCCCAACTTCTACCCTTGCAGTTGTAATGTGCCTCATTGCAAGGTAGTGCAACAGCTAAAGAGTTTTGAGGCCTTGGCTTCAATTAACCGTTAAGCACTGACTGGCATATATAATGCACTGGCTGGCAAGGATGGATGAATTGAGAAGCCAAAAGGTAATGTAATCGTATCAACAATGGTAAAAATGGGTTACCAGCAAGTTGATGAAATCTGATTTGTAACCAACAAATCTTCAGCAAAGTGGATGCGAAGAGTACCCTATGCATAGCACTTCTCAAAATTTACAAAAATAATTTGTCCCTTTATATATTTTGGTTATTGATCAAAACATGCATTTCTTTCAATGAACTATTTATATCACATGATTCTAGGATCTATTGCTAAAAATTAATGCATAAGCTTTTACTTAATAAAATTTCTCACAATTTTATTATTTGTGATAAATTTATAGAATACAACATCAATTTTGTCTTTAGATCAAATGGCAGGAATCATATCAATTATATAAGCACAATATTTCCTTTTTATAAGCCAGTATAAAAATAATATTGATTATAGGCAACATCAATTTGCTACTACTACTGCAGATGTATGAAAATAAAGCAAAATTTTCTTTCTGAAGCGTCACAGAACAATAAAAATAGAGCATAAAAATAATAGGACTTGAAATATAAAAGAGAGAATTTATTAAGTTTTCTGTCTTTTGTTAGTATATAGAGAAGAGCAAAAAAAAGATCAGAATTTACTCTTTGTACACCTACCTTGCCCTTTGTCACAAAAAAATTATTAAGCTTCCTTCTTTTACTAATTATTTATTGAAGAAATATAAAAAGAAGACCAAAATTCCAGAAAATAAAAACAGATAATTACAAAACAACAAACGCATGAAGAAATAGTTAGAATGTAACCAAATAGTTTACCTAAAGCACAAATAGTTGTAGAGCAGAGAAACTCATATATTAAAAAGAGATCCCTTTCTCAGATTAAAAAACAACAAAAAGGAGAAACAGAGAGGGTGAGCTAGGGTAGACGAGAGGGAGGAAAAAAAGGACGAGGCAGAGTGGGAGAGGGAAGGGGGAGTGGGAGGGGGTTGCTGGATCAAGTGACAAAGAGGATAGGTTTGAGTAAGGTTGAGCCTTGATCAAGTGGCTTGGGCTAGGCAAGCGCCTAGTAGGAATGGGACTACTCAATTGGCCATCCAGGGAGGCATTGCCTAGGTGCTGCAGGCCCAGCTAAGCGCCCACTTAGGTACCTAGGCAGGCACCTGTAAAATACCTTTTAATCCGAGATATTGGTGGACATGAATCACGAAGGTAAAGCTTAAATATGGTTGATGATCTCAGATTTACTAAGATATTGGTAACTCGGTGATAAACTGAGATTTTGATTCACCACGGCTTTGTTTACTTAGCAATATAACTGACATCTCATGATTTAAAAATCTTGCCATGGGAGATGTGGTCAAGCTTATTTTGAGTCAAACCCACTAAAATAAATATCTTTTCCTGACTATGTAGTATACTACAAGTGCCATCTTCTTAATGTTTAGGGAGAGGAAAATTTCGGACTCCACTGTGTATGCTTAGCATGTCACCCTCTATGAGACTGCATCCACTGCCATTGATCATAAGGTGCTTGTCTGTAAAGAATATCGAACAAATAAATAAAACTAGTGATGCTTGCATTGATTGAACACCACTTTCATTGTGCAATTATTCCTAAAGCAACAATTTTGAGTCATTAAAAGCTGTTTGGCATGAAGACACTAATCTAATGAATAAATAAAAGAAAGATAGCACAACTCCCACAGAAAATAGAATTCTTGAACCCCTAAATCTAGAAGAGAAGATGCTGGAAAAAAAATATTATAAAATTCAGTAAGACAGTTAAGCCTTTTATAAAGAGCCCTTTTTTAAGAACCAGAATCTTCATTTTAGTTAAATTAATCCTGCCTACAGATCTCAATCAAAAGATGTCAAACATTCTAATTAAAAATTTCATTTACATATCCCATGATAATGAGTGCACAAATAAGACAATGCCTACCATGATTAATACCTACTAAAACTTTCTGTGATGCACTAATCCAACAGAAACAAATGCATGCGCGCGCGCACACACGCAAATGTGCATGCACACGCACACGCACACGCACACACAAATGTGCACACACACGCACACACACAAAAGCTAAAGTAAGAGAACTCAGCAAAACAAGATAAACAATACGCTAGGATAGTCTAAGGATAGGTAATAAATTCTCATCAAGAGATACTATTCTTACTTGGACATGTGATATGGGTGTTGTATCCAAGAATCCAGAAGAATCCAACACTGGAATCTTTTAAAAACCAGACAAAGGGGCACATCTACATTTTATATATGTATGTGCAAATATGCACTACAGTATGTATATCATGAATAATTAGCTAAACTATTCCACTAAAGTTCATAAAATTTGATAAAATTGTTGCTATTTGTTGAGTCAAAATTAGAAACTTTCATTGCAAAAATAAACTTATAATGATGATCTGATGGTATGAAGTGTCAAGGAGTGTCATGAAGTGCCCTAATTATTCCAAGTGACTAGCGCGTTTAAAACCCAATATTCAGAGCATCCAAGTAGCACTAAACATATGCTTTAATTAATATTGGTGGTAATCTAAACCTTTTATATGAAAAGCTGATGACCGATTAAAGAAGTGATAAACAAAAAAAAACATCTTAGTAGTAAAGTGATGCATACAAATGAGATACCAGTTAACAATAAAGTATGGAGCAAAAGTTAGCAAAAGAATAAGCAAAGGCAGTTCACCAACACACCCTGCGGTCATGCTCTTCTGCAAAGTACTCCCTATTCACGTCGCTCTTCGGGATAGCATCATTGGAATTGATAGCCAAGGCAGTGTCCCGAACCTGAACAGGCAACCCATACTCCAGATCCAAGAGACAGACTTGGCACACATTTTTCAGCTTGCAGCATGTCTGGCAGATCTCTGTCTTTTTGTATCTTGCATCACGACCTGGCCTCCATCTGAAGACCGTAAATGGCCGTGTGCAGATCTTGCACTCCTTGTCATAATCTGCCTTTGTCTGTGCAATCCAGGCAGAGAAACCAGAAAAGCCATTACCCACTTCCTCAATGAATAACTCAGTATATGAAACAAAAGATCACAGCACAAGAGAGATCTCATCACCAATCATGTGAGAACTTTGAGCTTCAAACAATAAAAAGAATTTCACTTTGTGTAGCCAGACCAAGAATACCACATTCATAGACCAAAAGATGAAGAAGTAAGCCGCACAAGCAGAAAGGTACAATAAGGATTATCTCTTTCAAGCCTAACCAGTTCTGAGCACTAAAGACTAAGATCAAGTCCTGGTTAAGAATTGTAATACTATGAAAACGAATTTTTGAGAGGTTGGACTTAAACTGGAACAAAAAGGACAAAACCCCGAGTATAGTCAGACCAGAATTTTGCATCCAGTACAACAATACATTCCTTTGTTGTTCTAACTAATGCAAATCGATTCTGAGAATTAAAAGAAATCTAAACCTAGGAGGAAATAAAAGACTTGGTGAATATGGAAGTTTAGCGTGTCTCTCTTGATTTATACAGCTGAATTAGGGTTTCCATGAATCTGTCTCTTTTCCTATACAAAGAACACTGCAACAATAACCTATACCCCTGTCACCATTCTAATTAAAAGAACATTCTAAGAATAGTTGAACTTCTTCATATTCAAAAGATCAACTTCGTCCCATATTACTCTAACTGACTGACAGAAAATTCTTGATAGCTAAAAGGAAACCAAACTTAAGCAGAAACTAGGAGATTAAAAAAAACAGAGTTTCTGATCACCATGTAATGTTTAGGGTGTCAGCTAGTGTCAACCATTGCAGGTAAAGACCATGAGAGAAAGAGCTTCTAAACCAATTACCAATCCTCCGAAATAAACCTTGAAGAGATTTCAGTTTTATCAAACAAAAATGACTTGTGTTCAATTTTACCAGAACTAGTATTCATAATCAAAGAAACAAAACATTCACTCTCTCCAGTAAAATAATGAATAGAAATCATTTGTGAGCCACAAAAAAAGCACGAAAATAAGCACAGAAAAACTATACAGGCATAAAAATTGAGAAAATAAACTCAGGGTTTCTCCTCTTTTGTCTGGAAAGTTTGAGGGTTTCCGCTGGTGTCCTGCTTTGCCTTTCTGAGAACATGGCACGAAAAAATACAATCTCAATCACAAATCTAATAGAACAATCTTCACGATCTGATCATTATTTCCAACAAAAAAAAAAAAAAAATCGCTCAGTTTATCCAGACTCAGATTTCCTGATCCTCCCATGCCTCCTCAATGCCTAATTAGAACTCTTTCTATTACCTGCCTGCTAGAACACCAATCCAACGAAGGAACCATTAAATTGGGCAGAGCACAAGAAAAATACGACTAGATTTCCTTCTATTTTTGGATTCATGACTAGGGTTTCAAACTAAAACCTTATTCGAACCCTGTTTCGAAAGAAGAGAGTTAGAGAGAAGGAAGAAGGCATACCATTCGAACGTAAGGATTGTCGCCAAGGCAGGATTCGCAGATGATGGGAAAGTCCGAGCGCTCCCATCCATCGGCCTGCGCGTCTCTCAGCAGCCGATGCGCCATTCCCAACTACAGAAGAAAGAGGAGGACGAACGACGCCTTTTATCGATCCAGCCGTTGCTCGCCCTCTTTCTCTCATTACGGGTCGGACAAGGGCCAATAAATAAATAAATATAATAATAATAATAATAATAATAATAAACAGCAGCAACTTGGAACTATTGACCGGGCCCCAGCAGGCCCGCTGCCGGTATGGACGCATATCCATAAGGGGCCCTTTCGGCCCAGTTCATCGCAGTTGTGAAATCTATCTTAATTAAACCAAGGAGTGGTTAGAATTGCAACTCAAATGAACCTAATAAATTATTCTAGACAGATGAGGCCAATCTTTGTAACATCTTTGTTAGGGATAAGACTTATTAGGTACAGTTCTTTAGATATGCTTGTGTGATTCTTCACTTAATAAACAACACATGTATCATTACTTCATTAAAAAATAAACATAAATTCATTGAGAAATGATGGCAGACACATGTTACTTTTTTTAAATAAGATGGTGTTATAAGAGTCGCTTAACCACAACCACACCAAAATTTCATGGTCCCACCTATTCTCCACAAGTTGCTTTCAAACTTTAATTTTCATGAAAAAAAAAAAATCATTAGGCTCTTAATTCCTCCATTGTGTTTACAAATTTGTTTGTTGTTCTCTCCACCATAATTGCATCTAAATACATATTGCTATGCTATTGATGGATCGATAAGTTTGTTAATCCGAATAGAGGCATTTCGACATGCATGCAAGTCCAGGCTGAGAACCACCTGGAGGTGTTAATTTCAGTGGGCACCAAATCAAAGGGCGAAGAGGTTCCAGCAATCGGGGCTACGTTCGATTCATGGCATGTGTGAGTAATTCTAACATACACTCTCAATCAATATTACCAGTGGTTTAAATCTTGTAATACAACAACCTGTTACGAGTTTTGAACCATTTGACGTTGGTGAGAACCAGTGACAGAGCTGAAAATTTTCTCATGTAAAGATAGGTTAACTAATTATGGATAATTTTAGTATTTTATAGTCAGTGATTTAGAATTCTCATAGTATATCAAACGCAGTGATTTTAGATCATTAAAGTTCTTTAATCACTAGCATGATGAACTTAAATTATTGGGATCGGATCATCATGGTATATATAAGGATCACTAATATTCTAAAATCACTACGGTGATCTTATCCAAGTTACCAAACATCCCTTAAACTCAGTTGTCTCTAAGCTTCTTATGTAATATATGTCCCCTTTTCTTTTACCATCTTGGCCAATAGAAGGATTGATAGAAATGAGAAGGGGATTTCTTAGGAAAGGACTATTATATTATACTTCATATTTTGCCTTGATCGCAGGTGGTATCTATAGACAAAATGAATAAGTATTTCCTCTAGTAAATGTTCAAGTTTATTTTCCATCTCTAGCGTAAGGAATCTTCTAAGCTACAAGTGATATATATTACTTGAGATTATTTAATCTCTTAGCGTTCATTTGGTGGAGGAAAAATGAGCCCTTATTTTTCAATATTTAGTTGAAAAGTATAAAGAAAATAGATGATAAAAACTACATATATTTCTTCTTCCTTATGAAAAAATATTTTTCATGAAAGAGATGGTATTTTAATTTTTTCAGTCTTATAAAAAAATTTGCTAGCATCAAAAGTTCAAAATTGCCCTTCTAATTTTATTTTATTTCATTCTCTATTATATTTATATTATATTACTATAACATCTCTAATATAATATCATATAGTATATTAAATTATATCGTATATTATAATATATAAACTAATATTATATGATAATAGATAAATTAAAAAATAATATAATATAATATAATACTATTATATAATATTATTATAATATTGAGAAACACTCTTTGATTTCTTTCCCATCCAACATGTTTGGCGAAGTTATTCTACGCACAATTGGCGGCAGCACATTCTCAGAGCCAAGTTGGTGGATTCCTGGGGCATGTGGAAGCAACGTAGCCTCGGACAAGTCCAGATGATCGTAACCATGCAACAGTAAAGGATGGAACACATGAAGGACCGGAAGAGCCCTATTCGATTGTTTCTTAATTGATTTATATTTTTTCGAATAAAGTTTGTCATGAAATACACCGCTCGAATTGCAAGATGGGTGCCAGCTAGCTTTGCAGCCCGTGAGGACGGGATGTCACCCGGAAGAACTGGCCAACGAAACTAATCCTCGTCACCTTAGTCCTACTAATAAATAAATTAAAGATTTTTTTTCGAAAGTATTTTTCATCCTTATTTCTGTAATACCCCCCCCCCATTATAGCCCTATATCTGATAAAAAAAAAAAAAATCTTATAACTTAAGCTCACTTGCTACCAATTAACATGCATTTAAATTTTTAAAGATTACATCGTTTCGATCCACTAATATATTAATTGGACCGGAGCTCTCAAATGTACGAAAGGACGATCCTGCTAGACTCGAGTTAGATATAATCCCACATCAGTTAAAAAAGAAAAGTTTGAATAGTTTATCACTCAAGCTTATTTGCAACCAATTAACTTACATTCCAGATTTTAAGGCCACCACTTATTTTATCGTAAAAGGATTGGAATATTGACGATTTCTACATCTTCATCTCTTACCCTTACCCTTCTCCATCTATATATGGAGAATCAAAGATCGGAATGTTGATGATTCCCACATTTTCATCTCTTACACTTTTGCCATCTATATATGGAAAATCAAAAATCGAAATGTTGATGATTCTTACATCTTCATCTCTATATAGAGAAGTGCATTGTGTCGTAAAAAGATCATAATGCTGATGATTCTTACATCTTATCTCTTACCCCTTTGCCATCTATATATGGAGAATCAAAGATCGGAATGTTGATGATTCCCACATCTTCATCTCTATATGAAGAAGTGCATTATGTCGTAGAAAGATCGAAATATTAATGATTCCCACATCTTCATCTCTTACTTCTTTGCCATATATGAAGAATCAAAGATCGAAATGTTGATGATTCCTACATCTTCATCCCTGTATGGAGAATCAAACCTCACTTTAGTGCTAAGCAATTTTCAATGCCCCTGGTCATCTTGGAGAGTCAAGTGCATCCCCTTCAATAGAGGCTGGCTTAGGATCAATTAGGCTAAGATGCCTTATATTCTTTTAAGGAAGGTTTTCTACTACTTCTTCTCCTGAAAATATCTAGTAGATAAGAGGACCAAGGAAGCCACGTGATTCAATAAAATTTCCTTTTTTTCTTACAAATATCACCCTGTAAATTCTTACTCTTGTAACTTCAGCTTTTTAATAAAAGCTTGGAGGGGAGTTCTTTTCCTCCACATCCCTAATTTCAATTAGAAAATAATAATATAGCTTAAAAAATTCTTACTATGCATGTCAATAAATTTAACATTTATTTCTTAAATTTATATTTACTACTAAAATAGTTGAATGTTTAAATTAAATCAAGAATTATATATTATCCAAATATATAAGAAAACTATAGTATTTAAGTATGGAGCCAATGGGATGGGAATAGAGTGAGGCAGAGATATACTTATTTTCATCTTCACCACTGAGGATAAAAATAATTTTTATCTTCATTCTCATCCTCACAAAAGATAAACAATCTCCGTTCTAAATGGAGCGAGGCAAAATAAGTTCTCGCTTTTATGAGGTGCCTTATGCCTTATGTGAAGATGGGCAAGCATGAAGGGAAGACGTGCTCCAGTATAACTTGATTCATTGTTAAGTATCATTCTCTACATGCTTGTTTGGCTTTTTATTTTTTTTTTTTCTTTTTGCTCTAAAAATGTTGCAGAGATTTTCTTTTGGTATAAGAAACTAGGAAGAAAAATGAATCATATGATGAAATTCTTCTCGTTTTTGATATTTTCTATAGAATCTCTTGACCTTAAAGAAATGAGGATTTGTTGTTTTCTAAAAAAAATAAAAACAAAAATAGGGAACGCAGATGCTACCTTTAATATCAATTTAAACTAGGTAGAAAAATGAATCATATGATGAAATGCTTCTTGCTTTTAATATTTTCTAAAAAACCTTTGAACCTTTACAAAATGATGATTTGTTGTTTTCTAAAAAAAATCAAAAACAAAAAATAAGGAACGTAGATGCTACCTTTAACATCAATCTCTGGTTAGTATTTTACTAATTTATGGGAAAACAAAATCAAAAACATAATAACATTGCCAAACAGATTCTAAGTTCTTATCATTCTCATTTGTTGATGGTGATGTGCTAAAATCTTGACCACTTTTATTTTACTTATTCATAGTTCACGATCATAGAAGCTACATTCAAGCATGAGCAAATATTGTTTGATTATACCCTTGTCTCTCTTTCTCACTAATGATCATTTAGTTAGGAAGAAAATAGAGATGAAAAACTTTTCTACTTTTACCTTTCCATGTTTGGTTATAATAGAGAAAAAAATTTAATGTAGGTCCACAAATATTTTTTCATCTTCTATTGAAAAGTAAATACTAAAGGGAGGTGGTATTTATTTTTCTAAGTAAATCTTTCTCATAGAAATATTTCCTTAAAAAAATGCGAACACTAAGTGTTTGCTTTGTATTTTTCCAAGAAATACTTTGTTAGAAAAATTTTCTTCGGAAAGAAAAAAAAAAGGTTGAAAAATAAATACCACCTCTCCCATAATATTTATTATCAAGAAAATATATATGGGCCTCATATAAAATTTTCTCTCTCTAATTTAATTAAGAATAAGAAAATAAGCAAAAAAACTTTCCCTCCAACCAACCAAACACTAAGGACTTTTTGCCTTAGTTATTAATTCTTGACCCAAAAATGTGTTCATAACTTTTACCTAAAAAAAAAGAATATATATATATATATATATATATATATATATATATATATATATATATATATATATATATATATATATATATATGTTGTATACCTTCTCATGGAATAAGTGGTCATATGTATTTTAAAATAATATAAGGTTCATTTGGTTAATCACCAGTAATAAAATTATCAGTGATCTAACATCACCACATTTGATTTAAAATATTTCAATAATCAAAGATTACCAGTGATCATAAATGATAAATCATGAGAATGAAAGGTCACTATGCATACAATACTAATAATATCCTTGAAAACTTATTTGTACAATATATTTATATATTATTATTATATTATATAGTATATTATGTATAAATTAGATATCATAATATAAGTTTAATAATATTATTAATAATACTATAAATATATGTTATGTGTTTTATATAATATAGTAAATTATAATACTATACTATAATAATAATAATAATAATAAATATTATAATAATATATAATAGTATATATTATATGTATTTATTATATATTATAAATATAGATAATAATATAATAATAGTTATATATTAATATAATAATATTAAGATAGTTGTATTATTAATATTATGATATATAATATATTAATATTATATAATTTTAATACATAACAATATAAATATTAGTAGTATAATATATAATATATATTTTTAATATATGTAATAATATTAATGTATATACTTATAACATCATTAATTATTAATTATATTAATATTATAATATATAATAATATAGTATTATATAATCTTTATGATATCCAACAAGTTGATCTTATCACCGTTCCAAGATTATTCTATACCAAACAATTCGATAGGTTGATGAAATTTATGGGCTAAAAATTGAAGACTGCAATACACTTAGAGAAGAGCCCTCAAATATGTGAGAACAAATTAGACATCTTGAATTTGATGCAAGATCAAACTTATATAGAAATTTGAAATTTGATTTGAGATTCTAGAATTAATGGATGATTGTTAATCATGAGGAGATATACAAAAGAAAAGAAGAGAACGAAAGGAAAAAAAAAAAAAAAAAACAATCTTCTTATCACATCTTGGAGAGATTATAACTATTTAGATAAAAATTAAATGACAAAAAATATTATTATTGACATCCTCACATTGCTCATTATCATTAGTCTTGATATTGCAATCAAATTGCTATTGCTTAGCCCGATCATCAAGCCACCAAACGCACCAAGTCTACGGCATCACCATTATTTGCAAGGTGTGAGTTTAAATAAGATATTTATATCTATCGATATATATAAATTAAAATAAAGAATTTTTTTTGGGTCAAGAGGAAGAGAATCTGGTTTACTAAATTAAAATAAGATATCCATTGACAAAAGCCTCATGCGTCAAAAAAAGTTAACCACATCATTTATGAAGCAACAATGGATTAATTAATATGCTTAGCAAATTAGCATCGATGGTGCCATCATAATTTCCTGCACACTGGCATCATTAGAATCAATGTGTGGATAAAATTGTCTGAGAAACAATTTGTTAATGTTAATAATTATAGAGCTCTTTGTTTCTCACTTAATTTACAGTGGATGACTGTGATTTAATTTACAAAATATTCAAGCAGATGCATATGGCCTTTGGACCCATGAAGTCCAATTAATTTTACATAGCATTAATGTCCCATATAATTTGTAAAATGATTGTTTTAATGTTCTCGTTAAAGGTTAACAGCCATCGTATACAAACATATGCATATAAATCCATGTATATCTACATGTATGTACCTATAAAAAGTTATATTTTATATAAAAATAGAATCTAATAAAAGATGAAAAAAAAAATATATCTAATGGATAAAAATACTAAAATTACGAGCTGCAATGTCGTTGAGGTGAAAAATTATATCCCTTCTTACTAAAACTGTAAACTGCATAGAAATTGTATCCATTTTCTATTCGAGAATATTTTATCATCAAATTTTGATACCTATTTTAAATGTTTCAAATCAATACCTTTTTGTTTTGTTTTGTTTTGTTTTGCCTTTCACAATTATTATTGGTGCCCCACCATTATTATCTTGAAAAAAAGAGTGGGTTGAAAATTAATTAAATATTATAAATATGCTTGTTTAAATATAATTAAGTGAAAATATTTAAGAAGAAAAAGTTATTTTTGAGATGAAAAGATATGAAATAGTTTAAATGAGTGCTTATTTATTAAAGAAGGAAATTTTTATTGTACGAACATTTCGATCATGATACAAAGAATTCAGATTGGTTTGGACTCATATTCTATTAATGCAAATTAAATATGGATCATATATTTAGCAGGTCAGAAAATATGAGTCTCAAAAACTGGTTTGAATTTTAGGTCAGATCTAATTTTTGGATTCAATTCAACCATGAGGTCTAATTCAATTGAGTTAGGATTAGGTTGAACTTAATCTATTTGCAGCCCTCGTTCAGATGGCTGATCGGAACTTGCAGCAAAGCCATGGAAAACGTCAGCTGGAACGGCAAACAACTGAAGTTCTTCTACGGTCCTGATCCTGTTTGACGCCCACGTAGAATCACAACCGTTGGATGTCTTAGGTCCCTCGCCCTCCCAAGCCCTTCAGAAACCTTGGACCTCGGCACTCCTTCTCCCCTTTTGGAGCCCCCGTCGCCATTTTCCGACCCAAAGAAGAAAAGAATCTCGGGGTTTTGCTTCCGAGATCTGACGAAGGGAGAGATGGCGGAGGGAGAGGCGAAGGTGGCGATCCCGGAGTCGGTGCTGAAGAAGAGGAAGAGGGAGGAGGAATGGGCGCTGGCGAAGAAGAAGGCGATCGAATACAAGAAGGAGAAGGACCGCGAAAACCGCAAGCTTATCTTCACCAGAGCCCAGCAATACGCCAAGGAGTACGAGTCCCAGGTGCTTCAACCCCCTAATCTTTTTATTCAATTCATCTTTTATCTCAAGCTTCAATCTTTCCTTTTTTTGGCTGATTGGTGAAAATGTGGGCATTGTTTGTTAGGAGAAGGAGCTCCTCCGCCTGAAACGCGAGGCGAGGATGAAGGGTGGGTTCTACGTCAGCCCCGAAGCTAAGTTACTCTTCATCATCCGAATCCGTGGGTGAGCACAAGATTCGATTTTTTTTAAAAAAAAATTATGCAGTGCTTGGGATCCTTAGATTGTCATGATCTGTAGGTTGTATATCTGTTCTTAATTGGATTTTTTCGCCACTCTCTCTCTCTCTCTCACATTGTTTCTGATCTTATCATATAGGATCAATGCCATGCACCCGAAAACCCGGAAGATTTTGCAGCTCCTGAGGCTTCGGCAGGTAATCATACATTCTCTCATTAATGGTTTCTTTATTTTGTTTCAAGTTTATATATATATTTTTTCGGTTCTCTGTTAATCTAGTGTTGTCCAATTTGTGTCTAGATATTTAACGGAGTGTTCTTGAAAGTTAACAAGTGCTGCGTCGGGTTGAACCATATGCGACATATGGGTACTAAATCTTCTCATGATTTCCCTTTGGTTTTTACCATGAGACTTTTATATCATGCTTATGCTTGCAGCGATGTTGAAACTTTGGAAAATATGATGTTTTAGTACCCTAATTTGAAGAGTGTGAGAGAGTTGATATACAAGAGGAGATATGGGAAGTTGAACAAGCAGAGGATCCCTCTGTCAGATAACTCGATCATAGAACAGGTGTGGTGCTGCTTGAGATTATTCTTATCATTTTTTCGATGCAAGTAATGTTAATGATTCAGTTTCTATGTTTTTGGGCTGTTGTTTGTTGATTGTAATGTCTTATTGTCGGATCGCAGGGCTTGGGCAAGTATGGCATTATAAGCATTGAGGATCTTGTTCATGACTGTCGGGCCACACTTCAAGGAAGCAAACAACTTCTTGTGGCCATTCAAGCTTAAGACACCATTAGGTGGCCTGAAGAAGAAGAGGAAGCACTATGTTGAAGGAGGGGATGCAGGAAACCACGAGAACTACATTAATTAGTTCATCAGAAGGATGAATTAGACTTTTCAATTCAAGAGGTTTTAGTGTTGTGTGTTTTTATTTATGGCAGATAACCATGCTTATAGATCCATCTTTTTTTTCTTTTTTTTTTCGCAGCAGAACAAAAAAAGGCATTTACTTGTAACAATTTTGGTTTCTTGAATGATTCAATTTTGATTTGAGGTTTCTCAACCTTAATTTTATGATCGATTTGCAATTATACCAGCCGCAATGTTTCTAGTAATTATCATTGAATTGGGTGGAATGACTTGTTGTAATAGATAACATATCTTAATTTAGATGTTGTGAACTGGGTAATAGCCCTTGTTGTCATTGCCAGGAGGAGGTAGTGCATGCCAATGTACTTGGATCTACTAGTTAGACACCTTGAGTTTCTCCCTTAATCTCAGTAAACGAAAAAAAAGTTGGTCCAAAAGTTGTAATCTCGTTTATAGCGTCAACTGTTGTTGTAGTTGTCAGAAGCCCAAGTATCATATTTGCATGAACTTTCTTTTTTCTTGAACTTTATCCTTTCATTGTGTCTGTCCATGATGCTCTGATATGCAATGCATTTTTGATGCAAGATCAATTGCTTTGCTGATTAACTGGATGACATTGTTAAAATTTACACTCGGATTCTCTTTTTCAGTATTCAAACCGTGATCAACTTTGTTGTTTTTGGATTGGCCAAGAAGAACTGTTTGGAAGACAACGATATATATCTCAAAAATGTGGAGGACTGGAAGAATTGTATGTTGGAGATGGCATATTATTGGTGTCAGGGGGATAACGTGAGGTTTAAAGCAATCTAAAACACCAATCGGCACGATGAGGATATTGTTGATCGCCAGAGTCTTGAAACCAATCTTCAAGAGGCTTCTCTTATAGAAAATGTCTGGTTTGTCTCTTTGCTGCTAGGTTCAGATGTGCTTTGCAAGTTTTAAATAGGATGATCATAAAATTAAGAGAGGGGTATTGGATGTTTTTAAATCTTTAGTCTTTGTGCATATAGTCTGATCTATTCTTTGCATAAAGTTATATCAATTTATGTATACACTTATATATATTTTGTACATGAATTAAGTGCAAAAAATCCACGAGGACTAATGACAGTTATTCTAGACAATTAATTTCAGTTTGGATCGAATATTGACTGCTCAGCCATGCAAAAAAAAAAAAAAAAAAAAAAAAAAAAAAAAAAAAAAAAAAAAAAAAAAAAAAAAAACCAAAACTTTAAAAATTATTATTTTTAATCCTAATCAGTTCTCTCAAATTTCGAAACACGATTGAACCAAAAAAAAAATAGCGGATCCAACTTGATCTAAGTCAATCTTAGTTCATAAATAGCATTACTTCATTTAGGGCAAGTCTTGTGGGTTAGAGTAGAAGTGGTTCCAACGCCTTCCAGGCTTCAGCCACTTCAAGCCTGTTGACTCAGAGATCGCATGATCACTTTAGGCCACTGGAGCAACCAAACAGTCAGGACTATTTTGCCTAGCCTTTCCACATGGTTACGGCTTCAAGAAAGGCAGACTCGGCGCTGGTTTCCACATGGTTATAGCTTCATCGGTGCTGGTGAAGCTTCAATCAACCCAACTACAATTCCAGTGCAAGGTGCATTAAGAATCGGTTCGCATGATTGAAGGCCCCTTCAGAATAGAAAATAACTCCTGCTCTGCAACTCCCGACGTGACTCAAAATCCATCCAGTCTGCGATGAAACTACCTTGCCATACCAATTAAGTGGATCGGCCAGGAATGTGTCAGTCAAACTGTCCAACCTCTGCTACCACCTTCTTGGAGAGAGAGTTGACTACATCTTGGTCCGGAGAGAAGACTACTTCCCAGATCAGAAAGCTCCTACTGCAACATGACAAGCCGACAGCCAAAGGACCCACTGCAACATGAGGAGGATTAAATGGGCAAGTACAAGGACACCGACCTGAGCGTTCCACGTGACGACGGACAAATCATGCGGATTGCCCAAAAAGCGCTACAGGCCCTTGGATTCTGGGTAGGCGTAGTTGGCCGCCGTCGTTAAAAAATTCCTCCCATAAATTCATGCTTATCGTTCTCTCGGCAACGTGTTTTATACGATATCCCTCGCGCAATCCATGCTTATCTGAAATCAGCACGGACCGCTTGGGTAAATATCTCAAATAAAATAAAAGCGTCGAAATAGAAAGCAAAGGGCTTCCTGTAGCGTTCTCACGAGGATCGCATCCTCTCTCTGCCTCTCTTCCCCCTTACAAATACACAGACACATCGAATTCAAGACCTTTCTCGTTATCTGGCAACATACACTCGAACTAGAACAAGGTGGAAAAATCGTTTAAACTAACGGATGGCTCATACCTTTCATTCGTTTTTTTGACTGAAAAGCAAAAAAAAACAAAAAAGAGAAAGGCTTTAATTTATCATCACACAGGTACAAAAGGATACAGAGGATCCAAAATCTTTTTTGAGAGGAAAACCAGAGTCACCAAAGTTAAGCCTCTCCATCAAATCATAAGACGGAAACCCATCCACAAAATTGGGAAAAAAAAAAAAGAGAGAGAGAGAGAGAGAAAAAAAATTCACACTTTTCGCACGATCATCATATCAAATTTACAACCAAGTAACCAGCCAAAAATTATCCACACACGGTAAGCTCGTAAGAGAGAAGAGATGCTGATTCCTTCCCTTCGGATGCATACATCCAGCAGTCTAACTTGGAACTTTGCTATGCATGTTAAGCCCTACCCTGCTTAGGGATAGGCGACCAAACGGCGAGCACAGAGGGCGCAGTAGAACTTCCTCTTGACCTTGAAGCAGAGGGGAAGGAAGCAGAGTCTCCACGCGCTCTCGACGTCGGTGGCCATCACCATTCCCCCACAGTAGGGGCAGCTCCCGGGCGCCTGCTGAGTCCCCAACACCCTCTCCTCCTCGTCGCACACGAACACCAAGCACATCCTAATCCTTAATTCGCTCGTCGCTAGCTGCAAGTCCAACGCGCTAGCGGTGCCCTCACGCGGTCCCCGGCTTTATAGCGAGAGGGGCGAAAGTCCAGGAACCCCCTCCTCTCCTCTTCTAGACTTCTCTGGAACACGTGGACGGCGATAACTATTTTTTTAATATTATATTATACATTCAATTATGTCAAAAGAATATATTTATATATATATATATATGTTTTTTGCTTTTGGATATGTCATCCGTTTCGGAGTGCCAATCTACCGCGAGTCATCGTGCCGTAGTCTTGCTCAGCGGCGGGAGCTGTACGTTCGAGAAGGGCCTAGAGATTGGAAGCCGTGCCGACTTCCGGGCGGCCGCAGCCGGGCTTATCCGACCGGGCACTCCACCGCGAAGCCAGCGGTTGGATCCGGCGGCGGGCAATGGAACCCACCGAGGAAAAGACACGAACCGCCTCTCCAGTCCGTGCCGACGCGCTGGAGATCAACTCGTCCTGGACCAGCTCCTGAGTGCCGCCTGACATTTCGATGGGGCCGTTTGTCGGCACGGAGCGCCTCAATTGGTCTCGGTTGATGCAAGGAAAGTGTTTATATTTCGTGGCATGCGGATAAAGATTTTACACTTGATCGAGAATATTCATCGTGAAAACGAAGATAAGACTATTGCCACCTTTTCCTTCAATAATAATAATAATAATAAAGACTACTGTCACTTGGGATACATTGAAGATGGAAAAAAAAAAAGGATTGATCAAGCTGGTCCGTGGCGTATCATGTCAGCCGCCTTGCACCAATATTCGAGCTGCTGATGCCAAAGGGAGCAGTCAGAGAATGGCACGCTGGTTGGCCGATCGCTGCGAACTGTTTTGCCATGCCCTTCTCTATTATTTTATTTGTATCCAGACGTAATACAGCACGGTACAATTGGAATGGGAATCAAAATATTCCATTCCCTTGATTTACTTGATTCATACGATTCATAAGAATAAAAATCATAATAAAATTGGTTCTTGGATCACACCAATCTAGAAATGATAAACCATACACACATTCAATTTTGCTCTAAAGCTAAAGATTTGATTTTTTTTATTTTTTATTTTACATATGTCCACTCAATTTCACATTCATTTTGCAAATAAATTAGTTTAAAAATTAAAAAAATAACATAATAAAACCATGATACGATAACATCCACGTTACAATCATATAAATATTGTAACATAAATAATTTAGCATGAAATCTAAATTTATCGTAAAATAATAGGACGAAAATATAAATTTGATATAGTAAAGTTCTTTGGTGTCGCAACCAAATAAAATAATATTAAAAAAATAAATTTTATCATTTATATTAAAATCCACAATTCAAAAAAAAGATTTTGTATAAGAAGATACCAAAACAATAAGGGAAAAAAAAAAAAAAAAATCCAAGTGCATATTTTTTTTGTTATATAACCCCACCCTAAACACTATACATACAAAAAGTCCCTTTTCGTCTACCTGGCATGTGCATGCAATAAAGTAGATGAATTTAAAAAGCAAAATGTACAAATGACACCAACTTAAAATTATTAAGGAATGATTTCTAAACAGAAGGGAAAAACATCCTATTTTGCTGAGTGAAGTTTGTTGAGTAAAGTTCGCGAGTAAATACACTAAGTTCGCGAGTAAATACACTATCTCCATGAATCCGAGTTTTTAAGGTCTGCAATGATTCCCAGAAACCCAGAAATTTTATTTTCCTTTATAAATGATAGTAGCTTCCTGTGCTGTGCAAAGGGTAGTTTTCAGCAACCAATGTATCAAGAAATGGCCTCATAGGAATAAAATTGAAGCCTCTCGAATAAGTAACTTATGACTAACTTGGTGACCAATCAATCCGAAGGAAGCAGTCAGCCTATGCTAGCCATGCAAATTGGAAATTATATTGGCACCCCTTCTGGATTGTGTGCTTCAATATCAACATGCCTGATCCCTGGGACAATCTTTTGAATCTCGCTTTCAAGCCGATCCACCTCACTGCCAAGAGCTTCCACAAGGTCCTCACCTTCCATTAATAAATTATTTATAATCCACTTTAGAAAAGCTGTAGAAAAATTATGCATGCAAAGAATAATCACGTCACACATACCATAACAAGCCATGACCTTGAGCAGTGCAGCATCATCTTCACTTTTTGCAGCCTCCCGAAACTGTAAGCATCAGCAGGCGTTAGTAATCAGTCTACTTTTCTCAATACATCTACATATTGAAATGGAACGTCCTTCAATTAATGCTCAATTGATGAATAATTTCTTACTCAAAAATTGCAGTAATGCCAGGTGTCTGGTTTCGAGATCTATAAAATTAGGATGAGCACAAAAAAGAACTATATACAATGCATTGAACTAAAAAAATGGCTGGCAAGCGCAGGTAACAGCTGTGCCTGGAAGGTTATTGCCCTGTGAACTGGTAGAGGATCACTTGTAGAAGAAATCCATTGGGTTTCACCATCAATTGTATTAGCAGAACTGAATGCTTAATAACAAGATTTCCAAGAAAATAACAGAAACAAAAGAAAAAATGGTTTTGGCATTTCATGGATACATGATCGTAAGAATAAAGGAGCCAAGTTCAAGCAACAAGATCAAGAATGAATTCCGGTGAGAAAAGTAAAAGAAGGGCATTACCCAGTTACATTTCCAACTCCTCAGGATCCTGAGAGGGGTGAACTGGGTATAGATGAATCTTTGTCCCCCCCCCCCCCCAACCTCTTTTTTCTTTTTCTTTTTTTTTTTTTAACACAGTGGCTGCTCAGGACCACTTGTCAGCCAAGCCTCTACCATTGGACTAAACAATGGACCCTAGATGCTGACAGGAAAAATGCTGGTACGAAATCTTAGAAGCAAGGTTGCATATTAATGGTTAGATGCTGGGCAATTGTCTATATAGCATATAGTATGCGTTTTCACTGTCTGCCCAGAATAGGGCTTAAGATATTGGTTTTTTCCATCCCAGCAAGGGGTATGGTCCAGTCTGTTTTAGATCAAAAACTATGGTTCCTGAAAGAAACATAAATAAACTTAACAAACACAAATTCAGAAAACAAAAGATCAGCATAGAAAGTACATGAACAGAACAGAAGTGAGTCGACAATACTTCTGGTGATCCTTTCTTGCAAAATGTTCATAACAAACGAACAACATATTTTCTCCCTTTTCTGAGTGTTTGCGTGTGTGGCTCCACTCTAATAAGGTTTTACTTTTAAAATAACACACAAGCACAACAGAATATGCTTCAAGCAAACACAACGGTGGAACGTGACTTATACATGCCTTCATTCAGTTGGACAAAGATCCATCGAGGTTTCCTTCCCAACTGCTAATAATTCCTTAGTTTCATCCAAATGTGTTTGCAATAAGGCCTCCCAACCAACACTACACGTCACAGTCAAAACATATTGTTTCTCCAATGAAACCCCAAAGTATGCTTCAGCTTTATTTGATTAAATTGGAATGATGTGGAGAGAGAGTGTGGTTTTATTTTTTTTGTTGTGGGGGGAGGGGGGGTGGGGCGCGGGTGGTGGGTGGGGGGGAACAAAAGTTGCTTATCATATAACTCAAAGAAATTTAGTCATAAAATTAAAATAGATGCTAGTCAAGATAAAGAAAGTGCCAAAAAAATGTTTTCATATTCTGATTCTAAGACAAGCTATCTAACACACCAACATATGTAAATCAAAAGCACCTAAATTCATCATTTAGGAGACAGTGTAGCAATAGTTTGTTGCCCCACAATCTAAGCATCGTTGAACAATAGTGTGCAAATACAAACAACATAAGCACATCGGTTTGGTATCATCATCATAACTAGAAAATAAATCCAGATCTTTTATGAGATATAATAAAGCTCTTATGGAAAGAAATCATATTGCCACCTGCCTACTCGCAATCAACCTCACAATTCCTTACAATTCACTACTAATCATTTCTCACAAGTCACGAGTTATTTTCAGATTATTGTAGGCTATCCCCTTCTCTTTCATGACTCTTTGATATGATACTATGACCCTCTCCTTGACACATGCCGTATCATTTTGCTACATGTCCATACTATAATGGTTCTTTGCCATTTCATCTTGGAGGAACATCCAGACGACCTTCATATCCCTAAGCATGATAGTTATTATGGTCCCAGCATTCTATTCCATACAACTCTGATAACCTCAACGTTGTCCTGTAGAAATTCTAGCAGAGCTTCAAACCATGCAGCATGTACAGAACTACCAAAGGCACCCTACTATTTTTATCTGCCTCACTGTAGTTCTACCATCCAGGGCTTTTGCACTTTATGAGGCAAAAGATAATGAAACCAGCTCAAAGAAAGACTAAAAGTAAACCGGTGCATACTAGGTACGTCATGCAACCAACTAGTACAAAAATGCAGCAATATTCAGCACATTAATAACATGCCTGTTTTGCCCATTCTTCACGTCCAGTTCTTTCCAAATAATTTTTTACCACCACTACGCCATTGAAATCTGTCACGATCAACATCACAAGTTAGGTTGGCATTCAAGTTCCAAGAAATAAAAATACTGATGTAGACTAATTGCTAGTATTGTCAGCAAAAGGTTCGACAACTTAACTAGTCAGAGTTTAGAATTGCATCATTAACAGAACGAAAGTTCAGATAAAAAAGGCAGTGCTTCTCTTCAAAAAGGAAATTGAACGTAAATTAGGTGCCTCATCCAAACTACACCAAAATATGCCCACAAAGAGTTATATTCAAGCAGCTTTATTTATTTTAGTGAAAAAAAAAACCCTAAGCTGTGCTTGGTTGCAGGATAGACTGGGATAAGTAATTGGACTCCTTTATTCCAAAGGACTAAAACAAGAAGTTGGAAAAAAATTGGGTATTTATCTCTCACAAAATGTCCAAAGACATCCTACCAAAAAGGCAGAACATTTTTACTCTACTTCCTTTTTTACCTTAAGCCATTGCTCGTGCCCCCATTAACTCGGACAAAACTATTCCCAACGAAACGGGGTCTAAGTTTTGCCATTCACTTGAACATCCATTCATGTCCCTTCATCAGTATCCAGTTTCCAGTTCTCTCCGCCAAATACTACAAGGAATGATTTCTGACTTGGTTTTGTAGGCACTTATGGGCCACATGATCCTGAAATGTAACCAACTCGCCAGAATGTATAAAGATGTAAATATGTCCAAGGAGTATTGGCAAAGGTACAAACTCTCTTCCAAGCTTGCTATCAAAATGTATAATCTTTTAAAATATTAGAGCTGTTTTCATCTTCTAATCACAAAGTTGGTGAACCCTATCAATGTTCAAATTCTTATATGAGGATTTCAGATGCAAACATCTTACTATAGAAAAAGTCATACAAACATTTCAAAACATGATTTCGGGTCCCGATGAGACATCCTGTAGGACAACAGGACGGGTTATCATCCCAAGTGTTGAGATGAAACTGTCCCACCACCATCCGAACATCCCCAATCAACGTGTCTTGAAACACCTCCTGTCTCATGTCAAGACAAGACAGAACGACAGTATATCCCATTCCATGAAAAACGAGATGGCCCCATCCCATAAGACTTAAATCCTTGCTTCAAACAATTGAATTTAGGACTTTCAAACCAGACTATAGACATCAAAGCATTAATCAGTATCCAAGTAATAAAAATTGACAAAAATTACCCATCACTCACCAGCTCCAAGTTTCCTATATCTACCTAGAAGATACCACAATTGCGAATTCAGACATAAAATGATATTAATCTGGTCCTAGAAAATACAAAAACCCTATCCTTGTAAAATAATTCTATATTATGCATAATTAAAAGGAATCGAAGATTACCTATTTCTGCTTTGAATCTAAAAAATCCAGGCCCAATGACCTCACTTTTGCAATCATATAAAGCATCTACAACCTGTGGCAAATTAACACAGAGAATTACAAAACCAAGCATGCAAAGAATTATCTGAAACTATTGTGGTATTATCTTCACCGGATCAGATTTCAAAAACTGGAGTACTCTTTCCATGTCATGATCATCAATTGCCCTGCCAATCAAAGCATGCCTATTCCTCTGAATGAGAAATATAGCAACCTGGAACAGGAAAACATAATTGTAGTTGCACTACCTTGAAGCATAAACTGCAAAGGAATATCAAGATAACTACAATGCTAAAAACGATGAAAATTTGTTTTTATTTTGAACTAGTAATGAACATAAAACCTCTGCATGATAATTGCTTTGACGCCACTTATCAAAGCTTCTCCATTAAAACTTGTCATTCTAATCTGATTTTCGAGTGTTTCTAAATTTTTCAAAATGTTGATGGCAGTAAAAATCCAAGTAGAGGCATGAAGTTCAATATTCGTACTTCACATGGTATTCCATCAAAATCATTACTTATGAAGTTTAGAGTAATATTTTACATGACAAAACTTGCAAACAAGACATGAATTATACTCAACTTTATTCTCAAGTTCGCTGATACTATCTCTTTTCATCGAACTCTTAATTTATTTTTTTCAGTCCCTCCATCCATCTCTAACATTTTCCTAACTTCATTCTGATTACTTAGTGATTTTCAACCTTGTTAAAGCAACACTGCATTGTAATACTGTAACTATGCATTAAAAGATGTGTCAGTTCCGCATACAGAATATTTGTCAAAGCCCCACCTGTGGCCATCAGTGTCAACTGGCTCACTTGTGAAAATACTCAAATTGTGTGTTGCGGGCACCAACCCGTACCGCTTAGTATCTTTGCAATTAGGCAAATTAAGCATTCTTTTTTCTCTTTTTAATTTTTTCCACAGGAGGAGGTGAGGGGTGTGTGTTAATCCATTTGTACTTGCCAATAGCTGTGGTGTTTCTTACTCTAAAGTGCAGATATTCAGAAATGACGAGACTTTACATCTCCTTGACCTACTCTAGTGCTGCATCTTTAACCTTGTTACTTTTCCTCATAGGGTTAAAAAGGGGAGGGTGGAGGGGAATCAGTTTTCTACTAATTCATATTGGTTATTTCCTTACAATTATATCATCCCATCAAACGAAGTTTTGGACTATGAACCTATTAAAGATCTATGTTTTACTGAAGTGGAGGGCATAATTTTTTTTCTAAGTTAATTAGGATCATATAGGTTGGTACAAGCTAAAGGGAACTTTTTCATCATTTAAACACTTGAATTTCAATAACAAAACCTCTATGAGGTTATATCAGTAGTTATTAAGATTTATGACCTCCTTTATTTCTGATTTTTCTTGATTTCTCTTACATCTGTATCTCTCAGTACACCTTATAAAGTTTTGAGTACTCTCCTATCTAGTTCACAAATCACAATAAACTTTTTTGGCACATCATCAATTGTTGTAGCATGTCCTAAGCATCTCCTGCCAGCATGACACCTAGCATTGATATTTGAACCCTAACTTCCTTAAACAATTCCATCAGATACCCCAACAACTAACCCATGGTTCACAAGCTCCAAATTAGAGAGAGGGAGTGTGTGTGTGTGTGTGTGTGTGCGTGTGTGTGTGTGTGTGTGTGTGTGTGAGAGAGAGAGAGAGAGAGAGAGAGAGAGAGCGCGCTCAGATAAAGGTTGCATTGCCAAATGATGTAAACCTTAATAAAACTGGGTGGAAATGAATCAGCTAGAAGTACATCATTAAAATCTGTTAGCACTATACTGAAGCATATCAGTAAGGTAAAACAAGTTCCTATAAGCTAGGTAGGAATAGTGAAGTCTCACCATGAGGAGAAAAGGGTGAATTTTGTCATATTGCTCAACTTATCTGGTCATTATATAAATTTTTTAGACTTCAAACAGTCACCTTAACAATAAGAATTTGTTCCCACATACTATCCATCTAAAGTGTTGCTTTTATAAACCAGCAAATATGTCATATAATCAATCCAAATAGACCTTTTCATAAATAGTTGAAGATTGCTGGCATTTACTAGTATATTAATTAACATACAAATATTTATTGAGATTCAAAAAATTGAGGCTAAGAAAAATAGCATACCATTCCAAGTAAACTACCAACTATCATGGAACCAATTGGATCATAAATTGCATTTCCTGTTGTATTAACAGCCACCAATGAAGCTGCAGCAATAGCAAGACCCGTAACTGCAGCACCATCCTGCATAGCAAGGACTAGTTGAAAGACCAGAAGATAAACCGCAGCATGATCATAACATGGCCAAACACAAAGAAAACCAATAACAAATGAACATTAAATATCTTAGCCATATATGAATGATGGTGTGTTGTTAAATTGTAAGCAAAAAATGGCTGCATTAACTAGCATTTTCATGGAAAATATGTACACTTGAAAATAGTAAATAGTTTATGGCTATTCACAATAGACTCGCCTCTGTCATGACAGCAACTGATGTTGGATCATGTCCACGCCAAACATAGTCCCACACTTTCATTCCTTCTGCAGCTGCACCTTTTTTGACAGCATTTATGGCAACAAGTAGAGAAGCACCTGGAGAAGCGAACAACTTATTTTATTTGACCAAACCATCAGGCAAAAATTTTGATGCACTAAGACATACCTTCAATCAGGAATGATCCACCAATCACTAAAGCAGCATAATGAATGTTTTCAGGAGGCTGTCCAAGAAATCCATGCTCATAAATGCTCAGAGATATTTAAAATTTTGACAGAGCAATCCAAATCAAAATAACAACATTATGAATGATTTTAAGCTGAAGCAATTATCTAGGCCAGATAAACATGATATACATGAGAGCTCCATAAGTTCTGAAATCCATGCACAATTGTTGCGCCAGAGCCCAGGCAAAAGATGCCAACAGCAGATATCAAAGACCAGACAAATCTTTCCTTTGAATAACCATAACTGCATAAGAACAAACAAAATTATTTTAAAAAAAAAAAAAAAATCAACAGCTCCTAGGATTTAACAATGAAAATTCCTGCACAACTTGGTCAGTCTAAAATTTCTTTCTTAATCATCAGATCCAAAACATGACCAACAAAGCACAAACTAAGGCCTTTCATTGCTGTTCAGTACTGGCAATGTTATAAGGCAGATTTTGTTTGCAGGGTAATCAAGTGACTGGAAAAAAAAAATGCTATTGCTTATAATAGGCAAGGAATAAACCTACGGGTGCAGAGCATCCGGAGCACGCCTGGAGCTATTCAAACCATAAGCAAGAAGGGCCTATAATATCAACAGGAGTCAGTTGTTTGGCTTGCATTCTTTACAAGCTTAAGTTAGAAGCAAGGTTTGTAGAGATAAATAGGAAGCACACTTTGAAAATACTTGCAAGTGATCAAATGACAACTAAAGAAGAAAAGGAATAACTGAAAAGTGAAAAATACCTGGTTTGCAAAATCAGCAACTGAGTGCACCACTTCAGCTAGCATAACATGGCTGGAAGTTGTAAGCCACACCCCAAACTTGAGAGAGAAGACAAGAAAGTTGCACCATAATGCAGTTGTAACTGCTCGTTGGCTGAAATAAACATCTCAATTCTAGTTAGCCAAGTAACAGGAGATGCCTTTGTGCATGTATAGGTGCTACAACCCATGAATTGTATTCAGATAAACAAAGATATTGTGGACTAGAACCTATGAGATTGAAAAATTGCAAATAGATGTATCGTGTCACTCAGAATATTTGATGGTTCCATTGCTTCCTCCAGAGTTTGTGAAATCATGATAGCCCAACATAATTTGATGAAAAGCAGAAAAAAGTGCCAGACAAAACGCTAGAATACCAACTTATGGGTTCCTCCTATCCCATCCTCTTTTACACCAGTTATATGTGAGGCAACGGTATTCTTTGTTTCTTTTTTTTTTTTTCTCTTAGTGAAAGAGGCATTATCTTTTTAAAGGCCGCATCTTGAAAGCAGTTACGTTATAATGTAAAGTTTGTTATAAAATCTACATGAAAGAATAATAGATAGATCATGACAACGATAAGAGTACGTTATAAGGATGAACTTGGGGAGACAGGTTCCTCTTTCTGGAGTGTTGCGATCATCAGTGGGAGTTAATGACAAAAATATTACTCACAGCCAAAAGAAAAGAACTATTTCCACAATGCTAATTCCATCCAGCGCGGTGGTAAAAGAAAAGAAATGTAAATTAAGGCGTTACCTGCTGTCATCAAATTCAGTCTTTTTAACCTTTGCAACTCTAAGAGAATAATCTGCAAACCCCTAAATTTAATTAGATCAAACAAATACACAAGCAAAGAATACATACAACTGAAAAGGAAAAAAATAAATAAATAAATTGATGGTAAAAAACGTGGGACGAGGAGAACTCAACTGCGAACCAGTGAAAGGAGACCAGCAGAAGAGCCGATCCCAGAAGGCCTCGCTGATGAGGAGAAATCCCTAGAACAAACTTTCGAGAGGACAAGGGATGAATCGAGAGCCCTAAAGAAGCGAGTGCCGGCGGCGGAGGTGAAGAGGAGAAGCCCGCAAGGCGGAGCCTTGTCCTCTCGTCGGGAGGGTGGGTGGAGAACAGGAGAAGAGCAGGCGAAGGACGCGAGGATGGATTCTGGGTGGGAAGGAGGAAAGGGCGACCGTCGGAGAGAGAAGACGAGGGAGTCGCGAAGGCGGAGCGCCACCCGGCGGGACGTACGCATTAAAAGAATCGCCGCCGCTGCCGTCGCAGCGCAGCTTCCATCAAAGACCCGAACGACGGGAGGGAGCGAAGGGGGATGCGAGAGGGGAGCTCCGGCGGAAGCGAGTCGAATGGGGAGGCGTTGAGAGGCCTTTTAAAGATCCTGTGGAATATACTGTTTCGCACGTCTCTCCTTTGAGTACTAAAATCATTATTTATGTTATAATTATATCATTAATTGTATTGGATAGTTTCCGTAATATTCAAATTCAAGCATACATAATATCAAAATTAGTGCACGTATGGGATAAAATTTGATGAAGTCAATAGAAATTAGCTGGCATGACAGGAAGACAAAAAAAAAAAAAAAAAAAAAAAACTTGGATACTTTGTAAAGAAGATTATATGCTCCAATAATTTAAAAAAATAATCTTAGAAAAAACTGAATCTTTTTTTTTTTTTTTTTTTTTGATCATTGTGGATTTGTAAGTTGATTGATTTAGGAATAATTTGGTATCACATTTTTTTCAATTTTTTAGAAGTAAAAACACAAAATCAAGTGCGAAAAAGATGTTTGATCATCTTATTTTATTTTTTTACTTTAATTTTTATTATTTTTAAAATAAATTTTAAATTATAAAAGTAACTCTATTCCAATTCACATAATATATCTCTTTCTTTTACTATATTTTATTATTTTATTGAATCTTTCCTTCTTGCTCCTCTACTATAAAATATTGATAAGATGATGATTAGGGTCCTATTCGAATCAACTGCCAAGACGCCTTTGAGTGCATATTTCTTAGCAATTATGTGAGATGGTTGTTAACTAAAAGCTAAGATCAATAGTTATCCCAAACAAACTCTAACTCTCTTGTTTGCTATTCATTTATCTCTCTCTTCCTGTCCATAGTGTACCCTCATTTTCTCCATGATTTTTAGAGCTTTCTTTTGTAAACATTGATATTTTTCTATGCTTTCAAATTCCTTTCTTATGTAAACATTGATATTTTTTCATGCTTTCAAATTCCTTACAAACAATCACTAATCAAAGCTATCTTATCCTATCCTATCAAATCCTTAGCACTCTAAGTGGGATCAACCATGAAGAAGAAAAACTCAATGTCTTATAGGAAAGACATCTCATTAAATCGTTCATCTTAAATATTTTTTTAATTTTTACTTATGAAGTATATTTTATATTTTTTAATTTTAAAAAATAAGAATAACACTTATCACCAAATATATTTTTTTATTTAAATTTTAAAAAATAAACATAAGCTTTTTATTTTAAATTTTTTAAAAAATAACAATGACAACAATACCAAACACAACCTTAGCTAGTACTCTCTTTCTTTTTTTTATTTTTTTGCCTTTTCCTCCTTCCTTCCTCTTGATGGCAAGTGCCAACCCTGGTTTCAAAAAACTCCTACCACCCACCAGGGTACATAGCAGATATTATTGTTGGCAGTATGCTTTGGACCATCATTTGACTCTTGGATAATGGTTGGTGCTAATGAAGTACTTCGCTATATTGCCTTTGGACTTATCACCAGCAGACTTAAGGATATCTGCCAAGTTCTAACAACGAATTGCAAATCTTGAGGCTTCAAAATATGGGAACCTCCTCTTAAGATGTTTTGATCCAAATTACTAAGCAATGGTTGTGTAATCCCCACAAATTAGACAGCGCTAAATATGAGTTTTATTGCTTGAGTTTTGAGTAAGTTACCTCAAGCAAACATTTTTTTTAAAATAATTCAGATCGCATACATATAATTAGTATTAGACACTTATTAACTACACGTGAAGCTATAAAGTAGTTACAGTAAGATGACATTGCTTTATTTTTTTTAAGGAAAAAAAAAAACCACATTGCTCATTATTTAAACTTGTTTAAATCCATGGTGGCGATGGTAACAGGATTGAGAATGCATAGCTCCTGTGAGCCGAATCACCTCTCCTTCGGAGAAAGACTCATGTCTTTATAGCAAAACATTTTCGTAAATCCCTTCAAACTTGCGAGCTTTGATGCATGCAGGATGCCAGTTTCACTCTTGAATGTACCTTCTGCGCCAGAGATGCGTGACACTTCAAATCATACACGTAAGGATGAAAATGATCGTAGCTTGGGGACTTGAAGTGACCAACGAATTCAGGTTCTTAAATCAACTTACCAGCTCTGTGACGTACATACACAAATTCGCAGAAGGCAACCGGCAAGTAAATTGGATTACAAAATATGCAGCACACGCTAACAAAGCCTCCAGCCAACCATCCCTCTGACAGGAGAACACAGTCCAGTTAATCAAGAGACATTATAGATCTGCAGAAGCTTTTCTAAGAAGACCATATTATTGACTGATCCTAATTAATCCCATGAATCTGTCCACAAGCTCGCAGCTAGTCTCCAGATCATAGCTGAAATTCAAGGGGCATATGAAATAAGGCATCAAAGGTTTCAAATCACAACTTGTCTGAAAAACATAAAAAAAAGTTCTACATCACAGCTTCATGCGCGGTAACTTAATCCTGGGATTCTGTACTTGAAACCACAACGTTTCGAGTCTTCAGTGTCATAGCCAAGTTTGGAAACTGACTTAAAAATAATTACACAATCGAGTAATGTCGATATATGATATTCTATATGCAAACACATCATGCATCCTGATCAAATTCTATTTATTAATGTCAACTCTTCCTGCAACAAACTGGAACATGACCAAAAGGGGGTCACATGGCTGCGACTACGGTACCACTATATGATCAATTCATCTGACGACCAAAGCCAATTACAATAAGACCACAGGTATGCTTTCGAGCCTATTCTCCGATCATGATAAATGAAGAGTCTACAAGCTCCTGTAGTCTATAACAGTCACTTCATCCTCTGGGGCATCAAGGTCTTGGTAACTGCAACCACAAGACAAGATCAGATGTATGCAAACATAAAGAAGCAGATATTCAGAGGGTGCATATGCTTGGAAAAATGCTAACAAAGCATATAATGTTGAAATAAAAACAACTGTATCGTAGTTATAAAAGCAGGAGAATATCCAAGAATGAATAAACAACATGATAGCTGTTATTCAGGAATATGAAAGCATCATAGTGTTTAGGAATATCACCATCATCCATGTTCAAATTAAGCATCAAAATAAATAACTGAATGGATAGTCATAGGAAGTACAATAATAAATGAGCCGGACTTGCTGGCTGCACTGGCATGTAATCAAGCCTCATATCCGGTCACCCTTTCCACCCTTGGATTGACACGAATCTCGAAGCCATCTCACCTTTTCTACCTTTGAGATCCATGATCTGTGTGGATCCAAAGAATAAAAAGGGCGACTGAATATGAGCTTGGCTATACACAAGTATAGCCAAGTCCAATTCATAATAAATTTACATTAAGATAAATCTGAAACCAGAATTAAGAGTAATGGTTGTGTCTTATGCATGTAAAGCCAAAAGCTTAATAAATGATAAATAACTGAGTTTCAGATTAAGAACTTGCTGCAGGAAAAAACTTCAAACCAATGTAGCAAGATCTTACCCAGATATAAACCATGACCGCCAAGAATTTTCACAACTATTTGGCCAACTTTATAAATCCAAGTCCACATGACTTCCCATTTTTAGGGCCCCTCATCCACGTCCACCATGCCTTTCCCATTAGGCCCTCTATTATTAATTTAATTTTTTTCATATCATTCCCACAACTTCCCAAATGCAGGGGACCAAATGGCATTTGCAAATATCAAATTTTGATTCAAAGTTAAAATGCTTTTCCTATATGTTGTCGACCTAAAGTCAACCCTTTTAACCTTTCACTCGGACTTTAAGACTGGCATCTTACCAATACAATCTCAGCTACACAACATGAGAAATGAACAGACAGCAATGAAATACAAATATATGTTTTTGTTTCTTTTTTTTATTAGAAAAAAAAAAAAACAACCCATAAAGTCTTCTCCTACTGAATTGCTGTCTGCTTTACTGATACACATTTGCCAATCACTCATAGGATTCCTTTGAAGTTCTTGTAAGCTTTTTCAAATCCCTTCACACAATTGTTCATCTCCCATTTTTCTTACTAAATTTTTCACAATTTCTAGTACCTTTCCTAGTTCTAGCCTCCTTAATTATTCGTTGGCACAGCTCCCACAATTTGATCATTGGTCATCCCATGCTCGTTATACTCTAACGATTTTTAAACCACTGTGCTCTCTCTCTCTCTCTCTCTCATAAGAATATATTCTTAATAATTTTGAAGTATGGTTTATGCACATCTCTCCTGGAGCCCAAAAAAATTCATTTTGTAATACCACGTCATAATCTCTCGTCTGAACAGATGAAGGCCATGAGGAAAACCTTATCTTTTCTAAAAGAATTTTCAGTAATCTTTGATAACCACATCAAGTTTTGAAATGACCAAAAACATGTATTTGCTCCAATGATCCCAAGTAAAGTATCGTTCTTATTTCTAAGTTTCGCAACATGCAAGAAAGCAACAAATGATGGCCACGAAGAATAACTTAAGCAGAAATGATGAATACAAGTCTGCAAATAAATCCTTATTCTAAGAAACCAATTTTCAATAAAGCCTACATAGATTTCCTTCCTAACAAAGCCAAAATAAGATACTCCTAGACTCATTCACTTGGAAACTTAACATGCTCTATTTCATGTTAGAGCAACTACAATCTACATTAATACCCATGACAGATGCTTTTATGCAATTTGTTTTTGAACTGGAAAGAGGCCTTGAAGAAACAAAACAAATAAAGAATAGATAAATGGCCTTTACATCCACATTTTTTTTATTGACAATGCTTGCAAAATACAATTATACAATCTGCAGACATATGCCAAGAAATGGATGTGCCACAGAGGTTATATTCATTTATCCGTGTGGAGCTGCCTACCCTATCAAAACCTCAACAAAACCTGATAATCTTAACTGGAAGTTGCCATATCCATTAATTAGTCCTGGAACCTCTATTGAGAACAGTTAATGCTATCACATCCAATATGCTTTCTAAGGATTGACTACCACAAATAGCAGTCATGCAAAAGCTAGAAGCTCATTCGTCTAGGGTAAGCCTGAGAGATGCAACTTATTATGAACCCATCCCAGAACTCTGTAACTGGTTAATTAGAAATATATAATCAAGTGCAGGCCATTATATTTTTATTAAGCAGCACTTACCTTCGAATGCGACGAGGATCATGCCGAAATGCTGGAGGTACAGCAAGAATTGGTGCCGAACCAGCAGGTTGTGGACCAAGCCTTCCTTTCCTACCACGAGGGCCACCATTTGCTTCAAATGATGGACCACCCTGCTCTCTCAGCATGCGCATAGCAACTTCTGGTGGGGCAGGAACAAAGGGTCCCAAAGGACTACAAAAGACACCGGATGACATAGAGCGTGAAGAAAATGTCAGGTAGGTACACATGGAACCCTACAAATTGTTTACTTACCCAGCACCAGGTACAGGCATCAATACAGGAGGAGGAGGTGGCATATCCGCAGGAAAAGGACCTCCATGCAACCCTTGTCCACCAAATGCATCATACATTGGTTCATCATGATTCTCCCCTTCCGACCCAGCATTTGCATCACGAGTTGGTGAGTGATCAATCCTATCATACCTGCCATCATCTCTTTCAGCCCTGTCATGCTCCCTACGATTGCCACGTTCATCTCTAAGACGGTTTTCTGAAACCAGCCTGTTTCTTGATGTTTTGACCCTCTGCAAAAAAGTGCAGTAATACGATAAGTGCACCGAAGCACAGACAATTACAAGGAACAGCTATTTGGTACACACTGCATGGGCATATCATAGCTGTAGACATTATTCCTTTTTATGTCAATGTATGTGCATACAGGTTGCAAAGAAGAAATGAATAAAGAACAAAGAATAACCACAGATAATTCTATGAAATATATTTCAGGTCATGAAAAAAAAAAGAAGAAAAAACAAAGAAATAAAAGGGCTAAAAGTGCAAACACCAAATTGGATTAAGGAAAAAACAAAACCAGAGAGACATACTGTAATCAATCATTTCATAAGCCTGCAATTTCACAAAGTGATAAAATTTCACCTATTACACAACAGAGGCCCGCTGTTTATCAAATGATAAAATTACATGAGCAATACAACATTTTTTTCTCCTAATAAAATGATAATGTTCTGCACAAATTGACAATTTACAGCAAAAGAAAGAAAGTGGCATCTAATCACAAAAGAGAGTAAAACAATCCAAATGAGAAAGACCAGAGGGACAAAGAACCTCAATCTTGTAATTCCTAATGGTGAAAAGGTATAAAATATCAAAATTCATAGCTCTCAAATAGAACATCTGTGATACACATCCCTTCTCAGCAAAGCTTTATAACAGCTGCCAGTCATTGTCAGAACACACACTTCTAAACATTTTTCCAAGTCTGCAGACTTTTAAGTCCATTATATACTACAAGTTCCTACATCAGAGGCATAAATATTTCCTTTCTGCCCACTGTATGGTAATTTTGATATTGCACAACTGAGGTCTCCAAGCTACAATACAGAAACCTCAGCTTATGCACAGACAATACAAAGAAACACAATGTTCAAACAGCTTGAATTCTTATTACGATATCATGAATCTAAAATATGTCACAAATAAATATAAGATTTTTTCAAAAAAATAATCAACTATTTATTGTTGTTTGTCCTTAAAAAAAAAAAATGAAACTTGAACAACCAAAGGAAGAAGATATATATTTGAAAGTCATGCACCCAACAAGATGCAACAGAATCAAGCAGCAAATGTAACTCAGACTGTTACCAGCACCCTAGAGACATCTTACATATTTTTGATCATTGGGGGTCAACAAAACAAAATGCAAGCACCTCCCTAATAACTGTATGAGGTATTAAGTATATACTCTTTAAATATGTTGCAGAAAGCATAAATGCTTATAATTACTAAAAACACATGCAAGTGAAAGACTTGTGTGCACAAGTGTCATATGCCCAAATAGCATTGTTACTCACAAAAGGAGTCCTACCAGCGCAGATTGCTGCATGACAGGTGTTCCACCAGGTGCATTTGGATCGCTGCATTGGATAAACAAACAAATAACTTTAGCATATTCTTCTTAAATAATCTAGTCATAATTTTCTAATCTTGTTAAAAGGTGATATTAGTAAACGTACTTCATATAGTTTTGAAAATACAGATCTTCCCGAACTTTTGAGGTCAGCTCCATCACAAGGTCAGGGTGTTTGAGTCTAAGATGTTTATGAACAAATTCAGCAGCATGGAAAAGCTTTGTGCAGCCCTTGGCTCCACAACCATACTTCCAGCCATATTTTTCATCTCTTATTTTCCGCACATAAGGATCTAGAGCTTCAACTGCTGCTGCATCAATTTTATCCTTGGCCGTCAAAATTTCCAGGGGATCCTGGCCATGCAGTCTTGTCTGCCAGAATGAATCAAGTTTCTTCTCCCAATCAGCTCCACTCGTATTAGATCCATCAAAGCTCTTACTGTCAGCTCTCACATGCCGAAGGCCCTTGGCCTCATTTGTCTCAGACATGCCATAGTAATCTACACCATGGACGCGCCACAAATAAGTAATTAGGGTATCCAACAACTCAACACCCTCAAGACCCTTGACAGTAGTCAAGCCCCGTATTATTATAATGGGCCCCATAGATCCACCATGGGATTTCTCTCCATCCAGTTTATCATGATCACTACTGGAAAGAACATTGTCCTCGATACCCTTCTCCATGTCAAGTTTACGAACAAGTGCCTGAGCTTGTTCTATGTCAACTTGAGTTCTTCGAGGTTCGGAACTAATCGGGTGGGCTTTGGGAGCAGCTGAAAGCAGATTATTTTCTTTTGCCGGGCCCCTGCCATGCCTTCTCCTTTTGCCACTGGAGTCTGTTTCATCCTCAGAATTTGGATCACTGGCATTTCCAGATTTGCTTACTACCGCAGCCGTTAATCCTGGGCCCCTGCATGCCATAGGAGATAAGCAGAGAAGTGTCAAACCAAGAAACTGAATGGGCAACCAAAAATTAGGACTTCAGAGAAGCATCTCACAGGTCAAGCGTTCCACTCTGCAAATCAAGCAAAAATTCCTTCGCAGTAGATCTTGCATGTTCATTCCGCCTGCAGAAATAACATGAAAGAAGCATAATTAGCAGAAAGATTACATAAATGGAACAGAATGCAGCTATGACTAATGATACAAGTTGGCATACAACATGGCATAGCTACAACCAAGCAAAGAATGTGCAAAGAGCACATGCAAAAGAAAGGGTTAGAGATGATTTAGTAGAACCAAATCATCTTCCAATGAACAATGAATTCTCCAATTACTAGATTACACCACAGACATGTATGCCAATAACTAACCTTTCGATAACTGTCACTAAGTTGGTCGGATGATATTTGTCTTTCAGCCTACACCCAAATGACTCAAGACAGATTAGGTAACACTTCAAAAGACATTCAAATAGAAAACATAAGCATTAATAGGTAGAAATAGAAATCTGCAACCACAATCCGGGGGGAGGGGGAATGGATATTAATAAGGAGTACCATTCTTCATCCTTGTGAGTGTTGAAATAAGTACGTTTCTGAGTTGAAATGTACTCTGATCTGTACTCTTCATACCTACACAATCACAGTAAAGCTTGAGTATATAGTTAATAAAATGATGTTGCCTTACATCACCAGACTACATAGAACAATAGCCAATCCGAGCATGCAAATCCAAATGCTCACATGAAATGCATCAATTATTAGATAACAACAGTTCTGCTCTATTTTATATACCTGCGCTCAGCTTCAGCTGGTAAAATATCATCTTCAAGCTCTTGAATGAACTGCTTGTAGGACATCAAGCCTTCCCTGAAAGAAACCATAATAAAATAATGTTACACATTAAGAACAAATTATATTGATTATAAATTTATAATGTACCCCAATTGAGGGGAAAAAATGCAAAACAAAACTCCAAATGAATTCCAACTTTCAACCAATTTTGAATAACCAGGCCAAATAACCACCACAAACCAAATATTAGACAGGACAGGAAAATAACAACAAATTTTGATTGAAGGGCATGTATATCCTTGAATAGAGTTCAATGTAAAAGATCATAAATCTCTAAACAGAACACATGCCACTCAGAATGTGAAGAAATCCAGCACAATTTATAAAAAAAATAATAATAAAAAAAAAAAAAAATTCTATACGAGCAAATCAAGATGCAGATTATTGATGTGATCTTAGGAGAAGTCATAAATACATAAAATAGAGATTTAAAATCTGAATGCGCGAAGAGAGAAGGAAAAACGTTGTAGGAGATCTAGGGACAATATTGAATGACTCTAAGTACATTTGATACCGTAGCAACAAGGTATCAAAAGATTGAAATGCTTATCTTGAGACAGGTTCACAAAAGATGGAGAGCAGTACCAGCAGCAGGCCTGTCCAGAAAAAAATGATGAAGGAAGAGTGGAAAAAAAGAACAAGAAGAGAAAAAATGAGGTGGAAGAATATTAAAAGAAGAGAATGCACAGTGTGCAATCATTTCCAAAATAAAATTCAGGTTTTAGTTGGCAAAAATATATCTGAGGTTGAAGCAATTAGATTAGACTGAAAACTATATGGGGGGATGTAATAAAGAAAAAATTATTATCTTTGCATCTTATAGAAAATATAACTCCAAAATCGAGCAGAATGGAGAAAAAGAATTGATGTAGCTGACTCCAGTTTGGGATTAAGGCTTTGTTATTGTTATTGTTGTTGTCAAAGCAATTAGATGTGGCCTTAAAGAGTTCACAATGGATTGCAGATGCCGCTGATCCACGTCCTCCAACCTAAAGAACACCCAAAGATCATCCTATCTCAAACACCACTTCTTGTGAAGAAAGCAAACTTGGGTTCACTGACCACTTTTATGAGTATTGCCATCCCAAGCATGATCCAAGAATCACTTCTACTAGGGTTGGATTTTTTCACTCTCATCATGAATTCTCTAAAACTTGCTTCTCTTCTTCAGGCTTCAAGAATGTCAAGATTATGTTCATAACAGTAAGCAAAAGTGTTGGCCATGACCTCTTGTACCCAATACCACATAGCCATGGTTGCCTGAAGAGGATGTGACCAGCTGGCATAAAATAAGCATCACACTGCAACCATATTTATATAATTTTCCAAACAGGAAACTAGACCGTGCACTATGCCTAGCCTCCAAATTTTGAATGTTACCTAATAACATCATCAAATAGGTTGATCTCGATGAACCGGCATTTGATCAAGTTTTTGAACTTCCGAGTGAAGATTTTTCATATCATGACCGCTTTCTCTTCCCCCATTTTTTTTTTTTTTTTTTTTTTTTTTTTTTTTTTTTTTTTTTTTTTTTTTTGCTTCACATGTGACATTTGTCATGAAGCAGCTCACTTTATGGCCAAAAATCTTTGGATGATGAACCAATACAAACTATAGAATTATAGATTATTTGCATTTTCAAAACTTATGATCCATCAATATTTTGCTCTAGTACTTCTAGATGGATAGGAGAAGAATGTTGAGAGAGTGAAGATACATAGTACTGGGGAATGAGAAAGGGGGTTAAAATTAATTTTTCTAAAGGCCATTAATAAGAAAATATTTCCATGTGGGGTCAAAAGATATGATATCCGAAGTGATGGACTGTGCTCATCCCCTTGAAAAATGGCTCACGCATTCAAGTTGATTCAACTTTCAGATTCAGTGTAGAAAGATTAAAAAAAAGGAGGGGAGAGAGCAAAAGGAGGATAGGATAGAAGACAAGCCAAACAAAAAAAGAGTCCAACATTTATTGTCTCTTTTATACAGCAATAAATTTATTAAAAAAAATTGGTTGCAAGGTAAACTTGGAGAAACAAAAAGTGGATAAACCAATTTATTTGATGACAAAGAAAGCTTATCGTCTTCTCATGCAGTTCAATAATCTATGTATGAAGGTCAAGATGCAATATAAAGGTTAAGACTTGACAGTAGTTTTTTTTTATTGTAGGAAAATATAATGAAACACTATTTAGCAAATCTTGCTCTCTGATCAAATAATTGCTTAATCAGCATGCTTCCTAGTTACTAGCTTCATGGAAAGTGTCTTCAGAAAATGTTTTATGAGTTTATTACCAAGAGAATAGAATAAAAGAGAAGCCAAAAATAAGAGTCCCTTATTTATTGCCTCTATCATGCATCAATAAGTTTATAAAGTTTGGTTGCAAGGTAAACTTGGAGAAACAAAAAGTTGTTAAACCAATTTATTTAATGACAACAAAGTTTTTTTTTTTTAAAAAAAAAAGTAGCATGCTGATTAATAAATATTTTTAATAATCCACATACAAAGGTCAAAGGCATATAAAGGAGAAGAATCCACAAATCCTTTTTTTAATTTGTATAAAACATAACAGAACCCTATTTTAATACAATCTCGCTATCTGATCAAATAATGCCTTAATCAGCAAACTTCGCATGTGTCTTCAGATGGCATAGAAATGTCACAGAATAATACAACCAAAGCAGGCGAAAGTCAATCATGTCATTTCTTCAGCATATAGACTAACAAACACTTTAGACCAACACAGACCTTAAGTGCTAAGATTGCATATGCAAAAGAGTTCCAAAAGAAAACTCCAGTGCATCCAGTGCACCCATAACAAGGAAAAAGGACGTCAATTTAAACAAATAACTAAGATCAAGGATCGCCGAACCGGACGGTTGGGGACGAACCATACCAAATAGGCATGTGGAACCGGTACCGTTCGGTGGTTCGATACAAGGACCAAACCGTTTTGAACTAGACTAAACCACCCCGTACCATGTCGAACCATCTGGTTCAGCTAAGTACAGGGTAGTTCATAGGTTGAAGCTTCTCGGTTCACCTGATTGGTATGCCACTAGTTCAATATGGTACGCTCCGTATCGATTTTCGGTACGGTAAACCTTAATTAAGATATTAAACAACTAGCAGAAAGGACAAAAAAAAAATTAATTCAGATTAATCATACCAGACCATGATAGAAGCTAAAACAGGTTTCATATGGCACATTACAAACCTTTGAATGACCTCTGCTCCATCGCCAAAACCACGTCCTGAATCAGGCCAATCTGAAAATTGTTTCATTTAGGGAAGGAAAAAGATTAGAACAAGATATTATTCAAGACAAGCAGAAATAAGAAGAGATGCTGATGATGGACCATGATATGGAACATTTCTCAAGTTTAAAATAGATCAATTATTTCAATATATTATTTATAAGCTTGCAAAGGAACTTTCACCAGCACTGCAGTGAACAATTGAAAAACTAATAATACTTTTCTAACAAAGAGTGTTGAAAGAGTGAACCACAGAAGGTTCCAAAACCAATAAAAAGAACAAATATTTTCTGCATAGGCAATTTAACAGTCCAAAACCCCATGTATTAAAAAAGAAAGGCAGGAAAATAATTAATACGGTTCATGCGCTCCCTCCTAACACAGGAGTTCTATCCAGCTTCATATTTAAATCATCAAGGCATGCCATACTATGCGTGCATGTACAACTTCTCTTTTACTGTTTAATTCAATAAATGATTAATATTTCTATTTTTAACCACTAGCAATCAGTATCTGCTAGCAGAACCATTTAACTTCAAAACAATAATTCCAAAATTTTGAAGTGGAAGCATAACTGTGCAACTACCAAAAAAATAGCAAATTTAGAAGAAAAACAATGTCCAAAAGAACAAACATACCAATACAATCAACTTCAGCTTTTTTTTTTAATCCAAAATACAAATACTGAAAACAGACAAATAACATAACACATATAAAAATACAATATTCATTATTTCTCCTTTCTCAAGGCAAAAGCTAAGAGATTAAAAGAAGAGTGGTTTACAAATCAGTAATCTACTGATGAAATGAACTTCATGGATTGTCAGACTCTATATTTCTAGGAAATCCATATATTCATATAGCCTTCCTGATTTCCCTAAGTAAAATCTGAGTTATAAGCAAAGCTAAATGATGCTGACAAATTCAAAGGACACTTGAAAGAAATTTGCAGAAGTTTTTACCCCATTTGTTGCTTCACTGAGAATCTCATATGGACAGGGGAAATGAAGGCTGTTTAGATCACCAATTATGGCATGACTTTTAGATCTTAAATTCAGAATTTCATAAGAAGTCTCGACGCAAGACAAGCAACCACAGCTAAGTAAAAATATTTATTTTGACATAAAAAATAATAATTCCATGATGCAAATAGCATCAAAATCTTAGCAAAGTACATAATGCCAAAAATCTTGCATTATGGTTTTCTAATTTCTTTTTTAGAGTCAGCTTAAAAAGCTGGTGGATACTATAAAAGTTATCGAGTTAATTGCAACCATAACGAAGTTTGTAGAACTTGTCCAAGGAGAGAATCAAGTCTGATTGATGAGAGATCATCCTTTTACGAAGTGTACAGTGCATCGCTGAAACAATCATTCCTTATGAGGACGTCATTTTTCTAAAACCTGCTATATTTGCATATTATTAAGAGTTCTTGAGTTTCCTATCCCCTGTTCCCTTTTAGTAAAGGGGCAAGATTCTAGTGTTAGGCTAAATCTGTTTTCCTACTTGCTCCAACTTTCTTACATCTAGCATGTATTTTTCATTACAATGGTTTTTATCTCAGCCAACATATCAGTTTGTATTGCTATTGAGTAGCCACCAATATGACAAAACCAATATCTCAGCCCACACTAATATTGGCCGTGATAAACCTATATGTTCTGATGTATCAGTCAATATGATATCAAAGTATTGGTTTGGGATTTCCTAATATGTCTTTTAGAATCCCAAATTTGTATTTTAGTTTATCACACATTCAAATTATTGTCTTAATATGTAGGTTAATTGGGGTCTACTATATTAATCAAGATCTCAGAAATCTTGATTCCTATAATACTAGCTGAGAGCTTGGAAATCTCACTTCTTTTCTATGTCTTCGAATTTCCTATCAAGGTCGAGATAAACAAAGAACTCGGTCCATCTCAGCATCAGACACCTTTCAGGATGGTGGAGATATTGGTAATTAAAAATCCTGATGACCAATGTACCACTGATTAATAATTTTTAAAAATATTAATAAATAAGTGATCTGGCCTTGAATGCACTCCTGGTGGTAATAGCCAATGCATTAGCAAAACAAATTTTGAATGCAGCTATTTTGCAAGTCCAACATTCTAAGAAATAGGAGATAAAGATGATGTAAAAGGACAATCAACAAACCTCAAATTTCTGAAACAAAATGGTGAAAGGTAAAGTCAATTTTTCTTTTTAGTAAGACAGTAAGACAACTGTTTAAAGTATTGCAACATTATCCAGTGTGCTAGAAGAAAACCACTAAGTTAAACATCAAAGTCAAATGATTACGACACATTATCCATGCTCATGTAGCATGCAATACATCTGCACCTATAAGGACTAGGTATGAATGTGCTTAATCCCAAATTAGGTTTGCATTGAGGAGGCCTTGGGTACTTAGGTAAGGCCAAGGATCCCCATTTATAACTTTTAGCTAAACTATTTTGGATTAGATCCCAAGTCATTACAAATGGTGACGCCCTCAGTCATTACAAATGGTATTAGAGATGACTTAACCCATGACTAATGTTGCTAGAAGGCACCATGGCATGGACCTTCTCAGAGCTAATTATGAGTGCTCAACATGATTGTGATTTGATCCTTTTACCCACATAATCATCGCAGCTTAAATAAAGGAATATATGATAACCCATGCAGACATGTGTTCCATTCCACATCAAGTGTGCTTTGGGGAGGTCTCAGGTACTTGAGGAAGGCCAATGATCCCAACTAATAACTTTGGCTACCCCCTTTTGGGTAAGGTACCAAGTTACTACAGCACTCATTAGAAATTCACCCTTCTTTCACCCTTTTCATCTGTATTTGGTTGTGAATTATGACATCTTGGAATAAATGGGTTGACTTACTTGCCTAACCCACCTTACTTCTAAAAAAGAACTACTCCACCATGGGTGGAATAATATACTAAGTTGGATGGAAAAATTACTGTACAAAAAAATGCCCATTCAGTTCTCCAAATAAATTGGTTGTTTTTTGAGCATTTGGCTGGTTACAATGGAATAAGTGGGTTAAAGGAGGCCGTTATTCCACTGAACTCTCAAACAACTTGCATCCAAATGCAACCTTGATGCATATTTTAACAGGCACTAATACATGCATTGACAGCTACTCGTAATGACAGTTAAAAGGATGGAACACTGTAGGGAAAGAGTGGTGGATGTAATGGAGAATGGGACAAGAGAACAGAGAAGCAAAGGGAACAATGGGCTGCGAGAGGTAATTCATCCAGGACAATCTAAAGTCGCATGCAATTTGAAGGGGCACTAGAGACGATATTCAGATACTTCACACATTCAGCAAAGCCTTAATTCTTCATGTTACATTTCAAATATCCTGTACCAGAAAATCACATCACATCCAGGTTGACGTGTACGTAATCAAGTTATTCATGGATTGACAACAAAAGTACAGATACTGATGGAGGTAAAAGTATCATGTGATTGACCACAGCATTTGTTGTGAACAGCTAGCGGACTGAACTGTGTCGATAATTACCTGGTGGGCGATTCATGTAACGGCCATGAGACCTTTCATCAGCATACCCACCTCTGCTTCCAAAGCCACCTCGATCATACCCTCCACCATAATCATAGCCATACCTACAAGCAAAAGCATAGTATCAACAACGGAAAGCACCCTTTCATGGTGATACCGCTAACAAGAACGAATCTTTATACACGAAATTGGCCACTTGATACTAAAGGAACCAATTTCGTTGCTCACCTTCGATCATCTGACCCATATCCTCCTCTAGGACTACCCCGGCGCCGGTCGTATCCGCCATCGTCCCTTCGGGAACGCTTAAAGGCCCCGGGCGGAGGGGACCGGCGGGGAGGCGAGTGCCTGCGGTGACCGTAAGGCGGCGGGCTGGGACTGCTCCGCCTCCGATACTCCCGATCCCTCTCCCCCCTCGAAGGCCCGAGTGGCGGAGGAGGCGGGAGCGGAGGCGACCGGTTCCTGACGTCGTGGTAATCGTCCCCCCGGTTCGGAGGCCGGTCCTCCCTCTCATCCCTCCTCTCCCTCGAATCCCTGTCCCTTCGTCTCAGGGGAGGCGGCGGGGGCGGAGATCCGTCGGTCGGGCTCTCACGCCTCTCCGGCGGGCGGTCCCGGCGGCGATCTAGGGATTCGGAGGGCATGTCGATCACCTCCGCCATGGGGCAAAAGATCGTAGTCTCGAGAAGCGAAAACCCTAGAAATCGGACAGGAGAGAGACGGCCTCCAACAGTCGACAGGGAAAATGAAAGAGCGAGCAGCGGTGAGGTATGCTGAGAGGAAATGCGATCAGGGGCAGGTAGGTAATTATATAGTCTTTTCTGGTGAAATCGACGAGGCGGGTCCATCGTGCGGTTTGCCGGGGGGGGGGTTCGCAGGGACCTCCGAGCTAAACCACGACCATCGCGTGATGGCTCCAGGATCGAGCGGCGGGCGCTGATGCGTGGCGGTTGGTCGTGAAATATTGATTATTATTTCCGAAGATAGAGCATATAAAAACCCTTAACGGAAGATGAAAAATAAAAAATAAAAAAAAAATCCTATCTGCAAGCACCTGAAGTGAACTGATCTTTCTTTATTTTATTTTTCCCTCAATTAAAGTTTCATTTTTTTTTTCTTTGAAAAAACATTTATCAATAAAAATTTATTTGTGTGTGCGCGCAAAGATTATAGTCATATGGACTGTGATATTGAGTAAGTTTTAATGCCCTTCCTCTTATTTCTCTAACACCGACGATCTATTTACATGTTTCTTTCCACGCGGTTTCTCTTTTGTAACCTCAACAATCTATTTAGCCGGTCACTCCCGGTTTGCCATGTTTACTTTTAATGCTAAAAAAAATAAAACATTCCAAATCAGAAGAAGGCTAAGAAGCATGCTTAATTTAGAAAATATCTTTCATATTCTTTTCTTTTATTATACGAATTAAAAAGATACATGAGTCGTCATCGTTATCAATCATTTGTTTTCTTTTCTAGATCCTTATTCTTATTAAAAGTTAGGTTTGAATCAGGTTATTCCCCATTTCTTCTTTTTATATCATCTGATGAAGAGCGCTAGTAATAAGACCACCGCTAAAATCTTTAGTTATCAATCATTTGTTTTCCTTTCTAAATCCTTATCCTTATTAAAAGTTAGGTTTGAATCATATTATTCTTCATTTCTTCTTTCTATATCATCTGATGGAGAGCGCTAGTAATAAAATCACCGCTAAAATCTTTAGTTATAAAACTTTGTCACCAGCAGAGGGGAAAGCTAAGCCAGCAACAAATGTACGCTGCCTATAAGACCACCCATCCATACACCATTCACCAAGCCAAATCAACATTATCCTCGCTCATGTGTAGGAATAGATGGGCCTTCTCAATTATCTCTCTCCTTTGTTAAATCTCTATCTTACGATTTGAGCTAGGGTTTTTGGTATTCTTGGATTCAAAAATTTTTTGTCTCAGAATAAGCATAATGCTATAGATTAATGACAGCGAATAAAGTAACTATGAGAGCTCGATACTATGACCTACCAAGGGAATAATTATGATGAGGATGCCTTAGGAGCGAACGATCAATTCTACCAAATTTGAGAGCAGTAAGGCCTTCTTATAGAATGCTAAGGAAATATAGTATGAAATCTTTTTTATTAATTCTTTTAATATGTTATATTAAGTTTCAATGGTTCTCTATCGATATTTTTGCTTAGTTATTTCAAGATTTACTCTTTCTAATTAACTTTTGCATATTTAAAAAATTTATTTCAATTACAAATTTTTACTAATTTCATAAGTTCGATGCACTATTTTTTTATATGCTTTGCATATTACGTCAACTTTTGAGTTTGAAAGAGTTAATCCTATAATAAATTTTAATTATTTGGTTGGTATAGAGATCAGTACAATGTGATTCGATTGGATCAACTTTGGAAGCTTTCAAATCGATTACATTTCAAAAGTATTGGCTAAGTAAACATTAAGAAACCAATGATGCTAGAAGCTTTTGGTGGTCGTGATGATGGTAGATATTATAGATTTTAATCAATAAAAGAGACTTCGATGAGGAGATTTGTTCAAAAATTATATTCACCCTGGGATGAGAATGGCAATGAATTTTATTAATACAGAAAAATAAATCAATTCAAATCCTATTTTTCAACAGATAAATAGATGGATCATTTACTTCTTAACTATTCTTTTCTTTTCTTTTCTTTTTATTTTTATTATCCCAACAAAGAAGAAAAGATTTAGTTGGTGTGAGTCCCGAGTTTTGACACAGATGCCTAATTAGGTATGATAGTTTTTTTAAAACACTAATTCTATATCTAAAATGCTATCTAAACATTAATAATAAATAATATAAAATCTATTTAAATCCAAAATTTTTACTCAATTAAACTTATTAAAATAAAAACACTTTTAAAATTGAAAAATTAAGATTAATGATTTTAAGTTTAAATTTAATAATACAAAATTAAAAAAATAAATCTATAATTTTTATCAATCTATCTAAAAAAATATATTATAAAAAATATTAAACACATCGATACCCATGCATTGCATTGGCACATACATAGTAATAAAGAGTACAGTGAAATTGTTTAAGAAAAGTAACATTATTATCTCATTTTATTTTTTAATAAAATTAATATATTAAATTTTATCAAAATAAATTTCTTGTCTTTTTCTTTCATGCACGTCTCATTTATTGCAATATAACATCTTCATTTCCCTTTAAAACTAAAAAATAGTGATTTGAGATCTTTTAATATCATTAAAATTAATAAAATTATTTATTTTAATGTGAATCCTTGTTTTTTCATATTAGTAGGTTACTATCTATCAAAATTATAAGATAAACATTGATTAATCTATAAAAAAGAGAAAAAAGAAAACATATTATTACCAAAGCATGCCATGCAATAGAAAAAAAATATCCTTCATATATAGATTAAGATTTGCATCAAATTTTATTATATGACTAACAAAATGATGCATACGATATTCATTTTCTTTTCTCCTTATTTTTTTAAAGGCTTTTTCCAGATGGCAATAGCCTTCCTCAAACATAAGAAGAATTATAAAGTAATTAATATGGCATACAATATGATACATATATAAGTCCTCATGCATCGTAGAAAATTCTCTATAAATTGTTATTTAGTTTATACTTTGTAGGGTATTACTGATAGTCTTATTATTATTATAGTAATAATACAAAAAAATGTTGACATTAGAGAGTTTTTTAAATAAAGAAATGTTGAGTCAATGAATTTTTAAGAATGAGTAAGGAAAGATTGATGCTTAAGGTTAATGATATAGAAAATAGTTGATTGAAATGTGATTTGTAAATTGGAAACCAAAATCTTTAATTTGTATAAGATGCCAGAGAGATAATTCCTTGAGAGAAAAGATAGATCTTGGATTTTTTGAGTTGCATGATAATAACATTACTAGCCTAGCATTTAATAATAAATTTAACAATGTTGGAAAGTTTACAATTCAAAAATATATATATATATATATATATTTAAAATTAGAATAATGTGTATGTAGAAAGAGATGACAAAAAGAAGAAAAGGGGAGGAAAAGAAGAATAACATTATATAATAGATGACCCAAAAGTAATAAAAAATACTAAAAAGGATGAGAAGAATAGGATAAAAGTTTGCTGAAGGAGAAGTGTCGTAACCCTTAAGCCATGAGTTTTCCAATGCCCCACTCTTTTTTTTTCTCTTTGGATGAATTAATATAGCACCATTATTGAGGAAGTGGTAACTTTACCTTTCACTGCTCATCCTAAATAGCTCTTAACTGCTGCGCAACATTTTTTTTTTCTTTAGCTCGTTCTCTCTTGGTCATGGGAACAACTTCCCTCTCACTCCCAGCTGCTCATTTCCTCTGAATTTTGTTGATGGATAGAATAGGCAAGGTAAAACTCCTTTATTTAATTTTCTTATTAAATACTAATGAAGAGGATTAATTTGTTGTTAAATGGTTAAAGGAGAAGATCTTCTATCTAACACACACACACACAATATTTCTAGGCTAGATTAGATATCGCAATATGATTTGATGTTTTGTTAGGAAATATATTTATGGGTTGCTCAATGAATGATGTCGCATAGCTAATTATTTATTTACAAGTTACCTCCAGCTTCACTAAATAAATACTATCAGATAATAATTTGATAAGGCAATGTGAAATGTATGCAAGTATATATCTAGTGCATTATAACAATACATTTTTTATAGATATATGATGCAAGCTCTATTTTTATATACTAATATATTAAACTAATCAAAACATCAAGAGATCTAACAGTTCGATGATCCAGGCTCTAAGGTGGCAGAGCATTAGATTTCATACTATGTCCTTTAGACCATTAGCTCATTAATAATCCCAATAAGTTAAACCTCAAGCTACAACCTATTAAAGGGTAGGTAGGAAATTATAGGGAACATACACATTTGGAGTGTAGATTGGTTTCCAAAAAATAAGTGGATAAATTTTAAGATTTTAAGTGATTCTTGCATGATTGAATGATTCTTAATTTGGGTATTAGAGTTATTGTTTTGATGGGATACTATTGGGATTTGACTCTAGATGATTTTTGGATTATTAGGTCCTAAGGGATCCCGACAAAGTGGTTAGTTTAATTTATTGTAAGTATTCATAAGATAAGTAGCACTCCTTATTTGTAGTATATTATTAAAATTATTTTTTTAAAAAAATATTATTAGAAATTTATTGTTAACTTCAAAATTCATGGCATTAAAAATTATTAACGATTATATTACCCTACATCGAATTCTTTACTTTATAAAGAAATTATGAACATCTTGAATTCATGACTTTTCTGTATTAGATCATATTTTGAGATTTATAAGTAGCAATAAATTATGTTGATAGTTTGCTTATTTAATTTCATGTGTTAGTTTATGCTATAATTAATTTATAACTATCGGATTAAGTAGGAAGTGGTATTTATTGAATATATTGTCGAGAAATTACTGTACACTTTTTGGCATCATCAATTATAAATATATGAACATTCATGAAATTTTAATATTTGGAAGAAAATTTTGAATAGATGAATATTTGGATATACAGATAGACTCTCATCCAAACTATGCATAATATGATGTTGATACTATAATTGTGATATTGAGAAAAGCTACACTGCAGTGATAGTATTTGAAATAAACCTACTCCACAAGGGTTAAATATAGTGTTAAACCTACTCAACATGATTAAATGCAGTCTCGGACCTACTTCATAAGGATAAATACGGTTTTAGACCTATGTTATAGGGGTTAAATGCAGTCGTAATTTTTGCCTGAAGAGATTAAAGATAATGAAGATTTGATATTTGTTTATTCTATTTGGATTTAGATTTAATGTTTCATTTTTCGCCATTGGGCATATGGAATTCATGAATTATATTTATATGATAGAAATATAGTATGCTAATTGGTGCATTCAGTGTAATAATATATTAGGATTTTACTATATATGCTAAATTTATTTGATTTTTTGTATATATTTATTAAATTATAACATTGAATACTGCTTGATCCAATTATATCAAAATGAAGCATTACTTACTAGGTTATTAAGCTCAGTATTGTTATCTGTTTATTTTTTTCAGATCCAAGAGCTAAGAAGTGATTTGATGAAAGACCGAAAATGAGTGATTAGAGGTAAAAACGGTTTTTTAGATATGCATAGACTAATATTAGTTTATTTATATATATGCTAAGCGTGTTTTGGAAATATGTATGAGTGTAGTAATAGAAAAATGTATCAGTTGTACCCCTTTATTACCGTTTATAATCTATGGTTCATATGAAATAATTGAGGTAAATGCCTTGATTAGCAGATTAGCCTTGAATGCTTGTAGTACCAATCTTTATGAGTATTCTCTATGAGGATACAGTGGTTGCCATGATGTTGAGTTTAAGTGAATTTAGGGCATAACAAAAAGAATAATAGAAGAGAGAATATGATTAATAAAATTTTATTTTCTTTCTAAACTAAAAGATATCTAACATCAAATCAACTCCATAACACAAAAACTATTCAAATAAAACATAAATAGTAATGATATATTCAAGATTCATGAATCGATTTATTCAGACTTTATTTCTGGTGAATTTGAATAATCTACATATTTCTTAAAAATCTAATTAACATTGGTACCACGTTGAAGAGTGACTTTGGAATGCAATAATCCATTGAATCTATGCTTTTAAGGCAACTTATTAGCTGAGTTAGTAAAGTTATCAGGTTTTAAATGCGAGTGACTGAGTTCATGTCTTGTCTTCATTCATATCTTGCCTTCATCTTAATTTTGCTTGGGTTTCCTCTCATAATAATATTAAAAAAAAAAAAAAAAATCCATATAATAGGGAAGGTGACTAATTGTTATGATGAGTAATATTTAAATTGGATGAATTTGGATATGCAACATTACGTTTTATTGAAAAAGAGAATCAATGAGTTGTAAAACAATTCAAGCTATTTTAACCATGCTTGGGATGAGTCAAGGAACAAGGGCACCCTTTTGTATGGCTAAGAAAATACTGTATAAATTATCCACGGATGGAATTGATATACCAAGCAAGGTGGTGGTAGAGAATGCGCATTGCCTTGAGGACACCCATGGGAATAGGAGCGTCCTTGGTAATGCGACGCATACGTCCGACGCGCATTTTTCTTCCATCCACATGCATCGTGAAAGTATTTTACATGCATCTCACCGCAGCATGTATATAATATTCTCGCCTGGTAGAAGAATTTCTTTATCCTAGCTCTCGTTTGGAATGGCTATTGGAGGAAGGGGGAACAGCAGTAGTTGTTCTCTATCAACTGCCGTAAATTGCTGTTCTCCAACAGCTGTTGCTGGGAGGCCTAACTGCTACTATCCCAAACGTGGCGTTACTATCCAGTGAAGCTATACCAAGAGGTGACAGTTTAGCAATTGCTGGCTGGATTTATTCCAATGGTCGTTATCCTTCAGCTAATCACGGTGCATCAGTGGCCTCGCGGGATAGCGGATATTCGTCCAAGAAAATTCGGCAGACGATGTACAGCATACCGGACGTACTCTCGTCCCGTTCTCCGGCCGCAAACAGTGCTGCATGGCCAAGTTACTGTAACTGAAAGGTACTCAACCGGTTCACCGACGCCCGCTCGGTCTAGCCCTTTGGTTCAAACGAACGGATTCGATGACTTCCGTGGGCAAGGCGGACGGTGGATCATGCGTCCGCGTAGAAACTTTCCGTCAGATATATACCGAGTCGCCAACTTAAGTTTTATTATATTATTTTTTAAAATATTTTTAATCCTCCCGAGCAGAGCCGGAAAGATCGATTCCATCTGATCTCCGACAGCGGAGGAGGGACGAGTGGGCGGTGAAGAGAGCTAAGCGAGGAAAGTAAGCAGGAAGAGTAAAAGGAAAAGAGGGGAGAGAGAGAGAGAGAGATTCCGTAACCGATCGGCGAGCGCGATGGTTCCTTGGTTGGATTTGGGCGTCGTGTGATCGGTCGGAGCTCGAATCGCGCTCACGATGTGGTTTTCTCTCTGGCAATCCAGAAATCGTTTCTCCTTGGAAGAGCTCCGGTATGTCCTCACACACTTCTCCTTAGAGTTTATAAGTTGTTCGAGATCTTATCAAGGAGTTCCCAACGTGGAATTTGGTATTACTTCGTGCTGTTTAGTCTAGAATATCTTAATTTGAAAGAATTGGATGTTTTCTTTGCGGTTCGTTTAGAAAGACTTCTCGTTGTTCTGGTCTGCTATTCACGGAAATATGGTGGATTGCATGTATTTTAGGAAAAGAAGTCCAAGAAAATGAATTCTTGATGGTTAAAACAAGTGTTTCAGGCCAACCGCAATCTTTATTCATACTGTTTGGCCTAGGAACTCTTAACCTAGAAAGAATTGGGTGTTTCCTTTACAGTTTGTTTTAATTGTTGCGGACTCATTCTTGATGGTTAAAAATTCTTGTCGTTCGTCAGGTTTCTGCTTCACTTATTGTATTTAGGAAAGAAAAAGATTCCAAGAAAGGTAGAGTCTTCAAGGCTAGAAACTTTATAGAATTTTTATTTGTGCTGTCTCTTACAGTGGATTGTATTTAGGAAAGACAAAAATTCCAAAAAAGATAAAATCTTCAAGGTAGAAGAAGTTTTAACTTTATAGAATTTTTATTTGTGCTGTCTGACCTAGAATCTATAAATATTAGACAGATCAGATGTTTCCTTTACAGTTTTAATTGTAAAACTAGTTCTTCTGATTTCCCACCTTCCTCGGTGGTGGGTTGTATGTATTTTGGCCACAGAAGAAAAAAAAAAAAAAGGGGTGAGATCTTGATGGCAAAATAGGAGATTTAGGTCACTTCAATCTTTGTTTATCTTTTTTTTGGAATTAATCTTAGACAGTGTTCAGAGAACTATGAAAATACCAACCCATCAAATAGAAAAAGGACAGGATGGAAATAGAATTTGGGCCATTTTATTGCACGTATAGAGGGTCATCTTTGTATTTTTTAGGGTGCACAAATGGCCAAATCTCAGGTTTAAAAATCACATCATAGTGATATCTCAGATTACCCTTTTTAGCATCAGGGACAGCACAGCCTTGACAAGGGATCAACTCCATTTCTGAAGGGTTCCCATTTTCAATGAAAGGGCATATTTGAACTTAATAATTGGTATTTGCACATGTGCAGTTGCCAAGTTGGGTTGATAGCAAAACCACCACGAGTAGATTTAAAGAAGGGGATATTGTTGAAAAATTAGAATTATTCCATTGCAGTTAAGCTCTAAGTTAGCACCCAAAGAGCACCCGGGGGGGTGGGCCGGCCCGTGGTGGCGCATGGATTCGTTTTATAGGAATGGAAAGAGGAGGGAGGCATCCAAGATGACCCATATACCTGGTATTGAAGAACGCAAAGATTCTTGATTAATATAGATTTCAGATTTATTTGGGATTAAGGCTTTGTTATTGTTAGAAAAAGATTTCGTAGAAACCTAAAACTAGATAGATAGGACAGACTTATTCATTGAGGACTCTTATATGGCTACTTTATGCACATTGCTGGATCTAGATTGGACTGATTTTTGATGGTTTGATCCAAAACTTTCTAGTCTGTTTGTATCCCCTAGAGAATTTCTGCCACAAGCAGCAAGTTGTGAACCTTTTTTTTATATTGGGTGATGGTTGCAGTAGATGTGTGATTTCAGGCTTGGAAAACCTTGAACCCTTCCAACCCTGACATAGAATGTTTATGTTTTTTCTTTTTCCATTTTTGGATTTACTGTAGACTAGTTTTGAATGACTTGACTCATAACTTTTTGAGACTGCTTATAGGTTACAAAGAATTTCTACTGGATGGTAAGCTGTAAACTTTTCCTTTTCCTTTTCTTTTCTCTCTCTCTCTCTCTCTCTCTCTCTCTTTTTTTTTTTTTTTTTTTTTTGGTAAAAACACTTTTCGAGTGGTGCATGATAATGGTGGATGTTTTATGGTTCCTGCCTCTGCAGTAATGCAAGGACTTGAACCTTTCCCACCGTCCAAGAATTAAGCATGAAACTAAAACAAATGGAACTGGCTTTCCATTTTTTTTGGTAGCCATTCTTACTGAAAAGATTTCTTTCAAGAGCATGAAGAAATGGGGTAGTCTGAATGTCATGTGTCTGAACTGCATCAGCTATTGTACTGAAGGGATCGACAAACTCAATGCCGTGGTTTTGAACTGATTCTGGCTGGCCTTCTCAGTGACTCAAGAGGAGAAATTCATGAATATGGCATGATGCTGCCTTGTATGAAATAAGAAAAGGCTGAAATAATGCTGAGCATCGACTGTTGCTATAAAATTGAGATTTATGATTGTGATTACCATGCATGTTTTGTTACTGCAATTTCTACACGTCAATATTATTTTCTTGAAGTAATCGATCAGTAGCTTCTAGCACTCCCATAACAGAGCACGTTACCTTTCTTTCCTTCTATTGTCCAATTTCCACTAAATAACCTATATCAAGCCAATGCAGATACCTAACAGATCAGCTGCAGAAGGTTCAAATTGTGAATGAAGTTAATAAGGTGAATGATCACTTGATATGGTTTCTATTTTCTGAGCTTTGACTATGGATCTTTAAATCTTTGTTTACTTTTTGTGAAGGATTTTGTAATTGAAGCATTGAGATCCATTGCGGAATTAGTGACGTATGGCGATCAGCATGATCCGTCATTTTTTGAGTAAGTTTTTTAAGTTGCCTTATTTCTTTTGTTTTACTATTCCTAGAACATCTGTTTATTATAACATACTGCCCATTTTTTAAGATTCTTCATGGAGAAACAGATCATGGCCGAATTTGTACGCATATTGAGGATTAGTAGACCAGCAAAAGTTGCACTTCAGTTGCTACAGACAATGAGCATTATGATCCAGAATTTAAGAAGTGAACATGCGATTTGTAAGTGAAATAAGTGGTCAAATGCTACTATCAACAGGCAGAGATAGTATTCACTATTTTATAGTTTTTCATATGTAATATGGTTGCTATGTATGATGCAGACTACATTTTCAGTAATGAACACATTAACTTCCTCATAACATATTCCTTTGACTTTCAAAATGAAGAGCTTCTATCATACTACATATCCTTTTTAAGGTTTGTCCTTGCTTTTATCAATTCATCATATTCCTTAATGCTAGCATTGACCTGTCATCCTCTGGCCCCTCCCCCCCTAGAAAAACAATATATATATATATATATATATATATATATATATTCATTCAATTGCAATTGCTCACGGAGTTTCATTTCTTTTTTTTGGGTCTCTTGAAGGGCTATAAGTGGAAGGCTGAACAAGAATACAATCTCATTGCTTGTGAAGACTCAAAATGTATGATCCTGATATCCTGTGGTCTGATCACTCAGAGTGCCATTATATTGTTGTATTCCAATTCTTTACCATCAAGTTGTTGGATCTTTTTTTTTTTTAATTAAAAAAAGCTAGAAAGCAACATAAAAAAATACATTTTCAATAAGAAAATGATATGCACATACATGCATGCCTAAATAACCATAAGACATAAGCGGCAGACATGATATAAATGCGTGTAGATGACAAAGGTGATATGGATTATGTTTCTGTATGCTGAAATTTGTACATCATGCTTTACTTATAGACATTAGCTTCAAGTGTCATGATCAAACATGATAGATCTACCAATTGTAGGAATATGCGTGTGTGTACCATTTTTTTTTTCTGGTGATGGTCTTTTCATGATTATGGGTTTTGTTCATTCAGTAATGAGCATGGATATTTAATTTGACCATTTTGGCTTCATGAAAAAAAGAACATGCAAATATATAATGTCTTCTGCTTTGCTGATTTGATGTCGAACATGTATGTTCCTTTTTTTATTTAGATAATTTCTTTTTGCCTTTGCTCAGGAGGAGGTAGTTTCCTTTCCACTCTATGTTGAGGCCATACGGTTTGCTTTCCATGAAGAAACCATGGTCCGTATTGCAGTACGTGCATTGACCCTTAATGTCTATCATGGTAAGTTGGAAAGGTTTCATTCGTTGTTAATATTCTTTCTGGACTTTTCACTTTTTTCTACATAAAGATCACTTGTCTAATTGTTTCTCTTTTGGTTACTAACTCCTGTTACAGTCGGAGATGAATGTGTTAACAGATATGTTTCACACACTCCATTATCGGATTATTTCTCAAATATGGTTAAATATTTCCGGAAGCAATGTGTCAACTTGGATGAATTGATCTCTCAAACAATTCGGTGAGAATAGGGCTTTTAATTTAAGTGTTGGGAAAATTTATGCTTTTGTATGGAATGACCATTTTCATTAATAAAATCGCACAACCTAAAGATAACACTCACATGAACTAAAATCTTATATGACTATAGTAACTTTTGATCTCTTGCACTCTCCCTCCCATTCATGTAAACATGCCCATTTGCTCTCTGTATCCTCTGAGATGGATTAATTGCACCTCTTCCAGTTCCTCTCTCCCACCTCTTGGTTCCTCCATTTTCTTTGAAACAATCTTTTTTGACAGTCAACAGCTCCTTCCTAAACAGATCATCTCATTTACTTCTCTCTCACTTCATCTTCGTCTTTTTCTTTCACCTTTAACTGCCTCTGCCTTCAGCCATCAGTGTATTGCCTCTGCCATCTCCCACTTCCATGCTCACTTTGCAGTTTTTGTCTGCCCAGTGCCCCTTCTGGATTACCTGTGCCAATGCCTGGGCTGGCCAGTCATCCCTGTTTCATCCTCCATTCTAGCAGATCAACAAAAATCTCTTTGCCTTGTTAATGTCGTGGTTGATGGAGAAGGTGAGGTTAGGATGGATGAAAAGGCTGTGACAGGGGAGAGGGGTTGGCAGCTGCAAAACCTTATGACCACTGATCATTTGCTTGTATCATTGCATATTTGATAGGATATAGAGGGAATTCTATTTGTTATCATCAGAAGGAATTCTCTTGGTTATCCTAACGATGGTAGTCTCACATCTGTTATTCAACAAACACAGATGTGCCCTCGCACAATATTTTGAATAGGATATTTTTTGTTCATACCAGGTCCTGTTATTCATAATATATATTCTGTTCATTATGTCTTGAATCAAGTAGCTTCTAATGAGCAACATTGCCTTCTGGGACAGGAAATCAGACTCCTCAGATTCAGCCTCCTGCGTTCTTGCTTCTGTGGATGAAATTGAGGACAATTTGTACTATTTTAGTGATGTTATATCAGCTGGGGTTCCTGATCTTGGAAGATTAATAACTGATAATATATTGCAACTTTTGGTTTTTCCGCTGCTTCTGCCCTCACTGAAAAAGCAAAGTGGTGTAAGTGCTATTAATTTACCTCGAGCAATTAAATTACATCAGTCCTATTAGTACGTGTCTGAGCAATAATTTACTTCTGATCATTTGTTGCTTTGCTGCTCCAGGGTGCACAAATAGGCATCACCACCTCCTTATATTTACTTTGCTGTATCTTACACACTTTTAAAAGCAAGGATTTGACAAGTATTATTGCTGCCACACTTTTCTATCCACCGGAGGTTTTTGTTACAACATTTGAGTCATTGCCCAATGGGAATGCCTCTGAGCATAGAGTCTGTCAAGAACTCCAGCAGCATGATCCTTGTTCTCTTGGTGCTCAAGCAAATACAGAAGACTCGGGAGTTTCTACAATAGATTCTTCTGGTTTTGCTCAACATTTTTTGCAAAACCACTGTCCCTCACAAAGTGATGCTTGTGGTTCACAATGTTCGCAATGTACCTTGAGGTAACTTCATTGATCAGATTGCACCTTCAATTATGATTAATGATGAACAAACTTTTAAGTTATTTTCTGCATGCATCGATTTTGTTGTTTATATGTTTATTAAACAATAAGTAATGTACTCAGTGATAAAAGAAGAAACATCAAAGTGGAAGTGACTTGATGCTTGCATTAGTTTTCTAAGTCATTAGCAAATTTAAGAACATGGAAGAAACTAAGATGCCTTTGGTTATTTGCATCTATAATTGCAAAATACACTGCATTCTGAAATTTTCTACACTTCCCCAGGTGATAGCCATTGCATAATCACCTTGCAAAATCTAGCCTTCAAGCTTCCTTGGAACGAATTATGAGTCCGCTTGTTCTGCATTTTTCTTCGAGTTTTGATGTCAATTGGGCAAGATATAAGCAATTTCATTATGCATTAACCCTAGTTTCATGTCTTTTTATTTGAAACAAAATTTTGAATGTTCTTCTTTCTGGATGTGGATTTTTTTATCTATCAATGGAAGCTATTATTGGGCTAACAGCAGGCTTCTTTTTGATTGTTCTCTAATTTTTTCAGTTGTCATTAGAAATATGCCAAAATAGTTTCTTTGAAGTATGGAGAACTAAATATCACCTTTCCTAGATGTTTTCTTGCTTTGTCAATGGCTATTTAAATACCTTGACTAATCACTCATGCAGTTGTAAAGAAATCACTAGCACCCAAATTATCAACTCCCAGTGGTCTACTTGTCTTGAGCCACTTGGTAACTGTTGCAACTGGAACATTTTATTTATCAAATTATCTTCTATGGTCCTCCCTGTTCTTGATTGAAAAACCTGTCCTTTAGACCAGTCCTTTTTTCCATCAACTCCAGAGCACTGTATCAGCGATCATCTAGTCATTTGGGTTGTAAATCCAGGTTACCTTTTGTTGCTGTTTTCTCATAGCTTGATATTTTACTGTTCTGATAACATTCACACCATTTTGTAGGATACCTTTTTGTACCCTTTTCATTTACAGAGTGTTCATTTCTTTCTTAGATTAGTTTATCCATTGTCTAGTGTATAAGGCTCTGAAGACATAAGGTTCTAATAAAAATGTAGGGAGAAATTGAACTTCAGCTTTAGCATGTGGGTTTCACAACCTTTTATTACCATTTCAAATGCTAAAAGAGAATGGTGCTATCATTGAATATGTTACTGTTGCAGTTTGATATTCTAAATGAAAATTAAGGAGTGAATATAGAGCTGATGTACTACTTACAAAAGTTATTTTTAGTAAGATGTCACAATAGGGTAGAATAGTAGCTCAATATATTTATGCTATCATTGTACAAGCTCATACACATAATAGGAGGACACGTAAGAAGAAGACACATTGAATATGACCTTACAGCCACTTGCTACTCAAAACAATAAAAAACAGACCCGTCATTACTCATTAGATGTGGATTTACTTTTTATTTCATAATTGTTGTAGACTTGATTATCTAGAATTTGCACATCTGATTATTATTTTGGGCCTTAATGAAAAGACGGTAGGGGATCTTTTGGATACTACACGCTCAGACTTTCATTGCAAATTGTTCTCCTTGTAACTAGTTATTGGTTCTTGTGTACAAGACTTACATGCATACAACTGAGTTCCTTTGGTTTGGATCTTGTTTGCTTGTTTTAGATTATTTGCTCAACTACTGCTGGTATGTTTCTCTAGAATATAATAATTCTGTTCTAAATTCCTTTGGCCGTCATAGAATCTAATTCCTGCCTTGAGCAATGATCATTCTGGGCACCACTAGAATTACTTCTCATGCCATTTCCAACCTTTCCTGATCTGATGGTCATCTTTATACATTCCAGGGACGTATTGCTATCGTATGTCACTGGTGGAAATGACTTACAAGTTTTGGGTTCCTTGAGTTTTCTAGCGACCTTGCTGCAAACGAAAGGTCAGATTAGAACTGTTTCATTTATTTCCTTGTGCTACTTAGTTATCTTGATGCACTATTTATTGACATCTATGCCATAATCTAAAGAATTAGATGAATCAATGCTAGATGGACTTGGAATTCTTCCTCGAAGAAAGCAACATAAGAAGCTCTTGCTAGTAAGTGTCATCAATTTTTTCTTGCAGTTTCTCTTGTTTCTTGAATTTTCATTTTTATCTGATCCTTGGTTGGTGAGATGGTAGCTTACCAGAACTTAAGATCATATTCTGCTCTAGCTACTGAGTTGTTACACTAATGAGAGCAAGGTTTCACATCAGTGCCAGTATATGAGTGCTGGTAACCAGCTAGCATGGCATGACACTTGCCATGCCAATGTACGTAGCATGTTCCAATCCATGCTGAAAAAATTATTAAAAAAATGATTTCAAGAGTCATTTTTTATTAAAATTAAATATGAAACATAATTAAATAAGTGCCATGTCCACCCTGTTCTGGTGTCTGTACCTGCCTGGGGTGCTGCATGTTGGCTGGCATGGGCCAGCCCTTAAAACCTTGAATTAGACATAGAAACCAAAAAAAAAAAGAAAAAAAATCTGCATAGCACGGAGGATTTTTCAATCTTGCATTAAGCATGCCCTGCTTTTTAGAAACTTCAAAAGTGAAGCTTCATTGTTGGATGTTGTTACTTGCTGTCTTGAGCAGGTGCATTTTTTTTTGATGCATCAAATAAGTTCTGATTTTTGTTTTTGGTAACTGAATTTATGAAGCATGGAGATGGATGTGGGATATGAATACTATACCATATGGATATGCTGATAAGGCAACTCTTGAAAAAGTAGGACAGGATACATTTATAATATGGCTAGCTACACACATGTAAAATAGCATCCATAACGTATAATGGGATGTTAATAACATATTTTGTATTTTATATGATAGCATCAAGATTCATAGAATTTATCATTTACTTTTTTGTTTTTTGAGGGAAAATGAGGGAAACGAGGCACTTTTCCCAATTATTCATTAAAATTTAAAAAAATTACAAATGATCGGTTGCATTAGGGTGCAAAGGAAGAGAACAAGTGAAAGATTACAAACTTCTGTTGAAACTTTCATTTATTCATCATTTAAAATCCTAGAATATAATCCCTACTTTATACAATGATATCAATTTCACAAACTCCAAAATCAACAAGTACTAAATATGTTATAATGACATATAGTGGTGTCTCCCTTGTTGTCGGAGGTATTGTGTCTCCCTTGTTGTCGGAGGTATTGGAGAAGTTTCTCTGGTGCATCCAAGAAGTATCTGAAGCCATATTCTAAATTTTAAAGATTAGGATACATAAATATCAGACACTAATGCTTGAAGTATTGAACAAGTATCGGTATCTGATATGCATTGATACAAAAGTGGCACACAATTCGAAGTATATGCGCTTCCTAGACTAAAATGGACTAGACAAGCTGTTGTATTGGCTTTTTTTAAATCAATAAAAGATAATAGTTGGCCATCAGAATTTAAAATTTGGCTTTTCGTTTGTATATCTAAAGCTTGAAGTGTCTTCATGAAAATAAAAAATGTCTGCAATTTTTTTAGTGATGATTATGATGAAAATTCATCATTAGTAATGAACTGATGTCACATCATTCTCAGCTGTTGTCCAGTATGTATTTGGATATTTGGCTGGCTTCCATCCAGCTTTATGAACCTATAGCATATTCGTCAATAAAAGTCTATTGTTAGACTTTTATTTCTTGTCACAAAAACAAGCTCCTTATTTCTGAAGAAGGAAAAATAAACTTTGCTTTCCATTGCCATTTTTATCTTATATTTTCCTGAAAGTTGCAATTGTCTCTATAACATTTGTGGTTTGCCTGCAGCAAGCTTTAGTAGGTGAAGACTCAGGTGACGAGCAGCTGTTTTCTTCAGAGAAGAATATGACAAAAGATAGCATAAGTACTGAACTTGATAGATACCTGCACAAACTTGTGGTATTCATGTTGCCTTTATACATGTTCCTCATGGATCTCCTTTCTCTAATATTATTTCTGGTTGCAGTGCAATTTTATCAGATTCTGTCAGCATATTATTTGTTCTTGCTTAGTTCCTTTGCGATTTTTAATGACTTGTAGATTTTGCTAATGAATTTGTATAGATGAGTCCCTTTTCTTCTTCCACTGTCTTCTATGTAATTGCAGACAGTCTAAGGTTGTTTGATATGATAAATTTATTGCTTGCTCTCATTTCGAAATTGTTTTGGTCAACCAAGGATAATAAGATATACTGGTGACAACTCTGATAGTTGAGGTATTTTTATAATGACCCCAAAACCCTAAATCCAGGTCTAATATACACGTGGCTATGTTACTGTTTCTCTGTTTGCAGAGAGAGTTATCAAAACCTCAAAAACTATCTTTGTCACAATCTAATTACAAGATTATTGTGCATGCTTTGTTAATTGACATAGTGGTTTGAAAACATGCATACCAGGCTCTGAGATACCTGTTGATTAAGAATTAAATTCTCTCTGCTGCATTATTTCATTTCGTGTCTGACCCGTTTTTAGAGTTTAATGAAGCTTGTTTTGTATTTCTTTTATAGGATCAGTTTGGGCTATTGAATCATCATGCAAAACAGGGGATTAACTCTCAACGACACAGATCTCAGGTTTACTTGTTATGGTTGCTCAACTCTTTTCTTTTTTTCCTTGGCCTTTCCAACAATGATTTCAATATTGGGAAGCTGTTCCAATGATCTCAAATCAAGAAAAGAAATAGAAAGAAAAACCAAAAATTTCACATATCATTTTAGAAAAATTAAACTTAAGTACCTAATATGTGATTGAAGTTTTGAAATTTATTTTTATTTTTATTTTACTTTTTCATTAAATGATCAATCTGCAATGCATAATTTGGGTTAAAATTGTGCATGCTTTGGAACAACAGGTTTATCTGATTACTCCCTTGCCCTTCTTTTCCTCCTGTTTCCTCACTGTAGTGTTGAAAGCATTCTATTATCTGCCTTAACATAACATCAGACCATTACATAGTAAAATATATGTTTGAATCTTTTGAGTGCAAGATAATACCATTTACACAGTGGTTATTTATGTTGCGTAGGTGATCGATGCATTAGTCAGTCTTTTCTGCAGGTCTGATGTGTCTGCAGATATACTATGGGCTGGTGGTTGGCTTTTACGGCAGCTACTTCTGCATGGGGACGAAGAATTCACCTCTCTTCATCTTAAACGATTAAATGTAAAATCCTAACGAGTTGTTTTCTCTTTCTTTTTTTTGTGTGTGTGTTTTCACTTGTATATTTTTGGATTATTGTTGATGCTAAATCTTGATGGGATGTAACTACATTTGCATCCATTTTTGTATGAATTTAAAAAAGGTCAGCATGGTGGTTAAATCCAAAAAAGCTAAATTTGATGGTGTAGTTGATCCAAAAACTAGGAGTGCTTGGGGTTGGTTACAGTGAGTTCTGTGAAATGCAGCTAGCTGTAGAGAAGTACTTCATCTTTCTGATGGGTTCTCCTAGTTAAGGATGCATGGGAGGGCTTAAAAAGGGCTTTACAACTTTGTGCGGGTCTGTATCATGAATACTAGCTTTGTAGTTGTCTGCTTTGTGCGGTAGTTTTCAAGGTTGACAATTTCTGCACTTTGATGTAAGGAGGGTATTGCTGGAGTTAAGACGAGTTACAGGCTCTAAATTTTGAAATAAGCTAGCCAGAACACTGGATGTCCATGGAAAACTTCATGGTTGCATGATCTAGAAAATGAATTTTCTTGGTGACCTGACCAAAATTGTGAAGCCAAATGAAAGTATGATTGTAATGAATGGAGGAGAATGCATGCCTGAGATGGGGAGGCAGGACTCTAGCAGAATGTAATGTTGGGGTTTAACCTCACAAATATAATGAAATAATAAATAACAATGCCGTGTAATGGGGTTCCACTAGCTTTGATCATGAAAGAATTGATTCTGGGAAATTGTGATTTGTTTCTTTATCTTTTATATAAATTTTGAGGTTTTTTTAACATTTGTTATTTTTTAAAAGCCATAAGAACTATTTTATTATAAATTACTTAATTATGTTGGTACTATCATGCTGGCATGGCTATATGCACGAAGGTGAAGATAGCAACCCATTTTGCCAATTTGTGAACTTTTTCAGTGTTCAAATGGGAGCAAACTGTAAGCTTTCAATTAATTGCAGTTGTCTATTTTTTGATTTTATGTACCGGCCTATTATGTCCAATGGGATTGCTGTTTGAAATGCCGATACCATCCAGAACATTTAATAAAAAAGCAGCTTGGTGGGCCTTTTTACACAATGCTAGCATGAAGTTTAGATGTGAAATTAAATAAAAGATGTTTTTGCATTTAATTACATAATGTTGTTTAAGAACTAAATCTTCTTGATTTAATTTATTTACTTTTTTGGTTTTACATAACTCTTCTGTAATTGCATTTCTTTAATTATTTCATTAAACTGTGACATGATTTCTGCAATTATTTGTGCATGCGCATGCATGGATATGCAATTTACCAACTCATGTAGCAGTATTACATGTTTGGTATGTCATACCGATGCATGTTGCCCCATACCGGACATATTGCACCATACGATACCAAAATCAAGACTCAGTACTGATGTATATCGAGTTTTGGTAAGCTAAACCGACCAGCATATTGAGCATTCTGACACTGTATTAGTATGTTTCCAGTACAGGATTTAGTACTGAGATGATAAACCTTGACTATATGCAGATTTTTGTTTTATATCTGAGATGGAACAATTTCTGGTTCATTTGTACATGCTTACACATTCATAATTAGAAAGCTTGCTGTATGCAGGATTCACACAAGTACACCACTGCTAGTCTTTTGTCAGAAATTAAAGGGAGCTGGTGTGATCTGCTTATAACGGTTCTTAAAAATGAATGGAAGAATTGCAGAAGAGGTACTTTTGAATCTTGCTAGGAATTATTGACCATGCAGGTTTATGCTGATGTGGCTAATGCTTGCCTGCTTGGTCTGCATAACTTTGAAATCAGCAATTGAGGCTTCATCACCACCAGAAAGCCCAAAATCCATACTTCTGCCATCACAGGCATTCGCTTCTGGAGGTTAGATGTATAAGTTGTTTATGTCCACTTCTGTTTGTGGATTCATTCTTTTCTGATAATCAGATGTGCTAGACAATTTATTTTGAAGAGAATGCTTACCATGGATGGATCTTAATATCAGCTTAATAGTATTCCAGGTGAATCCTCTTTTGCTGCTGGTGAAAGAATGTGTGAGATGGTCAAGGTTAGTCGCTTTTTATTTTCTTTCAGATTTTTTGTGGGCATTTTTCACTTGGAAACCTTTCCTCCCTTTTTGGTGGTGGGAGAAGACAATATCTAAAATCTTACAGAATATTGTTTTCCCATGGTATATTATTTGTTAATATGAGTATGGGGCTTATGGATTTTTTTTTTTTTTTTAATTCCCTATTGAGTTGCTGACCCCATGTAAAGATATTGTTTTTGTTAGAGAAGTCACAATCATCCATATTTCCTTGCATGTTTATTGTCAGGGTTTTAGGTCCCAGCAGGACATCCTGTATTGTCAGGACAGGTTATTATTCCAAGTGTTGAGATGGGACCATCCCCCCATCATCCCGGTGTCCCAATTGCACATCTTAGGACACCTCTTGTCTCAAGTATCGAGACGGTAATGCATCTCATTTCACGAAAAAATCGGAACAGCCCTGTCTCATGGATTTAAAACCTTATTTTATTGCATGTGCCAAATAATGGTTAGTATGGGTCATGAGAGCAAGTGCATTAAAGCCTTTATTTTCCCATAATTGTGAATGTGTGGATGTGTGCATGCACATTCTCATATTTTTTATACGTAGTTCTTGGAGTTTTGAATTGTGTTGGCAAATGCATACAAACAACTGCTCGTACCACTGGTACCAAACCGAGGAACAGGGTGACATGGAAGCCTGGAAATATTGCATTTGTCAACATCTTATATAGTAATCCAAAAATAACAGGGAATCAATAAGTAAATGAGTGCAAAATCTGATCAAACATTTCTGGATGAAATCCTCATAAATGGTCATGAACTAATGATGGCATCATATTTATGTCAGTTTCTTCCCATCTTTTTTGTTCAAGTTTGGTATAATCCATGCAGAATAAGGAAGAATTTTCTCCCATCAACATTAGCTGCCACTTATGGTTGGCCTTCTGTGGTGTGGGCTTTGTTGGGAAATGGTGAGCTGGGAAGAGATTAAAGGGGGGAGACCTTTTGATAGAAAGAAGAAAGATAAAGGTGTTAAATTGCATTTCTAATGGCAAAAAATCTCTTTATAAAATAAAAACTGTAACATGGTAGTGGAGTATTTGGTGATTGTAATTTGAGAAGGTGGATTATCTCCCATCTTTTTCAACATGTTTGCAGGTACAATTATTCATCATATATAAGCATGTACTTGCTGTCTCTTTTTGATGTGTGTGGTATCAGTAATTCATCAGTAATAATATTTTCAGGTATTCGTACTTCAACGCCAGCTTCTAGTTTTCTTATGTGGAGGAACTTTAGCTGACCTACTCCCTGTATATTCTCCCATGGATTCTACTGTATCTTCCCAAGCAAAAACTGCTGGGTTGGATGTTCTGGTACCAAAACCCGGCTGTGAAATTAACTTGGGTAAGTTATATGATTGCTTTGCTTTCATTTCTCATTCTGCTTAAAATTGATATTACTAGCGTGAAGTTACTGTAACCATATGATATCCATTTGTTGTTAAATTTTATGCCAAGGTCTTGAATCTTAACCTCTTTTTTCTTGTTGATTTTTTCAGTCAATGCAGTACCTTGTAGAATAGCATTTGAGAGAGGAAAAGAACAGCACTACTGCTTTTTAGTGCTATCAAGGGGAACATCTGGTTGGATTCTCCTTGCAGAGGAATTACCACTCAAGCAACAACGTGGAATCATTCGTGTCACAGCACCCTTGGCCAGCTCAGATGTATGTATATTTATTCTGTTAATCATGAATTCTAATATAGTTTTCCTGGTTTTCTTATGTCTTACCTGAAAATCTGTTGTCCTATTAGTTTACCATTACTTCAGTCCATTGAACTAAGCCTAAGGATAAGCTTTTGAAATGACTCATGAAAGGAGAACCAGAGAATCTTCTCGGCTGGCTTTCTTTTGTGATTCTTACTTAATTGACTTGCTATTTAATTTTTTCCGCCTAATTCTATCAAGACCTATTAATATAGGTAGAATTTATTAGAACTTGGTGGACGCTAATCATTATGTACACTAATCATTATGAATGTTAAGATTTTCCTTTGCTTCTAATTTAGAAATAGAAAGCACTGCCTTACTGATCAGCTGCATTCCTTAGCTTCTTCTGTCTAGCAGCTATTTTCTTGTACAATCAGTGGCATTATACTTTTTACCTTGAAATTAAATCAATTCCTTCTCTCTTGGCTCCGCTTAATTCATGTTTAATTTTTTTTCCCAAAATACTGTCCTCAGTCCTCACGTGATCTGTATTCTTGCATGACCTTTGTTTCCACTTTATGACACAACTTGCTTCCCAATTTGCCTTGCATGACCTTTGTTTCCACTTTATGACACAACTTTCTTCCCAACTTGCCTAAATGATTGCTCGAGCCTTGGAAGCCAAATGGATTAAAGAAGCTGCCCTCTACTTTGGAAAAGAAACAAAAACAAAAGCATTCACACCACAGATCTGAAGAATTGGAGATCGAATTCCTCAAAAATATGTGCAGAAGTGTACAATATAGGAGTTGATGTTTCAGGTTATCTTTTGATGCTTTGCATGATTCTACAATAGGTCTCATGGTCCATTGTCCCTTTGCCAATGGAAGAAATAATCTTGGATGATCTGAAATGTGCAAAAGTCAACTAAACATAAGCTGTTAGAGGTTGGAAATTTAATTATTCACAGTACCCACTGTAAGGTCCCATGCTACAAAATCCACCCATCCATCCTTGATATGCTAAGAACTCAAATTTAACTTACCAAACTAGAAATTGTGGTACTGTTTTTCTCAATCCAATAATTATCTATGAAACCTAGGATCCATAACCATTGTAGGGTTCACTTTCATTAACTCCCGTTGCATTGATAAATTAAATAACCTTGGAAACTTTACTGTAGAATAAAATCTTGAACAGGCATCAAGCTAGAACGTAATGTTACTATTATTATCCCAACCACAATTCAGATACCCTTTTCACTGAGATTCTGTGAACACAATCCTATTACCTGGATTTATAGTTTAGCAGTTACCTTTTTATCATTATGTAATGCTCCAGCAATCTCCCAGCTTGCAAAATGAAGTATGTTGTGACTAATTGCTGTACGCAAGTTAATACTTCACTAGGATGCCTCCTGACTTTTTCCCTCCTCTTTTCAAACAAGCATGTTCAATGTGGAAAGATCTTTCTAGTTGAGATGAAATATGCAGAACCGTAGTTTTCTTTGGTTGCTTTTTCTATGAAGTTTTTTTTTTTCCTTTTTTTTTTTTTTTTTTTTTTGACTCAGTGATAATGAATAGTGAAACAGTGCTGACTTGTTTCATGTCTTCATTATTCATCAGCCCAGAATAGATGAAAAGTATGCAAAGTGGTTGCATTTACACATTCGCCCATCGACTTTTCCCTTTTTGGACCCTGCAAAGTATGATGCCTCCGATAAAGGGAAGGCGGAGATTTTAGTTGACGGGAGATGGACACTAGCTTTCGGGGATGAGCAAGCTTGCAAGACAGCTGAGTCTATGATAATTGAATTGATAAATGTGCAACGCAGGGAAGTGGAGCAGAGACTCAGGCCATTGCTTGATCTTGATATACCTGCACATGCCCCAAAACCTTGTAGTACTCTTAGAGGAAGCAGAAATTCATGATTCCTTGTAGGGTCCAAACGGTGGAATTGTGAAATAACAGCAGCTTTTTAGCGTGGGGGGAGTTGTCCTGGCATCTTCGTCGAGTACTCACCAACATCTGTATAATATCAGCAGTCGTAGTTTAGCGTGGTTCTCCTAAGTCGCCATTTTAACATGCGAGATATAGAGTTTGAGCCATTCAAGCGTGGCACAATGCCTTTCTTTGTAAAGTAGTAGTATTTTGTTTCTCTCTTTTGTAATAACTATATATTCCTATATTCATTCTTTAACTGGCCCATAGAGCAAAAATCAGTTGCATCTTTCTTTGTATTAACATGGATGGATGAAGCTAACTGGTGGTGGTTCTGGGTTCTTGCATGCTTTAACGCTTTAACTGGCCCATAGAGCTAAAAAAATGGACCGGCTAGGGTCCGGTTCACCATTCCGACCGGCCGGTTTGGTCTGAATCTGATAACCATGGTCTCATGTTTGCACTTGGAGCAACTAGCTTGGCATAAAAATGGAGATACTAAAGGTCAACTGACAGCCTGGCACAAAATATCCAATAAACGCCCAGCAACGATTTAAAAAAAAGAAAAAAGAAAAAAGAAAAAAAAGTTTGATAATTAACTATTATTTGTCTAATATCACATGTATATTTACTGGTTCATGGTTGAATGGTCAAAACAAATCATCTATGGCTTTGGATGGATGAACGCCATTTTGGACTCCAAAACCATTTAACCAGAGCTATCTTTTGTCTCGTATCACATGAAAGAGTTTGATAATTTTTCAGTCTAAAGGGATAACAAACCATGCGATGCCTTTTTAAAATCCGTCGCGCCAGGTACTCCGACAACATTTAGACCACCTTTAAAGTTGGAAATCATTCTCTGACAACCACCAGGTGGTTTGCACTCCTCATCATTGTTCAGCGTGCAAAGGAATCGGATACCATCTTCTCTCACTAGTGGGGGGAAATTAAAGACGTACCACACATTGGGTGGTAGCGTTGCTCAACTTAAGCAGAGACCTTCGTTTTTGTTTTTTTTTTTTTTTGTTTTAATAAAAATAGAGAGCCTCTCTTTTCTCTACCTCTTTCCACAAGCTTTATAGGAGGTGGATGGGTCTGAAAAGTGGGAAGGCACCACTCCACTCCACTCCACTCCACTCCATTGGGCCCTTGCCATTATATGTGGGAGCAATACCCAAGCCTCAAACAAGGCGTGTGCTTCCAATTCCCGATTCTGCTTCGAAAGTTAGAATAACATGTTCCGTTTTGTATTATATTTCGCCAAACAGGTTTGGTCACATGGTTCGGTCTAGTCCTCTTTGGACAAGCTACTTAGTGGTCCATAATTGCGGCCCTTCACAAAGCAAAATTGTCATTGGTAATGATGACCGATTAGCTTAAACAAGAATATTAGCCCTAGGGATTATAGTGGAGCAAGCTAGTTAGAGGCCTAATTCCCTTACAAAACTATTATTAGTCAGTGATTTATGAGGGGGCAATCATTGAGGAGTCAAAATGTGACAGATCTAGCTATTGGATTATTGTATAGTGATAAATGTGAAGATAAATTTTGTGTATTATCTTGGTTATCTTGCGAGGCAAAACATCATTATATAGTAATATTTCAGTTTTTGTGTATCAATTTCATGATACTAAGGGTAAAATTTAGGTGTAAATCCTTAGATGTGATTTGTGCCATTCTTTGTTTAACAAGATAGGTATTATCATTTTATTTTAAAAAATAAAGCATGCTACTTTTGAAAATAAAATATCGGTACATGCTTGTTGAGCGAAGAGCTGTACTTGAGAAACTATAAGTAATGCTACCTAAATTGAAAAGCATCCAAAATCATACAACTTTGGTTGCTTTAAGAGGGAAGAGCTTTCACATGGCAATATTTGAATCACTAGCATTTGATTAGCATATGAATCCCCTTTTATCAGTACAAATGAAGCATTCTTCCCTAGAGATGAGGATAGCCAATGGAATGGAAATGATGGTGATCAGTAATGATTACTTCCATCTTTTGTTAGCTACTCCCCTGAGGAGTAGAAAAGCTCAGACGATCAGTGTTCTATTTTTAAGGCATCAAAGTCAGATCATGAATGCTTGCCAGTCCATATGGACAGAGAGGCCCACATCTGCCGTTGGATGCAATGATGTTCTCTCTTTTGTGCGTGTGTTTAATCAATCAAAAGTCCTCCTTTGAATGCTCACTTCATGGATGGGACTCAGGTCAAAGCAATGATATGAAACATAAAAGCTTCTTTGCCATTTTTTCTGATCAATAAAGTTGTGGAGGATCGTTGGGTTGATATAGTGGACGATTGATGTAATGACTGCATTAAAAATCTCTTATTTTGAAGTCGAAATGGGTGGGGAAAGGTAGACGGATAAGGTTCTCAGGCGACTTGCTTTGAGTGAGTTCCACGTCCCCTAGATTTCAAAAGCCTATACTTTTTTTTTCTAGCTCTCACGGTAGGTGGTCTGTTTAATTTATTCATGTTGGTGCAAGATGGCGTTCGTAGACAATTAATGGATACTACTGTGTGGTGATGTTTGTTTAAATATTAGCTTAATAAACTTCTCAGCACCATCTTGAGCATGATGGAGTTTTTGAGCTGTTTCTCGTTTCTTCTACTTTCGAAATGTTTTGATGGGGATCTCACCAATTCTTCGTCCAAAGAGCAAGAGAGGCCCTTTCAACAAAAAGGCTGCTGCTTGGGTTGAAAGAACAAGGAAATTAGTTTAGTGGTTTAGAGCAAAAGGAAGATGAGAACTAGAAAAAGACTCTTAAGAAAAGCTTATGTTGAGTAGGTGAAATTGTGATCATTTCCAGCTTGGATGCATGGGCAGACTTGAGTACATCCATTTTGAGTTCATTTTACTTAGTATTTCATGGAAATCATAAACACTGGAACCAAACTATGTCATTTGTTGCACAAATTTAAATCTCTCTCTCTCTCTCTCTCTCTCTCTCTCTCTCTCTCTCTTTATATATATATATAAAATCTAAAACAGAAGGATAATATAAGAACTAGGGGCAATCTAATGGTTACTAATAGTTTACCTTGCTACCGAAGGTCCTCGCAATCATTGGAAATCCATTGACTGCTGAAGGAGGCATTGACCTAGCAAAATCTATCATGATTGCTGCCATCAATTCTCGAATGCACTAAGCCCCCCCCCCAACCGGAATCCACCAAAGATACAAATATAATCCACTAAACACATGAACGTAAAGAGCAACCATGAGTTGACGTATATTCATAAAAATTTTCATTGAACTAATGTGTAATAAACTGGAGTACGTGGAGGTTATCTATAGGTTCCAGGGCTCTTTGCAACGTTAGGGATGAGTAGATACCCTCGAAGCTCAGCCAAAACTTGGAAAACAAGTTCAAAGAGCGCATAAACAAAGTGATCTTACCATAAGGGTGCTTCTAAGATGGTGGTCCTTGTATCTTATGAATGGATCAAATGATAATTATGCCACTGCTTCCTGATGTTCAAATGGTGAACTTAGTGCCTATAGAATCCTTTAGACCATATGGGTTATCGGTAAAAGATATCAAGGGGTATAGCTCTTGATCCTTCCTTTTCTTTTAACAACTAACAGTTTGAGAAAAGAAAAAAGATTAATAGCTGTATCAAATAGATCCTAAGTTAAGAACCAAACTAAATTGCTTTAGAGACCTTTTGGAAGGACCACTATAAGGTGTTCTACCATGAGATCCTTATCCCAGGGGACATACTTGTGATGTAACTTCTCATCCTTGAAGTGAAGGTACCTCTTGAAGCCCTAGCAATCTGACCCATCTCATAACACTGAACCAGTCAATCAGCAATAATTGAACGCAACCCTCCAAAGGACCAACAACAAAGCAAGTAGCTCTCTTTAGCAAACATAGAATCCAAAACCATCTATTCCAGGAGATGAAGTCCGAACCTTATGTTGGTCATTCTAACCTTTGAGGTAGGAGCTTGTCTTCGGCTGCGCTGCGCCCAGTGACTTTTCCAGCGTGCATGCAAAGCACATCCAAACAAAAGAGATCAAAAGAAGGCCAGCATTTTGTCCCCTGCCATGTCTCCTTTCTTTTTCCCCCCCCAAAATAATAATAATAATAATAATAATAATAATAATAATAATAATAATAAAAAGGGAGTAGTCATTTAAAATGAAAAAAAAAATGCCCAAAATAAAAGTTACAAGATGGTATTTTGGTCATTTCAATTTTTACACGGAAGGAGCAGGGGGACTGGTGGGGGCTTCAGTCCACAAGAATTCTATTGGGGAGGGCGGAGCCCTGGAACCCAGACTCCCTCACATTTCCCTCTTTGCCCTCCACAACCAGCCTCACCTTCCCGCCCTTTTTGACCGTTGCCAAGCTCATTTGAAAAACCTCTCTCACCCACTCGTCAAACAAGCTCTCCAGGAACGAACCAGAGGCCAACGTCAGCTCCTCCGCCGCCGTTTGATGCACGCACAGCTGTCCCCTCCCTTCTCCGCCGCTCGCCACCTCCTCGAACGCCCGGTGGAGCTTCGACAGGAGGCTCTCCGACATCCGGCAGGACCGGTCGGGGCTTGCATCCATGGTGAGATGAGCTGTGATTGATTCAAGAAGCCCATATGGGAGATTGGGATCGCCGGCGGGGTCTGTCTCGTGGGTCAGATCACTGGGGACGGCATCCTCTTCTTCATCTCTCTGGCTCTCCTCCTCCTCCTCCTCCTCCTCCTGAGCACAGAGGTTCAGGTCAAGACTGTTCTCCTCTGTCCTCGATTTCTTTGACTTGTTTCGCAATTCCCTCTCAGGCCTCCTTTTGTTGTCATGGGAAGTCTCGGTCTCTTCAACCCACAACCTCATCTTCATAACACCATTAGGATGAGAATCAGAATGGTCAAACTTGGTAGAGCTGGATGTGGTTAGAATGAAGACCCCATGAGCCAGTCCAACTTTTCTACCGAATGCATCCACGAAAAATCCATTTTTTAGGCCTTCAGCAATCGATTTTATGAAGTTGGGGTGCGCTCGATCGATGCCCTCAATAAGAACTGCACATCTTTTGTCCTTTCTGAAGGCCTCTGCTAGGATCTCAATGCATGAGCTTGCTCCGCTAGCCAGTTTTTTCATGCTAATGTGGATGAGCCTATCTGTGGATCCACAAAATACATCAGCAATCACCCTTGCTAGTCTTCTCTTGCCGATGTGATCGGTCCCTCGTATCAGTAGCCAAGGCCCCTTCTTCTCGCTTGATCTGCAATCATGCAGCGCTTCGATGATCGAAGGAATGGATCCAGATTGCCAGGGGATGTTCTCTTCCAGTTGCCGGGTTAACTCTTGTGGGTCTGCCATTGCTCCTCCTCTTTGGTCTTTTGATGTTGCTGAGTCTGAGAACAGAGGGCTACCCAAAGCCAGAGTAGTCCTTACCTCCTGGTTTGCTGGCTTTTTGACAAAATGTAAGCTCACTTCAGAAGTCCAGTGCTTTGAGGCATCTCTCTCCTGCCAGCTTCCAGTCCCATTTTTAATTTGGGATGTAGAGCTGCTGCTTCCGCCATTAAGTTTCGGTGCATTTTCGGGGAAGGATGTTGAATGTGGCTCGATGAAGAACTTGTTCTGGTTGTGAGGTGAGCTTCTAGACCACCATGGATGTGATGAAGCATGAGGGCAGCTCTTTCCAACGAAGCCTTGAGTGAACAAGGGGGCATACAAATGAGGCTGGTTGTGTCGGCCATGATGAAGACTTTGGCATAACCTATTCCATTTCCTCCTCAATTCAGGCAATGCATCCTGAAATCAATATGATGCAGGGATTACTACCTCATAAATCAAGTATTAAGTGAGAAAAAGTTGTATTAGAGGTATGTATCTGGATCTTTTTACCTTGTGATGGTTGCCTGGTCTCTGTGGTTGCAGCCAAATTGGCAAATGGTCTGAGCCATTGTTAGTATCTCTGTTTTCTGACTTGAAAACTGATGCTTCCTTCTCAAATTTGGAAGAGCATTCAGCACAGCATATGAGCTTTTCTTCTTCCTCATTATAGTTAAAAGTCTTTGATTCTAGCATTTGGAAAGGATACTGACTGGGTTTTGTCATCCTTGAATCTAGGCCACTGTAGAGCATGAGCAGCAAGGAAAAAGGAACTCAAGTAAGCCAAGACTCATGTAATATCATTCTGTCTTCAGATCTAGTATTTCTTCTTTAATATTATTATTGAATAAATATTCCACAGTATTGGTGAAAATTTTGTTTTCCGGGGTTTCAAAGTCAAAAGACTAAAGTGATACAACTGGGGGAAAAGAAAACAAACATGCTTGACTGAACACAGCTCTAATGATGTCTCATCTTCACTCTTTGAGAATATCAGCAGATTTGAAAGGTATAAAGGCAACCATCATTATATCTCGCAGCCTCTTATAAAGAACGTGGATGCATATTGTACCGTTTCTAAGAGTAGAACCATGGAATAATGGCAGGTTATAGCCAGAGAAAGGAAAAAGAAAATGACTTCGTCCATGAACCCTCTCTAAGGTGGTCCTAGTCCCAAACCATGAAAGCTTAGTTACTCTAGAACAAGTGAAAGAAACCAGACAACATCATGCACTGCATCGTTCATCAAAAATAAAAATAAAAATAAAAAAATCACACAATGTGTCTCCCTTTCATAGGAACAACAAAATTGACACTTGGAAATCAGCACATGTAATGAAAGAGACGAGAAGCTCTTGGTGGACTAACCTTGGAGCTTGGAGGCTCAGTGCGAGCCCACCCGAGGGAACCACCACTGCCTGGAGGGCCCACTGGGTCTCAAGGGATGGCTGCCTCATCTGGCACCTCATGTAAGTCTGGTAACTGGCTGTGGCCAATAGCCACACCTTGTTAGTCACAGCCCCGCCACCATTGCCGTTGCTGCTCCTGAGCTCGAATAGCAGCTTCCCAACCTCTCCTATCATGTGCTCCACTGGCCTGAAGCCCTGCCTATCTTTGGTTTCCTCATCCACAGCCCATCTCAGATCCCCTGCATAGATGATCACACCCCCACCAACTCCATCTGATGCTAAGGAGAAAATCTTTCTTCTAAGGTCATCCACTTTCATGTCCACATCTCCCTGGCTCATCAGTCTAAGGTGAACATATGATAGCTCGAGTTTGATGAAGCGAGCAGACTTGAGCTCATCAGGGACCTCTCCTCTCTCCACCCTGCCCATAAGCTCAGCGACGAGCCCCTCTGTCAAGGAAACAGAGTCCCCCACCACCACAGTGTTGTTCCTCCTCCCCTGTTTCCTAACCATCACCTCCAAGACCACCTTCAAATCCTCTTTTTGGGAGGATGGGACTACTGGGTTTATCTCAGAAGGTAGCTTTAAGAACTGGGACTGCCAGAAATTTCCCTGGCTTAAGATCTCCTTATGAGACTCGAAGAAAAAGGGAGGAGAAGAGTGGCCTAAAACAGAGCTTTCTTCTTCCAAGTTGTTCTTGACACAGGTGCTGGAGAAACCAGCCTCTCTCATCACCCTACTAACACTTGGGTCATCTAAAATAGAGATGATGAGCTGCTCTAACTCTACTTTGACGGCTAAAAGAGGCTGCTGCTGCTGCTGGGGCTGCTGCTGCTGGAGCTCAATGCAGCCCCTCCTCTGGTGAGCCTGAGCTCTTTTCATGGCAGCAATGAGGGCATTAGACAGAGAAGGCTGGGAGTGGATCAAGGAACCAGAGGAAGGGGGAGGAGTCGTGGGGAGCCTGTTGAGGGCCACATTGAAGCAGAGCTCGAGAGCCCTGCACTGAAGTGTGTGGGAGGCTGGGTGGTGGGGGTGGGACTTGAGGCAAGCTCTTCTTAGAAGGTTAGAAGAGGAGGTGGATGAACTCAGAAGGGTGGCAGCAACATGGAGAGGGGTCACCTGGGAATGGCCTCTTCTCTTGGCCAAGCTGAGGGAGAGCTTGAGGACTGAGGCAGCCTCCGCTGTGAGGGCCTGCTGGACTGAGCAAGCTCCTGTGCGCATTACTTAGCCCCCGGCACCAACCCCCACCACCCCAAGGTTGTATCTCTGTCGAGCTCCTATGGCACTTCCGCACGGAGCTTTCCTCAACTTTTTAACTAGTTTTTGGTTTCTTTTTCCACCAACCTTCGAAACACCGCTCTCTTCTACTTGGTTTGAGCGCAAGAGTAGCGATTGCTAGCCGTTGAGGGGACGAGAATATGAGGGTTGGAAGGAAAGGGGTGAGTGAAGTGAGAAGGGAAAGCTTTATACAGCTGGGCTAGCTTCTTTCCCCTTATAAGCTCTCTCGCTTTCCTTCTTCTATTTGTTCATGTTTTTATTTCTGCTGTGGATGTTGCTGTTGCTTTCCATTTCCACTGCAGGAGCTGCTCGCTCCCTCTGTCTCTGCTTTTCTTTTTTTTTTTTTTCTTTGTTCATATTTAATTCGAGTCCTTTTTTTGTTCTCTTGTTGTTTGGTGCTGATATATCGCGATAATTTGAATCTATTGGCGAGAAATTAATGGAAGGCAGCGGACAGAGAGATTAGAGAATGTTTACTTTGCTGCCGCATGGCTCCACTACAAAAGCATCCATTGTACAGACCATTCATGGCGAATAGCGCCCCTCTGAGTGTTAGAGAAAGAATGGTACTTAAGTGGCGTGCTTTATGTCCGAGCTCTTGGCTCTTTTTATTTATTTATTTATTTTTATTTTTTATTTTTTCATCATCAGCCCAGCCTTCACCTAAGTCTTCAATGATAGTGAATATAAAATAATAATAATAATGATATTATTATTATTATAGGATCCGAATATAATATATCGTACCTAAGTTATGTCCTCAAAGAAAAGATGGTTAAAATAGACGGAAGCAAATAAATAACCCCCTTAATGAATGGTTAGAAGAAATGATAATATCAGATAAATAAACTCATAGAGATGACTGTTTCCAATATAGCTTGTTCCAAGAGGAGGTCATTTTTTTTCTTTTTCGTGTATTTTAGCGGACATAATCCACATATGTAAAAACATTTGCTCCGTTTGTGTTCTGAAAATTTCATCAAGTGATTGTGATTTGTGGACACTTTTTCTATCAATCTTAAATGGTGGCAAGAAGCATGCTGGTCCATTTCTTTTTCAGATTTTATTTTGACGATTCTATGTCAAAAGCCTTTATATGGATTATTCATTCCCCTCGCAAGCGACCGAGATGGTGAAAAGTTGGCGAAGAAGATCTTCTCGTATTACAAGAAGATCCTGCTTATATGCTACCATTATTCTAATTGTAATCAGAAACATAATCTTGGCGAATTTTCTTGTTCTTTTTTCTCCCCTTTATAAGCATGCTTTCAGAAAGGTAGCAGAAATGGGGCCCGCCGTTCAGATGAGTTCAGAGGCTTCGCTCCTTTACCATATCATTCTTTCAACGGCCAGACAAAGCCATCAGAAATTTCAGAGGAAAACAAAAGGGAAAGCAGAAAAGAGTTTTTTTTTTAAAAAAAAAAAGAAAAAAAAAGAAAAAGAAAGTGTGGAAGGGTGGCTAAAACAACAGGGTCGTTTTCTTTTAACTTTATACACATGCACATATTTTTAATAACTTTTACGCACACAAATGTTTTCAAGTGTTTTGGTGCCCCGCTTTTCTTTTCCGTTGGGATGAATGACCATATGAGTGTTATCTCGTTGTCTCAAAAGAAAAAGAAATCCCCAGCACCAATCCTCGAAGGGAGACAGTGTTATATTCCCTCTCTCTATCCCCAAGTACCATAAAAGCAAGCCCATGTCTCCTCCTCTGCATTGCCTTAGCTTTGGTTCTTTTCAGACCCTCCAAAAGCCATCTAGTCTCTAAACTCCATCTGTCCTAAACCAACTTCTTTCCCTAAACCATGCACTTGGTTATGTGCCACATTTTGTCCCCCCATGCTATCTCACTAGTGATTAATGCCGCAGGGCTTTAGCTTTTACGTACGAATTAATGGAAAAAGCTGAGGATTTCCACAGCTCTCAGTAGACAACTTTGAGGAATCAGGGTCAGCACCTAAACAATTGAATTCAGAGTGAAGGGAATATGCCCAGTCTGAGAACTTCTTAAAAGTACAAGTTTTTGGTATAGGGTTGTAAAGCATATGCCAAATCTTGAATAAAGGATTTTGTTGGGAGAATAATCCTAACATTTAGATTCATTTTTCAATCTTTTTACTTGTAAAACAATGCAAATATATATATATATATATATATGTTCATGGTCATTTTGATTGTTTGTTACTGTATTAGCCACCCATACTCATTTTCTAAAGAATGAAGTGCCCTTAGTTATAATAGGTGATATATTTACAAATACATGTTTTTTTCTTTCAGGTCTTTTGATTAGCATTACTGGCAGTATTGTTTTAATGCCATAAAGTGGTGACATGTTAAAATGATAATCAGCCAATTTTTCATATGTATTAATTTTGTTTATATAGATTCTTTCCTTCTTTTTTTTTTTTTTTTTTAAGGCTTGATTTATACTATAATTTTATAAATTTGTCAATCAAGATATCCTTTCTCAAAAAAAGACAGGGAAGGTTGGCTTACCAATTACATGTATTTCATCACCTTTTAAAAGTACAACATGTATTTCTATGCACCCATCTATCTCATTGTGAATGCATACTTCTGCTAGCATGGCCACTATTTCTTTATTTCTACATTTTCTCCAGGCTAGTTCTATCATGGTCAATGTATATTTATAATATTTTACACATCTACCAATAAGGGCTACTTGTTACTCATGATCTCAGTGGACATTCTATATAATGTTGGTTCAAGAATTTTCTTGCATTAATCTATCATAAAACATTTATTTTTTTAAAAAAAATATTTCTTACGTTGAGAACCCTAGTTCTTGTTAGGACCAAGGACTAACATCCCCTTGGTACCCCGCTGGCCACTTCTAATATCAACGGGATCAGCGGTGTCACAAACCTTTCCAGTTTTTTTTACCAGAGACATTTACCACAGAGAAAACTTTGTTACTTGGAGAGAGAGAGAGAGAGAGAGAGAGAGATAAAAGAAGAGGTCATGATGGAATATGGCAACTGGGTATTTATTTGTAGTTTAAAACCCATTTAAAGGTGAAAAGTGTACTAACTAGAAGATCAATGGGAATGTTTAAGAATACAGTTAAGTTTCACATCTCTTAATGCTCTTTTTCTTATAGGCAGCTTTTTGACCAGTCTTTCTAAGCTCAGACCGTTTGAAACCCGTGAAAGGGCTCCTCTATACCGTCTTTTTCGCCCTTTCTACAATTGTACGGTACTAATAAACAGAGTTCGGAGTACTAACGGATGGAGTTTGGACGGTTGCTGCCTCTCCCCTGTTGCCCTTCATGCCAGCGGCCATTAAAAACTGCAGCCAAGGAAAGAAACACTAAGAATTGGACGTGGCACAGTGTTGACTTCAACGAAGCGTTACTTCAGGACTGTAGCCATGGTTAATTGCTGTGAACCTGTAAGCTTACTGTTCACCGGCTATGTTTCCTTAGCTTTGCGCGTAACGCCTATCTAAATTAAATCACACTACCAGATGCTTCTTTCATGGAGGGTTGGATGTCAAGTTACTAATATTTGTGAAAGTCTCCCCATGTTCATGGAAGCAATACTCGGATGACGACGACGACGATGATGTAGTATGTATCTCGATCTTTCTCATTGCAATACCAAGCGACGTTTGCGTTTAAATATACTTACACTCTGCATTATTTTTTAAAAAGATCTTGCTCTGTTGCTTTATAACTCGATAAGAACATACGATGATGTCATTCTTTGTTTCATATCATGAATTTTAATACATTATCTTCGAAAGTTCTTCGTGAAAGTGACATTATAGTAACAGTCCCTGTTTGTTGGTCACAATTTGTTTATCTCAAAGAATATATATATGGATACAATGTTTTTCTAATAGATGTCAGGATTGCTGATTACCTCACAATGAGAATGTGACCAATCCAAAGGGATTTCTTCCCAGATCGATGCTTCATGAGAGAAAGCAATTGTAAGAACTAGAGAATATTATCTATTACCCGTAGCTCCAAATGGTACCATAGTGAACAATGAGAAAAAACAACATGGCTCCAGGTTAGTAAAAAGTAGGACAATATTTTAAGCACGGATAAGGCTTGCTGGTGATATCGAATTATGTTTCACTGAAGTACTTTTTCCATGTCCATGTCCATGTCCATGGCGTAGTGTGGTCAGCGTACTCCCTCTAATCACAACTCGCAAGCTGAAGAGGAATCCTACAAGGCCAGCTCTGGTGCCAAGGACTCTCTCTTCACAGCTGGCGTGCCAGTGAAGATGAGAGAGTTGGTGTGATTCATGGATGTGCTATGGTGACTAGTGACACAAAAATATCACAGAACAAAGTACAGGGCCAACTCTGGCACCCAACATAGAATTGGTGTGGTTCATGGTGGATGCTAACTCTTCAATTCGGCAAAGTTACATCTGAACAAAGGTATAGCTGTTTTGAGGAACAGCACAAAGAAATTAGACAGGAGCTGTGCAACCTTTTTGTGTGAATTCTCTCTTCTAAGTAGGGTTGTGGTATAAAGCACCAATTTCCTTGAGCCACTTGGTTGCCAGCTTGGAAGAGAATTTTTTGCTAGTTGGGTTGGGCTTTGAAGTATTCTTTCCATGTGAGACATGAGTAGAATATAATGGTTGATTCTGTAGAAGATTGGAACAATGAGTGAATACTTGTTTTAAGTTGTGCCAACCCAGAAAGTGGGTTAGCAAATCAAGTAGTTTTCCCGACTCACAAGAAAGGCATTGCTTTGTATCTTTATGAAGTTAAAAGCATTTATTTGAATGGTGTGAACTGGGAGCTTTTGGATATGGTAACTTTTAGGATGTTAGGAAAGTACCATGAGGTTATGGTCCTCTTTCTTCAGTCTCAACAAAGTAAGAGCATTAGAATCCAATTGAATGATACTTGAGTGCTTTCACCACAAGCACCACAAAAAGGGCATGTGAGGATAACCACAACTAGCTTTTTGAGTTTGCCAAACCATCATTTAGTTATGCACTCAGTAGTTCTTGCATACAAAGGCAAAAAAGCCAAGTGGAATAATAATATCATAATATTTTATTACGATGTAATGTATATGTTATTTTGTATTACCATCCAAACTTTATATTCTTCCCCATAATCCATGTTAAGATATTATGATAGTACAATCAATTTTAAACATGGCTTAACAAATATTAACATCAAAAAACCTTACAAATTTTAAATAAATTTTAGTGAAAGTTGCAAGCAACCGACCTTCATAAGTCTCTCCATTGGAAAGAAATCATGCTTTGACATGGGGGAGAAACAAGACAATTTATTTCTACCATGAAGACGAGGATTACATAGAGGGCTTTGAAGTTTGTTTAAGGTCTGCAAGGACTTTCAAACGCATTGGTGAAGGGTGAGCTGCCTTAAAATATGTGCTTCATTCTATAAACATAACTCTTAAAGCCTGACTTATTCCACATTCAGTGCAATACCGAAATTAAAGCAACTAAGTCTCCAGATTATTATTCATTCTACCATAGACCTCGTTGCTTAGCTTCTTCTGATTTTAGAGCTATTCAAAGTCGTCTGCAACTTTTTCCCCAACGTACTCATCAATGGTTGATGGAGGACAAAACCACACATTCTTTTCATCTATTAGACTCAAAACCAAGATCCTTTTGGTCATTTAGTGGGTGCTAATCTCCAAATCCTATTGTGTGTGTGTGTGTGAAAGAGAGAGAGAGAGAGAGAGAATTAACTGAACATAGGGTCGCTCATTTGTCTATTTTGGTGCAGTTGATGTTAACAGTGTCGTCTTGGTAGGTAGCATAAGAGTCTGTAGTCTCACAGTGAAGCAGGCCAATAGGATGTTTCAGAAAGGAGGGAAGGTTATATTTGGATCTCAGAAATTAGATTTGAATTCCATGTATAAATTGGTGGCAGGAGAAGAGTCAGGCATAAAAACATGAAAGCCAACCGGATGAACAGAAAGCAAGCACAAGCGTCCCGACAATATGTATCATATGCCCGTCGTTTAATCCTTTTCATTCTCCTCCAATCTCGGGAAACTATAAACCACCAAATTATGATTTCTTTTTTGATTAATTTTCAAGGAAAAGACTTAAAAGAGACAAATCCCGATGACTTCTCTTTGTTTCCAGACAATGTCCAATATTCCATGCCCACAGAGAAATATATAAAAAGTTGGCCCATAGTTTTTTTTTTTTTCCTTATTTTGGATTGTATTTTGAGTGCCATAAACCGATGTTTTATCGATACCTGCTCATCTAAACTGATTCAACTCAAGACAGAATATAATCTACAACTTATGGTCTGATTAAAGATGATGAAGCTTGCATTAGGCTTAACATAGAAAAGAGGAAATTAGAAAGGAGACGCTTCAATCTTCATGCAAGCACGCACTCGCTCACAACACAAGATGACAATGAAAGATTGGCAATTGAAATGCCATCAGAGTTGGGGCCATCTAAAATAGCGAGGCGGTCAGGGATTCTAAGCCCACTTTACATTGGAATGGTTGAGAAAAGTGGAGTCTAGTGGGGAAAAAGGCATGCAAAGCGCAGGGAGGGTCGTACATGAGAATAAAGCGAGGCCGAGGTGAGAGCGATAACGCATGAGATAAAAGCATGTCTCTGGGCACAAAAGCCCCAAAAGCATACATGCAAATATGGCAGCTGCTTTCTGGGGACTCCAAAAATATTACATGACAAGTTTCTTAACCTCCTCTTTATCTCTAGCTCTCCATCGTCTACAACATGTTGATCATTTGTTATACATCTAGGACTCCCACATTGAAGATTACTGTGCGCAATGATGGATGACAATGCCAAGTCAAGCTAACTCGATCCCACAATATTTTGGCCCCTTCAACAAGGGACATGGTTCAGGTACAATAATTAGTTGTATGATACGAGGGCAATATATCATGGAGGAAGGGACATGAAACAGAGCAGCAGCAACAAAAAAAAAAAAAAAAAAGCAAGGTACATGTCACACAGACATCGATGTCCTATCGGGCTCTCTGCACGACGACGACGACGACGACGACGACGACGAACGACGAGGGGGGAAGAGGCTCAGGAGGGGGGGAATAAGTGACGGAATGTTTTTTAGCCCTGCTGATGATCCCTTGGAAAGCACCAAGGCAGTGCCACCGCAAAAGACGAGCATGAGCAAAAAGATGGATGAGGGAGCGATGTGGAGAGATGAGAGTGGGGGCGCACATTGAGAGGTGCTTCTAATGGGAACATGCACGCCAGAGTAGGCACTGCAGCGGCAGCTAGATTGATAGAGGAGTGGCATGGGGGACAAATCAGCTTAGGATACTAAGGAATGTAGCAAAATGCCAAAGGGATGGAACCCAAGACCCCACAATTCCACCACACAAGGTCTTCAGTGGGGACCCATCCTTGGAAAGCTTGCGCATGCCTCTCTCTCTCTCTCTCTCTCTCTCTCTCCAACTGGGCTCTCCTTTTCAAGCTCTCTCTACATGGATTCTCTTTGTCAGTATAAAACCCATCACCCCTATCAAGGGGTGTGCCTACTCTTCCTTGGCTTTGGGTCCGAGGCCTAGAACAAGTGGTAGATTTATATATATATATATATTTACAACTATTTTTATTCTTTTGCAAGCGTTAATTGGATGGTCATTCATGATTTATTATTATTATTATTATTACTATTATTATTATTTAATTCTCTTGTAGAACCTCTTCTTGCCATTTGTCATTCATTTGCTCAATTCCTTGGGACCAGGTATATGTATACTTGTTTATTGACCTCTTCTCTTTCACACTTTTCTTTCGGATTCTCTAATTTCCATGTGTCTGATAACCACTGGCTATTTGTGTGGGACCAACGTGCCTAGTCAGCCGAAGAGGACCAAGTATATGTTCATTGACCTCTCTCTTTCACCCTTGTCTTTCGGATTCTCTAATTTCCATGTGTCTGATATCCATTGGTTATTTATGTGGGACCAACGTGTCTAAAGACAAGAATCACCACATTTTAACATGTCCACGTTCTTTTATTAGCATCATCCGACCAAGATTCCATTGTAGATAATAATTTTGCGTCAAGTTTGAATAACGTTTAAAAGTAAAGTTTTTTTTTTAAAAAAAAAAAAAACTGACAGCTGAAGTTCATCAGTGAACAATATGATGCACCAATAATCAACACGAGATGGATAAGCGTGGACATTTGCTGCACTTCAAAAAGCATCTAACGAGATCTAATGTTAACCAGAGACCCCCTGAATACCTTTGAAATGATCAAGAGCCAAAACCATATTATTAACCCACCCCATGAATACCTTGAGATGATCAAAAGCCAAAACCATATTATTGACCACTTCATACCACCAGCCCATTCAAATCTACAATGAGCATCTCCGATCAGTTGATATCCAATCCTACATGTTGACAACGAGAGAAACATTAAAAAAAAAACCTGCCCAGCCTTGCATTGGAACACATAGTAGCATGATTTTTTTTTTAAAAAAAAATCATGGCACTATAATAACGATCATCATATGTTTCTCACTCTAATATTAAATATAAGAGGCATTGTTTTTGCCATAACCATTCTCACTTGAACTTTATTTCAACTTTCTTTTTCAGAATTCAATTTTTTATCTTCAAATTCCATCTGAAAATGATTTACAATCCGAAAAATGTATCATTTTATTTAACAAAAACCATAAATATAGCATCATTTTTTTCATTATTGCCTATTATTTTTGTTATAATACTATAATTATAATAGCCATTATTTTAGTGATTATTTTTATAATAAAAATCTGAAAAGTTACAATAACGCTCGCCTGGCACGTACAGGTCGTGGCAAACATTCTCCAACGGCTCCTGAAAAGGCTCGTCTAAAATCTAAAACAAACGCAAACATGGCGTCCCAAGGTAACATAAACTTTGGAACATTAACCGAAAGCATCTCCAAAAGCCACAAAAATAAAGAAAAAATTAGTATCTAATTCTCTAAAAACATATGGTGCAGGCATGTACGTAAAATGTCATGAAGGGCACGCCCGGTCATCAACAGTCATCTCTCAAACCAGGATCATCTCATGATGACGAGCCATGACCATTAGCAGTAACCGTTAGAGGCTGTTGCTCGACTGCTGCTGCACTGGTTCCATTCTGGAAGGGGGGCAAAAAAAAAAAAAAATTAATAGCAAAGTTTAGGAAAAAGATTACCAGAGGGGAAGAAGAAAACAAAGTGCATATCAACGGTAGACAGCTTGATAAGAGAATAGCCGTTCCTGTTACCTTTGCAAGAAATTATTTAGTAACCAAAATCTCACTCATGAACATCACTCGATTCACTCAAGGTATCACTAAACTCATGTCACTCCGAATCAAAACAACATGTACAGTCTTAGTATAAGAAGCAAAAGGAAAATGCCACCACAAGAAATATTGTCAATCTTGAACTGTAGGTTTTGCAAACATAGCTGTGCTTTGCCCTCCAAACCAAATGAAAATTTTGGATATGCTCAGCCCATAACCGGCCGATTTTACATCCCATAACTACAAAAGCCGAGCTTTTTAATTTCAGCAATAACTTAAGAACTCACCCCTTCCTTTGGGTCAGATAAAGCATTCTGGGTGGCTGCAGGTGGATTTTTCGAAAGGTCCCTCATTGTACCCTGCAAGACAGCACAAAAAGCAGCACATGAACAATCTACATAAAAAAAAGTTTGATAGCATATCAAACATCAACCCATCCAGGCGTACAACAGAAGATCTGTTACATGAGTATGCTACAGCTCAATCTAGTTTAAGAACACACAGCCACTGATATAACAAAACAGGAAATTCTCATTCTGCTCTCCGTTTGGAAGGATATCTAATTCAAGTCCAAGAGAGAGAAAATTCTTAAACAAGAATCATGTCCAAAAGCAATAAACAAGAGACGCTTAGCTTTCACCAGCCCAAGGAATTCAGAAAGCCCCCCTCAAAAGTATGCACCACAGTGCAGTTAACAATTTAGCTATAATTTTTTTTTATTACATAAGTAATACCCAATGATAAACAATACAAATGGAATGCAATATCAAAATGCATCATGAAAAGACCAATAAGCCTCATCCCATTTATCAGTCAATCATATTAATCAAGGTATCCATCAAAATTTGAGAATGAGAACATTTTACAAGGCCCCCAATTTGATGTCAACCCTTGACTAACCAAGAACTTAGCCTAACACAAAATAGGAGAAGCATAATAACCAACAAAAAGTAAGAACTCAGGACTCCAATTAAGTATATACCGTCTGCTAACACTAAGAATGGAAAAGGCAAACCACAATAACGTATAAAACTGGCATCTTCCATAACCAGACATGCTATGAAGCCAACATATATGGTGTCAACAGATGAAGGTCAAGTTGCAGAAACAACACTGCACTTCAGGGCCAGGTCCGGATCATTCTCGAGGCTCAAGTTATAAGCTAAGGCCTAAAAGTAATTTTCCAATGAAGCATAATGAAAACAATTATGACCCAACAACTGTTATTTAGTAATTTCAAAGCATGATAATACTTTATGAATTTTTTTGTATCTTTAATAAAACATTTATTTACATTTGATAATAACAAAAATAATGCTAAGCTCACAATGTGGTAGTATTATTACCTGTTTGTAGTGAATAGATTCCCAACTTTATACCTAGAAAGAAATGAAAACATTAAACTCTAAATTTTTGGAGCACTACAAGTAAATTATTGAAAAGGAGCATACCGCCAAATCTGGCTCTCTTTTCTCTTTTTTTGGTGAGTACCAAATCTGGCCTTTCATTTCCTCCAATGTAAAGAAATGTTTCAAATACTAAGATCCTAGATACATCATAAGACGAAGTCAAAAATCTGATGGGGAACACTAGTCACCCAATCTAGTCACCCTATGGAGGGTTCAAAAAATAGAACAAGCAAATCGGTGAGTTTGACCCACCAAAAGCAGAATAACAAGCCAAGATACATGCACCATCACATAGCATTATGTCCTGGATTTTCATCAACTGTCCATTGGAAGGAGGAAGCATACTGACAGAAATTAAATTGCATTTAAAATCAAAGACAATTTATTTTTTTGCAGGGAACACTGTTAATGCAGCAACATACCATTAGAAGTTTTAACATCAATTCTTTTAGCATGATTAGGAAAAGATCACCTTGAGTTTAATCCAAAGCATCACAATAATCTTTGGCCAGGGTTAGCGGTCAGCTTCTAAATACAACAGTTACCACATCCTTATCTCCAAGGGATTTAATTAAACCAATAGATTCTTCCAACAAATCAAGGTTCTCTCATTTTAAACATCCCCTGTGTCCACCCATGCAAAATGGATCTATCATCGAATCTCGCCTTAATCAGATATTAAATTGTCTAAAATACCTATAAATCCATCTTATCAACCCTATGGAACCTATATACATATTATAGCATCCTACTCAAAAAAACTTATTCTCCAAAATCAAATCCATAAATTTTTCAGCAAACCTAGTGCTACCACAGAATAATTAGTTCATAACTTCATCATAATGTGGATAAAAATATTATCTTCAGTAAAGCCACTGAAAAATTAAACCATATAATTTATATGCAATTCTCCTACATACCCACAGAAAGGATCCCCTTTAAGGGATCGGAGAATAATTTAACACTTTTCTAAAGTAGTGCTGATTTTTAACGTATTGTCATTAATAGACAGGACTTTATATAATCAGGACAACCCTAGGCAATAAGTAGACTTTCTTTATGCTGTTTGTGAAGAGTGAAAACTTTAAACCAACACTTTGTAACATCAGCTCTGTGGTGCATTGAACTACTCACAGCTAGGCACGGCTCATCAAAGTGGAAAATGAGTTCTTTGTGCAAATAAGTTGGATATGGCAGCATCCATGTCCCTAAAAACTCTTCTGAATACTCCAAAGATGCTGAACTTGAATGTGTGAGTGTGTGTGTGCGCGCGCATGTGAATGTGAGTTTTTTTTTTTTTTTTTTTTGTGGTGGGGGGGCGTGTGAGAGAGAGAGATCAAAGTTTGCAACATGATGCCAAACAAAAATATAGTAGATAATTAAATTAAACACAATTTTGTAGCAATATCATTTATATAACATAATTACCTTATTTGCCCACATAAGTCCACAGGCATTGCATAAAGTCCTGGGCCCATCAGGTCCACGGCGCATCATTGGTGTAGCCTTTGAGCTAATGCCACAGTGATGGCATCTGAAAAGATTTGAGACAACATTGAACAACAAATATCAAACATCATGATGCATAAACCTACATTTTAGTCCAAGACATGCTCAGATATAATTAGCCCAAAGGGAAGAGAGATAAGAAGTTTAGAAAACTCCTCGCCATCTGACTAAAGTTTAACTTTGTCAGACTGTTTCTTTCGAATAGCTGTCAATAACTATATCAATTTAAACCTAATCGGATTCTCCTTTGATTCTCCTTTGAGCATCCAACAGTGATCCTTTCACTTGTCACTTAAACTATCTACTTACCATCATACACAATTGAGTTTGTCAGTTCCGGCAAACCAGTAATCAAGTCTTGCATGCCATGGTGAATGTCCAATGTCATCCACCATGCAATTGGGCACCTATTTTGCAGTTGACACTTTTTGTTTGCATGGTTAAAATTATTAAGGTCATGAAATTCACTTAACAGAAAATAATGAAGGTGTTAGAGTTGTAGTCAGACTGGAGGACCTGTTTTGTCCCGTTCAAAAAAAAATCAAGGGCCAGATGTCTAAGTCAAAATCCCTGACGAATATCTTGGAGACATCTTATCAATAGGAGATAAAACATAAAGTAACAAGGATAATGCACCAGCAATGCTACCTTGACCAAACACATCCTGACTTTGTTTTCTTCACACCAAAATACCATGTATAGAACTTAATAAGTGCTCTAGCATCCTAATAGTAAATTTAAAAGCTGCCAAGTTGCAACATACACTCAACAATGAGTCATACCCACAACAATAAGCAGTTTTATTTAGATTATTATATGTGAAATCTTAACTAGCCAAAAATTAAATATACAACTTACGTCGCAGCTGATTCTGGTCGACCTTCCACAGAACCCCAGCATTGGGAAGCATCCAAACTTGTAACACCTGCAGCTGCATCTTCAGGCTTCGATTTTGATGACGTGAACTGACCCCTGTTCCGCTGCATCCTGTTGACAAAGAAGTCAAAAACAAGATAGGAAAAAAGAAGATCCTGCTAAAAGCTTGAACATTATGCATCACATTGTGCAACTAATAAATCTGAAATGAGATAGATGTATTGGGATTTCATCAGTTATTGACAGCTAAAAAAAGATTCACAAACAAAGATCAAGGAAAAACATCAGATATAAAATTATCAAAAAGTCACACGTAAGGACAAGTTGTGTGCCATACATCTAAAATTGGCATCATGAATGTCTCTTTGCCAAGGGCTACACCCCCAGCATGAAGAGCCCAAATAGTAGATAAAAATAAACTCAGGATTTAAACTGTGCATTGACCTCTGATAAACACTTGTCAACCAGAGCACCCATCCATCTGTCTTTCCAGCACGCTTGGAGCTAGTCACACGTGCACATTTTAGCCTGAGACCTTAATTCTCACTTAGAAATCCTACACTCTTAAATACTGCATTTTAGTCACTAGTGAAAAAATATGAGCAAGTTCAAAGACCATACGCATTTCAAGATACTAAAAAAAGCCAGACAAGAGCCAAAAAAAAAATATCCAATATCCATCAATGACATTAAGAATTTTTCAGAGCTAGGAATATCTTCATCCAAAATCTCAAGTACACTTCAGATGCCAGGCTAATTCTTATATAGAATGAGAAAATTATGCAAAGCAAAAGAAGAACCAATCTCAGAATATTCACCTCTTACCTAAGAGCAACCTCTTTGCGGACGTTGTAACGTATCTTCTTGTCAAAATTCCGTTCTTTCCTCTTCTCTCGGAACCTCATCAATGAAGCAACTCGCTGAGGGAAATTTGAACGCTGTGAAATATCAAAAACGAAGCAACCTTCCAATTAAACAAGTCGTCAACCCCACCTTTCTTACTGAAAGCCGGTTGGGATGAGACATACCTTGTTATATGGATTTGAAGAAGATGGAATTGAAGCCAAGCCAGTGTTTATCTCCCGCCCTCCAAGTAACAAAAGCACAGCTTGAACCTACGCAGTGCAATACAGGCAGGTATATCACAATTCCGAAATAGCATTGGCTTCGAAAGAAAGAAAAGAAACATAATTTAATAAAAATACTTTGTTACCATCCAGACAGAGGAAGTGGAAACAAAAGAGTGAAAATGCCACCTTTTCGGGGGAGACAGAGTCGAACACATAGACCTCCCCCTGAAACGAGAGGGTCAGCTGATTCGCTCCGACCTGAGGCGCGACCATCCCATGAGGATCTCCCATATTGGCGTGGTCGGAAGGCACGTCGCCTTCCATCCCCTCCCCTTCCACGACCCCATCGTGATCCTCCTCCATCCCGTCCTCACCGCCATTGTCCTGGTCCCGCTCAGCCGCGTACCGCTGGATGGCCTCGGCGTCGGCGGCCACGATCAAATGACCCTCACCAGCACCCCCACAGCCGCCGCCGCCGCCGCCGCCGCCGCCGCCGCCGTGTGCATCGTCGATCCGCACCGGGAGGGACATGGAGTGGGCGGGCCCGGGGAGGGGCATGGTGGAGTGGGCGGGGACAGGATGGCACGCCATGTAAAGACCTCCGGCGGAAGGCTTCAAGTCAGCGGGCTGGCTAGGGTTGTCACTCATTCCGCTGACACTGTCTCGGGATCAAAGAAATGAACCAAAAAAAAAAAAAAAAAACCGCTGCCTTGACAAGGAAATATCAAACAAATTCGGGAAGAAAACGCCGATGCTTCAAATCTTGGGAATCGATCGCTTCCGCAGGAAAGAAAGATCCGAAGGAACCTTCGACGCAAAGCGTCATTCGAGAGCTCCAACCGAGAAACCCTAGAAATTTAGGGTTCCAAGAGAGGGCCAGTGGGGGAGAGAGAGAGAGAGAGAGAGAGGGAGAGAGAGGGGGAAGGCGAAGGGGGAGGGGGAGGGACCAGGGCATGATGGGATGGGTGACGTCATGGTGTCTTCCCACGGGTCTTGCGCGTTGCAGAGGATTAATGAGGGCCGTAGGATGCGGATCGCGAGGGAATCGCTGGCGATACTTAAACGGTAACGATAAGCGTGCACGCCGATCGCGGGAGACGCCGTACTGTACCCGCTCGTCTCCTGTTTGTTAATTTCTAATGACTGAAATACCCTCGATGGGCCGCTGGCTTGTTTACCTCCATGTTGGGCCCGCAAGTAGGCAATTTTTACCGTTTACTTCATTCTTGCAAAAAGAACAAAAATCAAACCATAATCTTTTTGTTTATGAATAATGTTATGGGACGAGTCTATAGTATTATTAATCTTACATTAGTTATATACTATAAAGATTCTGAATATTAAGAGGTTCAAATAATATTTTCTTATTGATATTTTTAGGTGAAATACTAGATTATGACAAATAATACCTAACTCATGATTCATATGGTAAATGAAATCTATATGTTTGTGATTGAATTTAAATGATGAACCTTTAGATTAGTTAGTATTTAGTTTTACATTAATTTTATTACGGTAGCTTTTAGGTGCATGTATATATATATATATATATAGGATCAAAAAAATTGATATAGTAACTTCTAAATTAGCTTTTTAAGTTGGTGACTCTCTCTTGGGTATAAAATAATTGTTTTGTGGGGAGAGAGAATTGCTGCAACCCACAAAATTTGTTGTAAAATAAAAGAACATGGTAGTCATGAAGTTGTCAAATTAGAAGCTATGGATCGAGTTTTTGTTATGATAAAATGGAGACCAATGAAATTAGGGACGTCAATGTGTCATCCAAAGCAAGTCCCTGTTGTAAGGAACCAATTCTGAAGCCTTTTCTTAGCCCTGGCTCGAACCCCAGAGTATTTTACAGTTATTCAATTTTTAAAGGAAAGAAAATTCAACAGATCATTCACGAATTAATTAGGGGCATATGGTGATATATCAAAGCTATCACGACATTTATATATTTTCATTATGGTAGTCAAGAATGATAATATGACAATTATTGCTTACCACTGTTATTTATGTTCAAAACTTCAGAAAGTTAATCAAAATTATAGTACCAATGCTATTCATTTCCGTATCACATTTCAAATTCCTTTCAATCTCAAACAGTCACATTATAAATCATAAATTACTTACATAAGCAAATAAATTCTAAAGGCTAACTCCTAACAAATGAACCATCATTAATATATAAGAATACCATCAGTTTTTGAGGCAATCCAACAAATTGATTAAATTCATACGTGCTGAATATGATGAGGTATTACAGCATGCATCACAGGATCAAACAAGTTGGTGCCCTCCTACTCTGCTCATGTCACAAACTGTAACTGAAGAAATGATCAAATGATCACATATAGAACACAAAAAATAGGCTCTAAATGTACATCTGATGATTCAAATCTTCATCACTATCACCACCACCACTCCAAAGCACTTGTTCATCAATCTTGATCAGATTTTCATCATCCAACCGCTTCCAAGTCCTGATTGTCTCAACTCCCAACCATGCATTCTTTCCTTTTTTAAGCTGAGTCAAAATTACCCTTGCTCTCCTATGCCAACTAGCTCTTCCATAAGCATGATAACCAAAGCCTCCACCATAACAAAACCATATACCTTGAATGTTACCGCAAAAATCATTAAGATGATCATGACCAAGGAATACTGCCTTCACATCTCCCATAGAGACAAGAGATTTGAGAACCCCAGAGTTGAAAGTAGAACATGCAACTACCTCCTGATACTCACCCACAAACTTTGTATACCAGAGATTTCGAACTTCTGGAATCGGGATATGAAAAAATGTAAGAGCTGGAGCTGCAAAGATGCTCTGCTAGTCAAAAACAGAAAAAATATTTCTTATTTAAGTTTATAAAGTAACCATTACAGTAAGTAAAAGCTTTCATCTTATCATTATCTTCTTCTTTATGCAAACTACAGCAATCAGAATAGGATTGCATGTTTTATTTAATCATAAGCAATGATCAAAGGTATAAAATTAAGTTCTTTTTTTTAAGATCAAATGAAACGATATATCTTAAGTTATAATGTGAATGCAATTACTAATTTAGTATGTGACTCTCTATATTGGTAAGCATGTTCTCACCGTCTCACCTCAACTCAAACCCTAAGGGCAAGTTCATGAGCATGCAATACCCAAAAACTGTTGCTTACCCATTAAATCAGAAAGAAAGTCCGCCCTATTCATCTCTCACCACACTGCATCTATATCATGGTGCTTATTAGACAAGTGGGCAGTAAAATAGTAAAGGAACTCTCTGAAGCTCAAAAACAAGGATATGAAAATAGGATAATGAACAATCTATGTAAAAATTTGGTAACCATATCTTTGAACCTCATGCTGGATGTTATCTCAACTAATGATCTCAACAATCTTATTAGAAGAAAAAGAAGGAAAAGAATAGAGAGAAAAGGATGATTCAAATATGCCATATAGCCAATGCTGGCACCTCACCATAAGCTTCAGATCAAACACGTGTTAGTTATTGACCCAAATACTAAGAGCAGACATTGTGAATTGCATTACTTTAACTTTGGCTTCTTTATTTAATTTTCTTATAAATACAGGCCACCAAATCAATTGTGTGCTTTTGCAAATTCCAACTCTCTGATAGATTCAATTCACAAGAAAACGTAATAAAATACATCAAGCTATAATCATTTGTTATAAGAGAGTGAAACTTGCTCCTCCTTTTTATTTTTCAAGCAAATTAATTTATGAAGCCAAACCAACATGTAAGCACTAAACCAGAATATGATATTAAGGTGATGCAGAACCCTGACCACTGAACAAATGATTTTAGCAGATCATGTCTTCCAACGACACTTTGCTCATTCTTAGAACTTGAGACGTAGATGTCATGAATGATATATGAGATGAGACACAAGCATTAACCTGGAAAGACTACCCCCAGATCATTAGATATTCAAAGTTAAAAGTTGGTAGCCATATTAAAAGTTATTAAGCATGCAACACCTTGCATTGCCTAGGGATAAATTTTTCAACTAGAAGCGTTATGCAATAGCAATATTGGATGGGTCTCTAATACAGTAATAATTACCCTACTAATTGGTGATGCCTCCTACTTTTGAGCCAATGAAACAAAGAATACAAGCATTGAATAAGAGGACTATAACGAGATTAATTCTTGCTAAGTCCTCATCAAAAAAAAGTAGGAGATAGTGTTGCACCATAGGATATCTAGCTACCACAGAATTCATTAAAGATACAAGCATTCTCAGCTATACTATGTAAGATAGGCAAAGAATTATCATGTCCAGAATGAAAGAGAAGCAAAAGTTTGTTACAAATTTTTGAATACCTGAAGCTTTTGTGAAGCAGTACGAAGCCAGGCGAGTTGAGATTCCTTAATCCATCCATAAGTTCTAACTCCACCAACCATTGCACGGTCTCCACTATCAACGAAGTAGAGATTTAGCACACTCGTATTGGCCATTCCCGACCCAAATGCTCCGTGCACCCTGATGTCATAATTCCCAAAACCATCTACTTTGAAACCAGAAGGGTTGAGTTTGGACACAGAGTAATCCATGAGGGAGATGAGAGACATCAGTTCTCTCCGACTCATGGTGGACTCCTGGTCATGGTTACCCAAGACTGCCGCCCAGGGAATCCTGGACTCCATGGCAGGCCGAAACACTTGAAACAGTGATTCCGCTGCATCCGTCGCACTAGTCCCAAATATATTATCCCCTGGTTCAGACCAAAGAACACAAAGCCAAAAATTTCAAGAAATGTCTCCCGAGTGTGCGTGATAGTGTGTGTGTTTTTTTTTTAAATAATATTAAAGGCTGAATTTCTTTATAGAAGGAGAGGAATCAAGGACAAAGATGAAAATCTCCCAGAAATGCCAGCTGAATTAAATGTCTTTGCGTCAAATATCAAATCTTTAGGACAAAGAAGAAAAGAAGAAGAAGAAGGGGCCCAAAATAGCATCTAGAAGAAAAATTCACTCTTTTGGTGAAAGATTGAATCTACGCTGTAAGAAGAAAAAAAAAAAACACTAAGAAGAAGGAAACGTAAAAGAAAATTTCTCACAGAAATTGCTTCTGCGTTCAGTTTCCTTTGGTGAAAGATTGAATCTTTCGTACGTGGAGTGGAAGAAGAAGAAGAAAAAGAATTTAAAAAAACGTACACCCAAATTTTTATCAGAGTTGATTTCTTGATCTGACTTCCTGTAGCAAAACATAGGAATTTTGGTTCAAGAAAAGGAGAAAGAAGAAAAAGAAGCTAGGACCTGTGAAGGCGATGAGATCAGGCTTCTCGGCCTCAATCATCCTCCTGAGGAATCGGGTGGTGTTGAGATCCGAGCAGCGGGCGAACTCGGACGGGAACACATCTCGGCACCGGGTCAGCGCTCCATTGCCGAAATGCATGTCCGCAACCTAATCACATCAAAAGAAAGAACCCTTAACCCTAACCCTAATAATAGGAAGTCGAAAAGGAGGAGGAGGAGGAGAAGAAGAAGAAGAAGAAGAAGAAGAAGAAGAAGAAGCTCGATTCGAGCTCTGTTACTTGGAGTATCTTGAAGGTGCCGTCGTAGCGGAAGCGGAGGGGAAGTTGGGCAGACTTCTTGACCCTAACGGCAGCGTCGTTGCCCACATCGATCGCCTTCCAGAAGAGAAGGGAGAGAAGGAGAGAAAAGAGGAGGAGGAGGAGGTCGGAGAGAGGTGGAAGCCATGGCCGGCGGCTCATCCTCCTCCGCTGTATTCTTCCCCGATGATCCGAAAGCTGGCCGCCAGCCGCGGTCCATCCAGTCTAACGACGCTCTGGTTTATTCGATCGCCCGACGGAAGCCGTGGCTTCCCTACTCTATTTTTGGAAATCCGACCGGACGGTGAACCGGTAAGAGGGAACGGTCCGGAGATAGATGGCTAAGTTTGAGACCCTTGTCCATTGTCGGCACGGGTTGCCTGCAATCGGGTTAAGTTTGAGATCCTTTGTTTATTTTCTAAAATATTTTAAAAACAAATGACTAAATAAAGCAATACAATTCTAATAAAAATTAGGAATTAGACAGCATGGTATCACCGATAACTAGCTGCAAAACCATCTTCATTCTTTATTGTTTGGGTGAGATCTTAGGTTGCAGATCTATGTGAAGGCCAGGAAAATGGCATGCCCAAGATCGCCATAATCAGAAACTGAAACACGATAATAGAGAAATTATCGATTCGCGTACCTGGTTTGGAATCCATCAAACTTGACGTGGAATTTACGACAGTTTCCGAACACGAACTCAAAATCTTCTCCCCTATGCCCTTCGTTAGAACACTGGCCTAATGAGACTGCCACTCGCGAAAAGAAAATAAATTCTCTCTTGATCCGTATGTGAGTCAAATTGTGCATCATCCAGTTAGGGGAGGGACTTGAGCGCTATTTATAGAGTTTTCGACCACGAACCCTCTCATTACGGGCTAGGCCGTACTCGGCCCACACCAGCCAGCCCCATATTAGACTAATTAAGAACCCATATATCTTACCTTTATTAGACCAAACTAATTCAGTTAATTTCAATTAATGAAGCCCACATTAGGAAATTCTTATATTCTCCCACTTGGGCGATATTAATTGAAACAGAACTGTGTGCGCACCTTTATATTGGTCTAGAGATTATTCTTAATAGTCAATCCGATCCCATAAAGTCTCGAATGCCGAATCATGGCGGTAACTGCATGTACTCACACAGAACCTTCCATGGTCACTAGTGCTTTCAACTTTATTGATATGGATTCAATATGGTAATGTGTCAAATGGACAACACCTCATAATGAGTAATACTTTATGTGTTGTCCACTTTGTTAGTCCAAATTCTCTCTCCTTAAGTGTCACAAAACCTAGTGTGTCACTAGAGAATATCCTTTATGGTTCCAACGAACCTTCATATGTCTTACCTTGATAGTTAACTGTACTTTATGTGTAACAAGACATATCATTAAGGCTAATACTAAGAATGCCCCATAGCCTGTACTCAAGGTTTACACAATGCCTCGAGATTTTCATCAAATATGTATACTCAACTTGATAAATCTACATTCACAAATACCTCATTGAATGCAAAAGAGTTGATACATATTCAAATATTACAAAATGTAACAAAGTCAGATACAAACTTCATAAGAGCAACATAAAACTAAACAGCTCTCACTAATTAACAGTATCCCATGATACTCCTAAGCCCATGTTAATGACATGTCGATCAAATACACAAGGGCAAAGGCCTTTAGTTAGTGGATCTGCAATCATATCATCTGTTGAAATATGCTCTACTGTAATGTCACCATCCTGAACTTTTTCCTTTAGTCAGGTACTTGACCTCCATATGCTTAGACCCCTTGAGACCTCTGTTGTTGTTAACAAACAACACTGCAGAGTTATTGTCACAATACAACTGTATGGGCCTATCCACGAAATCAAATACGGTCAACTCCTTAATGAGGTTCCGGAGCCAAATTGCCTAAGTAGCGGCCGAAAAACATGCTACAAACTCCGCTTGCATGGTAGAGGATGTCATTGATTTCTGTTTCTCACTTTTCCATGATACTGCACCTCCTGCTAACTTGAAGATGTAACCTGTTGTCGACTTCTTTTCATCTTGACAGCCAGCAAAGTCTGAATCCGAATACCCAACTAGCTGTAGATCCTGAACATGTTTGTAAATCAGCATATAGTCTTTTGTCCTCTTTAAGTACCTTAAAACCTTCTTGGCAGCAACCCAATGATTGTGTCCTGGATTTGACTGATATCTGCCTAGAAGTCCAGTTGCAAAAGCAATATCTGGTCTAGTACATACTTGAGCATACATAATACTCCCAAGTGCACTAGCATAAGGTACATTCTTCATTTGGGCTTTCTCAAAATCTGAATGAGGACATTGTGACAGACTCAACTTATCACCTTTATTGACAGGAGCAATTCCTGGCTTGCATTGCTGCATGTTGAATCTTTCTAAGATACGATCAACATATGCCCTCTGAGATAAACCCAATAGTCGGCGAGAACGATTCCTATGAATCTCAATGCCAAAGACAAAAGATGCCTCACCAAGGTCTTTCATATCAAAGTTCTTTGACAACATCCGCTTTGTCTCATGCAGTAAACCAAGGTCACTGCTCGCAAGCAGGATATCATCCACATAGAGTATAAGGAAAATGAATTTCCTCCCACTGACCTTGCAGTATATACACTAATCTACTTTGTTCTCAACAAAACCAAATGAAGCGACAACACTATGAAACTTCAAGTACCATTGTCTAGAAGCTTGCTTGAGACCATAAATAGACTTTTTCAGTCTACATACAAGAGTACCTAAATCATCTACCGCAAAGCCTTCGGGTTGCATCATATAGACTTCTTCATTAAGGTCTCCATTGAGAAAAGCAGTTTTAACATCCATCTGGTGTAACTCCATATCGAAATGAGCTACCAATGCCATGATCACTCTAAAGGAGTCTTTAGAAGAGACTGGAGAAAAAGTTGCTTCATAGTCTACTCCTTCTCTCTGAGTGAAACCCTTGGCTACCAGTCTGTCTTTAAACTTCTCAATCTTTCCTTTGGAGTCCCTTTTAGTCTTATACATCCATTTGCAGCCTATGGGTCTATAACCTTCAGGTAATTCAACAAGTTCCCAAACTCCATTATGCTTCATAGACTGCATTTCGTCTCTCATTGCATCCAACCATAGTTCTGACTGAGGACAAGAAACAGCTTCCGCATAAGTCACTGGATCAGCCACAGAACCGATATCGTAGTCTTGCTCTCCTATATAGACTAAGTAGTCCGGTGGTATAGCTGATCGTCTCTCCCTAATGGATCTCCTTACTGGAACAACAACATCCTCATCCTGCACCTGAGAGCCTTGAGGAACTTCATTAGGAGCTGTCTCGACAATAGGATCCTGAGCCTTAACAGGTTCAGTCTGTGGTGTGAGAGTCTCCACAGTTATCTGTATGGGAGGAGATAAAGGCACAACATTACCCACCGTACTATTATCCTTAATAGTCTGTGAGCAGCTACTTTCTTCGGCCACATCAAACTCCAGAAACTTAGTATGCCGTGATTCCATAATTCTTGTGCCTCCACTGGGATTATAGAACCGATATCCCTTCGAATGATCCGGGTAAGATACAAAGTAACACCGAGTGGTTCTAGAGTCCAACTTACTTAATGTTGGACTATATATTTTCACTTCTGCAGGACATCCCCAAACCTTAAGATGGTTTAAGCTAGGCTTACGTCCAGTCCATAACTCAAAAGGAGTCAATGAAACTTGACTTTAGTAGGTACACGATTCAGAATGTACAAAGCTGTTTTCAAAGCTTCACCCCACAGAAAATCAGGTAAATTTGTCCTACTAATCATACTCCTCACCATTTCCATAAGGGTGCGATTGCGCCTTTCGGCTACACCATTTTGCTCGGGACTCCCAGGCATAGTGAATTGAGCCACTATCCCAGAATCCTCTAAGTATTTGGCAAATGGCCCCTTAAGCTGTCCGGCATCGCCATGTTTGCCATAATACTCTCCACCTCGATCAGATCTAACAACCTTTATGACCTTTCCCAACTGTTTCTCGACTTCAGTCCGAAAAATCTTGAACTTGTCAAGAGACTCAAACTTTTCTTTAATCAAGTACAGATAGCCATATCGAGAATAGTCATCAATAAATGTAATGAAATAAAAATTTCTACACAAGGTTGCCGTATAGGGTCCACTTATATCAGTGTGAATGACCTCCAGCAGGTCAGAACTTCGAACTGCAGTTTTCTTCCTTATCTTGGTCATTTTACCTCTACAACAGTCTACGCATGTCTCTAAGTCATCTTTAAGAGCAGGCAGGATGTTAGTTTTTATCAGCCTTTCTACTCTATCCTTAGAGATATGACCAAGTCGTTTATGCCACAATGCATAAGACTGTTCCTTGGGTAGTGGTCTCTTGGAAATAACCTTTTCAGCCGTATAAGCGACGTATATGTCATTGGGAGATAAACACAATCTGTACAATCCGTTGGACATATAACAGCACCCAACCTTATTTGAATTAAGAAACAAAGAAATTACATTGTTCTTGATTTCAAAAGAGTAGCCATACATGTCCAAACACGATACGGAAACTAAGTTCCGTCTAAAAGAAGGTACATAAAAAGTGTCTTTCAACATTAATCTAAAACCAGAGTCTAGAATCAAGATTATATCTCCCACAAACACAACATCAGCTTTCTCATTATTTCCCACAGTGAGTCTTGACTCATCCTGATTTGGCTTCCTCCGGTTTATGAATCCCTGTATGGTAAATGCAACATGATTAGTTGCACCGCTATCGAGCCACCAAGAACTGGATGGTGCTTCTGATAGGTTAGATTCACAAACAAGTGCCAAAGAATCATTACCTGTAGGCTCACGTTTGGACAACCAAGCTTTAAACTTTTCACAGTCCTTCTTTATGTGACCTTTCTTCTTACAAAAGAAGCAGTGGCCACTATCCCTTTTGAAGGATGTTTTCTTTGGACCTATATTGTCAGATTGATCGGTAGTGTTATGAGCACCTTTATGAGTATGATTTCTGGACTTCTTATTCTTCCTTTTGTGGGAACCAGAAACATATAAGGCTAAATGCCCTTTTTCTTTCTTAAGTTTCTCTTCCTCTGCCACCACCCTTGCTATCAAGTCATTAACTGACCAAGTCTCATCTTGGGAATTGTAATTTGTCTTTATAATCCCAAAATCAGGTGGAAGAGTGTTCAAGGCTTGATGCACAATACAAGCATCAGGAATGGAAACATTAAGAGCTTGAAGCTTCGTCTTTAGGTCTACCATCCGAAGGACATAATCTCTAACCCCAGCAGTACCATCATACTTCATATTGAAGAGCTTTTGAAGAAGTGTACCAACCTCAGCATTAGATGAAATGCGGTTTCTAGCCTCTAAGGCTGCCATCATTTCCTTAGCAGTACAGTCAGCTGGCAAGCCACTTTTTAAGTGTTCTTGAATGGATTTCTTCATTGTCAATAAGCAAATCCGATTGCTCTTTTCCCAGGCAGTATAGTCCGTTTTCTCAGCTTCAGTACTGGTGGCCATGATATCTGCCGGCTTATCCTTTGTAAGAGCAATGTGAACATCCGCCAGCTCCATTCCAAATAGAAAATCCTCTTTCCATTTCTTAAAGTTCAAACCAGTAAGGACCTCAATGGAAATAGAATTGTCGTTTACTGAAAAGGTGACTGTAAAACAAATAAACAATAAAATCAGCATCATGTGAATACTTGTCCAGAGAGTTACATACATCATCACATAATCACCTTTGGGCAGAAAATATGACATGCAGTTGTACACTCTCCACATGACAGCGACCATGAGAACTTATTCTAATCTTTCGTGAAATCACCACCTTTGGGTGTATGAACCACTAAAATCAGTCATTTCTCAAGCACATGCTATACATGTACCCCTCCATGAACTAATACAAGATCACCTCCTTTGGGAGTATAATCACGTAATAGACTAGGAGACATCCCACCACAATATGAGACCGATATTTCTCAAACCCAGTCAAGTATGCCACTTTGGCGGTCACAATCTAACTGAATCCTTGAAAATCTCTCATACTAGGGATATGAGCTTTATGTATCACATTTACTATATGCACGTAATGCTAGACGTAAAGACAGGGGCGTATGTCTCTGAAATTACATGCCATGCTAATTATACTGTTTCATTCATTGATAGATAATGAATTACACCCTACACAGTCCTTATGTGGTGATATACATGTGAGCTATCATATGTATTTCCGAAACCATAGAGAAATACAAGAAAATATGCAAAAATACCCAAAAAATATGCGTATATAGGGTTCTATACATATTTTCACATCCTTAAAAGCTTCAAACATGTAAAATAAATATACCACAATGTAGAGCATCTCAACACGAGCGCGTCGGTGCCAAGATCGTCCAAAACGGACGTCGGACGCGTCCGCACGCACGCGCCGCAAGGTACGGCGCGTGCGCGCGTGTTCAGCCGGTTCAGTGGTCGGGCCGGTTCAAGAGAAATGGATGGAAAATGGATGGAAATTTGAGGTGAAACGGTTCTTATGTTATTTATGATAACACTCATACCGAAGAGTCAAAGAGAGAGGCCAGAATCCAAAACGAGGACCCCAGTCATAAAGACGGCAAGCCAGATGGTCAAGGCAAGAGTTTCTATGGTTGGTTAAACCTTAATGTGCCGTATGGGACACAGTTTGCCCGGGCAGACGAGTAAATAAAGCCAGATACCGCGTGGTGGCCATAGGTGCCATGATTTCAACCGGGTCAACCGGATCCGCGCCTCGCTGACGTCATGCTGACGTCAGCATGCGGTTACCGACGAACAAACGCGCCGGTTCCGCACGGCCGCGCATGACCGTCACGCGCTGCCGCGCCTATGGCGCGTGAAGGCCCGTCCGGCCTCCTCCGGCGACGTGCCGCCCATCAATCTTCTCGTCTCGACGAGTAGATTCCAAATATGTAATAAAATTTAACTTTTACTCGACAAAAAATTTTGAAACTGAGCAAAAACTTCTCGGGCAAAACGAAAAACGATCCTAATTCGCATGTTTCAGTTCTAATCTATGACAGGCTCTGATACCATATGAAGGCCAGGAAAATGGCACGCCCAAGATCGCCATAATCAGAAACTGAAACACGATAATGGAGAAATTGTCGATTCGCGTACCTGGTTTGGAATCCATCAAACTTGACGCGGAATTTACGACGGTTTCCGAACACGAACTCAAAATCTTCTCCCCTATGCCCTTCGTTAGAACACTGGCCTAATGAGACTGCCACTCGCGAGAAGAAAATAAATTCTCTCTTGATCCGTATGTGAGTCAAATTGTGCATCATCCAGTTAGGGGAGGGACTTGAGCGCTATTTATAGAGTTTTCGACCACGGGCCCTCTCATTACGGGCCGGGCCGTACTCGGCCCACACCAGCCAGCCCCATATTAGACTAATTAAGAACCCATATATCTTACCTTTATTAGACCAAACTAATTCAGTTAATTTCAATTAATGAAGCCCACATTAGGAAATTCTTACACTATGGACATAAAAGAGGGATAAACCAAAGATTGTAACTATTAACTTGTTGTTCGAAAGAGAAGGTTGAATTTGTTAGACCAGAGGCCGAACGTCTTTGGGTGGAGATCAGCTATGGCTAACCTTGAGTTGGATAGGGTGATTGGTTTGTGTCACAGAGGATGAAGGTTGGATGAGGTGTCAAATGGATGGAGGAAGAAGATGGGTGCCTTCTTTGATATAAGGTAAATAAGCTTTATTTAATTTGAGCCAACCAAAGATCAATAAGTTCATCGAATTCATTGGGTTTAAATAGCTAAATGAATGAGATAGGTCTAATATAATATGTCAATTGAATTTGAAATCAATCTCATTGATTCAAGAATTTGAAACTAATCTATTTATTCTAATTTAATTGATTTAAATGAGTTAATATGAAATGGACTGAATAAAATGTGATGAATTCAAAGCTATATGACGTAAACCAAACCAAAAAAATTATATTTTATTTTAATGGACATCAACCCATTTATGTAGAATCTTATTGTAGGTTGATACTTGTTAGGTTTAAATAGATTAGGCCCATAACAATAAGACTTAACCTATTTAAAGCAGTGAACCAGTTCAATTCATGGGCCCAAATCCTATGAATTAGAACCCATAATATTTGGCCCGAGAACTGAATTAATTGCTTAAATTAATAACCAGAATGTTAATTATGGTGGATTAAAAATGGATTTAGGTAGATTAAAGTTGGTATAACCTAAGGTTACTAGTAACCTAGCAAATTCTTTAATAACCTAATTAATTCTCTAGTGACCCAATTAAGCTAAGATAGGTTTAGAAATGTAAATTAGATAATGGTTAATTCCTTTTGAGTAATGATTAGTGTTTATTATAAGGTGACTAAGCATAGGTTGATAAGGGTAAATTGATAATTTTTCAAAATGTTGGTTGGAAGGGCATAATGGTAATTTTGAATTATTAATTTTAATGAATTAATTAATTATTTATGTTAATTAGTTGTGGTGATCATTGATTTAATTTTATTTAATTGAGAAGATTATTAAAATTAGCAATTTGAGGTAGAAGTTCTACATCTACTATTATATAATATATTTCATATCTTGTATACCTGCATACATCATGATTTATTTGTTGAATTTCTCAGCATAATTTAATTAAGTACGATGATTTATTTGTAGAATTGTTATATATATTGTGGTGTATTATTTTGGTTAAAAATGGTTTTGGTTTTAATTTGAGCTTTATAAATATGATATATTGAAATATATTATTTTGGATATGATACGATTTTGGCTTTATTGGATATGAGTTGTAATATGGGTATGTGGGCTAGTTACTAAAGTGTGCATAAATTTTATTATTGATACATGGTACTAATTCCAACAATATTTGTATGATTCCTTATTGGCGTAAATCAGTACCATCGGGAAAGGGCTTAAGAATCGTGAGAGGCTAATATAGAACCAATTATGGTTTATGAATATGATGTGGCTAAATTTGATATGTTAGGCACTAATATGATAATCAACTTGTGAATACATACATCATCATGTTAGGTTGTTAGATACGGACTACTAGCATGAGATTTGTCGATATGTATCTTCAGTATGTAGAGCGACTTAATTCAGTGCTAAGGTTGATTGAGTTTGTGGATTTGATATTACTATTGTTACGTAATACTAGTTTGGACAATAATTGTACGATTCCGTATTGACCTATATTGACAGCACCAGAAAAAGTACTTAAGAGTCGTGAGAGGCCGGTGTAAAATTAATCATGGTCTGTAAATATAACGTGGCTGAGTTTATTATATTGGGTATTAGTATGGGAACTAATCTATTCGTGTATATAATTGCAGATTAGAATATTAGATATGAATCACTAGCATGAGATTTATCAGCATGTATCAGTAATATGCAGAAGATTAAGATATAGATATGTGGTTATGTTAATGATTTTAGCAATTATTCTAGTTTATGTTGGTATATGAATATGGCTGGTTTAAAGATTTTACAATTGATTTAAAAATATATTTTAATATATATTTATTTTTGTTTTCTTGATATTTTTATGATAATATGTATAAAATTTCTGCTAAGCTTTTAGATCATTACTTCTTCCTCTACTTTATCATATAGGATGATGATGACATATATCTATTTGTTTCGGATCTGAAAGTTGAGCATTATGAGTGAGAGTAGCATATAATTTACTATATCATTTGATATTGTAAATATGTTGATATATGTTGACACACATATTTATGCACTAGTTGATGATATGCAATAATATTATGAGATTTATGAATTTAGTTTTCATTAATGTTATCTTAATTATTGTTATATTATTTATGTTGATGCTCTTATTATTCGTTTTTAAGAGTATGCAGCTGTGTTGTAATTTCTTTTTAGAAGTTGCAGTAGATTGAATTTGATTCAATTTTGTAAGATTGTTAGGCAAATTTTTGGAAAGAATGATTGTCTTCTGGCTTCTACGTATTTGCTTGCTCGTTTCGTCATTTAGACGCTTTATTTGGCCAGTCCGTTCCTCCTCCTCTCTGCTACTTTCTTCCTCTAACCTTCCTGCTGCTGTGCCGCTGAGTTGCTTTTGGCTTAAAGAAGTCTCTCATCTTCTTTATATTCTTCCTCTTCTCTTCTAATTAGATTAACTTGTTTTTGGTTCGAGGCGTTTCTTTTCTTTTCTTTTTCTTATTTTTTAACAAATTGGGTGCCTTTCATTAAGAGAAAAGAACCTTTTTCCCCTTCACAGCCGTTTTCTTTTTTAATTAAATACTATTATAATTATTATACTATAATAACTGTCCTGTTCATTATAACGTCAGCAACCACAATTTCAGTGGACATCCGTTGTGATGCAACAACGCTGTTGCTGTGATCTCAGCCGCAGAATCATTCTGACTTTCCCTCGCATGAGATGCTGATGCCCACAGAACGGTCTACTCGAGACTTTATTTTTTGTTGACCAGCATTATCCCAGCAGAACGTCAACGTAGGCGACGAGGCGTGAGACGTCACGGCGCTCACGTCACCCTTTGCGCTTGCAGTTGACCTTTGGCCGGCGCTTGACGATGACGATGATGATCGGACGGCTGCAACGAATCCACTGTTCCTTCCCGGTAAACGCTTCGTTTTGGCTGGCGAAGGCGCGTGATGGCAACTCGGCGAAATGACAGCGATGCCGGGGGCATGTTCTCCTAACATCTCCCGAAACATTCATGTATAAAGAAAAGATTTACCCATAGCAAACGAACACGTGGACTTTAAGGTCTTCCGGGGAATAAATGCACACTCCCACGTGGAACATGTTGTTTTGGTGCGGTGGCGCCATTGCCGTGTCGCGACGATCCCTTTACTCGGTTTCGTGGGCCATCCCTTGGCTTACGTTAACATACGGTAAACCTTTTCCCGTTTGCACGCCGGTGGAACTGGGCTTGCTCTTCTATGCTTTGTAGCGCAGTATAATCATTATTTAGCGTTATAACCACTTTGAAAGCCCCTTGAAATCCTGCCAGCAAAATATCTGTTGACTTATTTTTCTTGCACACGGTAGCAGGGGCTCTTTTTAATGTATAAGCGTTACAGGAATTCTAAAGTTCTCTTGTTGGTCAGGTAAGCACTATGAAGACAACAGCAAGCATTATCTATAAAAATTCAAAAATCGTACATATTTATGCAAGCAAATATATATTTATTTTCTCTTCCTCTTCCTCTCACACATGCATATAATTTTTCTATTGATATAATAAAATATTTTTGAAACTTCAACTTTTACTAGAAGGTTAAGACTATTGTTTCAATTTTTATTCTTTTAAGAGATAAAAATGAGTCTTGATTGCGTTTGAATGCACTATTGTCCCTTTATTCTTAGTTCCTTCTTAGGAATTTTCACTTCATAATTCAGCCCATCTATTACCAACCATATGTAAGATGGCATGCATTTTATTTATACATGTATATACATATACATAGATTCCATCAACTTACCTTATTATTTTATTATTATCACTGGATTTTTTTTTTTTTAAATAAGTAGAAGAGCTATGAGGCAGTTAATGATGCCCATTTTCATAGAATAGCTTGCTGCACTGAATCTATTTGACTAAGAGCTATCTTTTTTTTTGCTTATAGGTTAATTATAGAGGCAAATATAACAATAACTTAGGTTCAGGCAGTGATCAAATGGAGAGTTGATTTCTAAAGGCTATATCATAGAAGCTTCCAGAGTCGCAGGACTTTCAGCTGTGACTAAGGTGGCATCATCACACGGTAAGCATGGCTGTATCCCATGCGACTTTGTGCCATTGGAATCAGCATGTTACCAGTACAGACAGAAAAGTACGCGTTTCGGGTGACTGGAATGGCTGGAAGGCTGACACTAAAGTATGTCTAGATTAATGAACCATGCTTTCCAGAAGAGAGAAGCCTATGTAGAACATAATTATTCTAATTCATTAAAAAAAAAAAAAAAAAAAAAACTTATCCTTGGATCTATCTGGAAGCTGAATAAGGTTAACACTGGGTTTATGATCAGATCATGATCAGTTATCACAAAAATATTCTATGCGATTGTAACTTGTACCTACTTAGCATCTCGAATATAAGCTTCTAGCAAGATGGGATGCCGAAAAATTGGCAAACAAAGCATATGATAAAGCACTAGTTTAAATATAGTCAGAGGGGCCAACACGCCTATTATTCCATCGGTCAGGCAGCCCTCCAACAAGAACAGGTATTCGATGGCGACCACCAAGGGTAGCAGGAAGGATGAATCAACGCTGGCGCACCAAGAGTGTCACTGATTCCCATCCAGGATCTTTCGTTTCCATATAAAAACTCCTGGATGCCTTCGTTACTCCCCTTTAGGCCAAGTTTTTGGCGGGTGCTCATGGAACCACATCCCCCTTATCAAAAGTTATGGCATGAAGGAATTCTAAAAGGACGACTTTTGTGGAGTGGGAATTGACCTCACCCTATTATAAGCTAAGCGTGTAAACGTAATGCCATGAGATAAGGAATATGAATGTGGTTGACCGAGGACGGAATGGAGTTTATTATGAAGACTGCGATGGCTCGTCGAAGTTCGTCCGAACGGGTGCAACGGGTCGCAGCCAATCGCTGCGTTCTTGTGGTGGGACCCGTGCAGACTACTGACTGCTGAGATCAGGGTCACCCCCCACACGCGAAGGGAGAACAATTCAAAGGAATAAAGGTTCGCTATTTTTGCTAATTTTTTATGACTCGATATATTACTCTGTTCTAGTATAAATACACCTATAAAAATCGAAAAGAGAGAAAATCTGGAGGTTGGACCTGGACCCGAATAGCTAGTAACATATAAAGCAAGTAAACATGACTCACCTTAAAAATATTGTAATTTTTTAAATATTTAAGATGAGAATATGTGTTATTATTGTCTAAAACCAGCTCCCGAATACCAATCAAGGAAATATATTGTAGCTTGAACTGTGGAACACTTAGTCAACCAAACTGTACACATGCTCCTATTAGATAGAGAGAAAGAGTGAAGAAGGTTCGGAGATTTTCTTTAGAGGACTCTGAGGTTTAGGGCTACTTTTGTAAGTGTCTGAAAAAATTTCTTTTATATTAAATCACTTATTGGTACACGGTTTAGATGAGTTAAATCTTCAAATAAAGCAACGTCTTTGATGGAGTCCTTCCCAAATAGAAGGATAGAATCTATCTCAAATTGGTCAGCACATTCGACGAAACTTACGTCGAATTGATCGGCAGCATTAGTGAAAGTTTCTTCTAATTTTAATTAGAGCTTTCCTCTTTAAGAGAATATGTATAGAGATATAATCGGCCACATTATACCACTTTTCGATTCCACTATGTGTCGCCATTAGATAAGCTGCAATAAACAAGTTTTGCAATTAAATCCAAATATTTTCAAACTATCTCTCCACGGCCTTGATTTGATGACTAGTGGGATAGGCCCTAATCAAGCTACTTCTAAGTCGATACGTAGTCCACCAATGATGGATCATTGGTTGGACCAAAGGAAGAAGTAAAGTAACTCATTGGACATCCAAGGAATATGTTCATCATCAATTTGAGTAAGGAGAGAAGGTATAAAGTGGTTGACCAAATGTTACATGTATCCTCTCAAAAAAAAAAGCCCCAATTTGAAGAGGCTTCCACTAAAGTCACCAATCAATCTAAGATAAGTCCCGCCAAATGCGTGGACTAATTTAAGAGGGATCTCATTGCCTTATTCAAAAGGGATTCTTCAGGCTTATTTGGGAATGACTCCATCAAAAGCATTACCCTATCCGAGAATTTAAATTATTTGAGCGATCCATCAATGAGTGGTTTGATCTAAGAAAGACTTTTTTAAATGCTTATAAAAGCAGCCTCAAACCTTTTAAGTTTTCCTCTTGAAGAAAATCTTTAGACCTTTTCTGCTCTTTCTCTTTATTTTGTAAAAGAACGCACACAAAACATTTGGAGAAGTACTCTACCATCCAAGCTATAACCTATTTTCTTGGTTAGAATTTGAAAGTTAATTTCGGACGTCAATAAATTGGTGTCATTTGTAGAAAATTAGTATGAGCACCTAGTTATGCCATCCAAGAGAGGAGATTAAGAGGTGTCTCACAAGGCATACAAATTTGATACGAGAAACTTGCTTCTAAGAGTAATCTTTAATTGCTCCCAAGGTTGACCTCAATTAGTAGAGTTTAAGGTGGCACATCATAGCAATCCATCTTAAATCAAGATCATCAACAATACACAAATATCTTAAGATTGGTCAAACTTCAAAACTGATCAACACCCATGAGAGTCGTTAACTTCAATCTAAGCCAATCTCCACTTGATATAGATAAAAATATTGCAGTGAAGTAGAAGCTCCAAAAAAATTGACCACAATTTAATCAAACTACTTTCATTGCTTGAACACGGATTTAAGCTCAACTTAGAAGATAGTATGATATGACCAATCAGATCGCCATACATACTCTTAAAAAAAAAAAAATTGGAAAGACTTCCACCAAAGCCATTAATTAATTCAAGATAAGTCCCACCAAATGTGTTAACCAATTTGACTTATATTCCATCACTCTACTCGAAACAGATTTTAGATTCCTATTAAGGAATGACTCCACTAAATATGCCACCTTATTTGAAGATTCAACTCATCTGATCTGTCCACCAATAAGTACTTCAATCCAAGAGAGATTCTTTCAAACACCTATAAAAGCTGCCCCAAATCTCTTTAGTAAACAGGATTAAACCTTAAGCACTAAAGCTCTAAAGAGTCAATCAAAGGATCTTTAGGCTTTCTTCTACTTTCTAAGCTAGCCTGGGTGTTGAAGAATCTCTTGATTTTCTACTTTCTAAGCTAGCCTGAGTGTTGAAGAATCTCTTGAAAGAAAATCATTAGATCTCTTTCGTTCTTTCTTTCTCTCTCTTATAAAAGCACACATGAATTAATTGAAGAGTGCTTTGCCATTCGATCTATCACTTCTTTCTTTGATTGGCATGTAGAAAAATTCGATTCGGATGTCAATATATGTATTGTGCACTCAAGCTGTAGCCATTTTAATCCACCTAGTTAGAGCCGAGTCACTTTCTAACAAAATATGAGAGGACTCATGTCTATATCCTTTCCAGTCTCGTAATTCAATTATTAGAACCATAGATATGTATAGATGAGATCTATGTGTAGCAACAAGTGCCATAAAAAATACTAGCTTTATTATCTATGATTATATTCTAGCTTATTGCTACAGGCCGATCTCATTTGTATGAATCTATGGTCCCAATGATTGAATTGCAATACTTTAGAAGGAATAATATATGTGCATGCATAATGAAGCCAGTTCCTTCAGAAGAACCATCATCAATCACACTTCTAACAAAGTTCGCCTTAGAAAAAAATAGAGGATAGAGGATTTCGGATGTTAAACATTACATAGGTAAATGCAAAATCTGTTGAACAAGAGAATCATATGTTTCCAACTAAAAACATAATCAGATGATGAAAATATTCATGATTCTTGCATTATGCTTGCATGAATTATTGTACAGATTACAGAAATACATCCGGTAATCTATACAATGCATCACAATAATACAATATAGTATAAAGTAATAGCACAGCTGCAAGATCTGATAAATAAGGCAGAGACAATATTCTTGATACAAATATAATGAAAAGATTGTTAAGGTTGTGAAAATAGTTGTCTCGCACCCCTCAAAAAAAAAAGAAAAAGAGGAACGACAATCTAAAGAAATATTTCAATAGTGATACTCAAAAGAATAGCAAGGCGTATAAGGAGCTGTTGAATTTAAATAAATCTTTGCTTCCAATTTTTCTACCAACCATGCACTGGGCTTATGGTATAGGGTGATTTAGATTTTTTTTTTTTTTTAATTCATAAGATCCATAGAAAATACGAAAAAAAATGTTGTCTACAGGGATTCCTCACAACTAGGTGCAAGACTAGCACTAAAATTGTGCATATTACCATTGCTAAAATTTCTGATGTAAAAATAGAGTGAAACAAAGATATTTTAAGTGGTTTTTGCCAAGTGATCCTTGATTTTACTCAATCCGTTCTATTGTACTTGGTATAAGATATCCTATAATTCTACTTCGCCGTATGAGCATTTTATCCATCCTAACGAAATTGCTTGGTATTTTAGAAGAAGAAAGAAAGAAAAAAAAAAAAAACAACTCTCCGAAATATAGGTTGCACTGTTGCCCTCTCTAAATCAAGTGTGCAGAATACGCCTCATAAAAAAGAAAATAATAATAATAATCGATAGGATGGAATCCGCTGCAGAGACGTTAGCAGGTAGAGCACAGGAGGAAAGAATAAAAAACAAAAGTTCTCTTGTTGTTTTCTGAGAAAAAAAAAAAAAAAACGCAAAGTTCAAGCTAGGGCCCACGTGACTCGTTGGGATCACGAAAAGCACGGAGTTTCACAGCGTGCACGTGTTGGTTGGCTAGTCCTACGCGGTCTTGTAGACCCATCCCATCCCCCAGTCCCAATCCCCTGCCCCCTCCGGTGCACCACGAGACAGCCCTCCCTCCTCCACGCCTTTTTCTTCCCTCTTTCACCTTTATTTCCCACTTCGCCTTTCTCCTCCGCCTGTCTATATAAAGGAGCCGATGCCAGCTGAGCTCCTCCTCACCTCCAGCTTGCCTTCCTGCCACCAGACCGAGTCTAAACAACACAGCCACAGGATGGATGACATGGAGTCCGAGTACAGCTTCTACTGGGAAACCAAGCGCTTCTTCGAGTCAGAGGAGCTTGACAGGTTCTCCCTCCCTCCATGGTTCGTCCCATATATAGTACCATACTTTATGCCCATTTTTCGATCTGAGTGGCTTTTTTTTTTTTTTGATTGGAGTCTAGTCTTTTTTTTTTGGTTCCGACTTTTCTTTGTATGCGCTTTAACAAGTCTAGACGCATTCCACCTCCATTTCAGCCAGAGAGTCATCTTCCATTATGGGTTATTGGGTTGGATTACACCTGAGATGAGGCAATGGGCTCAGGTATTTTGATGGTTTTTGCGTCAAAAAGAATGCGATTCTTGCTCTCGTCTGTGGTTTTTTCTGGCTATGTTTCATATTCTCCGCTGCTAGAATCGATTTGACTCATTTTACGTTCTTCCTCTAATTTTTCCATTTGAATCTTTTAATATGGAAACGGATTTCTCTCTCTCTCTCTCTCTGCCTCTCTCTCTCCTTTTCATTCTCTCCTAGTGATCGGACTGATGTTGTCTCAAATTGAAGCAGTTGGGGATGGGACGAGGCAATCTCTAGCTACTACGATTCGAGCTCCCCCGAAAATGCTGCGTCCTCTGCAACCGCGAAGAACATCGTCATGGAGAGGAACCGGAGAAGGAATCTAAACGAAAAGCTTTACGCCCTCCGAAGTGTCGTCCCCAACATTACTAAGGTAAGCTAAACCAATTGCCCCAAAGGAAGAACAGGGTAGGATGTTGCAACAAAGAACGGTTTAGTTGATTCGAATTTTCACGGAAAATACTGGTCCAATCGTGGTTTATTCGTTGATTATTAATTGGTGAGCTGGTTGGCTGTAGATGGACAAGGCTTCAATCCTCAAAGACGCAATCGATTACATCCAGCAGCTCCAAGAGCAAGAGAGGAGGATGCTAGCAGAGGTATCTGAGCTCGAGTCACGGAAAGAGGACAACGTACCAGTTGGTGACACCGACCGTGATGATGTGCATTTCCAGCAAAGGAAGAGGAAGAGAACTTCACCAAGCTCACCCTTCGCTCATGGATCCCCGAGCTTGCCGTCCATCGAATTAATGGAAGTGAGCTCTCTTTCCGCCCCCCCCCCCCCCTCCTTTTTTTTTTTTTTAACACCCTGTTTTCTGGACTTAACAGAGTGTAAATGGAGGGAATGAGAAGGTGAAACAAAAATTTTAAATTTATTATTGAAAATTAATTTTTTTTTTTAAAAATTTACTTTTGGGTGGTGTGCAGCTTAGAGTCTGTGAAGTGGGTGATAGAACTCTGGTTGTGACCATCACTTGCAATAAGAAGAAGGAGACCATGATCAAGATGTGCGAGCTTTTTGAGTCTCTCAACCTCAAAATCATCACAGCCAACATCACCTCTGTTTCTGGGAGCCTCTTGCACACTCTGTTTGTTGAGGTACACCCCCCCCCCCCCCCCCCTCTCTCCCTCTCTCTCCCTCTCTCTCTCTCTCTCTCTCTCATGTCACCTGCTGAATTCATAGGGTCGACCATTGACAAGCTGACCGCCACCAAACTTCGTCTGGAAACCCTTTAAAAAATAATTAAAAAAAACTGAAAGTATGTCCTCAAACTTTCACTTAAAGTTCATTGTGGTCCCCAACCTATTACCTTATATTTTAAATCGGCTGACATTATGGAATAACTGCTGTGTCCCACCGTAACAACTGACAGTTTGGAGAACGAAATGAGTTTTGAGTGAAACTTTGAGGATCAAAAAAAAAATATTTTCATTAAAAAAAATTTACTGGAGCCTAGAAATATCTGAATCCTAATCACCGGAAAAGAGAAGAAAAAAAAAGTTTCTCTCTCCATCTGGAGGTTAGTTATTTTTAGTTCCAGGGATCCTTTCCGCCCATGTTTCTAGTGTGTAGTTTTGTTTTGTGGGGGACATAAAGGATCACAGCTGATTCAGCTGCTTAGCAGAGCAATGAGTTTTTCTGCACAATGTTTAGCTTTTTCTTCACATGCTCTCCCTCTGTATTTTATTCCCAATCCAGCACGTTTGAAACCATCTTATTTAAAAACGACTCCGTCGCACGTTTTTGTTAATTTACTAGTCTTATGATCTCGGCTGCTGAACTGTTGGACATGCGGTGAAATCTCTTTTAACTGGTTCAAAAGTCTGAAAGAGATGCCCTGGAAGCCAACTAGTTTATTGTCATGCGCTAATTTGGCCTGTTGTATTCTTTCTCCATCGTTCTGCTTGTTTGCCACAAGGCCCTGTTTCCACGCCCAACTAATTCACACATGATTGAAAAAGACTGCCACGAGGAACTTGTCCAACTGGTTCGACATGGGTACGTTGTTAAAGATTATTATAAATCTCTGTCGTCAGTGTACGTTGTCGAGTATTCTATCATGTGCTTTAATCCACCTTAGTGAAAACATCTTTATCATGAAATAATATTTAGAGACATCAAACATGTGAATGATATGATGCGACAATATGGTCAATACTCCAATTTCTTTTGTACAGATGTAAGCCCCACAAGAAAGGAATTCTTTCACGGTTCTTAACTCAGACAATTATTTGATTTCAATATGTGGTCTGACAAAAAGTTCATACCTTTTTCAGAACAGATGAGCCCAGTTATAACAACCAGTGTCTATCTATCAATAATAGCTTTGTTCTCAGTTGAACAAAAAGCAGCATCTTTATACTGGTACCAATTTCCTAAAACCTATGGATTCAGAATTTTTTTTGCATACTAGCAAATAAAAGATGCTGCCTTTTCTCCCTTCCTGATTGTTTAAATTTTTATTCTTAATTCTATCACCATGATTTCTTTGATGTTCAAATTCCTACGCCATTCCAAATTTTCAGTAGTATCACGGATAAGGATGTTTCTGTTGCTATAAAAGGTTGAGCAACTGAGAGGGAGGTACTAAAATTCTAGTCTCAACGTCTCCTTCCTAGGCCTATGCCTTGAAGAGATTGATTTGCACGATGCTACGTTTGGTCCCACAGCCCCACCAAAAAAAAAAAAGTTATGCCATATTAATAATCTGAAAGATTCCTTCTTCTGCCTCACCTTTGATATTACTGCTTTGTTGAGCATTTAAGCTATATTACTCAAACAATTCTTTTGTGAACAGACTGATGAGATGGATACTGTTCAATTGGAGGAAAAGATCAGGACCACCATTGCTGAACTTGATTGCTCCAGAAGCCCAGCGAGTTCGATTAGTTACTAGCTAATGGGAAGCATCCAGTGAAGCTATCAATGCCTCTGAAGCCCTCTTTGATCTTCTTTCTCTATTGTTGGCAAAGGGACCAGTTTCCAAACTGCCTTACGGTTAATTGCATTTTTCCAGCCTTAACATGGTGTGCCGAAGGCTGTTGTTAGGAAAGAAAAAAAAGATATAGGTAATAGGAGTCGAGCGAATTTATGCTTTCAATAATGAGTGTCTGTAACGGGCTCTGGAGTTTACTTAACTGGTGTGGTAGTAAGCTTGTCACCCAACACGTATGCTGTTCTCTTATGCTTATGTCTTTATCTACTTGCATATTTATGCTGTGTGAAGAAAGAAACATACAAAATAAGAAGGGGAAACCATCCAGTAATTCCAGAGAGAAGATGCCAAAGTGGTTAGGACGATTCGAGGGACTCTGTACCATTTCTCAAACGAATCAATGGGATTGAGCCATGATTTAGTCCTTAAAACACTAGTAGACTCAACCAATTCGATTTGTAGGTTGAGGAGAAGACTAATTTGATAAACCAGCAGAAGTATAAGCTACATTGGCGATGATCCAAGGGGAATTCAAAGACTTTGTGGACGAAAAGCCCATGGGGATTGTCTTTCTTCCACAGGTTTCATCTCTGATAATTTTACGGATGCCATCACACTCTGCTATCTTAGCATTAGCAAATATATTTTTTCATTTTTTTTCCAATGCCATGACATTTGTGAAATTGTGTACATGTTATTTGTTGAGAAGAATATGATGGCAAACATGCAATGAATTGCACCTAAATTTTACGCTAATCAGAAATTATGCAATGAGAAACGTAGCGGCAGTAACCAATTTGACGATGGCTGAACCAGTTCGCTGCTTCCAGCCAGAGAGAGAGAAAGAGAGAGAGAGAGAGAGAGGAGAGGAAACGGAGAAAAAAAAAAAAAAAAAAAAAAGGCTGCAACTGCTTGTTGACGCCAGGCGTCGCTTCGAAGATCCAACGGTCCACGAATTCGCGTCAGCGGACATAGCCATCCCACGTGGGCCGCGTGCCGCGGCGCAACGGTCAAATGATCCTCACCATTCATCGTTTTACCATTTGGTGAAAGGAGTTAGTCGCTAATTAATCAATTCACGTGAGGATGGTCCCCTCGCCGAACCCAAAATTACGAAATATTCCTTGGAGAAACTAAAGAATCCGGGAATAGTAAAATCGTGGGGTGGGGGGGTAGTTTCGTCATATAAAATTAAACGAAAAGATCCGGTGTCAGGAGGCGTGTATCTCTATAAATAATTGGACCCCCTCCAAAGTCGCCACGTCATTGAGATCCCTTCCCTCCTCTTCTATTTGTTTCCCCCCCCCCCAATCATACGATTTCGCGTACCCCGGTGGATCGAGAGGAGTCGAACTCGAAATCTCTAGCGGTTGCCTCCCACGGTGAGGGATCTCTTTTTCATTCTTACTCGATTTCGTTTTAATTTCTTATAAATGGATCCAAAATCTGGGCTTTTTTCTCTTTCGACTCTTGCCTTTTAGGGTTTTTTAGGTTTTTCGTCCATGATGTTGGGATCTTTGGCGCTTCTTGTTCTTAATCTGATATTTCCCTCCTTTTCCTCTATTTTATTTGTTTTCTTGAATGTTAATCTGATATTTCCCTCCTTTTCCTTTATTCTATTTGATTTCTTGAATGTATGATCCGAAAAGGTGCCATCTTTTTTTTTGACCCCTAGGAAATAACCCATTGATTTATCATGATTTTTTCCCTTCTTTGCCTGCAATTTCTCGAACATCCTTTTTCCCCCTTTTTTTTTTGGTTATATTCTCAGCTATCTGATGCAATTCTCCAAGCATTATGTTCTCAATATCCACTCAATTTTTAGTTTTCTTTGGTATTTTTTTTTTTCCCTACGCAGGAACTAGTTGGTTTCTTTCTCCCCTCTCAAAAACAAGTTGGGGTTTGTTCTCGTTGTCTTCTGGTCAGTAGATACAACAAATATCAATATATCAGGAGTATGCAACTCACGTACACTCTTTCTACTCTAAACTTTTATTGATGAACCATCTTCACAAGTCCCCCCGACCTTTTTTTTTTTAAAAAAAAAAAAATCAATTTACATCTCACAAAGTGAGGTTGCGGAACTGGGGGGGGGGGGGGGGGGGGGTATTGATTTAATATTTTCCTTTTTGTTTCATCAAGCAAAAGAAGAATACTGTTCCCTTAATGCAATGGTTCACCTACTTGAAATTTTAGGCTTTGATGTTTCTCCATTGTGTTTGTGGTTTAGGGTTTCTACTAATGCCAGACTTATTCTTCTGTTTTATGATTTCTCCCAACCTTCTTGTAAGGGACTGTGTATTCTTTTTTCCTAAATTAACTGTTGGTTGGTTATTACTGTTTCATCTCTCTTTGTTGTTTATGCCTAATATGAAATCTATGGCAATTGGCAAGTGATTATGGTTATTTTCTATCATCCAAAATTGCGAGAATCGGAGGTTCTAAGCATCATTCTAATTAGAGTCAGGAAGCCTTGTTTATTTTTTTTAAAAAAATCTGGATGTTGTTGCAGAGACTTGACAATTATATCTAAATCAATTATGCAGAGATTTATGGGTTTGGCCTCTGGGTATGCTTTACTAAAGTAGAAATTACATTTGATGAGCTTGACTATTGTACTTTTTTTTCCTTTTTTTTGGCAAGTCAAAAAGACGATGGAGCTTGCAACGATTGCATGCTTCCAAGAACACAATAATGATTCAGGGAATAAGATATGGTGTAACTGTAGGAGTCTTGTCAATTTCTGGATGAGTTCCACTTCAATGATTGCAATGCCTTACCGTATTTGATAATGTTTCATGAAATGGATATAATGGAAGCTTTGTTGGTTTCCTGCATCTATATCGGTAGATGTTGTCATCGCAACAATATCCTCCATTTTTTGTTCCCCTTCTTTTTCTTGCCTGGGGAACTCCCTGGTTGCCCATTTTGCCCTGTTTTTTTTGACAGTTGGATGTATTAATTGGAAGATTCTTTTTTCTTCATGCTAATTGTCTGCTGTTGTTAAAGGTATCTATTGGATAATTCAGCTCATATGTATGCTGGAACAAAACTTAAGTTTCAAACCCTGTCAGTCAGTTTGTCAATAGGCGATTGCTTTTTTAACTTTTAGAGTAAGCTTGACCAATTGTTGGGTTACCTGATAATTCTTGTTGGTAATCTTTTGCTCTTAGAATGCATGAAGGGACTTGCAAGCTTCTATTTTTTCTGCTAGCAGATGAAGTACCTGTAGCTCATATCTTGGTGGCTGTGTTGGTTAAGGTGTCCCTTGTATTGTTGGGCAGGTGATGACCTTTGGTAGAAAGAATTTCCTTATTTGTCATGTGTCTCATCTCATTATCTATATATCACTTATAACTTCTTTCATTGTGGTTGTACCTGCTTGCTTATGATCTCTCTGTGTGTGAGTGTGTGCGTGCATGTGTGTGTGAGAGAGAGAGAGAGTGAGAGAGAGAGAGAGGGGTTTGGGGGGAGGGGTAATACAGATATGTTTGCAATCCTGTGTGTACTTCTTTTCAATCCCATGCCTCAGGAATCTACTTGCATATTTATAAGTGTTTGGATGGTGTAATGGACTAGGATGTTAAAGTTAAGATGTTTGATATGTTGAGGTCATTTTTTACTAATAGACTCCTTGGACCTTGAAACTTTTTAGAGTTGGTGCTATTGCTATCATCCTTTTGCTTTGAAGAAAAAAATATTGGCCAGACAGTATCAATTTTTAACAGTTGCTTATTTGTTTTACTGATGCAGGGTAGGTGAGCTTATTTAGTCGAACAACATTCAATAATAATAATTACTGCAACTTTAGCAGTGCCACAAACTTCAAGTAATTTTGTCAGACTTGGTATGAACCTTTTTGGTGGCAAAAAAAGATATTCTACCCTAGAGATTCCTTGCGACGATGGTAAATATACACTTTGGTGTTTCACATAACTAGCTTCCCTTATTTTTTATACAATGGTAGTGAATGCACTTGATCTATATATTTATCAAAACATCTTACTTTTCAATGGATCCAAACTTATGTTCATATGTTTCTCTTTTTATTATGTGGTAGTTGTAGAGTAACACAATGGATGGACACACATATGAGCTGCATATTTGAGTCCTCTTAAGACTTTGTCTGGTTTACCTAACCCATGTCTCACTCTGTTCTAGTTGCACTTATATGGTCTGTTGCTATGGGCAGGCAGCAAACGAAAATCTACCACCTAATGTCATCAAACAGCTTGCTAAGGAGCTCAAGAATCTTTATGAAACACCACCTGAAGGCATTAGAGTGGTTGTAAATGATGATGACTTTTCCACAATATATGCTGATATTGAAGGCCCTGGTAGGTCACGGCCATGAACTGCATTGTTTGTTACACCCTCAAGCCTTTGATATCATGGTTGATGACCTGTTTATGTATCTTAACATTGTAGCTGGAACTCCATATGAGAATGGCATCTTCTACATGAAGTTGTTCTTACCACATGACTTCCCTCAGTCACCTCCCGAAGGTATATCTCTTATTCTGGATAAAAGACTGTTTTAGTTTATGGCATGACCTCTCTCAGGCGAATGGAATGTTAATTTCATCTTTGCTCCTCATTTTTAATAGGTTACTTCATTACAAAAATCTTTCACCCAAATATTGCAACAAATGGTGAAATTTGTGTGAACACGCTCAAGAAAGATTGGAATCCAAGTCTTGGATTGCGGCATGTTCTGACTGTAAGTTCTCAATTTGGTTTCTTTCCACAACAAGATCTGGCTTTCTTTAAGTTGCCTCCATTCAGTCAGATTTGGTCCTTGAGGAATGTCATTTTGATCTATAATTTTCTCCCTTATCCTTTATCTAACTTGCGAATTTAATAATTTTTAATGGTCAACCACAGTTTGACAAAGATAAGCATATTTTTAGTAATTTCATTGATTAGTTCTTTCAAGTGGCAAATCTTTCATCTGTGTGTGTGGAAGTTCTAATATAGTTGAGCGCACATCACTAATGACAGGTTGTTAGATGCCTGCTGATTGAACCCTTCCCAGAATCTGCACTGAATGAACAGGCTGGCAAAATGTTGCTAGAAGATTATGAGGAGTATGCGAGGCGTGCCAGGTCAGCTTCTTTTTTAACAAGTAGTTTTCATAAGTTTGGATGGTAATTATTATTCTTCAACAGATAGTCAATTACAATTACACCATAGAAGATAGTCCTGTATCACTCTTCTGTTGCCACCATTACTTTTTTCTAGTGTTCAACTAAAGGAAAAGTTTTAGAACGTGGAAAAAGTCTGAAAAGGTCATTGGCTGTTCAGGATGATTTTGAATAACAAAAACCAAAAATGTTAAAATAAATAGCGAAAGACTGTTCAAACTTTTATACTTTTTATTCCTGTGGAAACAAGCTGGGGGAACAAGCCAGAACTGTAAATACTAGTTTAAAAAAAACACACCATGACAGTCATTGATTTGTAATTCTTCCATGACTCTTGAGTTATCTATGCACTTATTTTGAACAATCATAAAATTTAATTTTTTACATGATAATAGCTTCATTAATCACCCTGTCAAGGAAAAGTACAAGAATAAATCTAGAATATTCAATACTCTGCAGAATCTGTATCTATGTATATGATAATGAGAAATCCTATCTTTTTTCAGAATAGGGTTAAGTCTTTCCTTTCTCTCTCAGGAAAGGAAAAGGTCAAAGTTTTCATGTTTCAATGTCTAATAAAATTTCACTCTGCACATCTTTCTAGATAAGATCATGTGTCATGTTCTGAAAGCAGTAATGGTTCCTTTACTTTTTGACCGGGGTTTGTAAAATTTAAGTTGTCTGTGTTTGTATTCTTTTTGAGATTGGTAGTGTTCTTTCTTTAGGGGTGAAATGCGGGCAAAAGGCAAGATCCACTTAGTCATATTGCCCCTCCATGCAATTATACATGGAATCAACAACTAAGCAAACTGTTCCTTTTGGGGAGGGAGAAAAGGATTTCTTCCTTTTCCTTACCAAAGGAGAAGAACTTTGCATTGTGGGCATGTTTAGTTCATCATAGGTGGTTGGAAGTGAAAGTTGCTAGTCAGCTGGAGTGACTTCAAACTTTTTTCAACATAAGTCGCTCATACTTTTTGGAGAAGTTACGGCATAAATTGGGTACTTCAGGGACGACTTCTGCGAATGCAAACACATGGAAATCACTTCTGATCTAACTTCCTCTCAGTTTTGGGCCACTTATGGCAAGCCAATCATGCCCACAATTTCTTAACAACAAGCTTTTGAAAGATGAGGCATCAGCTATCCTGGGTTACTGGCACCAAAATGAGTTGGGATCTCAGTTTATTTCAGCTGAGATGTGATATTTTGAGATCTGTACTTCAGGGACCAATTCCTTCAAATCAAACACAGATATTAATTATGTAAACCTCCTCAATTTCCTAGCAACAAAACTTTGAAATATGAGATATCAGACATCTTGGCTAACTGACACGAAAATGAACTGAGATCCCAGCTATGTCTTCCGTCCGTGGGTTGTTTTTGAGATCTTGATCAACATGTCAGGACTAAGATGTCAAAAGCTCAGCCAGTAGTGGCAGAGTTGGTAAAGTGTCTCTTGCTGTTGCTACAGAAGTTGATGGCCTCACAACATTATCAGGGGGACTTTTGTCCCTTATTTCTCAAAAAAATAAACTCCACCAATATAGTAAAACTAGTGGCGTAAAATGGGCTTGGTATGGCTTGGGACGTGGGCAATGCCTGGCACAGCCTGCAATGAATAGTATAGTACCAGGCTATGCTAGGCATGACTTGGACCCTTAGGTTGTGCCGTGCCAAAAATTCCAATGCCCATAGGCTAGCATGACTTAGTAACATTTAGCTAGGGTTTTACTAAAATATCCTATTCAACTGTCATAATCACTATATATATATATATATATATATATATATATATATATATATATATATATATATATATATAAAGAGAGAGAGAGAGAGAGAGAGAGGGGGGGTAGACTTGGCTACATTTGAATTTTACTTTTTTTCATCTTTGAAATTCGTGAACTGAATGAATTTAAGGATGAAGGAGGTGACTGGATCCTAAACTTAGCTACATTCAAATGTAGCCAAGTTTATCTCTCTCTCTTTATATATATATATATAAAATATAGGAGGTCATTTTAGTTAATTTAGCACATAAATTTTATTTCTAATTAAATTAATGGAAAAAACTAAAATACCTCATTCAATAATTATAAATGGTTAGTTTAGGAGGGTATTTTGGTTAGTGGCATAAAATGGGGTCCGACATGGCCGACGAAATCTAGGCCTGGCACGATCTTTTTTGATTTTCTGACATTTTTTAAATTATTATTAATAATTGATCATTTAATTAAAAAAATAAATTTGACTCCAAAAATAATGAAAATAACACTTTTATTGATTTTACTTGAGAAATGATTATTTCTCAAATTACACAAGTACAAAATTATACTTGAAAATTACAATTGACAATTTCCAATCAATTAGAAAATATTTATGAAAAAAATGATATCATTACAATTAATTTGGATAGAATTATTTTTTATTCTTTAAGACTTGTGTTTTTTTTTTATAGTCTTTATCTTTGGTCTTATAATTTTTCTTTAGCATACTGCTAATCTTTCAAACATATAAACATCTTCATTGCTTTAAGCGTCAATTGGCTTCTATTATCTTGTAGCATCTTATTTTCTGCAGGAAAAAGTATACTTTGATGTTATTGTAAACATTATAGGTGTTAAAAGATCACGCACTATGACAGCAAGCACAAGATAATTGTTTTGATATACTTTCTTTTGGACTAAAATATCAAAATTTTTCAACTTCTCAGATGTGAAGAAGCTAGTGAAGTTATTTTGTAAATAAAAAGAAAGTTCATTAGAAGAAGAATTTCATTATGTTTGTTTCTTTTTATTTAATAATAACCACATAAGATTTTTAGCACCATTACTACTTGAGAAGGTCCACCAGAAGTGAGCCATCTACTTCCTAATTGTGATTTATATATACTATACATTGCATATAATCTATTAATTTGTTCTTTAAAAAGTTGAAATTCACACTTCTTTGCATATTTTCATGTTATGAATCAAGTACAATTTCTAGATCACATAATTTAATCTTAGGGTCCATGACTTAAGCTAAGCAATCTAATGGTGAAATATCTTTAAAATATTTTGAAAATTTTATTTCTATTATTGAAACTATATTTTGAAAACTAAGTTCAAATTTATAAGTTGAAAAACAATCATTAATATTATATAATTAAAAAAACAATTAAAGAAGATGTGGGGTAATAAGTACCAAATAATTTATTGCTGCATTATAAAATCTTTCTAAAAAATTAATTATAATATAACTAATAGTTTAATCCAAATCATTAATTTGATTGCTATTAGGCATTTGATCATTATAAAATATTGTAATTATATCTCTATAATTAAAAGAACTTTTTATCATTAAATATGTAGAATTTCACCTATGTTTTACGTATAATATATTTTTTTTTCTTTTTACCATATTGATGACACAATTTCTTAAATTATAATCGAGATGGAGAAGATTTAATACATTATAAAATATTTCTAATTTTTTTAACATGTTCATCCATAATATTCCAACCAATTTGAACGCACAGATTTATTATAGGACATGCACATCTAATATGAAATAATCTATCATCTAAAATAGGATTTAATTGCATTTCAAATATTTATACAATAGCATTATTATTGTTAGCATTATCAAAAGTAATAGAAAATTTTATTTTGCATATTTTAATCATTTATAGTTTTCAAAATAGTTGTGCATTCTACAAAAACAGTACGTACGTGGATATTCAAGTTGAGAAAATCTGATAATTCTTTTTTGGTAAAATCTAATTAGAATCAATAAAATGCACAGTCACACATATAAAATCAATGCCATTATTTCCAATCTAAATATCAAAAGTAAGTGCAATTTTAGACCTAATATGATTAAAAGTATGTATTGATTTTACTTTGTACCTCGAAAATATTTTTAGTGCATCACTTTCTATAATTTTTCTTGGAACTTTTTTGAAAGTAGGATTTAAAGCAGTTTTTACATATTTTTCAAATTTCACATCTATAAAACATAAAAAGGTTGTTTGGCATCTAATATATTTCGCATCTAATATTTGGAGTAAGTTTATATTCAAGATATTAAAGATAAAGTCTCACAAGTTATGTGCAATAAATGTAAAAAAAGATTTTAATTATGATATTAGATGTGAAATTGGCCACTTATTAACGCACTATGTATGCTAAATATGAACAAAAATTTGACCACAGACAGACATAATTATTTTATATTTTTTTTCATTAGGCACTTTTACTTATAATCATGATGTTAATATAAGAGAACTTGCAAAATATGTTATACATGCTGAGTATTTATATCAGAAAAAAGAGGGGCTGGCCCGTGGGCCATGTTAGGCCAGGGGTTTGGATTTCATGGGTTAGACTGTGTCGGCAGGGTTTGCAAAATTAGCAGGCCATGGACTGTGCTGGCTTGGTACGGCATTTTTTACACTACTAAGTAAAATTAGACACATCGGTCGTTTTTTAGACATTGATTTTGATGTTTACATTCAAAATCTATCTGTGATAGTAAAAAGTAAGATTGGAATATTGCGGCTCATATGGTATTGGTCTATATCTTAGGGCATATTTATCTATATTGGGCAAGATGATAAGGGCCAATATTTGACTTATTGTTGTATTGCTAGGAGGCACAATACATTTAGAAACAGGTGTTGAAAATTTTTGTTTGATAATGGTTATCCTTTTTTTTAAAAAAATTTGATAAAGATATCTCTTTCCCTTCTCTTAATACCAATCTAGAAAGCTTAATTTATTTAATGATGATCATGATGTTCATCATTGTCAACATGCACAATGGAAAGGTATTTGTGGTTGGTTTTGCAATGACGCTAATTTGATATGGTTCTCTCTTTTCCCTTCGCCGAGTATATAATTGATAATACCGATCTAGCAGCTTATTTGACGACGGTCATGATGCTGTTATTGTTAATATACACCGTTGAGAAGGCATTTATGGTTGGTTTCATGATGACACTGTTTCAGGTTATATACCAGTGTCCATGCCCTCAAACCAAAATCCACACTTGAGATAGGAGTGAAATCTGAGTCCACCATACCTCGAAATGTTGATCAGAAGGATACAGTTTGTAGTGGCAAGGTGCCATTGCCACCTACTCCATTGACCGTTCAGGACCAGAATGTGGTGGTGGTTTCAGCAACAGAGCCCTCGCAGGTCAGGGGAGTGGCCGTTCAAAAGAAGGAAGGAGCAGCAGCTGTGAAAGTCAACATAGATAAGAAGATGGAAGCCAGGAAGAAGAGTTTGAGGAGATTGTAGGGATGGAGATGAAGGGTAAGAACAGGAAATTATTTTTTATGAATGTTCTTGTCTCTTTATTCTTTATTCCTGTAAAATTGCCAAAAATAAAAAAATTCAAGACTTCCCCTTGAGTGACTCTTCTTGTTTTCCCTTCACTGCTTTTTTTAGACAAATTGTTTGGTATGTATCAGCCAGAAATCATGAAAAGCTAAGCACCATCACTACAACTAATCTCACTTTATACTGTATATAAAAGAAATAATATAACTGATCCAATATATGATTGTAATATCATTCATTGTTCAAAAAATGAGTTTGAAGGCATTGGCAGTGACGCATGTTAGATCCACTACTACTCCTCTAACCAGAGACTTGATTTTCATCCTTTTTCCTTTTCAAAAAATGCTAGCCAAAAACTCAACTTCAGTTAAGTGATCTTGAGCTACATACCCTGAATTATCTTTCAAAGTCTTCTCTTATCTACTTTCAAAGTCTTCCATAGCCTCTGAATGTTGAACTGCATAGACAAAGTTTGTGTATGAATTTTAGAAAAAAAGGTTCATGCAGTCATTTTAAAAATAACCAGCTACAAATCTGCCGAGACTTCTTCTAATTTTTTGTCTATTGATCTGAAGTGGCTGGTCAACAAGCCAGACAATCTTATAATACAATCAGACAAATATCTTTAGTCATCCTTCAAGTTGACAGCTCGATGTTTACCAACTCTGCAAGCAATGGTATTGGTCTACGGAAATCAATAAGATAACCTCAAATACGCAGCATATTGAGTTAGAAATGCCTATACAAAACTTGTATGCCTGCCTCCTAAGTAACATATAAACATTACAAAAGTAAAGCCCCAAGATGAGTTTCCCACTCATATGATGTATGAAAGGATGCGGCACAAAAGGATACATACAATGAGGTTAGAGTTGGTGAGATATTTATAGTCCTCTCACGGAAGGGAACAACCTAAAGAGTCCACATGCTGGAAAAAAAGATCTTTTCTAATTTAATTTGATGCTAGGGCAGCAAGTATATCAAGCAACAGTGATAAAAATAAACGAAAACATGATGTATAACCATGATCTATGATAAATTATTGGTGCACTTTGAGGTCATATATCTTAGTTTTACAAAAAAAAAATCTTATTAAAAAAAAGTTTTATCTCGCTTTTACAAAAACTGATTAAATAATAATATCTTTCCTTTTCATTAGTCCTTATTTTCTACTAGAGTAGGGTAGGGCACACACGAGGGCTAGAGGAGTTGCATTCTTTTCTTTTTCTTTTTCTTTTCCAAAATATTTTCCTCCCATTCGTTTTTTCTTTTTTTTTTTTTATTTTGGGCTAAATTGTTTCTCTTTTTTAAATAAGTGTTAAATGTGATGCTATAAAAATCAAGGAGTCACTACTTACGAAGTGTAGATCAGAGAATATTTGAAAAAGGCAAAACAGCTTGGAGTGGAGTTGTATGCTTGAGTGTTCACATTATGGTAGCAAAATAGTACAGAATCTGGAGATTATATATTTTTTTTCTTCATATTAATTAATAATGACCACTTTAACTTTTATACAATATTAAGATTAAAATAGGGATCCATCTATAAAAATTGCAGGCTAATGATTAATATAATTAGTTTAAATATGGACGAAGGCCTTGCTCTCTTCTAACTGCCATTCCACCTGCGCTTTCAGCAGATAAAACAAACCCCAATTGCAACTTAGGAAAATGCCAAGGTTTCCAAGCTCTAATCTCACCTTCCTCATCCTGTGCTTTATCCTGTGCATTCTCTTCAATATCCTGTTCTTATATCTATAGCGTCTGGTGTTCTTAACAAATCCATTCATATTTTTATATTGTTCTCCTCAATCCTTTACTGTTTCTAATTGGTGTGAGAGATTGGCCCTTGTTAAGGACAGAGGACGACCGAGCAGTTCTCGATGGGTTCATTTACTTGGAATAGATTGAGATTTTTGTCAATGAATGGAAGAGAATTTCAGCAGATCCCTGTTAAAAGGATCAAAATCAGTAGGGATCTCAAGCAAGGGAAGCCTTATTCTCCTTTCTTATTTCTACGTGTTACTTGTGCTCTTCCTAAACTTCTTCACACTGCTGCTGGGAATTATTGCATTGCTGGTCTTGGTCTTACTGGATTAAATTTTCGCTTCCTTCAATTTGCTGATGAGAGTCATTTTCTTTGACACTGATTAAGATTCGCATCTCCAATCTGAAACCTATCCTTTTATCTTTTTGAATGGGTGTATGATCTGAGTACAGACTACTCTAAATCTTGTCTTGTTTAGATGTGCTGCCCTTGCAAACTGCAAATGACCAAAGTTTCCAATCACTCATCTTGGTCTTCCTTTAAGGCCCAGTGAACTCTCAAAATCTAATTGGTTTCCAGATATATGTGCAGAAATTTGAAAAGAAGGCTCTTTGATTTGTCTGCAAAAGCTTTATCTAAGGGCGGTAGTCTTGCTTTTGCTTAACTCAGTTCTTTCTAACTTGCCTTTTTGCCATCTTTATGGTTTCTGGGTACCCAACTGAGTTCTTAGGTATGATCAAAAGATCTTTCTTTTGAAAATAAAGGTTATTGTCTACTTAATTGAAAAAATATTTATGAGTAGGAATGATAATTTTAACCTATAAAAGTGGGCATCCGTTCAAATAAAACGAAGATTTCTTATCTTTTCTAGGGATGAAAACAAAAGAGATTATTTTTATATCCGTTAATAGAGACGGAATAAGTATATTCCTATTCTATCTCATTTTTCGTCTAAAATTTTTATTAAAAATTTATATATATTATTAGAGGAGTAGAAAGAGAGATAGGGTAGGAATAAGAATTTATTATTTTTTATTAGGTGGAAGCGGAGATGGGGCAAAGATGCTCCATCATCATTCTTTTTTTATGTGGGCAAAAATCAAGGAGGTTTTGGTGTCAAAAGACCAGGCACCAATATAGATTTATTTGGGAAATGGTGGTGGAAGTTCCTAAAAGGTAATTCATCTGTCTCGAAATCTTTGAGAAGACCATCATAGAATTCTATCTAGATGGCTTCATGGCACTTCACAATTTGGAGATGGGTCTTAAAAACAAGGGAGAGCGGAGAGCTTCAGGTGTGGAGCTGCTTTTTGTTTGGGGATTGAAAGAGTTAAATTTTGGTTTGACAGATGGTTAGGTGAATACACTCTCTCGGATATATTCCCTAATCTTTATCTCATTACCTCGAACCAAAATACTACTACGCTCTTCTCACCCCTTCACACACGGACATGCAGACTCACCGAACAAATTGTCAGGGGACACGTGATATTTATATTGACTTCGTTCTGAGAGACTCGCGTCCTTCTCACAGCGTTTCTTTGTCAGGCACGAATCCGTCAATGCCCAGGTCAACCGGTCAAGCGCTACCTCTTTTTATCAGACATGCCATCCTTGGTCATCCACCTGTCACCATTGAACTCTCCAGTCAAATGCCGAAGCTTCCAGCGTGCGTTACACTCGCTCCAGTCAAATGCCGAAGTTTCCAGCGTGTATTACACTTTATCCGTCTCAGTGGGAGAGGACTCGCCACGCATGATGCTCCTCCGCCCCATGTTGGACGTTTAGACATCTCTAATGGTATGCTCGAGGGAGGGGAGAAGGATGCGTAAGTTTCTGGTGGATATTAAATCGGAGAATACTCTTTGTCTTTAGCTTCTTGTGGTATGACTGAATTAAGCTTTTGAAACAGCGATAGAAATGTTGGTTAGCGAAAGCTTGTCAAGAAAGCTAGCTGATCTGATGATGAGGCATTGTGCCAGTCAAGTGCTGCATTCTTATATCTCTCTGTTTCTGAAATGAAAAGAAAAGAAAAAAAAAAAAAAAAGGATCTCGGTCCCTACCTTATCTTTTTAGCTTTGATATATCTCTCTGTTTCTGAAAAGACAAAAAAAAAAGAAAAAAAAAAAAGAAGAAGATCTCGATCCCTACCTTATCTTTTTAGCTTGATATATCTCTCTGTTTCTGAAAAGATCTCGATCTCTATCTTTTTAGCTTGACATATCCCATGGCGAAGAAAGTCGGTTTAACACGATTCTCTCACGGATAACATAGAAATCTGGTGCATTATGCTGCGAAGAGTTATTTCTTTCTCTTGGCGGTGCGTGCAGAAGGCCACTTTGTTTTTTTTTTTTTTTTCCCATCATCCAGATGCTGCCATATAGGCGAAATCGATTACCCAACCAAAAGACACAAGTGGAAGACTTGGACGAGGACAGTGTTCAAAGTTCAAACTGCCATTCAGACCATCATTTTGTCCATTAGCCCGAAGTTCAGAATTATGCGCTTCGAGTTTTGTTACCGCTGTTAAGATGAGTCCAAGAAAGTTACTACATTAAAAAAATTCTGCAATGGAATCTTTCTTCAGGATAAGTACAGATGCCAGACTACGAAGCGTTCCTCTCAGCATCGCCTTCCGTCTGTGATAATTTTTTTTATTTGTTTCCTTGGACGGCCGCGCGTCCGTCCCCGGAGGAGGAGCGATGGAGGTCTGTGGCGATCGGTTCGACGTGATCGTCGTTGGTGCCGGGATCATGGGGAGCTGCACGGCCTACGCGGTGGCGAAGCGCGGCCAAAAGGTGCTCCTCCTCGAGCAGTTCGACTTCCTGCACCACCTTGGCTCGTCCCACGGCGAGTCCCGGACGATCCGAGCCACCTATCCGGAAAACTACTACGCCTCGATGGTCCTTGAGTCCTACCGTCTCTGGGAGGAAGCGCAGTTAGAGATCGGCTATCGCGTCCTCACCAGGACCTCACATTTCGACATGGGCCCTGCGGCAAACAAGAGCCTCCAGTGCGCTATCGCCAACTGCGAGTCGAATTCGATCGATGCTCGCATCCTCGACCGAAGCCAGATTCAGGACAAGTTTTCCGGTGCATTTCATTTGCCCGAGCAGTGGATCGGGTTGGCGAACGATTTGGGGGGCGTGATCAAGCCGACGAAGGCGGTCGCCATGTTCCAAGCTCTGGCCATCAGGAGGGGAGCCGTTCTCAGAGACCGGATGGAGGTGAAGGACATCAAGAGAGACGAGGCAGGGGGAGGTATCTGGGCTTCAACAGCCAGCGGGGAGCGATTCTGGGGGAAGAAGTGCGTGGTCGCCGCTGGAGCCTGGATGAGAAAGTTAGTCCAAGCGGTCGGCGGCCGAGTCCCACCCATCCAGCCTCTCCACACAACCGTTTGCTACTGGAAGATCAAGGAGGGCTACGAGAACGATTTCTCGCCGGAGGCCGGGTTCCCGACGTTTGCGAGTTACGGCGAGCCTTACGTCTATGGGACGCCGTCCATGGAGTTCCCTGGGCTGATCAAGATTGCAATGCACGGGGGCCTCCCGTGCGACCCCGACCGGAGGGACTGGGCGTCGGGCTCGGGCGTGCTGGTGGACCCGGTCGTGCCGTGGATCGAACAGGTGCTGCAGGGCCGCGTCGAGGCCGGGAAGCCGGTCATGAAGCAGGAATGCATGTACTCGATGACCCCCGACGAGGATTTCATCATCGACTTCCTCGGTGGGGAGTTCGGGAAGGACGTGGTGGTCGCCGGAGGGTTCTCCGGTCACGGGTTCAAGATGGGGCCTGTGGTGGGGAGGATTCTGGCGGAGATGGCGATTGATGGAGAGGTGGCAGGCTTTGAGCTGAAGCACTTCAGGTTGGGGAGGTTCGAGGAGGACCCGAGGGGGAATGCCAAGCAGTTTGAGGACCAAGTGTCAACCCATGGATAAACTTGTCCTGTTTCATTTCTCTCTTCAGCTTCTGCTCGATTGCTTCAGTTTAGTAACTCAATCTTCACCCATTGGTATCTTTGTTTCTTAGCCCCCCCAAATTTATCCATGTTCTGGTGCCAGTTCAGTTAAAATTGCAGCAGCTCAGTGTAATGTAATCTTTCTCGTTCAGAATCACGTATTCTTAATTTATTATCTTATACGATGATGGATTGGCCACGAAACCAACACGGTGAAACTAGTGAGAGATTTAGTTTTGAGAGTTAATTAAGCTGCCAAAGATAACGAGTTAAGTTTTCTTTTGATATTGGTGCAACGACCTCGGCATGGGGTGATTCGAATCAGATACAACAACAACAACAACAACAAAGAAACAACAGCAGGGAATAAGCTCAGAAATGAATGAAAAAAAAGAAAAAAGAAAAATGATCATTTGGCACCAGTGAAGGCGCCGTGATAAATTAAATATGCAAAGATTCCATGTCCAGGTTCATGTCCTTGATTGATGATCCAATCATACCCAGTCCACGCGTCCCCAGCTTGGCCACCTGGTTACGTTCCTTGCATATCCTTGATTGGCGCTTGCTCTGGGGGCAATTCCTGGTGAAATAAAGACTAGAAGCTTCACCTAAGGAGAGCTACGAGAAATCGGTAGGCGTTGAGCAAAGGTCGATGCCATGTGCAAGCTTTATGGTAAAGAGTCCAACTTCGATGCCAGAAAATCCGAACAGTTCTCCTCTCAACAAAGAGAGAAGCAGTCTGATGTGATTTTCTAGTCAATAAAGATTATCTTAAAAAAAAAAAAAAATCTTCTAACGAAACCTTTATTTTTTAAGAGATGAGGATAGTCGTCTGATGTGATTTTCTAGTCAATAAAGATTATCTTTAAAAAAAAAAAAAAAAAAATTCTTCCAACGAAACCTTTATGTTTTTAAGAGATCAGGATAGTCGTTAACGCAACCAGTCCCTATTTTTCAAATGTAAATATTTTTGTTTCTAAATTAATTTATTTTGTTAAGAACATAAGGATTTGCTATGTTGTCAACGGTAGGTATTACCTAAATCATCCACTGCAATATTCATTGGACAGACCTTTATCAATCTCTGCACGGCATCCCTTCTATTGGATGGATAGAAGATATCTTGGTTGCATGCATTCCCTTTTAAGAGATTCATTCTTTATCTTTTCAGGAATTATTAGGTAAGTTCATGGTTAATGTCAAGCTAATCAAACAAGAAGATTAGATTTTCTAGCCAATTGAAAGGAATCTGGATCAATGACTTTTTATTCGGGCTGGTGCAAATTCTTGAAGCCAAAGGGAGGCCACTGTATCCAGCGAAAGTGTCACAGTAGGTGTGGACAAAATTATCCAAGTAATTGGCATCTGGATTTGTACATCAGAACAGGTGGTCGTGTATCCAATTGGCTGAGTGAACCAATTGGCTGCCAAGGTCCAGTAAACACTGACTCAAGGCTACCGAACTTTAATTCTTGGCTTTCTGAGAAAGGCCTTCCTAATATATCCGAGCCCAACGACCTTGCCCTCAATTACTTCTCAGGTGCAATAGAAGAAGCAAGGTTAAAAATAATCTTTTCCTATCACTTCTTGAGTTCCAAATCATCCATCCAGCGTAGCGTACAGAGCACCTCAGATTTGATGAATGGAAATTGCTGCTGTTTCCATGCTTATCTTGCAAAAGGGCGGTCCCACTTGACATGATGGATGTCTTCCTCTTTAGGATCTATCTGGATGGATATTAACGAGGGAGAAGGAAGGAAGGAAGGAGGCGGAAGGTTTTAAATTTAACATGAGCTGTTATTGTTTGTATGCTTTTATATTTTTATAGAAACGAATTGAATATAATTTAAATTAATGATTGGTATACGTCTAAGTAAAACGTGTGTGAACCATAAAGTATTAAGATATGACCATTGCGATTTGATTATGTATATATAAGTATGTGGCATGGAGGTGTAGCATTAGTTATTTAGATTTCTTAATAGAAGGACTTATCAGCTATTTTATTTTATGGCTTAGTCCTTAGTTTCATTTAATTCAACTTTAATTCTAATTAGTCTCTTAGAGAGGTTGAGGGTTGTTAAGCTTTATTGAATGGCAACATAAGATGAGATAAAAAAAGAAGAAGAAAGAATTGGTGCTACACAGAAGGAGACCATTGCACCTTTGAGGCTATGAAGAATGATTCTGCATAAATTAAATATGGCACAAATAGATATGATTATAAATTTTAATTATTATTTGATGTCTAAATTTTATATATGCAATCCTAAATTTCAACATGTAGTACTAAAGTATATATGAATTTAGAACTCAATTTCGTATCATTTCATTATGGTTTATATTGGAAGGGTTTTAAATTGTAAACAGTCGAGGTTTCTTGGTTTCTGCTTTGGCTCTATTTACATAGGATTTTATACTATAGTTGGTTGAAGTTTCTTGATTGCTTGCTCCAGCTCTATTCACAAACGAATATTATAAACACTAATATTGTATTCCGATGTATGGTTAGAAATTTAATTTAATATGAGGAAAGGAAAATATTTTTTCTCTTTTTTTTGTTCTTATTTATTAATTTATTTTTTGGAGTTGAAAGCTACACCAAGTGATTACTTAATGATGGATTCAAAGTATATGAAGCAGAGGCTAGATTCATTTCGATCTTGACAAATTAATTCATTCGTTGAAGGGTTGCGTAAACATTGGCTTTTGGGAACCGGGAGAGTTGCGTCTGATAAGAAGCGGGTGAAGAAACGCGAATTGTTATATGGTATAATGGATAATGGGATCGTCCCCATTGTGGTCTTCCAAAACCTAAAGTTTGACCCGTCAACAATCTCGAATATGATGTTCGTAATGCCAACTCCGTCCCTCACCTAAGAAAAGGAAAGATCCAACGATCGTTAGAATTGTTTAAGGACTCGAGCACACCGATTCTGAAAATTTGCACCCTTGGTACGGCTACCAAGGAATTGATTCTTGCTGACAGTACGGAGGGAGGGGGGTTGCTTTGGAATTTCACTGTAAAACCATGCTTCCTAAAATTCCCGTGGTTCAGTTTTTCATGGGTCAAAACCCACTGTAGTTATGCCTCATGGGCTTGGTATAGGCCTCCATTAGCAATCGGGCCCCCCCTTTTAGATTGGGCCAAGGCCTTGTTAATACCTTAAGTTTGGCCTGGGCTTCGGATGAATTTTGGGCCATAGCTGGGCCGTGAGTTGAGGCCGTAGGTGAGTCCGGGGTCTGATTTGGATTTGTATCGATGGGTATGAGCTTAGGGCATGGTTTTACTTCAACTACATTACTGGTCTAAATTACGACCCAACCTATGATTTCATGCTTTGATTTTCATGCTGATGATGATAGGGGATATTTATTTCAGCTTCTCATGGGTCAAGGCCCACTATTTTAAGCCTAGGCATGCTTCTACCTAAGCCATGGGCCTGGTTTAGACTTAAGGCCTGTTTGAGCTAAGGTCAATTCGGATCAAGGCCTCTTTTGGGGTCACAACCTAACTTAGGTCATAGCTTGACTTGATCAAAATTCACTATTTTAAAACCATGATGGCCATAATATTTATTATGCATATTTTATGGTTTAATTATGCATTATTATTTATTAATTACTTATTTTTTTCTGAAATTTACTGTAAGTTTAAACACAGTATGCATTACTTGCCTATTTATAATAAATGATTCTTGTTCTCCTAGTTTATAGAATAACTATTGATTGTTAAATTCAGGACAAGGTTTGAATTAAATATTCGATATTCTATGATTTGAAGTACATATCTATCTCATACAAAGAGGTCATATGCATACATCAGGTTAATTAAATTTATTATTACTATGAATAATGTTAAATATCGTGATTTAGAAGAATTTTACAAGTTAATGTTGGTGTTTGGCTACCAAAATGGCTCATTCATTAAGGCTTATAGAATTTTTCTATATTATTGTTATGAGATCTTGAATTATAGTATTTTATAATTTGAAGATTGACAAAAGCTTTAGAGTATGCTTGAAAAAACAATCCTTTATAATCTTTGAATCTTGTAAAATTTTTTGCCCTAAATAATTTAGTAAATTATGCATTTATTCTTCTTATTATGGTAATGATCATTGAAAGTTATTAAATCTATTTGTGGATGGCAAGATTGTATACTTTATTTAGACATTGAATGATAAATAAATGCACAAACCTAAAATTTATGGGCATAAGATTTAATTTTGATTCTAGTTGGAGAGCTCTCGATTGATATGGGTGGTATCACCAAAGTGGATCATCCATTGAAATTCATAGGGTTTTTTGAATAAAGATTCTGGAAAGCATTTCCAAGGTTATATCATTTAATTACCTATCCAAAAGGGGTAGTTACGTTTATTAATCTTGAAGATAGTGTTAGTCATTAATAAGTGAATTTTTATTGGCTCCAAAGAAGTTTGTCTCGCCAAAGAGAATAGTTTTCCTAAAAGGACATTCTTACTAATTGACTTGTTAAAAGGTATTTAAATGTATTCTATATATTCTGCCCAAAGATGTTTATATTATGATGGATTTTTGAACATTTAAAAATATTACTAAAATTTATAATTCAACATATTCTTATGATTTATTAATGCCTATGTATTTTAATTCCTAGCAATATTACCATGAATAATCAAATATACACCATTGAGTCTTTACTTAGAAATAGCTTTAAGAGATGGAAGAAAGAAGTTGAATTAGACATGAGATTAGCTGATTTTAATATCACTAAAGTTAAGGATGAGCCTCCTAAGCCTATTAAGGATAGCACTACTAAAAAAAAGGCTCTTTACTAGATAGGAAAAAGATGAATAACATAATTATAAAGAAGCTAATATATGGCTTTAAGTAAGCTTCTAGGTAGTGATACTAGTGATACTTAAAGTTTTATTAAACAGTTTTATCTTTTGATTTCATTGAAAATACAGTTGATATATATATATATATATATCAAGATCAATGGAAGAAAGTTTATTTTCTTGTTTTTATATATTTATTGCATTTTTCTTAATAGTAACAATTTGAAATTGTTGTATGAAATAAAATATTGTCGCATGAAGTAAAGAATGTGCTATTTGAACATTTTGATATGAAAGATCTAAGGGAGGTAACATTTGTATTTGACATTAAAATATATAGAAATAGATTTAGGAAACTTTTAAGTTTGTCTCAAAAAGCATAAATTAATTATGTTCTTAAGAAATTTAATATGAAGAATTATAGACATGTTGTATCTTTTGTGTGTAAAGAAGATACATTAAATAAGACTCAATGCCCACAGACTGATATAAAAAGAAAGTTGATGAAAAGTATGCTATACTCTAGTGTTGTAGAAAATTTGATATATGTTGGCACATATACTAAGCCAAATATTATTTACTCGGTTGGTTTGTTGAGTAGATACTCCTCAAATCTAGATCATCATCACTAGATAAGAGTAAAAGAGGTAGATATCTATAGAAAACTAAGGGGCATAAACTTATTTATAGAAGGGTTGAACATCTTTCAATTACTGGCTATGCATATTCAAACTTTGGTGGATGTCCAAAAGATAAGAAGTAAACTATTTATGTAATTATGCTGTGTGGGGTTATAGTGTTATGGAAGAGATCTAAATAATATATAGCAGCTACCTTATACCAACATGAGTGATAGCTTGTTTTGAAGCTGAGGCTCAAGCAATATAGCTAAAGAATTTCATCTTAGGGCTCAAGGTTATTGATTTCATCTCTACGCCTTTAAAATTTTATTGCAATAATTTGGCTACAGTATTCTTTACAAAGAATTTTAAAATGATGGTAGTGCTAAGTAGATGAATCTAAAGTGCTTCAAGATTAAAAGAATAAATTGATAATGGTCGTATTATTTATGAACACATTGCGATAAAAGATAAGATTGCCGATCTATTAATCAAAAGGCTTATGCTTATTGACTTTAATAAGCATGCTGAAAATATGAATATTTTATTATCTTTTGATATATTTGGTTAGTGGAAACTTTATATAAACTTGGATTCATGGATATTATTCTAGTAATTTTCTACAATTCTTTAAATTTAATAAAGTTTACTTTCGAGTTATTTGATTTATTTTAGTTATATGTGTATACATATGAGCATTGCTTGTTACATTTGTACTTATTTTTGAATGAGCTCATATATTTTGTTTAACATAGAGATGTAAAGTTTCTAATACTTCAGTTTAGAAGTGTAAATGCTTTGGTTTAAAAGTACAAAAAAATTTATATAGTTTAATGCTTTGATTTAGAGGCATAAAAGTTTGATGCCTCAGTTTAGAGGCATAAAGGTTTTTCTTAAAGTAAAGTGTATAGAGGATTAAATCTCATAAAGAATCTTTTTAAGATCATAACATGAAGCGGATGTACAAATAGTATGTAATATAATTTTGGATCAGTTATGCTATGTTCTACACTACACTTTATCACATATAGGGTTCCATATCGATGGAATATTAATGTTTATAATCATGAAAAGAATTATGTTGGTAAATAGCATATATCCGCTATAATTCTATATTAATATTATCCATTAGACTGGATCCTGTACTGAGATGTATTAATCTGAATCATATTTTATGTGGCTACTAAAGTTGTTTAACCCAAGAGTCATTTTTCTAAAATTAAAAATAATTTTCTTAAACTTAGTAATCAATGTTGCTCAAGTAGGAGAATGTATGATTTTAAACTTAATATGAGCTATCATTAATTGTATACTTTTGTATTTTATAAAAATGGGTTGAATATGATTCAGATTAAATGATTGATATAAGTCTAAATAAAGTGCATGATCTATAAAGTATTGAACTAGATCCATCTCAATTTAATTAAATATATATAGATATATGGTATGGAGGTATGAGGTCTAGTTATTTATGTTTCTTAATGGGAGAGCCTATTAGCTATTTTTTTTTATAACCTGATCCCCACTTCCATCCTTATTCAACTCTAATTCTAATTAATCTCTTATATAAAAAGAATTAGAGGGTTGTCAAGCCTTATTGAATAACAACAAAAGATGGAATAAGAGGAAGAAAGCTCTATTAAATGATAACAAAAGGTAGGATAAGAGAGAGGAAAAGCCAGTGCTACACAGGAGGAGACGATTGCGCTTTCGAAACTATATGAATCTTTACAAGTTTTGCTTAAATTAAATATGGCATAAATAGGTATAGCTATTATTTAATTATTATTTGGCCTTCTAAATTTTATATATGCAATCTTAAATTCCTGTAGAAGAAGGAAAGAGAAGAGTTTTAGAGATGAGAGAGAAAGAGGAGATATCAAAGAAAATAATAAAAAAATTACAATTTTTTTTTTTTGAAACATCAAAGAAAGAAATAAAACTAGAATGATCAACGATCATAGGATCATCTGATGGCTTAATATGGTTTAGGCCCTTGATCATGCATTGGCATCCATGAAAAAATAATTTTGATGCCATGCTCTTGCATCACTCTCAATGCATGATCAAGAGCCCTCAATAGATCCAACCCTTGTCCCATATTGAAATCCATCTTTATCAAATCCATTTGCAGCGATAATTTCAAGTATTTTTAAAATCTAAAGATCGCGACATCTATAGATTTGATCAATCCAGCTTACTCAGCGTTCAACTTTTTCTATAGATTTGTTGAATCCAGCTCACGCAGTATTCAATATTTTCTTCACACGTTTTAATTGCAGGGAAAATAGTGCTTGAATAGATGGCAGCCCTTTTACGTAATCAATGAAAGTTTTAGTTTCCGGCGTTGGACGAGGTATCTCTAAACATATGAACTTGGAATCGAGGTAACCATAAGGTAGGTTGGTCTACCTTCTCTTCTCCATCTCAATATATATATATATATATATATATATAAGAGAAAAATAAAAGAAGTTAGCTAGACTTTGAAACAAACTCTAACGATAATTCTTTCTCAAATTTGTTGTTAATTAGTTCACCAAACTTTGTGGCTATGCCACCATAAACTCCTCAACTGTAGCATACCGATTAACAATACGAGCTGAGTTAGGTTGATGCAGAGTCAAAATTAATCCTACTTATAGCTTGGATGAGTTGGACTTATATTTTCTTGGCTGAGCAGGGGCTTGACCTTGCAGGCATTCCAAATAAATCCAGTTTCGGCCCATATTTGGTTAAATCCAACTTCACTAGAATTTAGCATTCACTTATCTATAGATTTGATTGATGAATTATTCCAAGCAATGACATAGCTTAACTAAAGCCTTGACCAATCCAATACAGTTTGTTCTAATTCAAATGAGACCCATTTTAACCTGTCTCAACCTAAGTTATGTTCATAGCAAATTTTATGCTGTCGAGTTTCATTTGTAGCTGGCCATAATTTTAAACTGATAAAAAAAAATTAGATTTTATAAATTTAAAAACATAATTAATAATCTTAATATCATAAGCACATATGCAAATGCACCATGAAATAAATTATATTTGAGTTCACTGTAAGATCTACAGCTCCTCTTGTCGTAGAATCTTATTAGAATTTTATAAATGTAGCAGAAGATAAAATTTCTTTATATCTTACAAACAATGAAAGTATTAAGGTTTAATATGGTAATGCTCTGCTACCTAAGAATCATCTATTTATAAAGTCCGTACTTAACATAAGTTTATTATGCTATAAAAAGCATCAAATTTCTTAATAACATAGATATGGATGGCTAATCATAATGGGCTTATACTAGCTTCACTGATTGGAGTCTCATTTAATCTTAATTTTAATTTAAAAAATGACTGCAGTATTCCACATGAAAAATTCTGACATGGACCGGAGTAAATTAAATTATGATGGGATGACATTGGAAAGGAGACTGGAAAGTGGGAATGGATTTGCTACAATGGAACCCTCTCCACATTGTGGCCCAAGTTGCAAGCACTCACCGCAGCAGAACTAACCCTGCTCCCAGCCTCCTTAGATTGACCAGCCAAGTCTACCGCCGAGTCATCATTCGAGATGCGTTTATTTGGGGCAGTCCCCACGTTAAGAAAGGGACGCTGCAACCTTTGATTCATGGGCATTGGGCAAGTGTCCTCGGATGAGCTCGCCAACTCCAAGCGAACCCCACCCCCCACTCTCTCTCTCTCTCTCTCTCTCTCTCACTACATATCTATCAACCGTTTCTCAGCGACTAAACGGGCAACCGTACATTACGCCATCTCTCATCATCCTAACCAAAATTTCCCCCACTCCTGTTGACAAATAAATATAAATAAATAAACATTACACCAGCTCTCATCATCCTAACCAGCTTCCCTCCACGCCAGTTAGCAAATAAATATAAATAAATAAATAAAAATCTCTGGTCCTCGCCGTCGACTTGGTCATGGAGTGGCCGTGCACGGTAGGGCGGACTGGGACGTCAACGGAAGGGTAAAAAAAAAAAAAAAAAAAAAAATTGCTTCCATCTTATGAGCGGTCGAGGGGAAGTTTTACGTCGGCGGGGGGGTGCGAAAATACAGTGCTCCCGCGTCTTTTTGACCCCAGCGTCCGGCAGCGCTCGCTTGCGTCTTTGAACAACGTTCTTTCCTTCCAAACTGTTGCCGTCGGCCCTTTTTTAGAGGCTTGACTTCAGCTCCAGAGGAGGGCTTGCTTTTTTCCTTTTTCCTTTTCGTTTCTCCCCCCACTGATTTCCCGGCGTTGGAAAAATCCGACCTTTAGCGCGGATTACGCAGAGCGTTTCAAGCAGGTGTCCACGGTTGTCCCCCTTTTCCTTTCCTTTTTTCTGTTCGCTTGTCGAAATTAAAAGTTTGACTTTTGCTGGCTCTCCTGTTGGACGCGTTTAGTTCGCGAGTTGTTGGATGATAAAAGGTTAGAGTTTTGTGATATGAATTTTTTCATATCAAGCTTTTTTTTACGTCCGTTTACCGAATTTGTTTGTGTTAGTGTGGAATGGCTTTGAGTTCGAATTCGTCATACTCCATCCAAGATCAAGTTTGGTGATTAGTTTCGCAAGCTTTAGATGTTGGAGCTAAGTGCCTACCATTGTGAAATTTGAATAGAACCTTCGATCAAGGCGAATCAATGAAGCTGCTTAGGTTTTCTCTATGGATCACGATCGCAGCATTTATCATTGGTGCGCTGATTCTACGAGTTCTTTCTCATTCTTTTGTCCAAGGAGGAGTTTGGGATGCCGACCAAGCGTTCAGACCTATGGCCGTGTCGAGGGGTCCCGGTGACCTTCCAGTTTTCGCTTATTGGATATCAGGAACCGCCGGCGAAAGTGAGAAGATTTTGAGGCTCTTGAGAGCGGTTTATCACCCGAGGAATCGCTACCTTTTGCACCTCGATGCCGATTCCACAGCCGCTGAGAGGAGAAGACTGGCGCACTCTGTTCACTCTGACAAAATTTTTCAAGCTTTTGCTAATGTTGATGTTGTGGGAAAATTTCGAACGGGTTCTCCAGTACTTGCTGCCACACTCCATGGAGCTGCGGTTCTGCTTAAGATCAACTCAGACTGGGATTGGTTCATCAACTTGAGTTCTTCAGATTATCCAGTTGTGACTCAGGATGGTAAGCTCTGTTTCTTGTTTCCAACATGTTCGCTCATCTTGTCTTGCCTTAGATCGGTTTCAGACACCTGTGCCAGTTTCAGTGATTCATATAACAGTTTGTTCATGTCAATCAACATATCAGTTCAACTCTCATCCTAGACCACTTTGAATTGATAGCTTTGTACCATTTGAGCCCTTAATTTTGGGTTTCTGAAGATCAATGAGGACACTCTATGGACCTAGCCCTTCTCATCATCAGAAATACAGATTTTGGTCTTGACTAAATTGACAGATGAGGCAGGAGACAAAGAATGAAAATATATATATATATATATAAAGGAAAATTTATAATACTTCTAAAGTTCGCTATTACTTGTGTTCTTTCTTGCTGCCCAATGGAATTCTTACTCAGAATTCGTTGCCAATATTTACCTTGATGCTGTTTCAAGTCTTTCTTTGTGAGGGAGCCTGATGTGTTCTCTCATCAACCCTCAGCTTGAATTTACTCAGTTTGATTTATTCGACATTAACATGTATGAAAAACTTCTGTAAGTTCTTTTGTTTATTCTGGGGAAAATTAGAATTTATTTTTCAAAGGCGAGGAGAGGACCATAAAAGGCACAATGTCTGATGCTACATAGATTTCGAGGCATAAATAGCGATCTCATCAGCCTCGTCAACCTTAAGTATGTGAAATTTCGGTTAGTCTCCCTTTTGATTAGGAGTATGACAAGAAATTTCGGCCAACTCTGGAGCATTAGTAACTTATATACATTTTAGTAGTAATGATCAAAATTCCTGTTCCTATCACCATTGTTTCTTGCACCTCCATTTATTCTGCTAACAAAAATTGAAATATATATATTGCCATGCAGATCTTCTTCATGCTTTCACGTATTTGCCAAGAGATCTGAACTTCATTGATCACACAAGTGACCTTGGATGGAAAGAGTAAGCTCAGTAGGAAATCCTATTATTGTTTTTATGACCCTTTTTTTTCTATACCATTTACAATGTTTTACTAAGCAGAGTTATTGTTCTACAGGTTTGAGAGATTTGTTAAAATTATTGTGGACCCAAGTCTTCATATGGACAAAAATACCCAATACTTCATGGCTTCAGAGACAAGAGCAACACCTGATGCTTTTAAATTATTCACAGGTCCGTATTCTGTAGGTGGTGATTTTTTAGTTTTTGTTTCCACTCTGTTTTCCATTTGGTTGTTCACTAGTCTCTGTTTTGATTTTGTTCAATGAGCCATTTGGTTGGAAAAACCAGGATGACCCAAAAGCTAAGCTGAAAATCCTCCATATATCTTCAATTCAAATCCAAATTTAGCAAGACATGGTAACTGTAAATTTACCTGAAATTTTATCAGAAGCATCCATAGATATCAAATTAGAAAAAATAAATAAATAAATAAATAAAAGAATGTGTCCCCCTTCTTCTTATCGAGACTTGACTGAAATTTTTCATTGCTTTACATGGAAACAGGTTCTCCATGGTTGATTCTTAGCAGATCCTTCTTGGAGTACTGTGTGCATGGCTGGGATAACCTCCCTAGAAAACTTCTCCTGTACTTTGCCAACGTGGCGTATTCAATGGAATCCTATTTCCAAACAGTGATCTGCAACAGCCCTGAATTCCGGAGCACCACTGTCAACAATGATCTAAGGTACTTCCTTTGGGATGATCCACCAGGACTGGACCCTCTCTTTCTCAACCAATCACGGTACAAGGAGATGATAAAAAGTGGAGCGGCCTTCGCGAGGCGGTTCATGGAAGACGACAGGGTGCTCAAAAAGGTGGATAAAAAGATACTAAGGCGCTCATCCAATGGAGTGGGTGCTGGAAAGTGGTGCTTGGGCCAGCTCGGCGGTCGGAAAAGCAAGGATTTGGAGGAGGATCCATGCTCAAACTGGGGTGATATCAACGTCGTCACGCCTGGACCATCAGGGAAGTGGCTAAGAAGTTTGGTGTCACAGCTCATTTCAGATGAGAGGTTGCATTCAAACCAGTGCAAGTTTACGTGACGTGATCTTCTGGCCATGGATTGTGATTAATTAAGCCATTGGGCAACGACTGCCGACGCTCATCCGATCGGTTAATCAACAGGTGCAGTTGAACCGAAGGCCACCAACACTAAATGAGATTTGGGTGGTTTCATTTTTATTAGGTGAATTACCGAGCATGATTTGTATAGGTAGCAGAAGTAACACTGTAGAGGCCTTCCATTCAGGAGGAAGTAGGAGTAGATTCATAAGGTGATAAAAGGTGTATTAAAGAAAGAAAAAAAAACAATCCAATATCACACTGTTGCCATCCATGGAGATTCTGATCACGTCGTATATTTATTTACATGAAGCAGCATCATAAATTTTTGAGATGATCAAATGTCTTTTTGAGGTTTCATTTTTTTCTCAAAGAGGGAGAGAGAAAGAGAGAGAGAGAGACTGCACAGTCCTTGTTAGATATTTGGTCATTGAGTTTGCCACTTTTTTAAGGTGCAATTATGCATCAAGATTGGTGTTTGCAATCCCTTTGAGAATATCTCCTTGTTGACACTAATCTTGATGTCCGTGAACAGTCATCACATCGTGAAGTATTTGCTGGAAAGCATGCAGCTTGCTTGCATTTCTCTCTGTGAGATAAGGTAGGGTAGGGTGATCCTCTCTTCTCTCACTCAATTTGATCACTAAACCTCCATTCTTAAATGAACATGGTTGGACCACAAACCTAATGGCTACAATTGCAGCTCCCGTATACCCTAGAGAACCATTAAATTCCTTTTCTCCAATCAGTGAATCAGAAAGCATGGCAGGCAAAGACACTTTGAAGAGGTAGAAGAAGAAGAAGAAGAAGAAGAAGAAGAAGAAGAGAAGAACCTTTCCTTGTGCATGTCCGTGTGGCATTTGAGTCATACGCACAGGAGTTGGATCGGGTTGGGATTGTCAACCTATTTTCTCAGTTGGGTCTAGTCTTGTACCACAAGCACCTGAGGCTCTGCATAGCCGAAAGGCCCACTGGGTTCCTCTCAACTGGTGGTTCTCAAATGAGAAACTGAATCCAGCGTCATCTGGAAACGTCACAGAAGCCCACTAAGTCACGGATGATTCTCTTATGGTTTCTACGAAATGATCAGTGACCCTCCTAACATTGTTCCTGATAATTTTTAAATTACATGCAACTTGTGGAGAGAACTGAAGGAAATATGTATGATTTAACAAATTTTTATTTTATTTTTTTCGTGCTTTCTTTCCTTGCACTTGCATTGGAGGTGCCAAGACCCAGTGTTCCAGAAAATGCCAAAGTTTGGCACAAGTGACAGCAGTCAATATTCTCCACTCCTCCAAAAATGCAACATATGAAAAGCACATGAAGAAAATAGATACGATTTAACGTGTTTTCATCGTTTCTTCACTTCACTTGCACTGCATTTGTGCCGAGACCTGGCGTTTAAGAAACAGCCAAAGATTGCGTCAGGTGACAACTTGGTCGTCGGTCTCTCATACTCGTACCGTGCTTCAGTTAGGCAGGGTGGGTTAGAAAGGTTAGGATGTCATCAGCTACAAGGCCAGATACCATCAGCACCAAATTAAGGATTGCATCAAGATACATAATTTTGACCCATATACACCAACTACTCCACTGGTTTTAAATTCGTTGATCTGAATCGAGAGACGATTGATCTACGTTTCATGAGCATGAGCTAGATTTGCGGTTGAAAACTTTGTGAATTTAATTTTTTTTTTTATTTTTAAATCGACTGATAATTGCAATTTTAATCGCTTCAATCACTAACCCATTCAGATCACTACGAATCCATATACTTTTTTTTAAATAAAAAAAAATAGTGCAAAGTATATGTATTATATAATATAGCCTAGGTAAACTATAGGAAAATAGTATCGTGAGATGGGAGATGGCATAAAAGCTTCTCAAAGCTGATGCAGATATCATGAGCTTATTCACCAATTCTTTATCCCATCCAACTAAATTCCACACAAAATTGATATTAGAATGGGAAAGACCAAAATTAAGCGGCCACCTCGAGATCAACAAGCAAATACCATCTCTCATACATATTACTCCATACAAAACTATAAACCAACGTCTTAACCAAGATTTTTTTAAAAAAAAAAAAAAGAAAAGAAAAGAAAAAAAAACTCACAAGTGCAACCGAAGAAAGAAAGAAAAGAAAAGAAAAGAAAAGAAAAAAAAAAGTCCTCACAAGTGCAACCGAAGGGTCTTCTCTTGGTCACCAGCACTCGGCCGATCCCTCCTGCTCGTCGCTGACTCGGGTTCGCCTCGTGGCCCGAGCGAGCCTCGACACGGCGACCACGATAAGCTTCGCGGGCACACCAGCACACGCCTCCAATGCCCTCAGCCTCGCCCCTTCGCACGTGCGGCCTCCCTCGCCGCACCGCTTCACGGCGAACCAGAGCGCGGCCGCCAGGATAATCCGGAGGGGCATAACCGCCATTTTTCCCGAGCACGCGCGGAGAACGCGCGTCGCCACCGCGGCGCACCGCCGGGCGCCTTGATCCCCCAGCCCCATCCTCCGGCTCCAATTTATCAGAATACCTTCCTTCGCCGCCGCTCCTCTGCGGGCCGACTCCGGCGCCGCCGAGTCGGCGGTGGAGACGCAAGAGGAGTCCGACGAGGAGGCGGCGTCGGAGGAGGAGGGACCGGTGGAGCGGCGGCAGGAGCGGCAGAGGGAGCGGATCGGGGGGGATCCAGCGCCGGAGAGGAGGCGGGCGTCGTCGAGGGCGTGGCACTCGGCGCAGGCGATCCGGCGGAGGTGGCGGGCGACGAGAAAGTTCGCGCCGTGGACGCGGGCGTCGCAGGGCCAGCAGAGGAACGCCGCGTCCGCCTCGCAGTAGACGGCGGCGCCGCCCTTGCACAGCTCGCAGGCCCGCCGCCCCTTCATCCCCTCCGCCCGAACAAACCCTAACCCTAATTCTAAAATCTAAACTTAACCGGCGCACCCGCGCGAGAGAGATGGGCGTTACAGAATGAGAGGAGAAAACGAGGAGGGGAGAGAGAGAGAGAGAGAGAGAGAGAGAGAGACGCGACGGGGGAAACTGAATTCTGGGGGAAACGGAGGGGAAGAGATCCGGTGGAGAAGGGAGGAGGTTTGGGAGGGAAGACCGCTTCCTTGTACTTAAATATACGTTGTTAGCTGAGATATTTAGAGGGGTTTAGAATTAAATATTTGTTATTATTATAATATTATTGTATTAGTCTATCAGATAGGTAGACAGATGACGTGGGAATATTAGCTAAATCTTCCACTCACTGGATGTTTTCAAATTTTTATTTTTTATTTTTTATTCTTTTGGGAATAACTTGTGCACCTACTTATATTCCATTCAGTCTACTATATCTTGTGAATTGTAATGCGACACCTGGCATTTAATTCCTGAGAATCCAACTCGTGGTTCAGAAAGATTGTTTTGGCGAGAAGGAACACCAGCCATCCGTTTCATCCGACTTAATGAATAAACTTTTCGGTGTTGGGTTTATTTAAATTATTTTATTTGTGTTTGTCATCGAAGTAGCCAGTCCATTCACTTGAGGTCCAAAGCGAAGAGCCGCCAGGAATGACAAAAATGTATCCGAGAGACATCCACCATGTTTGATAAAACGCATGAATAGAGGCCGCTAAAAATAAATTTATGCTTATTATTAGGTTGCTTTTAGCTTGTGGTGCAAACTTTATCGAGGTCAGTATAACAGGTAACGCAAATCGAATTATCTAACTAAGATAGACTAGATATGAATTTAAAAACGCACGGTCGATGCAACTTGATGGACCTGAAAGATTGATCATCCCAAATGTTCAATCTAGTTTAATAGTATTTTATATAATATAAATATAATTTTCTTAACAAAGTAGCTTAGAAAATCTGCAACTCATTTCCTCTCGGTTGTTAATTAATTAAGAAAATGGGATCCGGTGAGCTTCGGAGGGAGCAATCCGAGCGGCCCATGGGGTCCCGGGCAGGGTAGAGGCTTGGGTTGGAGCCCTTGTTTCCTCCCCTCCGCTCCCCGGGAGGTGACGGCACCTCGATTCGCTCTCCCGGCCACGGGGCATTTCGTTAGGCAGGCGATTTCCGCTCCGCGAGACGACACGTTCGTTCGCCGGGATTCGCACGTGTCAGCTCTTCGTCGTGCCCCGTGAGGTGCCCTCGGACCCAGGGCAAATCGTGGGCTAATTTGTTCGGCTTTGGAAAGGATTTCTCTTTCGAGGGGTAACTCGGAGCCACTCGCTTGCCGGCACTCCAGAAACGATGACGTGTGTTGGTCTCTCCCTCTTTCTTATTAATTAACGTTTAGCTCCACCATTAGTTCCACGTGGACTGACGACGAGGTAGCCACACGGTGTTCAGGGAACTGGAGGCAGGGCCGCCCACTGAACAGTCCAAGAGGCCATCATCATTCTTCAACTGGATTTGTACTCGTGGCGTGCCATGAACCAATCCAATCTACTTATAAATTAAGCATTCTATTCTACAAACAGTGTCGTTCTGGAACGCGTGACATTAATCAAGGTTGCGTCCGCATAAGTCTATCGTTAATTCTTTTCTCCATCTGTTGTTGTTGAGAATAAGTAAACTTAAATGTTAAGAAGTAACTGCGAAGCGTGCCTTCGTATTCGAAATTCGCAAGCCATCCGATATCAATCAAGGTATTTATTCCCTTGCGCCGCCGCCGACCCAAGATGTGGCCATAATCCAACCTGTGGAAAGAGTGGATGGATAGAGGTATTCGTTTTTCTGTCACCCAAGAAGAGGTACGAAAAAAATAAATGGCTAGTTGCACCAACGTTTGAAAGTCTTGAATTTTTTCTTGCCAAAAGCATTGCACTGTGGGAGAACTTTACCTTTAGTGAATGCATTGGATGCTTCCTCTCTCTCTCTCTCTCTCGCTCTCTCTCTCTCGTTCTCGCTCTTAAGGCCACATGTTTTGTCTAACCCCCTGGCCCTACTCACAGAAAGAGAGCCAAATCCCAGCCAATATGTAATTGTTTGATGGGACATCTAAGATTGGTGGGAGAATTAGATCGCTCTTGAGTCTTGAGGGGACGCAGCAGTACGTGGAACGATGTACAGAGGGATCTCCAATAATGCCGGGACCACGTAGTTCTCATCAGTGATGGACATTGTCGAAATGCTGATTAGCCCTTCCTTCCTGGATAATGGTCGGTTTTTCTCTCTAATGTGGCCGCATAACTACCAATTTGTGTGGCATTGCTCTCGCTTTATCAAGAGCAAGTTACAAAATCGCAAGAGATGGACCAAGTTCACCGGAAAGCTTACCAAATCGCAAAGAGTGGTAAGTTTTATCGTATTCACACATAGTTTCAGAGTTTCTTAGATATGCTACACAAAATGATTTTGATTCCTGGCATCGTAAGGTAAATAGAAAACCTCACAGATTAAATTATCATAAGATAAAAGCAATGTTTTCCTCCGGCCATGCTGCGTCAATATCATGAACAAAATTATAACTTATGAACTCAATCAATTTATGAGCAATAATGCTACGATAACCCATTGCTTTATTACGTGATGCAATTCACAATGCAAATTCAAAAGGGTAATACAGAGCACCAGATGAGTGATTTTTTGAGCTACATTTTTTAGTTACTAAAGAATTTTTGATCAATTATATAGTGATCAAGGTTCAGAAAGAAATTAATTTTGTTCCTCGAACTCTGAAAGCCACCATGGGGGCTGATTACGTAGGCCGACGTAGACAGTTTACGAGATTAAAATATCGAGAACGAACTATATTCATATGGTGGCTTTGTAATTTACTCATTCCACTCACCTACTTACCTGACCCCTTTTTTATTATTTTTTTATTTTTAATAGGCTACTCAATTTTCGCCTTCCAAGAAGACATAGGATTCGAAACCTCCTTGTACGCTCCAGAGGCATTTTCAAACAGACTGCCCAGTTTTAGCGGTTAACAGAGACACGCTTGGACGATAGAGAGCAGTACGGCATGCTTCTTTATTCTCCACTAGCCATCTGGAGCACTTTCCATCGATCAGGCTGCAGGCAAAACAGTGAAATCCTCTGCAGCTCCATATTCTGCGCAAACAACAAAGCCACCATCAAACGCCACCTTTCCATTGTTCTCTTCCTGCTTTTGTCTTTTGACTACCATCTGTGAGGTTCACAAACAGGCCACATCAAACCACACACGAGGCAGGTGTACAGGCCAAGACCTGCGGTCCAAAAGCTCAGTCACCAGTGAGGAGAGGAAACAGACACCGCCCAAGGGTCCTCCACATGATTCTGCTTCCTATATCATAGTCTATGATATAGTGTGGAAAGGGGGACCGGACCCATTCCTGCAAAACGAAAAAAGAAAAAGGAAAAAACAAGACTACCACCATTCACAGGGAAACCCATCATTTCATTAAATCATTATCAGTAACTTCCTTTTAAAACTGGCCACATGATATGATTTTCTTTTGACAACATCAAAACATTTGAAGACATGAACTAGCGGTCACCAAACTGCCCAAATGGCTTACAGTTGTTTTACTGTTTCCTATGTAACATATGATGATGATGGAAGCTTTCATCTATGAAAAAAACCCAAAAAGAATGATTATATTGTACAGGGGACGTCGTCGGGGCACATTCTTCGTATGCTTCTGTGAGCAGGATGTTGTTTGTTTTATTGAATGCAACCAAGGCAAACTGGGATTCAAATCCAAGAAAAAAAAAAACTGATGATGAAATCACAGCTGCCTATCTGGCCTAAATAATTGGTATGGTAGCCCATATGTGCTGTCTCATATTGTAACGAAAGAATCAAGACCCTATACAGCAAGCCCAGTGCATCATTTACAGCAAGCTGAGTGTGCCATTGCTGACGTACTTGGGAGGGGAATGGCCATTGACTCATCATGTGTGGTATCCAAGAGAACTGCAAATTAAGACAAGCAATCACCATATTGCACAAGCTGAGAAATACAGGTAGGAAATCTTTATATGATCCTGCAGAATTCATCATGCCAAACAAATAAAATAACACGCTACTAAAAACATATTAATAATATCCACACAACCACACCAAAATGTCCAACATTTATATGTGGGTAGAACAAACTTAATATAGCCTACATTTACCAATACAACATAACTGCAAAGGGTGAGGTACGTAATGTTTAATAAAGCAGTGTTGATGAAAGAGGATTGCATACGATTCAAATAACAGAGTTTCAAAATGTTTTGACATGTCAAATGTCATTTCAAACCTTGCCATCTAGGTGTCTAATTAAAATTTTGTAAAACTGAAACTGATGCAGCTTGCTTGCAAATCATGCATTGCCCATCTTTCGTATAAAATATCTCAACAATTCATCCCACCAGAACTGGATAAAGTGAAAGCCAGTAATAATTTGAATCTTAGTAGAGTTCAGCAGAACTTGATTTACAATTACTCTAAAAAATTTCCCCTCTCCCACCCCATAATTAATGTCTGTAGGGCACAGCCAACCTCACCATAGATAAAAATGGAAAATCAAATTGGTTGATATATAGCATTGTTGTTTCTTGAATCAGGTTTCTCTAATCAGGGGTGGAAACAGGGTGGACAAAATCCAACCTTACGTGGTTTGGATACAACTTCTGGTATCTGATCAGATCTGGATATCAATTTGGATATCTACTTATAAATCTTGCCTGATCCGGATCCATATCCAGATTGTAAAGATTTTTCGGATTCAGATCCGGATATCCAATTCAAACAACAACAATAACAATAAAGCCTTAATCCCAAACTAGTTGGGGTAATCATAGAAACCATCATCAATTACCTATGAACTACTTGTCTCTGCTTCACTCATCAGACCTCATAACTAGCACAGATTTCTTAACCTTGATGACACCATTTTCGTCGCCCATGTCTCATAATTCAAAAGCATGGCAATTGTATGATCAACCACTTTATCTCCATTCCATAAGTTACTTCCAGGTTCCATCAATGCATTTAATTACAGATTCTACTTTAGGTTTATTAGACAAGCAACCAACAGATCCAAAAGTGTGCTACATTCCCCACTACAGCTGAACTTCTGTACACGCATAATTAGTTTTTTTTTTGTTAATGTCACCTTCCATTTAACATCATCAGAGTACAAGACATGAAACAATCGAAGGACAAATACTGCATCGATTGAATCTGGATTCGTTGACTGCAACAAAATATTTGAAAGATATGCCATCATTAAAACTTTATTCAAGACAATGTTACATTTGAAAAACAACTTTTCAAAGAAATGACACAGCATAAACATAATTCTAGATATGCCATTACATCAGCATATTAAAAACAAATATGAAACTTCTTTAATAGCAATGACTAAAGCAGCCTTTCAACAAGAATCGCATTAAAGTGACAAAAATAAGAACGAGGTGTTCATCACTTACTGATGATGTTACTTTCAGATGAAACTAGCAAGTAATGCATGCAATGCAGCCCAATATATCAAAAAGCCAAGACGTAACGTAGGTTGCCTCATAAGCAGTCTTTCACCTGATACCCTGTAGATTAACAAGGAAAATCAATTTTTCAAAATCATATTGAAGAAAATCATTTCAAAATGAAATGTTAAAATTTACACCCACCATATCCCATCAATCCTGTCTGCTAGAGGGCGAGTAGCTCTTGGAACAAAGCGAGACATAGTCAGTGACTTGAACCCGTGTGCTTTTGTGGGGAACAATAGATACAAAATTAATGTTAATAGCATTCATCACTAAAAGGAAAAAAGAAGTTGAGTATGGAAACAAGTGAAATAACAGGACAAAAAACCTAAAATCACCTTTATCATCATCCTCGTCAACTAATACATTATCAGCATTGTCTGAATCTATAGATATAGCTATTTGGTCATTATTGACTTTGCGCCCACTGCGGACATGCGAAACAACTGCACCTGAGCTTGGTTTGTTGTCCTGTGCCAAAGGAAAAAATATATATTAAAAAAAAGATCATCAAAACTAAAAGCAGGTTATAACTGAAGCATGAAAACCAACACAGAAAAAGACACCCCCCCCCAACAAAAGAAGAAGAAGAAAAAAAAAAAACACTATGGTTTTGCTTCACAAAAAGTACTACTTCATCAATAAAATGTCACTGAAAATTTATTTCAAATAGCACAAGGCAAGGACCAAGAATATAAAACTTTATAGGGGAAACCACTCCAATTCTTTGAAGAAACTAATGTGTCGCTTGGTAATGTTGCAACAAATCAAACTAATAAATTCACCTTCAACAGCAGATTTTAGATTAGATATGGCCAAATTTATTAAAAACTACTTCTGAAAAGGACATTCAAATAAATGAAACAGAGCTGGACACTACAAGTAAAAAGTTATACATTTAGACTCACCATTTGCTCAATCTCCAGAGACCGTGGAGAGTTCACACTAGAAAGCTGACCAGAAAATCTGCCTTCTTGAAGAAGGTCTATCTGTGCTTCTTTCTCACGTAAAGAATTCTCAAGAACTTCAGATGTGCATGATAACTCTTCCACTCTATGCCTTTCAATTTGCAACAAAGCATCTTTACTTTTAACTGTTACCCGTAGATCATCTAATTCAGTCAAAACAGATGAAATTTTCTGTTCCAGGACATCAGTGTAAAGATGAATTTGACTGAACTCCTGAACATCAATATCCATGTGCTGTACCCCAAAACGTGATACTATCATATCAAACCATTTTAACAACTTGCATATTTCAGATGAGTACTTCTTGTTGGCCTGCTGTGAGGCCAGAACATCATTGGTACACCTAGTTACCTCTTGACGCAAGAATGAGATCTCCAAATCCTGCCCTTGCAATTGGGACTGAAGATTTTCCACCTCTGCAAGAAGGCTTTCTGACAGGTTGTGCAACTCATCAAATTTGCTGACAGTTGTTGAAAGCTTTGCTACAGCCTTCACATGAGAAGCTTCAAGGCTCTCCAATTTTAGTTTCTTTTCTTGAATTATACTCGCCAGTTCTTTGTTCCTGCTTTCCACATCCTCCATCTGTGTCTCTTCTTCATCAAGGGCTTGCATAAGGGCTTCAATTTCTGTATTGGAAGAGAAAAAAACTCTTAAGATCGATAAAAAAAGGTTTCACATATATCACCTTGCATGCATAAATTGCATCACTAAAACTCTTGAAATTTAAAAAGAAAAAAAGAAAGCATATGAAACATTGTTCCAGTAAGTTACCTTGATCTTTAGCAGTTAATGCATCAGTTAAAGATTTAATTTTCTCTTGTAGCACATTTGATGACGCCTCCAAATCTTTCAGCTCATGTACTCTTAGCTCTAATAATTTCTTATCCTTCTCCATCATTTCAACCTCCTGCTCTAAATTATGAATTTTTGATTTCGCAAAATCAAGATCTGATAAGGATCTCTTTGTAGCAGCTTCAGCATCCCTTATCTGAGATACAAGCTCTTCACAGATTCTATTCATGTTGATATCCTTTTCCCGGAGTTGCCCCTGCAAATCCACTATGGTTGATTTCAGCTCCCTTAGGTTGCCCTCTGTCATCTCATCCATAATGCTAGTGCCCTTGACAATTGATACCAACTTACCAGCCACTGAACTGATACACTCGTCTGTGAAAATATATGTATATCCATCAGCATGATCTTGCTTACTCATGTAATAAGGCAATTTCAAGACTGTACCAGTTCTTTCTAAGGCATGCTCGTCAGAAGGTAGACTATTTTCAACCATTTGGGCTTTTCTATTCTCAATCTCAGTAATTGAACTGCTACAAGCTTCATAAAGCAGGGACAGATTTCTAGACATTGAACAAATCTGATTCTCCTTTTCCTTGATCATCAGCTCAAGTCTGGTTACATCTCTCTTCAGAGATTCTGAACCTTCCCTCAGAGCAGCTAATTTTCGTTGTACAGTCTCCATGATTTGCAACAGGCATGTGGCTTGTTGGTCGACTGAGAAGGAGTGTTTGTGAATATTTCTTTTCAAATCATCACATTGCCTTAAACATTCAAACACGATATGACCAGTGATAGCAAGATGTTCAGCTATTGAAGTGTCACCAAATTGTTCTTGCATCTTAAGATCTGAAGGAGAATCAATGGCATGGGACTTCTCCTGAAAAAGCACACAATCATTTGAGTTAAAGAAAGTTGAACAAAAGATGGAAACAATTTCAAGAATCGATATTGTTTCGGAAAAAGTGTTCACTCCTATAAAAAAAGAAATCCATTGCAAGTTTCTGTCAGAAACAGTAGAATAAGGGTAGCGATGTTTGGTGCATGCAGAATACTAAGATCATATGCAGGACTCATTGCGTAGAATGAAGCCAACCTGAGTCCCAGTCAACTAAGCAACCCATGTGAACAATGGAGACATGAAAAGGAGACTGTAGGTCCAAGTCTTTCTAGTGTTCCCCAAGTTCATAATTCATGAAAATATCAGAAATCAGTATATTGCAGGTTTATAAATAAATATACCAACAAGGGCCTGATGTAGAATAATATAATCAGCGAGCAGCTTATAATACATCTTGCTTGCTATCAAAAAGAGAATTAATTGAGAAACTAAAACTGTCATAAGTTACATATCATTTTGGGGGACCTCTTGAATCGTTCATTCTAGCAGATGTATGTATATGCTTATAAACAACATTTTATTGTATGTAAGCATATATGATGTGTGTCAAGTCATCCAAGTAAATTCCCTATAAACCATGGACATGAAGCACAAGCTCATCATTATATTAACATTCAAATCTACAATCCCCAAATTCATGCTCCACACTATAATATCAACATCACAAACTCTAAAATTAATCATTAATTATTACAAGCTTAACATTCATAAAAAGAAAAAGAAAGAAAACACCCTCCCCCTCATTCAATTAAGCATTATGTAAGTCTCTTGGGTGTATCCAAGAACTAACTGGAGTGTTTTTTTTTTATTATTATTATTTTGAAAAATAGGACACCTAGCATAAGCATCAAAGAGATCCTAGACATATTGGATGAAAATTGATTTCCGATATGTATCCAATATGAACAAGGCATGCAAATCGACGTGTCCATGCTTGCTAGCTAGTAAAAATTTTCTTTTCCATAATCTCTCTTCCGCTAAATCTTTCGTGCACCTTTAATTTCGCTATAACCGTTCAAATGAAACACTATTTACTACTATAATAAAAAAACCTTACATTGGATTTGTCCAATGATAACATCCCCACAGAAACTAGGGAATAGGTGCAAATAGTGCAAGGTAGTCTTGGCCTCGTTAATTGTGCTAGAACATAATTTGTGTTCCACTCGTCACTTTAATATATTCCCAGTGTTGTAAACCAAGGTTTGAAAAACATTACCAAAGTATGCAGCAATCCAGACAGCCCTGTACTGCAGTAGGTATGACATGCCATACTACCCCACAGTGACAGACCATGAGCAGATAAGGGGTGCACCACAGTACCCTAACCTTACAGCAGTATTGTGAACCAAAGTTGGAAAAACTAGCCTTAACACAGTAGGTAACAGTCCATACTGCCCCATACCCCATACCGTGGTGGGTGCCACGGGCCATAGTGCCCTACATTGACAGACCACGAGTAGATACGGGGGTGCACAACAGCAATTACAATGTCAGTAAGTGATTTGTATGCCCCAGTTCCGCTGTACTTCAAGACCTAATGCTAACCAACCGTGTAATTCATTTTCACCCCATAAGTTTGTATGATATAGATGATGAACAGATCTCTTCATCAGACTCTGATCACACAGTCAGAAGTCATTGAGTGGCCTCATTGGCCTATTTAGTCTGTAGGTACTGCACAATAAGCGTAGAAAGAACGATGTAATGCTTTAAATTTGAACTTTGAATGGTTGTCACTCATGTTTAACTGATTACATGGCAAAAGCTTACCAACCATGGAACAACTTCTAAATATCCACACATTTCACAGCAGTAGATAAAAGGTGGACATCGATAATAAGTGGCTGCATAGACAATAAGTGGCCACCTAAGTGCCCCACATAAAGATAAAATATAATATATTTCACCAACAAAATCAGAAAGTGTATTAGGAAATCTATCAAACAGTCAAACTTTACTCTGTGGTATGAAAACAATACTAGAAATATAACATCTGAAAAAATAAACTTCAATCAGTTTGGCATCATAGGTCACCATAAAAATTGATTTAGAATAGCTACCCCTCTTGCCTAGGTCCATATGTCTTGCCAAACGAGGGTTTGCTCTAAGCCAACTCAAGGGTTTTTAAGGACTACAAGGATTTTCCTCAGATATGTAATTACACCAACCTCTCCATGACCTTCTCCTACACCAATAAACCTTACCACCCCTTTCTCCTATGAGACTCAGCCTAAAGTTAGAACATTCATGGTCGAAGCAACTATTGGTTGTGAGTGGCTAGTCTGGAGACATACAGGCAATACCAGCCGGCGTCTTGCCCACAGTTCTATATTTGTTTGCATAATTCAACAGAAGGGAGTTAGGCACAGGAGATTATGCTACAAACAAATAATAGAATAAACATGCTTTATGTTAGATGTAAATTGATAAATGATCATCAATCTTCCTTTCACAAGAGAGAAAATATAGCTTTGTAAGGACATGTCCACACCAACGCTAGACTTGAACTTAAAACCAATATAAATGCTAAAAATGATCAATTAAATATATAGACTGCAATAAAAATATGAGGGAGAAAACTCTCAAAATCTAGTAAAAGGATGTATTTAGCATAGACATCACAGTTGGCATTTAAAATACCTCATTTACTGGATTACTTGACACGAAGCTGCTAGATGAAAGAACAGGCAGGTCAGCCAAATTTGCACAGTTCATCTGATTCTCAAAAGATTCCATAAAGGTCTCCAAATTGCAGAAGAGGCTCAAATCTCTGGTAAAAACATTAGCAAGAAGACTTGAAAATTCAAAGAAGGCATCCTTTAATTGGCCAATTCCTGACTTTAACTCCAGCAAATTGTCAATTTGTTTCTTTCTTTCCTCCGAATTAACTAAAATAAATTGTTCTAGGTGATTAAGAGCATCAATTCTTGCAGCCTCTGCCATGTCTTTCTGTCTGGAACACTCTGTAAGTGTGGCTTCTGCTTTTGCCAGTTCCTCCTGAAGCATGTCAGCTCTCTCCTGAACTTCATTCAACTCAGCTAAAAGAAGTTCAGCTGCTCGTTTAGATTTTTTTGCTTCATTCTCTGAAGAAACTACTGCAGAATGCAAATCATGACTGAGTCTCCCAATTTTTTCAATCTTCTGCACAGGATCAGTTACATTAATTGCACAACCAACATCAACGCCATGCAAAGCAGTTAAAAATCTACTGAAAGTCTGGCTACTATCTTGCAGACTCTGCTCCTTCTCTGCCAATCGATTCATTAATAATGATTTCTCAGATTCCAGGGCTTCTACCCGCTGGTTATGCTCAGCCTTCAATTTATCCATCAAACCACTCATCTCTTCAATTTCTTGCTTCAGGCTATCCCTTTGTTGCACCAATGCTTTCCCTTTTCTAACAGCAACATTTAGCTTCTCTCTCACAGAGGCAGACTTTTGCTCCTCCTGAGCTAGCTGTTCTTGCAAAGCATCTCCCTGTTTACTTATTGCCTCTAATTCCAACAACAAAGATTGATACCTCTCCATGTCAACAGTCTTCTCCTCCTGTAATAAGTTCCGCTGTTTACTTAATTCCTCAACTTCCAACATCAATGAATGGCACCTTTCCATGGCTTCATCCCTCTCCTCCTTGAGTGAATCCAGATTGCGGCAAGCCTCATCAAGCTCCAACCTCAGATTCACCAATTCCTGCTCCTGTAATAAGTTTCGCTGTTTACTTATTTCCTCAACTTCCAACATTAAAGAACGGCACTTTTCCATTGCTTCATCCCTCTCCTCCTTAGCCGAAGCCAGATTATGGCAAGCCTCATCAAGCTCTAACCTCAGATTCATCAATTCCTGCTCCTTGCCATCCATAACAATTGTCAATGTGTTTTTATCAGCAGGCAAATTCCTTTCCTCTAAAACAAATTCCTGCTCGCTACTTTTTCCATGAACAGATTTCTCTGAAGCTAGGTTTGTATATTTATCTATAAGCTTCCTCAACAATCCTTCCAAACATTCAGTAATAGTACCAGCAGAGAGAGCCTCGGATCTATCACTATCTGGCAATGCATTGCTAACCAAATCAAATAGTTTCCAGACCTCATTTTCAATATCATGACAATCCTTGTTCCCAACTTTCTCAGCTAATTTTCCCCGCAAGTCAGCTAGTTCTTTTCGCAAACTCTCTCTGTCAATTTCATCATGAACAGCTTTCTCTGAGAGTCCAAGATATTCAAACCTGAGCTTTTCTAGGCTCTCTGAAAAGAAATCTTTCTCAGATTTAATAGCTACAACCTCTGCACTGAGTTCAGATATTTTCTTGTGTGACTCTTCCAAGTCAACTATAAGCATCTCAGAAGAGTCCTCGAGGTTCTCAATCTTCAGTTGCAGTGCATCTCTTTCCTGTTGGACCTCAGAAAGTGCATTCCCTAACCATTCAATCCTATCTTCTGGCTCTCCTGTCCTGAACTGCGGAGGCATATCAATTCTGCCTAGAACTTCTTCCCATTTCTGCACGAGGCTGTTCCTCTCCATTAGGGATTGTTCCAGCATATCGTTGTGTTCAGCCAAACCATAAAACTTTCTCTGAATATCCTCATATTTGCTTTTTAATTCATCAAATTCAGGATTCAAACTTGACTGTAGGTCATCTTTCCAGGCATCTGCATCAGAATGTGAGCCCCCCACAGAACTCCTTTGATCCCATTCAGTTACAGGAAAAGGAGGATTTCCAGCAACCACTCTGGAGAGGAATTCAATCCTCTCTACAATATCCTTAGAATGGAAATGCTCTGGCAAATCCAGGTCTTCCAAAACTTCTTCAATCCTCTGAAGAACAGAGTCTTTAAGAAGAAAGGAGTCTCTCAATGCAGTAGCAGAATGGCGGATGTAAGAGAGTTCAGATTCTAGAGCTTTAATACGATCTGCTTCTGAATAAGACTTCAGCTTTGCCTCAACTTCCTTAAGCAATTCTTCTTTTGATTTCAATTCCTGTGAGCACTTTTCAAGCTCACTTGACTTCTCCATTAGAGACTGCTTAAGACTGTCTCGCTGCACAAGTAAACCTTTGCCTTTCGCAACAGCAATACTGAGCTTCTCTCTGACAGAGGAAAGTTTCTGCTCTGACTGCTCAAGTTCAGAAACTTTTAAATGCAACTCAGAACGAGATGCTTCTAGAGCTTCTTCCATCTTATGTAGCACCTCCTTGTGGACTTGATTTTCCATTTCCTGTTGAAGATTTAAGGCACTCAAGGAGTCCAATTTTTCCTGTAACTCACCAAACTTTGGTACAAACTCTTGCCTAAGCAACAAAAGCAAAGGCAAGGACCAGTTGTCAGATGAAATATTTGGTATGAAGTTAACTTCCTTTAAGTATTCCTTTGACAAGTTAATCTGCTCAATTGCCTCTTGATATTTCTGAAGATGGAAAGCAACCAATCCCTCTAGTCGTGGTAATAAAGACGTGCTCAAGTCATTCTCCATGTTGTCGGACTTCACAATAACATTGTTAATTTTAGCCAGCCCAGGTAAGGTACTTGGATCCTTATTCAGTTCACAGTCATCCAACTTCTTGGCTAAAGCAAGACATCTTCTGTTCACTTCATCAAAAAATTCATTTTTACTTATCAAAATTGTTTCGAGCCCACCTTTGGCAAAACACAAGTCATCCAACTTCTTATCCAAAGCGCTACATCTCTTGCTCAGGTCTTCAATTTCTTTATTTTTGCTCAATAACCCTGTTTCTAGCTCCTTATTTTTGGATAAGAAGAGAACCCGCTCATCTAACAACTTCTGCAGATGCTTAATAAGCACTTCATGCCTTTTAGGTGGAAGTTCTAGCACTTCCTCAGCACTAACATCCATCTCAAGGTCACCAACATTTGGACACAACTCCTGTAGGCCGTTGTACATTTTATGCATCAGTCCAATTGCCAACTCATTCATTCCTTGAACACTGCTGTACTGTTCATCCAATTCCATGTATGAAGTACGGAGAGTCTCATGGTTCAGATGAGCAGCATTTAGTTTCTCATGTAGGCTTCTGATTGATTTTATGGCAGCATCAACTGAAGCTGTGACACGTGACCCAATATCTAAGTTATCCGAGAACAGCAGTCCAGTGGATGAGTCAAGTTTTTCAAGTGCCTCAAAAATCATGCCTTTAATAGAGTCCCTGTCAATCATATCCTTCTGCAACAAGTGTATTTCACTCAAGAGCCTCTCTTTCTCATCACAAGCAAGATCAGAGGTTAGCAGTCCAGCAGATGGAAAAAGCTTTTCAAGTTCCTCAAAAACCCCTTTAATAGAGTCCCTCTCATGCTGCATGGTAGACAGCCTGTCACTCACTTCCTTCTGCAACAACTGTACTTCACTTAAAAGCCTCTCTTCCTCATAATTAGCACCTTGCCGAATTTTATTAAACTGATTCTGTAAGTCATCTATTCTGCATATATAATTGGACAGCTTTTTAACAAGCTCATCAAACTTTACCTGAAGGATGCTATTTTGTTGCCTTTGTGCTTCACACTCCATCTCGTACTTTTGAGCGATTGCCCGACTATCTTGTTCTTCCATTACATGTGCTTCAGCATTTCTGACATCCAATTCCATCTGCTTTAATGTATCTCTAAGGAGGCCCATCTGTTCCCTTGTTAATTTATAGAAATCATCTGATTGCCCTGCCTCAGTCAAAGGCACCTCATCTGATGCACCGACAGTGTGATGTGCTTTTTTTGACTCAAAGGCTTGAATAAGTTTTGATACGCCAGGTGCTGTGGCTCTGCCACCTGACCTACTCAAGGACATGGAGTGGGAATGCATCCCTTGAGTTGAATCTTCAAGTTTCTGTAATATGCTTTTGGCCTCATCCAACTGTCGCTTCAGAATTCCCAATACAACAGAACTGCCAGAGTCTTTCTCATCAACCTTCTGAAGTCCTACAGAATTCCTCATACTGCTCCGAGAATCTTCAACTGCATTATCAATAGCTATGCATTCCACATGAGAATTGTTTTCTTGATCTCCAGCTTGTTGGGCTTGAAAGGGCAACTCAATATGTGCATCATCAAGATCCTTGATCTTAGCTTTGTGTATGTCTAAACTGCTAGATAGATAAAGGTTTTCCTCAGTAAGTTGGTCAGAGCATGCCCCTGTTTCTCTTAGGTTGCACTCTAGTTGCTTTTGCTTTTCAAGAGCAAGAAGCAACCTCTCTTTTTGTTCCAACAACTCAGAAGCAAGTCTCATATTCTCGCTAGACAAAAGTTCTTTCTCCTGCTCGAGGTTTCTTCTTGCATTTGTTTCTGAACTGACGCTTGCAGTCAAGTTCCTATTTTCCTTCTGTAAAGCTTCCACAAAACCCCTGCAATTAGTTAAATCTGCTGAAACAAGTGCTAACTCTTTTTCTGATCGTTCCAGTTCGTTCTGCAACTCAGAGGCCCTGTTATCAAGATACCCAATTTCCTCTCTTGCGGAAATGAACCTGATCTCAAGTTCCTCCTTTGCAATAGTCACAGCCTGTAGCTCAGACTGACACCGAGCTAGCTCCTCGCTAGCCATTGCCTTGCTTTCCTGGGCTTCCTTAACTAACCCCAAGAGTTTGGACACTTCAACAGAAGACTGCTGGTAAAACTCTGCAGTCAACTCAGTTTGTTCATCTAACTGCATCTGGAGAAAATCCCTTGCAACAATTGATAAGTATAGATGTCTTCTAATACCATCCAATTCATCAGCAAAGCTATCCTCCTGCATAACTCTTTTTATCATATGCCACATCCCCATTGGAGAAGCTATATCTATCGACTTAGATCGGACAAGAGGATTATCTTCTCTCTCAACATCAACCTTTCCCACAGGCGCAATGGCCCCTACTGGAAGTATCTCTACTGATTCACTCTCAGAACCAACCTCTCCAATATGAGGTTGATGTGTGCCTCTTTCCTCTTCAATACTCCCTTCCCCTCTGGCATCAGCTATAACTGAACTTTCTTCCTTTCTAATATCTGAAGTGACATGTGATGGAGATGGCATCTCCACACATTCTTCAAGCAAACAGCTCCTTCTGAAAGTACCTTGTGATAGCATTTCCAAACTTTCTTCCCTGGAAGAAATCTTTGCATGCTCATCAGAAATATTTGTTCTCATATCTTGAATTGTTTCAGCAGGAATGGAAACCCCATTTGCTTGTTGAGGCCTCCCACATAGTAAGCTTTCAAGGGCAGATGTTTCCTCCATCCAAGCTCTCTCTGAATCATGATCCTCCTTTCCATTTTCTGTCCCCATGAATCTTGTTTCCAAGCTGTCACTAGAGTTTGTTGGACCATCTTCTCCCTCCATTCTTTCTTCAGTTGGAGCAGACAATCTGTCCACCTTTTGAGCCACTTCAAGTCCCAAACAGGGTTCCGCAGCAGTGGGAACCTCCTCCAACCTGTCAGTGTCCAGAGCCACAGTAACAGCACTTTCCCCAACTTGATCACTTCTGTTCTCCACCATCAAACTCCCGATGCCAGAGCTCTTGCCATTGGATTGCTCCAAAACTGAATTTCTAGCTTCCTGCATTGCCCCTACCCAGCAACAAATGAGAATAGAATTATATATCAAACCTGCCACTATTTTTTCCCCAATCCACCCCCTCACAAGCACCAGAGAGAATAGGAAATTAAATCACAAACTGAAATCCCTTACCTGGTGATGTACCATGAAAGCAAATCTTGAGCCTTCATCATCAATGGGGAGGTTAACTGCAACCTCTTCAGAGTCTCTCTGATCTTCCTGAACTCCTACTTCACTCTCTCCAAGAGAGGGCATAGGTAGAAAATCGACATCTTGGACTGCAACTGAAGGATCCAAAGGATCGGCAGTGCTCACCCCAGCATCGACAGCAGAAGTAGGCCTAGGCTCAGACCCAGGCACCTCCGCAGCAGCTGAAGCAGGCTCCAGCTCAGGCACCTTCACAGCCGAAGTGGAATCAGGCTCAGGCATCTTTGCTGGCTTCTCAGATTCAATGCCTGAGGTGGGCAAGGGTTCGGACACCTTCGTTGGCTCATCAGCATCGACTGCCGAAGTGGAATCAGGCTCAAGCGCCTTTGCCAGCTCCTCAGCTTCAATGCCTGAAGTGGGCAAGAATTTGGACACCTTTGTTGACTCATCAGCATTGACGACCAAAGTGGAATCAGGCTCAGGCATCATTGCCAGCTTCTCAGCTTCAATGGTTGAAGTGGGCAAAGGTTCAGATACCTTCATTGGCTCATCAGCATCCACGGGTGAAGTGGAATCAGGCTCAGCCATCCTTGCCGGCTCCTCAGCTTCAATGGCTGAAGTGGGCAAGGGTTCGGACACCTTGGTTGGCTCATCAGCATCGATGACCAAAGTGAAAGCAGGCTCAGGCATCATTGCCAGCTTCTCAGCTTCAATGGCTGAAATGGGCAAGGGTTCAGACACCTTCATTACCTCCTCACCATCCACGGGCAAAGAAGAATCAGGCTCAGGCATCTTTGGCGGCTCCTCAGCTTCAATGCCTGAAGTGGGCAAGGGTTCGGACACCCTCACTGGTCCATGGGTAACAATAACTTTAGCATGCTCCAGACTGGGCTCGGGAATCTTTGCCGGCTCATCGGCATCGCCGTCCTCCCCAGGTTTGCTGACCTTGTTTGAGGATTTCGAATGGCTACCCCCGCCTTTGTGGTCCTTCTTTTGCCTAAATTGCTGGAGCTGATATCCCCTCGAAAAAAGACGAAAAAAAATCAAGAAAATTTTAAAAAATCCAAAAATATTGGTTTTTTTTATCAGCTATGAGATCTCAAACAGTGCTTGATCTTTTTACAGAAGACATAAAAGAGGGGGCGAAAAAAAGAAGACCTTTTTGCGGCCGGCGGCCAGGAGATCGTTCCGGTTCTTGGTTTTATCCATCGGATCAGCGACCCCCCGGATCCAGACCGTGATCGGGAGATCAACAAAGCTCCAGCGGCATCAATCGCCCACTTCTCCTCCAGCAACGCGGCGGCAACAAGAAGATGATCGGAATTTCTCGCAGGCAGATAGGTAGTTCCTAAACCGATCGAAGAATTTCGAGGGAGGGAAGGAAGAAAAAAAAAAAGAAACCCTGAGGGAAAAAATAAAAGGAAAAAATCGGAGATCGGGAGGAGAGACAACCGAACGTACCTCGATTCGAATAGAAATAGAAAGACTGAGAGAGGGAGGGGACAAATTAGCGATAAATTAGGATTTCTTTTATTGCTTTGTCATAAATCTTCCGCATCTCTTCCTTCTTCTTCTTCTTCTTCTTCTTGTTCTTCGTTTCGTGACGCGGTGGCGGGTCGCCTCGAGGTGTCGGCTGCTTCCCGTTCGCGAGAGAAGGAGAGGGTTTTATTTCTCTTTTTCAGAATTCAAATAATTTTTCGAATTGAATTCGCTCTTCTGAGATCGGATCCGACGACGACCCTTTATCGGCTAATTCTTTGTGGTTTTCATTTAAATTTTATCCACCTTTCCTCACGATGGATAGGATCCGATAGCTAATCTTACACTCAACCTTCCATTTAAATATAAAAAAAATGACCTTATAAAATATTTTGATGTTTTGGATTATTAATGTTTTCCAATCGCGATTACTCGGAACGCTTCTCCTGATATATTTTAGTCCGACCAAACATCAAAAGATTCCTGACTCTTTTCTCCCTTCATCTTCTTGACAAACAAGTAGATTTTCGCATTTTCATTTCTTTCAACATGTAATGACGTAGAATCATAAACAAAATTTTAAAAAATGTATCATAAATGAATCTCAATTATTGGTAAAATTTTATTTATTTATAAAAAATTAATAAAAACCAAAGAGATTTAGTGCACTGAGGCCTATTTGGTCACACTCTCTAATAAACAATCAAAGATTCTGAATTTGAATAGATCTTTCTTTTACCCTTCCATTTGATTATACTTATTGTTCATCCCTTGATCCCAATATATATATATATATATATATTACAAATATACAAATTTATAAGATATATAGAGTTTCAATGTTTAGTTATATCCTATATAATGCTATCTTCTAGACCCACTCAAGTGGCTAGCTTGCCATTATGTATAGAGAAGCAGTGGCTCCACATGGGAATCCTCTTAACGAAATATTCTGAAAGATGAGTAGGCATTATCTCTGCAAGCACCCTTGAATGGCCATGGTTGATTTCTTCTCCAACTTTATTTTAAGAAGAATAATAATAAAAATTAAACTTCCTTAAACAACATAATTTGATTGTCTATGAAATGAGAGAGAAAACATAAGCAACCACTCTAATGTTTAAGTGCATAAGTTTCGCTCTTATGGTTTTTAACATACATAGATAAAAATATCTTAAGTGAATATCTTAATGATAAAGATAAAACTTAAATATAGTTCATTATATGTTTATCATTTAATTTCTTCACTTGATGAGCGATATATGTACAATCATTTCACTCAACAATTAGCACGAATTCGTGATATTCTTTACTTAATGATAATAAATATATATTATTCATTAAATGAGATAACTGTATTCCTTATTAGATAGCATGACAAGCACCTTGTGAGCTCTGCATAAGTTTTGTTCCCATAATAATGCTTTGGAAAATAAGCGTGACCCTTAGCAAACCATAGGTTGACTGCTTCTCTATTGCCATCAGATTCATCAGGAGTGAGGTATGACACCTGCCGAAATTCCAAGTTTTTAATGCCAGTGAAAGAATCACCTTTAATACACGCAAAGCCTCGCATAAAGAGAGATGCTGTGCTAGGCTACAATTTTAATCCTGAAGAAAACTTGCTACTACTTGTATAGCAAATGGAATGCTTATTTGAACGGTATGCAAAGAGGGTCTGAATTCTACCACAGAATTTTTTTTTTTTTTTCTAACTCCATGATGGAGCCCATCGTGAGTGAAACCCATCACTCATCCATAGATGACAAATAAAGATGTGCACAAGAGTGAGGTGCAAAACAAAGGATCCGCTCCAACGAAGGGAGGTAAAGGTTTGAATTTGATGTGCACTAGACCGACGGATACAAACCCGGTCACCACAACAGTGCCAGTTTGAGTGACAAGGGCAAGGACCAAGCCATCAGAAGATTAGGTGAAATTTCCAGAAAATCATCCATCCAAGTTCAATAAAACTTAGTTTATTGATTTTTGGTACCGCGACCAAAAAGCCTTTGCCAGCAATTTAGATGTTACCTTCCTGCAATGGTCTCCGATTAGCAAATGAGTTCTACCTTCGTCACCATCCACCAAGATATTTAGCCGAAACAAACTTTGGTGGCCATTGCAGGTGGTAGGCCTTCACACACTCCTCCGTCTGTAGCGTCTGAGTCCAAACTTTGATCAAACAACTTAGAAAAATACAACCTTCTCATGGCTGATTGCATTGCTACATATCCAGACGCCAAGAAGCCAAACATTCCATACAAACATCAATAAAGTTCACTTGCAGCAGATTATGTTGCTGATGGTCCCAGATATATAACTGTGGCTTTTTTTATTTTTTTGTGGAGATAAAGAGAGTACAAAAGTACGAAAAGAAAAAGCACGAGCACAAGCACAAATGTAGAGCCATCCAAGCCAAATGGCTGCAAGAACACTGATCTTGCCGGGAGCTCTAGTAGATTGCCTGCTTGTTCAAAATGTAGAGCCATTGTAGCCAACAAATGAGCCCTGAGGGAGTGAAAAGCATGTTAGTAATCAGGAGTCAAGAAATGGGAATTGGAAGAAATCTGCTAATTTCTGCCAACTAGGATAAAATGCATGATCATACCTGCTTATATGAAAATGACTTTGCAAGTGAAAAAAAAAAAAAAAAAAAAAGAAGCAAATATTGGCATACACATGAAACACTTGCCTTTATCTAGGCAATGAAAAAGAATGAGCTCACCGTGCAAGAAGAATAAAATATTTCAGTTTAACAGATGGATTAGGATTTCCTAAACCACAGGATCACTTTTTGATGGCAACATTAAGCATGTATTTCTAAAATGATGAAATCCTCTTTTAGGTGATGTTGAATGGTAAATGCACCCCAGTGGATTGACAAAGCAAGATTAGTTATTTGAAGTTGAATTTGTACTAAAACTTTTTTCGAACATGCTCCTACCAACAGGTAGAAAACAAACCAAAATGACAACGGTTGCTTAGAGGTTTGTGTTCATGTGTCAATAATAAGAAGGTCAGATCACATGGTGGACTTTGCAGTCAGACAAACCTAAAAGCATGATAAGTTAGACAATGAGTGTGAAAGTGAAAAAAGAAACTCCCAAGATCTGTCAATATGCAGAATAGCACAAGGGGATATGATTCAAAAAGAATAAAAACAATCTAAGCATCACATCAGCCATCTGTAATAAACCTTATAACCACTCATTCACAAAATTGGTTATATAAGATTTTGGGCGTCTCATTTTTGGAATGATACAATGATTATTGGTATAGACAAATACAACACTACAATATTCACCTATAACTAGTTTAGATGCAAAAAAGTAATGAGAACTAAGGTTTTAAATCCCATTTGATATAACAGTCCTGATTTTTTCATAACACAGATGTGCCTCCATCCCACCACATCCTGACATAGGGGATGAGGATGTCTCAAGATGCGCCGATGACGGCCAGAGAGCCACATCCCCGCACTTAAGATAGTACCCCATCTCAGCATCCTACAGGATATTCTATTGGGATTTGAAATTATTGCCAAAGCCAATTACAGCTTAACTTTCTACAAGCCTATATTCATGAAGCTTTGAAATGATGTTCCCATATTAAATCATAAATTAATGCGTTAGATTGAATGAAACAAGTTGATGTGACTAGGGCATTCCAAGAGAAAAAAAAATGTAGTCAAAAGCGGGAATAAGAAAACCCACTTTATTGCCTTGACTTGACAAGAACCTCATTTCAAAGACGAGGACAAAACTCTTGTGAATCAAAGGGCAATCGTCCATTGAACCACCAAAAAAAAGGATAAAAACCAATATGATCATGACATTGTAGGTGCTTGCGATGGGCCTGATGTGACTTCCTTCATAAGTAATGGGTGGCATAGCACGCAGGAGATTGAAGCTTCAAGATGACTTAGAACATGACCATTGCTGATGGCCTTGGAACAATTTTAGATGGTTATATCCTGTTCTCCTTTATAAGGTAAGAATTTAAATATTCTGGACATTGCAACCATCAGAGTTTTTTTGCACTCTGCGTTAGAGTTTAACCACTTATTGCAGGCACATTTCTTTACTTAATTGAGAAAAAAATAGACTCTATTCTTGCCCTTTTTACATCAGTTGATTTCTATACATAAACTTTTACCCACCTTTATCTACATCACCTATAAGCCAAACAACATTAGCCTAAGCTTATTTCTTCTAGTCCCTGAGTCCACAAGAATCAATTTCTCCTGGCCATGCTGAAGAAGCTGAGTCAAATAGACAGGTCTTCCTGCTTTCTTATACCCAGCTAGATGTGGAGAGTTATCACAGTTCCACAAGCTCAAGTAGGCTACCTACTCCACCATAGCACTGCCACATGAAGAATCTAAGCTGTCTTTTATGTTCTCATCCACTTCAGTTACTATCACTCTCAAATTTCATATAATTTCCTATCTTTCTGTCAGCATTTTCAGTTTTTCTTCGTGGCTCTCCTTAAATCATTTATCACTAACCCCATTAAGCCACAACCACAAACAATTATGCAATTTAGATTAGTTCCTTACATGCATATGATGTATTCTACGTGCATGCTTACTCCTGATACTAGCAAGAAGCAATGAGCCCCACCTTAACATGACATGAGATATGGACCAAAGCATATGATTAAGTGCAACTAGTACCTTAAGAAGGGGAAAAATGGGATTAAGGTCACGCAACTGATTTCTAGAAACACCGTATGTGACTAAGCCTCTGTGATGCCATATCAAATTAGAGGAATTTACAAAATAGAACTAGCATTCTAGAAACTTACAATCTCCATTTTAAAGAAGTGAAAAGAGATATAAATGTCAAACTGGAACTCGGAGCACTAGTTTACCTGTGCATCATAGAACTTGATATAAAACCTGGAACTATCCACTGACAGCTTGGTTTCAAGAATTTCAGCAAGAGCTGCACTTAGCTTTCCATTCACACTGGGACCAAGCCCCCCAATGGACATGATTTCTCCATAAGCTGCCGGTTCTTCACTTCCAGCAAAAGCCATAGGCACTCCTCCATTTATTAAAATCATCACATACTGAACCACCGACAGAAATTAGAAGTTAAAAAGTAAGATAAGTTAAAACCTCTGACTTTTTCTTTTTTTTTTTTGTTTTGTTTTGTTGGGGGGGGGGGGGGGAAGCTGAATACTTGCCCTGGTTTCCAAAAACCCCAGTAAACAAGGGCCGCATTAATCATCAAACCAAACTCAGCTATAAGAAATTGTGCTCACAATGATGAAGTGGAGAATGTAGACACAAAAAAAATGAGAAGTATGAAATTCTTCACATTAGCAGCACCCCAAATGGGAAATGGAAATTGACAGCATTTTATGCTACAATTGGAATCAAAATGAGTGACAAGTATAACAAAAGTCCCTCCCATTCAGCATATACTGGCCAAAATCATAATTTGGAAGAAAAAGAAATAAAATTAAGAATATAAAACCCACAATCTACTATATCAGAGTCCATCCCACCATGATTAAATTATCACAAACTTTATACCCTAATTAAAAAATATATATTTTTAAGAAAGCCCAATTCTAATGCCACACGGTCACAGATTCACCAGTTTAGCAAGCAAGGAGAAATAAATAAAGAACCGGAAAAGAAGAAAAAAAAAAAAAAAAACGAGAGAAATTATATGCAGGCGGCATTACTCAAAACGAAGAGAGAACCCATCAAAGAAGTAATCTCATTATCTCAGAGTAATTTCATCAAACATCTGATCGTACGTATAACAAAAGGTGCAGAAGAGAAAGCTACAAAGGAGAGGTGGGGAGAGACTGTTGGGCTTTCTCACGGATTCGGGCTTGCCGATGATCTTGGCGAGGGCTCTGGTGCAGTCCTTGAGGATGTCGGAGGCCACCACGGTGTCCACCGGAACGTTGGTGCTCAGGTTCAACGTCGGCATCTCTTCTTTCTGGTTCCTTGCGTGCTTCTTTTCCCAGGAGGAGCGCGGTGGCCGCCGAGGCCAAGTCCAGTGCACCCGAGTCGGAAGGAACCTAGCGGATAAGGTACGATCGGCCGAGGCCACCACAATGTGGGTTTGCTAACGGGTCGGGGAGATGCGGGCCGGAGCAAAACTAAACCCGTACGGGTGACCGGGTTTAGGTTCAGATTCCAAATTGAAACATGAATGCTCGAAGTTGCAGGAGAAAAGAATTTGATCATCATATGGTGTCATTAGGGTTGGCAATCAGATTAAACCTGTTAGACCAGATATTGATGGAATTAAAATTTTTTAAAATTTTAAAATATATATTTAATAGTTTAATAAATGAATAATTTAATTTAATTTAATTTTTTTAATTTATTTATTAAATAAATTAAACATGTCTGATATACACTAAACTCATTAATTGAATAACCTATATAATACTTAATAAACTCTGTTTAATATACTTTAACTTTAGATTGATAAAATAAAATTTATAGCATTTGAATCATGATAGTATTTTATTGATCATTACTTATAATAATTAATTATCTATAACAATTACAACAATTATTCGCAAGCAATCGTTCTTTCATAAATAGAAGTCAATATAATATTCATACACGCATGCATATATATATATATATATATATATATATATATATATATATATATATGTATATATGTATATATACATATATATGTATATATGTATATAGGCGGAGCCAACATTTGATTTAGTCCAGGCAGCGCTCTTCCGTGTCCTCGCTTGTGGCGCTGCGTCATTCGTTCTCGGAACATGCCCTCGTTCCTGTTCTCTGAACCAGAACGAAGGAGCAGTCAAGAGCAGAACGTCACAAGCCCACTCTCAATCCATATTTATCGTCACTGCTGCCTCTCCGCCTCCTCCTCCTCTTCCTCCTCAAAGAGCAAACCCCCACTGCGACTGGACCCTCCTCCTCCTCCTCCCCTTTTACCCCGACTCCACCTCCCTCACCGCTATGTCGAAGTATTTATTTAATTCTATCCCTCAACAACCCTGCTGCACCACCCATACTCCAAATTTTCTAGGTTTGAACCAAGGGAACAAATCATATTCCGGGGAAATAAAGAACCCTGTTGCACCACCTGCACTCCAAAGCTTCTAGCTTTGAACCAAGGGAACGGCCTCCAATGGGATTCCATCCAGTGCAGAGGAATTATTCCCACCAGTACAGAATCAGATGCATGCAATATTACTCTTGCATGAGGATTGAATCAATGATATTCATGTCACAATGAAGGGACCTTAATGCTATACCAAGACTCTTATTTTACATTAAAGAAAATAACAATTCATCAGTCAAAACTATGGCAGCAATAGATTTTGAATTTAGACAGCCTACAAAATAGACCATGGAAATGTCACGAGGATAAAACAATACTAATTATTGCATTCTCAGCCACCATTGGATCTCCATGACACAAAAAATCAGAGCGTTTGAACAAAGAAACATGATGCAGTAAAACCAGTATTTTTCACTAATGTTGGAAGAAAAATATGGTCAGAATATTGTACCCACAGTTACCTGGCTATTCTCTAAATAAATGCCATGAATTATACTTCTTCCGCCAATTTGGCAAGATAACAGCTCACACTTTTATACTAGTTCAATAACAAAACAATTGCTTCCACCACTCAAGAAAATTTGATTACAGATCCATGAGTTTACATCCGTTATCTGTCTAGTCTTCTTACAAATCACCTGTGCCCATCAACTGAGAGGGAGAGATTGGCAAAATCCACTTTCAGATAATAAATCAAATATTTTTGTGCACCCCCAAGTCACTTATTTACTTTCCAAAACACATCAAGACATCCTTGTTACAAAAGCTTTTAAGCCCTACTGAACCAAAAAAAGGAAGGTAAAGCCACTGCATGCTATACAATAGAGGTCAAGAAAAACATCTCCAACTTAATCTCATCATATATCTTTGTCATCTTTCAGGCAGTTGTCAATGCCATCAGCCAACAAACCAACCCTGGAGGTCGCATATGCCTGACCATCACCCAACCAACAGCTACACTTGTATAACATCAATCTTTGAAGTGTCTTCACTTCTTAAAACTATTCCTTCAAGGCTTGCGGGAATTATACATTTAGCCCACTGGCATCCTGTAGATATTGGCTCTGATGGAGGAACAATCATTAAGACATTGTCAGTTCTTTGGACAACCCCCATGACGCTTACAGTGCTTCCCTCCTTGATATACCTAAAGGAAAGTGACGAAACAGTGGTTAGTTTCAAGATGTCTGGCTAGAAAATTATTTCTCACCCATGTACATTAAACAACAACCAGTATGATGATTAGCACCGTTCTCTATTACAAGAGTTCTCAGTATTCAGGTCTCCCTCCCTAACAACAAAAACGATTGAAGTTATTGGGTTTTAGAAAATATATTGACATATCTCGAATAAGATTCCAGATATCAGAGATCTAGTCAGGTTTGGGTTTTCACTGAATAATGAAAAGAGACAGATAGAGCAACTAAATGTATAATATCCTAACTTTATAATATCTTAGAAGGCTCCGATTACCCTTCTTTCATGCGCATTACACGATCGTCGCTTGAAAGGTTCTTCTCCCCTAACCACCTTAGGAATTCGGGAGACAAATCTTTGTTGTTTGGATTAATGTCAACAATTACAGAGTCATCGACATATGGAGTCACTCTCGCACCGTAGCCTGTCTTGACTAGTGCACGTAATCCAGACTGAAAATCAGAGATGTAAAAGTCGACAACATTTCTCTGCCAAAAACAAAAGGCAAATTTAGAAAGGTCCAGCTCAAGCTAACCCATGGCACCTAGAAGTTTTTAAAAAGAGCAGATTTATGCAATCATCTCTGCACTCAACTAAAAGACTCTGTTTAATAAAAAGAGAGGGCACTGCAGGATGTGCAAGACACTACAGTTTTATAATTCCACACATTAACCAGGGCCATTGGATTGCTCTGATGCTCTCCACAACAGGTATAGCCCTAAGTGATAACCTGACAAGAATGACAATCCTAACTTGCTCACCTCCATTAATCTAAGCCCCCAAGTAAAACGGCGATGCTGAGGATTGGCAGCCTTAGAGTCCCAACCCCTGTATTCATACAAACTTGTAGATGTGTACACGCATCTGGGTACCTTTTGGAAAGATGACTTGAGGGGAATGTTTCCACAAGTAACCACCTGCATTTTTTTAAAAAACATAATATTACTTTATCATCAAAGTAATAGGAGAAGGCATAAACATAACTAACCTTAACAAGCTACAAGATACTCAAATTATCATTAATCTAATTTCATGAGACAAATGGCATTAGTCCTAAAGACAAGAAGCCTAATGACACAAAACCTGAAAAACAAGCGGTTCTGCAATAACCTGCCAGGCATTTAAACTATTTGAACAGGAAAGGCAGACAACAAAAAGATAAAAGTTGAGAATTTGAGTTTAGAAAATACCAGTCCAGCAAACAGGATTTGAATTGCTAAACAAATCCAAAATAAGAGACACGAGCAGATCATTGGATACACTTGCTGTAGGCATCAACAATCATTAAACAAATAAGAAAAATTGCATTTTTTTGGCCCAACAAAAGGTTTTTGTTTCCATAATTATAAAATGTCTGCTTACCCAAACAAGACTCCCAGTTTCTATCAAATGTGGACTTTAAGAGTGTTCAGTAAACCAAATGAGATCATTATGATGATCTTAGATCACTAGTGATCCTTAACTTAGGATGATCTAAGATTACTGTGTTTGGTATACTATATCCCATTAATTAAAGATTTTTAGATATCATGATCAACTTCTTTGATATGCCATAGGGAATCTAAAATTACTTACTATGTAATACTAAAACTATCTCAGATATATTTTGCAACTACCATCAAGTTTGACCGATTTATACAATGATTCCAAAAGAAATTTTTTCTTGAAGATCCCAAAACTCCTGTTTTAGCAAATAAAGTCTCATTCCATCCATCTACCCCTTATAACCCTTAAGCTATTGAGTGAAAGGTCAAATTTGCCCTTATAAAATTATGACGATTTTATTTCCATTAGGATTTCAGAATCAATCAAGTCTGAAGGATAATCTTGGTATTACCCAAAAGATTTGCTATCATGTGACCATTACATACCAATGCTTCATGACAGAGATGGATGGAGTTTTTATGTACCAAAATGAGAGTTTTGAGATCTTTGAAAAGAAAATTTTTTTTTGGGTTAATGTACAATTCAACCAAACTTGAGGGTCTCGTTGTAGTCATCCCTATTTATTATTATGATATTTATATCAAATTATAATATTATTTTTACATATTATATTATAGTATAATATTTTACTATATTATAATTAAATTATAATATAAGTATAATATTATAAATAATATCATATCATTTCATGCTACATTATATTATTATAATATAATCTTATAATATTAAATTATATTATATTAATATCAAAATAATACTAGGTGTACTTTGTTTTATAGATAAGAAGCATTTTGGTTCTTATATCTCAGTCCGAGATCACTATCCTTAGGTGATCTTGGATATCCATTCTCAAGGCTACACCAGTCCTCAACAGCAATGGCGGAGCTAGGATCTTTGGTTGGAGGATAAATTTTTTAATATTATACTTGTACCATAATAAGTTTTATATTTTCACAAATTGATACCATAATTTTACAGTTGCCCCCTACATTGTTTGTTTGAGAAAGGGTGAAGGGGGGGGAGGCAATTCCAATAAGGAGTCCAGAAACTAATAAGACCCCTCAGGGATTTAGCTTCACAGTACAATTGCATTGAACCAGGTGAAAATCTAAGAACTCTATAGCTTGAACATTCTTCATTTCTATTTTTGATAAATGATCTTTAATAATAACAGTTCATCACCTAATATGATAAAGAAGTCAAGCTTCTTCAGGTAGTTTAGGAGGTGAGGATGAAGGGTGAAAATAAGTAAACATGTCCTCAAAAAGTACTAAAATATACATATGTATATCAGATAGTTACACAAGTTCACAGCAAATAGCCATCCATTCTTGCTAAACTGGTGTTCATTATCTTTTGGTCATATTTGATATATATGGATAAAAGGAGCATAAGCAAAAAGGTGGGTAGCAAATTATGAACTGGCAATTTACATAGTTTTAGGTACAAAATAAAACACAAACATTCCAGGAAAAAAATCAGAACTCCAGAAGAGTCAGCCCTGAAATTCAATAAGTTAAACATGTGGAAGAATTTAAGAGGCCTGGTCAAGCAAAAAAGAAAACATTTGCAGTGGCAATTAGGATTCTGTTCAATCAGTAAAACATCAATTTCAAACAAAAGAAATCCTTCAGTGTGACTCAGGAAACTACATACCCCAGAGACCTTGATGTATTGACCATCTTTTGCAGTTCTTAGCTCAACATCAGGATGGTGGGCAATGAATCCTATCATGGCTCTTCTTCCCCAACAAGTGTTCCAAATGAAAAATGCAGCAACAGCACCGAATAAAGCAGCAACAGCAATGAGAAGAATAGCATTTTGAACAGCTGCAAGAATAAATCCAGCAGCAATGAACCCCATCACAAACAGGAGAATCAGAGCCCACAATATTGTTTTGGGGAAATTGCTCTTGAAAGAATTGTCAACCTCCTGGCTGAGCTTAGTGACAGCTTGGTTGTGTGCAATGGAAATGCTATGCGGCTTTGCTGGCCCAGTGGAATCCAAAGGACCAGAAACTTTTCGAGGGGCACCAGATGAATTTAGCGGGCTTGAGGATGTGATGAGTCCTGTGGCTGGAAGCACCGGAGGAATGGGATTAGAATTTTGGCAAACCATTGGGATGGGCCCTCCAGATTGAGGACTAGGTGGTTTCTTGAATGAATTTCTGTTTCTGTTAAGAGGTCCAGATTGGGATCGCTGTCTATTTAAGCTCCCAGTAACTGGAATTCCTGCGGATGAAAGTGGACCAGACGAATAGGTAGAACAACCACCAGAATTACAGATGACAGGCCCTGAACGAGAACCAGCACCTGCAAGTAACATTTTTCCAATTTCTCCAGATTTTTTGATATCTCCACCAGTGTATGGCATGGCTGCAGTGCTCATTGTCGGGGGCTTCTCCTTTGGCTGCTCAGGCGGGCCTGAAACATACAGGCCATTGCTGAGCTGATGTGATGGGAATCTGGAGCCCATCAAGCTTAGCTGATAAGATCCACCTGACCCTAACTGGAAGATCACAAAACTCTGTAGTGGCGACTTCAATATACTCTAGTATGACTGCTCCTTGATGAAGCTCTCAAGGGTGGTCTGGGGGAAAAAATATTTGAAGTTCATGATCATAAAATAAACAAATCTATGATCAAGAACTCTTTAACAACATTGAAACACAAACCAGCACATAATAGGAAAAACAAGAAAGGAAAGAAAAATTGCTTATACTTGATAGGATAAGGCTTGTGATTTTGGCTAAACTAAAACTTATACAGTATAGATCTGAAGGATCTAAAGAATGATAACAACATTGCGCTATCACAAAAAGACATCAAGCAGATTTGTAGGCAATTTAAAATTAACCTGCATAGAATTAATGCGGTAGAGAAAACAGATAGCATTCTTAGTTTGATGCAAAAGTAAACTTAAAACTTATAAAAAAAGAAAACCATTTAGTACATGCATAATTGCATACGGTATCTAACCAATCCAAATTGGCAGGATTGCTCTACCATAAACAATATATTGGTCATAAAAAAAAAAAGTGAATGATCAAAACTGGCAGGCCTCAGTCCTGAAATATCTCAGGTAATTCATGTCAAAGGAATCAAATTAATACAAGCATTTGCCATAGGAAATCCAAAGTCAAGAGAGGATCACAATGAACAACTTTAAGACTTCAAATAAGCATACAAATATGCAGATGACACCCATTTAAATTTTAAAATTAAGATTTGCCACTAATTGAGGAAAAAAAGGGGAAACAAGGAACAGAAGTCAGATAAGCAACCACAGAATGAGAAACCAAAATATCTATCAAGAACAATAAAAGCTCCATGCAATAGCAACTGAGATTTGGAAAGATCCGGAAAACCTACTGAACATGCTTATTGTGTGCCCAAAATTCACAAAAAATGACCTTGCTCTAAATAGTAGTATTGATGAATTTCGAAATTCAACATCATCAAAACAACTAAAAAAGTAAAAAAGGGGGGAAGGGGGGACTTTTCCAAATAATCAGCAGCTCATGTTTCTATATTGTAGAATGATATAATTTGTCCATCCAGAAGCATAAAAAACAACACTGAAGAAATTTGCACTGAGGAACCTTCTAGTCCTCAAATTGATGCATTTGCCATCAATTTGATCCTTTCAACCATTCCAAAAGAAGGGCTGCAGATCAGAAAACCTGAAATTGCTAAGCAAAACTAGAAACAAACTTCAAGAAAGATTTTTTATATATGTAAAGGCTGGAAGGTTGCATAAACAATAAGATAAATTGCTCCTAAAGATCTGGAAAACCAATATCATAACATAAACATTGATTTTTGTGACCAAAAGATTCTTACAGCAACATAATTTCTCAATTCAAAATGAAAAGTTAAGCTGTTACTATAGATAGGTGGAAAATGAAAATGCGAAACCTATGAGCTTTGCATCAATGCAAACAATTTCGAACTATGGACATTCAATCAATTGGATATCAATTTAAAAAAAAAAAAAAAAAGAAAAAATCCTCTTTAAAGATTGACTGAAAATTTTAATACAATTTCTGGAGTGTGGAAGAACCTGGACCATTCCCCGTCCTTCCCCCTGGCATTTGTGCATGGTGCACTGAGGCATGGCTTAAGTATTTTAATTCAATGCAATAGTATGAGGATTGCATTCCTAACGGGCACTTGTTACCTCCAAGGAATTCAAAAAAAATCGAAACCAGAACAGTAAGCCCTAATTTATGTGAAAAGAAAAGAAAATCTCACCAAGGTCACATCAAATTGACATACTGCATTCTGTCCAACATGAGAACAACAGGGTAGGTCAGCAATTTTAAAAGCCAAGCTGATTGATATAAATTCAATTTCTCCTGTAACTAATGTCTAATCATGAAAATATGGGTCATACATATGATACTGTAGATTGGTCAGTCAGACTCACATCAAACTATTTTTTTTTCAAAAAAAAAGAAAAAGAAAGGGAGGACTCATTATGATAAAAAATTGTCAAAACCAAAACCCCACATCCAGCAATTATATGAATCCACTCCGCAATTTCTGCATCAAGAAGTCAAGAGGTCCCACACTTAAGGCAGAGAGTGCCCGAATTTTCTATTTCTCTATATCTATTTGAAACGGAGAATCCATTTTCTCCAAACTCAACACATGTATCCTAGATCAATAAAGATCAATAGAAAGAGTAGCCAAAATCAAATCATCAAATTTAATCCAAGGGAGGCATCAGAGCATCCTGAAAGTGTCCATCCACTCTTCCAGTTCTCTCTAAATATATCCAAATTCCGAAGGGAGGCGTTCAGACACCTAGATGACGAAAACTCGGATATTTTTTTTTTAATTTTTTTTCCCTCCATATCAACAGCTCCAAATAAAATCCAGGTCCCGAAGGCGAGGCAAGATGCAAGATCAAATTGTGTTTCAAAGTAATGGAGGAAAAACATCAAGTGAAGCTTAAAACGGAGAAAATGGAGGGAAAGCAGAGATTTTTTTCATACCTCGAGAATCCAACGGAAAGAGAGCCGGATAACGGGGAAAAACGGCAGATCAACAGGAGGAAGGAAATGGCCGCAAGCCGCCCTATATCGCCATCGCCGCACTTTCTATTCTTCTAATGCCCCGTCCCCCACGAAGGCTCAAAAAGGCGCGCAAAGGGAGTAGAACCCAGCCCCGAAACGAAAAATAAAATAAAGTAAAATAAAATATAAATATAAATATAAATAAATAAATAAATAAGAGAGAGAGAGAGAGATGGTTAGCCAACCCTTTTTCTACTGTATTTGGCTGTTGAATGACATAGATATTTTTATAATATATTTTTTATAATTTCTTTTAATAAATTATTTTAATGCTAGGATCCACTCAAGATGATCCTTATCTTGAGTGATTAGGTTTCTCTATAAACACTTAACAAAAAAATTCATGAATATTGGTCACATATTAGAAAAGCTGTTCTTATTATTCTTTGCAACTATCATATACTTTATTGATATTTTATATTATTTTTATAATATTTAAATTAAATTATAATAATATAATATATTTTAATTTTTAAATCTCAACTTAAGTTTGCTGGGTTCGAATAGTTTTGGATGATCAATCTCAAGAATATATTTAGAAGAAGCATTGAATTGGAATGAATTAGTGTAATATAATCAAACCTTTGTCTCTATCTAAATGACTAATTCTGAATGAATCGCTTCATACTAAATACTCGCATAATATATTCTACACTTATTTAACATGACAAGATGAGTTGTGAGATAATTAGCATCATGAAGCTTGGGTGAATGATTCAGAATAATATTAGTTATTAGGATACCTTTAAACTATTATTCCTCAGCAGCTATTTGGATATAACTATTGGCTAACAGCTATCTCAAATAAGTCTTTATTTCTAACGCATACAGACTGTTAAAAAGAACCGATAGCAAGTTTGGTAGCTATCAAGTTGTAGGGAGGAAATATTGCCATTGTTTGAAAGCAATATTGATTTGCCTACAGTATTTTTAATATCTCCCTCTGTGCTTTTGAGATAAGGATGCACCAGCCCAAGCATGCTAGATATAAGATGGCAGGGACCATGACCTAATCAATATCATTAATTGTCAGTTTTAAATGCTCAAAGATTTATTTGATTTGCTTCGTTTTGATCTTACCCTTATAGCTTTGTTGGGGTCATTGGACCTCATTTCACATCTTGGTAACAGCATAGAAGATTCCTTGTAGGTGTCATATAAAGCAAGTGAAGAAAATGCAGCAAGCTCATGATTTTAACTTATAGGAAAGACCATTAATATATGAAAATGAAAAAAAGAAAATTCTATTGGAACCATTCCCCTGTCCCTACTAGCCATGCCTGGCACCAGTAATGAGCATTATCTAGTCTAGCCATTATTGTGTTATAAATGAATAACCTAAATGCCAGTCCATTTGATCATTTCACATGATAAACTTTGTTTTTAATTAATAAGTTTAATATGAAAAATTATTAATCTTAAATGTAATACTACAACTTATATTGAGAGATGTAATTATTTTCAAGAAAATGATATTGTTGAGGAGGTGCAAAGGTGGATATTGGTTATAGTCAAATTTTGAGATAAATATAAAGATAATGAGAGTTATGATTGACTTGTCATAAAGGTTATTGAAAATCAAATCATACATAAGTTTTTATAGAAGTTATCAAAGATGTAAATGTTTCTTGCGGTGGCTTACTTAGCTATAACGCTATATAGAAATTATACATGGCATGAAATTTTTTTGCAATGATTTAATTAGACGGAAGAGTTAGCTAAATTTAAAACTATCCTATCGAATATATAGTTTGAAGATGTTATATTAGATATTCGTTGATCATAATTAGATGTTCAATAACATCTTGATGGCAATGGAATTGATGCTGGAAGAAAATATCAAAATCATTGTTAATTTCAACATATAGGTCTAGAACTACGCTGAGCTAAGTTGGATTATGCTCTAGTTTAAGTTCAGTGCAAAAACTTTTTGTGCTTTAAATTATGCTTAAACTCAAAAAAGTTGTAATCAAAGATCGAAATAAAGAAATTAATTTTTAGTTTTTAAGTATCGATACAAAAATAAGTAATATTTAAAATAATTACTTTATAATAAAATAAGGATCCCAAATTAGAGAGTAGCTCAGCCTTTGCAACGGAGAAGAGCATGAAAATCTTTGTTAGGAGGCAATGGTGCATGTCTCGTACTTGGTGCCTTGGACATCTAGTGAAACTATGATATCCTCACGTGAGTTCACCCATGCGGTGAGAGTATATTGGATTATTTGACCTTGAGTCTTAGTGAGAGAGTTAAAGTGTTTTAGGTTTTTATAATACTTCCATTATTTGATAGAAGTATTTTATCTTCTCCAATATTATTCTCTTTTGCAAGTGTTTGTATTTGGTATTTGTTATCGTAATCCCAGGCATTGAACAATCTTTCTATTCTTATTCTTAGTGGTCAATAAATCTCTATCCTAATTGCTAGAGGCAGGGGCCACAGAGGTCATAATTATATCCATTAAAACATAAATCAAAGGCTAGAATGAGCTAATGGTGTCTCATATTTCTTCACAGCAGTTGATAATAGTTTTGTTGCAAGGTTGTGATAGTTATTGAATTTGAAACGTTTTTATAAATAAGACTGGCTTTGCAATCTCATTTATAATTCAAATTTAAATTTAAATTTTTAATACAATTTTTGTATAGAATCTTAGATTTTGCAATATCATCATCTCTCAAATCTCTATTGCATGGTGACACAGAGAAATCTTGGTGGCTATTATATTCTGACATAGAAGACAATTCCGAAAGCTATTTTATCCTTACATAGAAGCATATCCTGACAATAATCATATCATGATATAAAAAGAAATCTGATGGTTATTATATATTAACATGGAAGGAAAATCTTAGCAAATATTATATCTGACACAGAGGGTTTTTAACAACTATTATATCTCGGCATAAAAGAAAATCTACAATGTATATCTATATATGTACAAAATAAAATAAAAAACTATGTAACTAATTTTTACCAAAATTCAACATCTTTATATGGTATCAACATAGCACCAAGGATCCATTGTCTAACCTAAATCCTCAGCAACCCATATGACAGCACCTTCTTCTTCTCCCCTATCCTTTGCTAACATCACCAACTTTGCATTAGTCGAGTTAGCACAAACTATCTTATTTGAAAGTTTCAGATAGGGACCATTTTGATAAGATAAATCTCATTGGTTATGTTGATGGCATCCAACCTTAACCATCCATAATAATTAAGAAATATGCAAACTGGATTGCTTTGTAATTAGTTGCATCAATGACATGCTCTCAAAATCCATGGCAAATCAAGCTCTGAAGTTCTCCACTATTAGAGATCTTCAGCTCTTCCTATAAAAAACCTATCTCAAATGGTCTAAAGCTCACAAATCTCTATTCTAAAATCAATTCTAAAATATCAACAAGGGTGCTTTTACTATATTAGATTGCTTGCAATGACTTAGAACCTGTTTTAAATTTTGTACTTATGTGACAGTGACATGCTATCAATGGTCTTGGAACTGATTACAACTACTTCATCACTACCATAGAAAATTACCTACAATGCCCCACCTTTAACAACCTCTAAGCATAACTTCTCACACATGAATAATGGGTTCAATGCTTATCCCAATCCACTGATATATCCGCAATTCAATCTGTTTGTTGATAAAATGCTACCTTGACATACTCTCGTTGCCCATATTGGTCATACTTTGTTGCAACAGTCCACTTCTCATGTCAACATTGAAACTAAACAGTATAAAACCAAGGGTCAAATATGTTTTAAGTAAAGCCACACGATATCTTGCTATTGATGCAGATACATGGCCTCAAGAAATAATAACTTACCTACTCAATTTTCATCTCCAACAACCGGATCTTAGTCTTCCTCCTCAACCATCCTTTGTTGTTTTTAAATAGATTCTAAAAACAGGCACCACCAACCATAAGACCATTTATCCATCTGTGCTCCAACAAGCTCAACTTCACTCAAGTTCAAGTCATATATTTATTGATGATGGTAGACGCTTACTTATATCTAACATTAATAGTTCTTGATTCCTTTTCTAGTAAAACCTTTTTTGAAAATATCCTATTAATACTTGGAATAACCAAAAATTTATTTTTTGTTGCTTAATTCATGAAAACTAATTCTTGCATTTTTTTTAAGTTCCCATCTTTGGGCTACATTGTGAAGAACTTGCAGGTGAGGGCTTTTCTTTTTCTCAAGCCTCATTAAATAAGATCTTTATTATATTCTTATCAATTAGTTATAAATAAAGTATAGACTATTTTCTTTATTTCTTATGCTTCAATCACTCGGCAAAATCCATAATTTACCTTTGTCTTTATCCAAAAAAAAGTTCACTTTTTCATTATAACTTGTATAGCACGATGTTTCTACTCTAGCCCTTATTAGTCGTTATTTTGATTTTAAATACTTCATTATCTTTGTAGTCTATGATTGCTAAGTCCTTTAGTGTCGAGCGCTTTTGTTATTTCAAACCCATATTAAAAATATATTTTAAGCCATCATAAAACAAATTCAATGTGATATTGTATCCTAATGAAAAAAAGGAAAAATTTATGTTCTTTTAAATGATGTAGGCATTGCCTATCATATTGCATGCATCCTCAAGTAAAATGGCTTTATGGAATCCAAGACCAGACATCACTAAAGGGCATGTCTATTCTCTTTCACGCCTCAATGCCAAAGCTCTTTGGTTTGTAACCATTACCCAAATAGTCTACCTTATCAATCAACTTCTAAAATAGTTTTTAATAGTGCCTCTTTTTTTCAAATGGTCATTGTCCTTTTCAAGGAGCCTATAAGTATCTTTGTATTGGCTTGGTTCAATTTTATATTTGACAGCATGTATGTTTTGTTGAAAACTTTTTTTTTTCAATATTTTTTAGCCTACAAAAACATTCATCAAGCTGTTAATATATTACTCTTTGCATCTAATGATACAAAATGGACGTGCCATTTATGGGCTAACACGCTTTGACACGACATAGGCTATAGCTGACCCAATCCTCTAGGCAAGGGTTTGAGGCCTATGGTGGTAATATGCATCCTAACATGAATATATGGATTGATTAATAGACTGATACATCAGTAAATCCCAGTTTTAAGAGTATTCGTTTTTGACACAAATATATTTCTCAAATCCTTTTTGCAACATTTTTAAAATACAAGGAATCAAAATATAATAATCGAAAGTTTAAGAACTAAAATGAATTTGAGTGAAGGTTTGAAGACTAAAAGTTTATTTTAGCCAATCCTTAATTATATGCAAGTCCTTCGACATGCATTACCGCACTTTTAAATTTCGGATTCAAACTATTTGCCGAACCCTATGTTTTACGGTTGTAGGCTAGCTCAAGAACAAATGGCTTAATGGGCCGGGCTAAGCTTTACACAATGATACGCTACTAGAGTGCTGGACCCATCTTTCTTGCATGCATATTAGTTTGGCAAATTAGGATTAAAAAAAGCTTGATTCTCCATCCCCTCCTTGACAAATCCTCAACAAAGTATATGTTCCATAATATGAAAGTGTGCTACCTTACAAAGGTCATTATAAAATAATACGCATAGAAAACATGTCAGATATGTTCTTACTCCAAATTAAAGATGATATGGTTGTTTCCATTCCTGCACATGAAACACTAATAGTGCCATGAAGAACATCTAACTTCTTTGCTCTATAAAAAGCACTCTTCACTTTTCTTTTCAATATGTTAAGATGCATTTCATAATTTTTTTTTTTAAACAAGGATTGTGTGAATCAAGCATAAGAATAACCAATTGCTATAATACATTTATATTTTTTTTTAAAAAAAAAACTTATTTGTCACGAGAATGAAACTAGTTGATAAGTACTAGATAGAAATTATTCTAAATTATTTTGTCTTTTAATAGCATATTAGATTAGATGGTGTTTTCATTACCATTTCTTTGCTTGTTAAAAGAAGATCGAGTCCACATAAAAGGGATGATCTTATTCAATTATTTTGCTGATTTTTATCACATCTGGATTTGACTTTTTCTTTGTTAAAGTGCACTTTCAGAAAAATATGCAGCAGTTTGCTCGCAAATCGCTTTCAGCTATTGACATTTGAGCATAGCAAATTATATTCTAAAGAAAGCACCATCCATACCATGCCTTAGATAAAAAAAATGTTATTTCTATCTGTTTAACTATTTTATGAGTGCGTAGAAACCTATTGTTGAAGATAACCAACACAAAAACTAATCAAGAAGGGTGTATTCTTGATAAACAGTGGAGAAAATGAGGCTAGGGTGTTACTACTTGATAATGAACTTAGATTTCATTGATTCAAGTGTTGCAATATGAAGTTACAAAGCTAAAAATTTATAGATCAATTTCCATACGAATTTAGATTAAATTCTTACAGCTTTCTAAAAGACAAGAACCACGTTCCTAGAACTAAATTCATGATCTTCACAATGACTCTTTAACTTTCTAAACTGACTCTTCATATTTCTAAGAGTCTTTACATATTCTAGATTGATTCTTCATATTTCTAGGAGTCTCTACATATTTAGACTGACTCTTCATATTCCAATATAACTTTTCAATACTCAAGATATATATATTATTAAAACAATAAATAAAGGATAAAAACAAGTTTAATTCTTAACATGCTCCCCCCTTAAACTTATTCCTCCAGGTGCCATTACTCCAAGTAACCTTCTTAGCTTCTGAAAAACTTGAACACTGAGTGGCTTTGTTAATATATCAGTAACTTGCTCACTTGACTTTACATAAATGAGCTCAACATCTTTAGTCTTTACATGTTCCCTTATGAAATGGAACCGAGTATCAATACGTTTTGATCTCTCATGATGAATTGGATTTTTTGCTAATACAATAGTAGATTTATTATCCACATAAATCTTTGTTGAATTTTCTTGCTTTAGCTGCAACTCTTCAAGTAATTTTCTCAACCAAATAGCATGACAAACACACGAAGATGCTGCTATATATTCAGCTTCATATGTTGACAAAGCAACAACATTTTGTTTCTTCAAAGACCATGTAAATGCAGCTTCACCAAGATAGAACACAAACCCCGTAGTGCTCTTTCGATCATCATAACTTCCAGCCCAATCACTATCACTAAATCCGGTCAATTCCAACATTGAATATGAGGAATAAAATATTCCATAATCAAGTATACCTTTGATGTATCTTAAAATTTTCTTTGCTGCCTTTAGATGAGAATTCTTTGGGGTCTTCATAAATCGGCTCACCAAACTAATACTATATAAAATATCAGGTCTAGTACAAGTCAAATATTGCAAACTTTCAACAAGACTTTTGTAATAAGTTAGATTCACAAGTTTACCTTCACCTTCTTTTGTTAGCTTCACCCCACACTCTACTAGGGTATCAATCGGTTGGCAATCATCCATAGCAAACTTCACCAAGATTTCTTTTGTATACTTCTTTTGAGAAATGAAAATTCCATCATTTTTTTGCTTCACTTCAATGCCCAAGAAATAAGCCATAAGACCCAAATCAGTCATCTCAAACTCCTTTGCCATTAAGCTCTTGAATTCTTCAATCATGGATAAGTTATTATCGGTGAAAATCAAGTTGTCCACAAAGAGACAAATGACTATAACATCACCCTGCAAATTAGTCTTCATATATATAGCATGTTCATATGGGCATTTAGTAAATCCATTTTGAATAAAGTACCCATCAATTCTAGAATTCCATGCTCTTGGCGCTTGTTTAAGCCCATGGAGAGCTTTTTTCAGCTTGTAGACTTTCTTTTCTTCTCCTTGTACAACAAAACCTGGGGGTTGATCAACTTAGACTTCCTCTTCAAGATGCCCATTAAGAAAAGCAGACTTTATATTCATTTGAAAGATCTTCCACTTCTTTTGAGTCGCCATTGAAATAAGCATTCTCATTGTCTCCATCTGAGCCACTGGAGCAAATACTTCTTCATAATTAACTCCATATTCTTGCTTATAGCCTTTAACTATAAGCCTTGCTTTGTGCTTCTTCACCTCTCCTTTTGTAGTTCTTTTGGTCTTGAAAACCCATTTGACACCAATTGCCTTGTGTCCTTGTGGAAGTGAAGTAAGCTCCCATGTATTGTTTTTGGTAATGGCATATATCTCCTATTGCAATGCCTTTCTCCATTTTGATTCTTGATAAGCTTCTTCAAATGTTAATGGATCAAAACCTGCAAAAAGACATAGCATATTGAACTCATCATCAGTATCAATTCACCTTGTGATATTATACAAGTCTTGGATGCTTCTTGTCTTCCTTGTTGTTGGAGAAGATGAAATAGCTGCTGGTTGTGGTGAATTTTCAGCAACATTCAGCTCCTCTCTTGTCTTTTTGCTTCTTTTCATCATCAAAAAGAACAACTTGCTTTTGTTGGTCATTGCTTGCCCAATTCCAGATTTATTTCTCATCAAATTCAACATCTCTTGACATCACAAGCTTCTTGGTAGTTGGATTGTACAGCTTGTAGGCATCAGAATTCTCTCCATAACCAAGCAAGACACACTTTTGACTTTTGTCTTCAAGCTTTGTCCTTTTTTCTTCTTGGATTTTGGCATAAGCAACACTCCCAAAAATCCGCAAGTGGTCAACTCTTGGCTTTTGTGAACTCCATGCCTCCTCTCGTGTAATATCATCAATTCTCTTTGTGGGGAACCTGTTAATCAAGTAAGTTGCACAAACAACAGCGTCAGCCCAAAATTCTTTAGGAACTCTTCGTTCCTTCAACATGCATCTCACCAAATTCATGATGGTTCGATTCTTCCTTTCTGAGACACCATTTTGTTATGGTGTTTGAGGCATAGTGAATTGATGCACAATCCCATTCTCCTTGCAAAAATTTTTGAATTCATCAGAGGTGTATTCACCACCTCTATCGGTTCTAAGACACTTCAAATAGCAACCAATTTGCTTCTCAACCATACTTTTGAACTCCTTGAATTTGCTCAAAACTTCTCTTTTTTCTTTCAATATGTAAACCCAAGTTTTGCCACTATAATCATCAGTAAAGGTTAGAAAATACCTACTACCACCAATTGAAGTAGGATTAACTGGCCTGCATATATCTGAATGGACCAAGTCAAGACGTTGATTTGATCTTTTTGATCCTCCCTTCATGAATGGCTTTCTATGTTGCTTCTCCAAGACACAAACTTCACACAACTTGCTTGGGTGTTCAATCCTTAGTAGTCCAATCACCATTTTCTTCCTCTTCAAAAGCTTCAATGCTTGAAAATTCAAATGCCCATACCGAAGATGCCAAAGAGTAGAATTATCTGCAATAGTAGCCTTGAAGCAATTCGAATGATCAATAGACAAAGTTAAAGGAAACATCCGATTCTTGGCCATCTTTACATGAGCAATCAAAGCATTGTTTTTATCATGAATAGAAAGACTAAAATTTTGCATATGTATATTATATCCCTTTTCAAGCAATTGCCCCAAACTCAAAATATTATTTTTCATGTCTGAAACATAATAGACATCAGAGGTATACCTTTGCTCACCATTCTTCAAATCGAGCAAAATTTTACCTTTGCCTTTTATTGGTTTTTGAGACAAATCACCAAAAGTAATGTTGCCATATTGTTTTTCTTCAAGCTCAATGAAAAACTCCTTTTCTCCGTACATATGATTTGAGGCACCCGTATCAAGACACCATGTGCTAGAATTACAACTTTCAAACTTATCATAGGCTAACAACAATACTGATTCTTGCTTTCTTCTTCTTCTTTTTTATCAACAAAATTCACTTTCTCTTCCTTGTTGTTAGTATTGTACCAACATTCAGAGGCATAATGACCAAACTTCTTACAATAATAGCATTGAATTTTAGATTTATCATACCTCCATTTTGACTATCCACCTCGTCCATGGCCTAGACTTTGACCACGACCATGACTATGGCCACGTCCATGACTTCTAAATAAATTATTTTCATCATTACCTTCTTTCATTTCATTTGATTGTTGCCATCTACCACCTCTTCCTCTGCCACGAGAGCCTCTGCCTCATCCTTGTTGAAATCCTCCTCTACTTGATTCGGATTTCTTATCTCTAAGTGTGAGCTTCGTTTGCAATGCATGCTCCACAGAATTTTCTTCTCCTCTTTTTGCAAGTCTTTGATCATAAATTTGAAGAAAGCCCATCAGTTGTTCTTGACTCATTTCCTCCAAATCTTTTGATTCTTCAATTACTGTAGCCACAAGATCAAACCTTGCATCCAGAGAATGCAAGATTTTCTCTATTACTCGAACATCTTCTATTTTTTCTCCATTTCTTCTCAATTGCCTCACAATAGGCAAAACTTTAGTAAAATAATCTGAAATTGATTCAATACCTTCTTTATGTAAAGTTTCAAACTGAGTTCTTAGAACTTATAGACGAACCTTCTTCACCTTCTCTATTCTACTGTATGCTTTCTTGAGGAGTTCCCACGCATCCTTTGATGTCTTTGCTTCAGAGACAATTTCAAACATTGAATCATTAAGCCCTTGATAAATTGTATAAAGAGCTTTCTTGTCTCTTTTCCTCAAATCTTGTAGTAACTTCTTTTCTGCCTTCTCCAATACCGCTTATGCCTTGCCTGATTTTGACTCTACATATCCATCAATGATCAGCTCCCATACATCAAGAGAACCCAACAGAGCCTCCATTTGGATACTCCATATATCATAGTTTTCTTTTGATAACTTGGGAACCAATGATTGAACACTGCTTGGGTTCATGATTCTCAGCTCTGATACCAATTTGTTGGAGATAACCAACATTAAAATTGATCAAGAAGGGTGTATTCTTGATAAACAATGGAGAAAATGAGGCTAGGGTGTTACTACTTGATAATGGACTTAGATTTCATTGATTCAAGTGTTGCAATATGAAGTTACAAAGCTGAAAATTTATAAACTAATTTCTATATGAATTTAGATTAAATTCATACACAGCTTTCTAAAAGACAAGAACCAAGTTTCTAGAACTAAATTCATGATCTTCACAATGACTCTTCAACTTTCTAAATTAACTCTTCATATTTCTAAGAGTCTTTACATATTCTAAACTGACTCTTCATATTTCTAGAAGTCTCTACATATTTAGACTGACTCTTCATATTCCAATACAACTTTTCAATACTCAAGACATATATATTATTAAAATAATAAATAAAGGATAAAAACAAGTTTAATTCTCAACACCTATTTAGAGCAAGAGATAAAATTTCCAACGGTTCACAAACTCATGCAACGTCCCTTTCCCACCGCTCTCCATCTCTAATGGTTTATCTAGATATCCTATTACACGAGTGACGTACAGTTTCTAGATTTGATTGTTGACACAACTAAGAACTTATCCCCACGTTAATTAGTACAGCAAAGAGAGGCCACGGCCACAAAATTCAGCGATCAGATAAGACGATTTCCAGCGGTTTCGTTTGCAGCCGGAAAAACTTGGATGCTATTGGAACGAGGGGCCTTCATGGATTTGGGTCCATGACTCAAAATTATCCGTAGTGAATGGTGGTTTTCGAAGGGGCGACGTGTCCATGCCGGCGACCTTAAGCACCATACCATGGAAGGAGATAAACGCGAGCTGAATTTGGTGACGCTGACTTTGGAGGACGAGGAGTCATGGCATTGGATTTTTAGAAGATACGCTCTGCCAATAAAACAGCAAGACAGGCTTTGTATTACTTTGAGCCAAAGATCTGAAAGGCAATGGAGAAAATAACAGTACTCGAACCGAGCAATGTATGGATGTTTGAACTCAACTGTCCTAGAGTTCAATCAACCAATGAGATCCACTTGAGACTGAAAGACATGAGCTTGGTTGATAATTGGAGTCATATTTGGAGGAGATGAAGGATTCTTAAAATGATCTTCTCCTTGGGTTTGAATTGATCGGTACAAGGTTCATGATTGCTCTCTCTCTCTCTCTCTCTCTCTAGGGAGGGAGAGGTCCCATGCAGAATGGAGGTAGGAGGACCGTCTATCTTGGGTCTGGGGTTTATCCAATAACAAGTGGCTGGCTATATGTGACATCAATTAGAGAGACCTGGTCGAAAGGTCACTTGGATACTGGTCAAGAAATAAATGCCACCAGGGAAGAAGTTCAAGCGTTCTTATCTTCAGTGTTAATGGGCATGGCACAAGTGATACTCTCTTAAATGTATATCCTTGAAGGCAGATGGTGAATGGGTCTGGGGCCAAGGACCTGCAGTTAGTCCATAAAGGTCACCAGGCCTTTGCTAGCAATGCTCATAACCAAGCCAAATAATGCCGATTACTAACATTTTTGTCTCAGAGTTTTACTCTCTATTAGATTTTTTTTAATGAAATAATATATATATATATATATATATATTTACGATTTCTTAAAATTTTTAAGTGGATTCCAGATGGATAGGATATCGTCTCTTAGTCCAGATGGAGGATATTAGCACAGTTTTAGTAAACTGGTCAAATAATCCTCTATTCCCAAAAAAAGAAGAAAAAAACTTATTTTTCTGCTTTTTCCTTTTTCTCTTGAGGTTTTAAGTCATGATCACATGTCTATCTACTTATAATTATTATTATTATTTAGAAACTGATCTTATTATTTTTTTGTTTAATCTAACTTTAATATCATGTATGAAATGATATTACTATTATTATAAAGTTACGTGTAACCTTTAAATGCTGCTTAAAGTTCTCCATGATATTTTGCAAACCAATCCAAGATGTTTCAAAATATCTACGAACGTGAGGCACGGTAGGAAACTTTTAGAGATTTTTAGCAAAAATATCCTATCTGATGCACTTCACTTCCTGACCGCAAAAATTCTAGTCGTTCAAATGATACCAATCCTTAAGGGCCCCCTGTGGCTCGCCAAACCAAACTCTCGCGGGGGTGAAGGCCCTCTCATCGCCAGTGATTGAAGCCAAGAGCCGCAACGTGTGACCCAAAACAACCGCATACCAGCGACCAAAACACGACCGAATTGTTCGAGACGAAGACATGTACGTCCTTGCGAGATCCGAAGATAGATATCACCAGAACCTCTCCTCGATTCACGTGAAAGGCTGACAGCCGATAAAGATCAGGCCACGTGGCTATAAAAATCCACTCGGGCGAATGAGGGATCGTTGGTTGCATCATGAGATAAATAAACCTCGACGGCGTGCGACACGGCTCTAATAATCCAGAGAGAATTGCCCCTGGATTCTAGAAGAACCACGCCATATGACGTTGCTGCCTTCATCTGAGGAAATTCTTATGATTATTATTATTTTTTTTTAGAAAGGGATATTGGGTTTGAATTCTTAGATATGCAACGTAGAAACGCTAATTATTAAGCAACGAAAGGTGGCTAAATCTAAATTTTATAACTCGTTTGTTACTGATTCTTTTCATTGTGATCACATAGATTTTTTTTTTCATTGCAACGACTATTTTTTGTTTATTAATGGTTAAATTTAACGTTTTATTTTATTTTATTATCAAAACTTTATTTATATTAGAAATATTTAATATTTGATGACATTCTTTATTTGTAATATCTTCCATCTCAATTCCTTAATGATTCATCATGGCTAGCAAGCTCCTTAATGGATTTAAAGGAAATAAAATCTTGATTTGTTGGAATTTTAGCAATCAAGACATCAAGGAAAGTATCACCATATTATTGCAGAACTAAAATGATGAGGGAATCAAGCTGAGATTTAGATAATTATATTATAAATAAAAATAATCCTTGGTTATTAAAATAAACAACCTAGCAATGTGAGATCTTGCATAAATGTTTAATAATGAAACTTATAATTTTATCCAATATTACGTTACATCTTGCACATATTATGAAAGTCTCATACATTATTAAAAAGTTCGCTTTTAATAATAGAATAAACATACCGAATATAAAATAAAATTTGTTATTTTTCTCATAACAACAAATTAAATATGTACTCAATAATTGTTAGCAAACTTTGTAACATATTTTAAAAATATGAATTATTTTTACATGATGATATTTGTACAGTAGGCTTATTATTTAGATCATGCTAGCCAGACCCTAAGACTTGAATGTAAATTTTTTTATGTAACAATTAATTTTTGTTGATTCAAATTTAATTAAGATCTTGACCGAAACAATTACGTCAACAAAGTGAAAAAAAAACTTATAAATATTTATAATTATGCTAATTTAGAATACAAACGTCATCTATTTTAGGATGATTTTAATTCATAGCAAATGAATTGTAACATCATTGTAAATGAATGCTAACGTAGATCATATAATTATATTTATATTTTATAATATTAAATGAAGTATCCGTAAATATTTTGTAGCTCTTAAAAAAAATTAGAAGGACATTTTTACTATAACATATAATATTTTAAAATTAGCTAGCGTTATTTTATCAAATTGTAGTGTTTTTTTTAAAAAAAAAATTGGGAGCAGGGTTGCAAAGGCATCAAAGTACCAAACCTTTGTCAGGATCCGGCAAGGGGCATTTGGGTCACACCGCAAGAGGAAATAATTTCATGAGGCGGAGAGAAAAAGAATAGGCGAGGAGCCTGCGGTGGTCCACAGGAGCCCGGCTGACGAGAGCTAGCCTCGTCGCTTCCCCTGTTTTTACTCTCTAAAAGGGCGAGCACTCCTCCTTGCCCTTCCTCCGCCCTCTGCGAGATTTCTACACCTTTCCGACTCATCCTTCGTCCCCCTTCTCGCCGTCTCCAGATTGGTGACCCTTTCTTCCCCCCTTCCCCCCTCTCTTTCTCTCTGCTCCATTTCACTGTTCGCAGGAAATCGTACTCCTTTGACCATCGAATTCTAGCTGGTTTCCGAAGAAGCGATTGCCCTGTTTGTTCTTCTGTTCTGAAGCCGGGAGTCTTCGGTGATGATATTGGGATTGAAAAGTTCCCTTTCTGATCATCGGTTCCTTTCATTCTCTTGTTTTCAGGTGTAAATTTCGGTTCTTGGAGCGACTTTGGCCGGCGTTCTCGGGTATCCGGGGCACCGGGGATTCAATCGTGGTTTCTTCTAATCCCCATCTCTCTCTCTCTCTCTCTCTCTCTCTCTTTCTCTTTGTGGCTGTGGATTTATTAGGTTTAAGAGATATCGTTCCCAAAGGTTGATTTTTGATTTTTCTCTCATAAAATCTGGAGTTTAACTGTTTCCCTGAGACCCTTTTCATGGAATTCGATTGGGGCTTTCGGCTATGATTTATTGAGATTTTTTTCCCCTACTCGATTCGGTTCTGGTTCCGGGTTCAGGGTTCTGGCGACCTCTAAATTAAATAAATATTTTCTGTGAGGTGGGGTTTAGGGTTTTATCCAAGTCTAAATTTTGCTTCCATTTCCCCATTCCCTTATTAAACTGCGTCTGGGTTTAGAGTTTTAGTACCATCTGCTGCGACGTCCAATCCCAATCCCTATCCCTATCCAAATTATAGGATTCTAAGTCCCATAGACTCTGCTACATCACTATTCTGTAGCTTCTTGGAGGCAACAATGTCTTCGTGCCTTAGCAGCGGCGGTAGCCGAGCTTATGGTTTCGACCTCGACCTCGACCTCGGCGTCGTGAAATCCTCCTTGTCGTCCGCCCGGTCCTCCCACACCTCCTCCCCCTCCTCCACCCTCTCGGAGGCGAGCAACTCCTCGCGTACCATCTCCATCAAGAAGGCTCGAACCCCTCGAAAGAGGCCCAACCAGACCTACAATGAAGCCGCCGCCCTTCTCTCCACCGTCTACCCCAACATCTTCTCGACCAAGAGCACGAGGAAGCTATCCAAGCAAACCAAGCCATTATTCGACTCCTTCGCCGAGACTTCCTCTGAGCTCCTCCCTCCCTTCCCCGTCCTCAGCGACGCCGCATTCCTCATCCGCGAGCCATCCCCTGAAAAACCAGCCTTCCGAATCGAGCCCAACCTGAGGAGTCCCCTCCCGAAGGAGTGCACGAGCCCGGTGAGCAATGAATTCCGAGAGCCCATTTCTCCTTACCCCTTCGAGGAGGACTTTGACGCAGAATCCATCCTCGATGAGGAGGTCGAAGAGGGCATCGATAGCATCATGGGCAACCTCAGCATGAACACCACCGCCAATACTGACAGCGAGGAAGCCTCCAGCCATTACAATTCCCTCATCAATTCCATGGTGTTCGACTTGGGCGGCAAGTTCGAACTCGGGCTTGGGTTTCAGTCTCGAAGAAACATTCAGCGGGCATTGAGGCATTCCGACGATGGGGACTGGTGGAGGTCCCCGGCGGTTCCCATGCAAGAGATTGTCCCCAAATATAAGGCCTCAACGCCGTCATCAGAGAAGAAGAAGAAGAAGAAGACGATAACGACGACGACGACGACAGCAAAGAAGAAAGTGGAGGAGGAGGAAGTGGGTGACCTGCAGACCACCACCACCACCACCACCACCAAACAGGGGAACTTCAAGTCTGGATTGGGCCTCAAATTGAACCATGAGGAGGTCCTCAAGGCTTGGTCTGACCGTGGGTCTGTGTTCGCCGATGGGCCCGACTCGCCGCATTCCTCTGCTGAAGCTCTTGTATGAATCTAAATTCCCTTCCCTTCCTGTTTGATAATTTGATATCAGAGATCTCTATTAGAAACCACCAACATCCCCACTAGTGATGTTTTTTAGCTATGTCTTGATATTTCACCAGCTGGATGATCCCAATATCATTGGCTGGATATTTTCTTCTATGTTGTGACTTGTTGTGTCCAATTGATAACTTGGCAGGCCAAACTAGCAGACATTGATCTGTTTCCAGAGGCTGGCGGCGGTGGTGGTGGGGTGAGGGAGGCGAGTGTCCTGAGGTACAAGGAGAAGCGGAGGACCCGACTCTTCTCCAAGAAGATCCGCTACCAGGTCCGGAAGGCGAATGCGGACCAACGGCCCCGGATGAAGGCAAGTGTAAGATTTGTCTCTTCTGTTTCTGTCCACCTCTCTTTCTCTCTCTCTTAAATTATTTCACTTCACCACGACAAATACTAATAAAGAAATCTAACAAACTTTGGGTTGTCGGGTTCTCGTTTGTTCTTTTCAGGGCCGGTTCGCTAGGAGGCCCTCCCTGCTCCAGCCCGCCATGGAAGAAGAGAGCCAGTAGGTTCGCTAGTCCTTGGAGGAATCCTTCCGTTCCCACATGTGAAGCTTGTGTCTAAAGAGTAGATGGATGAATTCTGAGAGGCACCAAAATGGGAGGTTTGTACTTTGATGTGGTGAACGTGGGGAACATAGTTAAAATTCAATAAATTTGCCTTGGTCTTTCTCAAAATCTTTTCTTTATTTGCTGCTGGGTCTTTATTCTCTGGTCCTCTCTGGTCCTCTCTTTTTTAAACAATGCTCATGGTTTGGAGGTCGGGAAAGTTTAACCTCGAAAGGGGCTGATGGCAGTGTAGTACTACTAGATGTCATTTATACTTTTTTTTTTTTTAAATTATCCAGAGACAGACTGACTGAGAGAGAGAGAGAGAGAGAGAAGCTGTCCGTAGGATGGTTATAGATGAAAATATACTTTTTTTTTTTTTTAAATTATCCAGAGACAGACTGACTGAGAGAGAGAGAGAGAGAGAGAGAGAAGCTGTCCGTAGGATGGTTATAGATGAAAATATACTTTTTGATTGTTAGAATTTAATTACTTAAGGATGTTATATTTTTGTTATTTCGTTATATAAATTAATTAAAATTAATAAAATAATTATTATATAATTTTATTAATTAGTTTATATGTTTATATTAGTTATTTTGTTAATTTTAGTTGACTGTATTCCTCAAAATTTTTGAGTGAAGGTTTGAAGACTAAATGTATATTTTAGCTTTATTTTATGAAGGGAGTGAAATGGTGGTCATTGATTAGAGGGGAAATTCATCTCGTCATTTTCCAGCAACCAAATTATCGTTATCAATTTATCATATTGGCTGTTCGGGAAGCAGGAGACTTCTCATTTTTAGCTTTTTATCCGTGCTCAATTATATTTGGTTATAGGCAATGCTGTATAGTATTCAGCAGCTAGGATTTTCAGAGACGTCTCCTAACTGAGAATGGATACGACAATTTGGTTATATTTTGAGCATGGATGTAACAAGCTTCCGTTGCCGTTTGGAAAATGCGAGCAGATTTGTTTCGTATTTTCCTTCTAACTTGTTTGCGGTAACAACTAAAATCCTCTGTTCGGAGACGGGTCAAACCCAAATTCACTTCTACCACAAATTAGTCAGTTTGGGATGTTGGCTCTGTGATGGATATGGAGTGCTTTTTTATTTTATTTTTTTTGGTCCTAACGTGTTGTCAATTTTAATGAGTAACGAATCAGGGCAGCCGTATTAAACACGTCTGTTCTTGGAATCAGACCTAAAATGTTGAAAAAATTACCTAGTATTGATTTCCAGCCATTCTCATAAGATACGGTTTGATTTTCCTTGAACCATTACAGTAAACTTTGAAAACAATCTTAGATTTATAAAATAACGATTCAATATATATGTTCCAGCGTCCACAGGTTAACTTAGAAGGCTTCCTGCCAAGCAAAGGGTATCAGCTGTTCTTCCGTCTCTTTCTCAACATTACCGCTTCCGTCGTCTTCCTTTTACGCCGCTTCCCAACAAGCGATCAAAAGATTAATTAGACGAAAAATAAATCCACTAGTCATTTATCAAAAGTGCTGCAATAATAACTTCTTCTTTTTTGCATGCAAAGTAAATATATAATATAATTATTTTTTTTTAAGAGAATTAGTTTCTTTAGTGCCGTGTTAACTCATAGGTCTGGTAGATGTTTGTTACTTACGGGTTAGGCAGCCATGATTATTTTCTCGAGGATTGAAAGAAGCTATTGATTGTGGTGAAAGGATGAAATTGTGAACCAATTTGCCATTACATTGAGAGATTTTATTTCCTTTCATAAGTTGTAAAAATCACGATTTATTACCTTGGGTGAGGGTCAAACATGATGTGTCTGATTACTTAAGTGTTGATAAATCATACACTTATTGCCCTTTGATCAAAATCCCAAATTTGATCCATTGGTTCCATATACTTATTTTGAAAATCATTCTTGCATCTTGGTGAAATTATTTATTACATGCATGAATTTGAATTCATTGGTTGGACTTCCAAGAAATCATAATCAATTTGATTATTGAATTTGGCTACTTGTATAGTTAGGGGTAAGCATGAGATAGATTAGATCAGTTTCAGATCAGAACTTAAAACCAAACCCATTATGACTTGTTTTAGAGTTTTAGACGTGGAACTAAATTGACTCTATGTTAGAATTGGCCTAAAATTAACCCATCAAATGGGTTTGATCCTGAATCAGCTCTCTTAACCATTTTTTCTCTTTTTTATTTCCTCGAGGTATATCTAATATTAATGGCTTAAAGTTACTTTTAATTGAGCTTAATAAAAAAGATATACATATATATATATATATAATATTTGTTAATTAATTTAATATTAAGATTTTTTTGTTAAAGATGGTGGAAATTTCATGAGGTATGTGCGATGTTTTAAGTTTGGTCCTTTGTTATTTTAATTTTTTATAAAATTTTCATAAAATAACAAAGAACAAACGTGAAAGGAGATAATTCTAGTGTTTTAATGAAGTTGTTTGTAGAGTTTAAATGATTCTATTAATACTCACAACCAATCTGATCGGATCCCAATAGATGAGTTGGCGTCACTTTAACCCATTGCTCACCTGCAGCACTAAACGAGATTAATTAGTTTTTCAAGCAGTGGAAGAGATTAGTTGGGCTTTGCAGATGATATGAGATTAATTAGTTTTTCAAGCATTGGTTTTAGAAACCAGTAGGCCGATGACCCTAAATGATTTAGGAGAGCAAAAGATTAGAAGTTTGCACTTACTTTTTTGCACTTCCCTTTTTCTTCTTAAAAAAAAATATATATTGGGGAGGCCAACTTCTCGAGTAGTTGAATTGTTTTTGTTTTTGTTTAACATATAATAACCCTTCTCTTTTTCTTTTTTTTTGGCTATATATCTTGTAGACTACTCAGTGAAGGTATATTTTTATCTCTACATGATTAACTGAGATAAAAATTTATATACATACCATATCAATAATTTAGCAAGGTAAATTATTTTTCATTTTATATCTCATTATATATAACTATACTTTCAAAATTTCATCATATTATTTCTGATAGAAATCATAACTTCTTTCCCCCCATGTGCTTAGTAAAAACCAACTATTTACTATTTTTAATGCACCAATGGAAAAGTCTCAGATAATAAGTTAGTAAGGTAAATCTATTCTCTTTTTCCATTTCCCTGATTTACCATGATGAAAATCATAGCAACAAATCAAGATAAACCATGCCACAAGCATATTCCCCCACTATAATGACTCCACAACCACCATTCCAAAGAATTTATCCGTGCAATCCAAATCCAAGCCTGGGACAAAACCAAAATTTACCCATACCACAATCCTCCTAGAGTAGAGAGGTAAGTCAATGATGCAATGAAAGCATTTTATTTATTTATTCTTAAAGTAAAAGCCGTAGTTCAGCAGCATGTGTGGCTAAAACAAAGTGGGTTGGACCTCCTCACACGTTTCCTTCGACTTGGAAAGCGGAAACACTGCAATCCTATCGTTCGAAAGCCGAAATCTAGTTTTCCTTGCAGACCAATTCTACCGCTTAACGCTATCAGCAGCAGTGACCTAAATTAACCCAGGCTGCAACCTTTTGTTAAGGTGCCAAAAATATGGCGATATGGTTTAGTTATTTAGTCAATCAAATGATCAATGGTTCAGATCGATAATTAAACGTCAGCGTAGTAGTGTGCTGATTGACACATCTGACCTACCAATTAATAAATCAGGTTTGACTCCCAGCCTTTCCTTTTCTTGGAAAAACATGCCATAATTCACACGGGCTATGATAATATGCTGTTTGCTACAGTACTTTTCGTACCGTAATTTATAGAAAGTCAAGGACTTACATATAGCTTTTTAGATGAAGTATAAAGGAGATTAAACTTAGTATTAAAACGATGAGATTGGATGCATGCTGTGATTCCTTGATTCAATGAAGCCATGATATCATGCTGGTAGATTGAAAGCAATCGATTCGAAGATCCGGAGCACAGCTCCCGACATTCATTCACAGATCCCATCGAGCAAAATCTATTAAAGCCAAGGATATCTTCCGACGGAAACTTCACCCACCCGAAGGCAATCGTAGGAAGCAGCAGAGGTCAGAGGAGCGATGGGTGCGTCGTCCGGTCTGTTTTCCGGTGCTCCTACCAGTTTTTGATGCCCGTTTGCATGGCCGGCCGGCTGACGGTTGCTCTAGAAGTAAGAGACGCCCTTGGCAATACCCACTCCTGTCCCTATCTTGGCCCCACGATAACAACACAGTTCCTAACGAACACCGGAACTTCCCAGCTCAAAGAGTGTTAAAAGGGAGCCGCCTGGCGCCCCACCTTCTCGCCCGCCGCCTGCTCGGACCCTTCGTTTCTCTCCGTCTCTGCATTAAACCGCTGGACAGAGCAAGAACCCAAGCGATCCGACGGATGGGAACGAATCTCGGGATTCGGTCGCCGCCCCCCTCCTCCTCCTCGTGGAGCCTGCGGTCCGGAGCCCACCCGCGGGGCCTCCTGCCGCGGCCTTCGCCGTCCCCAAGGCCCGCCCGCCGCTCCCTCGCCCCGAATTCCGAGGCGGCCGCGCGAGTCTTCCGTCCGCTGGTGATGGCCCGGCGGAGCGGCCACGGCGGAGGGCCCGAGCACCGCCGGAAAGAGGAGGAGGAGGAGATCTTGAAGGACGAGGTCGTGCGGACGCTGTTGATCGACAACTACGACAGCTACACCTACAACATATATCAAGAACTCTCCGTTGTTAATGGCGGTAAGATGAGCTCTCCCTCGTTCCCTATCGCTTTCTTTTTTATTTGTGATTACTTGCACGCTTTCTTGAATCGCGATCGACTGAAAAGCCCATGCAAACATCCTCTCTTTTCTTTTCCTGGTTTTTTCTTTTTGATGATAATGATTTATTTCCATGATGCTGGTGGTATTTCTTGAATCAAGATTTGCTCTGAGTTATATGATTCTATAGCTGTTGGATTTTATAAGCGAATTCTGTTTCAGAGTAGATGGAGTATGCTAACATATAGTGGCATTCGATTGTTTTGGAGCTAGCTTGAGTTGTAGTAAAAAGACAGATTTGGAGTGCGGTCATGTTTTAGGTTGGAATAAGAGGTTGGTTTTGTGCGAGATGGGTTTGCAAGCAATATTTCAGGTCTATTTTACGCATTATTTAACATTTAACCAAAGGAAAATACTTAGGCCCTCCATTCGTTTACAATCCTCCCCTTTTCTTGAAAAAAAAAAAAAGAAAAACAAAAAGAAAAATCTTGGTATCCTCCTGATTCTTTTGCTTTCTTCTTTTGGATTTGAAAGAAAATGTTTGAGAGCTGAATGGTAAGTGTAACAGAACTTTCATTGGCATTGTGATGTTGTTAACTTATTATAAACGCAAAGTTTTATATGATCATGCTAAAGCTCTGCAGATTGAATAAGCAATAAAAATTTTGTTTGCCTTAGATTTAACTTGAAAGAAGCGGACAAAGTCAGAAATTAGTAATTAAGAGAAGCGTGTGATCAAGGATGAATTGCTGCAAAGCTTTTGATATACATGACACTTGAACACAAATACAGGATATGAGTATGTCACAACAAAATTATAATGATATGACAGATATGGGTATGACTCAACACAAGTATAATGATATGACAAACCTTTGGAAGGACGTGACATAGAAAAAATGTGACCATAAGCGTATATTCTTGCATATATGTGGAGTGCCATCCATATGGCATGGAATATGTCAAAATCACAAGCTCTAAATTTAACAATACATCTTCTCTATCATGAAATTGCTATCATTTATTAAAATGAATGGAAGAAAAGAAGAAAAGGAAGCACTCCTCATCCTTGGAGATTTGTTGGAACCATCTAGACGCATTCGTGGAGTATTTGGACCTTTTTTTTTTGAAAATGTAGCATATTTGGGAAAAAAGAAGTATTTGATGCAATTCAATAAGTGCTGATATGAACATGGTATCCTAGACTAAGATGGTATGATGATGCATGATGAAGGAGATGCTGATATGTTCTGGGGCTTGAAATCATGTGGTGACGTTATGAGGCAAGACACGGCGAGAGCTTATTGAGATTATTGCAGGGACTTCAGAAATGGGTGTTGATTGAAGATATGCACTTACACAAAAACAAATAAATAAACAAAAAGTATAATATCAAATAAATTGATAAAGCTTGCGGCTTATCTTTATCATTAGATAAGTCTAATTTATTGTACTAAAGCTAAAAGTATTAAGGCACAAGATGCTTTTGTCATCTGAAATTTTCATTTATGTCCATTCCCATCTCACATTTAACATTCTTCTTCTTTATATTTTGCTTTCCATTTAATAATTGTTTACTTTTACTGCTCAGTCCCTCCTGTGGTGGTTCATAATGATGAATGGACATGGGAATACATCTACCATTGCTTATATATTGAGAGGGCTTTTGATAATATTGTCATATCCCCCGGACCTGGATCTCCGATATGTCCCAAAGATATAGGTTAGTGGTAAATTCATTTGATTTCTTCCTTATGCAGTTTTCTTCTTTACTTGGTACTTATTGAAGTTCCATTAAGAGCCGGCATAAGAATTGTTTTATTGGTAACTGAAAGCATTTTATGGCTTTACAGGAATATGCCTTCAAATACTTATTGAATGCAAGGATATTCCAATATTGGGTGTTTGCCTTGGCCACCAGGTTTTTGCTATAACATCCTGGGGAGCTTTGTAGAGTTTCTTATTTTTATTTATTACTTGACTAGATTACTGTATTTATTTTTAATTCTTCTTTCGTCATTAATTCCAACTATTGCAGGCCCTCGGATTCGTACATGGTGCTCAAATTGTCCATGCCCCTGAACCAATTCATGGACGTCTGAGGTTAGGTCCTCAATGTTCTAATGTTAATTTGTATTTTGCAGAAATATTTTTGCCTTTTAGAGTAGTTGGGCATCTTTATAATGTGAGTTAAATCTTTACTATTTTGTCATAATGGGTCCGCATATTAGGGGTTATCTTCCACAATCTAAAAATCAGCTTAATTGTTATTCTAGAAAACCAGCATGCACTTTGGTTTTATTGTCGTGCTTAGTAACCAATTTCTTGTTTCTTCAGTGAAATTGAACACACAGGGTGTGATATTTTCAAAGAAATTCCATCGGGAGTAAAATCTGGTTTCACGGTGAGTCCATTTCCATAGATATCAACAACCTACAGACACTAGATACTTCATGATTTTTACAATCAGTTATTTTGCTGTATTATTATTCACAAGTTCATGCATCTTTCTCATGATTTGCACATGCTTTGCCACATTTTCCTTTTGGCAACCACAATAACATTTGCATATCTATCTAATGTAGAAGCTGTAATTTATTTTTTCCTGTCATTTAATTACCTTGCAACCATGGACCTCACTCCACAGCATCTAAACTGAGTTTATTAACTGCAGGTGGTAAGGTATCATTCGCTTGTAATTGATGCAGACTCACTTCCCAAGGAACTTATTCCCATAGCATGGACAACTTCTGTGAATACACTTTCTTTTCTGGGGACCCAACAATCTGATATTATTCCTAGTGCTTTTGGGGATAAATCGAACCAGCTTCGACCAATAGGTTGTTTAGATGGTAATTTAAAGGGTGAAGGATTATCCACTATCAACAATAATGTCAACAACTTAAAGAGCACAAAAGTACTTATGGGTGTCATGCACTCTAACCGGCCTCATTATGGTGTGCAGGTATGCTGCATTGACTTGCCCTCCTGTTTAACATCTGATTTCAAATTCGTCATCTAATTGTTGTTTTGACATTCAGTTTCAAATTCGTCATCTAATTGTTGTTTTGACATTCAGTTTCATCCTGAAAGTATTGCTACTTCTCATGGAAGACAAATATTTAAGAACTTTAAAAAGATGACAGTCGACTATGGCTTGAGGACCTCACTACTTCATGAAAGAAAGGTTCACAATAGTGGTAAACAGCAAATGTTTTTAGTATGAAATTCTTTTGTCTCATATAGAGTATTGTAAAGCCTTGCCGTTATTGTATTCTACTTTCATTCTTTTACAGTTATTATACTTAATGTGCCAAGTTTTTAGTGCAGCAAGCATGGGATGTGCCATCCAGTGGGATGCGCCATGCCAAAACATGCAGTTAAAAACAAAGAATAGGAAAGGACATAATAGTCCCTTTCAGCTACAAATTTAAAAAACAATTTAATGGATGCTGTGCCAACCCTGTGCTGGGTGCTGCAACAGACAGGCTGGCTCTCGTAACTTGTTTTATTTCACTACCATAGGTTACCATGTTTATTTATATGTACATCTATTCTAATTCATTAACGCTTACTTATTTTTAGATTCTTTCTTATTACTGACATGATGCAGGTGTCTCGTGCCTGTCAGTCATCAGAAGAACTTCCCAGGAGAAAGATGTTAAACAACAAAGCAGCCATGATGCGCCACTTAGATATGTGCAAAAGTCCTATTCTTGCACTTAAGAACATTGCTGCAAAATATTTAAGATTGGAATGGAAGAAGATTGATTGCTTAATAAGTCAGGTAGGAGGGTCACAAAACATTTTCTGTCATTTGTTTGGAGACGAAAATGCTGAAGACACGTTTTGGTTGGATAGCTCCTCAAAAGATCAGGTATGGTTATCAGTTAATTATGTTTATGTTAGGTAATTGCCTTTGTCAAGACACTGTGTTTCCTCTGATGTATATGCTGATAAAAGCTATGGGATGGTACTCTGGTATCCGCTGAAAACTCCCCATGATGCCCTTGATTTTTGATATGATCCGATATTTTTTGACTGAAACCTGCAATTCTAAACTTTATAAGTTGATATAGTAGCAGCAATACACTACCGGGACATTTTGTCCAATGTTAGTTCAAGACAAAAACCATAGTCTCACCAATTCTTTTTTGCATTCACATTTTTCACTTTGTGTTTACCTTATATGTTAAAGTTATTTAGTTCTACCATGTTCTCCTCTCTATCATGCTTTGTGTTTCTTGATTGTTAAAGAACTATACAAGACAACGATAAGTGCAGCATTAATTTATCGATTAATCTGAACACAAAATCAACAGAGATGTCAATCCATGGTTCTTCCAATACTTGGAAGGTACAAACCTGTAATTTGATGTTGCCCTTTAGAAGTCCAACACTTTTGACATTTATCAACATGTTTGAACACTTCTTTTTTCATTCAATGCCAGGAGTCCTACTTTGTGCAAATTGACAATGAGCAACTCCTTTAAAGACCTTGAGGGAATGTATAATCTGTTACCTTTAAATAAGTGACCATCCTCCCACACAAATTTTTCTCTAATGTCTTGATCACTTGGTAGCTGTGACAAATAGGACCATCATCAAAGCTCTCCTTCTACATGGATTCAAAGCCCACAACGCTCATAGGCATAGTAGCAATCGAATGAACCCTCCAACTAAGAGCATTCACTACCTTGTTTATCAGACCAGATTTATGCTTCATCATAAAAGTATATTCTTGAAGAAAGCCGTACCATTTCCCATATCTTCCTTTCACCTTTTGTCAAGAATTGAGATGTTTCAAGGCATCATGATTCGAATATAGCACAAACTCTCGTATTAGGTAGTGTCTCCAGAGTTTTAATGCTTGGACAATAGTGTTAAGTCATCTGTAAAATGATCAAGGTAGCATAAATTGAGGATAAATTGAGACAACGATTTAAATGATTTGAGCATGTCCAATGTAAACTGAAAGATGCATAAATAAGAAGTGATTTGATATATGTGGAAGTAATAAAAGAAAGTAATTGTAGACTGAAAATCACAAGTGATGAAGCAATAAGGAATAACTTGATATCTTTATATCTTTCAAAAAGTATGGTCCTAAACTAAGTGGAATGAAGGAAAAGGGTTCATGTAGCCAATCCTAGCTAGTTTTGGATGAAGGTTTCATTGAGTTGAGTTAAAGTATAATGACTTGAAACTCAGCATCATAAGTCGAATATCTTTTCCTGTGTTGTTGAGCTTTTTGTTGAAATATGATATTGATCTCCCTTCTTGATCCAAACGGCCCTAATCACAGCATGAGATGCATCGCACTCAATCTCAAAGAGCTTGTCAAAATTTGGCAGGGCTAGTATGAAAGCATTCGATCATCCTCTTCTTTGCTTCTTGGAAGCTTTTTTGAGCTTTTGAAGTCTATTCAAACCCTCTCTTTTCAAACATTTGGTTATTGGTGGAATAAGAGTGTGCTTAAATCAGTGATAAAATATTGCCGATCAAGGATTGAAGTCTCAATAGGATGGCTTGGTGTCTCATCATCCCGGGCTCCGAGATGGCACCAGGATAGGATGAGCACTAGGATGGGATAGGACATCCATTGTCCCAAGTGTCAACATGTAGTTTGTCCTGTACCATGAGAAAACTAGGACAGCTTCATCCCATGGGATTTGAATCCTAATTGCCAATTTGTGAAAACTTTGAACTTCTATAATACTTCTAGTTGTAGGTCACTTTACAATAGCTTGAACCTTTTCTTGATCAACTTTCATCTCCCAAGAATGCCAGCTCATTTGTCATAAATGTGCATCTCTTCAAGTTTACATAAAGTTAGTTTTTCTACATCATTTGCAAAATGGCTTTCGTGTTTTAGCTGACTTGATTGGTCCTCGCTAAAAATTAGGATGTTATCGAAATATACTACCGCAAACCTCCCCATAAAAAGCCCAAGGACTTGGCTTATAAACTTCATGAAGGTGCTAGAAGTAGTTGAAGAACCAAAGGGCATAACAAACCCTTCATAAAACCTCTCTTTTGTTTAAATGCTATCTTCCACTCATCTCCTTCTCGAATATGAATATGATGGCACCCACTTTGCAAATCTATATATGAAAACAGTTGGGAATCAGCCAACATATCCAACGTACAATTTAGGTGAGGTATAGTGAAATGCTATCAGATTTATAGGTTGACTATTGACACACATTTGCCAACTTCCGTCCTTGGCAAAACTGCACATGGACTCAAGCTCTCCTTAATCGGCCCCTTCTTCAGCAGTTCATTGACTTGTCTTTAGAGCTTCTCATGCTCCCTTGGACAGGTTCGATGGTTGGATAAACTAGGCAAAGCTGCTTCTGAAATCAAGTCAATATCATGCGGAATATCCCACAATGGAGGAGGGCCAATTTGTAACTCTTCTGCATATATCAACGAAAGTAATGGCTTCACCTAGCCCAAACACCCAAAATGATGAAGTTGCCCTTGATCACAAACTGACTTTTTTTGGCACCCAAAGCGTTAGTTAGACCTTAAGATATTTACGTACATATCCAAAAAAAAAAAAAAAAAGACTTGCTGTTTGCCTCACTTAACAAGTTGGCCAGCTTGAGATGATTTCAACAAGATGCAAATCCATTATTAAGAGTTGTTCAATGATATTATAAATAAAAAGGCTTATGCCAAGCGCAACACCATCTTCCTTATGTTGTTGTTTTTCTTTGTAGACTCTTGTGCCATACCATAGATTATTTTCTTGAACTGAAATGCAAAGACATGGTTCTTCTTATGTTACTTTTTCAAAATTATGAGTTGAATCTTTTTCTACACCTCACATTATTTGCTCCAAAAACAAGGAAGTACCCTTCCCGATAAGTGGTAAACTTGAACTAATTATCCAATGAAGTGATCATGTGGAAGCATTATCACCCTTGCATTAATTCCCATTTTATATACAGAGGATGAATGTGTCATGTAAACTTAGTTCTGAAAAGTATTCTGATTGTGTGTTGTTAGTGCTATAAAAAATTTAAATTATTGTTCTATCATGAAGTCCTTCATTTTAATGTCTTGCAGATGAATTGATTATCTCTTGCCACAAAATTGTGCTTTATAAGTATTTAAGAAAGGAATGCACTGTTGTGAACAAATTTCTTTGACTTATATATATAGGATTATCTCAAAGTGTGTGCATATGCATGTATATGTGTTTTATGATTGTTGTTATTATGGAGTTTTGTTTTTTTTTAACATATTTAACCAGCTTGATTGTAAGTTGTGACATTTATTATTTTCAGAGGAGGGCACGCTTTTCATTCATGGGTGGTAAAGGGGGATCTTTGTGGAAACAAATAACATTTAGGCTTTCTGAACAAAGATCTGAGCCCACTGTCCATGAAGTTGGACATGGAAGCAGGTTCAGACTTACCTCACTTGCATCTCGTGTTTTGACAAGTCACTGCAACTTATATTAAATATTTCAAGGCAATGATATAAATTGGACACCATATTGCAGTGAAACAACAAACAATTTTGGAGGTTACATATCAATTCAGGATGGTTATGGGTCAGTGCAAACAACATTTCTCAAAGATGGTTTATTTGATTTTCTGAATAAGGTATGGGTTATATGTCTGTAAATGTTTTTATTATTTGGCTTTATGCTATAACTGTTGTAAAATGAGGGAGATCATGAAAGGGGTGAAAAAATCATTATTATTTCGATGCAAGACGGCACAAGAAAGGGATGAAAAATCCTTTTTCTTGTGTCAAATAGAAGATTAGGAAGACAAGTAATCCCCCCCTAAAAGTATTTCTTTCTTTCAGGAATTACAATCATTTCGTTATGACAAGAAGGATTATGAAGGGTTACCATTTGACTTCTTTGGTGGATTCATTGGCTTCATTGGGTATGTTTTTAAGTTTTATTTTCTACCATGTTTTTCCGATCAAATATTCAGATCATGCTTTTCTTTTTGTTTTTCCTGCATGAAAGAATTTGTTAAATTTCATTCACTGTTGAGTTCTGGGATTGTTGGATAATAAATCAGTTCGGCACTGTGTCTCTTGCATCTTTTATACTATAATTATAACCACAATAAACACTGCTTATGCTTATGGTTATAACTAATTTACGAGAACCATTACAAAGGGAAAAAAAAGAAAAAGGAAAGAGAGAACCACCATAGTGCAATATCTGAAAAATGGTTATTTTTCGAGAGGTTAAGTCATAGAGACTGTTGAAGGGAGAGATTTACTGAGTGGAGAAAAAGTCCACATGGTGTTTTCCTGAATTGAATAAGCATGCAATGAAATACAAGAGCTGATTTCCGGGCATTAATGAACAGGATGTATACTTGGGTAATGTATCGGGTGTATTTAATTTATTAATAAGTACCAGTGGCAATTTGTAAGTGCTCTCTGTGGCAAGACAAGTAGCAGCCAGTTGTGGTGGTCGTACCCTGTTAAGTTCTTATATCCTTACATTGATAGTCAGTGGAAGGTATCATGACACATCATTTTGATAACTAATTGGAATAGAAATATAGTAGGATGCTTAAAGAGTCTATAACATGGAGGAAGGATTTCTACCGACGGAAGTATAAACATCAGCTGGACGTAGTAGGCAAAACCTTCTTTGTACCTCAAGCAGATTCAGCTCTTAACACAAAAAATCTCCAGCTGATCTATTATCCAATTTGAAAACATGACTCAAGAAGATTTTGTGGATGGGTGAAATGTTTATTTTTGGCACCTGATTTTGGCTGCATTTTATCCTTTGAAATTAATAATGAACAAGCCTACTACATCAGTACTTATTTTTAGTTTTAACCTCTGAATGCACTTTTAATCTCTTCTATTTGAAGCTTGCTGCTTCTTTTATTTTACTGGGGCTAAAACACAGTCAGCTTCTGACTTTGATGGACCAATCAAGCAGGTATGATCTTAAAGTTGAATGCGGTGCATCATATAACAGCCACAAATCAACAACTCCAGATGCTTGCTTCTTCTTTGCAGATAAGCTTGTAGTGATTGATCACTGGAATGGAGATGTATACATTTTGTCCATATATGAGACACATAGTTCTGATACTAAAATGGGACTGTGTGAAAGCTTGAAAGAGAAATCATGGATGGTTGAAACCGAGAAGAGGCTTCTCAGCTTAAGAGCTATGGCTACTAAAAAGCTGAACATACAGAAGTCATGGCCTAGGCCTCGTAACACAAATAAGAAAAACTTTGTTGTTGATAAATCAAAGGATCAATATGTTAGAGACATTGAGAAGTGTCTCAAGTTCATTCGGGATGGAGAAAGCTATGAATTATGTTTGACGACACAGATGAGAAAGAGGGTTGGCAAAATAAATGCTCTGAGACTCTATCTTAAACTGAGAGATCAAAATCCAGCTCCATATGCTGCCTGGCTGAATTTTACCAAGGAAAATCTATGCATCTGCTGTTCATCTCCCGAAAGGTTTCTGCAATTAGATCGGAATGGTATACTGGAGGCAAAGCCTATTAAGGGTACTATAACTCGTGGTCAAACACCTGAGGAAGATGAACATCTCAGGTTACAGCTGCAATACAGGTAAATGTTTATGCTAGTGCCTGGTGGTCCTAACTGATCTCTCTCTCTCTCTCTCTCTCTCTCTCTCTCTCACTCACACACACACACATTATTGAAAATATTTTCCATTATGAAATTGTGGTTATTTTCTAATTGCAAATGACTACATCTGCAACTTGGGAAACAATTGAGGTACCCTACATTTTCTAAGGCTTTATGTCGTAATTGCCATCTATTTCATTGAGTTTTTGCTGAAGTTTCTTAGTATGTCGAGGAGTAGGTTTTACTTTTACAGGTTCACATCAACAAAGCTAGAATTATATTTACTACCCAAAATCTCCTCTTTTTTTTTTTTAGTCATATTTTTTCTAATATTTTGATAGAAAACCTGAGTTTGACCAGTTACAAATGTTACTGGGCACTACAATGTTATTCTATCAACTTGTAGGACTAAAGCTTTATAACATTTTTCTCAAAGTGCAGTTGCTTTGTTATGGCCAAGAAATAAGCTTGTTTGTCATCCTAGTAATATGAGACTTGTTATATTCCTAGCGTGGAGGAACATTCTGATTAATTCTTTTGTCCCTATATGGCAAACTTTTTTTTTTCTTGCCCCATCAGTAGTCTTATATATGTGTTTGGTATTATAGTTGTTTCTTTCTAGATGTTCCTGTCCATCAGTTTATCTTCTTGAACTTCTCTGTTGCAGTGAAGGGACTGTAACTCTGGCAGAACCCTCTTGTCATTAATGTCATATATCATTTTATTTATGTTGGATTCTTCTTTTCATCAATGAATGCATAAACTGAATTTTACTGTTTTAGATAAGCTGCTCACATTGATCTTTCTTTTTTTTCCCTCTCTCTTGCTCTTTTTCAATATCATTTGAACAGTGAAAAAGACCAGGCTGAAAATTTAATGATCGTAGATCTTCTGAGGAATGATCTTGGTCGGGTCTCTGAACCTGGCAGTGTCCATGTGCCTTGTCTAATGGAAGTGGAGTCATATGCCACTGTTCACACTTTGGTCAGTACCATCCGGGGGAAGATGAAATCAAATGTAAGTCCTGTTGGTTGTGTTAGAGCTGCCTTTCCAGGTGGCTCAATGACTGGAGCACCAAAGCTAAGATCAATGGAGCTTCTAGATTCTCTTGAGAGTTGCTCCAGAGGTGTCTACTCAGGATCCATTGGATACTTCTCGTACAATCAGACATTTGATCTGAACATTGTAATTAGGACTCTTGTTATACACAAGGGGGAAGCTTCAGTAGGAGCTGGTGGGGCAATTGTGGCATTGTCAAACCCAGAAGACGAGTATGCTGAAATGATGTTAAAAGCAAAGGCCCCAACAGAAGTTGCTGAAGAGTGCACTGAGAAATTTGATTTTTGTGACAGCTCATTCAAGATGGTCACATGACGTGGTGGCAAAACAAGCGACCACTTATACAAGGTTATTTACATTCAATAAGTGTTAGCAAATATTGATTTGATTCTTTTCCCTGTTTCTGTATTTATATCCCTAATTGGGAATGTTTACATGGTAATAATCTGAATGCAAGAGCTGCTGAGGATACATGTTCTATAGCTTTGAGACGAATTAGTGTAAACTATATGTTGTTTGAGGAAGCTGATGGAAAATTTTGTCTACCACAGATTTGTTATACTTTCCTGGATTTGAGTTTTCTGATTGAATGGATTGTTGTGTAAGGTTGTCACCATGAGTAATGTGCTAGTGTGCCTCAGAGAAGGGGCGAAATTTTATAAAGTGAAGATGTGAAATGATTTGAGTGGCTGTTGGTTCCATGAGAAGAAAGCTTACTAATGAGGACATGGCTTTCTAAACTAATATATAAAGTATCGATCTCATGATTTGCACAAAATTCATGATGCATCCATCTGAATTAAATCTAAATTTTCAGCTGAAGTTAATGCCCATGCTACTGTTCAATGCTGCGTTTTTTAAAAACTTTTCTCAGTGTAGCAGGGATTAGTTTGATAACTTCTATGATATCTTAATTTAGTTGATCCATACCAAAGCTTAAAGCTGCATGATTCCAGGCTATCCTAGTAACTTGCATCGTCTTTCTTGCTGTGTCAGAAAAGAAAGCACCTGCACCTTTCAAAATTCATAATTTTTATGGATTACGTGTGAAACTGTAGGACGAAGAAAGCTGATGAAGAGAAGTTTCTTTTAATATATATATATATATATATATATATATATTAAAAAAACTTGGCGTGTTCATCTATGCAGTCAAAATAATAGAAACAGATATGGTCATGCACCGGTTTTTTTTATAAAAGAAATCTCTCTCTGCTTGTATGCATGCACATCCATGCATGTGCTAGTGTTCTTCCATATCATACGATCGTCAACTGAGGATAACATTAAGATGTGCACCTCTAAGATGGGGTTTTTTCCTATATAAACTATGCAGAAGACGAAGAAGACAACCAACATTTGTGCATTAGCTGACTGGAAAAAATAGGCTCCTGTGGATTATACTGATATTAAGGACAAAAACCTCTGACAATGAGCCTTTATGCTATGTTCATATCTCTATCCAAACTGCACAATTGTTTAAAACTTTATCAAGATCTACACAGAGAGGGAGAGAGTTAACTTTCGTCTGTGAAGTTTGAGTTCTCACCAACTTAGAGCTAAGCTTTGATATCCTGCAATTAATTTTTCTGTGTGGAAGTACAAGCAAGCAAGGTTGTGGAATCTAGTCAAATCAAGAAAGGTTATGAAATTTAGTTAAATTTTTGATTTTACTCTGGGGTTTAAGCAATCGCATCATATAATTAAAATATATGATCGATCTAAATCTAATTGTCACCGACCTAATAAAAGCTCACATTTCAACTAGTATTGTTATGTTAATTTACAGCGATAGTTCGAGAAACCAAAAATGAAGGTACCTTCTTGCACATGTAAAAACTCCATTGGTTTTCTTTAGCTGTAACATCCATGCTAAGCTTCAGAGTACCGATATTTTTTCTAATGCTACATGCTTTGCTTTTTATAAATGCAATCCATTGATAGTAGGAATCAATATATATTGATTAAGTGGGTCCAATATTTGTCATGTCTTCTTAATTTTTCAGGCTAAATTTCATAAAGATTAATGCTAGTATGATATCCATAGATAGTAGTTTGAAAAAGCAAGCTTTCTCATTGGTTCCTCAAGCTGCGAAGTTATTGAAGAAACAGGTGGGAAGAAAGAATTGATGCCTCTAAGATCAAGTGTCATTATATAAATGGTGCACAATATAAAAAAATACGATGTATCCATTCTACTCCAAATGACCTAGCAAAGTGAGGGATAGCATCCCTGTGGATTATGTTCTAGTGGTGAGCCTTAAATCTACCTCGACTTGCAAGAAGTGGCAAAACTGACCTAGCCCAAAAGATATAGAATATCTTTCTAAAGAGAATTTACCTTCTAGAATTGAGAAAAGAAACATTCTTTGTTTTGAAGGATGATCAGCTTTTTCTCTTGAAGAATGAGCAGCCACCAATCATAACCATGATTTTTCATTCAGCACACAATTAGGCTACTTCCTCTAAAAGTTTTGATGAGATATGTACGTTCATTCTGTCATCTCTTCATTTCTAATGCAGCTTTTACTGCTTTTACCATTCAATCAGAATTTAGCTATCTTGATCTAGACACATTATAATACTCCAAAAATAGTCTTATATTGGATGAGAAAGAAAATTAAAGTGCTTATAATTCAAGTTCCTTTACTATTAATTAACTTTCCATCGAGTTTTTAGGGCCACATGGTTTTGGTCCGCTAACGGATTAATTAGGCCAGCAGGTGGGCTTGAAGCATTATAAATAGTATTAGAGCCGACTCAAGTATGTGGAAGCAAGGGCTATCCATAAGATGGTGGTTGACTCCTATCATGGCGTGGAGCCACCCTTGCAGCACCAATGACCCGGCTCAGGGTGCAGATTTTGGCTAGCTTGTGGCATACGATGAGAATGTCACTTCATAAGGAAGGAAGCATTTATAACTCGAGTTTTCTACTACTAATTAACTTTTACTCGAGTTTTTAGAACCACGTGGCTTCAACCAGCTACGAGTTAATTGGACTAGCAGGTAGGCTTGAGGCATTACATATATGTATTCCTAGTTCTTAACAATATTACAAACCATTCAAATGCAATGTCTTGCATTTATCTTTTTTTTTTTGAAAGGGATAGCGGGGAGGGAATGAAATCACTCCCCACCCAATTTATTAAAAATTAGAAAAACAGTTTACAATGACTTTGCAGTAAAAGGAAAAGAAACTAACAAAGATTGCAAACAAGAAGTGTGGTCTACGTGGGTAGTTTGGTTTGCATTTATCTTCATTTTAATATAAGTATCATTGAAGTTTGAAAAACCAAAAATGAGATTAATCTTAAGTGCTTATTCTCAGAACCACCAACAATTATAGTATTGCCACAATTAATTGTGTTCAGGCAAAAATTATTTGTGCACCGCAGGGCCTTTTTTTTTTTTTTTTGGCTCTAACCATTAAACTTTAGCATCATCTTCTTCTTTTGTTACTTTGCTAACAAATCTTTGTTTGTGAAGCTCATCCATATATTGCATTCTTCTAAATAACAAATTATTTTCTTTAACTCTTGTACAAATATAATTCCATCCTAGCTACTGATATTTTTGATTTTAGAAGTTAGCAATATGCTATAGTTTTTTTTTCTTTTTTTTCTTTGAATTTTGGTAGCAGTTACTGCAGCAAAAAAAGACTATGGTTTCTACTTATTCACAAGCTTTCCAACTATGCTACCAATGCTCTGTATGTCATCTTTTCATGCCAGATAATTTTATTTTGTGAATAGAATTTTGGTATTCTTCAATTCAAAACAAATGTTGCACTAGATCCACTCTTTGCCGTAGACTTTTTGCAAAACTTATTTGATAGGGGAAAAATAGTTCTTTAAATAATCCAAATGCAAAGTAGGCCATGTCATGTGCATATACCAAAGTTACCCATGAACAATCACTCTGCACTCATGTCCATTTGGTTCCTTATGGCAAGAAAACCCTTAACGTTATCTTGCAAGCATAGCTAGTTATCAAAAAGTCCCATCTTATTAGGGATATCGTCATCACACACAACAAACTAACCAAAATCCACCTCAAGCAGGATTATTGGTGCTATAAAGATGGCTTTATATCATGATGGAACTCTCTCTATCACTACCCATGAGTAATCCTTTCTTTTTATCTACCAACTTTTGCACATCAGAGTCAGTTCTGATACTATTTGTAATGCTCCAAGCCCATCTACTAGCTCAATTAATCTGTTCTTGAGCCGAATCCATATGGTTTTAAAATTTAAGTCCAAGTCAATTTGTAACAGGTGAATTTGAGTTATAAGTTTCTCAAACTTTTTTTTCTCATTTGATGTTGAACTATTTTAAGGTATTATGCACATCCATCACTACATTTGATGGTCAATTGTGTCAGTTCACTTTGGATAACAGGTGTGCTTAGTCTAGCTGATAATATGTGCGGATATTGTTCATGTCAAATGAAAGATGCCACCACAAGGGCACCTTTGCTGTTGAGGAATCTTACTGTGACAGCTGCCAGATGTCTAGGCTCTGTTGGTTGGATTTCTAAATGCATGGAAGAACTAACATCTCGGGCTGTGGCCATCCTATGAACTCTAGGTCTACTTAATAAATAATATTGCTGGGGGATTATTGAATAGGACAGGATGCAACTAATCTTGGGAGCAGGTTTTGCTTATAAATTGACATCATGTGTCCAACACCAAACACCTGGCCATATTCACTTAAAATTTAGAATTCAAAAGAAAATATTTGAATGGTAACAAAAGCATGTTTTTCAGTCATAAGGCATCATATCTCGATCTCAAAATATTGGGTGACCGCTGGTGGATCAGGAACTACCAGCACTAGCTGAGTCTGTACTCCATGTTATGCTGCTGAGTTTGCCTCTTCATTAATGTCCTGCATCAAAAGTAAATCTACTGCTGATTCTGTTGAATCTTCTTTTAATTTTTTAATGGCAAAATGATTTCTCATTTTCAACAAATGAACACATTTTTCAGAAATGGAGAAGGAAAATTGGAAACAGAGATGAAAACTGGAAAACAGAAAATTGTTTTCCAGCTAAACAAGCCCAAAGTTTTTCTGGCATTCATTATAAAGGCGACTCTCTAAATATAGAGTTGTACTATTGCTAATGGATTCTTAGTTGAGGGGGGTGTGGTAAGTGGGCTGAGGTGTCCTTGCTGTGAAATCTGTAAGTCTTCCTAATGATCAAGTTTATTCTCCAACTATCAGAAGGTTCATTGGTCCGTATCAAGCTTTCTCAATTAGGCAATGAAATTTTGTAATTGATTGTAAGATCATGACAATAGGTGCGTTATCTTTCTTTCTTATCTTTATTCATCTATTGATTTATGTTTGAGAAATGTAGTGAATGTCAACAGCATGAGGTGAGGATGTGAACTCTACCTTAGGAGAGTAGTGCCAACCGGCTAAGTCTTGTTGGCAGGACAATATGTGCATATTATGCTGCATTGCCTCAAGAACTCTCGTAATTAGGTCATCCCTATCAACATCCTTCAAGGAGGGCATGATATTTGATTGGGTTGTTGGTAACCTTCTAGAGTGTAAATATCTGAACATTCTTGCATAGGTGCCATGTCTTACAAGCATGAAGCTTTTTAACACTAAGACTCAAAATTTGGCTTTTCGCACTTTCTTGGCTCCATCTCCATCATGATCTTTCAGGCATCCTCATAGAACTATGTATGCCTTCCTTTTCCAACTCCCCAAATGTGCAACAAGATAAACATTCCATTGAAGGTGCAAGATGCTTTATCGAAGTTTCAGGTCTGTCTCAGTAATTCTTGAAGTTTGAAATTCATGACATCAGAATCATGCAAATGATAGATGTGTTTCCTACCGTTCCATGGTTCACTTGAGCAGCCAAACCAGTGATACATTTGTTAGTAAATCCTGCAATGAAGATAATTGGGATAAACAACCTTGTCTGAAATGAAAGTTTGTATCAAGGCATTGCGTCTTACCTAACCCTGGCAATTCATATTTCAGTATTTCACTAAGCTCAATAGATACTTCTCTTGTGGGTCAGCCCCAAAAAGAATGGTCCAGAGGAGTTCTTCAAAGTTCGAAGAGAGACTGTGACTGACCTGCTTCAGATCTATCTTTCTGGTTCCACCAGTCAATGCTTTGCAGTTTGGACTTCAGACAGCTTGTGTGTGTGTGTGTGTATATAATATACATAGGCATACAAACTATTTCGTGCTGAATTTCAGCTTTTGAGTAATTTAAGTCACTATTTGATGTTTGTAGGCACCATTTATACATCAATACAACGTATCTTTTTGCCCTCGTACAATAGAAAGCATGATAGAAGAGCTTTTTGGATGAATATGATCAATTGGTAAAGATTCTAAGATGAACCTGATCTACTATATGACTAATAGACTAAGCTTATTTGGACAAACCTATTACAGTATACAAGTGAGAGTCATGACATTGTGATCACTGATAAATTTAATCTATTAGCCATATAATAAATTAAATCTATTCAAAAACTAATTATCGATTAGGTCAATCAATGCTTGTACTATTACAATTCTCTTCTGCACGCTGTTGTGCTTTCCATCAATGCTCGAGCATTGTTGAACTTGATCTATCACGCATCGATCGGCTTCTTTTATCCAATGCGTCATAATAGATCAGATTGAAGAATGATTCGTCTCAAAGTAGGCTGGCTCTCATCCTCTAAATCCATGTAGAGACCCATTTCCCACATCACAGTTTCATCGTTTCACGCGCTTGTGGTCTCAATGCCGATTGATTACTTTATGGAACCGTTTTCCCGGGCATGTTTCCTGCAGTGCTGTTGCCCTCGCTTTCAAAACCGGGAAGCACGGCCTCTAACGCGGCTCGATTCAATGCAATAACTACTGACGCATGGACCCCTGTGAAGTCTAGTTCTAAGTTAATTAATATATATTTCCCAATGAAAGCTACTAATAAAACTGGTTCAATATTATTGTTTTTATCATTAATAAGGTTATTTGCTAAATAATTAAATTAATATATTTTAATATAATTTTAAAATATTATTAGTTGCGTACTATAAATATAATTTAAATTAAACTATGTTATATTGATTATGATATGCCTTGATAAGTTATGCAATCCAACTTTAGTGCTTGCCTGGGTTACTTGGGTTAGAAAAACAATGATATATTTTATCCCATCAACGCTTGGTACATACAAGAATATAAATGTATGCTTGCGCTTAATTTAAGCTTGGGAATTTCCCGGCAAAGATGTTTCCCATGAGCTCTTCTTGGCTTCAAGCAGGGACTCAATTCAGTTTCCTTATGGCGGCCTACGAGTCACCGACTACTAATGAAGAACCAATTGTAGCTGTCATCACAAGAAGGCGATGCACATAGCAATAATCCACTCACTCGCCGTATTTGTCGGAACCCCCGCTCCCTCCTTCCCAATAAAATAAGGGCCCAAGGCGTATAATGCCACCGAAACACGTGGGGCCGCACAAATCTTACGAATTCAAGCCTGAGGCTCTTAACGCGCTATATTACGCACAAATCTTACGCACAGCCATTACCTGCTCCCACTCCTTCCCGATAAACAAGGGCCCAAGGCGGTAACGCCACCAAGTGCTAACGGAATCACCGGCCCTCTTCCCCTATAAATCCGGCTGGGCCGGACATGGCCCCTCTCCCCAACGGAATCCCCCGATTTTCTCCCTATAAAATCACCGATCGCCCCCTCATCTCATCCTTCTCTCTACCTTCCCCTCTCTCGTGCTCCAAACCTGTCACCTCCTCCCCCTTTGGTCGTCCTCGATGGGCAGCATCCACTCCCTCTTCCTCGCCGCTCCGCGCGTTGCCATGCCCTCTCCAGGCCTTCCTCGACCACTTTGCTTCCCTCCCCGACCTCCCCCATTGCTGGGGCATCGGACCGAAGCTGGAGCGGGTCTTCAAGAAGGTTCGACTCTTCAACGGGGACGAGCAAGATCTCATCGTCGGAGAGCTGGCCGCGATCTTTGAGAGCCTCGGCCACCACTGCCTCAAGCCTGATGAGGAGGCTGGAACGCATGATGAGCGAGGCCGACGCCAATGGTGATGGCTTCATCGAAGCTAAACGAGTTCGTCGACCTCAACGTCCGTACCGATTACGATGACTCCGGGCCACCCTCGAGGACCTCTGCCGACGCCTTCTCCGTCCTTCGACCTGCGATCAGCAACGGCGCTATCTCCACCGACGAGCTCGCCCGCGTCCTCCATAGCATTGGCGAGGCCGCCTCCATCGCGCTTCCCACAATGGCAAACGTATGATTGATGGCATCGACCATGACGGGTGATGGCCTCGTGCTCCTTTGAAGGGAGTTCAAAAAACTTAAGTGATGGCCAACGATCCAGAGCTTCGCTGTTGCCAGCAAGATCGAGTGATTAGAGTTTGGATTCGGAATTCTTTTTCGCTTTTTTCCTTGCTCTTTGTTCTTGATCACTCTTTTTTTGCCTTCTTTGGGGTCTCCTTGACGAGGGTTCGGTTGGGTGTGGTGGTGGTCTCTCATGACCTTGCTCGATCTTGATTCAGCCGCGGGATGTAAAGCGGTGTGGAAGCTCGATTCCTCGATGGGATTAATTGTTACATAAATTGGAGATCGTCTTCTCATTTTATCCTTTAATCGCAATCTCGAAATCAGTCGTTCAGCTAATTAATTATACCTAATTTTCTTTTTTATGATTTCATTGAGATTAATTAATATTATTATTTCATTATGGTTGCTTGGTGTCTTTGTTTTTGATCTTGTTTGACTTTGATCGGTCGACAACCATTGGGGCAGTCCTTTAATTAATTTTTTTTTATTAGGCATTTTTTATTAGCGCTTCATTGGGATCCAGCTGGATAATAATGATGGCATTTTCATAATGATATGCTGCAAGAATTATTATACTGATATGTTCCTTCGTTTGATTGATCATGAAAAAATAGGTCATTTTCTTTGAGAAAGAATGAAGCTATCACGTTTGGATGAACAATTTCTTTCGCAGGAAAATAGTACAGAATACCAATTATATTCTTTAATTCTTAATTTTTTTTATCATCTAATTTTTTAACTTCTAGTTATAGGTTATAAAAAATGATCAAGAAATCAAGGTACATGTATCACCAATTATATCCTTTAATTCTTTATTTTTTTTTTGCCATCTAATTTTTTTATATTGGTTATAAAAAATGATCAAAGAAATCAAGATATCAAAATTCTAAATTAAGACAAAAAAAAGTTTTACCCAGAGCAAGTTGGCGAAGCATTTTTTTCTCCTTCTTCTCGCCCGCATTGATTTGAAAAAAAAAAAAAAGTATACGACGCGTCGCTGATTTGAATATATATATATATATAAACGGAGTCACTTCGTCCGATTTGAAAAAAAAAAAGTATACGACACTTTCCGGCTGATTTGAAAAAAAAAAATATATACGACGAGAGACGCTCGGCGATTCTGAAAAAAAAAAAAACGACGGAAAAAGAAGGATATGTTAAGAAGGAAAAGGAAACACGCTGCGGTGAAAAAGTAAATCTCACGACACCGCATAAAATTTTATTTCCGCATAGAGGAATTCAAATTTTATATTTTTATAAAATGTAGGAAGGAATTCAAATTACGTAGAGAATAGAGTATTCCATAATGGATGGGCCTTAAAAGGACGAACCAAACATTTTAATTAAGTGAGGGAAAACAAAATTCCGAAATGTCTTTTACCGTGAATCAAACGAGCCCTAAAAGGATAAAACGAGAAGATGATCTCCAATTTATGTATAATTAATCCCATCGAAATCAGCTTCCGGTACCTTTTTCGCCTTCAACGGCATTTGGATCAAGATCGAGGAACGTGTTATGAGAGACCACCACCACACCCAACCCCGAACCCTCATTAAGTGAGACCCCAAAGAAGGTAAAAAAGTGTGATCAAGAATAAAGAGCAGGTAAGAAAAGGAAGAGTGAGGTAAGGGGAGTGAGAATGAAAAGGAATTCGAATCCAAACCCTAACTACTCGATCTTATCGCCAAGGGGGAAGTCGGATCCATTGGCCATCATGAGCTTGAACTCCTCGAAGCGAGACGAGGCAGTTGCCGCCAAGGCGGTCGCATACCAGTCCAATCATATCGCGTTTGCACTAGGCTTACTCGAGGCTACTACTCGCCGATGCTACGCGAGGACACGGGCGTAGCCGCAGGACGGCGGAGATAGCCGTTGCGATCGAGGGTCGAAGATGGAAAGAGGCATGACGGAAGGTCCTCGAGGGCGGCGGAGTCATCGACGGCAAGTATCGCTGAGGTCAAGGGACCCGTCGAAGCTTGCTGATGAAGCCATCACCACTCGGGCGTCTGCCCCGCCATCATGCGTTCCAGCTCCTCAACTCCGAGGAGTGGGGTGGCCGAGGGCTCTTCGAAAGATTGGAAGAAGCTCCGGCCACGATGAGATCTTGCCGGTCCCCGTTGGAGTCAAACTTCTCGAAGACCCGCTCCAACTTGTCCGAAGGCCCGGCGGTGGGGGAGGTCGGGAGGAAGCGGTGTCCGAGGAGTGCTCTTGGAGCGGCTGTAACAGGCGGCAGCAGAAAGAGGGAGCGGATGCTGCCCATCGGGGGACGACCAATTGGTGAGGAGGGGCCGGGTTTTGGAGCGACCAAGGGGGAGGGAGGGAAGTCGTGGGTTTGGAGCAAGCGAGAGGGGGAAGGTAGAGTAGAAGCGATGAGATAAGTGGGCGATCGGTGATTTGTAGGAAGAAATTGGGGGATTCTGTTGGGGGGAGGGCCACGTTCGGGCTGAACGGATGAGGCGAAGAGGGCGGTGATTCCGTTGGCGTTATCCCTTGTTTATCCCGGGAAGGAGGGAGCGGGGTAACTGTGCGTAGTTCAGTGCGGCTCCATGCGTTTCAATAACAAATTCAAAGAATAATTTATTGGATGCTGCGTGCCAAATCCCTTGTTGCTTGGTGCTGTAACATATAAGCTGGCTCTCGTAACTTGTTTTATTTCACTTACCATAGGTTTTCATGTTTACTTATATGTACATCTATTCTAATCCATTAACGCTTACTTATTTTTAGATTCTTTCTTATTACTGGATACATGATTCAGGTAAGTCTCGTGCCTGTCAGCCAACAGAAGAACTTGCCAGGATAAGATGTTAAACAACAAAGCAGCCATGATGCAGTTCCAGATATGTTGCAAAAGTCCTATTCTTGTACCGGTTAATTACATCTGTTGCAAAAATATTTAAGATTGGAGTCGGAAGAAAGACGATCGCTTATCAAGTCAGGTAGGAGGGCCACAAAATACTTTGACGTTTTGTTTTGGCGACGAAAATTGCTGAAGACATTACTGCTTTGGTTGGATAGCTCCTCAAAAGATCAGGTATGGTTATCAGTTAATTATGTTTTATGTTAAAGGTAATTGCCTTTGTATACAAGACACTGTGTTTCCTCTCATGGCTGTCTTCTAACGTATATGCTTGATAAAAGCTGCGGGATAGTACTCTGGTATCCGCTGTGAAAACTCCCCATGATGCTCTTGATTTTCTGACTCAGATCTGATATTTTTGGACTGGAAACCTGCAGATTCTAAACTTTTTATAAGTTGATATAGTAGCAGCAATACACTACCGGTACATTTTTGTCCAATGTTAGTTCAGGACAAAAACCATAGTCCTCAACAATTCTTTTTTTGCATTCACATTTTTTCTCACTTTGTGTTTTACCTTATACAGCAAGTTATGGTTCTACCATGTTCTCCTCTCTATCATGCTTTGTGTTTCTTGATTGTTAAAGAACTATACAAGACAACGATAAGTGCAGCATTAATTTATGGATTAAATTATTAAGCAATATGTGGGCCTATGGTCATAAGATGGTGGTAGTTAGAGTGGCGATTTTCTGGTGGATGCATATGAAACAAGGGTGTAGCTAGAAATGAATACAACATGGAAAGTTGCTGGGTTCCACCACCAATAGATTATAGAGAGGGGGAAACCTATGAGTGGGTCACCTAGGATTGAGAAATGAACTATGGAAGGATCTTATCATATATATCCTTAAGTGTCAAAGAAGGGGAGGACTAGAAAACAGTTGGATTGAGGTGGTGAATGATGGTCTAAGTGTACTTGAGATTTCAGTGAGGCCTGGCCTTGGTTAATGAACAACTGGCAAAGTAGGATCAATATAGATGAACCTGAATAAGGTGTCGTGAGGCTTTCTCTATCTAAAGTTATACTTTTGAGTGTTATGAATTTTTCAGAAATTGGAATCTTGTCACTGATGTGAACCTAGAGAGGGAAAGCACAATAGCATTGAGTGAAAATATACGCCGCTCAAACTGGACACAACAGACTAGTTTTAACATTCAACAAACACAAGTTGATAGAACTAGATTTAGTCCCAGGATACAAGATCTCTCCATAAAACCAGGGAAAGTACCTGAGATCTGTAGTTTTTCCCCAGGCTTGTCCCAGCAAAATAAAACAGCGGCATAGGCTGGCCTCTTGTGCGGAAATGCAGCGACAGAGGGATTGAAAGCTGCTGTGAGGTCCACTCCTGAAAACCTAAGCTCTCAATACATGAAAACCCCTAGCTTGGTGAAGCTCTAGCACTCTAGAAGCTTTATTTGGAAAATACAACTAAGGTTTTAAATCTTGTGGAACGAGGCAATCCGGTTTTTTATGAAACTTGATGCATCGCCATCCCATCATGTCCGGATACTTGAGATAAGAGGCTCCTAAAATGTGCTAGTTGGAAAATTAGGACAATGATAGAATGGTCCTTTCCCGACTCTTGGGACGGCCACCCATTCGTCAACATCCACAAGATGTCCTGTTGGAACTTAAAACCAAGAATACAATAACTAAAGAACCCCCAAAACAAATACTTCTGTTTTATAATGATGATCCAGGTGAAGCTATCACAAAAGTCAAGCTTTCCAAATATAGGTCTAAATAAATATGACTAGGTCCCCAGCCAACTAAAATGGTAAATTTGTCCTTATCACAAACCTAATCTTTTTTGGCTCTCAAAATACCAATTAGGCCTAAAGATAGTTGTATACATATGTACAAAAAAAAGACTTGCTATTTTCTTCATTCCCATCGGGCTAAAAGGAGCTTAAGGCAACTCCTACATAACTCTTTGTATAGCCTCATAAACATTTCTTCATTATTGCAAGGTCTCGTTCTTTGCAAGTATCAAAGTTACCCAAGAATCTACATTTATTTGGGTAAGTG